>OX589600.1:10234627-12634627 GCA_951329385.1 Polia nebulosa | reverse complement strand
CTTCTTTAGTAACCAATTTAGATGGTGTTTTCAAGAAATGATTTATTCTAGTGGTAGGTATTTGTTATTTTATCTAAAATATTGTAAGTACAATAAAAATCTGTACTTAGTTAAAAAACACTTGTTTTTTGTGTTCTCAGAAAACCCTTCCATTGATACCCATATCACGGGAATGCAAACGAAATAACTAGTCCGCCATCTTTGGGAGTCCGCCATTTTGGATTAAGAATGACGTCACTCAGCTAACCTTGCAATGTCATCCAAACTAAACATGTGCGCAAAAATTAACTTCTAAGATTTGTTTACTTATTTACTTACAAGTGAAGCTAATATCGCGTGTAAAAAGACAGTTTCCGAAGCCGAAAGCCACATATTTTACCCATTATTTAGATCATTTTTTCCACTAGACCATACCTGGGAATCCACTGGTTCTGGAGATATTGAAGGTCAAAGTCGAAAGCGTCCAAGTGTTTTTACTAAACTTTTTTCCGAAACAAACATTAACTGATCGATTTTTTTTTTCGAAATTTCTAAGTTACGCATTTGCAATTACAAAAACGCAATAATAATAATAATAATTTATAATAATAATAATTTTTTATTTCGAACACAACCATAAATTACAGAGTCTTAATAGCTAGAGCAAGGAACAGTTAATTTAACAGAAGTGCATTAGCCTACTGTCTCCCAAACTAGGCAAAAACCTGTATCTTGGGAGGCAGTAATATTGGAAATTAAGTACATTTTCTGGTTCATAGCCCGTGTAAGACGGCGTGAACTTAAAGAAAAAATAAGCAAAAATGTAATAATAAAAAGTAAAAAAAAAAAAAAAAAAAACAAAGACAAAGTTAAGTACAGACATATCTACTAAAATAAAAAATGAGTTTAATACTACACTAATAGATAAGTGGCCATTCATCAACTTGCAAGGTATAAATGGGTGTGTGTCTCAGTGCGTGAGAGTGATGGTGTGTATATGTGTGTGGGTGTCAGTGCGTGAGAGTAATGTGTTTGTGTGTGTGTGGGTTCATGTGTAGGTACAGATGTGGAATATTATATTAGAAGTAACTCTGTATCAGTATAGTTCAAAGTGAATAACCAAGCCTTCAACTTGCTTTTACATTGTTGTCTGTTTAATTTATGGATGTTAAGAATTTTATTTATTTTATTGTATAGTCTGGTACTGACAAAAGGATATTGTTTACGCGCAAAGGCAGTGCTGTGAGGTTCTGAGCGAAATACTAAGTCAGCCCGTCGTTTCGCGGTGGTAACAAGAGGACTACGATGTTTCCTTAGTATAGTATGAAGCACAAATAGTTTCCGGACAGTCAATACTTCACTATCAAAATACAGTTGAGTTGTTGGGTACCTATACGGTTTATGAAACATAACTTTCAAAACCGCTCTTTGTGCTCTTTCAAGCTTTAAAAGTGAAGTTTTATCAGCACCCCCCCAACAGACTATACAGTAAGAAAGTAAAGACTGGCACAGAGCGTAGTATACCAGCTTAAGAGTGGTTACATCGGCAGATTGCCTCAAGTTTCTAAAAATATAGATAAGCACCCTTAATCTCCTGACTAAATAATCAATTTGCATATGCCAGTTTAGAAATTGATCTATGTAGACACCCAGGTATCGAATGCAGGTGGATACACAGAGAGATGGACAGGAACAATGGGAAGAAGGGTTTAAGCAAGAGTGAACTTTGACATTAATAGGGTCTTCAGGTTGGGAGTATTGTGAAACTGAGAAGGGCATAATTTTAGATTTCTCTGCATTCAATGTTAGAAGGTTTTTTGAGAACCAATCGCTAACTATATTGAGATTTGTCTGTGCTAATTGTGCAACTTCATTCCAGGTATCTCCATGAATCAGTAAAACTGTGTCATCAGCATATGCAAAGACTGAGCAATTTTTAAGGGAAAGGAGGCAGAGGTCATTTATATAAATGAGAAATAATGTTGGACCGAGAATGCTTCCCTGGGGCACCCCGTATTCTATTTTAGCCTCTCTACTAGTGATATTCTCTATCTTTACACACTGAGAACGATCTTGAAGATAGCTCTCAAAGAGTCTCAAAGCATGCCCACGAATTCCGATATTACACATCTTCGCCAAAAGTATAGGAACAGAGACCGTGTCAAATGCCTTACTTAAATCTAGGAATATACCAAGGCATTTCCTTTTACTATTTAGGTGCTTAGTCACAGCATCGGAGAGAGCAGACACAGCATCCTCAGTGGAAACACCTGAGCGGAAACCATATTGATTATGCGCTAAGATATTATTTGCATTCAAGAATTTAACCAGGAGACCATTCAAAAGTTTCTCTAATATCTTAGAGATTGCCGGCAGTACAGAAATAGGCCGGTAGTTATTTACGGAGTCTCTGTCTCCACTCTTATAGATAGGATGGACTACAGCCTTTTTTAGAGCATCAGGGAAAACTCCGGTATTGAAAGACATATTACAAATATGTACAATAAGCGGGGCTAAAACATGGCGGGTCACCCTGAGTACTCTACTCGATACAGAGTCTATTCCAACCGAACAATCATTTCGCAGATTCACAATAATAGATTCAATTTCTTGAATATCCGTATCAAATAGAGCAATGGAATTGATATAGTTTTTTGGTGTTAGAAATTGCATGCAGTCTGTCGATAACGATTTTTTTATTTTTGTTGCTAAACTTTTTCCCACATTTACGAAGAAATCATTTATGGAGTCAATGGATTGCGATAAAATTAAATCACGTGCGGGAAGGGTTTGGCGTTTAGTGTAAGTTACAGTTTTGATGACTTCCCAAGTAGCTTTAATATTATTTTTGGCTTTGGCAAATTGTTCTTTTTCATAATTGCGTTTAAGTTTCCGTAGGAGAGCATTGCAAAAGTTCCGGTATCTATGATAGGTAAGTTTCAAAATGTGATTATCAGGCTGAGATTTAAGCTTTTTATGCATGCAGTCTCTGTTTCTTATGCATTTGATTAGACCGCAAGAGATCCAGGGCTTTATATTCCGGTATTTTTTAGATACTTTAGTTTTACGAGTGTGCTTACATATAATTCCCGAGACTGTTGAGACAAGAATGTTTGTTGCTTCATTAGCATTTGTGGCAAATAAAACATTGGAGAAATCTGCCTGCTCAATGTCATGTATAATCGAGGTATAGTCAACCACCGTTCTTGTTATGCACGGCTTCAATTTGGGCCCATCTGTAACGACACTTAACAAGACTGGTTCGTGATCAGTTATGTGCGATTCTATGACAAGAGTAGTGGCTACCTTATTTGTTTTTAAAAAGATATGATCTAAGCAGTTATTGATACGGGTCGGATACAAATGAGCTGGAAGTAAGCCTTGTGATGCAGTAAAATTCAAATACTCCTGAGAAAGTCGGTCTTTATTGTTATTTTTAATGTCTATATTTATGTCACCGATTAGAAATATTTGATTGCATTTTTTCAAGAATGAAAGGACATCACCTAAGCTGTTCAGAAATCTGTCGATAAAATGGTAGGATGGAGATCTATACAGGGCAATGACAGCTGTATCGTCATTTATTGTGCAAACCAGGCAGTTGGAATCATTAAATTCAGGTTCTATAATTTTACAATTTAAATTATGTTTTGTGTAAATAACGATACCATCATTTTGATTTCTTAAGTTCATTGTTAGGTGTGATTGGTATCCCTGCAATGAATATCATACGTATCCGACGAGTACTTACGTGGGTTAGAGCGAAGGGGCGGGGCTTAACTCCACTTGCCTGGGTTCGCGTTGCATGGCGCGTAATAAAAAATAGGTTTTTTTTTCATACCTAAAAATAAAAGTCGTTTCCCAGAAATACTTTGTTAGACGTACAGTATGCGTAGTTAACGGCTTTGTGATGTGTCTTTTTACACCCTGTATAAGTGTGTTAAAATAAACCCAGGATAATAAATACCCTTTTGCTATTTGAGTGACTATTCAAACCAAATAAGAGTACATTATCATTATTTCAGCCGAAAGACATCTACTGCCAGACATAGCCCTACCTCAAGCGCTGTCACATTGATCGGTCCTGAGCTTCTCGTGCACTCCACCTTTACATAAATAGATTTTGTTTTTCGGCTTTCAACCAATCAGAATGAAACATTTATCAGATAATGCTATTACTCACGCTTCTCAAAAGCAAGTGAAGTTATTCCATTGAGCAAACGTACCGAAATAGTTCTCGTAGTAAACAGAATGGGCCACAGAGCAAGGAGCCGACTCAGCGTAGCTAGAGGCGATGGTAAGATTCAAAAGTCGAATAGACACATTTGTGCTTTATTTAGTTCGCAACAACGCGATAAATAGTGTTGTACATTTTTGAACGTTCGCTCAGATAAAGTGTTAAGATTTGCCGTGGTTTCATGACCTCCTCGTATATTGTAAAGCTTCGCACGTGTACAAATTATACACCTGAACCTTCGTCATGAATCACTCTGTCTATTGGTGAAAACCGCATAAAGAAAACTCGTTCAGTAGTTTTTGAGTTTATCGCGTACTAGACACGGAGGGACTTTTGTTTTATAACATGTAGTGAAGTGATAAAGTCACTTATTCTGTGGTCGACGTTTTCTTTGATGTAAATCATAAATGTCTTTTTGGACTTTCCATTTTCCAAACAAACTAAACGTGCCAGTGAGTGTCGGCGAAATCTATGGAAACTGACAGCCTGTGGCACTTACAGCTAGCACCCATATGACCATATTCTAATAATCTAAGTCATTTCCTCCACTCCACACAATCCACTCCCCTCCACTGACCTCGGATCAGGAGGCTTACTGCTGCCCTACCATGACGTCTTAAAACCATCATCTTTTCGGTGAGAGAGAGAGACGTCGTTATACAGGACGAATAGCACGATCCCTTTCTCTCACCGAAAAGATGATGGATTTAAGACGTCAGGGTAGGGCTGCAGTACTTCCAAAGATATTAAGTTAAGATTAAGGTGGCGTCTCTAGTCGCCAGCGACGGCGGCGCGGTTCCTTGCTCTGTGGCATGGACGCAACACTCTGGCGTAGTCACGATGGGTTGTTGCTCCCGGCTGTGGAGGGCGGTCAGAGCGATCTGCACATACTTTCTGTGTCTATCATCAGATCAATCGGCCATGGTACAGTCGAACCAGTAATTAGGTGTAAAGGTAAAAATATTCAACTCCCAAAGTTTGGATTTTTTCGGGGTTGATGGAGTAGGCAGTTATAGTAGCAAACTATAACTGGCGAAATGTGGGTATAAAATAGGTAGAAGTACTTGTGGTAGAGAGGTGTCTCTAACGTCCACAAGCTAAATTGCCGCTATCTGACCAAATCACATTTTGAGTTACGCACGAAAAAGCAGTGTTGAATTACATAGAAATGGGTACAATTTAAATGCTCACATATTCTTATTGCTTACCAAAATGGATAAATGCTCACCATATATTGTTTTACTGAAACCGTAAAAAACGTTTAAGGTGGCGCAAATGATAGCTGCGTTGTCCAAGAGCGAGCGAAGCGAGCTCTGTAACTTAGGGCACCTTTCCTGTAAACCCTTCAGAAAGAAATAGAAGCCCCGCGCTCCAGGGCTCCGTCAACCTACCTTACTTACGACTGTCGTTAAAAGGAAAATAGATTGATTTCTACCATTCTTCATGAAAACACAATTTGGTGAGCATTTAACCATTCTGGCAGGTATTTCGAATTTATTGACAGTAAAATAAGTGCATTTATATTAGGCGTTTAAACGCAAGTCAATAGAAATCAAAGGATTTTACCAATGAACGACTAAATCAGAACCGTCAAATGTCAGATAACGACACTGTAGCTTAAGGACGGCAGCTCTGACTAAACCTTACGGAAATACTGCCGTGAGTAATTGCCTGTATACCAAATCGCTTTTCCGACTTTACATAGACTTTTAACTTCTGTGGTCGCATGGACGCAGGATTCTGTGTGTGATTTCCAGGTTGGGCATTTTTGTCTTGCCATAAGCGAGGACGGTCCCATCCACTACCCGAGGGGACGATCCTAATACCCCATGTGACATGTCCTACCTCATCATGATCATCATCATTTCAGCCGAAAGAGCTGCGGAGCACTGCTGGACATAGGCCTCCCCGACGTGTCGCCACAACGTCCGGTTCTGTGCGTCTCGCACCCATCGTCTACCCTCGACCCTCACCAGGTCATCGGTCCACCTTGTCCAATAATGCCTAACCTACCTTGTGGAATTTCAAATATAACTAGTTAAACTTAAGTGCTTATGTATGTGCTACAATATGTCTCCTCTGCGGCTCTACCTCTCGTGTCTATCCCTTCAGGAAGTATGTACAGGCTTTAAGTTTCTTTATTAAGGCGCTATTAACTGCCAACGACCTTCAGTGGTTAGCTTGCGTGTTCTGTGCTGAGCTCACGTAACGCGTCGTACGTTCACCCAGTTTATGACTCGCCCATCAAGGAGCGCTGTCCGAAATTAAACGCATTATTCATTTATTATACATAAAACAACAGCTATTATATTAAAACATGTATACTAAAATATAAATAATTAAATGATGTTTAAAATGGTGAAGGTTTCATAAAAATACGCTCTATAGTTTTTGCGTGATTATGACTTATACGTGACTTATTTTATTATACATAAAACAACAAGTATACAAGTAAAACACGTATACTAAAAAAACTTTTTTACAAAAAAATAGAACCGACTTCCAAAAAAAGTGCAAAATAACTTTAATTTCGGAAGTCGGTGTTCCTGTTTTGTGTCTTCGTTTTTTGACACCGACTTCAGAAATTAAAGTTATTATGCACTTTTTTTGGAAGTCGGTTACATTCGTCTACTCGTTTGTAAAAACTGTAAAAAACATTCGTCTACTCGTTACATTCGTCTACTCGTTTGTAAAAACTAACTTACCGCACTAGTAGGTACCATAAATAACTATTATCCCATACCCAGTTCGTAACAGTATCATTAATATGTACCGTCCTAACGAACAGAAGAAGAACATAAATCGATATCCAATTCCTAAAGATCAGACTCCGAAAACACCCGGTCTGAAATTGCGCATAAGACCTTGAAACGATATTCTCTTTTACGATCGCATGTCAATGACACTGTTGACTTCGCAATGTTTTTAAAACCTACCTACTGAGATATTTCCTGCTTTCATAATGAGACCGGTATTGTAATAAACGAGGTGTTTTTGATCGAGCTAGTTTTTGTCTAGGGTCTTCGAGTGAATATTTTTTTTAAGAGCTTTGTCGAGGCTGCGAACTTCTCTGAGAACAGGATGACTTCGTGGATACTCTATCTGATCAGTTTCTGGAACGATAAATATCGCAAAATTTATATCAAGCGTCTCAAGACGAAAGTCTATGGCCAGTGCGTGTTGCCACTTTGCCAGTGATGACATTATGGCACTGAAACGTGGTCGCTCACAATGCGCCTCATCAGAAGGCTAAAAGTCACCCAAAGGTCAAGGAGAGGGCTATACCTACTCAGAGTTTCCTTGTGTGATCGAATCAGGAATGATGATATCTGCAAGAGAACCAAGGTTACCGAAATAGCCCGAAGAATCGCTAAACTAAAGTAGCAGTGGACTGGGCCTGCAGTCTCGACATTGATAGCGATCGCTACGTCCTAACGATCAGTCGTTACGTCAGAAAAAAAATTGATTTTCTTGAAATATGTACAGCTGATCGCTAGATATGATCGCTATTTCCTAGCGACCGATCGTTAGGAAATAGCGATCGTAAACTATTTCGAGACTGCAGGGCCTGGGCACATTGTTCGCAGAACAGATGGTCAATCAATGGGGTCGAAAGATTCTAGATTGGAGACCGCGTACCGGCAGACGCACGTTGGAAGGCCCTGATGAGGGAGTCGGGCATTCGATGGATGCGAGGCCCACAGGACCGGTCGTTGTGGCGACACTTGAGGCCTATGTCCAGCAGTGGACGTCTTTCGGTTGAAATTATGAATGTCAAGCGCGAGAAAACTGCTGTGATTGGTAGAATGAATATTCGATCGGGCATCGGATTCGTCAATGGCATCACCTATCTTGCATTTATTAGTGACGCGTCGAAAATTTCTTTCCTGTAACCGGGTGTAAGTCTGACCTGAACCATGCCTGACGACACTCAGTACATTTAGTTTGCATAACTCGACTACTGAATACTTTTCTGTTAACGTTAACGCTAACGCTTCGTGCAAAATGTATGACAACGACATTACTGGGCGTGAGTCACGTGACAGTTCTCTCCTGTCCATTTGTTTTTTTTTGCATTTGTGGGTTCGTCCCGTAGTAAAAGTTGTTTTTTTTTTTTTTTTTTTTTTAATGTTTGATAGGCTCGCGTTTGACCACTATCTCACCTGATGGTAAGCGATGATGTGGTCGAAGATGGAGCACGCTTGCCTAGAAGTAACCTATTCACTCTTGACTTAAAGACTCCCAGGTTGTATCTTACAGGAAACACAGACTCCGGTAGAGAATTCCACTCTCTAGCTGTACGTGCAATGAATGTTTTCTCAAAACGCTTTGTGCGTATGGATGGGATGTCCACCATGAACCGGTGGCACTTCGCCGTACGTCTTGTGGTCCTTAGATGAAACGGGCTTGGCGGAATCAAATCATGCAATTCCGACATAATTATGACTGTTGCCAGCGTTTGTTGTACTGTCGTTTCCACATTGTATATGTGATGACATCGCCATACATTTTACACGAAGCATTTCTGGGTTCGTCCCGTAGTAAAAGTTGTTCATAATTATGACTGTTGTCAGCGTTTGTTGTATTGTCGTTTCCACATTGTATTACCTTAGAATATCAGTGGTACGATTTGACCTGAAATCTGAATGGTACCTAGTCACTAAACTTTAGGGGTCAGTCGACCACAACATTTAAGAGACTTGAGTAGAGTTTGAAATAATGTACAGAGTAGGCAGATATTAATTGCGTGGGTACACTATTTCCCAGGGTCGCGGGAACGGCCAGTGTCTCGGGAGTGTTTGAAAAAGTCACCCCCCTTGAACGCAAGGATGACTGAAGGAACACGAGTGGGTCTGACACGCTCTCCTGCTCCACCCCAGAGAAATCACCTGATGGTTACGGTACCTTCAAAAAAGGTACACTATTTTAAAAAAAAACAGACATGCGATTGTAGCAGTTCCGGGGTTTTTTCGGTAATTTTTTGAGGAGTTCCGATGTCCTTCATCGGATCTTCACAAAATGTAAAAGGGACCACCTCGGGCATATTCTTCTGATCAAAAAAAGAATCATCTATTTAAGTTAACAACTGGCGAAGCTATCGCTAAAAAGATACAAAAAAAACCATTTAGTAGAATTGAGAATCTCCTCCTTTTTTAACCGACTTCGGAAAAAGGAGGAGGTTCTATGTTCGACTGTCCGCCAATTTCTCTGTCATTGTAAACTTATTTTTCAAAATTCTGGGACCACCATATAAATTTTATCGAAATTACTTCAGCACTTTTTGAAAAAAATCGTTTTGGTCTCCTCCAATTACGAGTATATTCAAATTCCATGTTTCATGTTCTTGGGGTTATCAATTCGGGCGTTACTTAAATACAACCGACTTCCAAAAATTTAAATACACTAAAAATTAAAAAATAACTTTAATTTCGGAAGTCGGTGTCAATTAACGAAGAAAAAATTATAAACACCGACGACTTCCAAAATTAAAGTTATTTTTTATTTTATTTTTTTGAGATTATTAGTGTATTTTCATTTTTGCAATTCGGTTGTATTTTTTGGAAAAAGTTATTGAAGTAATTAATTAATCCGTACTTACGTACCTACTTAGAACGCATAATCCGAACAAGGTTAGTAGCTGATACCAAAATACCACAAAACAATGCTATCTATCGAAAATACTTATGGGACCCACATCACCGTATGGGTTTTCCCATTAACAGAAACAAACATTATCAGCATGGTATTAGCATATTTTCCTTGATACGATGTAGATTGAAGTTGCATAATTATACATATATAGAAATATTTAACCAATATGTGAACAGAACCTGCCGTTTTATAGACCAAACGAGTACTTGACTAATTATTTTATGATTATTTGTATCAAAAAATAACTTTATCAAAAAGTAGAAAGAATTGTTCAAATCTATTTAAAATGAATTACTGAAGTTAGAAACCTTTCAAATCTGGTGGAAGGGAGAATTGTCAAGTAACAGAAAAAAGATGTACACAGTACACACTGACAAATGACGTCATCGCCATTAGGTTACGCGCGTACAAAAGCGATAG
This sequence comes from Polia nebulosa, assembly GCA_951329385.1. Lineage (NCBI taxonomy): Eukaryota > Metazoa > Arthropoda > Insecta > Lepidoptera > Noctuidae > Polia > Polia nebulosa. The sequence goes on along the minus strand of OX589600.1, from coordinate 12,624,339 downwards.
CGAGATGTCCCCACCACGCCCCCACTTATACCTTATACCAATATTTGAAATGTTAATTACCAATTTTGATGGTCAGGAAAAGATTTATTTTAGTGTTATTTGTATAAAATATTGTACAAAAATGAACACCGGATAATACCCTATTACAGCGCATTCTGATGTAAAGACTTTGTTTTTTTTTTAGGCTGGAGGCATAAAAAATTAAATCAATAACTAAACCAAAAGATAACACTTTTTACTTGGTAAGAAAGTAATCGCGGTAACACAGACTGGCAGCCTTCCTTCACCACAGATGTGTGACTCATTATCGTGAAAAACCTGGAATAGAAAAACATTTTCAATGCAGCTGCAACAGCTGGCACATTGAAAATGTATATAAATGTATATACGAGAGTAGTTTGAAAAGTATTCGGCCTGACCAAGACAATTAAATCGTATGAAATTATTTTTATTTTTCTACGTATTCACCATAAGTTCAAAACACTCCTCCCATCAAAAGAAAAAATCTTCATAAAAGTTTGAATTTGCTCTATTTGCGGCAATTTGCGCCGGGTTGCTTGACAAATAAATTTATATAAACAAAACTTTTATCGCACATGTTTCAAACTTCGCTTATTTAACTAGTACGAACTGAACTAAATAATGCAAGTATTATATAGTTTTGGTTTTAAGAATCGACTGGTTCGGTGTCAGGCCGAGTACTTTCAAACCACCTAAGTATTGCCATGTGCTAAATATGATTACTGTTTTAGCTGTGTTTGCGTGGCACGTCATGTTCCGACTGCCTCGATGGTGCAGCGCAAGCGCCATCGCTCCTCTAACTCCTTGGGACCGTGGTGTGAGACTGGGAAAACAGCCACATCAGCCCCCTACATCAAAGATTGAGAGTTTCAGTGGGATCATCAGTGAGTGACTTCTGTCGCTCTGGGTGGAGTGGGAGGGCGTGTCAGACTTTTACTGACTAAAACCGTCCCGTGTTTTTTTTCAGTTGCCCCAGTGACTCTTTCGTACACCCCAGCGAGGGGCCGAGAGCCCCACGACCCTGACAGTCTAGTCTACCATATGCCGATTACTTAATTTGCTGCGTCTAAGTTTATATCTGTCATGTAAATGTAATGTACCTATTGTTTTGTGTGGTACCATTGTTTGTTATTAACTATTGTTATACCTATGTGTTTGTCGATGTTAATCTGGAAATAAACTAGATGTATGTTTGTTACTCAATCACGCCGGAACGCCTGAACGGATCTGGATGAAATTTGGCACAGAGATAGATTATTGTCTGGAATTGTACATAATATCTGTAATTTATAATGGGGAAGTAGGTACTAATTTCATTGGGCACGCCACAATTGCGGCGGTAAGGCCCCTCTTTGAGGAGTGGCTGGAGAGGAGCCACGGCGTCCTCACCTTCCGCCTGACGAAAGTCCTCACCTAATACGGATGTTTCGAGAGGTTCCTGTGCCATATAAAGCGGGAGGAAACACCCGGGTGTCACCACTTTCTAGATCACCCAGAGGACACGGTGGAGGTCTGCCCCGCTTAGGCGGAGCACCGCCGTGTTCTCGTGGAGGTGATCGGCGGCAGCGACCTCTCGCGCCCGGCCCTGGTCCAGGCCATGGTACGGAGCGAGAGAGAATGGTAAGCAGTCGCCTCCTTCTGCGAAGCAGTAATGCTCGCGATGAACAATTTGAATTGAATTGAATTGAATTGAGGCGGAACGCGTGACCGGAGACTCAACGCCCTGGGCGTCGGGAGACGCTAGGTGACTCCCGGCCACCGTAGGTGCGGGCTTGCGGACGGCGAATAATGGGTAGCTAGCCGTTCGATAAGGACCAGGCCCGAGTCCACGGCGCGTAGTCTACCACGCCCGCCTCAAAGAGATTTCAGCAAAAACTGCCAGTACCGATGCCTGTACGGGTCGCGGATAAATTCGAAACAGAGTTACCGCGGCCCTGGCGAAGGAACAAGGGTGGGTTTTAGAAAGTCCTGGCTGGAGGCTTTAATATATTAAAGCCTACACAGGCAAGCCCGGTTAAGCAGACGACAGCCTCAGAGGCTGACCTGCAAGACGTCCCACAGAAAAAAAAAAAAAAAAATAAAGTCGCGGATAAATTCAAAACAGAGTTACCGCGGCCCTGGCGAAGGAACAAGGGTGGGTTTTAGTCAGTAAGAGTCTGACACGCCCTCCCGCTCCACCCAGAGCGGGAGAAGTCATTGGATGGTTTGCCCACCCCAAAAAAAAGGTACTAATTCCACGCGGGCGAATCCGCTAGCAACAGCTAGTACCTAATATACCTACGTAATACAGAATTTTGTGGTCAAAATCAGTTGTCATGATATACAGGGTGTAACAGAAAGGTGTGGTCATATTTTAAGATCAGTTCTGCCCATGGAAATGAACAACTTTCTCTAAGAACAAATAAAAAAGTCCCAAAAAAAAAATTGGATTTCCCATACAAAGTTATCATCAGCTGATCAATATTTATATGTGAGGTACAAAAAAAATTTGAGAATTTCCTCAGGTTTTTTTAAAAAAGTTGTTCAAATCGATGGGCAGATACAGTTCTTAAAATATACTACACCTTTCCGTTACACCCTTTATAGGCATGTCATGCAAAAAAATAAAGGAACTGTCGTGAGGAAAGTTTTGAGTAGGAATGAGGGTTATACGAGTATACGAAGACCAAAGCAAAGATTGTGTGAAAGAGGATTTGACTAGAAAAGAGGTTTCGCAAGGGAAAACGAACTAACAGACAATTAAGTTAATGTAAGGAAATTACTTCTAAATTGGGCTATTAAATGAGTTCGGCACGTTATCAGGTGAATAAAATGTATAATTAAAGGTAAAACAAAAGAGTTTAAGACACAAACAAAAAAAAACAAAAAGGTAGAAATAGTAAAAACAATGGAATTATAGCGACAGATAGCATCGCGATGGTTTCGCAAGACTAAAACAATCTGTTTTAGTCGTTCTGTCTGTGTTTACAAAATTACTCGATTGGGGTGAGTAAACTTACTTGATACGGTGCCGTTTGGTGTTCAAGACCTTAGTACTCGTATGTAAATCTTGTAGATTATTTAAAAAAATGTGGCCGATGGGATGAAGAGTTTTCCTGGTGAAGTAATATTTGATATGTTCTTGTCTTGTGTTGTGGTGGGACTGGTGGACAGAATTGTGATGGCTGCAATAGATCCACAAATGATAGCCCGCAGCCGGGATTCCGAGACCTTACCCTTATATTCTATGTTACTTTTCCTGCTTTCGACTCAATAATAATTTCAAGGCTTTTTGCCGTTGTCTCAGTATTTTGCCGTGGTCTGCAATGCAATCGACTCAGTCGAGTGCAGACCATGAAGTTTCCTTCAAAAAACTTAGAATATAGGCCTTTTTTTAGTATTTATAGATGGATTAACGCATCCACAGACTAACTTCAGAGGTTTAACCTGATCGATGGAACCGTATGGCCGTTTTAACTTAGCTGGTCTCGCGGTCGGAAGTGCGAATGCTGAGCGTTCGCGGGTAGTGTTATTGGGCTGCATTAGGATTTTTTCAGTGACAGTCCTTACTTTGGAACTTGACAGAGTACTGTGTAACACACCTAGCCTTCTTAAGCACGTTAAATAACAGTCCTACGCCTAATCTCTCTTCGGTCGTGGTAGATTGTCGTTCAGTCGATTTATGCCGTTCTAATACCAACAACAATACCCTGGTATTTGTTTCAACTTATATTTATTTTCTATTCCGAACGGATACCATTGTTTAAACTAATACCAAAACAAGTTCAGTTATTAAAAATGCTTAGTATACATGTAAAGACCCATAATTGAAAAAAAAATCAGTTAAATCCAAAAAATGAAATATTTATCAAACGTTCAATAATAAAATATGACTAATAATCAATTTTATTATAATTTTAGTTTCACCTTGTACCTGTTTAAAATTTTTCTTATTTTTAACCGACATCCAAAAGGAGGAGGTTCTCAATTCGTCTATATGTTTTTTTTTTTTTTTTGTATGTATGTTACGCGAATTCTCCGTCAGTTGTCAACCAATTTTCAAAATTCTTTTTTATCTGAAAGAATATACTCCCGAGGTGGTCCCATACAATTTTTATCGAAATTGCTTTAGCGCTTTTTGAGAAACTGAACAAAAACGGAAAATACGTGTACCTCGATGACGTTTTGGTGTTCTCCAAATGTTTAAATTCCACGTTCCATTATATTGGGGTTTTTAGTTTTGAGGTATAACAACTAAAAAGTGAAAAATAAAAAACTTTTTTACAAAAAAAACAACCGACTTCAAAAAAAAAAATAAACTAAAAATTAATAAATAACTTTAATTTCGGAAGTCGGTGTCAAATAACGAAGAAGTAAAATACAAACCCCGACTTCCGAAATTAAAGTTATTTATTAATTTTTAGTTTATTTTTTTTTTGGAAGTCGGTTGTTTTTTTTTTTGCAAAAACATCAATACAAGAACAATTTGCTTACAATCTAAAAATTATAAAATATCTCAGAAAATCAACTCTTAATTTATATGTATTATTTACCTGACATATTAAAAGTAGTATATTAGTTTTAACAGTAGTTATCTAATAATACTACGTTAGGAATTTTTTTTACAAAAACAAATCACTTTTAATCTAACAATTGTAAAATATCACAGAAAATTAACTTTTTGTATAAACAAATCAGTCATTCATCAGTCAATTCCTACATAGCAATGAATCCGCAAATGTTTTACCATACCTTTGCAAAAATATTCGCAATATTCGTTATTTTTTTTTTCTTTTTTTTTTTTCTTTCTTTTACCAAATTCAAGTTGTTAGTATTCGTTCGCACATTAAATTTAATTATCTAAAGAGTGGTATCCGTTCGGAATAGAAAATAAAATATGAGTTGAAACAAATACCAGTGGTATTAGTTGTTGGTATTAGAATGGAATAAATCATTCGGCCGGACTATGTGAGTGAGACATAGTTCACAGTGCTCGTGCACATGCTTGTGCAGTGCACCGAGTGCACCTATGGCTAGTCTTCGCTAAGATGGCCGCCGTGGCCAGTGTTCGGTTTATAGGACTTTTATTATTATTACTTAGCCACAAACTTCCTTTATTACATCCAATTCTATACAATATTTCCCCACTGATCTCGCGAAGCGCGTCATTCTAACCACAATTATAGTTCTAATATTAAGTTATTACATATATTATAGGATACCGAGTGGGTAGAAGGTCACGGTGAAGCGACAGACAGGTCTGGCCGACCGCTAAGTATTCAATGTAATTATGTATGCTAAATATTCGGTGACGTCACTTCACGGCGTCATGTGATGTGATACGTATCGGTTAAAAATAGATGTACTTTTTATACAAGCTAAACACGACAATAAATGAACACACTTGTACTCTTCATTATTTTAAACAACCTACTGAGACCAAATTTTTTTTTTTTGGAGGATGGGATCATCCAATGACTTGGAAGCTCTGGGTGAAACAGGAGGGTTGTGTCAGACTTTCACTGACTGAAACCCACCCTTGTTCCTTCAGTTGTCTGTGTGCCAAAGGCCGCGGTAACTCTATTACACATTTTATCCGCGACCCATGGGACCAAACCTTCTTTTTTTTTTGTTTTTTGTGGGCGTGGAAAATCATTCATTGACTTCTATCTCTGTTCCAAATTTTATGCAGTTTTTTCAGCTGTTCTGGCGTGATCCAAACTTTCGCATTTAGGTATAACTAGCTGCCACCCGCGGTTTCACCCGCGTTGACCGGGATAAAAAGTAGCCTATGTGTTAATCCAGGGTAATATATAAGCTTACATACAAAATTTTATCCAAATCAGTCAAACCGTTTGAGCGTGAAGAAGTAACAAACATATAAACACACACACTGACAAACTTTCGCCGTTATAATATTATAGTGTGATATTGGTAGGAACTTAGGAAGTAGGTAGTATGTATTTGTATATCATGACTCAAATCGAATGATGCCTACAGACATATAATTATTATGTTTTTATCTACTTACGTAATGATGTGTTTTCCTCGTAGGTACATCGAGTACATATACAGAATGTTTTTAAGGTTAGGTCATATTTAAATGTTTTGATAGGTACTGACTATCCTGGATCGACCTTAGGTACATTTTAATGAGTTATATTTTTGAAATCGCCTCCTCAGTCTCAGACCCCTTTATTTTAATATCCCACATGACCATATCACAAAAAAAACCGGCCAAGTACGAGTCGGATTACGTACATTTAGGGTTCCATGTCAAATGAGGGAATTATTAAAGAAAAAAACTGATTTATTGATATTTGTTAGTAAAATCACGCGGTCTCATCTCGAACAAAGAAAATTTAGTTCAAACAAACAAACAATAGATGGCGAATATGCATCGAATTCGTATTGAAGTTTAGGTAACATTAATATTTTGAAAAACAAATGGTAAAAACTGTATTTTCTTATTTAATAAACTACCCTAAGCATAAAATTGAGGCATAATTGGCTCCTAATTCAACTTTAGATGTTTATTGTAACGAATCCTTAGGCATTTATAAATCTTGTACCAATAGATGGCGCTGTTTGAAGTTTTAGAGTTTATCCATTCAATTTTTAAAATTTTGTCTAATGAAACATTTTGAAACAGTAAAACGTTTATGAAGTGCCAAAAATACTATAAAGTAATTCCTCAATGTGTGAGAAAATATTGATAAGACTTTATGTAAATTCATTCAACTTGCAAGCTGTCGCTGCTAACACCATCTAGCGAGGTGTAGAGGACGGGCCCTAACGAAGAACAAAAGTAGCCATTGTAAGTCGAAAACCCGTGGTTACGGCGGTACCGTTTCTTTGTATGGGATGAGGCATCTGTACGCTAGTGTTATATTATCTGTGGTAAAATATATGTAACAATAAACATTATCACCAAATTTCAAGTTCGTATGTCAATGGCAAGTTAAAAAATTCCTTGGTACAAAATTTTGTGACAGACGACGGACAGACGGCACGTGAGTGACAGCAATACATAATAACAGGGCTCCGTTTAGACCCTACCGCTACGGAACCCTGAAAACGAGCACACTAACCTAAAGGCGGCCGACAATTTGTTTTTTTTTAAATTCATATAGCTTAAGCCATTTGGCTGTCAAGCCCAATCTAAAGACACCTCATTTGTTAAAATGTAACCAGCCGTATAGGCTACAGGCTTACCCAAAAAAATAGACACACAAACATACAAACACTCTTGATTAACATTACCCTCCTTCTTGGGCATTCGGGTAAAAAATAGATGGGTCAATGATCGCTATTGCCATGCTAAAAAGAACACTATAAAAACTAGTATAACCAATTACTACTATTCTATTATTTTTTTAGTAGTATTTTTTATATTATTTTACATGTCGTCTGTTTGACTTTTTTGTGTATTTATATTACTAAGTGTTGAGCTGATATCATACTTTTTATTATTTCTTTTTTTTACATGAGTTAACATAACCTACTTATGTTGGTGGGTATGTTGGTATATGTTAGATGTTACTGTTTAAGGTTCTATTAAATGTATGTTATTTGTTTGTAGATTGCAATGTGTAACGCCTTGGATTTTCAATCTGTTATTTTGTTCATTTACTTGTAGCGACATCTATAACGCCACCTACGAACTAAAAACACACAAATCCTGCATCACGCAAGCAGAGTTCTCGGCGCGATTTGAACATTATACAGACAGTAACAGTAGAAAGGATTCGCCGGTTCTGGCTCACCGGCCACGAGCTTATCCTGAGGCTGATCTCAACCCTAAAAAAAAAAAAATTGTGGTTGCGATGCATGGTTCCGGAGATATGGAAATCAATTAACAACAATCTGTTTCATTTTCGGAGACAACTGAACCCTCATTAGTGACTTCATTCTTCGCCTTTTCTTATCTATTGTCCGTGCGCCCGACCGTACATGAGGGTTGATTAGGATTGCATAGGCGTTTATAAAAATACTTTTTAACAAAAAATTCAACCGACGAAAAAGAACTAGAAAACCTTTTAAGTCTTGAGTATTGAGCTTATTTACCTACATGAAATATAAAATTGTATGTAAACTAATTTTGAGTCGGCGCCAAACAACAATCTGATTATTAAATACATAAATTTTATATGTACGTAGAAATGAAGAAGGCTAGATGTAGGTAATTAATCATTTTATTATTTGGCGCCGACTCAAAATTAGTTTACATAAAATTTGATATCTTATGTATGTAAATAAGCTCAATACTCAAGACTTAAAAGGTTTATTTATTTTTTGCTTTTTAGTTATTTTTCGTCGGTTGAATTTTTTGTTGAAAAGTTTTTTTATTTTATGATTTTTTGTGACTCACATCATCTTTTAATACTCTGAGGCTAATTTCTAAACCTTCATCATTCCTCTTGGCACTGAGCTGATGATGTAACTATCCTTCCATCAGGTTCCCAGGATATTGACCAGGTGAGGTTACCTCCAATATTCTAAAGACGTCTTTTCTTCAAAGCATATTAAGTGGTATCTGTCACTAAAACCATTTTTTTATATCTACGAGTAACTTCTATTGTTTAGGAAAGGTATAGTTTCCATCATCAGCTCAGTTTCATGATGTGATGATTCCTAAATACAAATACCTGATTAAGGCCCTTCTCGCGGTCCAGTGGCGCCCTCATTGAATAAAAAAACGTAATCGTATCCAAAAACGGCCGTTTCTGACACTTTTGCCTACTACTTTGGATACGAAACATTTTGAGACCTGTTTTAACCACGTAAAAATTCTTAATCCTCTTTGTAACAAACGTGAAGTTGGATTTTTTAATATTTATTTTCTGTGCTATGCTACGATTTTTTATTCAATGAGGGCGCCACTGGACCGCGAGAAGGGCCTTAAGTTATGAAAAGTAAACAGAAACAATATTCGTGCCCAATTTTCGAGTTTTTCTCTCAATTTTATCAGGATTCCATGATCAGATCCTGATGTCTTTGACATGGGACCACCCTTAAGGTATATCCTATCTAAGAAAAAAAGAATCATCAAAATCGGTTCGTAAACAACGGAGTGAGGGCCGAACATACGCACAGAAACGATAAACGTGCCCACAATTTTCGAGGTTTTCTCTCAATTTTATCAGGATTCCATTATCAGATCCTGGTTTCCTTGACATAGGACCACCCTTGAGGTATACCCTATCTAACAAAAAAATAATCATCAAGATCGGTTCATAAATGACGGAGTGAGGGCTGAACATACACAAAAAAATTATATATATATACGGTCGAATTGAGAACCTCCTCCTTTTTTTCGTTGGTTAAAATATGTATTAATTAAGTAGTCATTGTGCATCCGAACGACTATTGTTCATAAACTTTTACTTACTTTTCTATTCGGTGTCATTATAACACACTTCTCATTCACATTTTTATTTTTATCTATAAAACATGAACGGAACAGCTCATCCACTAAAATGTGGTACAGTGTTATCCCTGTAAATATCTTTACAAAACTCTGCATTGAACATCCATGATATTTATATAGCAAAAATACAATCTATACATATAATAAATCTGTAGAAAAGTCATTTTTGTACATTGAAGAAATTGAAACAAAAAATAGCCAGCGTGTGAAAAGATAAGTAACACAACCCATTTCCATCATTTTTGAAATTTTTGTCTGTTTGTCTGTTTGTCTGTTTGTTTGTGCGCACATCACGTAAAATCTACGAATTCAATGCTGACAATGTTTATATACAAAAATTATACGCAACTTGAGGATTAACTTAGTTTTTGTTTCATCGAAATCGGTTCACTCTATCAAAAGATATGATTAATTTAGTGAGTTCAAGAAGTAAAATATTACGTTACGCAATTAAGTATAGTACTTGCAACGACATCTTAAGACTAAAAATAGAACTAATGTTGATAGTTGAAATCTAAATCCGATAGATGGCGTTGTGCAAATGACGTCATTTTCTGAATCGCGGTGTTAAGATTTTCCGCGCGAGGATGACGTCCACCGTGTTTACTAGGCAAATTGGGTTTCGTTAGGTGTCTTAAAAGTTCTTGCGTGTGTCGTAAAAGTTCTTTGGTTGCTTGGTTTATCGATTTTCTAAATTGGTCGAAAAAAAAGTATTTGCTTATCTTATTGGTTTCGTTTGGTCAACTTTGGTCATTGGTTTGAAGTACGAAGTAAAGATTGTATTTGATTTACTTCGTAGTTTGAATCCAATAGTGCCAATCGTTATACAGTAAGTTAGTGTTGCCAATTCGTTGAGTCACGACCACGAACAGACGATACGTTGTCACACTAGACTGTTCGACGCACCGTTCTTTTAAGTTTGTAGGCTATTCAGTCATAAGTGTTGTTAGTTTTGTTTATTGCTTTAATTTTCCTTGAAAATGCCTCAAAGAAAAAAAACTAACCTTTCGCTGCGTAGCCGAAATGCGAAAAGGATGAGACTTTGTAGGTCTCAGGAATCGGAAGAAGATCGTGAAGCACGGTTATCTGCTAACCGAGAGCACATCGCTCTTTCACGTGAATCGGAAACGTTCACCGAAAGGGAGTCACGTTTAAGTTCACAAAGAACACGGACCGCGACTTTGCGGTCTCAAGAGAGTATCCAGGAACGCGAAGACCGGCTGTCTGCTGATCGGGAGCGCCACTCTCTCTCACGTGAGTCAGAGACATTCACAGAAAGGGAGTCGCGCTTAAGTTCGCAAAGAACTCGGACCGCGACTTTGCGTTCTCAAGAGAATATCCAGGAACGCGAAGTTCGGCTGTCTGCTGATTGGGAGCGCCAGTCTCTCTCACGCGAGTCAGAGACTTTCACAGAAAGGGAGTCGCGCTTAAGTTCGCAAAGAACTCGGACCGCGACTTTGCGTTCTCAAGAGAATATCCAGGAACGCGAAGTTCGGCTGTCTGCTGATCGGGAGCGCCAGTCTCTCTCACGCGAGTCAGAGACTTTCACAGAAAGGGAGTCGCGCTTAAGTTCGCAAAGAACTCGGACCGCGACTTTGCGTTCTCAAGAGAGTATCGAGGAACGCCAAGCACGTCTGTCATCTGACCGAGAGCGACACGCTCTCTCGCGCGAGTCTGAATCTCTCTCCCAAAGAGAAGAACGATTACAAATAGCTAGACATAACTATGTAGGTGTACAAAGAAACAATGAAAGTTATCTTGCATCTGAAAGGGAAAGAATAGATGAACTAAGACGAGCAGAAACAGCAGAACAACGTCAATCTCGCCTAGAAATAGAACGAGCTCGATACCATATGAATAGAGAAACAAATAGCGGAGCTGATGAGTCCATGGAAAATGACGATGCAAATATTTTATTACCTTGGGACAATAGGGAAAAATCAGGGTTCACATATTCGTCTAGAATTAATTATGCTGGCTTTACTTTCGTGGGTGACATGAGAGAAATTTGTAATTTTTGTCATGCTTTGAAATGGAGGAAAGAGACAGATGGAATGTGCTGCTCAAATGGAAAAATTGTTCTTCCAAATTTCCAAGATCCACCACACTTACTTAAAAGTCTCCTGAATGGCGATCATCCCCAGTCGAACCGTTTTTTGGATAATATTCGTTTATATAACAGTGCTTTCCAAATGACTTCCTTTGGGGCAAAACAAATAACGGAAGGACCGTTCATGCCAACCTTCAAAGTACAAGGTCAAGTTTATCACCTTATTGGATCTTTGCTGCCAGAAAATGAACCCAAATTTCTCCAAATTTATTTTGTATCCGATTACACGCAACAGCTCAATGTTAGAAATCACAATTTTCCCCAGCTCAATGCTGAGCTTTTGGGTCAACTTCAAGAATTGCTGCATCAAGTTAACCAGTACGTTCGTGAATTCAAAGCTGCATTGGAGTCAATTCCACAAGGCAGCAATGATTTCAAAATTGTTATAAGTGCCGATAGACGTCCTGTGGGTGAACACCGTGGAAGACACAATGCACCCGTCGCAGATGAAGTTGCAGTTGTTTTAGTCGACCAGGAGTGTGAGAGACGTGATATCGTGTTGCGTACACGCGACGATCGCCTTCAACGCATTTTGGAAACCCACCGAGCTTACGACGCCCTGCAATATCCACTAATTTATTGTCATGGTGAAGATGGGTACAATTTTGGGCTGTACCAAGTGAACCCTACTACGAGAGTCACTAATTATCAAAAAAAAATATCTGCTCAACAATACTATTCCTACCTTTTACAAATAAGGCAAAACAGTTTCGTATATTTGCAACGATTTCGTGGTTTGTTCAGCCAATTTATTGTGGACATGTACGCAAAAATAGAAACTGAACGTTTAGTGTATATTCGCACTAACCAGCGACGGTTACGCGCTGAAGAATACGTGCACTTGCGGGACGCCATGCAATCAGATAATAACGTCGAAAACTTGGGTCGATTGGTTATTTTGCCATCCAGTTTCACAGGCGGTCCGCGGTATATGCACGAACGAACGCAAGATGCTTTTTGTTACGTCCGTAAATACGGCCGGCCGGACCTTTTTATAACATTTACAACAAATCCAAAGTGGACGGAGATTTGCCAGGCACTTCTCACAGGACAGGCGTCATACGACAGACATGACATTATTGCTAGGATTTTTCATTTAAAACTCAAAGTCTTGATTAATCTACTTACAAAGGAGAAAGTTTTCGGTTCAACTCTTTGTTTTATGTATAGCGTCGAGTGGCAAAAGCGTGGTTTACCCCACGCGCACATTCTTCTGTGGCTGGAAGAAAAAATTCGTCCCGATGCTATAGACAGTGTCATAAGTGCAGAATTTCCGGACTATAATGCAGATCCGATTTTGCATGACATAGTAAAAACACATATGGTTCACGGGCCATGTGGCCTCTTAAACAGGGAATCACCGTGCATGAAAGATGGTCAATGCTCAAAAAAATACCCCAGAGCACTGAAAGAACTAACTATGGCTGGGGAAAATGGGTATCCGCAATACCGGCGAAGATCACCGTCACAAGGTGGTTTCACAGCTACTGTCAGATTCCGTGGACAAGAAATAATTCTAAATAATAGTTGGGTGGTACCGTATTCTCCAGTTTTGTCAAACGCTTTTCAAGCACACATTAATGTTGAAATTTGTAATAGCGTCGAATCTATAAAATATATATGTAAATATGTTAATAAAGGTAGTGATCAAGCCATGATAGCACTAAGAAATAACAACCAATTTGATGAAGTGACAAGGTATCAATCTGGCCGATACATAAGCTCTTCGGAGGCAGTTTGGCGCATTTTGAGTTTCCCTATTCATGAAAGGTATCCGCCAGTCATCCATCTTGACGTGCACCTGGAAGGCGGGCAGCGAGTTTACTTTCAGCCAGAAAATGTGGCAGAAAGAATGAACAACCCAAGACAAACCACCTTGCTCGCATTCTTTCGCCTTTGCGAAAGAGACAATTTCGCTAAGTCTCTGTTGTACAATGAAGTGCCACATTATTATACTTATAACAAGCAGCAAGGTGTTTTTAATCGCAGGAGACGTGGAACTGCTGTAGAAGGCGAGTCCGGCATTTTTAAAGAACACGTGATTGGAAGAGTATACACGGTGCACCCAAATAATGCAGAGTGTTATTATTTACGCCTTCTTCTTCACACAGTGCGAGGACCTACTTCTTTTGCTGAGCTCCGCAAAGTGGACGATATAGAATATCCCACATTTCAAGCTGCTTGCCGCGCACGGCATTTATTAGATGGCGATCAGCATTGGGATGATGCTTTAGCCGAAGCATGCGTCAGTGATAGTCCACATCGTTTGCGCCATTTATTTGCCATTTTGTTGACATTTTGTGGCCTATCGGACGCTGGGCAGTTGTGGCAAAAATATAAAGACGCGTTTGCCGAAGATTTTTTGAGACAGCAAAATATAAATAGTGAAACTTCTGACCAAGTACGTGAAAGCTGCCATAATAGGGCTTTGCTGGCTATACAAGATATAGTTACAAGTATAGGAGGGAACCCCCTCAGTCAATACGGCTTGCCGACACCGACAGTTGGTGGGGAACGAATTAATAGGGAGTATACATCTGAAATAAATTACAACCCCGAAGAGTTAGCAGAAATATTGCGAAATGGCTGTTCAAATTTGACGTCAGAACAACGTCAAATCTTTGATAGAGTATGCTGTAGTGTAGAACATTCATTAGGAGAAATGCTGTTTTTAGATGCACCTGGTGGAACAGGTAAAACTTTCCTCACTAAAGTTATCTTGGCTCAAATAAGGAGCCAAAACAAAATTGCCCTTGCCGTCGCTTCCTCAGGAATAGCTGCCACTTTATTACCAGGAGGAAAAACTGCACATACAACATTTAAAATACCAATCGACTTGGACCGCACAGAAAACCCTGTTTGCAACGTGTCTCGCAATAGTGATAAAGCAAGGGTTTTACGCGATTGCGCCCTTATCGTTTGGGACGAGTGTACGATGGCAAATCGTAAAGCTGTGGAAGCTGTAGATAGAACGTTGCGAGATATAAGACAAAATGACCGACCGATGGGAGGCTTAACGGTGCTATTCTGTGGAGACTTCAGGCAGACACTCCCTATAATACCCAGAGGAACGAGGGCCGATGAAATAGGTGCCTGTTTAAAGAGCTCTATTTTATGGCGTAGTGTCATATTAACTAATTTGAGCTTTAATATGCGAGCATATTTGGGAGGTGACGCAAACGCGCAGGTTTTCTCAAATTTACTACTTCAAATTGGTAACGGCACATACCCGACTCAAGAAGGAGGTAAAGTAACTTTAGTCGAAAGCCTGTGTTCTTCTGTTGCCTCACAGCAGGAACTCATTTCCTCTGTATACGGAGATCCATCAGAGATCTCGAACCATGACGCTGCTTGGCTACGCCAACGAGCTATTTTGGCACCTCGCAACGACCAAGCAGCAGCAATAAATTCTCAAATATTGGTACATGTTTCTGGAGAAAGTAGGGAATATTTATCTATTAACACGGTTTTAGAAGAAGGAGATGCCACCCACTATCCAGTAGAGTTTTTAGACTCTCTAAATACACCAGGTCTTCCAGCACACAAAATTTATTTAAAAGTTGGAGTACCAATCATTCTACTCAGAAATTTAAGCCCACCAAAACTATGCAATGGAACTCGGTTGAGAGTAACAAATCTCCAACGAAATGTCATCGAAGCCGAAATCTTAACAGGTTGCGGCTCCGGTGATGTTGTTTTCATTCCCAGGATACCCATTATCCCCAATAATTTTCCGTTTACTTTCAAACGTGTGCAATTTCCTGTAAGCCTCTGTTACGCTATGACTATTAATAAAGCCCAAGGCCAGACGTTATCCGTTGCGGGTGTAGACCTTACTTTTGATTGTTTTTCACACGGCCAACTCTATGTTTCTCTATCACGTGTTAGCAACCCAAACAACCTTTTTGTATATGCTCCGGGTAATTCCACCGCTAACATAGTATATAGAGAAGCATTAACGTAATCAACTATACCAAAGTCAGGACTCTTATCTAAATCATCAAAAAGGTGATATACTCTTATCTAAACGACGTTGTTTTGTTCTCGACAACCACGCGAACGAAGTCGCGGGCACAGCTAGTAAGCAATATTCTCCACAAACTGAAGTCCAACCATTCTGAATCTTAACAACATTCCAGTCCCACCTTTTGCAAGATGGGATCTTGTAGGTGCTCGACCATAAATTATGAATCAAAATATTGACCGATGCCATTTTTAACCGACTTCAAAAAAAGGAGGAGGTTCTCAATTCGATGTGTGTTACCTCATAACTTTTCACTACGTGAACCGATTTTGAAGATTTAGAGACACACAATGGAACTCTTCAATAAATGATAGCAAACCTTCCAGAATTGCTGCAATCGCATGTCTGTATATTGTTTTCACCACTTCACAACATTACCTACATCACGCTGATACGCTCTGAAGGGGTATACAGATTTGTACAGTTCACCCTGATACACCCTAATTTCACCAACTATGTTCAAATTCCCTATTATTGGGGCTATCAATTCGGGCATAACTTTACTATTAATTTAGTTTTAGAATGGGGTACGACAACTAAAAAGTGAAAAATAAAAAACTTTTTACAAAAAAATTACAACCGACTTCCATAAATAAAACTAAAAAATGCAAAATAACTTTAATTTCGGAAGTCGGTGTCAAATAACGAAGAAACCAAACTAGAAACACCGACTCGAAATTAAAGTTATTTTGCATTTTTTAGTTTTATTTATGGAAGTCGGTTGTATTTTTTTTGTAAAAAGTTTTTTTTGTTATCAATATGTAGGTAATGCTGCCCAGTGTGAGCCTGGTTTATCATCCGTATCCAAATTGCATATTATATAGTACATGAGTCTATATGGGTAGTCTATTAGCGGCATAAGCATTACTTTCTAGACTAGGGTGAATCTTTTTCAGATGCTGTTGTACCTCTAGTGTATTCATGGTAGGACTGCCATTAGTAGATTATTACGGTACCAATCTATTCAATGGTCAACATATGAATGTTCAATTATAGTGATTTGGAAATACTAAATAACACTCTTTTGTGATAATTTTTTAGGAGTCGCATAACGAAGGAATGCGAGATAAGCTTGTGGACTCACAAAGTTAACCAGAGGTAAGTGTTTATTCTATTAACAAACTTAATTTTTTTTCTGTCTATTTTAATCACATGTACTTTTCCTTACGCGTGTGTGTGTGTGTGTTTGTGGTTAAGTGTAAACTTATTGATATTAACATGATAACTGTGTTGTTACAGAAATCATTCAGTTTCACAGACAATGATTAAAATACCTATAAACACTATTACTACTCGCCACTCTCCCCTCAACACGAAGAGAGTGATGACATCCATTCGATGGTGGAAAAAGGAAATCGCAGGCGATTTATAAATTTTTGAAGTGGCACCAAAAATAAAAAACAAGAAACTGTTATCGTCAACCGTGACACGAGCTGCTAGAGATGGTGTATCATACATTTCTACTAACTCTGACGATGGAGACCAAGCGACGTATCTCATAAAAATGTACATGTCATGATATGAAGAAGCAATGCAAAATTCCAACTGCTGATCATTGGAAACATATCACAAGGATTAAATATTATGTTAAGAATAGTAAAGATAGCATTTTTGACAACACAAACGACCTGGTATACAAAATTACAAAGACAATAGCAGAAAGTGAAAAAGTGAAAAAATACTTTTAGTCATTAGCTGATCATTAGTGAATGTGATTCTGTTTAATACTTTAATGACTTTTCTAATTTAATTTTCTAATCCTTTGCTGTATTATAAATACTAAACATTATTTGAGATAGAACATCAGTTGGTCTATAACGCTTAACTGTTGCTTATATCTTCTTTGCTATAAAGATGGAAAACGTTGGTGAAATGTGTATGATGGGGGAAGAGAACATGGAACTATTCAAGAACGAATTCGATCAGGAATTCAAAGTTAGTGATGAAATGGAGAAATGTGAACTGTTCGATTCATATCATATGATGGTGAGTTGTACAATCACTGTGCGATGGTTGAAACACAGTTTGGGTAAGTATATTAAGCATAAGTTCTGATCAAAATTTATATTGTTTTATATAATAATAATATAATATATTCCACAACTATCACACAACGCCATCTAGTCCCAAGCTAAGCAGAGCTTGTGTTATGGGTACTAGACAACTGATAAACATACTTATATATTTCTAAATACATACATATTATAGATAAATTACACCCAGACACAGAACAAATGATCGTGTTCATTACACAAACATTTGTCCTGGGTGGGAATCGAACCCACGACCTCCGGCATAGCAGTCAGGGTCACTAACCACTAGACCAACAGATCAGAATAGTTATAATACATAGTTTTTTAATACATTTTAACAGTCAACCACTACATCTCGGAAGAGGAATGAAGCGAAATAACAACGAAGAACCTAAGATCATCAAAAAACCAAGAATTGAAGAAGCGTCTACCTCTGCCGGTACCCGCGGTGGTAACGAGGATCAAGTGGAATGTCAGACGTGTCATATATTTGTTATGAAAATGTATTTAGTTAATCATTTTAGAAGTAAAGTTCACAAACATAATCTTTTAATTCTCGTTAATCTTTATCAAATGTTAGTGTTGTTGAATCTGTTTTTGGAAACAGAATTTTAACTTATAAAATCAAAAGTAGAGTAGATTATTTCACTTTTGAAACTCCTGAACTATTTTTAAATTCCATTAAAGATCATATTTTATTCTTAGTACAAGAGTGCATTCATCAACACAATTTTCAAAGTAAATTTCATACTGCAAGCTGATTTTGTTCAACAAACTAAAGATATTCATGATACGTTTGATTTTCAAACATTTAACTATATTATTTGTCAAGGAAATGACTTAAATGTTTTCTTTTCACCTTTATATGATACAATAACTAGTAAAATTAGTAAATTTGAAAAAAAAGACAGTGGATGGAGTCTAAAAAACATAAAATCTGTAGACATGAATGTCTATAAATTCAACCCACTACGCGGTACTACATACATAGATCTTCCCCATGATATAAAATTAAAAAAGGCTGTTGTAAATGTAAAAAACAAAAATAATTTTTGTTTTAGTGGGCATTACTCTCAGCGTTGTATCCCGCAAACAAAAACGCAGATCATAGTACGCTATAGGGGAGACCGGGGATGGTTGACTAACTTTTGACTCAAGCTCGTCTAACTCTGATGTTCAACTTAATATAACAAAAGCAACAGTTGATACAGATAGAAGAAATATTCAGGCACCTAAAATAGTAATCTATAACCTGTATATTTATCATTATAATACTTATTTAGTCAATTTTCTAAACCCCTGACGCTTGGTCAACCTACCCCATGTTCGGGGTAAGTTGGCCATAAACATGGGGTAGGTTGACCTAGGCAGTAATTAGTGTAAATAAAGAAGATTATAGTATAAAATAAAACATTAAAATGTATTAAATGATAGAAACTTTTTATTTAATTATAAACAAACTTAAATTTTTGGTCCATTCTCGGTTAATAAAGAACTTTAATAAAGGTAACAGTCTCTTTTTAAACTATAAAAAAAAACTTAATAATAAGTAAGATTTTTTTGTTGAACGACGTAGCTCTAGACAGGCTTGTAGCTTGAGGTGATCTTATTGATAACGAAGGGTGACGTTTTAAAAAATTACCAAGCCAATCTTCGCCAGCCATTTGTTTTGTATTCCAAGATTCAGGCATAGTTTTATTATTCCTTTTTGCGTATTCGAATGCAAACTTGCGTGTCTCATACGGTGTTAATCCATAATAAATGTGTAATAAATGTCAGCAGCCGTCTTCAAATAAGCTTCCAGATTATTTTCTTCGTCATCGCTAAATATCTGCCTATTTTTTATGTACCCCACCGTGTCCAGGGTCAAATCAGCTCTCGTAGGGTTCGGATTACTTTCTAGCTTTTGTTTAAGTTTAGTTACATAACGATGCAACGTTTTGTATGGAATTTGATATTTCTTTGATGTGGCGTTTATGCTGTTATTATCGAAAATAACTTCATGGCAAGCTCTTTCTAAAATATCTTTTGGTACATCACCCCTTTCAGATTTTCTTTTGTACGTCCTCATTTTCTGTAAAAATACAATTACTGTAATTTAGTATGTGAGAGAAGACCATATAGTGTTTGCATTGATGTGCACATTAACCTGCCCGCACAAATCTAGTAAGTAAGATCAAAAATAAGTATTAAATGTTATATTTATTTTAAAGGGGTTGGTTGACTAAGTAGTCTACCTACCCCGAACAAAATTTGTCAACCAACCCCTGACGCCATTTTGAATTTTACCGGCGTATCACGTGCAAACTCTAGCACTAACATGGAAGCAATACTGTGTAATATAGAATAAAACTATCATATTTACTTTTTGCATAACAACAATAATGTTTCTAACAGATCCATAGGCACAATAACAAAAAAAGTACGAACGAAAAAAATAACTTACCGAGACCAAAAACACAACATGTGATCCCACTCACGAACGCCGTGCGACTGGAGTGGCTCACTTTGCACAAGTTAGTGGGGCCTGGAGAGGCATCGTCGCTCGTGATTGGTTGATGAAAAACACGCGATAGTTGCGAGTTATTATTGCTTAGTCTACCTGCCCCTATAGTCAACCATCCCCGGTCTCCCCTACATGCAAATAAACTTAAAATGGATGGTATTTCCTTTCCTGTTAAAATTTCGGACATAGCAAATTTAGAGAAATTAAATGATATTAGTATTAATGATTTTGGGTTAGAATATGATAAAGAAAAACAACGTAATTCTGTAGCAGGTCCATTATTCTTAACAAAATGTCGTAAAGCAAAACATATCAATTTATTATATTTTTCTAAGGATACGAATAATCATTATTGTTACCTAAAAAGTTTATCGCGATTAGTTAGTAAACAAACAAAAGATTGCCACGCTAAGTTCATTTGCAATTCGTGTCTACTTCATTTTCCATCTCAGGAAAGGTTAAATAAGCATGAACAATACGATTGTGCTTGTAACGGAACTGTCTATGGGCTGTGGATAAATTCGAAACAGAGTTACCGCGCCCCTGGGCACTCTGACAAGTGGAGAAACAGAGGTGGGTTTTAGTCTGTAAAAGTCTGACACGCCTCCCGCTCCACCCAGAGCGGGAGAGTCATTGGATGATTTTCCACCCCCACTAAAAAAAGGGTGTAACGGAAAGGTGTGATCATATTTTAAGTACTGCATCTGCCCATCGTCATGAACCACTTTATTCAAGAAAACCTGAAGAAATACTAAAAAAAAAAAATATTAATCAGCTGATGATTACTTTGTATGGAATGTCCAATTTTTTTTTGGAAATTATCTATTTTTTCTTCGAGAAAGTTGTTTATTTCCATGGGCATGATGAGCAGCGACCACATCTTTCCTTTAAACCCTGTACGACAGTTCGAAGTCACCCATTGGGCAGTTGCCCAGACCAGACCCGTCTGGTCGGAGGAACCTCCCTTTTCAACGGAGGTTTGCGGGACTTTACACCCTGTTCCGCACCGCATACCTCCAAATACTTGTAAATTACTACATATCGTAACAAAGTCCCCCGCTACGTCTGTCTATCTGTTTGTTCGCGATAAGCACAAAAACTGCTGAACTGATTTTCATGCGGTTCACCAATAGATAGAGTGATTCATGAGGAAGGTTTAAGTATATAATTAGCACCCGCACGAAGCTGGGGCAGATCGCTAATTAGCTACAAGTGGTACCTACTAGGTACTAAAGTTTATCAATCACCAATCAATCTGCCCACCCTTTTCCCAACTATCTTGGGGTCGGCTTCCAGTCTAAGACTGGTTGTCAGACTTTCGGGCTTCTGACGACCCGTAACGACTGTCAAAGATCCACTATTGACACCGGGACCAACGGCTTAACGTGCTTTCCGAGGCCCGGAAGAGTCTCGGTATGTAAAGATGGTCACCCATCCATGGACCAACCCCGGCAAGCGTAGCTTAACCTGATGAATCGAACCGTGCGGCTGTTATTACTTTAGTCACGAGCCCTCAAAGTTTATCAATCACCATTCACAGGTAAAGATCACCCGATCACCCATCGATGACTCACTCGTGGGTGGCTTCCTTCGTCATACTCCGAAAAGCAAGTAGGTACACGATGATTTTCGGAAATAGATTTGTCCACAAACGATTTGGAAATTCCGAATGGTATATAGGTATCAGTTCGTTATCTAACATACGCACACATACCTAATATTAAATGATTGCTGTGAAAAGATTAATAAGTTAAAATATCTATGCGTCATTCCAGAGTGTCTCACGTGCTACGAGTAAATACATAATTTTAGCGGCGTTCCGTTCAAATGAAAAGGATAAATGTGAATAGTACTAGCACACATAATGTTCCACACTGTGCGCTTAAGAGGGAACGGGGGCTGCGGTTCTCCATACAAATGTATTCCCCTTTCCGACTTTCGAAAAAGGAGGAGGTTCTATGTTCGGCTGTATGTTTTTCTTTTTTTATGTATGTCCGCCGATTTCTCCGTCAGTTGTGGACTGATTTTCAGAAATCTTTTTTTTATCCGAAAGCATATACTCCCGAGTTGGTCCCATATAAATTTCATCGAAATTGCTTCACCACTTTTTGAGAAACTGAACAAAAACGAACAAATACCTATACCTAGATGACGTTTTGGTTTCTCCAATTACGAGTACGTATGTTTAAATTCCACGTTCCATGTTATAGGAGTTTTTAGTTCTGAGATATAACAACAAAAATTGAAAAATAAAAAACTTTTTACAAAAAAAAAACAACCGACTTCCAAAAAAGAAAATACACTAAAAATGAAAAAATAACTTTAATTTCGGAAGTCGGTGTCAAATAACGAAGAAATAAAATACAAACACCGACTTCCGAAATTAAAGTTATTTTTTAATTTTTAGTGTACTTATTTTCTTTTTTGGAAGTCGGATGTTTTTTTTTTGTAAAAAGTTTTTTATTTTTTTCTTCTTGAATAATGCCTCTAGAGCAATCATTTTTTTTTCATAAACTCATGGTCTGCTGTAGACCCGTTCCTGTTATTTCCTTTTTTTCAGCAACTAATAAGTAAAAAAAATATGACCCACCGTGGTTAGAAGACTACCAGACAAAGTCGTAAAGTTTTTAACATCAAACATTGATAGGAACCTAGACATATTCTTTCTTAAAATTGTACTAGTCGCGAGAGTGCCGCGACTAGTACCCTAGCTTTGGGGTCAAAACGTTTTGGTCATGGGGTCCGAGTGCAGGTTGACTGATTGACACTGCGTGACCAGAGGGCTGGCTCGTTCTTCCCCCAAAGATAGCATTGCCATTCAACGTGGCAATTCCGATACGTACTTAAGTGTATTCTGTTTTTGTATATAATTGTAGATTCGGATATCTATCTTGTAGATTATAAATACTTTGTTATAATTTAGATTATATATTTAAGTCATTGACGAGCAGTGGTGGCCCAGTGGTATTGGCTGCGACTTACAAGTTGTAGGTCGTGAGTTGAAACCCAGGCAGGCGGTTTACTTTATGTAAATTATTTCATCACCACTACTCTCAAAACGGTGAAGGAAAACATCGTGAGGAAACCGGCATGTCCTAGAACCAAAAATTCGAAGACATGTGACATCCACCAACCCGCACTGGGCCGGCGTGGTGGATTACGGCCCACACCTTCTCTCAGAGAGGAGGTCTGTGCCCCAGCAGTGGGGACAATAAAAGGCTGATGATTTAAGTCATTTAAGTACATACCATTGTTTTGTTATTTCCTAATAAACAATAAATTAATGTATTATTATGTTTATACTTATACTACCGCATTACTTTTACATTACACTACAAAGCTGATTTACGTCAGTCACCTCATAGTCATAACCACAGGTGCCAGTCAGGCTAGTTTAAATCCAGCGTCAGGCACTTATAGTTGTTGAACTGCACCTATTTGGCTCAGCCGTGCCGTGAGGCACATCATCTGTCGCTTTATTTTATTTTTATCAATCGATCTGTCTGTCTGTGGCACCGTAGCTCATAAACGAGTGAACCGATTTGGATGCGGTTTTTTTATATCGAAAAAGGAGGAGGTTGTATGTTCGACTGTATGTCTGTTTTTGTTTTTGTTTTTTATTGTATTTCTTTTCGTTTCATTGTGTGTTTGTGTCTAATAAACGTATTTTCTCTCTTACTGTCTTTCCTAAGTTACATGTGAGTTACCACATGAAACCCAAAGGTATACTAGGCCTGCCCAGGGGTTGAGGATAAATTCGAAAGAGTTACCTCGCCCCTTCCCGCATTCAGGTCAGGAAAGGAACAGGGGTGGGTTTTAGTCAGTAAGAGTCTGACACGCCCTCCCGCTCCACCCTAGAGCGGGAGATGTCATTGGATGATTTCCCACCCCACAAAAAAAAGGTATACTAGGTACTGGTTAGGTATATTTAATAGGTACTTAACTTTACTGATGGGGCGTGCTCTATTTATTCTACGTATAGGTACCAACGAAGGCGGAACGACGCATCGCAAGAACTACGCATTCGGACAAACCCGCATGTCTTACAAAAAACCGAAAATCCCGACTTTAGTAAGCAAACTCAACATAAATAATCTTATTCGTTAAAATCTTGCTCATACATTTTAAATTAATCGTGGTAAACAATGGCCGCCTAATTATAAACATGACACGGCTTTACTAAACAAACTCCAACTCGGCGAATTGTAAACAGATTACAAAATACTTTGAATACTTTTTGCGTTAGCTGTTCGGAATCCTGCTCCCTTTGTTTGCTAACAAACAACATTAGGGAAAAAAGCCTTGTTTTACATGTTTATCGATAAAGGGACTTTGGCAAAACGAAACTCGATTGGCATTTTTCGGTATCACCTATAATGCACATCTTAATAAGGCCTTCTGGACTCCAGAACGCTTTGCTAATAGATGATGGAACCAGTTTCCAGTTAGTCACAGACTTCCAAAACTTTTTTTGGAACGGTTCCCTGTATCACAAAGAAATAGAGTAAGATCAGAGAGCCGCCAGACATTAAATTTCCGATTAACATAAGTTTAAAAATGTACCTACGTATATTACGTAACTTTAGCGCCTGATACCGGTAAATTGGCCTTGGGTCCAAGCTGCAGGTATGCGTACCTACGTTCAAAGTAGGTACATACTAAAACTGCTCAATCCCACACATTTCGTTAATCAGATAATTATGTCTGTCGGCTCTGGGATCTTACTTTCTGTATGTGTCAAAGTAAGCTGCTGTTCGGAATCTTGACTTCCGGGACTTTCCTGATAACTGTGGAACGTACTCTCCACTCTTCAGGATATGAAGTTAGGTAATATAAACACTTAAATTGTGACAAGTGGTATGTGTTCCTAAACAGTCTGAATTGTAATGCATAATACAACATTTCAGGAGGTACTCATAAAAACCATTTATAAATAAAAATATCTAAAAAAAACAGCTATTCAGTGTAGGTAAATTAAGCACATTTATGTTCGCATAACACGAGAATGGCTGATTTTTCGCGATTTCAGGGTTCGGGGGTGCGCGTAATTGTATCACGGGCCCCGACTTATGGGGCTTTATTTATAAAAAAAAACCATAGGTATTGTGATTTTTTTTTTTTGGCTTCGCACGGTTTGTTCATTTAACAAGCGTCAAGCTAAGAAAGTATTTAGTTTTAGATACAGAACACGGTCACTTTTTCCCATTAGAATGCAGATGTAACACATTCTAATGTTTTTGCAATATTTGGCAGCAAATATGTCGAGTCAACCTTCTCGTCAAGCTTGGCTGAGGTAGAAAATACTACGACAAAATTCTCAGCTTTATTTAACCGAGATCGAGCCTGTTTCAATGATTCCACACATTGTCCAGTTGCTTAGACACTTGAGACACAAAACTATACCAATTTTACATCACAATATCCACTAGGAATCAATACTGAACTTTACTCGAAAAATCCCTCCAAAAACTCATACGTCAAACGGGGTGAATAGGAACCCGGGGTGAATAGAAACAAAACTTTGAAGGGGTTTTTCACATTATTTAGAAATTGTTTGTAGCATTTAAGTACTCCGATTTATTTATGAATTGTTATAAAAACTAAATCGATGCTTTACTAGAAACCAATAATAATAATAATAATAACGATATCACCATCCCACATGACGAGAACCTCGTGAAAGCTGAGAAAGAGAAACAAATTAAATATCTTGACTTAGCACACGAGGTTGTCGATATGTGGAATGTGGACTCGGCTGTCATTGTGCCGATAGTCGTTACCGCCAATGGCCTGATGGCCAAAAGCCTCGACGACCACCTGTCGAAGCTGTCGTTGCGCGGTTGGATCAAGGGCCTGATTCAGAAGGCAGTACTCCTTGATACGGCTCGCATTGTGAGGAGGTTCCTGTCTCTGGAGCCCTAACCACCGGTAGCTTGGACCCTGCTCTCGATACCGGTGGACTACTATTTTTATATTTTTAAATGTTTTTTATATGTTTTCTTTTAAAAATGTAAATAATATGTGTAAAAATAAATATACGAAATAATAATAATAATATTCCACAACTATCACACAACGCCATATAGTCCCAAGCTAAGCAGAACTTGTGTTATGGGTACTAGACAACTGATAAACATACATAAATATTTCTAAATACATACATATTATAGATAAATTACACCCAGACACAGAACAAATGATCGTGCTCATTACACAAACATTTGTCCTGGGTGGGAATCGAACCAATATTAGGGTATCACAGTTGTGATGGTTAAAGAATATAGAAACGGAGGTAGGTCCGCGCGGGTAGGTGTGTCACTAGACAGCTGTCACTCTTACTGAGCGGACGTACAACCGATATACTATTTAAAGACAACAAACTATTGTTTTATTAAACGATCTGTGCTTACCCCTGTGACAAGTGGACGTCACAATAGTGAAAATCCTAATCAAAGTTTTGGGAACCACTGTACTTTAGCGTCGGTCGCGTTTTTATAGTAGGTATTTTTTTTTGGGTAGAGGAAACCCCTTTTTAGTGTAAATTTGAAAACCCCAAAGTGCGGAAAACCATAGGGGCCGAGAAAAAAATTGCCAATTTTTTTTCGAAATCGGTGAAAAATTAAGGGTAAACAAGATCACGTGACGGGTCTAAAGTCTATTTCTAAGCAATAATACAGTCAATAAAATGTTCAACGTCAAGATTAAAACCCGTTGAAGGTCTAAGTCAGGTCAGGTTAATCGAATTTTTTATTTTATTATAATGAACCTTCTAACCTAACCTGTCCGAGTCGGGGTGCCCTAAGTCCCGATGTATGTATGCATGTCGATGGAGCCCCGTGTCGACGGAGCCCCGCTTCGCGGGGCTCCTACTTCTGAGTGGTTTGTAAAAAAATAACCACGAAGGGGATGGCGGGGTCTGTTCGCTCGCTTCGCTCGCTCTCTTGACCCCGCCATCCCCTTCTAACCTAACCTGTCCGAGTCGGGGTGCCCTAAGTCCCGAGCTCGCTTCGCTCGTTCTTGCACCCTAAATTGTCATTGCTACTAGCTCAATAGAGTCCAACACTTGCACGACACTTAGCACTTCAGGATCGGGAGGTAAGCAGCAGAACACGAAGAAAGGGACTTCGGGGACCCAGTGGTCTCAATCAATCTTAGTTACAAACAGAAGTACGATAGACGCTCTCGACTGTGAAAACATACGACAAGTAACAACTGTCAAACGTTTTTTTCGCGGTAATTATTCGATTACGTTTCGTTACTCACGATCTCTATAGTAAATAAAAAATAGTACAACTTTTTTAAATTTAATTTTATTATATTTGCTTCATAATTGAGTTCATGACGGTAGCAGATATTTAAAAATGAAATAAAGGTAAAAACTCACAATACTTACACTAAAAACCATTCAAATCCATTGTCGATTTGTCTAAACGTAAAACGAAACGACCTAGGAAAGAATTTTGTACATTATCTGTGGCAAAATGTCAATTTTATTAAGAAAATATGTAGAATTTTCTGAAACTTTCGGAATTTTTTTCTCAAAAACTAGACGTCTCCGCAGTGTAATATTTTACGAAAGTGTTTTACTTAAGGCCCCTCTCGCGGTCCAGTGGCGCCCTCATTGAATAAAAAATCGTAGCATAGCACAGAAAATAAATATTAAAAAATCCAACTTGACGTTTGTTACAAAGAAGATAAAGAATTTTTACGTTGTTAAAACAGGTCTCAAAATGTTTCGTATCCAAAGTAGTAGGCAAAAGTGTCAGAAACGGCCGTTTTTGGCACTTTTGCCTACTACTTTGGCAAGGCAAGGCAAGGTTTTTAAGGCGTTTAAATATCCGCCAAGTGGCGCCCTCATTGAATAAAAAATTGTAGCAAAGCGTAGAAAATAAAGATGAAAGAATCCTATGTTGTGTTTGTTACAAAGAGGATAAGGTATTTTTACGTAGTACCTTATCCTCATTGTAACAAACGCAACATAGGATTCTTTAATCTTTATTTTCCATGCTAAGATACGATTTTTTATTCAATGAGGGCGCCACTTATGCGGAGGTAGGCCCTTAATAAGTCAATAATTTCGGAAGTCGGTGTTTAAAAGTTTTGTTCGTTATTTGAGACCGACTTGCCGACTTTCTAATTAGAGTAATTTTGCAATTTTTAGTGTAAGTATTTTCTTTTTTGGAAGTCGGTTGTATTTTTCGTAAAAAAGTTTTTTATTTTTCACTTTTTAGTTGTTATACCCCAGAACTAAAACGAAATATTAAAGTTATGCCCGAATTGATTACCCCAATAACATGGAACATGGAATGTGAACATAATTGGAGGAAACATTTTTGTGTTTCCTACATTTATTTTTTTGGTGATTTTTTCAAAAAAATCTGTATCAATTTAGATAAAAAAATTATGGGATCACTTCTGAAGAATGACCTACCAAACAAAAAAAGAATCATTAAAATCTATTCACAAGTGGCGGAGTACTAATCGCGTAAAAAACATACAGACGAATTGATAACCTCCTACTTTTTGAAGTCGGTTAAGGCCCTACTCACCGTCCAGTGGCGCCCTCATTGAATAAAAATCGTAGCATAGCACAGAAAATAAATATTAAAAAATCCAACTTCATGTTTGTTACAAAGAGGATAAAGAATTTTCACGTTGTTAAAACAGGTCTCAAAATGTTTCGTATCCAAAGTAGTAGGCAAAAGTACCAAAAACGGCCGTTTCTGACACTTTTGCCTACTACTTTGGAACAATAGTCAGCACGTTTACATATAAACAGATCTACAGCTTACTAGATTAGCATCGCCGGGATTGTCCTGATTTCTATTTCGTGGTCCTGATAACCGTGGCATACCTCTCCACTCCTCAAGTACCTCTGGATATGAAGTTAATACAAACACTTGTCTCGACAAGTGGCATGTACAGGGTGTAACGGTAATGCGTGACCATATTTTAAGATACTGTTTCAGCCCATAGAAATGAACAACTTTCTTCAAGAAAACCATAGCCAATTTCGAATAAAAGAAAATTGGCCCTACCATACTAATTAACCGACTGAATAAAGGAGGAGGTTCCCATTTCATCTGTGTTTTTTTTTGTATGTTTGTTACGCGATACCTTTGCTATTTGTGAATAGATTTTGATGATTCATTTTTAAACGACGCAAAAAAAATGGAAGAGATTCTCAATTCGACCGTATATATATTTTTTTTTTTATTCGAAGGAGTATACTCCTGAGGTGGTCCTATATAATTTTTTATCGAAATCGAGTCAGCGACATTTGATCAACAAAACCAAAAAAAAAAAAGTACAGATGACGTTTTGGTTTCCTCCAATTATGTTCAAATTCCATTTTATTGGAGTTGTCAATTCGGGCATAACTTTAATAATTAGTTTTAGTTCTGGGGTACAACAAATGAACAATAATAAAGTTTTTTTATCGGTTTTTTTAGGGTGTGAAATCATGATATAACTTCTCCCGCTCTGGGTGGAGCGGGAGGGCGTGTCAGACTCTTACTGACTAAAACCCACCCGTGTTCCTTCAGTTACCTGTGCCAGGGGCGCGGTGAGTCTTTTAAACACTCCCGCGACCCTGGCACGGCTCAATTTGATCAGCTGATTCAATGATGACTTTGTAAGGAAAGTCCATATTTTTTAGGAAATTACTACGATTTCCTAAAAAAAGTTGTTCATTTCCATGGGCTGAAGCAGTATTTAAAATATGACCACGTATTTCCGTTAAATCCTGTAGATATAAAACATTAGGCATAAGTAGTGGGCGTCGGAGGTCGCAGGAGGGCGTCGGAGGCCGCAGGAGGGCGTCGGAGGTCGCAGGAGGGCGTCGGAGACCACAGGAGGGCGTCGGAGTTCGCAGGAGGGCGTCGGAGGCCGCAGGAGGGCGTCGGAGGTCCCAGGAGGGCGTCAGAGGGCGTCGGAGGTTACAGGAGGGCGTTGGAGGTCACTGGAGGGCGTCGGAGGTCGCATGAGGGCGTCGGAGGTCACAGGAGGGCGTCGGAGGTCGCAGGAGGGCGTCGGAGGTCAC
Source organism: Polia nebulosa (assembly GCA_951329385.1). NCBI lineage: Eukaryota > Metazoa > Arthropoda > Insecta > Lepidoptera > Noctuidae > Polia > Polia nebulosa. Next base: position 12,594,194 of record OX589600.1, on the reverse strand, counting down.
AGGAGAGCGTCGGAGGCCGCAGGAGGGCGTCGGAGGTCGCAGGAGGGCGTCGGAGGCCGCAGGAGGGCGTCGGAAGTCGCAGGAGGGCTTCGGAGGCCGCAGGAGGGTGTCGGAGGTCGCAGGAAGGTGTCGGAGGCCGCAGGAGGGCGTCGGCGGTCCCAGGAGGGCGTCGGAGATTACAGGAGGGCGTTCGAGGTCGCTGGAGGGCGTCGGAGGTCGCAGGAGGGCGTCGGATGTCGCAGGAGGGCGTCGGAGGTCCCAGGAGGGCGTCAGAGATCCCAGGAGGGCGTCGGAGGTCGCAGGAGGGCGTCGGAGGTAACAGGAGAGCGTCGGAGGTCCCAGGAGGGCGTCGGAGGTCGCAGGACGTTCTCCAGCCACCGTAGACGCGGGCCTGCGGACGGCGAGTAATGGTAGCTCGCCGTCCGATCAGCACCAGGCCCGTGAGTCGACGGCGCGTAGTGTTCCACGCGCGCCTCAAAGAGTTTTTTTTCAGACGCCACTGACGGGGTCCATCATGGCCGGTGCCTGCATGCCAAGGGGTAGCGGATAAATTCGTAACAGAATTACCGATTCCTTGAACACTCAGGCAAGGAAGGAACAAGGGTGTGTTTTAGTCAGTAAAAGTCTGACACGCCCTCCGTTCGGAAGTCATTGGATGATATCCGAACACTAAAAACAAAAGGTGTAAGTAGTAGTCTATAAATCTAAATGAAAAGTATTTACTCTTCAACAAGGCAGGAAGGAAGGTTCTGCAAAGAATGAATGAATGTTGATTACGTGCACGCCTGCGCATTCCATATTGGGATTTTCAGTTGTCTCACGACGGCGACGTATACTTCGCTTCCAATCTTCTAGTTACCTACATGATACCAGTGACTTGGAAGGCAATTAACTACATCGATCGATTAAATCTTATCATTGTGATACTAATCCTTCAAAATTAAATCTGACGCATTTGACATGCCTTGAAACACAAGGTGTTGGACGTTCCGTCTGATCAAAAGTTTCCAATGTTTTCCTATTTTTTTTAGGGTGAATTATCACTATTCATCAGATGACTTCTCCCGCTCTGGGTGGAGCGGGAGGGCGTGTCAGACTTTTACTGACTAAAACCTACCACTGTTCCTTCTCTGCCTGAGTGTTCAGGGGTGCGGTAACTCATGTTAAGAATTTATCCGCTACCCCTAGGCATGCAGGCACCGGCCACGATGGGCCCCGTCAGTGGTGGCTGACACTTATCTCTTTGAGGCGCGCGTGGAACACTACGCGCCGTCGACTCACGGGTCTGGTGCTGATCGGACGGCGAGCTACCCACTGTTTTTTTATTTTCAAAACTACATTGGTTTTGCGAAAAAACAGGAAATAAGGAGGAAATTTTTGACAGATTTCCTCCTTATTTTTGTGGTGCATTTGTTATTACATAAATATAATCTAACTATGGATATTTTAATTGAAATGATTCATACAAAAGCCGATATTTTCCGAGCGCACCATTTTTTCTATCAGATAGTATGAGATAAGATAGGGCAGGGCGGACGCGTCTGATAATGTTATTATATCAGTCTGGCACAGAGTAAGGACAAAATGGGGTACCAATTAGTCATTTGACAAAAAATCTGCCCAGCTTTTTCCAACTATGTTCGGGTCTAACCGGATGAAACTGAATAACAGTATTTTACATAGCGACTCCCTATCTGACCAGGATTCAGACTGTTTACGTTTCTTAGAATTTCGGGTGGAAAAGATTTTTGCAATCAATAACATGGAATTTAAACATAATTGGAGAAAATATAATTTTTTGGATTTTGTTAAATTTTTCAAAAAGCACAATTAATTTTGATAAAAATTTATATGGGACCATCTCTATAATATGTCATACCAAGCCAAAAAAAGAATCATCAAAATCAATTCATAATTGGCGGAGTAATCGCGTAACAAACGTACAAAAAAAACATGAAATCGAATTGAGAACCACCTCCTTTTTCAAGTGGGTTAGTAGAGTGGGCTAGTGCACAGAGTACATTATAATGAAGGCTAGTGTCTCATCATTAATCAAAAATTAAATGGGAAACGGGAAGAAAAAGTTAAGGTAAACCTTAACAACCTTAACCTTAACCCATTAAGTTGCCATTTTATGAAACGGGTCCCTTTGAGCTATGATAACTTCGGATCGACTTGGAATTATAAGTAAAACCACATATTTATTAAAATTGAATGGTTATAAATATTACCTAAGTATATGATTTCTAGACGTTAATATATTACAGAAAATACAAAACCCGAAACAACCAATGATTATTTAATATTGAAAAAAATACAACATGCATGTATGAAGTTTATATTAAATTATAATTCCAAGTAAATCCGAGTGACCCGTTTTGTAAAAAAATAGAACCGACTTCCAAAAAAAAACAAAAATTGCAATTTTGTTTTTTTTTTTTTTAAGTCGGTTCTACTTTTTTGTAAAAAAAAATATTTTTCACTTTGTAGTGGTGATTCCCCATTAAATTGTGTTTACAATGCATATTTATGCGTTAGCAGCAATCGCGGTTTATTTGCTGTCATTATTTGAAGAGTTCCATTGTCTATCTCCAAAACTCATCATCAAATCTATATTAAATTTAAATGGGACCATTTCGGACCAGACTCCTTTAAAAAAAAAAGAACTTTGGATATCCGTTTATAAATGACGAAGTTATGCCCGAACATACATAAAAAAATAAAATTAAAAAAATACAAACATTCGAATTGATAACCCCCTCCTTTTTGAAGTCGATTAAAAAGGCAACTTCATAGATAAATACTTAATACCTTTTATCCGATTAGTCTAGTAATGCCTAATTGTTCAAACCAGTTTTACTTTTGGTAACGCGTCGGTATTTCCTCCATTCATTAGTTACTCCATTGTCGAGAATTTAATACGGCAATATTTTTGGTAATCTATAGTTTAGTGCTCTATGATCCACCGGATATGGTAGACTAGACATTTTTATAGGTATTGCTTTTTTCGACTTTTAACACGACACTAACCTGCCCTTGTGAAGTATCAGACCTTATTTTTACGGGTGAAGAAAATCTTTATGGAAGTCCTCCGTCGTAAGTCCAAGTGTGGACATCGGAGTCCCTATACTACTCCTCCGTCTTGAGGCAGGCGGAGAGCGCTATCAGACTCTTAGTAACTAAAATCACAGTGTTTCTGGTCGTCACTTCTGGCTGGGATGCGAGGACGCGTTTACATTCTACACAATAACCCCAGCAGTGACGGTTTGCACCAGCATACCCCCTGGGGGTTAACGGAGGAGAAGGCATTATCAGCTCTCCTCCTACGTCCAGTCCTTCAGACTTGATTTGGCAGAGTGGTGGACTTCTCTCTTTATCTTTCTGCTGCCTCTTTAGTTACTATAACGTGTTCGGCAAAAGCGGTTACTGCTTGCCATGAGCTGATCACCCCCCACTTCGGCAACCAGGGCGTTGTGCTGCTCCACACAGGATGGGTACAGCTCCATGTTTTGCTGTGCCGTGTCCTCGCTGTATCGCCTTTCGTTGTTTATCGCTCTTTTTAATAGTAAAAAAAAATCATTGAAATATGTTGCATGATTTAGGGCCGATTTCACCAATTCCAGCGGCCCAGTTAAACAGCTGCTAAACGCGTTTAAGCGAGCTTAAACGCGTTTAGCCGCTGTCATAAAGCTGAAGAGTTTGTTTGTTTGTTTGCTAATCTCAGGAACTACTACATCGAATTGAAAAAATATTTTTGAGTTGAATAGTCCATTTATCGAGGAAGGCTATAGGCGATATAACATCACGCTGCGACCAACAGGAGCAGAGCATCAATGAATAATGTGGCAATAACGGGAAAAAAATCCTTTTGAGAGCTTCAGTTGCGTGCGCTGCGTGAACGGTTAAAGTTACGCAAAAATTATGTATGACGGAATTGTTCTCCTTTTAGTTCAAAAAAAAAAATTCCACGACAGCATATGTCTATCTTTTATGGTTAACTCACTGTAATCTTTTTTATGGTTTTTATTTTTTACGCTAAGCTTAGTTCAGTTTACTTTATAGAGCGAATGGTGAAATCAGCCCTTAGTTGGAGTTAGTGGAGAAACAGACAGACGCTGAAAACGACTTTGATTTATAGGTACTACTTATAAGTAATCTTTCACACATTCAAATTCATCTTTTCAATTCCCTTATTCTCCTTCCATCAATATTTACATGACACCACTCTCTAAGTTCCATGTGTGTTCATCCCTCAACATCGCATACTACGAACGATTCCCTTCAACTGAATACTTCGATCATACGACATTTTATCATTTATCAGTCTAATATTATATGTATATCTTCGTCACGTTACAATTAAATGATATGCATTACTTATAATCTAGGTACCATTATTTGATAACTAAATCACCAACAGTCACGCTGGTCAATCGGAATCTGATCACTACGATAAATCATCATTAGTAAATCCAAGAATAATACAGAATCGGGCTTTTGAGACACCAAACAAAATTAAAAAAAGAGATTACCGGCCCGTTTTGAAAAAGGAAGTATTTTATTAGTCCGTAGCAAGCTTGAGTCAATCTCAAGTGCGTGCGTTTGATATATCTTCGAAAAAAACATACGCTAGCTCTAGGAAAAGTGCAAAAAGCATTCCTTAGAAATATCTATAAACATTGCTATTACCCTTTTTTATATCCAACGAAATTCCAACTGGGTTGCATGGGTTCCAATTCCTTGAAAGCTGGGTCACGCGACCAGATGATAGTGACATTCAAAATACTCAAGGGAATTGAAAAAGATCGAATTTGATGGCACGCTATTGAAAAAGGCTTAGTGGAGCATTGGTGCAGGCTGATTATGATGGTATACTATTACTACTAAACACCAAATATGTCGTAGACAGAGCTTTTGGCGGGATTTTTTCGAGTGAAATTCAGTGGCTGTTTTAACTATTCCCAAATTGATTCCAAGTGGATTTTGTGATAAAAAATAGTGTAGTTTTGTGTCTCAAGTGTCTACGCAACCGGACAATATGGTGAAATCATTGAAATCTCGGTAAAATGAAGCTGCGAATTGTATTGTAGTATTGACTACCACAGCGAAGCTTGTCGAGAAGGCTCGACTCGACCCATTTGCTGCCAAATACTGCAAAAACCTTAGAATGTGTTATATCTACATCCTAATGGTAAAAAGTGACAGTATTATGTATAATATCTAAAAACTTTGTAATTTTTAAACTTACACTGGTTATACGCACAAAACCGTGCCAATGCAAAATTTTAAAAAAGAATGCAGTTTTGAATTCAAGGTTATGCGGCCATAATATAGACACATGCTATTAAAGCATTCGTGGCATGTTTCACACAGTCCATCAAGTATGTTTATTCATTGTGCTGCGTTCGACACGTACCGGTAACGAATTCGCGTTCACCCGGGTCATCAACCTTTTGGCAGTTTGGAATTAACAATTTACATGCACCTTCTTATATAATTTGACGAATAAAATCAGAAAATTATTATTATGCTACTTTTGACATTGGCAGAATAGTCGACATCGGCTCTACTTGCCATCAACAAAAAATAGAATAGAATAGAATATCTGGCCTGTACTATCCCACTGCTGGGTAAAGCCCTCCATTCCTTCCCACTGTTCTCGGTTCTGTGTACCTATTTCCAATTCTCTCGGTGTTTACTTATTCAATTTTCATTTTTTTTTTCTGTGTGAATTTTGCTCCTGTGCGAAGCCGGGACGGGTCGGCTAGCTTCATTTCATCATTCTAATAAGTACTCTGTGAACCTTGCCTAAGGTTGTCAACCCAGACCGGAAAATACGTCAGCAAGTATCGTTTAGTATCGTGTGACCAAATTTAATTTACCTCGTCAGACCAAACGCATGAATGAGGAAGTGTGTAAGTACTCTATATTTGGACTAGGTACCTACTTATGTAGGTATGTACGCCTAGTACATTAAGTGCACGATCAGTTATCTATCATATATATAAGTACACATGTTAGGTAGATAAGTTGAAGTACATCTGTTACTCATGTTTTGTTGTTGAGATAAGGCCAAGACTCAGTTTCATACTTACTCACCTTAATTGTTTTTTTGCATTATCCTGTAAATTTTGTGTTTATACCTGACTGCCGTAGAAGGAACCCACCTAATGGTTTTTCGATAGTATGTAGGTACAGCATGTAACAAAAACCCTGTCCGATCCTGAGGGGTATTACTTGGTACCGTACTGCGTACACACACATATACGTAATCATTTATGGATACGAGATTATTATTATTACCCAATCAAATTAATAATTCATTTAAAACAAAAAGAAAAACTTATCAAAGGCAACACTGAGTGCTCGACAAAGTTCACCTACAGTTTTATGTCTAAGTGCTTACAGCGCGGCTAGTGCAGGGCGGTATCGTTTGAAATAAAACCTCCTCCTTTTTCGAAAGTCGGTTAAAAATACCCAGTCTATTTTCCTCGGTTGAAATCACCGAATCGTCACAAATTATACGAAAAGCAAGCGACTGGCTGTTGATATAATTAATTCAAATATTCACATCAGGTAACGCTCGTTTGACAATTTATACACAATTTAGCGTTTTATTTTTTTTTAATTTTTACTTGGATCGGAATTAAAATTAACAATGCATTTGACAAATTAGCAACGAGGTGCTAAACTAGGCGCAGCCTGTATCTTTGTGTCCCAAACACAACACAGTTAGCGCTACGTGGCAATTTTGTATTTTTTTCAAAATGTATATTGTATACGTCACTTCGGAAGTGAAACCCAATATGTTACCTTATTTGTTGCAATCCATCCAGCCGTTTTGGCTACACGGCGCGCCAAAGAAAGGTTCGACTGTAGGTATGTATGTTTTTTTTTTATGTATATCCGCCGATTTTTCCGTCAGTTGTGGGCCGATTGTCAAAATTCTTTTTTTATCCGAAAGAATATACTCCCGAGGTGGTCCCATATAAATTTTATCGAAATTGCTTTCGCGCTTTTTGAGAAACTGAACAAAAACGAAAAATACGTAGGTATACCTCGATGACGTTTTGGTGTTCTCCAAATGTTTAAATGCCACGTTCCACGTTATTGGGGTTTTTAGTTCTGGGGTATAACAACTAAAAAGTGAAAAATAAAAAACTTTTTACAAAAAAAACAACCGACTTCCAAAAAAAAAATACACTAAAAATTTAAAAATACTTTAATTTCGGAAGTCGGTGTCAAATAACGAAGAAGTAAAATACAAACACCGAATTCCGAAATTAAGTTATTTTTAGAGCAATTTTATTTTTTTGAAGTCGGTTGTTTTTTCTTTTTGTAAAAAGTTTTCTTTTTAATTTTCATGAATTTACTTATTTTATAGCAAAGTAAGCATCCGTGGGTTCGAACCCAAGCATGTAAGTACTTAACTTTGTGTAAATTATTTCATCAACACTGCTCTCCAAACGATGTAGGAAAGAACATCGTAAGGAAACCGGCATAATTCAAAAATTCCTGTGGAGTTCTTGAATTTGGAAACCTCCAACCAGTATTTAAACCAAGCCTAATTATGATAAGCTAGTATTATAAGTAAACAAATTGTTTTATCATGAAATGATGAATTATGTCACTTTTCCGTATCTATGGAACCATCAAGCAAAACTTATCAAAATCCTGCGCTTACTCATACACACATACACTCTACGGTAACCAAACATGAGAATGATGATAACAGTGCCCTTGAAATATATGGATCTATTCCACATAGCTTTAAGTAACATGTTTTTTGTCCTTTAGCAAACAAAATACCTGAAGATGCAAAATGCCTGCTAAGATTCTCACACGTTATTACAGTATATTCAACCCTTTATTTGCTCTTTTTTTTTATAGACACAAGTATGTTGGGATCGGCGTCAAGTTAAATTCGGTGCAGCTAAAAACCAGGTTTTACATGGAGCGACTGCGATTATAGTAACACGAAATCTCCTTTTTTATCGTCTGGAAATCCTTATGGATGTCCCCCTGGGGGGTTTGTCAAGCCCGCCACACTATTCCCAAACCACTGTAACTTCTGTAAGCCAGAATCAACAGTGGCGACCACCAGAAAAAAACGCCGAGGCAATGAAGCTCGACGAGTCCCAGAGAAACGATTAAACTGTCTTGGGTCCCGTAACGAAATTAATCAGAAAAGACAGCGGAGGAGTAAGAAAAACACAATTTCCACTTCCCTCCTAATCAAGCAGGAGACAGAACAAAACTAGGCCATTAGACACAAAGGGGGTTTTTACAACTGGGGTAAGCCCAGTTGCCATGCACCACTGGTTAAAAACACTAATATTAATGGGTCCTAAAATTGTGAGCTGTAACACTTGATTCCATTAATAGGTATGGCAAAAACACTTGAACGCACGGAAATTCGTTCTAGTTTCCACAAGGTCCGTGTAATAGACAACTCCAGACGTAGGCTGAATACTATCCAACATAATATTGCGCTCAGTTTGCCAAAGAGTACACTCCCACAGGATATGATGTGCGGATTGTTCGTATTCGCAATCAGGAGTAGAACATTGACATAAAGGTGAGGCCACGAGCTTGAAGGACAATAATTTACTCTTAAAGTTGCCATGACCTGTGAGAAATTGGGCAACACAGTGATCCACCTCCAGCCATGTCCCATCCAGCCGTTCGCGAACCGATGGGAAGATGGGGGGTTTGTCAGTCTCTTACTGTCTAAAACCACACGGTCTTCTGCTGCTATATTTGGCTGGGGTGCGCGCGCATTTTGTCACGCTCCCCCGGCTAGTTATGGCCAGCATGAATTCAAGCGGAAACCGTCACCTTCTGTAATTTCTCTAGATAGACACGCGCGCGCATCGGCCGCCTTCTTTGCGACCATCACTTCCTCGCAGGAGGCGACGACGTCCCACGTGCTGTCGCTACCGACCATGGGCTGGACCACGACCGGAAGCGGAAGAGTATCCGCAGCATCAACCGCCGAGATCCCCTCGCTAAGCCTGGTTGTTAGACTGCGAGGCTTCTGCCATAACGACTTAGTTTACTACCTATGATGCTTGTCCTTACCTACTTCTGCCACCAAGCAGCGTGCTATGCGGCGGTACACAGATGCCCTTGTGAAGACCGCGGCACTTCGCTGGATGCGAACCGCACAGGACGGAAAGCTCATGTCCAGTCTCTCGCTTCCGACCGTGGTTCAGTCCATGGGTCGGAAACGAGACGGCGTGGGATGCAGTTGCGTTTTTTTGCGAAGAGGTGATGCATATAAAGGAAGTGGCGGAAAGGGAGAAGGAGCATACCTCTCAAACGCCTTAAAGGGCGCTCAACGGTCTCCGGCCATCATAAGGAGGGGCCTGCGGGCAGTGAACTTGGGGCTGAGTGGTGAGGCCTAGAGGCGGCACACAGTGTTCCATGCACGCCTTTATGGGAGTATGTGCGGTCGTTGGATAGGCTTAACTAGGTGATAGGGCTCGCTAGCATCAATAGCGGGCTGATACCAGTCGGGGGTGCGCGTGAATTTAGTTGTATCCCGGGCCCCCGACTCATGATAGCGGTAGGAAATGTGGGGTTTTAGTCGGTAGGAGTCCGACATACGAAGAACTCGCCGTTCTCCCCGGACGCAGAGTATCCTTAAGGTATTCCCATCATAAAAAAGGCCATACGAGTATGTCCAGCTGTCCAGCAGTGGACGGTTTTCGGCTAGAATTTTGATGCTGATAGGCGGCGTTACCACTTACCAAAAGATTGGCTTGCTTGTTTGTCGTTAAATTTCAAACAAAAAAAAAATGGAGTGTTTTATTTGTTGATGGCGACTATTTAGATAACGGTGACATATACCTACTAATACAGGGGAGGGTGGGCTTCTGCCTATAGAAATGATCAAGTTTCTTTTAATTTTTTCTTTTTTACGAGAGATAGATGTTTCTGGTTTTGTTTCTTCGTTTTTTGACACCGGCTTCCGAAATTAAAGTTATTTTGGAAGTTGGTTCTACTTTTTGTAAAAAAGTTTGTTTTTTCACTTTTTAGTTGTGGTTCACCATTAAATTATTTTAACAATACGTAGACAAACGATCGCAGTAATCGCGAGACATTTGCTGTTACTTATTGAAGAGTTCCATTATCTATCTCCGAAGATCTTAATCAAATCTTAATGTATTATATACCGAAACCTTCCTTGAAAAATATGCATTTGAATAACGAAAACCCCACCTAAATCAGATCATTAGTTTTCGAGAAAATCGCGTACAAACAAGCGTACATACGGAAGTCGGCTATAAAAGTCAATCTCTCTCGTGTATATGTATGGAATAATCTCACATACACACCCATTTTGATCAGCTGATAATAATCTTTGAACAGAAAATTCAATTTTTTTTTTGGGCATTCGCTTTTCTTCCCTGACAAAGTTGTTCATTACCACAGACGGACAGTATCTACACCCTGTATACCTACTTTTAGTATTTATTTAGTTATAGGTGTATGTAGCTAGATAGATAACGAATGCACGTGGCGTTTGCTATGTGACTAACATTCATTAACACATCAAATGTATGTAGATTGGACACGCTTGTGCTGTGATTTGTTTACACCTGTGTCAGGTTTTCTTTAATTGCATTAGGTACCTAATATACCCCCGTATTTATAAAACACGCAGCCTGGATGCTTAGTTGAAACACTGATCAGCGGATTCTAAACTCAAGATAACAATTGTCTCATCTATCAAATTCAACTGTATATAAGAGAACACCTATAAATGATTAGTCAACACAATACCACCTACGTCTAGGGTTGCCCACTTTTTTTTAAAAGAAATAGTGTAGAGTATTTCTGTTTTTTTTTTTTTGTGGGATGGGAAATCATCCAATGACATCTCCCGCTCTAGGGTGGAGCGGAAGGGCGTGTCAGACACTTACTGACTAATATCTACCCCTGTTCCTTCCCTGCGCTGAGTGCCCAGGGGCGCGGTAACTCTGTTTCGAATTTATCCACAACCCCTGGGCAGGCATCGGCCATGACGGGCTCCGTCATGATTGCTGACAATTCTGTGAGGCGCGCTTGGAACAGTACGCCGTCGACTCTCGGGCGGCGAGCTACCCATTACTCGCCATCCGCTACTCACATGGTTATTTGTTTAAAAAATAAGGTCCTTTCAAATTCACCTAACTATCAAAGGCACGTAAGTTCGATCGTACAAGATTTATCCATACATTTTATTTTTACTGAGTGCTCTTGGTCACTTTTGGTTATACGGACACTATCACAACATCATCGCTCACCGTAAGAGGTAATGAGTCTTTAAATCAAGAGTGAATAGGTTACTTCTAGGCAAGTGTGATCCATCTTCGATCATATCAGCCCTTACCATCAGGTGAGATAGTGGTCAAACCCGTGGCCATCAATGATAAAAATGGTAAAGATTGATCAGAATACAAACATTTCAGTCAGTTTATTTTGTATGTTTACTCTAACTGAGACGTAATGATAATGACGTATAGTTTATATTATCATTGCTGAGACCTGAGACGGTAGGAAAAACGCATTCGTAAAATCTTCCTCGTCCTTTTCTGCGGATGGGAAGCAACCTTTAAATCTAGCTTCACATTTGTTATTTTGCAACAACATAAATAATAATTCCAGCCTGTAACTTCCTACGGCAGGACAAAGGCTGGCTTAGTTTTACAACATAGTAGAGCAAGATCCCAGAACCGCCAGACATTATTTACATTCTGATTAATACAATGTGTGGAATTGAAAAGTGTCGGTATTTTGTACGTACGCACACCCGCTCGCTTGGACCGACTCTCTGTCATTCTACCTTATAACCAATATTGGAAATGCTAATTACTGCTTCATTTTATGACTAATTTTAAGCTAGATTTTTGAAGTTATACTTCTTTTGGCGCGTTAGGGAAAAATAATGAGAGTAAATTTTTATGATGCGCGCGCACACCGCCACAAAAAACCGACACCCTGAAGTTAGCTACAGTTTGGTTTTTATCTTGTTACGCCAAAGAATTATAACTTCTTACGTGCGTACATAAGTACACACTCACTTTTTTTCTTAGTGTTTTTTGTTGTTTCGTATATAAACAAAAAAAAATGTTTAATAATAAACTTAGGATAATAGAAAGCCATACTAACTAGTCCAGCCAGTCACAAACAGCAGCTGTGAACCCGACAATGTTGCCTAAATGAGATCATGCATTACGCAGCACGTGACTTCATGCTACCTATGATGCTAGTGATGCTACGTCTCAGCCGGCACGCGTCTCCGGTCTTTGTTGACACATGCGTCACTCACGAGGGGGTTTTCCGAGCAAACAACACGATACTATCGTAGCTGTGGACCAGATAATTTTCATCAGTTTTGCATAAATCTTTGGAAACTTGGAAAAAGAATTAAACGCATATTACGGACCCCTGTCGTATTCTACTTCCTTACTAATATTATAAACTAGCGAACCGTACCGGCTCTGTACAAATTGTACGCACAAACCTCCGTCGTTTATCGCTCTTTCTATTAGTGAAAATGGCATTAAAATTCGTTGCGTGTTTTAGGAGGAGTTAGCGAAAAAACATACAGACACGGAAAGCGACTTTGATTTATATTATGTAGAGATAGAGAAGATGTATCGTCGCCGTCGTCTCACGGACGCAATGTGTTTATCAGCCTATGTGTGTATGTATGTTTGTTCCTTTGTGGCGCGTTACCTTTACCTGTATAGTTATGGTTTCTAACAGGTTTTTCTTCTGACTCTGTTTCCCTCTATTATTTTTTTATTTATTTTGCACAATTATTTTTTATATTTTTTTCTATTTCACGCTATTTATATTATACACATTCGTTTTTTATTACTTAGGCTATTTATCCATACATACACACTATTACATATAAAACTGATTTACGTCCATGACATGTGACAATCCTCAGGTCCAGTTTTTTTTTTGGGGGTTGGGAAATCATCCAATGACATCTCCCGCTCTAGGGTGGAGCGGAAGGGCGTGTCAGACTCTTACTGACTAAAACCCACCCCTGTTCCTTCCCTGCCCTAAATGCCCAGGGGCGAGGTAACTCTTTCAAATTTATCCTCAACCCCCGGGCAGGCATCGGCTATGACGGGCCCCGTCATAATTGCTGTCAGCAACTCTTTGAGGCGAGTGTGGAACACTACGCGCCGTCGACTCTCGGGCCTGGTGCTGATCGGACGGCGAGTTACCCACTACTCGCCGTCCGCAGGCCCAGGTATCCTCATGTCCAGTTAAAAACCAGCGTCAAGCACTAGCTGTCTGGCTTGTATATGCTGAACTGGACCTATTTGGCGCAGCCGTGGGGCGCACACTTTTTTTTCATTTTTGTTTTTCTTTTTAAATAATTAAGTTTTTACTGTTGTGTGTGCAAAATAAATGTTGCAAAATAACTGTGGAAAATAAATGTTGTTTCTTTCTTTCTTTCTTTCTTTAGAGACCAAACGTGCGTGGACCGATTTTGATAATTCTTACGTCAGTTGATTCGTCAGTGACCACATGGTTATTTTTTTATAAGGCAATTTATGTGAAAAGGTGGTTTGACTCAATTTTGTTTATCAATCTGCTCGCGCCTTTTCCCAACTATCTTGGGGTCGGCTTCCAGACTAACCGGATGCAGCTGAAAACCAGTATTTTACATCGAGCGACTGCCTATCTGACCTCCACAATCCAGTTACTGGGTAATACGATAAATACCCCTTGGTAAGACTGGATGTCAGACTGTCGGGCTTCTGACGACCCGTAACGACTGTCAAAGTTCCACGATTGATAGCTGGGAAGAACGGCTTAACGTGCTTTCCGAGGCACGGAGGAGTCTCGGTATGTTAAGGTGGTCACACATCCATTTTAGCCACGCTCCTCTTTAGCAACTAACTGCTCTGTTTAAAGGTGCAGGAAATGACCATGTTGACAAACAGCAACAGATATAACAGAGAAATCGATGGACATAAATAAAAAAAAAAATTAAAAAAAACATACAGTCGAACATAGAACCTCCTCCTTTTTCGAAGTGGGTTAAAAAACCAGACACGTTAATAATGTAGGCCATGAGATTAGTTTGTGGATGGCCCAATATTTATCGATAAACAGATACCTGGAAAGTACCTACCTTAGATAAGGTATCACGATATCCGTGTGACTTCCCATCGTGGGCCGTGCGTGTACGGAATTATCTACTTCCGAACCTCACGCCGTTTTAGTAAGGATACCGTAGATACTAGTAGAGGTATAGTACTGTAGTGCCCGGGGGCGTGGGCTTCGGGTCTGCTTCTGGTGTGCAGTTCTAGGGTCTGGTACATCTAACCTATACCTTTGATTATCACGATATCTGTGTTACTTCCCATCATGAGCCGTGTGTGCACGGAACTATCTACTTCCAAACATCACGCCGATGTTAGTAGAGGTATAGTACTGTAGTGTCCGTGGGCGTGGGCTCCGGGTGTCTGCTTCTGGTGTGCAGTTCTAGACTCTGGTACATCTAACCTACCTTTGACCATTTTAGTTTTGAAAAGGACGCGAGCATATTCTTCACAGGTCTCAAAACTTCGTGACGAAACCGGCATGTCCAAGAACCAAAAATTCGGAGCCATGTGACATCTACCAACCCGCACTGGGCCCGCGTGGTGGATTACAGCCCACTCCCTCTCGCAGAGCGGAGGCCTGTGTTAGGGGGCTGCGATTCTCCATACAGATGTATTCCCCTTTTTCTTCCTGAATAATGCCTCTAGAGCAATCATTTTTTTTTTATAAAATCAAGATCTACTGGGTGATGTCATTTCCTTTTTTTCAGCAATTAATAAGTAAAGAAAATCTCGTCATTAATTTTGTGATAAAATCGGTCTGAGCTGCAGCTGTTCCTATGGCACTCTACGGGGGCAGGCTTGAGGCAGCAAGACCGCAATAGTTTCTTCAAATACCTATTTTCCAAATTCCTTGCAGGCCCTGTTCCCTCATAACAGGCAGATTATGCTATGATATATTCTTCATACAGAAAACTCCATAAAACTAAATGAGGCAAAGTGTCAAATCTATCAACGATGGCTATTGTCGAAATATCAAAATGTAAGGGGTTGACATTTCAATGCGCCTTAGAGGCTCTAGACAACAGGGTTTTTTTTTATAAAAATAGTAGCACTTTCCCAGCGGCCTTGCTCCGTGACCTATCCCGCGGGAACTGTTATTTTTCTCGGGATAAAAAGTAGCCTATGTTACTCGTTGATAATTTAACTTTCTAATGGTGAAAAAATGGTTAGGTTAGGTTATATAATTAGTCGGTCCAGTAGTTTCGGAGCTTATTCGGTACAAACAAAAAAATCTTTCCTCATGTGATTATAATTAGTTTAAACACTGATTAGCCGGTTCTAAATTCATGATTTTTCATCCAGTAAGTATATGAATTTAGAATTCCCTAATAAGTATTAAAACTGAGCATATGTTAACGAGTTTTATAAAGAAGGCTGTCATTTAATCTGAGGTTCGAATCCTTGTTGCGCTTGCGACCACTTGCCCAACGAGGCAGACAGACATATTCTAACTGTGACTGCCAATTACGGTAACACCTTATATGCATAACACATTATGTCATTATGTTAATATCGTTCCTTAGTAGACGAACAACACACAAGGGAAGCTACACACATGGCGACCTCACGTCATCAATAATGATGTCGCCAAATGTCAATGATACGAGTAATCAGGCGATTAGCATTCAGTTCGGGTGAGTTGTTAACGTCCTAGGTGAGCGATGGATGCGATGCAAAGCGATGGATTATAATGTTATCGCGAATCGCGATTAGTACAAACGATTTTTTAGGGTTGCGTACCCAATGGGTAACCAACGGGACCCTATTACTAAGCCTCTGCTGTCCGTCCGTCCGTCCGTCTGTCCATCCGTCTGTCAGCGGGCTGTATCTCATGATCTGTGATAGGTAGATGGTTGAAATTTTCACAGAATGTGTATTTCTGTTGGCACTATAACAACAAATCATCATCATTCTCCTGCCCTTATCCCAATTTATTTGGGGTCGGCGCAACATGTTTTTTTCTTCCATACTCCTCTATTAGTCGTCATCTCTGTAGTCACCCCCTTTTTATCCATATCTTCTTTCACACAGTCCAACCATCGTGTAGAGGATCCACCATCACCCCGGTGTTGAAAATGGCGCCATCACTCTGACCATAGCTAAATATAGCTAGCATAAGTTCGTTTTATAATGTTTAAAGTATGCCTTATTATGTCCTAAGTATGCCTTATTATGTCCTAAGTATGCCTTATTATGTCCTAAGTATGTCTTATTATGTTTTAAATACGTATTATTATGTTTTAAATATCCTAAGAATAAAGGTAAAAATATGTTCCTTTTTTTTTTGTGGGACCTATCGCATTTCAACCCTATTGGTTGTCGACTGCTCAACCGAACTTGCCTGTGAAGGCTCTAATTTATTAAAGCCTCCAGCCAGGACTTATTAAAAACTTACAAACTAAGTGACCACGCTAAGGGCACCCCCTGCGGGGTACGGGCCTCGGCTTAGGGCGTCACTGGGGGGGCAGCAAGGGAAGGCTGGATCAGGTTTCCATTAATTCGGGGATTTACTGGCTCAGCGGCACGTGCTGGCGAGAGACGGGGAGGGCAATGACTAAGAGTTCGCGACGGGCCTCGCCGGCGAGGGCGGAAACTCGGCGGTCTGGTGCGGTGTTTGCGAAGAGTGCTAGTTTCCCTACGGCTCTCTTGGAGCAGGGTGGTAGCGTCATCTGGGACTAGAAGGGTATGCCGGGGGCGGCGAATCTTAGAGATTTGAGAGGGAACGTATCGGGTAGCCGATGCGATGAGGGGGTTACGATGTTTAGCAGCAGTTTCGAGGAAGCGCTGGGTGGAGCGTTTCATGAACTGCTGCAAGGTGGGGATTTTGAGGTCGACATGCAGCTCCTCATTCCTCACAAAGTAGGGGGCATCCACCACCTTGCGGAGAAAGCGGTGCTGCAGTGTCGACATCTTGTGGAGGCGACGGGGCTTGGCATGTGCGAACACTGGGCAAGCATAGGTCATGATTGGTCGGATGACCGAAGTAAAGACACGCAATTTGCACTTTAGTGACAACTTGCTCTTGGCGTTCAGGAGGTAATGAAGCCTACCTTGAGCGAAGGCGGCCCGCGAACGGGCCTGCCTTATGTGCTCGGCGAAGGAGAGATGCTGATCGAGGATCACCCCTAGGTACTTGGCCTGCTTTTCCCAAGGGATCGGCTTGCCGTACATGGTGATCGGACGGGGGGGCACGACCGTTTGACGCGGTCTAGAATATAGGACAGCCTGACTTTTCTCGGGGTTTACCTCAATTCTCCATTTCCGGAACCACTGGCCCAGCTGGGTAGTGTAGGTTTGGAGATTGAGGCCTATCTGAGTGGGGGAACGACCCGAATAGAAGATGGCCGTGTCGTCAGCGAATAGTGCTAACTGGGCCTTTTTGGGTTTAGGGATGTCGCTAGTGAACAGCGTGAAGGCTAGGGGGGATACCACAGAGCCCTGGGGGACACCAGACTTTATAGGATGGGGGGAGGATAGAGCGCCCTCTACGCGATAGCGAAAGGTGCGATCCGACAGGTAGTCTCGCAAGATGAGTACGAGACGATCTGGCACACCTAGTTGATACAGCTTATAAATTAAGCCATTGTGCCAGACTTTGTCGAACGCTTTCGCTATATCGAAGTACAAGACACCGGTCGAGTATTTACGCTGGAACCCAGCGCTCATAAGCTCGACCATTCGGTATACTTGTTGGACGCACGAGTGTTCGGAGCGGAATCCGAATTGCTCGTTGGGAATGAGACTCTTAGCCTCAGCAAAATCTTTGAGTCGCTTATGAATAAGCTTCTCGTAAATCTTGCCGAGGACATTGAGTAGACTGATGGGGCGGTAGCTAGTGGGGTCGGATTTTGGCTTGCCTGGCTTTGGAATACCAATGACAGTGGCCTGTTTCCACGCTTGAGGGAACATATTATTACTTAAGGCGCCATTGAAGATGGCGGTCAAAAGCATAATAAGTTGGGCTGGGAATAGTTTTATAGCTCTGTTGGATATTCCATCAGAGCCTGGGGCTTTTCTGGGCTGAAGTTTCCTGATGACGTCTTCTACCTCTTCGGGAGTGACGGGGGGTAGCGGGTCATCAGGATCTTCGACCGGGGGGAGGGAAGCTCTCCTTTCGACCTCAGCATTTACCATGTCAAGGTGAGCCTGGTCTACTGGTTGAGAGCTGGGAGAGCATTGGGACTCTAGACTGTCTGCCAGGCATTCCGCCTTTTCGGCGTTATCAAAAGCGACACTCTTGTCAGGACGAATGAGAGGAGGCATTGAGGCCTCAGACTTGGACCGTAGCTTTCTTTGGAGGTTCCAGAAAGCCAGGTGGTTGGGCTCGAGTTCACTCAGCGTCTTTTCCCAGTTCGCAGAACGATGCTCAGCAGTACGCCTCTTTACAGCACGCTGTAAGCGACGCATGTGAACCTTGTTTGCGTGACAGGGAAAATTGCTGTATGCACGAATGGCAGCGTTCTTCTCAGTTATCAGACTCCGTACATTCGCTGGGAGTTTCCAGCGACGGTCCTCCGTCACTGGCACCTCTCTTGAACAGTCGTTCAAGACGGTTCGCACGTGATCCGTAAGCGAGTCGATCGCCGCTGACGTGTCAGCGACTGAGCTTATGTGGTCTGGGATAGAGTCTAAGTGAACCGACGTGGTAGATTTCAGACTTTCGCTTACTTTCTTCCAGTCAGTGATTACCTGGGTGGGGGGGGGGCAGATTTGGGTCGGTCACACCTGAGCGGGAGCCCAGGTGTAGGAACACCGGCCGGTGGTCAGAGTCCAGTTCATGCAACACCTCTACCGAATGCAAACGTAAGTTTACATTCTTTAGAAGTGCCACATCCAGGACGCTGGGAGTATAACCTACGGTGTGGGGGTAATACGTGGGGCTCATCGGTACGATGACGTCGAAGTTGAGGGTAGAGCTCAGATTATGTATGAGCCTACCCTTGGGGTTGGAGTAATTGTGGCCCCATATAGGGTGCTTGGCATTGAGATCACCTGCTAAGATGACAGAACTACTCATGCCGAAGAGTTTAGTGAGGTCGCTGGAGACGGCATCAATCTCATCAGGAGAGGATGCTGAGTCAGGTGGGATATAGGCGGAAATGACTGTGATTGGCTGATGGCCAGTCATACCTAGCCGACAGGCAGAGTACTCAAGAAGAGATTGGGGGGCGGGAGGGGCGAGAGGGATACAGTGAAGTTCCTTCCTGTAGTATATTAGAGTGCCTCCCTTGTGCTTTTGCAGTCTATCATTGCGAACTACGCGATAGTTGGCAATTCTAGGGTCACTGCGGTAGGGCTTCAGGAAGGTTTCCTGTATGAGGAGAATGTCAATTTGATGATCGCGAAGAAATTTCGCGATCTCATCCCGCTGGCTTTTGTAGCCGTTAGCATTAAATGTAGCTAACCTAAGGGAACGGGGTTTGAGGCAACATATTTTTGCGTGCTTATCCATTACGGTGCGCAATTCATATTGTCGAGGGATTTTGCAATGCCAGCAAAGTCGGACCATATTTTATGGGCCGACATTAAATTATAACTACCTGACGCGAAGGCTTGTTTAAGCACTGCGTCAAGTGCTTTCGCCTCGGGGGTGAGGAAGATTGAGTATGCCCTCAAAATAGTGCAGGCAACACTCTCTTCTGGGGAGTATGTGGAGGGGGTGGTGGCGATGCCAGCTGCAGGGGCCTTCGGCCTCTTTGCTGCTGCCGTGGCAGCGGGCCTTGGTGCCGCAGCTAGGGGGGTGGTGGCAACTGGCGCCGCCGGGGCAGGGGCTGGCGCTGCGATGGGTGGGCCCAACAGCGCTGGGAAAGCGGCTTTTGGGGAGGGGGTGGGAGGTGAAGGGGCCGCGGGGGCCGCTAGGGCTGGAAAAGCTTTCTGGTGCGAAAGCTTAGTCCACGGCGAAGGCCTCTGTGGCGCGAGGCGTTCAGGGAGGTGGGAGGAGGGGACTCTCCCGGAAGGGCACTCCCTATTTTGGCGGGCCTCTGCCCGCTTGGCCACTTTGGGGGCGATTTTGGGCGCTTTGGGGCAGCCCCGGTAGTTAGCCGGGTGCCCTGACTGGCCGCACAGCACACAGCTGGGGGGCTCAGTGCATTGCGCACGGTCCTTAGGACGGGGGCAATCCGCTGTGCCGTGTTCACCTAGACACTTGACGCATCTAGGCTTGGCGAAACAATTGGACTGGGAATGTCCATATAGTTGGCAGCGATGACACTGCCCTACTAAGGTTGGCTTATGCGGCTTCTCGATCGAGATGCCGGAAAGTGAACAAACAGATTTTACCCCGAAGATGGGGTGATGGCCCTCCGTGGGTTCGCATACGACACTTACCATGTCGTATACTTCCCCACCTCGGGCTCTGTGGAGACGGTGGACGGAGATCACAGGGACCTTCTGAAGCAGGAGGTCTTCCTTGATCTCCTCTGGGGCGATTTCCTTAGGAACACGCCTAATCACCACTCTGGTGGGCGTGTCCTCGGGGAGGGTGTAAGTGTGGAAACTTACACTCCTCTCTTTAAGCGCGCGGGTCAGGCTGCGGTAGTCTTCCGAGGACTTTACCGTCACCTTAATGCCGATCGGACAGGCCGTGGCTTTCGTGTATTGGATCTTGCGATCCACACACATTTTGGACACTTCGGTCCAGCGGGCTTTTTCCTGTATATACAGGGGGGGCGGGGCTCGCTGCTTCTTTGAAGGGTTAGCAGCTGACTTGGGGCGGGGGGTGTTGCTGCTCTGTGACGCAGAGGCAGCAACGGCGGGCTGTCCAGAGGACGAGGGGGTTGGGGTGGGGGCGGGGGAGGGGGCAGTGGCTTTCTTGGCCTTGGTTGGCTTTGAGAGCTTCCCCTTCTTCTTCCTTTTCCCCCCGGCGACCGGAATGAAATCATCGTCCTCCGAGGAGGAGCTGATTACCGACGATTCCGAGTCGGAGGTAGGCGGGGAGGGGGCGGGGGCTGACGTGTCCATGACGTCGTCAAGGACGGTGGTGAGGTCCGGCTTTGGGGCTGGGAAGGAGGGATGAACATTCACCCTTTGTCCCTGTTTCTCCGCCGGTATAATGCGCGGTGAGAGCGCTTGGCTAGCGGCGGAGGCGCCATTATCGGCATCTGGAGGGGAGAGGGGGCTACCTAGGGCCTCCGTGAAGGAGGAGATGGACGATGAGGCTGCGGTTTGCAGCTCTGCAAACTTTTGGCCGTACCTGGCCTGGAAGTCGGGGTCCTTAAAAAGGACCTCGGTGACGAACGCAATAATTGCGTCCGTCATGGTGAGGGGGGGACCGCGGTGCTAGCTAGTAGCTAGCACCCTAAGGTTTAGAAATGTAGGATTCCTACCATACGACAGGGATATTTGTTGCACCCGTTCCTACGGCAACAAATGGAGTTTGGACGGGATAAAGGGTTGGTGCACTATGTGCTATGTGCACCGGAATTGGGATATTCCCACTGCCAGTCCCGCAGACTCACAGGACTGTCGCTGGCTAAAGGAGTCTTGGCCGCAGTAGGAGGAAATGAGTGAGTACTTAACTTCGTTGACACCGTTAGGTTTCCGTTAAGACTACCACGTTTTTGACAGTGAATACGTTTTTGTATTATCGTTGGCTACCTTTAAAAAGGCTGCCTCAGATAAAATTGTCCCGACAGGGACAGTTTGGGATTCCCTCCGCTGCCTTAAAAAAGGCTGCTTCAGAAATAATTGTCCCGACAGGGACAGTTTGGGTTTCCCTCCGCTACCTTAAAAAAGGCTGCTTCGGAAATAAGATGGCGGCGTAGCGATGACGTCACGTAGTCGCAGCTGTAGAGCTCGAACGCAGGAGCGCGCGAACAATGGAGCGGCGCGATGACGTCACGTAGTCGCAGCTGTGGAGCTCGAACGCAGGAGCGCGCGAACAATGGAGCGGCGGCACGGAGTGGGGAGCGCTGGGTGCGACCGTCGCTGGCGGCGGTCGGCGGGCGAATATGATACTGATCGATGAAAATATGTTCCATGTCAAGGTTTATGAGGTAACTTTTTTGTATAGCGCAAGTAGTGCATGCCACAGCGCTAAAATTGACCAATTGTGTTAAAGTCCGTAGTAAGAAATTTCGGCTAGTCAGCGATTGGTTGATCATATTCATGCTTCTCATGATTGGCTACAGACAGTGGAAAGTTTTCGGAGTCCACCATGTTGTTTTATGTACATATTGAAATACATATGTAAAGTTCCTTTGTTTTTATTGTAGTTTGTAGATTTGTGAGAATGTGAATTTAGAATCTAATAGTAAAGTATAACGTAGATTCAGTTTGTCTTTAGAATACATACTTTGTATTATGTATAAATGTCAGTTTTGTTGTTAGTAAGACCAGTAAATATGTAAAAGTAAATATGCAGGTGTTCATTACATAAGAGATAAGTAAGACTTCTCTGATTGGTTATCGTTAGAATGTCAGAATGCCTGTGATTGGTCGAAAGTTAATGTTCAAGTTAATTTGTAGAATTAACGAAATGTATTGGCTGTCCGGGTCTGCATTTGCTGCACTACGTGCCCCATAGAATTTGGGTAATATATATAGGCACCCCTGGCAGTCAAAATTTCTTAGGTCCACGGAGGAAGTCATGCCTCCTCTCATTCGTCCCGACAATAGTGTGGCGTTCGACAACCAGGAGAGAGCGGAATGTCTCGCTGACTGCCTGGAAGCCCAGTGCTCCCCCAGCTCTCAACCAGTAGACCAGGCCCACCTCGAAGAGGTGGATGCCGAAGTCGAAAGGAGGGCTTCTATCCCACCTGTTGAAGACCCAGATAACCCCCTTCCACCCATCACCCCGGATGAGGTGGAGGAGGTTATCAAAAGACTTCAACCCAGGAAAGCCCCAGGCTCTGATGGCATAACCAACAGAGTAATCAAACTCCTCCCCGCCCAAATTATTGTTTTAATGACCGCCATCTTCAATGGCGCATTAACTAATAACGTCTTCCCCCAGAAATGGAAACAGGCCACGGTAATTGGAATACCCAAAGTAGGCAAGCCCAGGTCTAATCCCTCCAGTTACCGTCCCATTAGCTTACTTAATGCGCTCGGTAAAATCTACGAAAGGCTTATTTATAAGCGGCTCAAGGATTATGCCGAAGCCAAAAGCCTGATACCCAACGAGCAGTTTGGATTTAGAACTGAACACTCGTGCGTCCACCAAGTCCACCGTATTGTTGAGCATGTAAGCGCCGGCTTCATGAACAAATATATAACGGGCATCTTGTTCTTTGACATAGCGAAGGCGTTTGACAAAGTCTGGCACAACGGCTTAATCTATAAGCTGTACCAAATCGGAGTGCCAGATAGGCTCGTGCTCATCCTACGAGACTTTTTGTCAAATCGCACTTTCCGCTATCGCATAGAAGGAGAACTCTCCTCCCCCCGCCCCATCCGGGCAGGAGTCCCTCAGGGCTCCCCGCTATCACCCCTGCTGTTCACACTATTTACGAGCGATATCCCAAAGAGTAAAAAGACCGGGTTGGCACTGTTTGCTGACGACACGGCTATTTACTCCACTGGGAGAAGTCCAGTCGCAATAGCCCGATACCTCCAGTCCGCGGTAACCAATTTGGGGAAATGGTTCAGGAAATGGAGGATTGAAGTGAATCCCGACAAGAGTCAGGCGGTCCTCTACTCGAGGCCGAATCACTATATCTCTGCCCCCCGCCCGATCACCATGTATGGCAAGCCGATCTCCTGGGAGAAGCAAGCCAAATACTTGGGAGTCATATTAGATGAACATCTAACATTTGCCAAGCACATAAGTAGTGTCCGCTCGCGGGCCTACTTCGCGCAAGGCAGACTCCATAATTTGGTGTCCAGCCGCAGTAAACTGTCACTCAAGTGCAAGCTGCGGCTGTTCACCACAGTGATCCGTCCCATCATGACGTACGCCTGTGCGGTCTTCGCGCACGCAAAGTCACATCTCCTCCACAAGATGCAGACCCTGCAGAACCGCTTCATCCGCAGAGCAGTGGGAGCCCCCTACTTTGTTCGGAATGAGGAGCTGCATGTGGATCTCAGACTCCCCACCGTCCAGCAGTTCATGAAACGCCTCACCAAGCGTTTCTTCGAGAAGGCTGCTAAACATAGGAACCCCCTAATCGTATCGGCCGGCCGATACGTTCCCTCCCAAGTCAGTAAAATTCGCCGACCCCGGCACACTTTAATCACACCCGACGACGCTACGACCCTGCTCCAAGAGAGCCGTAGGGAAACTAGCACGTTGAAAAGACGCAGACCACCGTCCTTCCGTCCTCGCCGCCGAGGACCGTCGCGAGTCCCCACGCAGAGCCAAGCAACCAGTCCCTTGACAGAGCCAGCCCGCGCCGCTGTGCCGATAGTTTCAAGTCCGCCCGCATGACATATTCACACGACACCGACTCACACCGCGACGCGGCGTGTCCTAAGTTAATATAGGCTCGTCGTGAAGCAACCAGACGTACAGACACCCCCTGTCGTGCGCGGCATGTCCGAACACAGCAGGGGACTTAAGACAAGAAATCCCCCCAGTCCCTTTGCTCAAGCCAGCACGCACTGCTGAGCTGTAGTTTTAAAAATTCGTCCTTAAATAATCACATCATGACTCAGCTGTCCCCTGAGGCCCTCCCCCCGCGACGCCCTGAGCCGAGGTCCGTACCCCAAAGGGGGTGCCCTCAGCGTAGTCGCGAGTAGTTTAAGTATAAGTCCTGGCTGGAGGCTTTAATAATAATTAAAACCACCACGGGCACGTCCGCTTAAGCAGTCGACAACCGCTAGGGTTGAACTGCGAGAGATCAAACACAAAAAAAAAAAAAAAAAAGTCAAAATTAGTCTCTCAGCGTCAGTGACTCAAGTGAGCTCGAAAGCCTCTGGCTTCGCTCCTATCGCCTAGTACCATACCTTGTACGGCGGTTTAAATGTCTTGTACCACTCCTTGTACAGACTGTAAAGTGTCTAGTTCCGCACCTTGAACTGACTGTTGTTACTGTCCACTATTGGGGCAGTAATTCATATTGTTTTCCATAGTAATTCTGTGTTATACCTGCGCTTCATGTGACTTTTACCATTTTACCTTTATTTTATGTACCAATATACCATTTTTTATTCAATCTGTGTATCAATTTTATTGACCCACTTGCTCAATTCATCACACGTGAGTGTCGCGAGACAACAATACGCCAGTCACACACAAATCCTTCAACCCTCGCGCCTATCGCGAAAAGCATCGTCAACAATTTGGTCCTTCGAGCGCGGATCGTCAACAATTTGGTCCTTCGTTCGCCGGATTGTGTGTTGTGACTGGGTATTATGAGTGAGCACAGTGCGGTCACAACAAGAAGTATGTCAAGAAGAATGGCCAGTACAAGACATCCAGAGTCAGACTCGGGCGTGCCCAGTGAGAGGGCGCCCGCTTCACCGTCAATGGCACCAACGACGTCGTCATTCCCCACGCCGGCAATACCTCTGGTGGGTGGTCGAATAGTAGATCACCGTAATGTGAAAGCACCAGAGGTAACGCCACGAAGAGGCCGTGGAAGGGGAGAGTCGAAAGAGCCCAGTGTCGCCGCCTCATCCAGGAGCGGGCAGAGCCACTCCACGTACCTGAGGAGGAAGGCGGAGTACGAGGCACAACGGGAGTTGGTGCGCCTCAGAGAGGGGCTGGTGAGGAAGAAGCTGGAGGTCGATCTTGCAGAAATAGACGCTGAGAACTCATCGGGTACGGACGAGGAGGGGACTACAACCCGACGTGTTAAACAGTGGATGGACACGACTCCACAAGAAGATGGACGTCAAGAGTCATCGGAGTATCGTGTACCGTCCACACTCGCCGTACCTACACACAGTAACGCGCGCGTAGAAGTGACCGTGTCAGCGCCCGCTTCGTACAGCGGAGCGCCCGCGACCGCGCCCGTTACATACACCGGTGCGCCCGCGACGTACGTTACGCGCGACTCGACGCCAAGTGCCGCGATGGCGACTGTTAGTTCCTGCGCTCCGAAAGCGCCAGTGCTAAGGTTCGCGCGTGAACCCAGTGAGGACAGACGACCACCCAATATGTCAGTGCAGTTTGCGGATCCAGTGTTGGCGGCGCCAACTCGTGAGGTTGCTGGTCCGCAGACATCAGCAAGGGGGGCAGTGAATTGGGGGCACGAGCACGAGGACACGGAGCGCAAACCGAGGGACAACCGTTTTGACCAGTTGGCCGACGCTATTGCAAGCATAGCTCGGCCACGCCCGGTGCCAAGGCAGGCTTACGAGCTGCCCATGTTTGGTGGCAACCCGGCAGACTGGCTCGCCTACAAAAATATGTTTTGGGAGACGACGGCCCAGTACAACTTCAAGTCGTACGAGAACCTAGCTCGGCTGCGAACATCATTGCAAGGCGACGCACGGCGGGCAGTGGAAGACCTGCTGCGCACGTGCATCAATCCAGCCGACATCATGAGGGCGCTCGACGAGGAGTTCGGCCATCCGAACCTGTTATTAGAATGTGCCATCAAAAAAGTGCGTGCATTACCAAAAGTCACCGACAGTGGACGTGAGTTACGTACATTCTCCACCACGGTACGTAATTGTGTGTCGTTGCTAAGAAATATTAACGCAAATGGATATCTCAACAACCCACAGCTGGTAAGTGAATTGCTTTCAAAACTTACACCTATACAACGTGCTCAGTACGGGGATTTCGCAATGGGGGTGGCATCGTCGCAAGGCATCGACGTCAGAGTGTCGCCTAGCTTAGAGCTATTATCAGAATTCCTAGTGCACCTAGCCAGGGCTACTTCATTTTATGTACAACTAGACTTGCCTAGCCCTGGCCCAGCTGTTAATATAAAGTCAAGATCTGCTGTGCCTAATAAAAATAATAATCAAAATTATAATAAACAAAAGTTGTTCGTACAAGCTGAAGCTGACACTGGAAAAACAGCTGATGCTGACAAACAAGCAGCTGATGTTAAAAATGAGATTAAATGTTCATTATGTCAGAAAACGCACACATTACTGCAATGCGAGAAATTCGCGAAATTAAATAGTGAAGAAAGGTGGGGTCATGTCAGAAATACGCGTGTTTGTTTCAAGTGTCTCAGTAAAGATCACCCGCGTATCCACTGTCGGGGCAAAAGATGTGAAAAATGTAACGCGGCACATCATGTGATGTTACATCAAGAAAAAAAAAAGCATGAGTCTGTAACTAACATGAGAGTAAACGTAGGCAGTGCTCTTCTAAAAATTATGCCAGTAACAATTAAAGTTGGTAATAAGATTAAAAGTTGTTACGCCCTATTGGACGACGGTGCTACTGTATCTTTGGTAGATAGTAATCTTATTGGAAATGTAAAAGGCGTCCAAAAACCTATAAGAATCCAAAGTGCACGTGGCATAGAATTACATGATTCCAGTTCGAAGGAAATAAAACTGTCAGTACGCGGAGCTACAAACAAAACTTACAAAATTATGTGTCGCACGTTACAGGACCTGGACCTGCCGGCGCAGTCGGTGCCTGCTGGCATCATGGAGGAGCATCGCCACCTCCGTGACTTGGGCTGCGAGGAAATGTTGGGAGCCAAGCCGCTGCTGCTGATCGGGCAGGACAACTGGGAGCTGCTCGCCAGTGAGGAGACACGCCATGGAAAGTCTGGTAAGCCAGTTGCCTCTCTCACTAAGCTAGGGTGGGTAGTTCACGGGCCTATTAGAAAATTGTATTCCGCTGACAGGTCATGTAAAGTTCATTGTATGTCTAGCCTACCCATGTTGCATGACATGGTCAAACATCAGTTTGACCTGGAGGCCATCGGTGTCAGAGAGGCCCCACGCAAACATTGGGAGGATGAGCGAGCCACTGCCATCTTGGAATCTACCAGCAAGATGACGGCAGATGGCAAGCAGTGGGAAGTAGGTCTGCTATGGAAGCATGACAATGTTCAACTTCCTGATAATAGAAGGCAAGCGTTGCAAAGATTAGGTGGCGTGGAGCGTAAGCTACACCGTAATGTCGAGTATGCAGCAGCATACTGTAATCAGGTGGACAGGTTACTAGAGGAGGGGTATGCCTCCAGGGTCCAGGGTGGCATAAGTAGTCACCCTATCTGGTACCTGCCTCACTTTGGGGTGGTCAATCCCAATAAACCAGGTAAGTTGAGACTGGTTTATGATGCTGCTGCTGCATATGGGGGCACGTCACTTAATGACAACCTTTTAACTGGCCCAGATATGTTAAATTCTTTGTTAGGAATTTTAATTAGGTTTAGACTGGGACCAGTAGCCTTCAGCGGGGACATAGCTGATATGTTCATGAGGATACGTATCAGGAAGGAAGATCAGGGTGCCCAGCTGTTTTTGTGGAGAGGCCGAGATAAGGTCAAAGAACCCGAAACGTATGTTATGAATTTGATGATATTTGGTGCAGTGTCCTCCCCGGCAACCGCGATCTTCATTCTTAACAAGAATGCAGATAGGTTTTCAGGAGAGTACCCCCAGGCTGTGGAGGCCATACATAGTCGTCATTACATGGACGACTATCTAGATAGTGTATGGTCTGTGGAACAAGCTAGTCAGCTGGTCGAGCAAGTCACCCACATACACGCCCAGGGGGGCTTCATGATACGGGGGTGGATTACAAATTCATCGGATTTACGGGAGCGCCTACAGCTGGAGATGCCTGAAAAAGTATCGCTGGACAAGGGTGTGATGTTGGAACCTTGGCTTGTAGTAATAGAAACAACTGTTCACAGTTCGGTGTCTTTTATTAGACTAATACTTAATTACAGTAAAATGAATATGAAGAAAAGTTGCTTACATAGCTAAGTGCGTGCACACATAGGTATCGTACTACGTAACAATATACTCACACTTCACCTCCCGGGGGCGAAGAAAAAAAAAATTTCCTTTTTATTTTTTTATTTTTTTTTGTTTTTAAACTCAGTAAAACTATTATTTCGGAAAAAAAAAAACATGAAAATGTTACATTAAAAATAAACAAAATTCAATCTATAATAATCTAACAAAGAAGAAAGTACAGTTTACTTTTATTCATAAAATGGTTTAGTCCTGTTTTTATGAATTATTTCTTCTTTATTTGAATTATTTTTTATCTTAACGTTACATCCTAAGTCTTCTATAACTACATATGGTCCTTTATACAGAGGATCCAATTTACGTCCAGTTTCTAACTTAATTAATATTAAATCTCCTACCTTATATCTAACAGGATTCATCGATATATCATACTTAGCTTTTCTCTTATGTTTTTTAGTTATTAAGTTATTTTTAGCTTCAGTTTGTGCCAATTGTAATCTGTATTTTAATTGCAATGGATAACTGTCTACATTGTATAGTGGTTCTATGTGATCAGTCAAATTAGAAGGTATATTACATAGTTTACCAAATACTAATTCATGTGGCGTGTAATTTGTTTCCGAATGAATAGTATTATTAAAACTAAAACACCAAAAAGGTAACCATTGACTCCAAGTTTCCGGATGATTGTCGCACTGAATTCTTAAAAATGAACCCAACACTTTGTGGGTATTTTCTAAAGCTCCTATTGACTCATGATGATAAGCCGTAGAAGTTAGTTTTGTAATATTCAAAATCTTACATACCTGTTCCATTGTAGACGAAATAAACTCCGTTCCTCGATCTGTGGCTATTATCTTAGGAATACCAAATACTAGAATAAAATTACGCACGAATGCATCAGCAATGGACGTAGTTTCTTTATTTACAAGAGGAATTGCCTGTACGAATTTGGTCAATTCACATTGTATAGTTAAAATATAAGAATAATCATCTATGGACTTTTCTAGGGGTCCTACTACATCTAGGTATACTTTTTCAAAGGCTGAAGATGCCGTACTGGTTATCTCCATTGGCTCTTTAGTGTAACGACTATGTTTCATTTTCTGACACTTCGTACATTTACGCACAAATTCTTGAACATCTTTTTCAATACTAGGCCAAAAATATCGTTTCTTAATAGTATTTATCATCCTGCGCATACCAGCATGTCCGCTAGATGGCAGTAAATGAAAATCGTTCATAATGAGAGTTTTCTCTTTATCGTCCGTTATTCTTTTAACACCTCGCAATATACATATGCGGGGTCCAGACCAATCGTTTAGTGACTTTATTTCACTGCATATATGTTTAATAAATTCAACATTCTGCTCATCTTTTACTATGCAAACTTCTTCGATACCTATCTTTTTGCAAAATAAACTTAATTTTTGCACAAATTCGACTCGCGAGAAATGCGCCTTGAAATTAAGATTAATATATAAATGTTTTATATCTGATCTAAAAGCGAAACACTCTATTTCCGTAGTAATCATATTTCTCATTCTAAATTTATCTAATGTTTTGCCATCCATAAACCTCATCTCAATCGTGTCACGCGGTTTTCTTAATATATCCACGACTTTTGGTTGATCAGGCCAATCGTCTTTAGATTTATTAAGATCCGCATTCCCTTTTAGAACTCTATTTTCATTCATCTCATCCATCCTTTTTTTCTGTGCTCTAGTCATCACATTTACAACTTGTTCATGCATATTTTTTAAATCATCCGATGTCATACTAACTCGTGATAAAGCATCTGCTACAGTATTTTCTTTTCCTTTTATGTAAATAATTTTAAACTTATATTCTTCTAAAGCAAGTCTAAATTTAAGTAATCTATTAGAAGGATCTTTGATTCCAAAAAGATACACTAAGGGTTTGTGGTCAGTCATTAATGTAAAATTTCGGCCGTAAACATATGGCCTAAAGTACTTCACAGCCCAAACAATAGCCAAAAGTTCCTTTTGAATTGTCGGGTAATTTTTTTCTGCCTTATTTAATGGCCTACTTGCGTATGCTATGGGTCTCAAGTCTTTGTTGCATAGAACTGCACCAATAGCTATTCCTGATGCGTCTGTTTGTATTACAAATTCATTATCTTTAGAAAAATCAGGATATTGCAGTATTGGGGGTGTCATTAGCAACTTTTTTAAGATTTCAAACGCTTTGTGACACTCATCAGTCCATTGAAATGGTTCGTTTTTTCTGCTTAATTTATTTAAAGGTATAGTAATATCAGCAAAAGATTTTATAAATTTACGGTAATAATTACAGAATGCTACAAAACGCTTAACCTCGTTTGAATTTTTGGGAATTGGATAATTTTGGAGTATTTTAGTTTTTTCTGGATCAAGAGAAACACCTTTTTCTGATACAACGTGTCCTAAATACAAAAGTTCTTTTTTTAAGAATTCGCACTTTTGGGGATTTAATTTTAAATTTACTTTTCTAAGTCTTTCCATTACGCTTATTAAATTTTGATTATGAGTAGTCAAATTGCGTCCAAAAATGACTAGGTCATCTAAATACACAAAACATTTTTCAAATGCTAGGCCCGACATAGCAACTGACATCATACGACTGAATGAACTTGGACTAATTTTAAGCCCCATCGGTAAACGTTTCATTTGATATTGTCCTGAACTCGTTGTAAATGCCGTATACTCACGACTCTGAGGGTTCAAGGTCACTTGGTAATAACCTTGGTGAAGGTCAAGATGACTAAAATAAATTGCGCCAGAAAGAGAGTCTAATATTTCATTGATATTTGGCAACGGAAATTTATCATCAGCCACGATCTCATTTAGTTTCCTATAATCTACTACTAGCCTCCATTTCTTATTTTGACCTTCAACACTTTTTTTAGGTACTAACAATATTGGGCTTGACCATTCACTGCTACATTCTTCTATGATATCATTTTCTTTCATGTTTTTTATTTGATTTTCAATTTCGGGCTTTAATGCTTGTGGTAAACGATATGGTTTAACATATACTGGGGACACATTTGGTTTAATTGTAATTGATTGTTGGTAAATATTTGTGGTTGTTAACCTATCACCTTCTACATAAAACACATCTGCATATTTTGCGCATATCGCTTCAATACTTTTTTTCTCTTCATCGTGTAAATGAGATAAATTTAATTCGTTCAGTAGTTTTTGAGCTCTATTAACGTTTATGCCACTTTTATTAAATGAACATATATGATAGTCATTTAAAGATTGTAACTCTGGTGTAAATAATGGTAACTCTACGTCTTTTTCAGAAACATTTAAGATCTTAATAGGAATCCTATTATTTTTTACTCTTGCAATTTCATTTGCTAAAAATATCTCCTTGCTCAACTCTTTTCCACATACAACAATATCACCATTTATGCATTTATCCACATAAATATGGTGTATCGATTCGGATCGAGCAGGAATTACTAAGAAATTTTTATTTTTACTATCATTATTAATCAATTTTAATGAATAACTATAATTATCTTTATATAAAGTAACTAAATTTGTATGTAAATTAATATTAGCTCCATATTTCATTAGAAAATCTAAACCTAAAATTCCATCAGCTGTTAGCGGTAACGATTCAAAAATTGAAAAGTTATGGTTAAAATGTATGTTGTCACGGGTTTTTAAAGTTAAATTAACTAATCCCTTAGATCGGGTCTGCCCTCCTATGCCATTTATTAATGTATTGTCTCTTTGCACTGGTGTGTTAAAGGGAATTGCTCCGCTTCTTATAACAGATAATGAAGCGCCAGTATCGACAAGCCAATAATATGTTATGTTGTTAATGTTTAAAGTCACGTATTTAGTGTCTTCATTACATGATAAGATGGTATTCTTAAGATCGAAAAAACTGAATCTGGCTATTATTTGATTGTTCACTACTTTGAGGCTCCTCTACATTGTGTTCTGCTGTATATAAGTTACGGTTTTGAGTGTTAAGTCTACTCCTGCTTTTCTGAAAACTGTTAGAAGGTCTACGATTACTATGCTTTCCTCTGAAGTTATTATTGAATTTGTTTCCTCTATAGTTATTATAATTTCCGCGCCCAGTTCCACGCTGATATCCATTGCCACTACTTTGTCCTAGCTGTCTACGGAAATAATTTGAGTTTTGACCATAATTGTGACTACCACCGCGACCACGACTGTCACTAAAGCGTCTATTGTTATAGAAAGTACGTCCTTGCTTTGATACATGCATGACGTTACCTTGTTGCTGTGCGGCAGGCCTGTCCTCGTCTTTTGCAGCCTGTATTGCTTCCTTCAAGCTGTTGTAATTGCGCGACGTGATGATTGTGGACAGTCTTGAGCTGCGTAGTCCATCTGAAAATGTTTTTATCGCAGATTTTTCATTTATGGGTTTAAGTACAGAATAAGCACTGGAATCCCCGTCTGCTTGAGAAATCGTCATGTCAGTAAATAACTGCTCTATTTCCTTACCATATTCCTCAACGGTCTTTTGACCTTGTCTCATAGTCTGCATCCGGGATTGAATGGCTGTGTACGACTTTTTTGTTGTTAAATTATTCCTCAAATCTTTAATCAACTCAGAAACCGCCGCATATTTGTCAGAAATACGCAATTTTGCGTTTTCCGAAAGTCTACTTTTTAAGATGAAAATGATCAATAAAGAATTACCTTTATCGTCGAGCATATTCGCGTACATTTCGATAGAGTCAATCATTCTCTTAGTGGTGCTTTCAGTGTCATCCATAACTGGAATTAAATTACATGCCACCTTTAAGTCGAATTCCATTTTGTTAGTTTCTATAGACTTGGGAAAAATACATAAATTATTTATTTCGTCATTCAGTTCCTGGCACTTTTCAAAAATATACTTTCCTATTTTAATTACTTTCGTATCGCTACTTTTTCCTAAAACTAAATATAATGATTTACACTTCTCAAAAACATCATTAGCTTCTTTCAATTTTATTTCAATAGTCTGACCTTTATACCTACTTTGTCCTCTTTTTACCAAATATTTTCGTATTTCATATAACAACTCTTGACATGCTTTTAAACTCTCTAACATAATGTATTTAATATTCTTGAAATATTGCAATAATTATTCATAATTAGGTAAAACTTATCACGATTTCGTAACATACTGATAAAAGAATTCTACACGTAAGCACTATTCGCCGCGAGGTATCATGTTCGATGAGTATCCGTGCGCCGTTTTATGAATTATAATTATTAGCGTAATGAAATTTGATCACTGGCTTTACACTTTGCACTCAATATTGTCTTCCATAACCCAAATAAACTGTTCGAATATATTCTAAACTCTTCAAATAACACTCATAGTTCATTGGAAACACTTATTTTTGAGATAATAAAAGTATGTATAGGTTTCAAACACTCACGAAAAGTTTGTTTTGCTTACGCAGTAGTCTCCTCAACGCTGCGCCTAGCTCGTAGAGACGACCTGATGCGGGATATTGCTTGCATACCCATTTCTTCTTGAATTAGGCGTCGATGGCAGGCCTTATATAACTTGCAACTAAAAAATAGTACAAGTACCAAAACCAGGGCCAGCAAAATATATGTTACCGTGCTTATACTTTGTATGTGGTTTCCGAAATCTTTCAACTGAGCCGAATTTTCGCCAGCAGCATTCTGGGTTAGAAACACGTCTTCTTTTTCCACCTTCGACTGGCACATCTTGAGAATGAATTTGAAACCAACTTAAAAATTGTACTTGTGTAACCAGCACCTAAAAGCTAAAACAAAAGAAAAAGTTCCTTGGCAGAGCCCTGGCAGGGTCGCCATGTGATGTTGGAACCTTGGCTTGTAGTAATAGAAACAACTGTTCACAGTTCGGTGTCTTTTATTAGACTAATACTTAATTACAGTAAAATGAATATGAAGAAAAGTTGCTTACATAGCTAAGTGCGTGCACACATAGGTATCGTACTACGTAACAATATACTCACACTTCAAGGGTGAGTCCGCGACAGAGAGAACGCTAGGTATGATATGGTCGCCTAGCAACGATCATCTCGCGTTCGATCTGTCATTTAAGCGATTGCCTGACGAGATAAAATCGGGTAAGTCTATCCCTACAAAGAGGGAATTCTTACGTTTTATCATGTCGATTTTCGACCCGCTAGGCCTGTTGTATCCGTGTGTAATTCAGTCGCGGATATTGATGCAACGTGTGTGGAAGTCTGGGATAGACTGGGACGAGCCGCTGCCTGCAAATGAGGTGGACGCATGGTTCACATGGCTCAATAATTTGCAGTGCCTAGGTAACCTAGAAATACCTAGGTGGTATGGGCTAAGTTTAGGTAAAGTAGAGCTGCATGTTTTTGGTGACGCTAGCGAGTTAGCGTATGCAGCAGTCGCTTACCTAGTAGGTACCACCAAGGATGGCAAGAAACATGTTGCCATGGTACTAGGCAAGGCAAGAGTGGCACCCCAAAAGGTTGTATCGATACCGCGACTAGAGTTACAGGCGGCTGTGCTTGCATGTCGAGTGGCAGACACAGTCGTCAAGGAAGTAGGTATAGATATTACACGAAAGTACTTGTGGACCGACAGCAAAACAGTTTTGAATTGGATTAACTCTGATGCCAAAGATTTTCAAAAGTTTGTGTCTCATAGATTAGGTGAAATAGACTCGCGTTCTGAGAAATGTGACTGGCGCTGGGTTCCATCGGCGGAGAACCCAGCTGACGTAGCGACCAGGTTGTCGTGGCCGATAAATAGTGGTGCGTGGCTGTCGGGTCCCGCTTTTCTTCTGAGTTCACAGGAGCGGTGGCCGGTGTGTTCCGACTTGAGGTCGGAAGGTACTGACGCCGAGAGGATCCAGCGCACCCACAACCTGGTGGTAGTAGAGGAGCCAGTAGTTGACCACACCAGAGCGTCAACATGGAGACGCACACAGCGAGTACTAGCACGCGTGCTGGCATTTATCAGTAGATGCCGCAAGCAGAGACCGACTGCCACACTCTCCATAGAAGACCTGCACGACGCCGAGATACGTCTCCTGCGCCAGATGCAGAAGGAAAGTTACCCAGCCGAGGTGACAGCACTCTCAGATGGAAAGCAGCTGCCACAGACAAGCAGGTTAAAATCTCTTGACCCTATGTATTATGAAAGTCTCATTAGAGTGAGGGGTAGGCTGGGGGCTTGTGAAGCGCTCTCTTTTGACGAGCGCCATCCTATTATTTTAGACGGGCGCCATCCGCTAACCCGTAAACTAGTTCTTCAGTATCATATGTCTGCCTTACATGCCAATCAAGAGGCAATAGTGAACCTAATAAGGGAAAGGTTTTGGGTCACTAACATACGGTCCACAGTAAAGGCCGTAATATCACAATGTCAAGTGTGCCGGCTGTCTCGAGCTAAGACAGCGGCACCCAAGATGGGTAACCTGCCGGCCGCAAGGCTGGAGGTGACGCGTCGAGCGTTCATGCACTGCGGGGTCGATTATTTCGGCCCAATGGAGGTCACCATCGGGAGGCGCCGGGAGAAGAGGTGGGGGGCGCTGTTCACGTGCCTCACCACACGCGCTGTCCACGTGGAGTTGGCGGCCTCGCTGAGCGCCGACTCAGCCATCCTCGCCCTGCGGCGCCTAGTGGCGCGCCGGGGCCGGCCCGCCCACATGTACTCTGACAAAGGTACCAACTTTGTCGGGGCCAACTCCGAGCTTCGTGCTGCGCTGCGGGACCTGGACCACACCCGGGTCCAAGAAGAAGCCGTCAGCCGGGGTATTGCCTGGCACTTCAACCCTCCCGCGGCCCCACACATGGGTGGCTGCTGGGAGCGTCTAGTGCGTTCAGTGAAGAACGCCCTCAAGGCGACGCTGCGAGAGCGCGCCCCACGTGAGGAGGTCCTTTACACCCTCCTCACCGAGGCCGAGCTGATTGTCAACAGCCGGCCTCTGTGTTATGTCTCTGACGACGTGAGCCATCCCGTCGTTTTGACACCCAATCATCTCCTGCTGGGCTCAGCCGCGGGAGATGCTCCGTACGTGCGCCCTGATCCGGGCGACATCGACTCGCGACGCATGTGGCGTCGTGTCAACGCGTTGGCAGACCTCTTCTGGCGCCGGTGGCTGCGGGAGTTTCTTCCGGCTCTGCAGCGGCGACAGAAGTGGACGAGCGACGTGCCCAACGTCAAGGTCGGCGACGTCGTGCTGGTGACAAACGAAAATAGGCCGCGTAATCAGTGGGTAAAAGGGGTAGTCAAAAATGTAAGTCCCGGGATGGACTCTATAGTTAGGGTAGTCGACGTGGAAATGACTTCGGGGGTCTTACGTAGACCTGCGGTCAGGGTGATTGTGCTTCCTACCGACGGTAGCGTGATCGGTTGAAGCCTTTCACGGGGGGTAGTATGTAGAGGATCCACCATCACCCCGGTGTTGAAAATGGCGCCATCACTCTGACCATAGCTAAATATAGCTAGCATAAGTTCGTTTTATAATGTTTAAAGTATGCCTTATTATGTCCTAAGTATGCCTTATTATGTCCTAAGTATGCCTTATTATGTCCTAAGTATGTCTTATTATGGTTTAAATACGTATTATTATGTTTTAAATATCCTAAGAATAAAGGTAAAAATATGTTCCATGTCAAGGTTTATGAGGTAACTTTTTTGTATAGCGCAAGTAGTGCATGCCACAGCGCTAAAATTGACCAATTGTGTTAAAGTCCGTAGTAAGAAATTTCGGCTAGTCAGCGATTGGTTGATCATATTCATGCTTCTCATGATTGGCTACAGACAGTGGAAAGTTTTCGGAGTCCACCATGTTGTTTTATGTACATATTGAAATACATATGTAAAGTTCCTTTGTTTTTATTGTAGTTTGTAGATTTGTGAGAATGTGAATTTAGAATCTAATAGTAAAGTATAACGTAGATTCAGTTTGTCTTTAGAATACATACTTTGTATTATGTATAAATGTCAGTTTTGTTGTTAGTAAGACCAGTAAATATGTAAAAGTAAATATGCAGGTGTTCATTACATAAGAGATAAGTAAGACTTCTCTGATTGGTTATCGTTAGAATGTCAGAATGCCTGTGATTGGTCGAAAGTTAATGTTCAAGTTAATTTGTAGAATTAACGAAATGTATTGGCTGTCCGGGTCTGCATTTGCTGCACTACGTGCCCCATAGAATTTGGGTAATATATATAGGCACCCCTGGCAGTCAAAATTAGTCTCTCAGCGTCAGTGACTCAAGTGAGCTCGAAAGCCTCTGGCTTCGCTCCTATCGCCTAGTACCATACCTTGTACGGCGGTTTAAATGTCTTGTACCACTCCTTGTACAGACTGTAAAGTGTCTAGTTCCGCACCTTGAACTGACTGTTGTTACTGTCCACTATTGGGGCAGTAATTCATATTGTTTTCCATAGTAATTCTGTGTTATACCTGTGCTTCATGTGACTTTTACCATTTTACCTTTATTTTATGTACCAATATACCATTTTTTATTCAATCTGTGTATCAATTTTATTGACCCACTTGCTCAATTCATGACACGTGAGTGTCGCGAGACAACAATACGCCAGTCACACACAAATCCTTCAACCCTCGCGCCTATCGCGAAAAGCATCGTCAACACATCGTTTCTTTGGCCTTCCTCTACTCTTATAGCCATCCAAATCCATACACAAGACTTTCCTCACGACATTTGCTTCATTCCTTCGCATCACATGCTCATACCACGACAACCGATTTCCACACAACTTTTCAGTCAGTGGTGCTACTTTCAGACATCCTCTTATATACTTATTCCTAATTCTATCCATGCGCGTAACACCACACATCGCTCTTAGCATTCTCGTCCCAGCCGCATGCAATTGCTTTTCATTCATCCTTTTTGTGGCCCAACATACTGAACTATACAAGACAGCAGGTCTGACCATTGTTTAATAAATCTTCCCCTTAACTTGGGAATGCGGGCGTCGCAGATAGTCCCGGTGACCTGCCGCCATTTCATCCATCCAGTGTTAATTCTGCGCGTAACAATTCAATTGCAAAAATCAATTCAATTGTGATATTTTGGTTTATGGTACGGAACCCTTCGTGGGCGGGTCCGACTCTCACTTATTTTGAGGGTGAGAGATCATCAGATAACTTCTCCTGCTCTGCGTGGAGCGGGAAGGGCGTTTCTTACTGACCCACACGTGTTCCGTCAGCTGCCCTTACGTTCCCAGCACCGCGTCGACTCTTTCGAACATTGCCACCCAACCACCGCGACCCATACAAACGCTGTGCTGGACGCTTTAGTTAATAATAATAAAATGTAATAAATTTTGTTTCTCTAAATAAAACTTAGTAATATTTTCTGTAAAATATTACTAAGTTTTTACTTTTAATGAATGTAGCCACTGCAGCCGAACTAGGCAATGCCTATATAATTCGGTTTTCAGTGCCTTTTCCCTCGATATTTTAACACTAACAAAGCAAATAACGGGTGTAAAAAGACACTTTTCCGAAGCCGAATGCCACATATTCTACCCATTATTTGGATATTTTTTTTTCCACTAGACCATGCCTGGAAATCCACTGGTTCTGGAAATATTCAAGGTCAAAGCCGCAATTTTTGAAGTGAAACTTCTTTAGAATCGTTGTGATTTCAAACCGGATGCAACGGAAAAAACGACAGGTAAGAGACACAAATACAAAAATGTGTAGGATGAAGCCAGGAAAGAATGAGACAGAAATATACATACTATTGTTCGGGCGTCTTCGACGACCTTCGGCTGACGTCGGGCAGCGGCAGAGGCGGCGAGAGGAGAGGGCGCGCGCGACGCGGGGCCTGGGGTCCCGTCACTTCGCTACCGATCATCAACTTTAGACAACTATTGCTCACCTTTGGCCACCTTTTGACAATCTTTTCCCACCTTTGACCACCGATTGCTCACCTTTTGCTCGCCTTTGACCACCTATTGCTCACCTTTGACCACCAATTGCAAACCTTTGACCAACTTTTGCTCACCTTTGGCCACCTTTTGACCATCTTTGCCCATCTTTGCCCACATTTGCCCATCTTTGCCCACCTTTGACCACCGATTGCTCACCTTTCGCTCACCTTTGACCACCTATTGCTCACCTTTGACCACCAATTGCAAACCTTTGACCAACTTTTGCTCACCTTTGGCCACCTTTTTGCTCACCTTTGGCCACCTTCTGACCATCTTTGCCCATCTTTGCCCATATGAAGTTTCACTTCTATCGTGTGTGAATCGCACACACACCTTTTTTATTTATTTTTTAACTTTTTTACGAAAAGGAATTCCAAGTGTTATTACTAAACTTTTTTCATAACAAACAATACCTGAATTTTCGATTTCTTTTTCGAAATTACGCATTTGCAGTTACAAAAACGCAATGAATATCAAACGTATCTGACAAGTACCTATGTGCCTTAGAGCGAAGGTTTTAACTCCACTTGCCTGGGTTTGCGTTACATTGCGCGCAATAAAAAATAGTATTTTTTTTTAACCTAAAAATAAAAGTCATTTCCCTTCCCAGCAATAATTTTTGCGCAAAACTACTTTGTTAGACGTACAGTATGCGTAGTTAACGGCTCTGTGATGTGTCTTTTTACACCGATGTTTAGATGTATACTGGTTTATTTTAGATGTATACTGGTTTATTTTGGTGTGGACTAGTAGGTGTTTAATGTGGAGTTTGAGTGATGTGGGTAAAAGTAGTTACTAAAGACCCCTTCTTCGTACACAAATGATTCAAAAGACACGTAGCGCCATCTAGCGACCTAAAGAAAATTGTGACCGTCGAAAGTTATTGTTCTTTCCCTCGAGAACAGTACAAATTTTACCTTAGGAACGTTATTCTTTCTGTACTCTTGACCACGTATATTCAAAATTTCATGACGATTGGTTCACTGGTTTAGGCGTACAACTCAACAAAATGTAGGCACTTAAGGGTCTACTACCGGCCAAGTGGCGCCCTCATTGAATAAAAAATCGTAGCATAGCATAGAAAATAAATATTAAAGAATCCAACGTCACGTTTATTACAAAGAGGACAAAGTATTTTTACTTTGTTAAAACAGGTCTCAGAATGTTTCGTATCCAAAGTAGTAGGCAAAAGTGTCAGAAACGGCCGTTTTTGGTACTTTTGCCTACGTTGTAGTACTAGTACGTTGGATTCTTTAATATTTATTTTCTATGCTATGCTACGATTTTTTATTCAATGAGGGCGCCACTTGGCCGGTAGTAGGGCCTTAACACCTGCTCTTTTCTTGGTCTCATGGTAAAGGTTGTTCATAATTATGTGTATTGCCCGTGTTTTCATTTATTGTTGTATTGTCGTCTCCAGCTTGTATGTATGTTTGTTTGTATGTCATTTCTATGGCACGCCCTTTTTTTTGTAGCCTGAACGGCTGGATGGCTTTTACCAAATGAGATATCATTAGATTGGTCTCTAGTATTAGGCTATAAATGAATTTTGAAAAAAAAATGATGAAATTTGGTATGTAGATAGCTTTTATCCTGGATTAACACATAGGCTTTTTATCCCGGTCTACGCGGGTGAAACCGCAGGACGAAGCTAGTGCAAATATAAATGTATGAGGCCACTGATTTTTTTTCGACCTCCTGTGGCAATCGGGTAAAACGTACCAGCAACCCAGGCGTGCGGACGGCGAGTAATGGGTAGCTCGCCGTCCGATCAGCACCAGGCCCGGGAGCCGACAGCGTGTAGTGTTCCACGCGCGCCTCAAAGAGTTGTCAGCAATACATGACGGGGCCCGTCATGGCCGATGCCTGCCCAGGGGTTGTGGATAAATTCGAAACAGAGTTACCGCGCTCCTGGGCACTCAGGGCAAGGTTTTAGTCAGTAAGAGTCTAACACGTAGGAGCGGGCGATGTCATTGGATGATTTCCCAACCCCAAAAAAAAAAAGAAAACCCAGTCAACAACAACTTAACAAAAAATGCGTCTAGATGACACACAAATTATAACATAGCATTCATCCTCGACATAGCACAAAGCTAATCAATTACAGGTGTCAAACATTCAATAAGCTGCATTACTACTCGTCAGTCGTCTGGTAACCAGCCCTTTGACACGCGCAATTAGTTATTAACCTTGTTATTTAATTAGCGATGACAAACCTTAATGTTTCTGTTTACTGCGCTTATCCTGTTGTCAACTGATGAAGACTAGCATACCCTAGCATGAATAATTTTAACGTTGCGTATTTTGAATGGGCGGAATTCGATGTAGACCTTTACATAAATTACCTACCCCGCCTTCTCGGATAAGATACATTTTCAGACGAAACGAAAAGGGCAGTTCAGAAATGAAAAATGTATAATAAAAAAAAACTTTTTTACAACAATTTCGATAAAATTTATATGGGACCACCTCGGCAGTATATTCTATCGGATAAAAAAAAATTCAAAATCGGTCCTCAATTGACAGAGAAATGGGCGGACATACATAAAAAAAAACAGACATACAGCCGAACATAGAACCTCCTCCTTTTTCGAAGTCAGTTAAAAATAGGGAGTTTTTTTCGGTACGTATTTCAATTTTTTCTAAGTTCATGCTTCCATTAATAACAAAATTTATAGACTTTTTGTAGTATAACATAACGAGACTCCTTCGTACATCGGAAAGCACGTTAAGTCGTTGGTCCCGGCTGTCAATCGTGGTGGATCTTTGACAGTCGTTACGTAAAGTCCGACAACCAGTCTTACCAAGGATCCGAGCTCTTTGGATCCGAGTATCGTATTAGCCAGTAACTAGGTTAACTAGGTCAGATAGGCAGTCGCTCCATGTAAAATACTGGACGGTATTCAGCTGCATCCGCTTAGACTGGAAGCCGACCACAAGATAGTTGCGAAAAGGCTAGCTAGGCAGATAATAGACTTTTTTGTAAGCGCCAACCGCCCTAAATTTTTGCCACTCTGGGCATTTGCCAGGCCCATACCCCCCCTGCGATATTAAATTTCTCCTTGAATTATTTCTTGTTCAAAACAATGTCGGTATGTAAATGAGAGCAAACTGTTCCTATCTTATCAATGAATGATCGTTGTCAA
Organism: Polia nebulosa; assembly: GCA_951329385.1. Lineage (NCBI taxonomy): Eukaryota > Metazoa > Arthropoda > Insecta > Lepidoptera > Noctuidae > Polia > Polia nebulosa. The sequence continues at coordinate 12,551,210 of OX589600.1, read as the reverse complement.
AACTTATGTTAGGTATCTTGATCAATGATTGTCCTATCACCTAATCTGACTTCTGTTTACATCTTTCTGCAAAGGAGAGGAGATAGTTACATGACATACCTACTCAGGGAGATGAGATGGCCATGAGACCCCTTTACAGTCTCCCAGGGTTGTGACCTTGTTTTTTTTTTGTTGGGGGTGGGAAATCATCCTATGACTTCTCCAAGCTCTGGGTGGAGCGGGAGGGCGTGTCAGACTCTTACTGACTAAAACCCACCCCTGTTCCTTCCCTGCCCTGAGTGCCCAGGGGCGCGGTAACTGTTTTAAATTTATCCAGGACCCCGGGGCAGGCCCACACACAACGGACCAAATAAGAGTCTAAGTGCGGATAACGGAATCCCCTGGGCAGGCATCGGCCACCACGGGCCTCGTCATGCATTGCTGACTACTCTGTTGAGCCGGCCCTCATCCGTTCCGCCTCCTCCTTCGCGAGAATTACTGCTTCGCAGAAGGAGGCCAAGCACCCAATCCCTCTCGCTCCGTACCATGGCCTGGACCAGGGCCGGGCGAGAGAGGTCGCTGCCGCAGATCGTCTCCACGAGGACACGGCGGGGCTCCACCCAAGCGGGGCAGATCTCCACCATGTCCTCTGGGCGATCCTCACAGTGGTGACACCCGGGCGTTTCCCTCCGCCTTATCCTACATAGGAGCCTCCCGAAACTTCCGTGTCCGGTGAGGACCTGCGTCAGGCGGAAGGTGAGGCCGCCCGTGGCGCCTCTCCAGCCACTCCACAAAGGGAGGCGTTGTACAGAGAGGGTTTTTTTTGTATTCGAGGGGAAACCTTCATAAGGTGCCCGGGATTTGGAAATAAATGGTGTGTGATTTTTGCCTCACTAAAACTACCCCGGCGATCACCATCAGCACATGGAAGGGCCCCGTCACCTCTTAAAAGATCACCCCGGCACCCCCTCTGTGCAACACTTTGTGGTGTAACATCTCCGAGGAGACTGTAAAGCGGTCGGGACCTGGAGCCTCGCTGTGCGCGGCAGCACGTGATCACAGTGCCACCATCTTCCCTGGAATCACTCGATGAGCGAACTGAATCCAACAGTTATGTTTATGCTTGGACAACATTATCATTCAAATAACATCAACTATCAACGCGTAACAATTGAACTATATTTACTAATGAACTGATTCCCAATTAATTATAACTGCAATTTATTTTATGTATTATTTTAATGTATTAATGATCAATTGAATGGATTATGAATGAAATGTATTTTTAAACTAGCTGCACCCTGCGGTTTCACCCGCGTAGACCAGGATGAAAGGTAGCCTATGTGTTAATACAGGGTATAAGAAATCTACACACCAAAATTCATCTAAATCAGTCCAGCCATTTGAGCGTGAAGAAGTAACATACACACTCACAAACTGTCGCCTTTATAATATTAGTGTGGATAATAAGGAACTAATACTTAATAATTATTATTATTATTACCTACGTCCAATAAAAAGCGATAAACTCGCGATTCCCTAATGAAAATTAACACTGCATAACCAGCAACTGACTTTGTAGGTCAAGGGATCTAATAACTCGTCAGCATAAGGTGGAAAAGTTTCTGTAAACAACGCAGCAACGCTATAACTTTTACGGGTAAAGGCCGAGGGACCGACTGTCTATAAAAAATTAAATTGATCATTACAGTAACCCCGAAAGTTAGCTATGCAGGATTTATGGTTATGAAACCAAAATTAGGTGGGAGTAAAATGAAAACGTTAAAGGAAAAGTACAAACGACTAGTAATTAAAATTATTCTAATTGACACAAGAGATTATATGTTTGAACACACCCACGATAGAGGAGTAGGGCAACGTTTTTTATAAAAAGAAGTATGTAAAGACCTACTACTGAGCGAGCGCTGGTACGGAGCAACAGAGAACGGGAAGCAGTCTCCTCCTTCTGCGAAGCAGTAATGGTCGCGAAGGAGGAGGCGGAACGGGTGAGGGAGACTCAACGGAGTGGCCCTCACGCCCCCAGCCGCAGCCGCCGCAGGAGACGCCCTGGGCGTCGGGGGTCGCAGGAGGATCTCCGGCCACCGTAGACGCGGTCCTGCGGACGGCGAGTAATGGGTAGTTCGCCGTCCGATCAGCACCAGGCCCGAGAGTCGACAGCGCGTAGTGTACCACGCGCGCCTCATCAAATTGTCCACTGACGGGTCCCATCATGGCCGATGCCTGCATGCCAGCGGGTCGCGGATAAATTTGTAACAGAGTTACCGTGACCCTGGGCACTCAGGCAAGGAAGGAACAGGGGTAGGTTTTAGTCAATAAGAGTCTGACACGCCTTCCCGCTCCAGCCAGAGCGGGAGAATTCATAAGATGATTTACCAAACCCAAATGTTCTACTTCTTGAAACGGTCGAGGAAATTATTTACCTGGGCTCTAATATCTGCAATGACCCAGCCGCACAAAATATGGAAGGACCGCAACATCTCGCTAAGAACTAAAATTAAGTGGGGCAACGCCTTGGTATTCTCTCTCTTGGTGGACTTTGAAGAAGGTGGATCGAGTTCGCATAAATGCTTCAGATTCCTTGGCCTGCATGCCGCACCAACAAGTCCATTCTACGCGAACTAAAAATCAAAACCAGGCTTGCCACCATCTGCCTGCAACGAGTACTAGAGTTCTTCGGTCACATAGCCAAGAAGGACGGACATAACCTCGAGCAACTAATGCCATGGTCACTGGCAAAGTCGAGGGCAAACGTCTGAGAGGTCGCAGTCAACTAATGTGGTCGGACCAAATCCGCTCTACGCTGAACACAGAGCTTCATGCTGCGCTCCACGATGCCAAAGATAGGAATAGGTGGCGCAACATTCAAACTAAGGTCATTTCACTTTCAGGGGATCACGACCCTCAGCAATGAGGACGCGAGGAGGAGGATGCCCATGAAAATGAACAACTTACGTCAAGGAAGGTATGGTTCATTTCCAAAAAAAAATCCGTAGATAAGTACAAAGTAATCATCAGCTGATCAAAATTAGTATGGCAGGTCCAAAAATTTTTTCCGAATTTTCTATGACTTTCTTAAGGTGAATGCTCCAGGGTAGCCCGCGAAATTAAAATTTTCTTACGATTTTTGCAATTTACAGGTCAGTGTCAGGTATAATCTTGGTCAACATTTGATTCGCGGCCGTAGCAACTATGTATTTATAGAATTGTAATCATTCAAATCATCAATACATCTCTCTCAGTTAGAATTGATGCCAAATGTCATGATTTCATGAAATACTTACATTTGGAATCAATACTAACTGAGAGAGTTGTATTTATGATTTTAATGATTATAATTCTATAAATACATACTTGCTACGCCCGCAAATCAAATTTTGACTTAGATACAACCTGACACTGACCTGCAAATTCCAAAAAACGTAAGAAAACTTGAATTTCGCGGGCTACCTTGGAGCTTTCACCTTAAAGAAAGTTGTTTATTTTTTTAAGCAGAAGCTAAACTAAATGAAAAGTTTTTACCCTACAAGAAGGCAAGAAGGAAAGTCCAGCAAAGAAGGTAATTAACATTCATTATTATGTTGATTACCGCGCTTGCTCATTCCGTATTGGGATTTTCAGTTGTCTCACGAGACGTATATATACTTCGCCTTGTGTACAGTACAATCGTAGTAGTAACACGTAATTTTTTTCGGGGACCAACCTTCACAAGACGCCTGGACTTTTGGGAAAAAGACCAGGAGTGAGGGATTTTTATCTCAGTAAAACCACCCAGTGGTCACCATCAGCACATGGAAGCGGGTCCCGTGACCTTAAAATACCACCCCGGAACCTCTTCTGTACAACGCATGTCAGGGCACATCTCTTACTTTTTTTCTTTTGGAGGGTGGGAAATCAACAAATGACTTCTGCCGCTCTGGGTGGAGCAAAATCAAAATCAAAAGTCATTTATTCAAACTAGGCTGAGAACCAGCACTTTTTGAACGTCAAAGTTCTACATAAAGACAGTCCCCCAAAAAACGCCCGCCCGTCACCACTTCCTAGTGTTTTAGCTGTGAAGAAGAAGTGGCCAACAAACTCCCCAGCAACACATCTGTCTGTTAAGTTTTAAGAACTTGAATCTATATAATTCTAAGCAACAATCTTAACATTATGTAAAACAGAAAAATAAATATATGTCGTCTAAAACATAATCATAAAATTAAATAATCCGCCACTTGCCAGCTAGCACACTCAATCATGCCATTAAAAACCAACTCAAGCATAAACACTAAACCAAATTAAAGAAGCCTCCATACATAACTGGTGTGCCTGCTTACAAGAACAAAGATTGAAACTATCAAAGGGCTGTGATTCGAAGCCACAAGTGATGAACTAGGGCCATCACACTAAATTTGGTAGACAATTATTATATGAACTCATGCGCTGAGCGGGAGGGCGTGTCAGACTGTTACTGACTAAAACCCACCTTCAGTTGTCTGTGCCAAAGGCTGCGGTAAATCTCTTTCGGATTCATCCGGGACTCCAGGCAGAGAGCACATACCTAAGGTGACTGTAAAGGGGTTTCCCCTGAGCCTCGCTGTGCACGGCAGCACGTGATAATTGTGCCACCGTCTCTCCTAGGGTCACTTGGTGGCACAAAGTCCCTACTCTGAGCGCCCGCGACCCCGAAGTGGTCGCCTCTCCGACTCTTCTTCTCCGAGCAGGATCGGCGGAAAAGTAGTTAGAATTGATGCCAAATGTCATGATTTCACGAAATTACTACATTTGACATCAATTCTAACTGAAAGAGTTGTATTGGTGATTTTAATGATTATAATTCTATACATACATACTTGCTACGGCCGCAATAATTGACCAATATACAACATGATACTGACCTGCAAATTGCAAAAAACTGGCGCTTCCAATTTAAAGATCGACGAGCAGGAGTCAGTTGGTATACTATGAAACTAACGTACAGCTTGGCAAAAAAAAACGTCTGACGCGGTGACAGTTGAAACTAAAAAAAATACTGAACATTGAAGCCTTCCATGGTGTTTGCGTAGCGTCCGAGGGACTAAACCACCCGCTTTTTTTTTTTTTTTTGTGGGTTGGGAAATCATGCATTGACTTCTCCCGCTCTGGGTGGAGCGGGAGGGCTGTCAGACTCTTACTGACTAAAACCCACCCCTGTTCCTTCCCTGCCTGAGTGCCCAGGGGTGCGGTAACTCATTTTCAGAATTTATCCGCTACCCCTAGGCATGCAGGCACCGGCCACGATGGGCCCCGTCAGTGGTGGCTGACTACATCTCTTTGAGGCGCGCGTGGAACACTACGCGCCGTCGACTCACGGTCCTGGTGCTGATCGGACGGCGAGCTACCCACTGCTCGCCGTCCGCAGGCCCGGGTCTACGGTGGCCGGAAGTCGTCTCGCGACGTCCTACGCCTGGTACGCCCAGTACCTCTCCTGCGGTGGTAGCGGCCGGGGCCGCGAGGTCCACTCCGTTGAGCTTCCCTCACGCGTCCCGCCTCCGCCTGCACGAGCATTACTGCTTCACAGAAGGCGGAGACTACCTCCCATTCCCTCTCGCTCCGTACCATGGCCTGAACCAGGGCCGGGCGCGAGAGGTCGCCGCCACCTATCGCATCCACGAGGACACGGCGGTGTTCCGCCCAAGCGGGGCAGACCTCCACCGTGTCCTCTGGGCGGAACCACCCGCTTGGGATTGGGATCATATCCCCAAAAATAACAAGTATAAAAAACTGTTGAGTCGACAGGTGCGATACTGGCGACCTCATTTATTCCACACTCTTTTTTGCCTAGCTGTAGGTACGAGTACCTATGAGTGCACAACGAATTAGTAATTATTTGAACTGAACTTAATGCAATTAGCATGTCTTGGATAATTCTATAAGAATCATTCGCATTCAATTAGAAAGATTTATCAACATAAAGGGCGATCAGTCCTGGAATGTTTTGATTTACCCACCTTGTAACTCATTAGGTAAATTATTTCTAAATGGTTCATAATTTTGCTGTGACTGAAATGATTTGCTGTTATCCTGAACTGAACGATCTAAATCTGCTGTAAACTCTGGTTATTTGGGGCGTTGAATATAAAAAAAAACCGGTTAAGTGCGAGTTTGACTAGCACATGAAGAGTTCCGTACGATTTTATTATTTGTTGTTATAGCGGCAACAGAAATACACATTCTGTGAAAATTTACTTTTGCTATTTTTCAACTGTCTATACTATACGCCAAACATCTTGGCCGCCCTGAAGTTGAATTTCCGATGCGCAAGGCGCAAGCGCGATGCTGTTTTTGTATGAGATTTAGGTACTACTGCGCAGCCATTGTAGCGAACTTCAGAGCGGCCAAGAAGTTTGGCGAGAACTGTACCTATTACGGATCATGAGATACAGCCCGCTGACAGACAGACGGACAGCGGACGCTTAGTAATAGGGTCCCGTTAGTTATCCTTCGAGTACGGAACCCTAAAAACCGGCCAAGTGCGTGTGGGACTTCGTAAAATATAGGTGTAGTGTATGTAGATATACTTATGACTTGTCATGAGCGCATACGTCGCCGTCGGTGGTTATAAATAACGTTCCGAATGGTGGGGACGGCAGTTGAGGTCGGACTGTCGGCCAGTGCGGTGGTGCATTGGCAAGCCAAGTACAATACTATTATTATACACATTGCGTGGATACTACATTTGGCGACGAGGATAAAACTAAATATTTAATAAAGTGAAAAAAAAAAGGAAATGTGGTCGGTGAAGTGACAAGATAGTTAATTTATACTACTTAGGTAACATGTAATAAATAAATACAACATAAGTTATTAGAGTTGAATCATTATAATTTGAACCATTATTTTATTTTAATTAACAAATGAGTATTATAATTCAAAAGTATAAAACGTTAAATTAACGGGGGTGATTATTGCTTAACTTATGATAACAACACTAGGATGTGAGTGATGTGTGTGTCATTTGGGTGCAAATATCAAACTGTGCCGTTTTGTTAACAACCTACGTAAGTTGACATCATTATTTTCCTGGCCTTATCCCATGTTACTTGAAATGGGGAAACACGCAACCTAGTGAAACCTGGACAACTGGGATGTTGGGGGACCTGAAAATTCGTCTCACTTAAAGAGGTATTCTATTTACTCAGGGTCTCAGATATCCAGGTATAAGTAGGTCTATCTCATTTACAGAGGACCCTGTTTATATAGGTTATATCAGTTACAGAGGTCAATACCTATAAAATACAAAGAAAACAATTTAACAAAAGTATTCTTTAAAACATAGTCTCAGTAAAAGAGGTAAAATACTATCATAATATCACACTATCTCAATTTAACAGACTTTCTTTTCAATGATTATGAAAATGGTCATCACCACATCTCTACGACGTGGTCAGAGACGTGGAGTATTTTTGTGATTGTTATTTTGAACCCAAATATCATGCTTGTACTTATCGAAAGGATAGACCGCAGTATTGTTTGAATGGAGTGGTATTTATTGATGGAAATATTTCAAACCACCGTCCAGTCATCCAGTGACTCAAAGTCTAACAATCGGCGTTACTTAAATAAATGGATAGATCCCCAGTAACCTACCTATATTTTATGTAAGCTGGCATAGTGCCTGGTCATTTAATTGGCACAAAAGGAATAACGAAGTTATTTTGAAGTTTAGCATTGCAGTATTATGATACAAAAATAGGTACTGATTGACAATTAACTAATAATAAAAAATAAAAAAACAACAACAAAAAAAAAGACTTGAGGCCAAAACTGCTCCTTTTTCTATAAAATCGCAGCAATATTTAAATTGACATCAACATTATTATGATGCAGAAGCAGCATTGCTGGTCATAAATAACCACCGTTTGACAATGTTCAGAGGATAATTATAAATCCGCAACAGCATTATTGGTCATTAAATTGACGCAATATAAAAGAAAGAAGAATTTTCTGATCATTAAATTGATATTGAACTATTGCCATTAAACTACTATCCATATTTAGAAGCGCAAATGTAACTAAACCAAGTCGGAAATAATAATAATAATAAAAAAAAACAGAAGGGGATGTGTCGAGCACTATTTCTGTTTTACAATAAAATTATTGTTAAAATACTTGTAGAAGCTTTCAGTAATAAATTCTAAAATTTGTATTTTACTTTTGTTTTGCCAATTGCCTAGACGTGTCAAGTCCGCTCCACCCGCTGCTAGTGGCATAGACTTGCACCAAACAATTGACCGACCAGCGGAAACAAATTTTACTTTCTTTATCTTCCCCTTTTTTTACATAAAGTTTTTATTGTAATATATCTCTACAATCAACAGTCCAATATTATATGTAATTATCCGATCCGATTATCCGTCACAATATCCATACAATTAAATTATTAATTAAATATTTTTAATTAGAGATCACATAAAACCATTTCATAAATTATTTCGAAATTACACAAATTATAACATATACAAAGTTTAAAGTTATATCTTTATATATTAATTTAGATATAAAATGGCCATTCTGTGTGGTTTTTTTTTGTATATTATTGGCACAGCCACAGCCACAGTAAGAATCTCATGGTTTCAACACTAATTTTCGTCACAGTCAGGACCTCATAGCCTCATTGCTAATTTTGGTCACAGTCATAGTCAGAACCTCACAAAACTCTCAGCTTAATGCTGACTCCCAAATTGGTAGCATTTATGAACTTGCTGAACTTTCCATAGTTCGTTCGGCCAATCTGACATTATCATTGCCACAGATAATACTTTAATTGACGGATCTTAAGAGGTTAATAAGTATTTTTTATTGTACTTTTTTTTCTATTTGTTATTTATATAAATTTCACCTTCTACTTCTTTCTTTCTTCTTTCACCACCCCATGACAGACTGGTAGAAAATGCCCGAGGCATACTCCGCCTTTGTACAGTGTGTTTACTTGTACATAAAGTTTTTAATAAAAAATTCTAGCGTACAGATGCCTCATCTCATACAAAGAATCGAGACCGCCGTAACAAAAGATTTCGGCTGGCAGTCAGGTATTTTTTTTTTATTTTTCACTTCCTAACAGTGCTTTAACGTATCAAAATGTGTTAATATATAAATTTTATAGAGACAAATGGAAAAACTGAAACTTCAAACAGCGCCATCTTTTGGTATAAGTAATATAAGAGTAAGAATTCGTTCCAATAATCATCTAAATTTGAATTAGGAACCAATTACTCAGAAAGTACAGCTTTTACGATAATTTTTTCAAAATATTTAACTAATAACTATTAATATTATTAATTTTTATATATTTTAGTTTAATGTTATGTAAACTTTAATAAGAAATCGATGCTTAACACGCCATCTCAATAAATTTGTCAAAATAAATAAATTTATTCGAACTAAATTGTCATTTTTTTTTTTATGTTTGATAGGCTCGCGTTTGACCACTATCTCACCTGATGGTAAGCGATGATGTGGTCGAAGATGGAGCCATTGTTCGAGATGAGACCCCGCGCCAATTGCAATAGTTCTGAACATCAAGTTTTTGTTAATATTTTATTTTAATAAAATGACTAGAATTTTCATCTGCTATTTGTGAAATCTGAACTGATATTGGGCTATTGATCAACTAACAGTGACAAAATAATATTACTTTTGATCATAATAAATATCACTAATACTCACTTCCGCGAATATATTATAATTAATCTATTTCATGGCAATAAACCAAGTACCTATTCTGTTTTTTTTTTTAAATGATTTGTGAAGTTTGTCAGTATTCTGTAACTGTACCTTCAATTTTCTATCATATTCATACTCGTATATCTCCAATTCAATTTCAAAATACAATTCTCAACCGAGAGAGCACTAGAATTGACTATTCTTAGCCTCAAATCCGTTAGCACTAGAATTCACAGTTCTTGCCCATAACTTGGCAAGCACTAGTATGTCAAGTCTCATTTTTATGTTCATTGACATTGTAGTGAATAACCACTCAGGGCTCACAATTATAAGCACCGAAAATTTCAAATAAATACGAGATAAAAAAAAAATAACTTCAATCCATTCAACTTTAAAATGCTCAGAAAATTATTTTACTAGAAATAAAATTCTACCAAAATAATGGATATTTAACTCAAATTTCTTTCTCTCTCCTACCATTTCACTTTAAAAACTAACCTCTCGAAAAATACGCATTATATTTTCATTACTGTTATCATGTTCTCTAAGAAAGTATTAATTCTCCCTTGAGAAACATACGTAAAGAATCGTAACAAAGTTAGGTGAACTTATTTTCCGACTAATCAAAATTCATGCTCATGAAAATATGAAATAGATTGATTTATTTTATGGTTTCTAAAGATTCGGAACATTTATTGTTAATTTCATTAATTAATACGGACTAACATTGAAAATGTGAATTACTTCGTTATAGCTTTCGCCATAATTACCATTATTTTTTAACAAACGCGACACCCAAGGAAAAAAGAACAGAAGATTTCTTGTAAATGTGAGAATAATACGCAATGTAATATTAATATCCTATTTACATAGACTAATGTCGATTTTACGTTTATCCTTTGTAACGCATTACGAGTTAGGCACACTTTTAATACCCTCATAAATTACCCTCTGGCAATCAAAATAACAGAACCTACATACTTTCGTCCTAAAGAGAACCACTTCGCGCCGTGTGATATAGAGAGCCGACCCCAAGGAGAGAAAAGGCTAGAGAGAAGAGATTCTACACCAAATATCTTAGAAGATCTTGTTATCATATATAATATAGCTTATTCAAGCAAATAAATTAATCTATCTAATCTTCTTTTGTTAATTTTTTTTTTAATTTCGTCAACCTTAAATTAAGGTGGCCCTTGTTTACCGCAAGTATCTTATTCTCAATAACATACTAGAGGTTATCGATTTATACCCATCCATAAAAACATCCCAATAACTACTTATTAAGATAGTTATTCCATACTCACAGACACCCACATTCCTCAGACGAACCAAATTTCAACAGCAAAACAAAAACAATGCCTCTGAAGGCCCCACCGACTCCTGGTACTCGGTTCCACATCCGTCGATTTCCGAGGAAACACTCCAGATGCTTCGGACAAGAGCTTGAAGATCCACAATGCCAATTCCCGTACAGCTTCTAGATCCTTGTAGTGCCGTTGTCTGGTGCTGTATTGTGGCATCGTGATGTCATCTTGGTGAGAGTGGACTCGGCGACCCATCGTCTCACACGACATTCAGAAATCAGCCATTGCTCCAACATCGCCCATGGCAATAACAAAAATGAGATACATTAAAAATCTGTTATGTTACCCAGAGAACGATCCCACTTCTGATGTTGTTGTTATTGTATCAATTTTAACGTCATTTTATACACCGGACGGATTTTTAAAGTTTAGTCTTGGCACGCTACATGGCATACATGATCTGACAGATGCCAGCGTAATCACTGGTGACGTCGTATGCAGCAGAAACCTCATCCCTCATGTGATACATGGGGTAGCGGAGGTTGACTGGTGATGGATATTCGCCTAGTAGATTTACCTAGCCCTCCACTCGCTCAGCGGGTGTCAGCCGAGCTAAGGCATTATAACTGCGCACGTTACCTTTAGGAACACAACGTCGATAGTACTCCTGCAGATCCTCGCCAACAAGCCGATCAACGGCTCTAAGGTTCTGCATCTCATTGCTTATAAAAACCACCAGTGGTTCATTGCAAGGAGTTTCTTCCAGTAGATTTAAAATCAAGCGTACCTCCCACCAACTTCGGTACATACTTCTGGAGCGAAGCGAGGAATGGTGCAATTAGCATTAACTCACGACGGAAATCCTCATACAAATTATAATTACGAGGCATGATATCATCGGGGTTTTGTAAGATGTCATTCTCCCATACTGCGCCTGGCAATGGGCTGTTCTCGTGAAATCTGCGTCTAACATTCTGCGCGGTTTGTGGATTGGATAGGAACTCAACGGTTCTGCGCAGGGTAGTGAGGGTTACGTTCTCCGGTCTTGGGATGACTGCGCCGTGTCTATCGACAGGATCAGCGGCGACGGCGGGGACGTAGATCTTCTCCTCATACTTGAGATAGCCAACAGCATTGATAATTCTTCTTATTGGTTCTGGCACAACTGTAATTGACATTGCTGCTCGCAGCATTTCGCTGTTCACGCCAGGGAGTTTGATATGGTCAGTGAGTCAGTCAGTGAGTCAGTGAGTCATCCCCTCGACCGCGTCATACCCTAGACCGCGTCATAGCCTCGACCGCGTCATACCCTAGACCGCGTCATAGCCTAGACCGCGTCATAGCCTAGACCGCGTCATAGCCTAGACCGCGTCATAGCCTAGACCGCGTCATAGCCTCGACCGCGTCATAGCCTTGACCGCGTCATAGCCTCGACCGCGTCATCCCCTCGACCGCGTCATCCTTTCGACCGCGTCATCTCTTCGACCGCGTCCTCCCTTCGTCCGCGTCATCCCCTCGACCGCGTCATCCCCTCGACTGCGTCATACACTAGACAGCGTCATACCCTAGACAACCTCATAGCCCAGACCGCGTCATAGCCTAGACCGCGTCATAGCCTAGACCGCGTCATAGCCTAGACCGCGTCATAGCCTAGACCGCGTCATAGCCTAGACCGCGTCATAGCCTAGACCGCGTCATAGCCTAGACCGCGTCATCCCTTCGACCGCGTCATCCCTTCGACCGCGTCATCCCTTCGACCGCGTCATCCCTTCGACCGCGTCATCCCCTCGACCGCGTCATCCCCTCGACCGCGTCATACCCTAGACCACGTCATGGCCTAGACCGCGTCATAGCCTAGACCGCGTCATAGCCTAGACCGCGTCATACACTAGACCGCGTCATACCCTACACCGCGTCATAGCCTAGACCGCGTCATAGCCTAGACCGCGTCATAGCCTAGACCGCGTCATAGCCTAGACCGCGTCATAGCCTAGACCGCGTCATAGCCTAGACCGCGTCATAGCATAGACCGCGTCATGGCCTCGACCGCGTCATAGCCTAGACCGCGTCATACACTAGACCGCGTCATGGCCTCGACCGCGTCATAGCCTAGACCGCGTCATAGCCTAGACCGCGTCATACACTAGACCGCGTCATACACTAGACCGCGTCATACCCTAGACCGCGTCATGGCCTCGACCGCGTCATAGCTTAGACCGCGTCATACACTAGACCGCGTCATACACTAGACCGCGTCATACACTAGACCGCGTCATACCCTAGACCGCGTCACGGCCTCGACCGCGTCATAGCCTAGACCGCGTCATACCCTAGACCGCGTCATAGCCTAGACCGCGTCATAGCCTAGACCGCGTCATAGCCTAGACCGCGTCATAGCCTAGACCGCGTCATGGCCTCGACCGCGTCATAGCCTAGACCGCGTCATACACTAGACCGCGTCATGGCCTCGACCGCGTCATAGCCTAGACCGCGTCATACACTAGACCGCGTCATGGCCTCGACCGCGTCATAGCCTAGACCGCGTCATACACTAGACCGCGTCATACACTAGACCGCGTCATACCCTAGACCGCGTCATGGCCTCGACCGCGTCATACCCTAGACCGCGTCATAGCCTAGACCGCGTCATAGCCTAGACCGCGTCATACCCTAGACCGCGTCATGGCCTCGACCGCGTCATAGCCTAGACCGCGTCATACACTGGACCGCGTCATAGCCTCGACCGCGTCATACACTAGACCGCGTCATGGCCTAGACCGCGTCATAGCCTAGACCGCGTCATGGCCTCGACCGCGTCATAGCCTAGACCGCGTCATACACTAGACCGCGTCATGGCCTCGACCGCGTCATAGCCTAGACCGCGTCATAGCCTAGACCGCGTCATACACTAGACCGCGTCATGGCCTCGACCGCGTCATAGCCTAGACCGCGTCATAGCCTAGACCGCGTCATACACTAGACCGTGTCATGGCCTCGAACGCGTCATAGCCTAGACCGCGTCATAGCCTAGACCGCGTCATACACTAGACCGCGTCATACACTAGACCGCGTCATACCCTACACCGCGTCATAGCCTAGACCGCGTCATAGCCTAGACCGCGTTATAGCCTAGACCGCGTCATAGCCTAGACCGCGTCATAGCATAGACCGCGTCATGGCCTCGACCGCGTCATAGCCTAGACCGCGTCATGGCCTCGACCGCGTCATGGCCTAGACCGCGTCATAGCCTAGACCGCGTCATACACTAGACCGCGTCATACACTAGACCGCGTCATACCCTAGACCGCGTCATGGCCTCGACCGCGTCATACACTAGACCGCGTCATACACTAGACCGCGTCATACCCTAGACCGCGTCATGGCCTCGACCGCGTCATAGCTTAGACCGCGTCATACACTAGACCGCGTCATACACTAGACCGCGTCATACACTAGACCGCGTCATACCCTAGACCGTGTCACGGCCTCGACCGCGTCATAGCCTAGACCGCGTCATACCCTAGACCGCGTCATAGCCTAGACCGCGTCATACACTAGACCGCGTCATAGCCTCGACCGCGTCATACACTAGACCGCGTCATGGTCTAGACCGCGTCATAGCCTAGACCGCGTCATAGCCTAGACCGCGTCATGGCCTCGACCGCGTCATAGCCTAGACCGCGTCATACACTAGACCGCGTCATGGCCTAGACCGCGTCATAGCCTAGACCGCGTCATGGCCTCGACCGCGTCATAGCCTAGACCGCGTCATACACTAGACCGCGTCATGGCCTCGACCGCGTCATAGCCTAGACCGCGTCATAGCCTAGACCGCGTCATACACTAGACCGCGTCATGGCCTCGACCGCGTCATAGCCTAGACCGCGTCATACACTAGACCGCGTCATGGCCTCGACCGCGTCATAGCCTAGACCGCGTCATACCCTAGACCGCGTCATACACTAGACCGCGTCATAGCCTAGACCGCGTCATAGCCTAGACCGCGTCATAGCCTAGACCGCGTCATAGCCTAGACCGCGTCATAGCCTAGACCGCGTCATGGCCTCGACCGCGTCATGGCCTCGACCGCGTCATAGCCTAGACCGCGTCATACACTAGACCGCGTCATACACTAGACCGCGTCATGGCCTCGACCGCGTCATACCCTAGACCGCGTCATAGCCTAGACCGCGTCATAGCCTAGACCGCGTCATACCCTAGACCGCGTCATGGCCTCGACCGCGTCATAGCCTAGACCGCGTCATACACTAGACCGCGTCATGACCTAGACCGCGTCATAGCCTAGACCGCGTCATAACCTAGACCGCGTCATAGCCTCGACCACGGTATAGCCTAGACCGCGCCATAGCCTAGACCGCGTCATAGCCTAGACCGCGTCATAGCCTAGACCGCGTCATACCCTAGACCGCGTCATACACTAGACCGCGTCATACCCTAGACCGCGTCATACCCTAGACCGCGTCATAGCCTCGACCGCGTCATACCCTAGACCGCGTCATAGCCTAGACCGCGTCATAGCCTAGACCGCGTCATAGCCTAGACCGCGTCATACCCTAGACCGCGTCATGGCCTCGACCGCGTCATAGCCTCGACCGCGTCATAGCCTCGACCGCGTCATAGCCTCGACCGCGTCATAGCCTCGACCGCGGCATAGCCTAGACCGCGTCATAGCCTCGACCGCGGCATAGCCTAGACCGCGCCATAGCCTAGACCGCGTCATACCCTAGACCGCGTCATAGCCTTAGACATGCTAGGGCTCTCACCTGCTGTACATGAGATCCAAACTAACAATAGGTCAGTGACCAATTTAAATTACCGATACCGATGTTTAATTGTTTGTCACATCATTGTAATTTTAGAAACTAAGGGATGGGCGAGGCAATCCCATCACAAGTATTCTTTAACTTAACGGGGATGCCTCAATTTTTGTGTTGCATGACAATGTAATGAGAAACAATAAAACATTTATTATTATATTATTATTTCGTTTATTCATTTGTAAATACATATAAATTATATTTTTAAATATTTCAATGAAAAAATAAAAAAAAACATTTAAAAATATAAAAAATAGTATCCCACCGGTATCGGGAACAGGGTCCAAGCTACCGGCGGTCAGGGCTCCAGAGAGAGGAACCGCCTGACAATGCGAGCCGTGTCCAGAAGTACTGCTTTCTGAATCAAGCCCTTGATCCAGCCGCCTAACGAGAGCCTCCTGAGGTGTTGGTCGAGGCTCGTGGCTATTAAGCCATTGGCTGATACGACTATCGGTACAATGATCGCTGAGTCCACATCCCACATGTCAACAAATATTATTATTATTATTATAGAAGCATCATTTTAAATAAGAGATCAACATCAAAACGAATCAAACAATAAAATAAATACACTTGGTAATTGAGTGGGATACATTGACTACCCTTCATTGTTTTGTTTGTGAATTATCGTGTGGGAATTTGTACAAATAATATATAGGCAGTGCATACTACCTTCACAGTATGATAAATTGCGGATACATATACAAATAAAATAATGGTACTGTGGTGCCTCCATCACATGAGAAATATTTGATCCAAAGGTACTACCATTGAATTGGAATATCATATTAAACAAAATAGCAAAGGTAATTTAATTATTAAAAGGCCTCCCCGATTGACTCATCATGATGTCCCACAAATTTACCGGGATTAGAAAAACTGGATTTAGAAGGTGATAGTACCTCATTAGGGCAGCGCTAGAAAAAAATAGAAACAGTCTTTAAATATTTACCCGGAGGGTCTGAATATTACAACATCTCTAAAGAAAAGTGTAACGCTGTTGATGCTTGCAGGATCGGACTATTGCATTACAAGTGCCAGTTCTTACTAGTAAAACACGCCAAGCCATAGGTTGGGTTCAACGCATTTTGGCCATACAGTAAAGAAAACTTAACGAACGGGTTCAAGTCCAGAGTCATGTATTACTAGCCGTGGGTGTTAATACACTTCAGTATGCCAGGTCACGAGCTTAGCCAGGTCAGGAATAAGATATTAGTATTGCGAAGTATGTTTATTATATAATCAAATATTGAACATGTAGCATACAATAACGATTATTTTCAAGTTGACTGAAGTTAAGTCAAGCAAACTGTGAAAATTAGTCAAGTAAACTATGAAGTTAAGTCAAGTAAACTGTCAAGTTAAGTCAAGTAAACTGTCAAGTTAAGTCAAGTTAACTGTCAAGTTAAGTCAAGTTGAATCAAGTTAACTGTGAAGTTGAATCAAGTTAACTGTGAAGTTGAGTCAAGTTAACTGTGAAGTTGAGTCAAGTTAACTGTGAAGTTGAGTCAAGTTAACTGTAAGGTGGAGTTTAGTCAAGTTAAAAGTAAAAGAGAGTCTCCAGTAAAGTAGAGTCTACAGTAAAGTAGTCTCAAGTAAAGTAAAGCAGTGAAAACAATAAACATAATATCACGCCTACGTTCTCCAAAGGGGTAGGGTGAGATGTGTGATGCAACCAAGTTCACCAATTACGTTGAGCATGCCTGTAGCCACTAGCCGGGTGCCAGTTCGGACCCCAATCTGTTATTGGGAGGTTCACAATGGAAAAACTGAGTGAACCTGCCCGACCTACCGGTCTGGGAGTCGAAACCGGGACCCTATGCTTAATTATACGATTGTGCTACATGATTAGTTCTAAAGTAATAAACCAAAGAGCACATAAATGCAATAGAAAATACCTAGTGGTCATTAAATTGACAAGTAATTGCAGTAGAATATAGCTACTGGTCATTAAATTGACAAGTAATTACAGTAGAATATAGCTACTGGTCATTAAATTGACAAGTAATTGCAGTAGAATATAGCTACTGGTCATTAAATTGACAAGTAATTGCAGTAGAATATAGCTACTGGTCATTAAATTAACAAGCAGTATCAGTAAAAAATATCTTCTGGTCATTAAATTGACGGGTAATAGCAGTAGAACATATGTACTGGTCATTAAATTGACAAGTAATAGCAGTGGAATATACTGACTAAGGAAAAATAGTGAAAATTTTGATTGAGAAGACCTTCATCAGTAGGAACGAAATGGGAGTGCTGGAGGCGGGCACTTGTGATCTACCTGGAAGCTACTGGCATAGAGAGTAGTGAGAAGAAACTTGCTTTGCTGATACATTTTGGTGGACTAGAATTACAGGAAATATTGTATAATATACAAGATGCAAATGTATCACCACAAGACGGAGTGGATATTTTCGGAGTGGAATTGGAAACATGTTGGTAAAAAGGTACATCCGTTAAATTGGGCAGACTTCATTATCATCATCATCAGCCTGTGGTGGTCTGCTGCTGGACGTCGGCCAGTCCGGTTGCGCGCCGTTCGGCTCGGTTCTCGGCGGCTCTCATCCGGCTACTGGCGGCTCTCATCCGGCTACTGGCGGCTCTCATCCGGCTACTGGCGGCCATCCTGGAGGGATCGTCGCTTCATCCACCCTGAGGGCGTCCTGCCTTGTGTTTGACGATTCGCGGTCTTCACTCAAGAAAACGTCTACCTCAACGTTCATTGGTTCTCGAAAAACTTCTTGATTGGAAGTAACCTCCATTCAATTGAGAAAACTCTATGGTTTGACGTAACCTCCATTAAATCATTAAAAAAAAAAAAAATACCGCCATTAAACTGGAAAATCTGGTTACAGGTATCAACCTCCACTAAATTTAAAAATAGGATCGCTAATTGTCGTAAGTGACAAAACGCCTACATTAAATTAGACATTTTGTGGTGGTTTTCTCATCAAATTGAGACTATGTTGCAATGCAAATCACCTCCATTCAATTGGGAAATATTTGTTTATAGTTGGTTCTAATATTTACTTGGTTGAGCTACTACCATTAAACTGAAACCAACTGAGTAAGTACATGTTATTGTTGATGCTTAGAAAACAGGCAGACAAATATAAATTTGATTGGAAGGATGATCATTTGAGAGACCAGATCACCAAAATGTACTTCTATGTCGACTTCAAGTAATAAATAAGAATAATAAATTATGAATCAATTAAAAAAAAAAAAAAAAGGAAAGGAGAAGAAAGATTCAGATAATAATAATATCAAAGCATATTACATTGAATATAAAGAAGTTAAATCAAAACAATAATTCCAACTTTGATTATTGGAAAAATATAAATATATGATTATGTAATATAATCTGATTCAGACCCGAAAAAGCAACATCTCCAGGATTAACAGGAAAATATTATCAAGACACCTGAGAACTACAGTTGTTTCATTGTCACAAGCGACAAACCATTACATCATAACCTACGAACAAGCGTCGCCTTTATAACCAAGAGCGACAACCTACAATATATACTCGTAATACAGTCCACAACATTTGCTGACCAGTTAAATAAATATACCATAACTAAGTGATTGAAAAATTTTCGATCCATTTATGAGTAATATTATGTATACCTAAATCTATAAAACTTAATACAGGTAGTATTTAGATATAAATAAAATAAATTAAAATAAGGAAGGGATGTAGTGTATGTAGATATACTTATGACTTGTCATGAGCGCATACGTCGCCGTCGGTGGTTATAAATAACGTTCCGAATGGTGGGGACGGCAGTTGAGGTCGGACTGTCGGCCAGTGCGGTGGTGCATTGGCAAGCCAAGTACAATACTATTATTATACACATTGCGTGGATACTACAATAGGTAATAATAAACATTATCATTGTGGTGATAGTGTTCATAAGTCAATGGGAAAATAAAAAAATCTTTGGAACAAAATTTTGTGACAGACGACGGACAGACGGACACGTGAGTGACAGCAATAAGGCTCCGTTTGGACCCTTCGGGGTACAGAACTCTAAAAAACTATGTGATTAGTTTAAACACTGATCAGCAGGTTCTTAATTCAAAAATGTTGATGGAGACTATGGGCCCAATTTGTAAAAAAAAAAACTAAGTGTAATCACTTAGTTTTTTTTTTTACAAATTGGGTCCATAGTCAGTTTAGACTAATGTCTAAACACTAATTAACAGGTTATTTCAACATTTTTTACCCGGAAGAAGGGTAGATGTACGTAAAGTACTGACTAATCATTTAAAGCGGAGATGTGCGGAGATGAGAAGAGATCTTTTTCAGCTAGGGTGTATCCACCGAAGCTGTGCGAAGATGTGTACTGGCTAGACTGGAGTGAAGACCTGTGCTGGCTAGAGGGGAGATGTGTGCTGGCTAGAGCGGAAATGAGCTGCGTGCGACGAGCGTTGGTTGTTGAGATGAACACACAGTTTAGCGCGATCTGACACGAAAGGCAGACGTCTCAGTTATGTCATTATAACAAAAACTAAAGGTATCTTCTGTTAATTGACGAAGAAGAACTACTCTGAAGAAGCAGAATTGATAATAATAATAATACCGTACATACATGATACATCTCCGTTCATTGCTATCCACTGAATCTAAGTGGAGACGAGATGTGTGAATAATGAAATTATATTGGTTGTTTAAAACACATCTCTCCTCTCGTTTCGTCTCCGCTTTGGTGGACTCCGAGCCATGTAAATAAGATTGTAGATGACGGGATTGGTTGACAGAAATTACAGTAGCCAGTTAAATTCCTCCTTTAGTTTTTGAGTTCGTCGACAACTTGCGAAGGTCATCACGTTGCATTGGTCTCATGCTATTTCAGTTAGTTAGGGATCCAAAAATAAAACTCAAATTTCACACATTTCTATTTGTACCTACCCATATCATAGGAATGCATAAAAATAGCTGATCCACCAGCTTTGGGATTTTTCAGGATCGCGCGAATGTTCGAACGAGTCACCGCGACCCTGGCACAGGTAACTGAAGGAACACTGGTGGATTTTCGTCAGTAAGTCCAACAGCCCTCCCAAGTTATTTGAAGATTAAGATAGTTATTTGATTAAGAAAAAAAATCATCATTGGGACGCCATATTGCATTTAGAATGACGTCACTTACTAACCATGCATTGTCATTGAAACTAAGCATGTGTGCAAAATTTTAGCACGATCGGAAACCGGGCAGTGGGTCAAGTATAACTTTTAAGATTTTTTTTGAGTTCATCGACAAATTGCGAAGCTCATCGCGTTGGTCTCATGCTATTTCAATTGCCTGTAGGGATCTTAAAATAAAACTCAAACGTCGGTATGAAATCCTTTATTTAGATTTTTTGGTATTTTTTGAGACACATTCCTCTTGGTACCCATATGACTGGAATATAAAAAACGGTTTTTTTTTACAATTTTGATGACGATCACATGATTCTTTTAAATCGCTTACATTGTCAAACTATAATATAACAATTTAGCTAATAATAAAACAAGCAGAGTGTGAAACTGCTATAATGCATAGAAATACAGTTTTTAATGACTTTGTACCTAAGTAATTTCTATTCGCGTGTGGGCTTTAGTTTCCAAAAATACTTCGGCCCATTTTCACCAAACTCTGTTAGTTATTGAATGTCCCGTTAAGCCATTGACGTACTGTCAGACTATGAAATGCAGTCCGTCAGCTTAAAATGACATTTAATAAAATCAAGCCAGGTTCACATTATTGTGTCGTGTCGTGTCGTGGCGCCTTCTGACGCAGTTGATTGGCTACAAAACTTGTTGTGATGTGACGTAGGCTTGAACATAGCCGTTTGATTGGTGTATCTCGCACCACGACACGACACGACACAGTAATGTGCCTGTAGCTTTAACAGTTTCAGGACCTAATGTTTCGAAAACAAATGCCCCCAAACAGGTTGACTTTTTATTCGCATGACTACCTTTCAAGGAGTGAAAATACTCATGATTAAGAACATCTTTTACTATAGGACCAACCCTTAAATAGCAAAAAAAAAATCAGCTGTGGATTGTGTCGAGTTACCCCAACATAACGGACCTTTGGGCATTTTCTATGGAGAATTTGAATTTAGAATCCGCTAACCGGTATTTAAACTAAGTATATGGTTAGCGACTTTTCTATATAAATCTGAAAATGTATTAAATAGCTCATTTTCTTTTAATTCTTCAGAGTTAATACCATAGTAAAAGTTGTTAATACTCATTATTCAACCCCTGAAAGATTGATATTGGCATATCCCCCGTTTTCCGAATTGAGAATTTGAAACTCGACTTACATACCACATTTATACAGGTTTTCATGAGTTTGGTAAAGTCAACTTCAAATTCTAATGTCAGAAACTGGGGTTAAAAGTCTAATAGATGGTTGCAGATGCATAATTAAGCTCGATATAAAGCACAAGCAGTTTGTGCGTTATTTACAACAATTTATATTTATATAAGTTCACAGCTTTATGTGTAATGCCCAACTTTAACTATGCATTTTTAATGGGGAAATACAATGTTGCTATAGTTGAAAATAGTGTATGTTGCAAGGATTAAAAAATAATACGAGATAACATGGCCTTCGTTAAGGTAACTTTGTCATTTAGCTGTTAGCCGAAAGCGGAAATTAGTCATTAAAAAATACAAGTTTAGATTAATAAGCACCTACTAATCAAAATTAGTAATTCTGCAATTTATAAACTGTGTCAAAAATATACATTAAATTGCCCGTCAAAATAATTGTTGTGTAAAACAAAATCCATGATTTTATCAAATATGTTTCAAATATTTTCATAGAGTAAAAAAACAGTTAAAATAAAAGGTGATAAAAATGTCAACATATTTCAATGTTTATGGTACTGTGATGAATCATGAATACATAATATTCAAGTGAATAAATTTGGTAAAGTATTCATAAAATCATTTAGTTTTATAACTATTTAATAGTAATTTATATTATACCCATTCCTACTTAATAGCTGTAGTTGAATTTCAGGAAAACGCGTTTAGTATTGCAATTTAAACCTTATAACGATGACGATAAAAGTCACAAGCCAGGTAATTATTTTCAACCATATCAACACTTTAATTTAATTACAATTGTATGTTATCTTACCTATAATATTTTCCGTTTACACTTAATTTGACCGCAAAACGGATATTTCTGATTTTTAATATCCCCAACCAGAGAAAGAAAATATAGGTATAACACCTTAAGAGTTTATTTACTTGGTCATAAAATAATGTTACCTATGTAAAGTTCCATATATTTTTAAGGCGACACAAATATGATTTTCGTATGCGTTACTAGCATCTTGCCTGCAACGTCGTCCACGCGGATTTGGTACTTTTCTGTAGAAAATTTGAACACAACCTCGTCCAAAGGATAGTTTTGGATACAACGAACGAAGGACGTGGGTAAGGGACCAGCGAAACTGCTGAGTGGGAGCATCCTGGTCTTCTCTATTTTCGGCTCACACAGGTGCTAACTGGACATGGATACTGCGTCGCTTATGTCCAAATTTTAACGCGGTCAGAGTTACTATAACGATGCTCGGGGGAGACATATGTCCAGCAAGTGAAATAATCGCGTTTTTTTTCAAGGCTAAAATCGTTACCTTATTAGGGAATTAAAATTCTCACACCATGTCTATAGCGCCAGCGAATGTCTATCTAATTTGGAGCGCCCTTGGGCTTAATTATAAGCCCTCTTAACCCTGTGACACTTGGGAGTAATTAGTCATTAGTGATGTGTCTGTGAGTTTTTTTTTAGGCATAGATTATTTATAGGTTTTACTATGGCTGATTCGAGTCCTCACAATGCGCGCACTGCTTCATTTCAAATATAATATCGCTTATGGCCATTCAGTTAACATAAGTTTGAAGAATGGTTATTAATTTTATGATGATTGCTAGTTTAATAGATACTGCCTATTTTATGTAGTGATTAAGATTTCTGCGGCAAATTTATCAACTACTATTATAAAACTCATTTAGGGAAATGCTAATCTTAAATCATCTGATTGGCTGATTATATTTTATCATACGTCATGCCATACAACGTATGTTGTTAGTGTTGCTGAATGACGTTATTTATACAGGCTGTTACGAAAATGGGTGATCATATATTTTAAAATACTGATTCTGCTCATATAAATGAATCATTTTCTTCAAGAAAGTGATAGATTATTCTCAAAAAAAATTGGGTCACCCATATTAATTTTGATCAGCAGATGATAACTTTGTCCGGAAAGTAATTTTTTTTTTTGGGAATTAATCATGACTTCCTTGAAGAAAGTTGTCCATTCCCATGGACAGAAAAAGCATTAAAAATATGACCACCTATTTCCGTTACACCCTGTATAACTTTATGAATATGATATAAAAAGCTGCATGATTCCTATCATATCTAAGTCGCATGATAAGAACAGAATGATTCGAAAATTCAAAGACGTAGTTCACTTGAAGATATTCTTTCTTATACAGGATTAAAATAAGTGGGAAAACTTCACAGAAAAGTATCGTAATCAAATGGAATAAAAATATATAAAATTTTATAAATTATGAGGAATTATAAGTTTGAATTTTTACAGAATTTGACATCGATATATGAAATGTAGTTTTGCTAATTTACTTAATTGACCCTTTCTTGACCTTTTAACTCTTCACACGTCGATTGCACACCAGGTGAGCAAATAACAATTAAAATCTATTGTATCTGCTAATTGGGCGTGCAACGGGTCCTGAGCCAGCATAGGTTTTCGGTTGACTGACAAAACGAGAGCAAAATATAAAACACACACACACACAGACAACACACCAACAGCAACAGTTTCTGCATATCTTTTGCGGTCAAATAAAGTCTAAACTAGTTTGTATTGTGTCTAAAGCAATAACATTTAACAAAACGATTCCATCAACAATTTTACAACACCATAGGAAATAAAACATTGGCTATAGAAGACAAGTGTTTGCAATTCTCATTAAATTGGTAATGCAATATCAAATATTGGTGCCAACATTTGGGCAAGGAACAAAATGGCATATGGAGCCAATATTGGGCATTTGGAGCTTATAATTTAGTCATATTGCCAAATGACTAAATTTGAAATATTATTTATGGCCCAGCTGTTGCCACCAACATCCAAATTATTTTAACATAAAAATGATTTTATTATGCCTCTTTATAATTGTTACTACTTAAATTATAAACACTTAAATTATATAAAGTTTAATAGACCATAATACAGCCGATAACAGATCTGGTAGTACTTTTTATAAAAAGCGCCAAAATATAATTACTGATTAATTTTTAATTTTTCTTGTTTAGGTAAATAAAAGTGGTTTTTATTTTGCTGAAATTCCGCCTTTAATTTAAACTTGCTAAGCTATGAAATTATCATTAATTCTAAGCTAGAAAAAATATTTATTAAAAGTCAAATTTTAATGTTACAAAGAGCTCTAAACGGCGGGAAAATCAATAAATAGGATACAATTTTAAACTTATAATTAAATATAATATTAATAATTTTAACCATTAAATGACAGGAAAATGGCTTACGAGGAAAAGATTACAATTTTTGGGAGTGTTTTAAATAATTCAGATTTAATAAAAATAAATTATTAACCGATTAAGATTATTTAGCGTTGTACCAAATGTTTTCGAGGTCTGCATTTTAAAACTATCAAATTAAATGTGTGGATTTTCATTTTATTCTGATAAAAATAAAATAAAATCCACACCTTATTTTATTCGATTTTTTTGTTTCGTTAGTCAGTAGAAGTTATTCCGCATACGTTTCCCCAAAAGGATGGCCATGTAAATGGCGAAGAAGAAATAATAATAATAATAAACACACTGTGGGCTGAGAGATCGAAATACGAAACGAGATCATATCTTTAGTTTTATTATAAAAACGAGTAGAACATACAGTGTGTTCTAATTATATTTCTTCGACGCGTGTCACCAAGGTTAAATCTATGAATTTTAAAGTCTAGGGATCAGTCTGAGAGAAAAACGCGCGGAATGCTGCTGTTTTTATTCTAGGTTAACCCTCGGTTTCTGGAAAGAGATTATAGGCACGTCGCAAATTAAACGCAAGTTAATGTGATTGGCTATTGCAGATTCATTCAACCAATTGTCACATTAATTATACCTGATAATATTCGTTCCAGAAACTGGGTCACTTTTACGCATGCGGACGAACAATTTCATTGAAGTAAGTTTTCTTCGTGGTCTATGTCCCTTTATATAATCTAAACGCTAGTGGGCCTTCCTACCACTTAACAAGAAGGCTGTTATGTATTCCTAAATGCATAATATTACGCTACTACACGTATAATACACAAGCTATAGTTATACTACACGAGTTTCTTATGTCAGCCTTTTCAGTGCCTCTTTTGTTTCGCTTTTTGATGTTTTTATCTGTCATTTATTATTTTTATTCATCATTGGTTGTTACTTTTTGAACGACTGGAAAAGTACGTCTAAAAAAAAACTAAGTATATTTTTTTCAACGTACAGGTAACACCTTCAAAAGATGACTCGGACGCACACCAGCACCACGAAGGCTGGTTTGAGGTGGCGCAAGAAAAGTGTGTCTGACAGGAGCTTTTGTCCAGCTGTGGGACACCTTAGGCTAATATGAAAAGGTAGACTACTAGTACTAACATTTCATCTTTTGAACTCGCAGGTTGACGGTTACCAGTCAACCTGCGGGTTGCCAGTGCAACCAGGGTCGCGGGAGTGTTTAAATGAGTCACCGCGACCCTGGCACAGACAACAGAAGGAACACGGGTGTGTTTTAGTTAGTAAGAGTCTGATGCGCCCTCCTGCTCCACTCAGAGTGAAAGAAGTTAATTCATGATTTCCCACGCTAAAAAAAAATAATTTTAAAAAAAGTTGACTGGTAAGTATTCCTTGGTTTTAAGCCGTGTTACACTCAGTACGTTAGGTTTAAAAATAAGTAAATAAATATACAAAAAGGTTTTTTTTTTAAAGAAAACTTGGCTTTATAAGTATTATGCAATTGTGCACTGAATTGAGTTCAAAGACATAAAAATTTTAAAATCATTTAATTTTGCATTGTAATCAATTAATAATTCCAGGTTATCTTAGATTAAAAAAAAACTACAATTTATCAGCTGTGCCTATAATTACATGTATACCCAAAATTTAATAGATAAGTTGCATAAGTTTTAGGGAAATGATAATAAGAGATAGCCTGACATATGAGTCACCTTTTTATCTTTACAATTGAATATCTGTCACGTTTAGAATATTATGAATATCTATTGATAATATCTGGGATTATACAGGATGGATAAAAAAACTAGAGGAAACTTGGCCTGTTTTTACGGACGCAATGATGAATTCCTTATCTCATGGTTAAAACCCAAAGTTTATATAAAAATAAAACAAAATGTACAAAGAATTTTCTGAATTTTTTTTCGGCTCTTAAATTCATAGAAAAGGGAATATTGCCAAGTAAATAATATTTTGTTTGTTTGTAAAATGTAATCCCTAGTAGTTCTGACGAACTTTCTGCATATAAGTGCAAATCAGCAAACACCAAAAGATATATATTCCAAAAAACCACGAAAGTGCGAGAAAAGCTTTTTATCAATATTAAAGGCATTTTTCTATTCCATCCTGTATTAATAAAATATGCTCAAAATCATACTCTGTCTGGATGATTGTTACTCTTTTTTTCAGCATACCCAACAGAATTCTTGTAGTTTTTCGTCATCAGCAAAGAATTATTATGATTTTTGTAAAACATAGACTATAATAATATGCAATCTCTACATAATACTATTCCTTATACTTAGTAATATTTAAAAAATCATTTTTTGTATATTTGTTAATGTCGAATATGAGTTTTCCTTTGCAACAAGTAACATTACAAAATAAATAAATGACTTATAATAACATCAAAAATCTTTTTCAGAGGCATCTGTTGGAAATTAAATAAACCAATGTGTTGATAAATTAAGAAGCGATTCTAAAGAAGTAAATAATAAGATTTTTTTAAATTTAAATAAACATTTTAGATGTAACACTTACTGATGGTCGGTCTTGCAAAACCGATAGTTTTGTTTAAACTGGAGACAAACGATTAATTTTTAAATCGATTGTGAAATTTCAAACGAGAAAATCTATTTTTGTATGGAACTGGACCTGGCCAGAACACGCTTTATGAAATAAATAAAAAATTGCAGAAGTCAAAACTAATAAAAAAAAATGGGATAAGAACAATTTAATTTATCTGTGTATATAAAATTCTAAGTCCTTACTGACTGATATATCAACGCACAGCCTAAACCGCTGGTCCTAGAGGCATAGAATTTGGAGGGTGCGTTCTGTGTGAAGAGTAGGTATCCACGAAGAAAGGGTTTTTCGAAATTAAACCCTTAAGAGGGTGAAAAAGGGGTTGAAAGTTAATAACGAGTGCTAATTCCACGCGGGCGAAGCCGCTGGCAGAATCTAGTACACAGAATAATAATCATTTGCTCGTAATGTAACATAGAAATTCGTTTATTTTTTTGTTAATATTTTATGTATAGAATTGGCAAGAAACTTTTCTTTCTGAAAAGAGGGAATGTCTATAAATTACGCTACTACAACGTTGTCTAGCAAAACAACAATCAACACATGTTTTACGACATGTGTATGTTTATAATTAAATACTTTGTTTCTATGAATGACGCATAGACAGCGTCATCTCTTTTGTTTCACGTACGCCTTAGATAAAGGCCTTGTGATAAGGATAACTGTTACCTAATCTGCGTTTCTTTTTAGTGTTTATTACTTACTTTGTATTTACCTACATACGACGACAGAAAACCTCAAAGGTACACCACAACAAGCTATTATTTATCATGACGATGAAGACCGTTGAGGTGTTCTGACATGTCCAATCTGTGCTCGGAGTTTTTCGGCCAAAGTTGGATAGGCAAGTCATTTAGTAGGACAGTAAATCTGAGCTCGCAACCACAATGAGGAGCCAAAGAATGCGGTCGCTGTGGCCGTAATCGGCTAGATGGTATCATCAGCATCATTTGTCTACGTGATTTTAAAGAAATGTCGGTAACTCGGTATTACATCCAAAATGTTTATTGTATTACAAGAATTGGAAAATTTTGTTACCAGCCAATTAGGTTCTGGAACGACAATTATCGCAAAATTATGTTACAAATTGTCAAATGCAAGTTTGGTTGAATTTTCAACAGCCAATCGCAACACTTGTTTTCCAGAAACCGGGTGTAAGGCTGATAGCTTTATGTTATCTTTCAGCCTCAGAACTTTTTTACAAGAAATAAATACTTTAATGATTTATTTTCAAGCGTTAAAAAATCAATGTCAAAAAGTCTGCTTCGCCGTATGCGCCATCAAAGATGTCATCAAAAAAATATATAAAATCAATTAAGGATTTCACTCACGAAAATCTCGCGTAACCAACAAGGCTGACATAGTTATATAATCAATAAGTGACATATGAATCGATACACGTCATCGAGTGACGAAATAAGCTAATCGATATAAAAATAATTGTGTTGACGTTTGTGCGAATATTTTTGACAAGTTTGCCCGCCATTTTGAGGTTACTTTATAAATAGGACAAATTTTTTTTAATAAAAAGCAGTTAATTTATATAAACAACTTTTTTTTTACAAATAAACCTAAAAATTGTCGACAAATACTCCAATAAAACTTTGCCAATACAATGGGCGACGAACTTAGTCTATCCAATAGAGAAAAGGTAACTCCCAATTAATTTAAATTATTAAAATTACGCAAGGAGGATTCCTGTCAAAATATTCGCACACACGGAACTAGAACGTAGCATAGAGCTACCTTAAATTTAATACTTTTTTTATTGTATTATGTCAATTTTTTATTTTTTTTTCTTGTTATATGGCACCACAGCCATTACTCGACACTCACACAAGTGAAAAATTGTGCATGAACAAACACACTAATTTTGCTTTCGAACCGATTTTCAGTTGCTTTATTGCTATGAAAATAACTAAAAATAATTATTGTATGACTTTTATTGTTACCAACGCATTTTTACAGTCGCCATTTTTTCTCCGACTACTAACGACATCTATTGATGACAATTAGGAAACCAAGATGGCGGTTACAACTACAACAGTCAATCAACATTTTTTTTCTGAAATTCGGATCAAAAGCAAATCTAAGCGACATTTAAACCTTACCGAAGCTAAAGTGTCATATTGCCGTAACAGCAGTAAGTATAGTAATACATCACAACCGCCTGTCGCCATTTTGTCGCCTACTATAAGCTCATTATTACCGAAATGACATGAATTTTTAACGAAACGTCATTGGCACTAGAAATTGTAAGCATTTTGTCACCAAAAAGGTTTGTTGTCAAAAGTTTTTGTCTATAGTCTATGTAGAATAGCGTGCGTCATCTGATAGCCAAGTTTCATAGTCTATGGCTTGTTTGATGTCTACTGTATAAGGGCCCATGGCCGTGGGCATGCTTCAACGTCCAATGAATTATCTATAGGTATATTGTATGGTCTCTACAAGCAAAAAATTCAAACATCCGAATTGATAACCTCCTCCTTTTTTGAAGTCGGTTAAAAACTCTAACAAATCCAAAACGAACACAGTGCGATTTAAGTCTTAAAACCTCGCAGCATTAGTTTACAATGAAGTTCACAACATGATGCTGTACGTGATTACCAAACACCGAAGACGAAGGTCTCAGTTTTTGTAATTAATTGAAAGTTCAAAAATATGAAATGTTAACAAATCTGCATTTCTGTTTTCGTTCACCTACATTGCTTTAAGGAAATTTCCGGCATCACATACAAAATGTTTATTATAAGTAATAAAAGAAATCGAATATTTTGTTAACAGCCAAAATATATGCAGTTTCTGGAAAGGAAATTAAAAAAAAAATTAAAAAGTAATGTGACAAATTGTCAAATCGAAGTTTGGTTGGTTGAATTTTCAACAGCCAATTGCTTTACATTTTTTCCAGAAACAGGGCGTAAATCTGAAAGAAATTGAAAGTTCGAAATGGTGACTTTTTTTTTAAGACAGCAATTTTTTCGTATGTCAATTTTATTTAAAATTCTCGTCAAAACGTCTATGGACACTGCTTTGAGTTATAAGAATATGCTTTACATCTGCGAGTCGTGAATTTAAAACAGTCGTTAGGATACCTGTTTAAACCGGACCTATTTGTAACATTGATGAATACTTTTATAACCACTGAACTTTGAAGTATGCCAACATAAGCCAATATGAACTGTAGCCATATTTTATACCTAATATTATTTAAAAAACCTAACCTTAAAAATTACAATTTCAAAAATAAAATCCATTTCTTGAATTTCACTTTTCCTTAAAAATCAACATTTCCAAAATGTTTCGTCAGTTAAAATGAGACATCATTTACTGTTTTTAATTAAAACAATAAAAAAAAAATCTTTAAAAATAAATTTTGTACTTCATAAAATGTATTTGAGAGCCGTCAGAAGAAACATGCATATTTAATAGACCACACCTTAATTTTAATTAAAAAGAAGCCATTTTAACGTAGGCTAACTTTGTGACTAATTTATTCAAAGTGTATCTTTTCGCCCACATTCGCATTCGCACAGCAATCATTACTTACAGAAAATATTTTATTTTGACCCAAGCATCTCTCAAAAGCCATTATCTCAATGCAATTATTTCTAAGAAATTCAGAAAAAGCGCACACCGTGCGACTATTATGCGCAAAAAAATAATAATTTATAACAAATATCTGTCAATATTTTATTACATAAATAATTATTAACATTGTACGAAGTAAAATGTCTGGTATAACTGATAATAATAAATTTAAAGGATGTTGGACAACACAAGTTATAAAAACAAACTCAATAATTAATCTGTGGTGCGAACAAAATACTTTTGCACATTTTTTTTTCACACACGTCCTACCTAACGTCTCAATCGAAAAATCATTTCTTTTTAGAAAAAATACATCAATTTCATATTATTAATTTTAATGTTTTCATCAAATTCTCAAAAATATTTACAGCACAGTCTATTTCTAGTTTTTTTCATGTTTTTTTTTCTAATTTATTATTATAAACCCGAAGTCATCGTGCAAGAATATTTTACCATAGACAATTATATTCTTGTACGATGAGAATTAAAAAGTAAAACTTACAAGAACACATTTGACTATTATTTAAGAATCAATGTTCATTTTTGAAGTATACCAACTTAATTAAGCTTAAAAGTAAAACATTAACTATGTAGTCCATCTAAGGAATTAAATAAGACTTAACACACCGTCTGAGATCTGTCACTCACTTTTTTCGAGTTTTTTTTTTTCACAGTTTTTTTTTTATCACATTTTTAAAAATACTGCTTCCTCTTAGGTGCTTTCGTGGTAAAGATATGTAGTCACTTCGGCTGAAGTAGCTTTTATTTATGTAGAAAGTTGAACATTTTCGAGATTGTGTGGGGGACCACGCGGGCGTAGGTTTAGTGTGGTGACTGACAACCGAAATCGTTCAGGACGTGTATTTTTTACCTTTGCTTGGAGATCCCTAGGAGAAAAAGTTATATCAGTAAATAAAGTGACAAAAAATATTCTCAAAATTAATCCTATCTTCATAAAAATAATGTTACTTATTACTTGGCTGTCACGTGATAGAGTTGACAACGTAACTCCAAAATTCAACCAAAATAAAATGAACTCTGTTTCTAGAGAAATAAAGTAGCGTATTACCTGGCTATGTCACGCGATAGAGTTGACAGCGTAACGCGGCCGCGTGCCCTCAGGCTGGTACAGCGTGATCGACGCTATGTAGTTGTTTGACATCACCTGTAAACATTCCATGATATTAGAATATGGTCCTTAATACAGGAAAAGTAAGATCTAAATTCGCGCTAGTTTCAATCCAGCCTGCGATGGGTAAGTGCTACTTTATAAGTACCGGGAGACCAGAATAAAAAAAAATCCTTTGACGATAACATTTTTGTACATCGCTCGGATCAACTGCACATACTTCCCAGGCACACCTTTCTCCTTAAGGGCCCACCACAAAACCATAAAGGCGGGTGGTCATATGCTTATTTTCGAGGTCAACGAGCACCATGTGCAAGTTTTATGCACAGCTCTGTACTTTTCGCACAGCTGGCGGATAGCGAAAATGGCATCCGTTGTACCCCGACCAGGCATAAAACCGAACTGGCTCTGTGAGATTTCACTCTCTTCTCTCAGCCGCTTTTCAATAACTTTTTCCATGCTTTCATACTAAGAGCAAGACCATCACTAATAATAAAAATACGAGCGAGAAATACAAACCCACAAAAAAAAAAATCTAGATTCGGTTTTCAAGCAAGTTTACTTTTTACAAACTTTTTTTTAACTGGCAATGTTTACGTATATATGTTCGGGTCAAATTTGCAAGCTGAATAAGAACCACTTCCTCATTCCTTGTGATCTCTACCTCAAATATGATGTCCTGGTAGCCGTAGCAGAAGGTGGAGCCGAAGGGGTTGGTGGTGTTGGTGGAGGAGGCGCGGTTGAGCACGACGGGCCGCTCGGCCACACGTAGTGCGCGCGACACCACCTCCCACTTGCTGTACGCCGTGATGCAGACGGCGCCGCGGCTTTCCACTAAAGAGTTGGCCTCGCATCTGGACAAATAACACATTCTTTTATTAGAAAGATCAATACGTCCACAGACTAAAAACGATACAAGTCTGGTCAAACTGAAACAAAACACACGAGACGCGACTGTGCGCGTCAATTGGTACAATTATATCGGAGATAGACAAGCCCGCCACACTATACCTAAACCACTGTAACTTCTGTAAGCCAGATGTGTGTGTGTGTGTGTATGTGTGTGATGTGTGATGGTGAGTGTGTGTGTGAGATGTGTAATGGTGTGTGTGTGATGTGGATGTGAGATTCTGATATTGGAATCAAATGTAACAGCTCACAATTTAGGATCTATTAATACGTACTGGACTGGCGGCGTTCGGGAAGTCGCATGGTATCTCGTCTCACATACCACAGTGTCTCAAGACGAAAGTCTATGACCAGCGCGTTGAGTGTTCCCAGTGATGACTTATGGAACCGAAACGTGGTCGCTCACAATGGGCCTTATCAGAAGGCTTAAAGTCACCCAAAGGGCAATGCAGAGGGCAATGCTCGGAGTTTCCTTGCGTGATAGAATCAGAAATGATGATATCCGCAAGAGAACTAAGGTTACTGACATAGCCCGAAGAATCGCCAAACTGAAGTGGCAGTGGGCAGGGCACATTGCTGGCAGAACAGATGGTCGATGGGGCCGAAAAGTTCTGGAATGGCGACCGCGTACTGGAAGACGCAGCGTTGGAAGGCCCAAGGTGGACCGATGACCTGGTGAGGGTCGCGGGTAGCCGATGGATGCGAGACGCACAGGACCGATCATTGTGGCGACACTTAGGGGAGGCCTATGTCCAGCAGTGGACGTCTTTCGGCTGAAATGATGATGATGATGAATACTGGACTTACCTCAGTTGTAAAAACCCCCTTTTTGCCTAATGGCCCAGCTTTGTTCTGTCTCCCGTTTGATTAGAAGGGAAGTGAAAATTATGATTTTCTTACTCCTCCGCTGTTAGATGTGAGGTAACAGTAATGACTTGCGATAACTGCGATCGTTTGACTATGTATTGTTAACACGATTTACTAAGGAACCACAACTAAAAAGTGAAAAATACAAAACCTTTTTTGTCGAATACAGAACCTCCTCTTTTAAAGTCGGTTAGTTACTAAAGAAGTCATGGTCTTAAAAACTATCCAAACAATTTTTTTTTTTTTTCAGAAAATAGAACCGACTTCCAAGAAAAAACAAAATAACTTTAATTTCGGAAGTCTGTGTTTCTGGTTTTGTGTCTTCGTTTTTTGACAACGACTTCCGAAATTAAAGTCATTTTGCACTTTTTTTCGGATTTTTTTTTTGGAAGTCGGCTTCATTTTTTGTAAACAAGTTTTTTTCAGTAATTATGTTCCTAAACGGATTGTAAAACGACAAAAAAAAAATCCACAAAATAGGTTCAGCCCCATCGACCCGTGAGCAATGTGCAGGCTATGTCGAAAACCTTTGTTTTCCTGCGGATTTCTTCGTTCCTAATGCGATCACGCAAGGAAACTCCGAGCCAAGGCCTGCTAACTGTAAAATCTTAACTAAAGGTTAACTCACTTGTCGGGCTGTACGGTCAACTCAAACTCGCAGCGGTGGTACATATTAAAGTTGTAATGCCCGGGGTAGTTGGTGTGCAGGACGAACTTCTTCACCTGGTGAGTGCGCGCGTCGAATAGCACGTCCTAGAATGTGAGGCATTAGTTAGTGAAATGTAGTATGTGGAGGAGCTCGTGGCTAAAGTAATAACAGCCGCACGGGTCGATCCATCAGGTTAAGCTACGCTTACCGGGGTTGGTCCGTGAATGGGTGACCAACTTTACATACCGAGACTCCTCCGTGCCTCGGAAAACATGTTCAGCCGTTGGTCCCGGCTGTCAATCGTGGATCTTTGACAGTCGTTACGGGTCGTCAGAAGCCCGAAAGTTTGACAACCAGTCTTACTAAGGGGTATCGTATTACCCAGTAGCTGGGTTGTGGAGGTCAGATAGGCAGTCGCTCCATGAAAAATACTAGTATTCAGCTGTATCCGGTTAGACTGGAAGCTGACCCCAAGATAGTTGGGAAAAGGCGCGGATAGATTGATTGAGTTAGTGAAATATACAGTCACTATACTCCGCATAAGTGGCACCCTCATTGAATAAAAAATAGTATTTTAGCATAGAAAATAAATATTAAAAAAACCTGTTGCGTTTGTTATAAATAGGATGAGATATTTTTACGTTGTTAAAACAGGACTCAACATGTTTCGCATCTAAAGTAGTAAGCAAAAGTACCAATAACGGCCGCCTTAAATCTGGCGATGCAAGGGTCCGCGACCCTGGCACAGGCAACTGAAGAAACACGGGTGGGTTTTAGTCAGTAAGAGTCTGACATGCCCTGCGCTCCATCCAGGGTTGGAGAAGTTATTTGATGATTTGCCATCCTAAAAGAAAAGGGTGAGAGGTCGGGCGCCAATGTGGATGACTAAGTGAGATCCTCAGGGTCACTTGGCAGGGTGAGGTGCTTATGTTGATGACTGGGTTGTATCACCCGGGTGTGTGGCAGCATTGTAGATTACCAGGTTTGGTCTCCAGGGTGGGTTACCAGTTCCGGTCACTAAAGTCTCCACCAGTCACCAATTTGGGTCGCCACACTTGTCGGAGGGGCATTAGTTTAAATAACTGGGGTTTATCGCCAGTGTGGGTCACCAGTTCGCGTTGTATAGGTGAGGCATCAGATGGGTCGCCAGGTTGGTACACCAGTGTGGTGTACCAGAGTGGATCAATGTGGATCTCTAAAACGGGAAATCTAGCGTATGGGCGACCCTACGCTAATGGCGAATTTATTAGGGGGTTGCCAAGATGTTAGGGGACGGAGATGGACGAGACTCACCAGTCCTAGAGTGAAGTAGTTGAAGAAGTAGTCCGAAGCGGGCGGCGGCCTCCTGCGGGCGGTGGGCCTGTGGAAACAGAATAATGCTTTTATTTTACTGTGGTTTACAGATAGATTTGATGGTATCACAGATACAATTTACTCTCAAATAAACTGTTTAAAAAGAAAAAAAAAAAAAGAAAAAACAAACGTATCGTCGTCGTGTCGTCGTATGTTTGAATAAATAAATAAAAAGAAAGACGCTTGGTTTTTATTCGTATAACTTTTTTTTACTTTTTAACGGCAGTCCAAATAATTTGTGACATTCATTTTGCGACCACTTTCGTTCCAAAAATTCGGCTTGTGATGATGATACCGGCGGCGAGACGGGCAGACGAAATAGGGTTGACGACTAAAAAAATCTAATTAATCCGTCAATTAGATTACCAAAAAATGTTGGACACATATCTTTAAAATCTTTTGTCACTTTAAGGTGGAAGCGCCAGGGTAGCCCGCGAAATTCAAATTTTCTTACGTTTTTTGCAATTTGCAGATCAGTGTCAGGTTGTATCTTGGTCAAAATTTGATTCGCAGCCGTAGCACGTATGTATTTATAGAATTATTATAATTAAAAACATCAATACAACTCTTTCAGTTAGAATTGATTCCAAATGAAAGTATTTCATGAAATCATGACGTTTGGCATCAATTCTGAGTGAGACAGTTGTATAGATGATTTTAATGATTACAGTTCTGTAAATACGTACTTACTACGGCCGCGAATCGTATTTTGACCAACATATAACCTGATACTGACCTGCAAATTGCAAAAAATGTAAGAAAATTTGCATTTCGCGAGTTACACTGGCGCTTCCACCTTAAGTTAAAATTGTACCACATTTTACTTAAAAGTGACGTAACAAGCCCCCACTCCTGAACTTATATGCGTTGTATTTGATATAGCAAAAAGTACGTGTCCAATATTTTTTGAAAATCTAACTCACAGACTAAATATTTTTTTTTATCCTGTCGTCATCCCTATTGTTGCCATCGCGGGCAGAACCTAGATGAGGTTGGCACAAGAAAAGAGAGGTTTATGTTCAACTGTAGGCGAAGTCGGGCTGTGGATGATGATGATGTTACCTGTGAATGCGCATCTTGTCGTCTGCCTTGTAGTAGGTGCGCGCGGGCGCCCCCAGCGCGGCACACACGCGCTGCGCAGAGCTGCCGAAGCGCACCACGCGGCACACCGAACGAGAGCCGCCTCCGCCCTCTGTGAGGGAGCGGTTGGGTCCTACAAACAAAGATAGTGGTTATACAGGACGTAACGGAAAGGTGTACTCAGATTTTAAGAACTGCATCTGCCCATATATATGAACAACTTTCTTCAAGAAATACTGAGGAAATTCTCAAAAAAAAAAGTGTGTGTGCAGGTAAGAAGTTATACTTCTTTGGCGTAACAAGATAAAAAACCAAACTGTCACAAAGTTTACAAAAGGAAAACAATCAGTCTTCATGAACCACAGACCATAGCTAACTTCAGGGTCCCGGGCCTGCGGACGGCGAGTAATAGGTAGCTCGCCGTCCGATCAGCACCAGGCCCGAGAGTCGACGGCGCGTAGTGTTCCACGCGCGCCTCTAAGAGTTGTCAGCAATCATGACGGGGCCCGTCATGGGCGATGCCTGCCCGGGGGTTGAGGATAAATTCGAAAGAGTTACCTCGCCCCTGGGCATTCAGGGCAGGGAGGAACAGGGGTGGGTTTTAGTCAATAAGAGTCCGACACGCCCTTCCGCTCCACACAGAGCGGGAGAAGTCAT
Source organism: Polia nebulosa (assembly GCA_951329385.1). NCBI lineage: Eukaryota > Metazoa > Arthropoda > Insecta > Lepidoptera > Noctuidae > Polia > Polia nebulosa. The sequence continues at coordinate 12,513,012 of OX589600.1, read as the reverse complement.
TGGATGATTTCCCACCACACAAAAAAAAAGCTAACTTCAGGCTGTCGGTTCTAGCTAACTTCAACCTGTGAATTTTGTGTGACAGTGATGCGCGCGCATGTTAAAATTTCACTCTCATCATTTTTTCATAACGCGCCTAAAGAAGTATAACTCCCATACAAATGTTGATCAGCTGATGATAACTTTATATGGAAAGTCCAACTTTTTAAGAGAATTCTCTATTTTTTCTGCCTATAGCTGCCTATGGAAATGAACGACTTTCTCTAAGAAAAAATACCGGTTCTTAAAATATGACCACACCTTTCCGTTAGACCCTGTAGAAGTCGTACAGCTCCACTGAAACAGGCTAGGCGACTCGCAATGACACCAAGGACGCAGTGCGATCGGTAATGGACCTTTTAGAACGTTTCGTTTCTAAGCTCTAAGCAAGTCGCCTGTTACTGCGGTTTCCCTGCGTGGCGGTGGTAGTGCGCAGGACGTCACACCGCCGCAGGTGCAGCTGGTGTCAGTACAGCACAGTGCAACATGAACAGTGTTAGCAGTACATCACTCACCCTCAGTGAACATGTGCAGGCGCAGTCCCTGCGTGGCGGTGGCAGTGCGCAGGACGTCGCAGCGCCGCGGGTGCAGCTGGTGTCAGTACAGTACAGTACAACACGAGCAGTGTTAGCAGTACATCACTCACCCTCAGTGAACATGTGCAGGCGCAGTCCCTGCGTGGCGGTGGCAGTGCGCAGGACGTCGCAGCGCCGCGGGTGCAGCTGATGTCAGTACAGTACAGTACAACACGAGCAGTGTTAGCAGTACATCACTCACCCTCAGTGAACATGTGCAGGCGCAGTCCCTGCGTGGCGGTGGCAGTGCGCAGGACGTCGCAGCGCCGCGGGTGCAGCTGGTGTTAGTACAGTACAGTACAATATGAGCAGTGTTAGCAGTACATCACTCACCCTCAATGAACATGTGCAGGCGCAGTCCCTGCGTGGCGGTGGCAGTGCGCAGGACGTCGCAGCGCCGCGGGCGCAGCTGGTGTCAGTACAGTACAACACGAGCAGTGTTAGCAGTACATCACTCACCCTCAGTGAACATGTGCAGGCGCAGTCCCTGCGTGGCGGTGGCAGTGCGCAGGACGTCGCAGCGCCGCAGGTGTAGTTGCTGTCGGTAGCAGGAGAGCGGCAGCTCCGGGAGAGGAGCCCCGCAGACGCTGCTACTACTTGTGCTGCTAGCCTGTAAGTAAATAGCAAATAACACTAAGCAAAATTTTATATGTAAAAAACTGGTCAAGTGCGAGCCAAGTTAAAACTCGCGCGCAGTGTTCCAAATGAATCTTTTTGTTTTGACACACTGGCGTTGATTCTGTTGTGCACAAACTTAACTTAATTTAGGCTATTGCTATCTTTTTCTCTCTATTAAAACAAGAAAGAGACGGACGTAAATTAGAGCTGTCAAATTTAGTTTGAACTAATATTTGCATACAAATTAAGGGTACACGTAAAACATGTTGTCTAAAACACAGCGAAGCGCAAGGCGTAAACTAGTTTGACATCTGTAACTTAGTGCATAGCTATAGCCGTCCTTTTCTCGCACTGCCTTTTAGTAAACGATAGATAGATAGTTTAGTTATTGAACAAGAGAATCCGCACCAATATCATCCTAAGTGTTTAGGTTATAAGTGGTCCGTTTTTTCATTCGGATGTTCGGAATCCTTAAAATCTTAGTCCTCCTGATCCAATTTAGGGTCATGACCGTTAATCTCAGCAAACAGAATGATACCGACGCCTCCCAAAATACTTGAAAATGGGGTTATGTTTCTGGAACACAATTTACTCCTCACGGTATTTCATACAAACTGTCGATACTTGGAAATGAATAAACCGATTGTAATTAAACTTTGTACGTAGACGCAAGGGTTGGAGGTCTAAAAAGTTAGTTACGAACTTTTTCGAAAAAGATTTTAGAGAGACATTGAGAGCAATATTAAGTTTTCTACAGAATGTGAAAAAGCACTCTCTCTTCCTCTCTAAGCTCTTTTTACTTACTTTGCGTCTACGTAACAAGTTTCATTAAAATCGGTTTACTCATTTCCAAGACTAACGAATTGCGAGTATGTATGAAATACCATGAGGAGTAAACATTATAGACTCATGTCCAACTAAACCCGTACCACTAACCATAGGGAAGCGATTCTTGTAAAACAAAACGCGTCGTTCATTTCTTGGTGCTGAAGACATGGTTAAAAATAGCACTGCTCTTTCGTCTCCGCTAAAACAGGTACGCAGATGAATAGGCTACAATTTAGCTTTTACTTAATTTCATCATATCACTACATAGTATAAAACAAAGTCGCTTTCTCTGTCTCTATATCCCTATGTATGCTTAAATCTTTAAAACTACGCAACGGATTTTGATGCGGTTTTTTTTAATAGATAGAGTGATTGAAGAAGGTTTATATGTATAATTTGTACCCCAGCGAAGCTGGGGCGGGTCGATAGTTATTTAAAAAAAAAACAACCGACTTCCACAAAAGAAGATACTTACACTAAAAATTTAAAAATAACTTTAATTTCGGAAGTCGATGTCTGTATTTTATTTCTTCGTTATTTGACACCGACTGCCGAAATTAAAGTTATTTTTAAATTTTTAGTGTATATTCTTTTTTGGAAGTCGTTTATTTTTTTTGGAAAAAAGTTTTTATTTTTCCATTTTTAGTTGTTATAGAACTCAAAACCCCAATAACATGGAACGTGGAATTTAAACATACTCGTAATTGGAGAAAACCAAAACGTCATCTAGGTATACATATTTTTCGTTTTTGTACAGTTTTTCAAAAAGGGCTAAGGACTATATGGGTGGTCCCACGGGAGTATATTCTTTCGGATAAAAAAAGAATTTTGAAAATCGATCAACAAATGACAGAGAAATTGGTGGACATACATAAAACAAAAAAAAAACATACATACAGACGAACATAGAACCCTCCTTTCCTCCTTTTTCAAAGTCGGTTAAATATAAAGTCCCCGCCGCCATGTCTGTCTGTCTGTTCGCGACAAACTCAAAAACTACTAAACGGATTTTCATGCGGTTTCTACCAATAGACAGAGTGATTCATGAGGAAGGTTTTAGAGAATATGTATGATTTTTTTTCTAGTCTATCCGGTTTATCGATAAATATACAGAAATGGAACTACTAACAGTAAAAACAATCAAAATTGATCGAAAAACAAACGAGATATAACAATTTTAAACAAATATATCTGCCCCTCGCTCAAAAACGCTGTTTTCTATGGCAGCTGTATGGGCATCTTGTCCTTTGACGTCAGATTTTACGTCGGACTTCTCTTTTTATTTATCAACAATACAGCTTCATGACTTCGGTTCTGATGCAGATATTTAAAAAAAAAAATTCATAGTTGTTTACTATAGTTAATTAGTATTATATTTAGTAAATAAAAAAATGGCATGCATAATATTCCCTAATTGTACTCGCGCGAAGCTGGCGCCCCAGCTTCGAGCGAGTACAAATAGGGGAAAAAATAGCGACCGGCGGCTACTATTTTTATAACAGTAGAGTTTATAACTGACCTGGTGTTGAGATCCATAGTAGATGGTAGTTCGTGAGACGACGGGAGAGCCGCCGTTAGGGAACTGAAGAGAGCCCAACCCGTGAGCGTAACCGGGCTGGAAGCATAACAAACACAAAACAATGAATAAGACAGATTTACTTTATAGACCGATGTGGTAAATATATCCTGCAATTAGCGCTGAATGTTTCAAAACAGCACTGAAACTTTATTTGTAAGATTTAACGGCATCATTCCAAACCAGATTTAATCCTATCTTTGAATGGAAACGTAGAATCGAACGTACTATATATACACAGTTGGGACGTTTTGCAAAGCAGATGTGTCGCTAAAATACTCTCTGATTTATATAACCAAAGGTAGTCCAAAGTGCACTTAAACTATACTAATAACAGGTTCCAAAATAAACTGTATCGCGTATAACTGTTTATGACACTATTCTTCTGAGAACACTATCGTCGTCGACGGTTCACCGGCGCGAGAGCAGCTCTTCGCCCCCGCTAGAAAGAGACTGGCTCATTATTTTTTTACCTCCTCGCACAAAGAATCGCAAGAAGTCACAGCGCAATAGTCGGACCACGAACTGAATTAATAATATTTACAAAGACATCATGAGTATAGGACGCTCGCCAACTGGATGTGGCCCCGGCTTCGAACGCAGTAGCTCGCAACCGAATATGTTATCTTATCAAGCGTGTCACAACCCGAATAGGGAATATGTATGAAATATTTGTTATCTAACCGGTTTATCAATGAATATACAAAAACAGAATACGTACAGTGAAAGGAGAATTAAAATTGATCAAAAAGCAAACGAGATATAACAATTTTAAACAACTATATATATCTGTCCCTCTCTCGAAAACACTGCTTTCTATGGCAGTTGTATGGACGTCGCACTATTTGACGTCAGAAAGCACGTCGGACTTCTCTTTCTAATGGTCAACTTTACTTTAATTCCTTCGTGTTCACTATATATATGTATTAAATTTAGGAAATGAAAAAATGTCTAGCATATTCCCTATTTTCGGATACTTCGCAAGTAACCCATCGCAGTTATAAACGGTAGCAGTTAGTAGATAATGAACGTATTATTATTCGAACTGAATTAAGTGCGTAAACAAATGTATGAAATTATGACAATGTTAAAAACTATAAATACTAAACCTAATTATTGACAAACTCACTAGTTGCATAAACAAATGTATGAAATCAGGAATATTTCTAAATAGTCTTAAGGTTGCAAAAGTTACGCCAATTTATAAATCCGGAGTTAAATCACTTCTCCTCATACTTTTAAAACTTTTTTTGAGACGGTCTTGTACAATTGCCTCGAAAAGTACCTTATTACTCTAAACTTCATATATGAAAAACAATTCGGTTTTAGACCGACATCAAATACACTGTCAGCTAACAATAGACCTTGTGACAACTATAAAGCTTAATATTAATAAAAAGAAAATGGCTTTGGGTGTCTTTATTGATTTAAAAAAGGCGTTTGACACAGTCAGTCACAAATTATTGTCAAAAAATCTTATGGAAATCGGGCTAAAAGGCCCTGCCCTTGACATTTTTAGATCTTACAGTTCAAACCGATACCAAGCAGTTAAACTTGGTGACACTCAGAGTGATCCTAAAATTATAACATGCGGTGTGCCCCAAGGCTCAATTTTGGCTCCCCTGTTATTTCACTTGTACATAAATAGTGTCCACAAAATTGGTCTAAAAGTTGACTTAACATTATACGCAGATGACCTATGTTTGTTTTACTTCGGCCACTCAATCGAAATACAGAACGATTTATACTTACTCAACCTGTGGTTTTAACAAAATCTTCTCACCTTTAATACAACTAAAACAAATTATATAATACTAGCTTCTGCCAGTAGGTTTGCCCGCAGGGTAATAAGTAGCCTATGTTTTAATCCAGGTTATAATCTACGTGTGTGCAAAATTTCATTCAAATACTTTCAGTCGTTTTTGTTTGATTGAAACACAAACATACAAACTTTCGCATTTAAAATACACAAACATAAAATACAAAAAAATGGTAATTATACACCATTAAAAATAAAAAACTAAATCATAAACTAAGTAGATAAAAAAAAAACTATTTAGTTAATTTTAGATAATAAACTGACGTGGCTTTCACATATTTAAAAATAAAATAAAAAATACAATCACTTACGGGTATCCTTAGAAGTATCGCGCGTTGTTTACCACGCGAAGTTCGCTAATTAATCTACTTCTCCCTTGTTAAGCCACATATTGGAAATATGGGGTACCGCTCAAAATAAACCAATAAAAACGTTATTTAATTATGACTATCTAACTCCAACAGAAACACTTTATATATAAATTAAAGTAATGAACATAACACAAACATACATATGTTTAATAGGTACATGCATACTAATCCGAAAAATACTTAATACAAATTAACATACAAACATAACCTTCACAAAAAATATTTAAAAAAAACATAAAATGAAAATGAGACGTGAACAAGACTTTCTACAACTACATCCAACCCGAACAAACTACGGAAGAAAAGTTATTAAGGGCCTACCTCCACATAAGTGGCGCCCTCTTTGAATAAAAAGTCGTCCTATGTTGTGTTTGTTACTTAGAAAATAAGGTGTTTTGACGTTGTTAAAAGAGGACTCAAAATGTTTCGTATCCAAAGTAGTAAGCAAAAGTACCAAATACGTCCGTATTTGACACTTTTGCTTACTACTTTGGATAGGAAACATTTTGAGTCCTGTTTTAACAACGTAAAAATACCTTATCCTATTTGTAAGAAACGCAACATAGGATTCTTTAATCTTTATTTTCTACGCTTTGCTACGATTTTTTATTCAATGAAGAGGCCACTTGGCGCCTATATACGCCTTAAGTAACATCATCAGCCTTTTGATGTCCCCACTGCTGGGGCACAGACAACCTCTCAGTGAAAGGGTGTGGGCCGTAATCCACCACACGGGCCCAATGCGGGTTCGTGGATGTCACACGTCTTCAAATTTTTTGGTCTAGGACATGCCAGTTTCCTCAAGATGTTTTCCTTCACCGTTTTTGAGAGCAGTGGTGTTGAAATAATTTACACAAAGTAAAGAGCCTGACTGGGTTTGAACTCACGACCCACAACTTATAAGTCGCGGCCTTTACCACTGGGCTACCACTGCTCTCAAGGATATAAAATATTTAATAAATTACCGAGAGACCTCGACCAACACCACATTTATTTACACTTTATAATAAAAAAACTCACTTTCCCTAAACTAGTGTCGACCCATATCCAGTTACCACTGGGACTGCTGCTGATCTGTGTTATACGGAAACTTGTTTACGTAGGTACTTTGACAATTGAACCCGTTGTGTCGAACTAAACCTTATCCATATTTGTAACATACCCTTAAAACTTTATAGTCAATGCCTAATTTTTATATTTATAATACGTCACACATTTTGTTTTTCTGTGATACTTATATCTAATTTTAAATATTTTCTATCAAGTGAATAATGTAATTCTTATGAAAATAAAATGATCTCAAACCTCAAAAGACCACGTTTAACACATCGAAGGTCCAAGGACCGAATACATAAGAACCTAATCCGGTTGAGTTTGGATCCCCATTCGATGAAAAATATGATTAGGTGAAGATTTTTGATGAGGTCTAAAACGAACTTGCCTAAGCATGCCAGGGCAAGCAGCCTAACGACGTCCACTGCTGGACATAGGCCCCCAAGTATCGCCACAACGACCGATCCTGAGCGTCTCGCATCCATCAGCTACACGCGACCCTCGCCAAGTCATCGGTCTACCTTGTGGGAGGCCTTCTAACGCTGCGTCGGTTGATTGCCCATCTAGGTAGATAGACCAGAGATGGGTTTAAACCCAATAATGTGGTTTAGACCCAATTAATTGCCCAACTTTAGCCTAATTGAAAAAAAAAATCGATTTCTTTAAATCGAAAGAAATTTTTAATTGCGCGGGTTTAAAAATAATAACCATGTGATCAGTTTAAATAATGATTAAGAGGTTCTTATTTCTATATTTTCTACCCGGAAAAAGGGTAGATGTGGGTAGTAAAGTACTGACTAATCATTGAAAGGAGGTTATGTCCTTTATACAGTTGAATTTGACGGATGACGCGTATCTTATCTTGAATTTAGAATCCGTGAACCAGAATAAGTTTAGCGATTTTTATAAATAAGGCTGATAATACAATAATACCCTTACCTCAAATTTACTATCAACAGGGAAATAAAAGGAGAGTCCCCTGAAGTTGAGTGCGAATAGATGTCGCTGCGAGTCGTAGAGGCCGGGGTGCGTCGCACCGAAGCAGTGCTCCACCTGCTCGATGGACGGCGAGATTTCCGGCGAGTTGAAGCACATGCCACTGGAACATTTGAACAAATTGTTGAGTTAGCCATATTAATAGGTGAAAAAAAAAACATATTTTTAAACAACATGCACAAAATTTCGTGTCCGTCCTGTTGCCTTTTGAAGAGTTCCTCTATCTGGAGCTAATCCTAAGAGTCGATTCAGGTCATGCTTACCATAAAAATGCATTGTCATCTGAACTCAAGCTTCATGTAAAAATTCTCCAACTCCGTAGGATAAAAGAAAGTGGTTCTAATTCAGCATGCAAGATTTGACCCGAACGAAAAGCTAGTAAAAAGATACGTCGATTTGACGTATTGTCAAAATTAAGCTAATATAAATAGATTTGACGTATGGTCAAAATTAAGCTAATATAAATACAGTCAGAAGAATTACGTCCGTTCGACACACTTTCAAAAAAATGTGCGTTATTTATGGACACAATAATTTGTGGGGCTACTACACCTATCTACCGCACGCTCACCGAAAAAGTTGACTATAATAATGTTTTTTTTTTCGTAGCAATAACCGCGGTTTTCTGTTCATATTGTTAGGTGGAAGTGACATAAAATACGTTGGTTTGACGTATTGTCAAAATTAAGCTAATATAAATACACAGTCAGCAGGGCACGACACCTACGTTGGTTTGACACACTTTCAAAAAAGATGTGCCTCTTTTATGTACATAATAATTTGAGGGGCTATGTATCTACCGCACGCTCATCGAAATAGTTTTGACTACAATAATGCCTTTATTTCTTAGTAAGCACCATATTTCTGTAGATCTTCTTGAACACTGCTAAGTGGCTTTTTTCACGCTCTACTTATCAGGTAATCAACAGGTTAACGCTGACGTTGTGTCAAACGCACAGCATGACTATGTACAGACTACTCGGTGCCGATTATTCACTAGCTTCGGCTAGTGAGAGATGCTAAGAGTACGTATGGGCAGCATTATAATTTGACCTACTGCAATAAGAGGTCCATTAACAATGTGAGGCGTTTTGGGTCGAATCCCACGATATTTCACTTGGACTAAAAGTCACCAAAATCACCTCACGTAATTAATGGACGCCCCCTACTCACACAAAGTCGGTTATGATGACAAATCCAGGGTTGACTATTGTTTCACCAAAACGCCATTGACAAATTTTTAGTTTACAACTTGTTTCGTATAAGTACTATATTTAAGTATTTCACAAACAACATCCGCAAATGTTTTATTTTATAAACACTCGCTTTACAAACATTTATTTGGCAAATGCTTCTCTTTACACATGTTTCGAATGATATTTAATCTGTACGTTTTTCATTTAATATGTAGATTCTTTTGGATAAATCACGTTTATACAAAATATCATAATACATTTTCTAAACTATTCACAATTTTTTTCTATATAATGTCGTCGTTTCTGGCACCTGCCGCGGACGCTGCCGCGGCACCGGTATAAAATTGTAAATAATTTTTTGGAGAACTGACAGAACACCCAAATCGAGACAAATCAGAAAAAAAAAAAAATCAGAAAAATAAAATCAGTCTTAAAAATTATCAAACGAAAGAATTGAAAGTCATTGAAGGCCGAAATTATTTTTAAAGCCTTTAAACTGAGGTGCTTTAGTTCCTGAGAGCAAAACCGACTATAAAAAATTCACACGTCTTAACAACAGTGTTATGTGATTGTCAAATACGTGCGCAAAATTCTAATTGATTACACAATACACTTTTTAGACGGTATCTGAGAACACAGCATTTGTAGGTGAAATGATAAATGATAAATGATGTTTATTCAGTAAATAGGTTACAAGGAACACTTTTACACGTCAATGTTTTTTTGTCAGTTTAAGCTAGATGAGGCCGGTGTTTCCTAGCTGACTACCCTGAGAAGAAACACCGAAACAAACTCAGAGGTCAAAGTCTCTTTTAGTGTTCAAATCCATACAATGTGGACTGGTTAGATCCTATGAGAACCATGTACGTTTATGTCTGGGATGAGCTTTATGAAGAAAGCAACACACGAATTCGAGTGGACCTGTCCAGACAGTGCAAGCATTTGTCAGTCATCGCGAAGCTCAACTCAGAACTCTGAGGTGCTCAACGAACCGACGAACAATACCAAAGTAAGGACATTTGAGTAGGCCGCAAAAAATACTCAAACTGCCAGACAATCATAAAATCTACATGAATATAACGACATAAATAGTTCTCGCATTCACATTATTCTATATGAGGACCATGCAGCTTAGTGTCTGTAGTGGTCTTTTGAAGAAAGAACCAAACATATTTCAGTGGACCTGTCCAGTCAGTGCAAGCATTTGTCAATAGTCGAATAGCTCAACTTAAAAACCACTAAGGAGCTCAATGACATGACGAACAATACCAAAGAAAAGACATTTGGGTAGGCCGCAAAAGTACTCAAACTGTCAGACAACGTTGAAAATTACTGTAAAAAGGAGGAGAAAATAATAATAATAACCCACATAGTCCTCACATTTACAATAATTAAGTAATCAAAAAAAAATAAAAATATAATACTTTACAAAGTAAATATTTGTGTCAAACAAAATAGTAATCATAATATGTCAATCAAAAAATAAAAATAAATATATATATAAAAAAAATTTTCATCAGTAAGTAGTACATATGAAAACAATGGCTCATGTATATCATTGAAGCAGCTCAATCCCACGCCTTTTTGTCCTCAAGAAAGTCATTAATTGTGTAAAAAGCTTTCTGGCATAGCTTACGTTTAATAAATGATTTAAATTTATTTATGCTTAGTTCTTGAATTTGGCTAGGAAGTTTATTATAGAAACGTATACATTGACATCTAAACGAACCACCTATTTTTTTCTTGAGCCTGGTTTTTGGTACAATAAATTTGTGTTTGTTCCTAGTATTTATGCTATGGATATCACTGTATCTTTTAAACAGATTAATATTTTTATGTGCATACATGAGATTCTCATAAATATATTGAGAGGGAACAGTCATAATATTAATCTCTTTAAATTTGTCTCTGAGGGAGTGTCTGGGACTTAATTTATAAATTGCACGAATAGCCCTTTTCTGTAAAACAAAAATTGTCTGAATATCGGCGGCATTTCCCCACAACAGAATGCCGTACGACATCACACTATGAAAATAACTAAAGTATACTAAACGAGCTGTCTCTAAATCAGTTAAACCACGAATTTTCCTTACGGCGTATGCTGCAGAGCTAAGTTTTTTGGACAGTTTATCTATATGGGGGCTCCACTGAAGCTGCGCATCCAAAGTTAAACCTAAGAACACTGTGGAATCCTCGGGTTTCAACTCTTCACCCTTTATTGACACACTAGTGTTCACTTGTATTACATTGGGTAATGTGAACTTTATGCATTTTGTTTTTTTCTCGTTAAGGAGAAGATTATTGACATTAAACCAGTTAACTACAGTTGAAAGAGCATTATTTACATTATCAACAACCACCTGCTGACGTTTGAGTTTAAATAAAAGTGAAGTGTCATCTGCAAACAGCACTATATCATGTTTATCCTTTATGAGGTAAGGCAAGTCGTTGCTATAGATTAGAAACAAAAAAGGACCCAGAATTGAGCCTTGAGGAACCCCCATTCTGACTACAGACCCGGAAGACCTTTTGCCGTTCACATCAACTCTCTGAATCCTATTACCCAAGTATGAAGTAAGAAGATCCAGAGAGGCGCCCCGGACTCCGTAGTAGTGCAGCTTCCTGATCAATGTATCATGGAGAACGCAATCGAAAGCCTTAGACAAATCGCAAAAAATGCCCAACGCATCGCATTTATCTTCCCATGCATTATAAATGTGTCCCAAAAGTTCAACACCAGCATCAGTTGTTGAACGACCCTTTGTGAAACCAAACTGTTTGTTGTGTAATAATTTGTGTTTATTAAAATATCTTTGAATTTGATCTAAAATAATTTTCTCAAAAATTTTACTAAAAGTAGGTAGCACTGATATAGGTCTATAATTAGTAGGGTCTGATGTACTACCCGATTTAAACAATGGTATAATTTTACTATATTTCATTAGATCAGGAAACTCACCACAATCTATACAATTATTAAAGATTACTGCTAAAGTAGGTGCTACAATGTCTATAATAGACCTAGCAACGTCAACAGAATTACCCCATAGATCTGCAGTCTTTTTAACATTTAAAGTATTAAAAGTTTTGATTACATCATTACAAGTGACATATTGGAAATAAAATTGGGATTCACAAACTGGAACGTTTTCTTTAAGTAAAATTTCTGCAGCAGTTGGTGATGAATTTAGAGATTTTGTAGTAGATACGGGAATCTCTGCAAAGAAATTTTCAAATGCCGCGGCGACTTGCGAATCTGATTTAATGATACTGTCATCAATAGCAAGGCTGTAATCACTACTTCGGTTGCAAGACCTTCCCGTTTCGCTATTAATAATATCCCAAGTCATTTTAATTACATTACTACTATTTTTAATTTTTGAACTTAAGTAGCGAGATTTCGCCAAATAACATACTTTTTTAAATAATTTAGAATAATTCTTAACATATAAATTAAATTCTACAGTGTTAATATAAGTCCGTTCTTCATACAGCTCATACAGCCGTTTTCTACTTTTATTAATACCAATGGTGGCCCAGTCACTGAAGGAAGTATTGCCATTTACCGAAATCGTCTTAGGAATAAAAGTAGTATCAAATTGCGTGCAATACATTTTGAAAAAATCATTATAATGTTGATTAGGGTCATCATTAGTTGACAAAAGTGGGATTTTATTTGAGAGTTTAGTTTTAAATGTTTCCAAGCGACCTTTAGATTTTGGGTGAAAATATACATAGAAGTTCTTTTTTTTATTATTGTTGATAGGCACGCGTTTGACCACTATCTCACCTGATGGTAAGCGATGATGCGGTCGAAGATGGAGTACGCTTGCCTAGAAGTAACCTATTCACTCTTGACTTAAGGCCCTACTAACGGTCCAGTGGCGCCCTCATTGATTAAAAAATCGTAGCAGAAACGGCCGTTTCTGACACTTTTGCTTACTACTTTGGATACGAAACATTTTGAGATCTGTTTTAACAACGTAAAAATGCTTTATCCTCTTTGTAACAAACGTGACGTTGGATTTTTTTAATATTTATTTTCTGTGCTATGCTACGATTTTTTATTCAATGAGGGCGCCACTGGACCGTTAGTAGACCCTTAAAGACGACCAGGTTGTAGTTATCAGGAAACACAGACTCCGGCAGAGAATTCCACTCCCTAGCTGTACGCACAATGAATGTGTTCTCAAAACGTTTTGTGCGTGTGGATGGGATGATAAGTTAAGTATCTCGAATTCCCGAAGAAATAGACTAATTTTAATTGCCTTGTCGGTCTCAGAGTTACTACTCTGAGCGATGAGGTAGAAAATTTGATTCTCGGGTCGGGCAGTGTTAAAATATTTGTTATTTTTTAGTGTCCCACCGAAGGTTCGGTTTCGACCAGTTTTAGCCAATAAGTGGCCGAGGCTAGGCCGAAACTAGCATTTTTGAACTGAAGGTTGTGGTAGTGAAATTAAAACTGACTGCTTCGCTCGTCTATGTGCGAAATAATTTGTGAGTAATTGTTTTAGTAGCTGGGCTGACCCGGGCCTGCGGACGGCGAGTAGTGGGTAACTCGCCGTCCGATCAGCACGAGGCCTGAGAGTCGACAGCGCGTAGTGTTCCACGCGCGCCTCAAAGAGTTGTCAGCAAACAGGACGGGGCCCGTCATGGCCGATGCCTGCCCGGGGGTTGAGGATAAATTCGAGAGTTACCTCGCCCCTGGGCATTCAGGGCAGAGAGGAACAGGGGTGGGTTTTAGTCAGTAAGAATCTAAACTGACTTCTCCCGCTCTAGGGTGGAGCGGAAGGGCGTGTCAGACTCTTACTGACTAAAACCCACCCCTGTTCCTTCGTTCGTTCTTCGTGGAACACTACGCGCCGTTGACCCACGGGCCTGGTGCTGATCGGACGAGCTACCCACTGCTCGCCGTCCGCAGGCCCGGGTATCGGTATTTAAAATAAGCATAAGAATAGCGAGTTTTATAAATAATAATGCATGTTTACAAGACTTACTGGCCTGTGCAGTAACAAATTAATTGATATTCCAACCACGTGTCTAACACAATGAGATGACTACAGTACTAGTCTAGACGTAAGGCTAACACATTTTTTTCTAATGATTGCATCGGCTTCTATCCGATACGCTAATGTTTTTAGTAGTATCCGATCAAAAGTTCGGTTTCGGCCAAAAATACTGGTTTCAACTGGAGTTTCGGCGATTTCGGTCAAAAAGTGACCGAATATTCGGCTCGACCAAACGTCTTTGAGCTGAAGGTTGTGATAGGGACCTAAAACTAACGGTCTCATTCATCTATGTGTATGATCAACGTTTTATTGGATTCCCACCTATGAAATTGGCGTTTTTTTTCTCACAAATAGAGAACCTCGTCACTTCTATGAATTAAAATATTTATCAATTGCTTGATCATCATCATCATCATTCTCCTACCCTTATCCCAATTTATTTGGGGTCAGCGCAACATGTTTTTATCAATTGCTTGATATTCTATCGAATAATGACCGTAACTGCCAATAGTAAAAAAACCTTATTAATTATAGTTTTATACAAAAAAAAACCTTATAAATGACTCCTCTTTTTGTTAGCAGAAATGAAACCACTATTTGTTTTAACTTAGCCAAAACTTATTTTTGTTGCTTAATCTAAGTGGCATACGTTATCTTAGTTTTTAAACATTATTGCATAAAAGTTTTAAAACATTCACTCTAGACTTAAAAACTCCCAGGATGTAACTATGAAGATACACAGACTAGTACTCAAAACAAAGAAATACTTTTTACTCTAGACAAGACTACCAGGATGTAGCTATGAAGATACACAGACTAGTATTCAATACAAAGAAATACTTTTTACTCTAGACTTAAAGACTACCAGGATGTAGCTATGAAGATACACTAGTATTCAATACAAAGAAATACTATTCACTCTAGACTTAAAGACTACCAGGATATAGCTATGAAGATACACAGACTAGTATTCAATACAAAGAAATAAACCAACTCTATAGTACGTTAGTACTAATAAAGCATTACTTACTATCTTCGTTTCAGTATCGCAGTGCGACCTAATGACATTATAATGCGAGCCACTGTTTCCATGTCCCCACACAAGGTCGGGCTAATGTGACTGTGCCCATTTGAGTACGTCTTGAATGTTAATGTACCCTGTTGTTATGATTTAAGGGCATTTCGTGAGATTTGTAATAATATTATCATCACTCCTGTCTACTCTGAAGGGTTGGGCAGAGGTAACTATTTTTAACAGACTTCGAAAAAAGAGGAGATTCTATCTTCGTACGTTTTTTTTATGTGTTTCCACCGATTTCTCTCTCAGTTGTGGACCGATTTACAAAATACTTTTTTTATCCGAAATAATGTACTCCCGAGGTGGTCCCACATAAATTTTATCGAAATTGCTTCATCGGTTTTTAAAAAACTGAACAAAAACGAAAAATACATATACAGCTGACGTTTTGGTTGTCTACAATTAAGAGTATATTTAAATTCCACGTTCCATTTTATTGAGGTTTTTAGTTCTAGGGTATAACAACTAAAAAGTGAAAAATAAAAAACTTTTTACAAAAAAAAAAACAACCGACTTCCAAAATAGAAAATACATTAAAAATTTAAAAAAAATAACTGTTATTGCGGCAGTCGGTGTCAAAAAACGAAGAAATAAAATACAAACACCGACTGCCGAAATAAAAGTTATTTTAAAATTTTTAGTGTATTTTCTTTTTTGGAAGTCGGTTGTTTTTTTTTTTTAATCAGAATATAAGTCTTGTCTGGTGGCTCTGCGATCTTACTCGAAGTTTTATGGTTTAAAACAAAATTAAGCATGTGATTAGTTTAACCCGTCGCACGCCCAATTAGCAGACACAATAGATTTTAATTGTATCTTGTATCTGCACACGGTGTGCAATCGACGTGTGAAGAGTTAACAGCGGGTTCTTTAATTCAAACTAGAGACTTTGAGTTGCAGGGGTGAATCGGGACGAAACTTTAAAAGGGATTTTAGCGCTGAAATAATTTAGTTTATTGCTGACAAGGACTTGAATATTTTAACTGAATTATAGTTAATAATGTAATGTCCATGTTAGCGACAAACTTATATTATTTCATTGTTAAAATCCCTTTTAAAATTTCGTCCCGGTTCACCTCTACATCCCTATTCACCACGTTCTATTAAAATCAATATAATTCTGGTTAACGAGTTTTATAAATAAGGCTGTATACGTCATCACACACACATAAAACCACACTAATGACCATCAAGACCTAATGATCCGTATCATTAATTAATGCTAAAAGTAATTACAAACGTGCATCAGACTTACCTATAGCTAAGCTAAACTTATTTCATATTAAAGATCACTATTACTGTTATTATTAACTAGCGGTCCGCCCCGGCTTTGCCCGGAATATACAAGGTGGACGACAATAATAGAAAACACGCTTTTTCGTAGTCCGCCATCTTTGGGGTCCGCCATATTGGATTCAGAATGACGTCACTTAGTTAACCATGCACTGTCACCCAAACATATCAAATATGCAAAATTTCAGCTCAATCGGAAACCGGGAAGAGGGTCAAATTTAACTTGGTAATTATTTTTACATATAGTTACAGCTGTGCGAAGTTAATAAAAGCGTTTTAGTAATACAAACGTGCACCAGACTTACCTATATCTAAGCTTAACTAGTTTCATATTGTAGATCTCTATTACTTTAAGGCGCTGCGCTACCGGGTCGAATATCAACCGGATCCCGTCTTGAGGCATATTTATTACTAGATCTACTGATAACGGGTTCTGCAAAGAAGAAAAAGTATGATTAAATAAAATATCCTATTGTAATCGACCTATAATGTTCTCACTGCTGGGATATGCATAGGACCACTCTGTAAGGTACAGTAAGCTGCTATCCACTACGCGGGCCCAGTGCGAGTTGGTGGATGTCACCTGTCTTGTTTTTATTTTTATTTTAGATTATGCCATACCCTTTCAAAAAATTAAGTATATAAAAATTATATTATATAAAAGTAAATTTATTTGTTTAAAAAATCGGCTAAGTGCGAGTCGGACTCGCGCATGAAGGGTTCCGTACCATCGTACAAGATTATACGCGTCTACTTTTTGCCATTATTAAGATCGAGCAAAAAAATCCAAAAAAAAACACGTTACTAGTAGCCCCCTCAAATTTTTAATTTATTTTTATTATTTGTTGTTATAGCGGCAACAGAAAATTTCAACTGTCTACCTATCACGGATCATGAGATACAACCCGCGGACCGTTCCCAGACAGACGGACGGACAGCGGAGGCTTAGTAATAGGATCCCGTTGGTTACCCTTCGGGTACGGAACCCTAAAAAGGGAGCACTTGGATTTTTTTCGGATTCCCTATACAAGAAATAAAGGACACTGCTGGACATAGACCTCCCCCAAAAGTCGCCACATCCAGCAGTCCTGTGCTTCTCGCATCCAGCGGTTTTTCGCGACCTTTACCAGGTCATCGGTCCACCTTGTGGGAGGCTGACTTCCAACGTAACATATTCCCGTATTCTTCTAACTGTTTCATCTACTTAAATTATAATTATAATACCATGCAAATAAGATTATATCTCACCTGATCACTATAAAGTACTTGTACTCCTCTTATTGTGCCCACTTGACTCTGAATGATGGCCACTGATTGAGAGAAATGCATCCCTGAAACATAAAGAAACAATACAATTAGTTATTTGTACAAAAATGCTGGTGATCCAACTTATTGAGGTGCTTGTGGCTAAATAATACAAATAAGGGCCGCACAGCAATAATGACGGGGCTCGTCAAGGCCGATGCCTGCCCAGGAGTTGTGGATAAATTCGAAACAGAGTTACCGCGCCCCTGGGCAATCAGGGCAGGGAAGAAACAGGGGTGGGTTTTAGTCAATAAGAGTCTGACACGCCCTCCCGCGCCACCCTAGAGCGGGCGAGGACATTGGATGATTTGAGATGAAAAAAAAAACGGGTTGAACTTCGAGGTTAAGCTACGCTTGCCGACGTCGGTACGTGGATGGGGGACCATACATTATATAGAGTTTCCTCAGTGTCTCGGAAAGCACGTTAATCCGTTGGTCACGTTAAGCTGGCATTTGAACATCTTTGCCACCACGATTCCCCTTGATGGCACCAGCCATCAAGGGGAATCGTTTTACCCAGTTACTCGGTTGTGCAGGTCAGGCAGTCGCTACATGTAAAATACTGCGGTTAGACTGGAAGCTAACCACAATATAGTTGGTAAAAGTTTAGGCAGATTACTAGTGATCTAACTTGGGGTAAGAGCCACCACATTCCGACAACTACCAACAATAGACATCTAGAGGCATCGCAGGTGTTATTGGTGACCAGTTTAACGCAGCCTAGCATAGCTGCATAGCATAATCAACCTTATAATGTTCCCTCTGGTAGGACTCAGCCTCCTCTCTAGGAGAGGGAATTATCAAACACGCGGGCCCAGTGCGGGTTGGCGGATGTCACACATGTCTTCCAATTTCCTCACGATGTTTTCCTTCACCGTTGATGGAATAAATTACACAAAGTAAACCGCCTGTCTGTGTTTGAACTTTGAACCCACGACGTACAACTCGTAAGTTGGGGTCGTTACAACTGGAACACTGCTCCAACGCAGCCTACTTTTAAGTTTTTTGAAGTGAAAACTTCTTTAGGCGCGTTGGACATTTTTGTTCAAGTTTTCACTTCTGTCGGCACTCCCAGAGTGCTACTCTTTATTTTTCTTTTTAATACTGTGCAGGACGAAGACAGACTAGAGCAAAATCTTTCTTTCGATCTTAAACCAGCAGTATTATTACGTCATCTTATGAATTGGTAGCATCACTTTACTGGAAAATTAAAGGCGTAGAAAAAGGAATTCGGTCAACGCGACGTTCGGAGTCTGTGTTTCCTGATAGCTACAACCTTTTTTTTCAGGTTGTGAAATCATATATGACTTCTCCCACTCTGGGTGAAGCGGGAGGGCTTGTCAGACTTTTTCTGACTAAAACCCACTCGTGTTCCTTCACTGGCCTTTGCGTTCCAAGGCCGCGGTGACTCTTTCGAACCACGGTCATTTAGTCAAGAGAGAATAAGTTACTTCTAGGCAAGCGTGCCCCAACGTCGACCACATCATCGCTTACCATCAGGTGAGATGGTGGCCAAACTCGAGCCTATCAAGGTTGAAAAAAAAACCTATACACCACACACAAACACACATACACACACAAATAACAATCACAGCAGCTTACGCGCGTTTGACAATTTTTGAAACCGCTCAGGCACCGCTGGTACAAATAACGTACCATAGGAGTTCATTTTGGGATTCATTTTCATTCCATTATGTAAACTTATTCAGGTTCAGTTATGTTACTAGAAGTATGTATAACAATACATAACTGGTTTTTTTTACCTTGCAATGTTTATTTGTTCTGGTGAAATCTTGCAAGCTAAATTAGAACCATGTCCTCTAATCCCATTGAGTTGAATTTTTACATTTTGGTTCAGTCCCGATAACAATGCATTTTTATGGTAAGCGTGAATCGACTTACAGGATTAGCATCAGATAGAGGAACTCTTCAAAAGTCAACAGCACAGAATTTTGTGTATGAATTTTTTTATTTTTTTTATTGAAAAAACGTTGGCCCACACTAGGAATTATTGCTGTATCGTGGATGCGTTCACAAACATTTAAACGCACATACACAAGACAAGACCCGAAACAACTATCTGTAAAATATTTGTTCCGTGCGGGGATCGAACCCGCGACACGCAGCGCAGCAGCCGAATGCTCAACCACTGCGCCAACCGCGCCGTCGAATTTAAAAGATTGTTTAAAAAATGTTTTTTTCTATTAACTATTTTAAAGTTTCATATTGTCTGTATGCAGATATGGAAAGAAAAACATTTGTATTGTATCAGTTCCTTCACTTAAGTTAACAATATTCTGGAGTGTTTACATAGATAATATAATAATATGTATTGTTGAAATATTTTCTTATTCTTCCTCAGCGTGTTGACATTTAAAGGCTGCTTGTACGTGATATATTAATGCTTAGGGCAGTTTTAGATTGAGCAATAATAGTGAGACAGCTGTCATGTGTTTTAAACGCGCCACGAAAGATATTTTTGAGGTGCAGATAATGGAATCTCCATACACCAAGGGGTCTCATCTCGAACAAAGAAAATTTAGTTCAAATAAATCTCAATAGATGGCGTAATATGCATCGATTTTTTATTGAAGTATAAGTAATATTCATTGAAAATTGGCTTGTAATTCAAATTTAGGACGTTTATTGGGACGAATCCTTAGACATTTATATTTCTTGTACCAATAGATGGCGCTGTTTAAAGTTTTAGAGTTTATCCATTCGCCTCTTTAAAATTTGAATAGTGACACATTTTGATGTAGTAAAACTGTCATGAAGTGCCAAAAATATTATAACATAATTCCTCAATGTGTGAGAAAATATAAATTAATTCAGCTTGACAACCGTCGCTGCTAACACCATCTAGAGAGGTGTAGAGGACGGGCCCGAACGAAGAACAAAAGTTACTTGTGCCAGACGAATACCCGTAGTTACGGCGGCGGTACCGTTTCTTTGTACGGGATGAGGCATCAGTACGCTAGTATTATATTATCTGTGATAGTACTTAAAGCTTATGGTATTGGAATCATCAGGCTATGAGTCTATAAGCAACATAACAATCCAGGTTCCAAATATTATCCTAGGTTTACAAAGTTAACAGTATACATATTTTAAGGACAGTATTTTTTATACGCGCTAGTTATCATCCTATTTTATTCTAGCCTATGTTGATTTCTAAACTAAAATACCTTTAATTAGACGTCTCGAACAATAACAAATAACTTAAATAATAAATTTTATCAAGTGCAAGTTTTAAACCTATAACGGCTCTAGAAAATCGATCAGTCTTACAAGTCTCGACCAATCTGCGAAAATTCCCAACTTGCTCAATAAAATCACCGGACATAATGACCATTTTCCTTTGTGCAAAAAACAGCATATTTCTCTACCACCTAACTTCAGACTTCTCAGGCGTGACGTCATCTGTTTATGTTATGAAGCAGATAAAAAAATACACGTGATCCGCACGTGTATTGATTACGAGAATAATGATAAAAAGTCGAGAGACAGTTGCCGTGGAAAGTTTATACTATTTCTGTATCGATAAACTGTGCAAGATAATGGTGTGGATTCTCTTGTTCAATAACTAAACTAAAATTAGAGAATTGCTATCTTTTACTAAAAGGCAGTGCGAGAAAAGGACGGCTATAGCTATGCACTAAGTTAGAGATGTCAAACTAGTTAACGCCTTGCGCTTCGCTGTGTTTTTAGACGACATGTTTTTACGTGTACCCTTAATTTGTATGGAAATATTAGTTCAAACTAAATTTGACAGCTCTATTTTACGTCCGTCTCTTTCTTGTTTTATTAGAGAGAAAAAGATAGCAATAGCCTAAATTAAGTTTAGTTTGTGCACAACAGAATCAACACCATTGCCTATTGAAAAACAAAACTTAACAGTATTAAACTTTATTTTATTCAATGGTATTGTCAATTATTATTTTAATTGTTGTGAATGTGAGGACTATAATCCATTTTTTTGTGACCGACCGAAGCATCGTTTTCACCCAAAAAAATTATTCAGTCATATTTTTGTTTTCGGCCATAAACCAGACGAAGCTTCGGCCAAGCCCAAAATCAGAAGTTCGTGAATTGTCGCGCATCATTCGGCCTACTTCGTAAGCTCGGCAATATCAAGTGTCTTTCAACTAACTCCGGGGTGAATTCTGCTTCTTTTTTCGTTTTCTGCTGAATATCCATTTTCGGTCGGACACTAGTTTTTTTTTTTTGTATTTAATGTTGTGTCTGACGTTTTGTTTATCAAATCGTTAGGCTCCTAGTTTTCCGAGTTGAGCTACAAGATCACTGACAAATATGTGCCCTACTAACCAGACATTTCCACCGAAATCAGTGTAAACTAATCTGCATAATACGGGCTTTAGAAGAGAACGTGAACTCTGAATTAATTTCAGTATTTCTTCTCAGAGTAGTCTGATAAGAAATCTATCTAATCTCGTCTAATTTTAAAATAATATTATTCCCTTTTTGTTCAAATCAATGTCTCACTAATAATATAAATGCAAAAAGTTGGATGAATGACCAATGTTTGTTACTCAATCACGCCAGAACGGCTGACCCGATCTGGATGAAATTTAGTACAGAGAAAGATTATAGTCTGGAATAGCACATATGCTATAATTTATGGTGGGAGGGCAGTACTAATTCCGCGCGGACGAAGCCGCTGGCAAAAGCTAGCACAGAAATATATCATATTAATTTATCATTAATAATTTCAAAGAGCATCATCCTCATATCTGCGGTTGTTAGTTCGAAGCAAACCTGTATTTAGCGGATACAATCATTATTTAACCTTTCTTATTGGTATGTCTGTTTGCTTTTTGATTTTCGACTCGTGTATACGAACTCACTGTTGCGATAAGGAAAAGATTTAACATGCGAAATGTATTTAGGACTCTTTTCTTTTACCGTTTCTTTTAAAGTTCACGACAAGCTTTGTAAGTGCTGTGGTAACAGGACTAATATATTGTCATGACCACAGTGAATTTTTGGGGTTTTTATTCACACGACCACATTCAGGTCCTCAAAGCTTCAGGGCTTCAAATTCTCTGGGCGTGCCTTCCGAAACGTGGTCACTCACAATGGACCTCATTAGAAGGTTTAAAGTCACCCAAAAGGCAATGGAGAGGTCTATGCTCGGAGTTTCCTTGCGTGGTCGAATCACAAATGAAGATATCCGCAGGAGAACCAAGGTTATCGACATAGCCCGAAGAATAGCCAAACTTAAGTAGCAGTGGGCAGGGCACATTGCTCGCAGAACCAATGGTCGAGTAGCTACCGTGTACCAGAAAACCCAGCGCTAAAAGGTGGACCGATGACCTGGTGAGGGTCGCGGGTAGCCGATGGATGCGAGACGCACAGGACCAGTCGTTGTGGCGACACTTGGGGGAGGCCTATGTCCAGCAGTGTACGTCTTTCGGCTGAAATGATGATGATTGCCTTCAGGCTTAAACTGTCTTAAGTTACAAACCCTGGTTTCAGGATTTGAAGTTCACATTCAACACGGCTTGGAAAGGGGTGACTTTTGAGTTGACGCCTCATAGAAAAGTATTGAAGAAAATGACACGCGCCGACCCCAAATGGGTGGGCGCAGCGTGTCTTTTTTCAATTGGAATAAAGAAAAGAGAATGATGATGAATATTTTAAGCGTTCGTTAAACATTCAGCCAATTTTTGGCCGAAACCGTAACTAAGGTTTCCGCCAATTTCGGCCAAAAAATCTAGTTTCGGCTAGATTTATTGGCCGAAACCGAAACCGAACCTTCGGTCGGCCACTAACGAGAACACAACAATAAACGAAAACAATACTCGTCATTATGAACAAATTTTACTATGGCCAAAAATCGCAAAAAATAAATCAGCTGTCCCAAACATTTATGGCTTGGCCCCATAATAAAAAAGTTTTCAAAATGATGAGTATTGCTAGTGTCTTCATTAATTATTGTATTTTTCTCCACCTTGTATAAGTTCCACATTAAGATGGAAGCGCCAGGGTAGTTTGCGAAATTCAAATTTTCTTACGTTTTTAGCAATTTGCAGGTCAATGTCAGGCTGTATTTTGGTCAAAATATGATTCGCGGCCGTAGCAAGTATGTATTTATAGAATACTAGCGACCCGCCCCAGCTTCGCTCGGGTACAAATTATACATATAAACCTTCCTCTTCAATCACTCTATCTATTAAAAAAAACCGCATCAAAATCCGTTGCGTAGTTTTAAAGATTTAAGCATACATAGGGATATAGGGACAGAGAAAGCGACTTTGTTTTATACTATGTAGTGATGATAGTGATAGTGAAGAGCGGTTGCGCACTACGTCCGATCCGAATCCGTGAAAATACAGATCTAGAAAACTCGGACCGAATTCGGATATTGCTTTACGCACTACCTCCGATCACAATCCGTGATTCAGAGAGTTGGGTTATAACAGGTCAAACAAGATACCTGTTATTGTTACGAAATAATAACAGATGTCAATATCAGTTATTAAATAACAGCCTGTTATTTTTCTAAGCAGACCGACCCGACAGACCGGTCGGTAAATAAATCACGAACAGTACACGTAGTTAGCATTATTCTTGCAGTGTTTCCGAACTGATAGTTAGGAACAGATAAGATAATACGACTAGAAATAGTTGTCACTTTTCAAGGATGATTATCTTCTTGTAAGACTACAATTTGAATTTTCTGATAATAATACCAGGTGCTTCTCGTTTTAACAAGATTCAATCAAGCGGGTGTGAGCGAGACAGATATACGAAGAAGAAATAACAGATAACACGAATAGTTGTTACTTGTTATTGAGTACCTACTGAGACTGAAGAGTGTAGTGATTGTGATTGAGTATTGTGAATTAAGAATGATATGTTTATCAGATATATGATATCACAGGAACAACTGTTATCTAGTATCTACGAATACCTGTGATTTGTATCTGTTACGATAAATACGCCTCACTCCTATTCATAGGTCATTTCACGCAGAGCCACAGCAGAGCGTTCACGTCGTTGATCATGAGTCCTTTCAATCGACGTCAACTTCTGGCAATGCTATTGTACGTACGAAGACCTAGAAAGACCTAAAAATATTTACCCCTAAAGTTAAAGTCAATAACCCCTAAAATCACCACATTTATTTGGAACTCCCTAAAAAAAATACATTTTAGGTTTTGTAAAATTCTTAAAAAAAAAGGTATTTAAAATTTCGTTTTCTTCTGGTTCTGTCTTTTTAAAATCATACATTTGTGAAAACTTAACATTTTAATGGATGGGATTAAATGTTATCCAAGTACCTAAGTATTCTTAAAAAATACTGGACACGTATTTTTCCTTTAGTCTCGTAAACAAAAAATGAGGACGACACAGTGCGTTAAAATTTCGAGTGGCGTCATGCCATGCTACACTTTTTATCACGAAGTGACGTAACAAGCCCTCACTCCTGAACTTTGATGCGTTTTATCTTTGCCATTTTCATTTCATTGGTTTGGTAAAGTTTATAATCTAACTTACGGACTAAATAGAATTATAAATTTTATACCCAGGATACATCCCTATTGCACTAGTAGTTGTTATGTCGCTAGGTAACTATTAAAATTTTGAGGATCCTAGGACCTGGACTTATAAATAAAAAATCCCTAAAAATACCCTTAACAACAAAGCCCCTTAAAAGACCCATCCCGCTTATTTACCCCCTAGACTTGGGGGGACAAACCCCTAAGTTGGGAAGTTGAGAACCCTGTCCGCCGAGTCACGTCACTGCCCGGCCACATACCCCCCCTCGCCCCTCTGCTCGTATACAGCTCGGATTCGGTTCGGACGTAGTGCGCAACTATTCATACAAATAATACTATGGCTACTTCGACCCGTCTTGTGTCCGTCAATAATCTTGTCCGAATTGGAGATAAACGGATGACGGAGAGAAATCGGATGACGGAAATCGGATGTAGTGCGTAAACTACCATACAAATTGTTCTACGACTACGGCGGAACGTATCGGATTCGGATCGGACGTAGTGCGCAACCGCTTTTATAATCATTAAACTCATCAATACAACTCTTTCAGTTAGAATTAATGTCAAATGTAGTATTTCATGAAATCATGACATTTGGCATCAATTCTAACTGAGAGAGTTGTTGTATCTAAAACTATTAAATTACTAGTTATTAATTTAATAGTTTTCTATGATACAACAAAATGTGTTTACAAACAAAGATTTGTTATTGGTTTTGATAGAGAAAAGGTAGTAGATTTACATTTAGCTGCTTATTATTCAGTGTCAAGTCGTAAACGGATGGCCGAAAAAAAGATATATTTTATTGATACGGCGGCGCTGGGTCAACAACCGTTAACTGTAAACTGTATAATTTTATCAAGTGTCGGCCTATAGCATTATGCTAAATTGTTTCATGCCAAAGACAAAACTTTCTTTTTAAGCGACTTCAAAAAAGGAGGTTCTGTATTCGATGCGTATGTTTGTATGTATCTTGTTTGTCCACGATTTTCTCGAAAACTACTGATCCGATTTAGATGGGGTTTTCGTTATTCAAATGCATATTTTTCAAAGAAGGTTTTAGTAAGTATATAGTACATTTGGATCTGATGAAGATCTTCGGAGATAGATAGTGGAATTTGCGGAGACGTCGATAGCAGATGTCGTCCTGGGCGTACGCAATACCGGCACGTGGCTTAAAGATGTGCTTCAAGGTAAGCCTTGGGTAAGATAGGTACGCCACGTCTGACGGACATCCGATCTGCGTCTCAGAAAGGAAC
This sequence comes from Polia nebulosa, assembly GCA_951329385.1. Lineage (NCBI taxonomy): Eukaryota > Metazoa > Arthropoda > Insecta > Lepidoptera > Noctuidae > Polia > Polia nebulosa. The sequence continues at coordinate 12,486,474 of OX589600.1, read as the reverse complement.
AAGAGAGCTGGTTTCTCAGTCTCCAAGTGGTGGTGGACTGCGGCGAGATTTGTATGTTTGTAAGGTGCACTTTGAGAGAGAGAGAGAGAGAGAGAGAGAGAGAGAGAGAGTGCTGCCGCTGCAGCTTTTCTATTTTTGTTACCTTTGTTCATAATTTAGTGAGTGAAAGAGGTAGAGGAGAAGGAAGTGAAATGAGGTTCCATGCTGCTAACCTTCAGACGCACACTGATAGGACGGTATCTACAGTATATATGTATAATTTCGGAAGTCGGTGTCGAATAACGAAGAAAATAAATAGAAAAACCAAATTTATAAAAGTTATCATTTGTAAACTAGTGTAAACGCTTTGGTAAACTGCTGGCCGATATATGTGGCAGCCATCTGGTTGAATTCGCCATTCAATTGTACGCCTAGGCCTTTCATTCGGCATTCAATTAAATGGCTAGGCCGATAGTTAATTCAACTAGGATCACTCAACGTTTAACAACTTGGCGTGTTGAAAGTCAGCCCTTTGAAGATGACTGACCAAGATTCAGCCAAGTGATTCAAAACTTCAAGTCAAATGATAAATGATGAAATGGGGGGCATTTTTTCATTAGTTTTGCGATAGTAGACTCCATTTCCGAGATAAGCAAATTTAGAAAAAAAAAATACTATTAGTGATTCAATTTATTTAAAAGGCGTAGTCGGAGTCCCGTTTCGCTTGGTTCAATGGTTGGGTGCCCCATGTCCCGAGTCGCTACGCTCGCTCTTGCATCCTAACATTGCCTTTTGTACACACATAATCATGATCATTGATATCACAAACTCATCAATATCCAATTTAACTAAATAACTAGACGACATCTAGCCATCTGGTTAAACGTTGCTTTCAACGACTTGGCTGGTAGTCCTTCAGTCATTTATTTATTTAATCATTTATGTACACACAGCGACACAGTAACAATAAACATAATTATAAATACAGTACAAAGGAACTGCTTATTTCTTAAGAAATTTCTACCAGCAGACCTGCGATAGGAGAAGTGAGAAAGAAATGTAGACGAAAGTGTGTAAGAAACAGAAAAAAGAATACGAGATGACCTACACATATATTGTAAATATATATATATATATATATATATAATAATAATATATATATATATATAATGCCGGCGTTTAATGAACGGCCTAGGCGTCCAATTGACTGGCGGATTCAACCAGATGGCTGCGATATATATAAAGTTATAAAGTCAACGCACCTTACAAAAGGTGACGCAACGAACGGATATGTCAGATAAGATACTAATTACGCTTTAAAAATTATCAAAACGGGAAAATTTAGGCTGAATTTACTATGATACCGATCAAGGTTACACTAGGATGACAATCGCGATGTTATTCAACGTTGCTTTGAAGGAATACGCGGTCAGGTGCGTGAGAAAACATGTGCTTAAATGCGCGGTATTTTTTTTTTTAATGGCCTGATAGTTTTATTAGTTTTGGTCAAGCTTGGGCATCGATAAATCATTATAATTATAATAGTAATAAAGCTGTTTCTACTGCTACTTTTGGTGTTTCTTGAAAAGCTCTGCCAGGAACTTGGCTGACTGCATAACGTGCAACGATTTGAATGCACCAAAAACAGACTTATGCCTACTTGCACGCGGGATTGTTCGAAAGAGCCACCGCGACCATTTTTTTTTGTGAGGTGAGAAATCATCCAATGACATCTACCGCTCTGGGTGGAGCCGATCCGTTCAGCCAATCTGGCGTGCTTTAGTGACAAACATCCATCCATCCAATCTTTCGCATATATTCGCGGGAAATATGTTAGCTAGCAACACAAACTCCAAAATCCTTTGTCTTCACGCTTCTTAGTTCCAAATTCAAAGGACGAATAGGACACTCAACAGACGACTAGCTAACTTATATCGATTCGGTTCTTTTTTGCAAATGCCATACAAGCTGGTTCGTGCCTGCATCTATAATTATGTGACTAACAGAGGCTACAGTGGATACAATACCATTCCCTGCTGAATTATTAATCTCCTACAGTCTGAGGGGACAATGTATACCGGGGTATTCTTCAAAAAGTTTCGGGGTCATTACACTGTTCAAGGAATAATTTGCAAGGACTGAAAAACAACTGCGTTACTAAAGTAGAATAACTTTATCTGCTACAGTTTGAGGGGGCAATTAATATCGGGGTATAGGTACTTTAAAGTTCCGGGGTCATTACACTTTTCGAAGAACTATATGCAATGACTGAAAAATGACTGCATTACCAAAGAAGAACAACTATGTTACCTACCATATATGTCTTCTTTCTAATCCTACTCCCTAATAATATTATAAATGGGAAAATTTGTGAGTGTGTATGTTTGTTACTTCTTCACGCTCAAACGGCTAGACCGATTTGGATGAAATTTAGTATGTAGATAGCTTATAGCCTGGATTAACATATAGGCTACCTTTTATTCCGGTCTAGGCGGGTAAAACCGCGGGGCGCAGCTAGTAATATTATAAATGCGTAAATTTGGATGGACGGATGGTTTATTACTCCATTAGCCAGAACGGCTGAACGGATCATGATGGAATTTGACAAAGAGATAGATTATTATAGTCTGGAATAGCACATGGGCTACTTTTTATCCCGGGATATGCTCCCTTGGGACACCTAGCTAGACTCTTTGCCTTTCACGCGGGCGAACCGCTCTGGCATTATTATATTATGCATTAAATACGTAAAGGTTTTCTTACAAGTAAAAATTTAAAAAACCGGCCAAGTGTGAGTCGGACTCGCGCTCGAAGGGTTCCGTACCATAAACTGAAAAAAAAAACGCGTTTCTAGAAACGTGTTTTGTTTTTTTTTTGGGTTTTATCTCATGATCCGTACCTAATGGGTAGACAGTTGAAATTTTCACAAAGCGTGTAGGTATTTCGCGTTTTTTTTTATTTGTTGTTATAGCGGCAACAGAAATACAGATTCTGTGAAAGTTTCAACTGTGTAGCTATTACGGATCGTGTGATACAGCCCGCTGTCAGACAGACAGAAGCGGAGTTTTTTTTGGGCTGTATCTCATGATCCGCAATAGGTAGACAGTTGAAATTTTTACATAGCGTGTATTTCTATAACCGCTTTAACAACAAATAATAAATTAAAGGGGGCTCCATAGAGAGGGCTCCCTTTGGAGCCTCCCTTTATTTTTAACTAGCGACCCGCCCCAGCTTCGCTCGGGTACAAATTATACATATAAACTTTCCTCTTCAATCACTCTATCTATTAAAAAAAACCGCATCAAAATCCGTTGCGTAGTTTTAAAGATTTAAGCATACATAGGGATATAGGGACAGAGAAAGCGACTTTGTTTTATACTATGTAGTGATTTACTATCAAACCCTCCTTAATTATCAACTTTGTCATAGTAATAGGGTCCCGTTGGTTACCCTTCGGTTACGGAACCCTAAAAAAGGAAAAATAAATTGTTACTACCGACAAGTACAACGGTCCTTTTACCACTTTGAATCGTGCTTTTAAACACTTCGCTTTTGTGAATCACCCAAAAACAGATACTTTTAGAGTGATTCACCAACCACTCTTGACGTGGATGGGACATTAAAATAACTAAATAATTTCCAAGTCTGCCTAACCGTGATTGTGGCATACAAAAGTTAACAGTATTTCTTTTTAAGGTGGAAGCTCCAGGGTAGCCCGCGAAATTCAAATTTTCTTACGTTTTTTATAATTTGCAGGTCAATGTCAGGTTGTATCTTGGTCAAAATTTGATTCGCGGCCGTAGCAAGTATGTATTTATAGAATTATAATCATTAAAATCATCAATACAACTCTCTCAGTTAGAATTGATGTCAAATGTAAGTATTTCACATGAAATCATGACATTTGGCATCAATTCTAACTGAGAGAGATGTATTGATGATCTTAATGATTATAATTCTATAAATACATACTATAAATACATAAGAAAGTGAGTGTGCGACGGAATTGCATAATTTGATTCCGCCAAGCCCGTTTCATCAACGGATCACATCCCATCCATACGCACAAAGCGTTTTGAGAAAGCATTCATTGTGCGTACAGCTAGGGAGTGGAATACCCTACCGGAGTCTGTGTTTCCTGATAGCTACAACCTGGGAGTCTTTAAGTCAAGAGTGAATAGGTTACTTCTAGGCAAGCGTGCTCGATCTTCGACCACATCATCGCTTACCATCAGGTGAGATAGTGGTCAAACGCGTGCCTATCAACAATAAAAGAAAATGAATTTCGCGGGCTACCCTGGAGCATTCACCTTAAACAAGCTTTTAAAATCATACACAAAATTTCGTGTCTGTGCTGCTGACTGTTGAAGAGTTCCTCTATCTGGAGCTAATCCAGAATGTCGATTCAGATCATGCTTACCATAAAAATACATTGTCATCGGAACTGAACCAGCATGTAAAAATTCAACTCAGTAGGATAAGATGAAGTGGTTCTTATTCAGCTAGCAAGATTTAACCCGAAACCATCGTCTCATCTCGAACAAAGAAAATTTAGTTCAAATAAATCTCAATAGGTGGCGGAATATGCATCGATTTCTTAAGTTGTGATAAGTAAAGTTTAAGTAAGTAATATTATTATTTTGAAAATAAAAATGGTTAAAACTGTATTTCCTTATTCAATAAACTGCCCTAAGCATAAAATTGTGGAATAATTGGCTTGTAATTTAAATTTAGACGATTATTGGAACGAATCCATAGACATCTATACATATTTCTTGTACCAATAGATGGCGCTGTTTGAAGTTTTAGAGTTTATCCATTCGCCTCTTTAAAATTTGAATAGTGACACATTTTGATACAGTAAAATTGCTGTGAAGTGCTAAAAATACTATAAAATAATTCCTCAATGTGTGAGAAAATATTGGTAAGACTTAAAGTAAATTCATTCAGCTTGCAAGCCGTCGCTGCTAACATCATCTAGCGAGGTGTAGAGGACGGGCCCGAACGAAGAACAAAAATTACTTGTGCCTGACGAAAACCCGTAGTTACGGCGGTACCGTTTCTTTGTATGGGATGAGGCATCTGTACGCTACGTATTATATTATCTGTGCCCGAACAAACAAACATTGCAAAAAAGACGCTAATGTTAGGTCAAGTCTTGTTCTGAGGACTTAAAACTTCTTAGAACCGCCTCATATAACTTACTGCCGTAACTGCATCTGATATTAGTCCTAACCTAACGGTACTAAGTTTTGGAGCAATAAGTACTCGTAGCTACTGTGACGATTGTAGACTCTACACAGCCTAATCTCAGCGGGTCTGCACCGGCCTTTAACTGGCAGGTAAGAATGTTGGAAAGTCGATGGATTATTTTAGAAGAGTAAGGTGTGAATTTTGTTTTATGTCAGATAGAAGTTTAGCCCTTGCAAGTGGGCACAGATGTTATTCTTATGCCTAATTATTTTTATTTTATTTTTTTGGGACAAACCCGCCACACTATTCCCAAACCACTGTAACTTCTGTAAGCCAGAATCAACAGTGGCGACCACCAGAAAAAACGCCGAGGCAATGAAGCTCGACGAGTCCCAGAGAAACGATTAAACTGTCTTGGGTCCCGCAACGAAATTAATCAGAAAAGACAGCGGAGGAGTAAGAAAAACATAATTTCCACTTCCCTCCTAATCAAGCGGGAGACAGAACAAAACTAGGCCATTAGGGACAAAAGGGGTTTTTACAACTGGGGTAAGCACCACTGGTTAAAAACACTAATATTAATGGGTCCTAAAATTGTGAGCTGTTACACTTGATTCCAATAATACGAGTAGGTATGGCAAAAACGCTTCAACGCACGGAAATTCTTTCTAGTTTCCACAAGGTCCGTGTAATAGACAACTCCAGACGTAGGCTGAATACTATCTAACATAATATATTGTTACGTCGACCGTATGACACTGGAACGTTCGAGAATGTGGTCGAAGTTTCCAGAAGTTTCCACTAGGTTCGAGAACATTCCATTGTGGTACTGTGTAGAAGTTCATAGATGTTTCTAGAATATTCCACTATAAGATAGTTCGACAATGTTCTGGAAACTTCCATGACCGTATAAATAGGCCGGACGGCGGGCGAGTGAGTCAGTCTGATTTCGACTACGGATGCGAACGGATGCGAATACAAGCGATTACGAAGAGAATAGTGATTATTAGCGAATTAGTGTTTGTGTTTATAAGTTGTTGAGTTAATAAAGGATATTTAGTTAATTAATTGTTGTAAAATAATTTATCCCATACCCAGCTCGTGACAAATTGGTGTCAGAAGTGAGGGATAAATTATGCCAATTTTACCAAAGGACGACACGGAGGGTATTCGTACAAGGAGTCAACGGCAGCAAGACATGGATCAGAGGCGGTTTGGAGATTCCCCGATACAGACGCCGGGTGGTGTTCAGCCTGCGACAGAGCCAGTCGCTGGCCCATGTGGAGTTTCTTCGGCACCAGCGGTGCCAGACTTGTCTGCGCTAATGGTGCTGTTGCAGGAACAGGCTCGTCGTCAAGAGGAGCAGGCCCGCCGCCAAGAAGAGCAGGCCCGTCGGTTGGAAGAGAAGCTTCAACAAGATAAAGAGGAGCAGGCCCGCCGCCAAGAAGAGCAGGCCCGCCGCCAAGAAGAGCAGGCCCGCCGGATGGAAGAGAAGCTTCACCAAGACAAAGAGGAGCAGGCTCGCCGCCAAGAAGAGCAGATGCTCCTCATAAAAGACCTTCATTCAACACTTGGCAAGGAGCTCCAGGTGATGAAGGAGCAGGTTCACCAGCATGAGAATCGTATCTCAGAAGCTGAAGTTAAGATTGCTGGGGTGAAGAAGGCTTTAGGTGAACTTAGAGCTGGAGACGGGGTTATGCCTTCAGTGGTTGCTGCACCTTCGGCACGTGGATTTAAGGTGCCGCCATTCGACGGAACATCTTCATGGTCGGCCTACAAAATTCAATTTGAAGCCGTTATGAAGGCGAATGGGTGGACCAAAGAGCAAGCTATGACCGCGCTAACTTTAGGCCTCCGAGACCAGGCCCTAACCATACTTGAGGCTCTTGGCAAGGATGTGATCTATGAGCAGCTGCTGGAAGCCTTAGAGTCCAGATATGGTGACGCACACTTGGAGCACGTATTTCGCGCTAAGTTAAGAGATTGTGTGCAACGTAGTGCCGAGAACCTACAGCAGTGGGCCTTGGAAGTTGAAAAGTTGGTTCGGAAGGCATACCAGTCTGCCCCTGCACTCATCAATGGCAATCTGGTACAGGCGTTCATCGACGGAATACGTGACTTGGAAGTTAGAGCCGCTGTAAGACTTGGGCATCATGAGACACTGAAGTGAGGCAAGACCATCGAACACACCGTATCAGGGAGGTTGTGGCATCACCTGTACGCGATCGTCCGCAAGGGTATAGCCCTAGGTGTTACACTTGTGGAGAAAGGGGTCATCTTCGGTCAAGCTGTCCAAAGTGAAGCACACTGAGAGAAAATCAATCCCAGCAAGATAGGGCGACTGATACGACTGCCCAGCAACAGCAGGGAAACGAGTAAACGCCAGGACTGAGGGGCGGGTGCTGGCTGGTATTGAAAGAGCTCCGAGGATCTCGATCTCACAGGCCCATGACGGAAACAGCCTGATCATCAAAGGCGAAGTCAACGGAAAACCATGCAAATTGACGTTGGATACTGGAGCTTCTCACACGGTCGTCAATTCTCATCTAGCAAGTCGGTTCCTTGGGGACTTCTTCAATAACCACGACCGTATACAATTACTGACAGCTACCGGTCAGCACATAATCGTCCGAGGCAGAAAGGAGGTGGAGTTAAAATTAGGTAACAAATTCTATCGGCATAATGTCATCGTGGCCGACATAGTGGACGATTGCATCCTGGGATTAGACTTCATGCGGAAACATCGTTGTGAGATCGACGTTGATCAAGGAGTATTGAAGTGTGGTACAGAGGAAATCTTCATGGAAGGTGCACCATCAGGAAAAGTTTTCCGCCTGAAATTTGACGTGTCAACACTTTTAGAAAACTGCGATTTAACTGAAGTAGAAATGGATAAAGCTAAGAAGATGTTACTTCAGTACGCCGACTCTTTCTCTACAAATGATGCTGACATAGGAAGAACAGGACTGGTTCAGCACAAAATTAATACTGGCAATGGGTTACCAATCCGTCAACGACCAAGAAGACTGCCGGTTGCACGTGAAAAGGAAGTGGAAATGATGATTGAGGGCATGGTAAAGGATGGTGTTATAGAGCCTTCATCGAGTCCATGGTGTTCTCCTGTGGTCCTGGTGAAGAAAAAGGACGGCAACACACGCTTTTGTGTGGACTATCGACGATTGAACGACGTCACGAAAAAGGACAGTTACCCACTGCCTAGGATCGACGACACATTGGATACACTGAGTGGAATGAGGTGGTTCACCACGCTAGACCTGAAAAGTGGCTACTGGCAAGTGGAAATAGACCCTAAGGATAAGGAGAAAACTGCATTCTCAACAGGAAAGGGGCTATGGCAGTTTAAAGTTATGCCATTCGGATTGTGCAATGCTCCTGCGACATTTGAAAGGCTAATGGAGCAAGTACTTGCTGGATTGATCGGAGACGCATGTCTTGTCTATTTAGATGACCTCATTATCGTGGGCCGTACATTTGAAGATCATCTTCAAAACCTCAATCGAGTGTTGTCAAAAATCCGGACGGCAAATCTTAAGTTAAGTCCGAAAAAGTGCTCATTTTTCAGACGACAAGTAAACTTTTTAGGAACATAGTTTCGGAGGAAGGTGTCCAGACAGATCCGGAGAAAATCGTCGCCGTCAAGGATTGGCCAGTTCCGAAAGACAAGACGCAGGTCAGAGCATTTCTGGGTTTGTGCTCCTACTATCGACGGTTTGTCAAAAATTTTGCCGACATTGCAAAACCTCTACACAAACTCACTGAGGAAAAGCAGCAATTCTGTTGGGACGAGAACTGTAACATCGCATTTCAGGAATTAAAGAAACGTCTGTGCAATACACCTATTCTGGGATATCCTGACACTGAAAATGACTTCATAGTTGACACAGACGCAAGTAATACTGGAATTGGAGGCGTGTTGTCTCAACGGAAAGGAAACCAAGAAGTTGTTATAGCTTACTACAGCAAATCTTTATCCAAACCGGAAAGAAATTACTGCGTTACGAGACGGGAGCTATTCGCCGTAGTAAGGACATTGCAGCACTTCAGTAAATATTTGCTTGGACGGAAATTCCAATTGCGAACTGACCATGCTGCATTAAAGTGGTTATTGCAATTCAAGAATCCAGAAGGACAAGTGGCAAGATGGATCGAACTACTACAAGAGTTTGACTTCGTTACTGAACATCGTAGTGGGAGAACTCATGGTAACGCAGATGCACTGTCTAGAAGACCTTGCCCAGAAGATTGTAAGCACTGTACCAAGCAAGAGACTAAGGAGGCAGTGCCCGTGAGGATGCTAAGAATGGATCTCAGCAATGAATGGAAGGAAACGCTACAGCTTGCTCAGCAAAATGACACGGACCTCAAACCGATCTTTGAGTGGATTAAAGCTGGTGCTCCGAAGCCCAAGTGGAGTGATGTTGCGGCGTTAAGTTCCATCACAAAGAGTTATTGGGCACAATGGAACAGCTTGGTTATCCAGGATGAAGTCTTGTGCCGTAAATGGGAAAACGCTCGAGGAGACAACTGTCATCTACAAATTGTTGTCCCCAAAGCCAAAGTACCTGATGTTTTACGGCTCTACCATGATGGATGTTCAGGAGGACATATGGGGGTAAAAAGAACTCTACTGAAGATACGAGAGCGGTTTTACTGGATTCACTGTCGAGAGGATGTTGAGGACTGGTGCCGCAAATGTACCAGTTGTGCGGCTGTGAAAGGACCCCAGACACGCAGCAGAGGTGCTTTACAATTATACAACGTGGGAGCCCCCTGGGAACGGATAGCACTAGACGTTGCAGGACCATTTCCGGAAAGTGAAAACGGAAACAAGTACTTCATGGTTGTCATGGATTACTTCACAAAGTGGCCAGAAGTCTTCGCCATTCCCAACCAAGAAGCAACAACAGTCGCAGATAAATTGGTTCAGGAAGTCTTCTGTCGTTTTGGAGTACCCTTGGAAATTCACAGCAACCAAGGGAGGAATTTTGAATCACAAGTTTTCCAGGAGACTTGTCGACTGATGGGTACTCACAAGACCAGAACCACTTCTTACCATCCGCAATCTGATGGAATGGTAGAACGTTTCAACCAAACGTTGGAGAGATATCTGGCAAAAGTTGTGGAAAGCAGGCAAAGGGATTGGGACAAGCACATACAGCCATTTCTTCTGTCCTACCGTAGTGCAGTTCACGAAAGTACGACTGTGACACCAGCCTTCGCGAACTTTGGAAGGGAATTACGGTTGCCTGCAGATTTAATCACTGGAACCGTTCGGACCTGATGCCCCACGCAGTGTAACCGATTATGCGAATGACTTGCGTAACAAGTTGAACGATGTATATGAGCATATCAGACAATCCGGCCAACAAATGTCTGATAAGATGAAAACCCGATACGACCGGAAGGCAAACCATAGAGGTTTTGACGAGGGTTCACTGGTGTGGTTGCATAACCCAGTGCGCAGCAAAGGGAAGTCTCCCAAATTGCAAGCAAAATGGGATGGACCATACCGAATCGTGACCAGGATCAACGATGTTACCTACCGAATACAGAAGGGTCCACGAGGTGCGCCTAAGATAGTCCATGTAGACCGATTGGCGCGATACTACGGGACTAATGATGCTCGGGACGAGCATGTCTAAGGAGGGGGCAGTGTTACGTCGACCGTATGACACTGGAACGTTCGAGAATGTGGTCGAAGTTTCCAGAAGTTTCCACTAGGTTCGAGAACATTCCATTGTGGTACTGTGTAGAAGTTCATAGATGTTTCTAGAATATTCCACTATAAGATAGTTCGACAATGTTCTGGAAACTTCCATGACCGTATAAATAGGCCGGACGGCGGGCGAGTGAGTCAGTCTGATTTCGACTACGGATGCGAATACAAGCGATTACGAAGAGAATAGTGATTATTAGCGAATTAGTGTTTGTGTTTATAAGTTGTTGAGTTAATAAAGGATATTTAGTTAATTAATTGTTGTAAAATAATTTATCCCATACCCAGCTCGTGACAATATATTTAAAACGCCCTCAGCTCTTTTCCTTATCCGCCCGTAGCGAGTTATCCATTCGTACAGTACTCTCGCAGTAAGCAAGCGAGTCCCCGAGCTTCGAAGAACGTCCCAGGATCCCTGCAGGCCGTACTGGTGCCTTGGGCTTCTACAAATTGGTGGAGGCGCCGGGTATCGATCCTGGTACCTCTCGCAGTAAGCAAGCGAGGCCCCGAGCTTCGAAGAACGTCCCAGGATCCCTGCAGGCCGTACTGGTGCCTTGGGCTTCTACAAATTGGTGGAGGTGCCGGGTATCGATCCTGGTACCTCTCGCAGTAAGCAAGCGAGTCCCCGAGCTTCGAAGAACGTCCCAGGATCCCTGCAGGCTGTACTGGTGCCTTGGGGTTCTACAAATTGGTGGAGGCGCCGGGTATCGATCCTGGTACCTCTCGCAGTAAGCAAGCGAGTCCCCGAGCTTCGAAGAACGTCCCAGGATCCCTGCAGGCCGTACTGGTGCCTTGGGGTTCTACAGTGCCTACATATCTTAGCAGAGCGATTACCTCGGATTCCCCACTAAAAATAGTATCTTCGTCTCTGTCATATCGATAACTAGCGGCCCAACTCGGCTTCGCTCGGGTGCAAATTATATACACAAACCACCGACCTTCCTCGTTTATCGCTCTTTCTAAGAAGTAGTGAAAATCGTATCAAAATTCGTTGCGTGGTTTAGGAGGAAAAAGCGGATAAACAGACAGACGCGGAAAGCGACTTTGTTTTATACTTTATAGAGATTGCGACTACTTTATTTCATAAAAGTCTTGACTACGTAGAGAGCATTATCGCGGCCACGGCGGTACTTAAAAAAAAACCGGTTAAGTGCGAGTCGGACTCGCGCACGAAGGGTTCCGTACCAATATCTATAAAAACGTCAATAAAATCATGTCTGTTGTATGGGAGCCCCACCTAAATATTTTTTGGAACGAAGTTCCTTATCGCGCGTTGTGAAAGGCGACGACACTTTTTGTTCTTAAGACCAAAAGTTATAACGACACTTTTTGCTATAGTTGTTATTTTTTTTTTTTGGAACGAAGTTTCTTTTCGCGCGTTCGCGAGATGATGGGGTTGAGATGAGATGAAATGAGATGAGATGATGAAGTATAACTTCTTACGTGCGTACATAAGTACACACACACATTTTTACATAAGACTATGAGTCGGCAGTGCGGTTAATATTACAATATATTTGTTAATAATAAAAAAAAAATATTATAACTTAAAAAAATAAAATTATAATACAATTGTATTATAATTTTATTTTTTTTTCTTCACTAATTAATCGAAAGGAACTTCGTTCCATCCGGGTGTCCCTTGACACCTCTCAAGTTTTTTATTCTGTTTTTTAGTATTTGGTGTTATAGCGGCAACAGAAATACATCATCTGTGAAAATTTCAACTGTCTAACTATCACGGTTCATGAGATACAGCCTGGTGATAGACGGACAGCGGAGTCTTAGTGATAGGGTCCCGTTTTACTCTTTGGGTACAGGAACCCTGAAAACTATTGCCAAGATTTTGTAAAAAAAATTAAAAGTTGAATCCCAAAACCATAGGCGAGATTATATATCTATAAGAAAGTAAGTAGGTATTAGCGAGAACTTTTTTTATAAACAACACAGCTACCGACAGAAGACAAAAAAAATTTTTTTTTCATAATTTACACTTAATAAGCTTTGAATGTTTCGATAGGGTGACCATAGCTTATTGTTTACACACATTGTGGACAAGCCGTTGAAAAGATCTTTGATGCAGCTGTCAGAGAGCACAACAAGAGATGAGCCATCATCCGAGATGGCTCCACAGCCGTATTGTGGTTCTTCAGAGTATCTCACTTGACACATTAATACCTGTATAATCAAGTAATAGCATAGTATAAAACAGGTGCATCGAGTTTTAGCACGTGAGCGACCACGGGACTCGTTTTAGAGTATGTTATCTCGTATTTATAATATTTAGATTTATTGTAATATTGCTTTTCATATACATAAAACGTGTTTCTGATGCGGCTAGTGACAGAAAAAACCACAAGATTGCCGATAGGAAAAATGGCTGGAACAGCGACCCGCGGAGTGCTCTGCGCCCTTAGCCAAATAACTTTTATAATAACGCTAACGCTTCGTGCAAAATGTTTGGCAAGGACATTACCTGCGGAGAGAACTGTCACGCGACTCACGCCCAGTAATGTCTTTGCCATACATTTTGCACGAAGCGTTAGCGTTAACGTTAACAGAAAAGTATTTTGTCTAAAGGCTCCGATCCGCCATAAACTCCGATACGCGGCGAGAGAGTTGCAAGTCTTGGAGGCCTTTATTTCCTTTTTGAAATGTTGTTTCGGGCGATAACATTTTCACCCTCTAAACCTTTCCAAAATGAGACAATTTTCGTCTCATTAGATTCAGTATACCTTAATCTAGGTCTGTACGTTTTCCCTTTTTAGTAATTCAGTTTAGTTTAATTTAAAAACATAAAAACGCTCCAGGAAGTTTTGAAGTCAGAAATACAGATATTTAGATGCTATTGTCTGATATCGTACGCAATATTTCTTTAAAATAAAAACTTACGGACCTAGTTTTTCATTATATCTACAACATTTCTAAAAATTATGAAAATTGGACTATGTTTACTGGGGGAAAAACGTTATCGCTTTTTGTATGAAAATTTACAGCTTCACAATCCTATATATATATATAATCCTATATTTATTATCCTTAAAATAAAACTCAAAACAAACCACACATTTTAATTGGTTTAATTAAAATGTCTGCTACCGGAAATTCCATCATGCTCCAACACTTTGTCCAGCAAGTTTGATGGTGGCAAATGAAAACTGACACTTGGCACTGCTGCCAACTATTATGTGTACTGCTTACTATAAGTGGAATTCTGGTCCTAGGCGTTTGGAGCACTAGTGTTATAAAGGGCTCATTTTAGTAGGAGTCAAACTGGGGTTTCAGAGATCCCACCTAAAACACTAGGAAGTGGTGAAGGGCGGGCGTTTTTGAGGGACTGTCTTTTTGTAGAACTTTGACGTTCAAAAGTGCTGGCTCTCAGCCTAGTTTGGATAAATGACTTTTGATTTTGATTTAGATTTTCCTGCACTTGGAAACCTATCGGGGCCCAGTTGTAACGGCCGCGACTAACAAATTGTAGGTCTGTTAACTAAGTAGGACACTTTACTTTTTATAAATTTTTTGATCACCACTGCTCCCAAAACGATGAAGGAAACCAGTATGTCCCTGAGCCAGAAATTCGAAGATTTGTGCCATCCACGTGCGGATGCGCACTGGGTCCGTCGGTGGAATTACGGTCCCCTCTCACAAACAGGAGCCCTGTGTCTAAGCAGTGGGAACAAAAATTTTAAAATGCCATTTTTCGCTTAAAAGAAAACTTGGAATATGTAAATAACTAAAAATATACTACATTTAGAGGACAAAGAACTATGTCCGTTAGCAACAGGAGAGGCCAATGTCAAACTTTAAATCTTAAGTTAAACTTTGATTAATGGATTCGCCAAATTGAATAGCAACAATGAATGACTTTTAATATGGCAGTTTAATTATATTAAACTACATGATAGCTAAACAATACATGCCATTAATAAAGTAAATACGGTATGTTTCTAAATTTTTATTCATGCTTGCCTTTTTAAGTAAATAGGAAGTACCTACTAACCTACTACCTACGTACCTTAAAGACAATACAAAAAAAAAAATGTTGTCAATGGTTTAACAAGAGCATGGTTTTTTTTTATTTGCACATGTGTGTGATGTGTTACACTACTGGTTTGAATGTGTTCCACATTTGAAAACTATATCTATCAAATTTTTTGTAGTTTATTTCTGGGTTTGCTACCTTAAAATTAAGCAACATATTTGGGCTGTATCTCATGATCCATGAATTAATTTTATTTGTTGTTATAGCGGCAACAGAAATACACATTCCGTGAAAATTTCAACTGTGTAGCTATTACGGATCGTGAGATACAGCCCCTGACAGACAGACGGACAGCGGAGGCATAGTAATCCCGGGTCCCGTTGTTTACACTTCGGGTATGGAACCCTAAAAAAGAATCCTTAATTTCTTTGCTACAAGAGCAAAAGACCAAAATTTAAAAGTGCCTAATAATAGTAAGTAGGTACGATACTGATTATTTAATTTTATATATTTTTTCTCAGCTATGAAATGGTCAGAATAGTTAGGTATAGGTACACCAAAATAAATTACCATCTGCCAAAACTTTTTCCAACTAGGTTGATGTTGGTTACCAGTGAAATTGCATGGAGCATTACATGGAGCCACTACCTGGGGTGTTTAAGACAAGAGTGAAAAGGTTACTTCTGGGCAAGCATGCTCCATTGAAACCACATCATCCCTTACCATCAGATAAGATAATGGTCAAGCGCAAGGCTATCCAGGTTAAAAAAAACCTATACACCAAATTAATTAGTTAAAAGTCAGTGCATAAAACAATAATAATAAATCAGTAAACACTCAACTATAATAAAATTAAATACATAACAATGACACAATCACTTGAAATAGTCATCACCTGATAATGTATTGCCATAAACAAAGTTAACATTACTGTTCACATATTTTTTATAACAACGCATTTAAATATAAATCCTTATCAGTTTGACTGCAAATGCAAGTTTGTTAACCAGTGCAGGAATAATGACTTTGTTTCTTTGTTATGGTTTTACTTTAACTGAATCACTTCACTTCATAGTATAAATTAAATCAAAGTCGCTTTCCGCGTCTGTCTGTTTCTTCGCTAACTCCTCCTAAACTGGGCAATGTAATTTAATGAGGTTCTCACTAATAGAAAGAGCGATAAACTAGGAAGGTGTCTTTTGATGACTTTTGTGTGAAAAATATATTACGCTCTTGATTTGATTGACAATACTGAATGGAGCACAGTTGGTCAGAAAGCCAAGACTGAAAAGATTCTTATTTAATTTTTTATTTGCTCATATTTTACCACAGCAAAAGCAACTTTTCTTTATTCCAACTAAGTTAATGTGAATACCCCTTATAAACAAGATTGTGGTGTTTCAATCTCTAAAATACTTACTTCTACCTACTTTACTTCAAAAACTTAAATTAAATAGATAAAAACATGCTATTTTCAATTTAATGTTACAAATAAGTAGGATAAAGATTTTAATGAGGAAAATAATAAATATTTGTGATCTGTCTGGTTAGTGACAAAAACCAGGTTAACTTATTTAAATATCAGTACCTACCGTAAAACATTGTGAATAGGGATGCAGGAGTGAATCGGGATTAAACTTTAAAAGGGATTTTAACACTGGAATAATATAGTTCATTACAATTTTTAGTAATATCCGTTTTTCCATTTTTCCTCATTTTATCTGTGGTCAAAAGGGTAAGTACTAGTAGAAAAGAAAGGTTTTTCAACTTGGGAAAGTTAATATTTAAATTCAAAAGGACACTGACAATCCTTAAAATGTAGGTACTTTCAAGGATTATGTTAGCTGTTACAAAAAAGACTCAATCCAGAGCCTAAGATTACTAACACAAGACCTTCCTAATCTTATTTCATAAGACAATGAAATTTAGCAAAATATTTATTTTAAAAATTGCATCATTCTTTCTCAGTAACAAGTAACTAATGGCAATTTTAGGGTCAAGTGTTTTTTGACTCATTCAGAAGATATTATTACCTACACAGCTAATCTTCATCTAATTAAACTAACATCTAAAAAGGTGTCATACGAATTCTCATAGTAAACACGAAAACAACGCAATCTGCTAATTTCACGGTCAAGATTAGCAATAAAAAAAATAAACAGAGCACAGACCAGCGAAACAAAGGCTGCTCGTGACACTTCCACAGAAAAAAAATCAATGCTATACAAAGGTAGAACGATTACTATGCCTATCCCATATTTAGTCTAATTCATTATTTGTGATAAATATTCGTTATAAACACCATTGCGTAAGACACGTCCCGTAGAAATAAAGCGCAAATTCTTGACGTAAGAAATAAACATACGCGGTCCTTACCTAGAACAAATTCCCAGGCATCACAGCCCAGAGAGCGTTCAGGGACGATTTCCAAATCCAACATCGTGCACAAAACACTAAACACAAACTAAAGTAACTAACTTTCACTTTAAAAAAACGTTTTTTAACGCTAAAATTCGCTATTACGCTGCCTTTTCTTTGTTTGCCAACTTTAGTTTTCAACCATTTTGTATTTGTCAGAGGAACTGTCATTACAAACAGCTGATTGTATTTTGCCAGGTCCGAACTAGAAGTGTTTGTTTTTTTTTCTAAAAAGATTCACATGACACTTCCCACCATTAAAATACGGTAATTAAAATGGTTTACGGTTATTTGTTATTGCGAAAAAGAGTAAATGTTTTTCAAAGCATTCCAGCAACACTCAAGTTATTGCATCGTGTAAAAAAGTCCACTAATCAAATTAAAAAAATATGAAGACTTTGACTGATTGCGAACGAATGCTTAGAGATAATAATGGCTCAATTACACTACCCAATTTCAAGGGAGCCAATTTAGGAACACTCTAATTAAAAAGTTGGAAGCTAGCGATCACAGTAAACTAAAGGCTCAATTACACCATCCAATTTCAAGGGAGCGTATTTAGGAAATCGGAAGGTGTAATAGCAGTTAGAAAAGTTAGAGTCCGATTACGTGAGATTGGAAAGTCCCCATTTGACTTCTTTGTCCCCATTACATTTGGTTTGAAGCCCCCATTTGACCATTTGATTGTGTACGTCTGTACGATTTGTTTTTTTTTGGGGAGGTGGGAAATCATCCAATGACTTCTCCCGCTCTAGGGTGGAGCGGAAGGGCGTGTCAGACTCTTACTGACTAAAACCCACCCCTGTTCATTCCTGCCCTGAATGCCCAGGGGCGAGGTAAATATTTCGAATTTATCCTCAACCCCCGGGCAGATCCTCAACCCCCGGGCAGATCCTCAACCCCCGGGAAGGCGTCTGTAAGATTTAGGATAGTATAATCGCATCACTACGATTTAGAGCTAAGTGTTGCCAATTTAGCGACTTTGTCGCTATTAGTATTTTTATAATTTAATTTCCCAAGGTAAGGGTTTAAACCTTACGGTTAAGGCACCAGAAAAAAAATCTTACTCCACTCATTTTTTTTTGGTTCGCTCCTGGTAGAATCAGTTTTAGCGACTTTCTAACGACTTTTGATATTCTGTCTAGCGGCTCGCATTTGTAGGAGTTGGCAAAACTGCCGATTTAGGATTCCCATTGGACTCATTAAGTCCAATTTAGTGAAGTGTGATCGCTAGCTTCCAACTTCCTAGTTAGATTGTTAATAATTTGGCTCCCTTGAAATCGGATGGTGTAGTTGAGCCTTAAATTGTACTCCTAATTCGGAATTCTAAATCAAAGGCCAGTGTTGCCAACTCCTACAAATTCGAGCCGCCAGATAGAATTATACATTTTTGAAGAAGTGTCGAGTTAACAAAAAAAATTTGTATTACTGGCGCTAAAATTGTTTTGATTTGTACTCCAAAAGTCGTCAGATAAGTCGCTAAACCATTTTTGTCGTCAAATGTTATTTTCTGTAGCTAAGACTTAAACAAAAGTCGTCATTTCTAGCGACAAAGTCGCTAAATTGGCAACACTTAGCTCTAAATCGCAGCGATGCGATTACACTAGGTACCAATCGTAGAAAATTTAGGAAGTAAAAAAATCGGGGTCTTCCAATCTCACTAAATTGGACTCTAACTGCTCTTACACCACCCGATTTCCTAAATTGGCTCCCTTGAAATTGGAAGGTGTAATAGCAGTTAGGAGTCCAATTTAGTGTAGTGTGATGGCTAGCTTCCGACTTCCTAGTTAGATTGTTCCTAAATTTATTACACTACCCAATTTTAAGGGCCACCCTTAAAATTGGGTAGTGTATTGAGCCTTTAAACGGTAGAGTCAATGCGAGTAAATTAATAATTTCAAATTCAGTCCTGGAACAGTCGAGTGACGCATGCGTACCAACCATGACAGAAGAAATAATGTTGTACACTCTGTTTTATGGACATCTCTTTCTTACACCTGAAATGTAGGGCTTACCGTCTCTTTCCTATCAACAGTTTACATGCCGTCTCATTTTGCTTCGTTATAGACATATCGCTTTGTCTCTGTCTGTCGGACTTGTTATTGATAATTGGGTAGATGTTGTGACCTATCCACAACAGTATTTTTTTTTTGTATCCATTTCCCGTCTCTCGAATGTAGATTTTGAAAAGATAGAACTTAGACAGAGATGTAGTCTATAATTTAGAATAAAAAACGGCTTGGTTAAAAGTGCATTATTTACGTCGTGGTACGTGCGTCCCTGAATCACTGTTCCTAGGACGACCTAGACAGCACGTCTAGGTCTAAAATAACATTCTAGAACTAAATTGCTGTGTATTTATCGACGGTACTGATATGTTTTATAGGGCTGCTTTCGCTCGGTTTCCCGCCATTCTCAAATAACCTTGGAGCGATCTCTGACGCCCACTGGCCTACGTAATGTTATTACACAATAACATGTTTATTTACTTCGAAATAGAAATCACGTATTTTTGCATAAACGGGTTTCAGAGGACTTTGAACTAATGAAGAGATTCCCTTTAATTTATTTCGGGTTTGTTCTGTTGTGATTGCGAACATGAGCGGCAGTGACCTATATTTTAAGTGAGGAAAATATTAGTTATTGGTAGCCACGGTAAAATCTTCACGCTTTGCGGTTCAGGGACAAGAGGACGGCGGAAAATTACTCACTACGTTTGATTCTTAGTTACTAGAGCATTGTACCTCTGCTGTAATTTGCATTTCTAATAGAATGCTCGCAACTTAATAGTAACTACTAGTAAGCGACTAGTATAGAAAACTGTGTTCACACTTCACAGATGTTTAACTCAGAATAGGCAAGTCTTCGATATAATAAGACAAGAAGGTACCTACCTACCTACGTAACCTATCCTATATCCTATTAGATATGCCAAGGTACTGATATAATTAACATCTCAGCCATAGCAAAGGAATGTGAAAGTGGAACTGAAGGTACCTACCTACTTAGTTTTTTGTTAAATTATCCGACTACCCTCAAAGGTTGGATTTTTGATTCCCTTCTTTATCTATCACCATAGGTGGGTACTCGTAACTCGTTAATTCGTTAAGTTGGTAACGCAGTTAACAAAATACTTAATGGATTAAATTTTTAGATACTTACTTAACTCAAGAATCGCTATTGTTAACTTCTGTTAATTAGTCCGTTACATAGGTTCTTTGTAGACATGTTGTCATTGTGTTCACAGATGTTTAACTCAGAATAGCTAATAGTCAACGATGAAATAAGACAAGAAGGTACAAAACTACCTGATCTATCCTCTTTTAGAATATGCCTAGGTACTGATAGTTTGTGTCTAGTTGATTGAATTATACGTCACGTGCACACGCCAGCGCTGTTGCTCAAAAGAGCTGAGCCTTTAGACAAAATACTTTTCTGTTAACGTAAATGTATGGCAACGACGTTTTGGACGAAGCGTTAGACAGATAACTGTCACGTGACTCACGCCCAGTAATGTCTTTGCCATACCTTTTGCACGAAGCGTTAGCGTTAACGTTAACAGAAAAGTATTTTGTCTAACCCCCCTGCTGAGGCTGACTAGCTAGACAAGTGAGATTCTATCTGCGAAAGCGTACCTAACGACAGCGATTGTTAAAAAGTCAAAAATGTATGGGATTGACAAGCGCTGTCGAAATGTCACGTGATCAACCCCTTACATTTTGGCTTAACGACAATCACTATCGCTCCGTCTCCAGCCTCGGAACATTTTTTCTAACTACAGCGAAAGTCTCCGGCACTTTCACGTTCGGGTACCTACTAAATGTTCAGGCCCGAGAGTAGACGGCGCGTAGTTTTCCACGCGCGCCTCAAAGAGATGTCAGCAATACCTGACGGGGCCTATGCCTGCCTGGGGTCGAAATAGAGATACCGCGGCCCTTGGCACTCAGGCAACTGAAGGAACAGGGGTGGGTTTTAGTCAGTAAAAGTCTGACACGCCCTCCCGCTCCACCCCAGAGCGGGAGAAGTCATTGGATGATTTCCCACCCCACAAAAAAAGTAGCGTTGGGCATGTTCTGTTGCATGCCGCCTTTTTTTTGGGGGGTGGGAAATCATCAAATGACTTCTGTGTGTGTGTGTGTGTTTGTATTTTATTTCTTCGATATTTGACACCGACTTCCGAAATTTAAGTTATTTTTAAATTTTTAGTGTATTTTTTTTTGGAAGTCGGTTGTTTTTTTTTGTAAAAAAGATTTTTATTTTTCGCTTTTTAGTTGTTATACCCCAGAACTAAAAACCCCAAGAACATGGAACGTGGAATTTAAACATTGGAGAACACAAAAACGTCATCAAGATATGCGTATTTTTCGTTTTTCTCAAAAAGCGCTAAAGCAATTTCGATAAAATTTATATGGGACCACCTCGGGAGTATATTCTTTCGGATAAAAAAAGAATTTTGAAAATCGGTCCACAACTGACGGAGAAATGCGTGGACATACATAAAAAAAAAAAACATACAGTCGAACAAAGAACCTCCTCGTTTTTCGAAAGTCGGTTAAAAATACAAACACCGACTTCCGAAATTAACTTATTTTTTAATTATTTTAGTGTAATTTTTTTTTTTGGAAGTCGGTTGTTTTTTTTTTTGTAAAAAAGTTTTTTTACTAAAGGCTCGCTCTTGACCACTACTTCACCTGATAGTAATTGGTAAGCGATGATGTGGTCGACGTTGGAAAAAACAAAAGCGTTAGCAACATTCATTTGTTTTTGCTAGCAATAGGTATAATTTATTGTTAGTTTTGTATTTGTTGTTGGCAGTCGGTCGTCATAGTGACGCGGTTAGAACGCAACTGCACGGCGATACTTACATATTTAATTCATACGTGCATGACGTGGTTCTGCTTTTAGACATTGTAGACGGCTGTATTTTCCGGAGGGTTGGTAGAAGTGTGCAGTACCTACCTTAAAGTTGGCAGCTGTTTTAGGTCCCATGTTATCGGGGGCTAGCGTAATTATTTATGGGAAAGCCTAATAAATAACTCTGGAATCGAGCCCAGTAAGACCTCGATACTTATCGTTAGTTATTACGCTCGAGTTCATTAAGTCCACTAGGCAACGGTACCTACTGCTTCTGGCCAAAGAAATTAACAACTTTCTTCAAGAAAGTCTGAAGTCCGAAAATAAATAAATAAAAAAATAAAAATAAAATGAAAATAAAAATCAAACAAGATTTAAAAATAAAAAAGCCTTTTATTCCATGCAACAAAAATTATAACATCACAGTATTTTTACTTTAAAAAATATGTAACAATTCAATTTCAATAAAATATAGTAAATTTCGATTCAGCAAGTCCGAAAATAAATGGACTTCTTATTCTAATTTTGATCAGCTGATGATGACTTTTTATGGAAAAACCAATTTTTTTTCTTGAGAATTTCCTGTGGTTTCCTCGTGGGATTGTTCATTACAATAGCCAGAAGCACTATCTAAAATATGACCATCAATTTCCGTGTAGTTCTTGCAAGGGCGAGGATTTTGTAAAGGCGGGGAGGGGGGGATGGGGGGGGGGGTCACAGTGTAGAAAAGGACCTCTATAAGCATAAGCTTTCTTTGCTGCCTGTATAATTTCGCTCTTGACGACTTAACCTTTCATAGTACAATCTTATAAAATTCGCCTGTCAATATTAGAATCAATCGAATTCACCATTTTGAGAGCAGTGGTAAAGAAATAATTTTCTCAAAGTAAAACGCCACACGGTCCACCACATGGTCGGTCGTGAGTTCAAACCCAGGCCGGTAAGTCGCGCCCATTACCACTGGGCCACCTGCTTGCATTGCTCACCTGCTGGAATTACTAGCTGGCACAATACAGACCTTTTTTTAGGGTTCCGAAAGTCCGAATGAAAAAACGGAACCCTTATAGGATCACTCGTGTGTCTGTCTGTCCGTCTGTCACAGCCAATTTGCTCCGAATCTGCTGGACCGATAGAGTTGAAATTTGGTACACACATGAATATCTGTGACCAAAACACGAACGTGTACACTAAATAAATTAATTTGGAATATGGGGGTCACTTTTGGGGTGTAAATCGGAAAATTATAAATCATTTATCAAACTGTGTCGTGTGACATATCAAATGAAAGGGCACATTGTAAGGGTCTTTTTCATAATTTTGAAGAAAATAGATGAAAAATGACATCTTCGAAACCACTGGGCCTAAAATTTTAGAAAAAACACAGAAACTAGTTCTTTACTTATGGATTACAGAAAAACCTATAAAGTGGAGGCAGTTTAAAAAAAAACCTGAAAACAATATGATTTATTCGGAACCCTTTGCGCGTGAGTCCGACTCGCTCTTGGCCGGTTTTTAGGTTGGGAAATCATCAGATGACAGATGACTTCTCTCGCTCTGGGTGGAGCGGGAGGGCGTGTCAGACTCTTACTGACTAAAACCCACCCCTGTTCCATTCCTTCAATTGCCCTTTGCGTTCCAAGGCGGCGGTGACTCATTCACACTCCCGCGAGCAAGATTCCTTTTGAGAATAACGGGAGACCTGTGAGTTCATCCTATATGCGCCATCATTCGCTCAAAGGTGCGAAATACCTCTAGAAATAACTTGGCAACACATTGTATTGTTAAAATCGCAAGCATTCCTTAATGATTGCGCGGGACGGTAAGTCGGTAAACAGCTGATTATTTTGTGTTTTTCCTTTCATCGGATTGGATTAGAGCAGTTTCGATGTTAATAATAATGTTTTATTCATACTGCTACTTCATAATCACAAAATGGGATGAATTTTATGAGCACAGATAATACTCGAAGATTACTGTTTGTTATTGAAAGGTAAGATACATTTTACAAATAATTAAAATTGCTATTTACTTAAGTATAATAAACATTTATTTTTCAGAGCAAAAATGTAGGTATGAAATTCTTTACATTTTAGTTGTCTTGATCACATGATTTTTTTTTGAAATTCAGACCTATAACTAAATCCCTTTTTAGGGTTCTCCGTACCCGAAGGGTCCAAACGGAGCCCTATTGCTGTCACTCACGTGTCCGTCTGTCTATCCGTCATCTGTCACAAAATTTTGTTCCGAAGAATTTTTTAACTTCCCATTGACCGAACTGGTGGTAAAGTTTATTATTACGTATATTTTACTAACAAATAGCAATATATTGACAAATCTTTTTTTTGATAATTCCCTCATTTGGTACCTAAATGTGCGGGCAGGGAATTCCACTCCTTAGCTGTACGCACAATGAATGTGTTCTCAAAACGTTTTGTGCGTGTATAGGTGGGATGTCCACCATGTACCGGTGGCGCATCGCCGTACGTCTAGTGGTCCGATGAACGGGCTTGGTGGAATTAAACTATGCAATTTCGTCGCACACTCTCCAAAATGCAACCGATAGAAAACCGACAGATTAGCAACTCGGCGTCGTGCTCAAGACTGGAGCCTCGACTCGACGAGTCTATCATTGCCGATGATCCTCTTGGCTCGTTTCTCAATTGACTCAAGCGCAAAAACCTGGTATCTGGTAGATTCGTCCCAAAGATGAGAGCAGTAGGTACTCCGTACACGATGGAACTTGCGCTTGATAAAGTTGCAGCAGCTATTCTGGCGTGAAGTACCGTCTCACCTTCGCTAGGATTCCCAACTTTTTGGCAACCAGTTGAGCCTTTGCCTCGATCATATATCGAGTTGCCAAAAATTGAGGGTGGAAGTTAATGTGACACCAAGAAGATCAAGATGATCGGTTATCGGCACGGTTACACCTCGGAAAGATCGAACCGGGTGGAATTGGCTCCTTTTAACGGAGAACTTAACCAGATTGGCATCGCCCCATTCTGAGACAGCCTGCAAGGACAAGTTCAAGCGCCCAACCATAGCCTCTCGGAGAGACCGGACCTGAGACCCACTAACTCGTGCGTCTGGCACGTATCTCTCGGCAACAGTGCTGTCGTCTGCATACCCAAAGGTACCGGGTTTTAGCAGATCGTTAATATGCAGCAACAACAATGTTGCCGAGAGCACCGACCCCTGAGGAACACCGGCATTAATAGCCAGCAGTCCGGACGAGCAGCCATCTATGACTACTCGGATAGACCGATGCCTCAGGAAATCTGCTATCCAATCACACAATCCAGCGGGCAGACCGAAGGAAGGAAGCTTGCCAATTAAGCTGTCGTGCCAGACCCGGTCGAAGGGCTTCGAGATATCAAGGGAGACCGCAAGGGCTTCCCCTTGTTCGTCGATGGCCTCACTCCAGATGTGAATGGCATACGCTAGAAGATCTCCTGTTGACCGATTTCGGCGGAAGCCGTATTGTCGGTCACTTAGGATATCGTTAGCTTCTAGGTATGCTAGGAGCTTACCATTCAGTATACGTTCCATACTCTTACAGAGAACGGAAGTTACCGAGATGGGCCTATAATTTGCTGGGTCAGCTCGACTACCCTTCTTGGGTACGGGTTGCACGTTAGCTTGCTTCCAAGCCATCGGCACTTTTCCAGTCTCAAACGAAAGGCGATATAGGCGTGTCAAGATCGGAGACAACTCAGGCGCACAAGTCCTCAGTACAATTGCCGGTATCCCGTCGGGACCACTAGCCTTGTTCACGTCCAGGTTACGCAGTACCCTCCGGACATCCTTCTGATGAATGCGAATGTCTGACATAATCGACTCGCATCCACCAAGAGTACCAGGGGGCCTCGCGCCACCAGGATCTAGACGCGAAGATTCCGCAAACAGAGAGGCAAACAAGCTTGCTTTCTCCTCAGCGGAGTGGGCCAGCGACCCGTCGGGTTTCAGCAGTGGAGGTAGTGAGGGGCGGCAGAAGTTCGATTCAACCGACTTAGCCAGGGACCAAAACGCCTTACTACCAGCTGGGTAAGAAGCAAGTTTGTTCCCAATTTGGCCAATGTGGTCAAACCGAGCCCTCCGCAACACCTTCTTGCAGAACTTGGCAGCCCTGTTGAAGGCTTTCTTCTTCTGACTCACGTCACTCGCTTTACGCGTCCGAGCGTCGACCCATGCCAGGTAGGCCGCGTGTTTAAGCGCATCAGCGCGATTGCACTCGGCACCAAACCATGGTCGAGCCCCGCCAGACATTGTTACGTCAGAGAATGGAATGTAGTACCCCATTCCCCGCCGCAACACATCCGTCACGGCGTCCGCGCACGACGAAACATCAGTCGAAGAAAAGCAAGTGGGCCGCCAAGGGTAACATGCGAAACAAGTGGGCCGCCATTACGTTGCATCTTAAAAGTATTAGTCAAACACGGTGTATTTGAAAATATTTTTTTAATTTAGCAACAACCGAAACATTTAGGTACCTACACTGCTTAGGTACACCGAAAACGGCACGTGATGCCCGGCCGGGCTTGCGAGGCTCTGTAGTCTGTATGATACGAGACCACGTCTAACAGCTGATTGCGGCGGTCACTGCCCTCGCGCGCGCGCGTATTTCAAACTGTTGTTATTGTGATAAAAGTGAATAAGTACTCGTATATAAAAAAAAGTTTCTTTGAGAAAATTTTTTATAATCATGAGTACAATCACGTGTTTAAGTATCGGTCACTAATTACCAGTCACCCTATACAATCAAAGCTACAAACTCAAAGAAAGTCTCGTATGTGAATCGATATTTATGTACGTATGCAGAGAAAAAGAATATAGGAAACTATAGTCATCATCATTATCATCAGCCTTTTAATGTCCCCACTGCGGGGACACAGGCCTCCTCTCTGTGAGAGGGTGTGGGCCGTCATCCACCATGCGGGCCCAATGCGGGTTGGTGGATGTCACATGTCTTCGAAATTTTGGTTCTAGGACAGGCCGGTTTCCTCACGATGTTTTCCTTCACTGTTTTGAGAGCAGTGGTGATGAAATAATTTACACAAAGTAAAGCGCCTGCCTGGGTTGGAACTCACGACCTACAACTTGTAGTCGCAGGCGTTACAACTGGGCCACCACTGTAACAAACTATAGTACTAAGTGTAATTTCCGGGGGCGTGGTACATATAAATAATAGTAGTTTTGCGCTTCTTAGTATAGGATTTATTGTTACTATCAATTTACTTTTACATTTTTATCAAAACACACGCGCCTATCGGCTTGTCAGCTGTTCTTTCTTTATAAAAATCTTATTTTCAAAACTCGAATTAGTATTTTTTTTTTACAACTAACAGACTCGGCGAACTTCGTGCCGACCAATATCAATAAAGGATTCCGTAGTCGAGATATCATCCAAAAAGCCGTTCCATACAAATTGTATGAGAAAATGAATTTAGCTCATAATTTTTTTTTCCAGAATTTTAATAATTATTTTGCACTAAAATCGGCCCAGCCGTTTTTGTGTTATAAATGGTGTTACTAACCCTACTTTGTTTAAATACTTAGATATAGATTGCCATCTTTAACCTCTCAAGAGGTCGTGATGAAAGAGGATCTCTACAGAAGACTATGAGATGATATGACTACTGATCGAGATATATGAAAAAATATGACATTTTTCGGCAATCCCAAATTCGGCTGTGATAAAAATGCGTGATAATATTTTACATATTGCTGATCTATATGATCACGCATTTCCAGAAGCCCATGAAAATTAACAACTTTTTGCAAGACTGCCTTGATAGTAGTCAAACACCAAAAGAAAAATAAAACTACCGTACCTAGCTATCAAAATTAGTACGGGAGGCCGAATTAGTTTTCGAATATGGCTGTTACTTTCTATAAGAAAGTTCTTCATTTCTATGAGCAGAATCAGTATCCAAAATCATCATCATCATTCTCCTGCCCTTATCCCAATTTATTTGGGGTCGGCGCAACAAGTCTCTTTCTTCCATACTCCTCTATTAGTCGCCATCTCTGTAGTCACCCCCTTCTTACCCATATCCTCTTTCACACAGTCCAACGATCGTATCTTTGGCCTTCCCCTACTCTTATAGCCATCCACATCCATACACAAGACTTCCCATCACGACATTTTCTTCATTCCTCCGCATCACATGCCCACGACAACCGATTTCCACACAACTTTTCAGCCAGCCGTGCTACTTTCAGACTTCCTCTTATACAGGGTGTACCGGAAAGGTGTGGTCATATTTGTAGAACCGGTTCTGCCCATGGAAATGAACAACTTTATCTAAGAAAAAATGGAAAATTGTCAACAAAAAAAAAATGGACTTTCCATACAAAGTTATCATCACTTGATCAATATTTGTATGGGAGGTAAAAATATTTTTTGAGAATTTCCTCAGGTTTTCTTGAATAAAGTTGTTCATATCGATGGGCAGATGCAGTTCTTTAAATTTGACCACACCTTTCCGTTACAGTCTGTATACTCATTTCTAATTCTATCCATGCGCGTAACACCACACATCGCTCTTAGCATTCTCATTACAGCTTCATGCAATTGCTTTTCATTCATCCCTTTTGTGGCCCAACATTCTGAACCATACAAGACAGCAGGGCTGACCATTGTTTTATAAATCTTCCCCTTAAGTTTAACGGGAATGCTGGAGTCGCAGATAGTCCCGTAGCAGCAGTAGCAGTATCTAAAATATGATCACGCATTTCCGTGACACCTTGTATATTGGGATAAGGGCAGGAAAATGATGGCCGGCAAATTCACTAACCTATCAAAGTTTTAAACTTATCTATCCTTCTTCTTACTTTTAGACTTTTTACTATGCTTAGACTTGTGTTTCTTAGATTTTTTCTTTTTAGACTTTTTACTCTTCACTTCGTTCACATCTACCCACGAGTCTTCGCTAGATAACGAGTCAACATAAACAGTTTCTTTTAAATTATTACTAGATTCAAACAGTAGCTTTTTTTGTAGGTTTTCTGGTATTTTCGGGCCGTACATTGCATCGTCTTCGTTTGTTTTGGGACTTTCAGCCTTATTACTAGGGTCTTTAGTGTTTTCTTTTGGAGGTTCAACCTTCTTGCTTTCTTCAGGCGTTCTTCTCCATGAGTTCAGTTCGTCAAAGTCTATATTCGCGAATATACCTCGCGGTGGAGACGTATTCCTTTCTACGTTTTTAGGCACGTCTATAAAGTCATTTGCTTCATTATTTGTATTACTTTTATCTTTGCTTTCTTCTTCTTCTTCACTGTCGCTAAGGAAAATTGATTTGTAGAGGTCCATTTTATCGAATTTATTTATTGTTTCTGTCACTTCTGCTCCTTGATTTTTAGTCTTTTCTGATTCTTTTAGAAATAGTTCTGCAACTGTCATTCTTTTACTGAATCCTGTTGCTGTTTCATTAACTTCAGTTATTTTTTTAGTTAAATCGATTTTTTGATCAGATTTATTGCCCTGATCAATGTGCTGAGCTGTCTGATCAGTCTTCTGAGTGGTTTGATCGGCTTTATGTAATATGCTGGTCGTTAAAGATCTGGAACCGCTGAACTTGGTCTGTTCTTTGGCGAAACTGTCCTTGTCGTGAACTGAAGACTCCAAGTACGAGAATACTGAGTAGGACACCGTTGGCTGGTCTACCTTCTTCTGTTCAATCCTGTGGACATAAAGTATGGTTTGAAGAATCCTATACAAGTAGAATAATCATAGCTACATAATACATATTTTATAACTTTCAGAAAGTTTTATATTGTAACCAAGGTTACTTAGCTGCACTAAAAGTTATTTTAATTTGAATGACCTTGCGTCACATTACACTCTCTAAATACAGGGTGTAAGGGAAACGCTTCCGAAAACGAAGACAGGTGATAAGGCTAGTGATTCTCAATACGATACCATCAAAAACTCTGTAAAATTTAACTTTTTTTTGCATTTTGCGTACACTATGCTGTGAGAACTGTGTGTGATTTAGACCACTTAAAAACATAATCATTGACAGTTTTAAAGTGGATCTATCGCTTCTATGTCTTGAATACATTTCCACGTTTGAACATGTTAATGACATGGTGCATTATTTTAACCAGCTCATCATTTTCCTGTTCGATGTACACGCACCAGTAAAGACATGTATTATAAAGGAAAAGTCGTATCCTTGGATTACTGATACGATAAAATTAATGATGCGTTTACGGGATAATGCACTGATTTGTTACCGAAAGACAAAATCAAAATCAAAAGGCGAGTACTACAAAGAATTAAAATCTTTAGTGGTAAGATCCTTATATAACGAAAAAATGGCGTACTATAAACATAACATAAATAATCAAATTAAAAACCCAAAATTATTATGGAAAAAACTTAAATCCACTTTAAAGGCCACTAAGTCAAGACAAGACCTTCCGTCGCACTTTACAGATCCTGACATAATTAATAACAACTTCCTGACCGTTCCGGGTAACGCCGTGGTGAGTGAGGCTCTCATGACTTATTATGATAATCACAGGCATGGCGAAGCAACCTTTTCAATCGCTCCAGTGGAGCAGGTTGACATCTCGCGTATTATCACCAACCTTACAAGTAATGCCGAAGGCTACGACAACATTACTCTGGACATGATTGATTTGACTCTGCCACACACGTTAAGCGTTATAACGGACATTATAAACCGCTCTATAACAACATCTACATTCCCCGAACAATGGAAGATTGCCTCCGTTAGGCCCTTACCGAAAAAATCAAATCCGACTTGTCTAAAAGACTTACGACCCATTAGTATTTTACCATGTCTGTCTAAGGTACTGGAGAAAGTTGTCAGCCCCCAGGTAACACTTTTCTTGGAACAGAATCACATCTTACCAGATTTACAATCAGGTTTCAGAAAGCAGCGCAGTACCTCTACTGCTTTACTGGACGTGACTGATAATGTGTTGTCTGCCCAGGATAAGGGGATGTGTACTTTGCTTGTTTTACTCGATTTTTCCCGGGCGTTTGACGCAATAAATATACAACTACTATTATCTAAACTGAGTTATTACGGCTTCGACCCTAGCGCTACTCAATGGTTCCGTAACTACCTCAGTGATAGGAAGCAAGTTGTGGATCTGCGTTTGGGGGACGGCACCACTCTTAGATCGGCACTTAGTTCTATAAAAAGGGGAGTCCCGCAAGGCTCTATATTAGGGCCTATTCTTTTTATTCTGTACTGCGCTGATATTATTAAATGTCTTCAGAAATGCAGGTATCATATATACGCCGATGATGTTCAACTGTACGTATCATTTGATCCAGAGAAGTATGATAGCGCCATAAAAGATCTAAACGAAGATCTTCGCAGAATTGCTGCCTGGTCAGAAGATAATTGTCTGTCGCTAAACCCAAACAAATCTAAATTCATGGTACTTGGCACAAGACAACAGCTAGCTAAGCTACCCGCAACTTTCATGGTCGAACTGATGGGCAAATCAATTGACAGAGTCTATGAAGCGCGGCACCTAGGTCTTACCATGGAAAAGGACCTTCGTTTCGAAAAGCATGTCGCCGACTCAGTTAGAAACTGTTTTTACCGCCTCAAAATTCTATATAAAATGAGGCCGTACCTATCAGAAACACTTCGGGAACAACTAGTGGAAAGTCTTGTTTTGTCCAGGCTAAACTATGCAGACACGGTGTACGGCCCGCGCCTATTAGCTCGTACAGACCGACTCATTCAGAGTTCAAAATGCGTGTGCTCGGTTTTGCTATAAAATTCCTCCTAGAAGCCACATAACGCCATTCCTTAACAAACATTTTACTCTTAAAATGAAATCGAGACGGAAGTTGCACTTGGCCTGTCTGTTGTTCGGTGTCATTAAATTTCAAAAGCCAGACTACCTCTACAACAAGCTGAGCTGGATCGCTGAAAGACGAGAATTTGGAAGAAGGCAATGTTCACAGCAGCTTTCTTCGCAGCCCCATAGTTCAGCAGCTTTTAGAGGGAGTTTCCGTTACGCAGCATCCAAAGTATGGAATAATCTACCGCCGCCTATTAGAGCAATAAACACAATAGGTACATTTAGAAGACGTTTACGGCAGCTTTTAATAGACGCGCAACGGAAGCTAGACTTGATTCACTTGAACATTTCACTGATATGATGTTGAGCCTATTTGCAGTTGAATATATTTGGTGTGTGTGTGTATTGGTTTGCGAATTAAGTTGCAAACATATAATGCCTGCTTTCCTTCTAAGTTGGGAGGCCTGTGGGTTAAAAATGGCATGTTGCTTCATTTTATTTTTTGTTTTAAACACTTACTTATTGTTTTATTTTTTTTTTGTTATATTTATCACTGAACGCCAAATTATTATACTAATATATAAAAAAATTATCTATTTAACTGTATATAACCTGATTCACATCCGTACACTTCAACATTAGGTTTAGTTGAAAACCAGCGTCAGGCAACTACTAGTTGTCTGGCATTTTGCTGAACTAGACCTGTTTGGCGCAGCCGCGGGGCACACGATGTACCTTATTGTTATAAATTAAGTTGTTTTTTTTAAATTTTATTGTACCTACATTGTGTGTATCTGTGTGTGTCAAATAAATTAGTTTTCTTTCTTTCTTTCTTCTTAAAACACTTAAATGAAACCGTTATTTGCGATTAAAGACACTTTCTTTTTTACAACTTTAGCATGCACGCGCGCTCGCCGACAGCTGCGCGGCCAATGCCCCCCACGTCCAAGCGATGCCAACGTAAAGCGAAAGATCACTGGTATCCGTTTGCATTTAGGTTGTATATAATCTACGTTCTGTTCTTCGGAAGCGTTCCCCTTACACCCTATATAAAGAAGTGCGTTTGACCTCTATTTTTGCCTGGTAGAAAACGAATGTGTTTGGTCGTCGCTGGAGCACGCTTGCCTAGAAGTTACCTATCGTTTTGGGAACACATTCATTGTGCGTACAGCTAAGGAGTGGAATTCCCTGCCAGTCTGTGTTTCCTGATAGCTATAACCTGAGAATCTTCAAGCTAAGAGTGAATAGTTTCTAGGCAAGCATGCTCCATCTTCGTCCACCTCATTGCTTACCATCTACTGAGATAGTGGTCAAACGCGAGCCTATCAATGATTTAGCTGCTTACCTAGCGCCCCCTATCTCGGGCACGTTGAATCTCTTGCACAGCAGCGCTTCAGGCCGCCACGGTGTCTGCTGGCGAGTCATGACGCCGTACACTCCCTGCTGAGCTGCTTCTCTCTGTTCTTTAGAAGCGAGGCCGTGGTTTGCTGAGCTTTTGGCTACGGCTGTGAGGGGGTTGGTGGCGTCATCTGGTTCTGAGGCGTGCGTGAATCTGGGAACATTATAAAGGTCTTTAGGTTATTGTATACTGAGGAGATCGTGGCTGAAGTAATAACAGCCGCACGGGTCGATCCGTCAGGTTAAGCTACGCTTGCCGGGGTTGGTCCATGGATAGGTGACCATCTTTGCATACCGAGACTCCTCCGTGCCTCGGAAAGCACGTTAAGCCGTTGGTCCCGGCTGTCAATCGTGGATCTTTGACAGTCGTTACGGGTTGTCAGAAGCCCGAAAGTCTGACATACAGTCTTACCAAGGGGTATCGTATTACCCAGTAACTGGGTTGTGGAGGTCAGATAGGCAGTCGCTCCATGTAAAATACTGGTATTCAGCTGCATCCGGTTATACTGGAAGCCGACCCCGAGATAGTTGGGAAAAGGCTAGGCAGATGATGAGGTTATTGTAAACTGAGATGATATCTATTGGAGAAACATGGAAGACTAGCTTCTGCCTGCGGCTTCGTCCGCTTGGAATTAGTACTGCCCCATGATTAATTATAGCCTTTGAGCTATTGCAGACTATAATGCATGTTTGAATAAAAGATTCGACAATTTTAACGATTTACGAACATTTTTAAGATAACATTTCTGGCAAAAAAATATTACAACCATATTTTGCTAGAACTACAGTCCTGCAAACAGTTACTTAACGAAACCGTCGCACAATATACCCTTGGGATTGAGACCTACCTAACAGATCTGCAATCTGAAATCCATAATTCAGACTCATTAAAAAGGAACTTCCAGATCGTATTGCCTTGACGGAAGATCTAGCCCTGTATACATTTTGTCTTGGGCTCCATCCTAGGTTAAGTAACATTGTCCGGTGTCGAGATCCCTGAAAACTTAACGCCGCTATACTATAGGTGTCGCCACAGAAGAGGAAAAAATTTACAATTTTTCAGTAAGGTACTCGTTGCAAAATTTGCAATAAGGCAGGACATTCTGAGTCTGATTGTCATCTTAAGAAAAA
This sequence comes from Polia nebulosa, assembly GCA_951329385.1. Taxonomy (NCBI): domain Eukaryota; kingdom Metazoa; phylum Arthropoda; class Insecta; order Lepidoptera; family Noctuidae; genus Polia; species Polia nebulosa. The sequence goes on along the minus strand of OX589600.1, from coordinate 12,451,987 downwards.
AACAAAAATAATCTCCTTATTCGCCTTAATCGCAACAGTCCAACACGAACAAACCCTATACTAATTAGAATGTCGTTTGTAATAGGTAATAAACGTTCCGTTCTGTTTGCTGTGTGTCGTCATCTCCTAATGTCATTGATCGAGGCGTCATAGATAGATAGACCTACGTTTCGTCTATGGCGTGTAGTTATGCACCACACCCTAGACATATATTGTCTATGGTTGTCTTAGGTGTGGCCAGAAATAAGATCACTAGGCATAGGCAATAACTTTAGTTTTATTTTAGCTTGGATACTAGGCTTTTGTAAATTCATGTACGTTTGTAATCTGTGCAAAACAAATATTTTTTCTTTCTTTCTAATGAGTTGTCAACTCCTAGTTCCCAGCCAGTTATATGTCGTTGTTGCAAAAACTTAGGGCATGATATTTCACAATGCCGTAAAAGACAGTATAACAATTCCCGCTTCGACCTCGGAGATTCTAAGAATACAGTACGCGAACAGAAATTATTTAGAATGCGCTCAAGTATCAATGTCGACCGACGACGGTAATGAACACGATTTAAACTAAGTGGTCAGATTACGAACCAGTGTCGACGTAATTTGACTACTACAGGCACTTATCATGGGAAAGTTTTATTAGGGGGATTCAGTTTCTAAATCTAATACTATTTCTAAACGCAAATATAATACTAATCCCGAATCCAATAAAAATTCTAATTCTCTAATTACTAATTCAATTTCTAAATCCAATACTATTTCTAAGTCCAATACCATTTCTAAGTCCAATACTATTTCTAAGTCCAATACTATTTCTAAATTAAATACTACTACTAAATCAATTACTAATTCTATGGAAATTAATAGTTCACTTAATGGGATACTAGATACCCGGGCCTGCGGACGGCGAGTAATGGGTAGCTCGCCGTCCGATCAGCACCAGGCCCGAGAGTCGACGGCGCGTAGTGTTCCACGCACGCCTCAAAGAGTTGTCAGCAATCATGACGTGGCCCGTCATGGCCGATGCCTGCCCAGGGGTTGTGGATAAATTCGAAACAGAGTTACCGCGCCCGTGGGCACTCAGGGCAGGAAAGGAACAGGGGTGGGTTTTAGTCAGTAAGAGTCTGAGACGCCCTCCCGCTCCACCCAGAGCGGGAGATGTCATTGGATGATTTCCCAACCAATAAAAAAAAGAGGTACTAGATCAATTTATACAAAGCCCATGTGACTATTCTACTATTTATGATGTTTTTCCTAATTCAAGGTTTTCATTACCATATATTGTGGTAAAAACATCTCATACGAAATAACTTATTCGTCTTTTAGCTGATTTAGGCAGTTCTATGTGTATCCTTAATTAAGGAACAGTGCCTATCCGAACTACCTAAAGTTCAAAATGATATCATAAAGTTCAAAGGCATTAATGACATTGACACGTTCTCTAAAACTAAAAGCAAGTTTATATTTTACTTTTGACACTAGAAAATGAAATAAAAGTTCCTTAATATTTCCATATTGTGGACAAGATAAATCTAGAATATGATGGTATTCTAGGTTCTATGTTTCTAGAGTGGTATAAAGCCCTCATTAGCCATGGCAGTTCTAAATTAAAAATCCAAGAGAACCCCTCACATTATTTTAATTTGAAAACAACGCCTATTGTAAAAATTATCCCTTCAAGATAAAACCGTTTCACCGAATCTTCTGATGATGACGTCCAGAGATCTTCCGAATCCTTGCCTACACCGCTTATACGTAATGTTATGGCTTAATCTTTCAATATTCTTATCAATTGTATTTCTTATTATAATTAAGTAACTAATGTCTCGTTCAGTGGCGTAACTATAGGGTGGCAGGACTGGCAAAATGCCACGGGCCCCCGGCCCGTGAGGCTGCGAGCTCGACAAAATAGGCTATCTAACTTGACTATTCTGTCTATTGAAAATTCTTTGGCCCGATCTTTAAACTTTGATGATGTTATTGTTACAAGTTTGCTGAACAGAAAGCTCGGAGAAAAGAATTTTATTAATAAATATCTTGTTAACTTAACTGTTATTTTATTATAAATGTGTAACATCTATGCTTTTGAAAATTAGATATTTAACTAAAATGGACACAATGTTACTATTGGGTATAACTATCTCAGAGATTTATTAAAACTAAATTAAAATGTGACGAGTTTTCTTGGGGTCCCATGCAATGAATTTGCCAAGGGCCTCAGATGGTATAGTTACGCCACTGGTCTCGTTTAAACAATCATAACTCTAATACTGTTCCCTATGCTTATAGTTCTAATCTTAAGTTAGTAATAATGACTAATTCTTAGTTTTTAACCAAAGCGAGGTTCAAGTTTTACTAACCGACTTCAAAAAAAGGAGGAGGTTCTCAATTCGACTGTATTTTTCTTTTATGTGTGTTACCTCATAACTTTCTACTAGGTGAACCGATTTTGAAGTTTTTTTTTTATTTGAAAGCTGTTGCTTCATATGTGGTCCCATTTTAATTTGGTGAATCTGATGAAGAACTTTGGAGATACACAATGGAACTCTTCAATAAATGATAGCAAACCTTCCAGAATTGCTGAAATCGTATGTCTGTATATTGTTTTCACCACTTCACAACATTACATCACGCTGATGCGCTCTGAAGGGGTATACAGATTTGTACAGTTCACCCTGATACACCCTAATTTCACCAACTATGTTCAAATTCCCTATTTTTGGGGCTATCAATTCGGGCATAACTTTACTATTAATTTAGTTTTAGAATGGGGTACAACAACTAAAAAGTGAAAAATAAAAAACTTTACAAAAAAAAATACAACTGACTTCCATAAATAGTACTAAAAAATGCAAAATATCTTTAATTTCGGAAGTCGGTGTCAAATAATGAAGAAACCAAACTAGAAACACCGACTTCCGAAATTAAAGTTTTAAGCATTTTTTAGTATTATTTATGGAAGTCGGTTGTACCTATTTTTTTAGTAAAAAGTTTTTTTGTTAGATTTCTCATCACTCTTAACCGTAATTATACATCTTATCAAAGGGGTTGTTATAAACTGTTAGACAGCCGTAGACATATAAAATATAATCGCTGACGCTTCATGAGCGTCAGGTCGCAACACGAGCCATTATTACGGTTTTATTAAATTTTAGGAAAGAGTTAGTCTTACTCTGAACTTCGCGGCGGAGTCACCTAAATAATTTGTATTAATTTTAGGAAAGAGTTAGTCTTACTCTGAACTTCGCGGCGGAGTCACCTAAATAATTTGTATTAATTTTAGGAAAGAGTTAGTCTTACTCTGAACTTCGCGGCAGAGTCACCTAAATAATTTGTATTAATTTTAGGAAAGAGTTAGTCTTACTCTGAACTTCGCGGCGGAGTCACCTAAATAATTTGTATTAATTTTAGGAAAGAGTTAGTCTTACTCTGAACTTCGCGGCAGAGTCACCTAAATAATTTGTATTAATTTTAGGAAAGAGTTAGTCTTACTCTGAACTTCGCGGCGGAGTCACCTAAATAATTTGTATTAATTTTCTTTTCAATAATTAAAGTGGTTTACAACTTGGAAAATTATGTTTTTTTAAAAGTGACTTTGGACTCCATATATGTATATACTCTCTATTGGAGCAGTGATCGCCCAGTGGTATTGGCCGCGACTTACAAGTTGTAGGTCGTGAGTTCAAACCCAGGCAGGCGCTTTACTTTGTGTAAATTATTTCATCACCATTGCTCTCATAACGGTGAAGGAAAACATCGTGAGGAAACCGGCATGTCCTAGAACCAAAAATTCGAAGACAGACAATCCGCATTGGGCCCGCGTGGTGGATTACGACCCTCACCCTCTCACAGAGAGGACGCCTGTGCCCCAGCAGTGGGGACATTAAAAGGCTGATGATGATGACTTTGGACTCACCCTGTAACAGTTCCGTACCATAAACTAAAAAAAAACCCTAATTAAAACGTTTTTCTAATACCTTTTTTTTGGGCTGTATCTCATGATCCGTAATAGGTAGACAGTTAAAATTTTCACACAGCGCGTATTTCTGTTGCCGATAAAACAACAAATAATACAAATAAATGAAAAATTAAAGGGGGCTCCCGGGAGCAACAGAAATACACATTCTGTGAAAATTTCAACTGTCTACCTATTACGAATCATGAGATACAGCCCGCTGACAGACGGACGGACAGCGGAGGCTTAGTAATAGAGTCCCGTTGGTTACCCTTTGGGTACGGAACCCTAAAAACAACTAAAAAGTTCCAGACAAGTCACTTTTCAAGCAGTCTCAATGCAGTTTGTGGTGTGATGTCACGTACATACATCAGCACATCACGTATAGCACATAGTTTAAGTTAAGATAGGTAAGCTGTTTTCACAGTTTTATTAGCATTATATCACGTACATACTATGTATATATATATACGTTACTAATTAAAGGAGGAACACGAGTTGACTCATGGAGAAGTACGCATCATGTCGTTTACTTAACCCTCCTTCCCCCACATCGCTGGTGGCATGAAATCAATAATTGAATTAAAGATACTGCCACCAACTGCATAAGACTGCTTGAAAAGTGACTTGTTTGGAACTTTTGTTAGTTAAATATTTAATTTAAATCACACATTTAATGTTATTGCACACACAGTTGTAGGTTAGGTTGAAGGTATTTCGAATATGGAACAATGTAGGTACTTACTTGCTATATCAATTACGTACCTTGCCAATATACAATAGAAAGCAATACTGAATAAAAAAAATTGGCTATTTAAAAAAAAACCCGACTGTAAAAATCAATTAAAAAGTTCCAAACCACAATCTGATTATTAAATATCTAAATTTTATATGTACGTAGAAATGAAGAAGGCTAGATGTAGGTAATTAATCATTTTATTATTTGGCGCCGACTCAAAATTAGTTTATATAAAATTTTTATATTTTATGTAAGTAAATAAGCTCAATACTCAAGACTTAAAAGGTTTATTTATTTTTTGTTTTTCAGTTCTTTTTCGTCGGTTGAATTTTTTGTTAAAAAGTTTTTTATTTTATGATTTTTTGTGACTCGCATCATCTTTTAATACTCTGAGGATTATTGCTAATCCTTCATAATTCCTCTTGGTACGGAGCTGATGATGTAACCATCCTTCCATGAGGTTCCCAGGATATTGACCAGTTGAGGTTACCTCCAATATTTTAAAGACGTCTTTTCTTCAAAGCATATTAAGTGGTATCTGTCACTAAAACCAGCTTTTTATATCTAACTTCTATTGTTTAGGAAAGGTATGGTTTCCATCATCAGCTCAGTTTCATGATGTGATGATTCCTAAATTCAAATACCTGATTAAGTTATGAAAAGTAAACAGAAACAATATTCGTGCCCAATTTTCGAGGTTTTCTCTCAATTTTATCAGGATTCCATGATCAGATCCTAATGTCCTAGACATGGGACCACCCTTGAGGTATACCCTATCTAAGAAAAAAAAAATCATCAAAATCAGTTCATAAACAACGGAGTGAGGGCCGAACATACGTACAGAAACGCTAAACGTGCCCACAATTTTCGAGGTTTTCTCTCAATTTTATCAGATTTCCATTATCAGATCCTGATTTCCTTGACATTGGACCACCCTTGAGGTATACCCTATCAAACAAAAAAAATAATCATCAAGATCGGTTCATAAATGACGGAGTGAGAGCTGAACATACATTAAAAAAAATATATATACGGTCGAATTGAGAACCTCCTCCTTTTTTTTCGTCGGTTAAAAAACTGTGCTTTCTTATTAAATAACCTACCCCAAGCATAAAATTGTGGAATAATTGGCTCCTAATTCAAATGTAGTGGCTATACTGAACCTAACGCAAAAAGAATCATCAAAATCGGTTCATAAACCCGTTTGGTTTCCAAAACCTTTTGTTTGAGAAAATGTGTAGAATTTTATTATTCTCGCACCAAAAGAAATTTGGCGAGAAAACCTACCAAATTTAAGAACTTGAACTACTATTAGGTACAAAAAAATTAAACTTAAAGTTTATACCATCGCTCGATAGAATGGCGTTGTACGATTACGTCATCTTTCTGAATCGCGCTATGGTTTCGTTACACGCGTTTAATAGGGTTCGCACTGACTGACACTATTGCGTACGTGGTCACATCGTCCAATCAATATTAGATATTTTTGAATAGAATCTCTGGAGTTATTCAGAGATTCTTGTAAAAATAATCCCCGACTTTGATATAGGATGGAGTATGTGGCCGGGGAGTGACGTGACTCGGCGGGCAGGGTTCCCAACTTAGGGGTTTTCCCCCAAAAGGGACTAAATAAGTGGAATGGATTGTTTAAGGGTTATACAGAGTGGTGATGACAATACGACATTAAATTAAACCTCGCATACCTCAAGACGTTCTCAGTCTACATACAAAAAATCATTTGAATATATCCAGTAGTTTAGTCACAGGAAATTATTTGTCATTTTTAACATTTGCTACATGATGTATCTGATAATAGGGAAACACTGTCAGGTTAACGACCCACATCGGTATAAACATCAAAACATTAAAGTCACGTTGCCAACTCGCTACTTAAGCACTTTCGCCAAATTAGTATTTTCATCTGATTTAGTGAAATTATACCTTAACTCTGAGTAATAAGAGTCATAAAGCGTGTCATCAGAGTTGGATAAGAAAGTAACGAATGCGGAAATTGCAATGCACTCATAATGTTAATAGAAAATTTAGTGTGTGCGAAAGAGATAAATCTAGTTTCGTTTGTTAGTTCGCTTTCTTGAAGAAATTTGCTACAACAAATTTATGTTAGTGTGTCGCCGCGGTCCTGTGACGAGTCACGCGTCTAGGTACTTCCCCGCCGCTCGTGTTTTTTTGTAAATTCATTTACGACGGTATTAGTGCGAAATTGGACGCTTTATTTTGGTGACAGGACACGTAACGTTTTAATAGGTATTTAGTTAAACAGTGAGTGAATTGTGCGAAATTAGACGCTTAGTTTTTATTGTTTTCGTGTTTTTTTTAACGCAACCCAACGTGTAGTTCGGGTGTTGACCATACAACTATTCTTAAATTTTAAAACGCGACAAACGGAAGCCGTATAAATACAAGAAATTGCATGCATTGTTACCTAGAGACAAACCAGTTAGGTAAAACTTCTGTCGCTGGATTGAAAATAAACATTTCGAGAATCCGGATTTCTTGTACAATGTGATGTGGACTGATGAAAGTACATTTACAAGGAACGGTTTATGGAACAGACAGAATATTCGTTACTGGAGCCGCGTGAATCCGCGTCTAGGACGGGAGACTTCGCACCAGTACAGATTTGGTGCCAATGTTTGGGCTGGCATTCATAGCTGTGATTCTGTGCTAAATAATCTGTGATTTAGTGTAATTTTACTGAGCATTAATCCATAATTAAAAGCCAAAAAATCAAGTCGCTACAGGACCGCGCGTTGTTGCCGCTCTTACGACAGGTTAGTGAACTCATATTTATAAGTGGTGTTCTATTTCGTTTCTAGTTTTATGCCATTTAGTTTGTTTGAAATTTTTATTTTTTTATTTTCGATGTTAGGATATTTTTGATAGCTTAAACTTATTCTTATAAACTGGTATTGACCGTGTTTTCATTTATTGTCGTATTGTCTTCTCCACGCTGTATACAATAGTAGTGTATAGTTGTTGTGTGTGTTTAGTAGTGTATAGTTCCAATGATATGCTAGGAATATGCTTTAGATCCATTCACAATTAGTGTGAATTCGACCAGAAGGTGCTTAAACCTCAAATTTTTTAAGTAGCGTTAGGTTATATTACTTGTTTTTGTTTTTTATTTTTACTCTATTATTTTAGTCATATAATTGCAAACCAATTTTTTTAAATTGCTTCTTTCTTTAAAGTGGTGTGTTTTTGTTTTTGTGCTCACACCACAAAATTATTATAGTTCTATAAGTGAGGATTTGTAATTGGCTTTCTGGTGAGTATGGTTTCCTTTTTTATTTGCTTTTATTAGCTGTAAGTCCTCCGTGTACTAAATAAATAAATATATTTATAGAGGCGATTTTGTTAGGGGGACTTTTTTATAAGTACCTACAGGTCCTAAGATACTCCATTTTTTAATTTTTGACCTAGCGACTTAATAAAAAAAAAAAAACATATCATCATTCTCCTGCCCTTTTCCCAATTTATTTGGGGTCGGCGCAACATGTCTTTTTCTTCCATACTCCTCTATTAGTCGTCATCTCTGTAGTCACCCCTTTTTACCCATATCCTCTTTCACACAGTCCAACCATCGTTTCTTTGGCCTTCCCCTACTCTTATAGCCACACACACACAAGACTTTCCTCATGACATTTTCTTCATTCCTCCGCATCACATGCCCATACCACGACAACCGATTTCCACACAACTTCAAAAAAAAAAAAAAACATATATACGGTCGAATTGAGAACCTCCTCCTTTTTTTCGTCGGTTAGAAATCTAGTACAGTAGGTGCAGTATTTTAGTTCAATTATTGTCACCAATGCATCAGACTGCTTTAAAAGTGACTTGTTTGGAACTTATTAGTTGTTTTTTACAGTCGGGGTTTTTTGAAAATATTAATTTTATTAAATACAAGTACTTATGATAAACTCACCTATCTCCCATAATTCCACTCAAAGGCCGATACAACTTCGCAGCCTGTTCAAATTCCGCCATCTCCCTCTCTCTTTCCCACTCCTTCAACTTATCCATATCGTTATCTCTCTCTAACACCCCTTTATTTGCCACAAAGTTTTCGTACCTCTTTTGTTTTTCAGGGTTACTCACGAAGGGTTTGAAGACCCTTGTTAGGGGTTTTCCCGAATCTTTTACAGGGATGTAGTCTAGTTCTGTGTTTTCCGTATGTGTTACAAAGTTGACGGTTTTTCCTAGAAGTTTGGCTACGGGGTCTTCTGTGGGGGTGTTTGTCGGTGCGGATGTGGGTGTAAGGGGTCTTGTTGGTGGTGGTATGGGAGCTTCGCCTAGCAATTCGCCGCGGGCTTTCGCTGATAATTCGTGGCGGCCTAGTCCTGTGAATGTGAAAGACAGAGAGTAGAATGAGAACAATTGTGTCGTTTCTTACTGCTTCGTCTTCGATCTGTGTGGTGTAATTCTGAATTCAAATTATTACACACGATAAATCAAATAATTGATGGACATGGAAATTAACATTCGTTTGTATTCGGAAATGCGATAATTGCCGAAGGACATTCAAGAAAATAATTATACTGTAAACACTTTTTTTTCTGTGAGCATAATCTCGGAGCACTCGGTGTCATAAAAAATGACTTACGCACACAGAAACAATGTGCACGCAATCTACACACACAACCAAGACCAACACGCCTTCGTGAAATAGAATATGTTTATGTACATCACATTGGAATTTTGTTAACGCATATTATGTTACTAGCGCCCCGCCCGGCTCCGCACGGGTAAAAATTATGTACACAAACCTTCCTCGTTTCCGAGGTCCGTTTCTACACAGTAAGACAGTTGTCAGGGGTAGGGCTGTTCTAAGCCTAACCCTGGTGTTGAAGCAATAAGCTCTGGTCGTGAAGCTATTGTGGATAAGTCTCGACCCCCCCCAGTCGAGTGGAGCCCCATGTGCGGTCTAGCCCTTGCGGCATTGAATACGACGAATCGTCGTCCGGTGAAGGCCTCGTGCCGATATTGAAGTCCTTGTGACTGAGTTGACAGAGGACACGGTGGAGCATACGGTGGAGGTTTGCCCCGCTTGGGCGGAGCACTGCCGTGTCCTCGTGGATGCGATAGGCGGCAGCGACCTCTCGCGCCGTGCCCTGGTTCAGGCCATGGTACGGAGCGAGAGGGAATGGGAAGCCGTCTCCTCCTTCTGCGAAACAGTAATGCTCGCGAAGAGGGAGGCGGCATGGGTGAGGGAAGCTCAACAACAGAGTCGCCCTCACGCCCTCAGCAGCAGCCGCCGCAGGAGACGCCAGGGGCTTCCGGGGCCGCGAGACGATCTCCAGCCACCGAAGACCCGGGCCAGCGGACGGCGAGTAGTGGGTAACTCGCCGTCCGATCAGCACCAGGCCCGAGAGTCGACGGCGGGTAGTGTTCCACGCGCGCCTCAAAGAGTTGTCAGCAATAGGGACGGGGCCCGTCATGGCCGATGCCTGCCCGGGGGTTGAGGATAAATTCGAAAGAGTTACCTCGCCCCTGGGCATTCAGGGCAGGGAGGAACAGGGGTGGGTTTTAGTCAGTAAGAGTCTGACACGCCCTTCCGTTCCACCTTAGAGCGGAAGAAGTCATTGGATGATTTCCCACCCCCAAAAAAAAAACCTTCCTCGTTTATCACTCTTTCTATTAGTGAAAACCGCATCAAAATCCGTTGCGTGGTTTAGGAGGAGTTGGCGGAGAAACAGACAGACACGGAAAGCGACTTCGTTTTGTACTATGTAGAGATTGGTAAGTAATGTACTCAACATCGTTCATACCTTGGTCCCTGGGCTCCTGTGTGGTAGGTTCGAACCGGGAGCGTCTGGCACCGGCCACCGCAGGCACATATTCTCGAGGTAGAGCAGGCGCAGGGTAGCTGGGGACTGACGGGAACGGTGCGCTGGCTTTTACGAAGCCTGGTAGTACCTGTAAATTTGAAATAGTATTTTAAGTAAATAGGTAGATATGCGTTATACACGGTGTAAAGGGAACGCTTCTGAAGCCAGAACGTAGATTATATACAACTTAAATGCAAACAGATATCAGTGATCTTTCGCTTTATTTCGGCGACGCGTGGACGTTGGGTCATTGGCCGCACAGCTGTCAGCGAGAGCGCGCGCACTTTGAACTCGAGGAATGCGCGAGCGTCAGCTGATATTTTACGAATATTACATTGCATGATAAAGTTATAAAGAAAAAGAGTGTCTTTAACTGCAAATAACGGATTCATTTAACTGTTCTCACAGCATAGTGTACGAAAAATGCTAAAAAAAAAAGTTTTATTTTTTCAGATTTTTTGATGGTATTGTGACGATTGTAGACACAGCCTTATATTAGCGGGTGTGCACCGGCCTTAACTGGCTGGCTAGAACATTCTAGTCTAATTGGAAAGCCGTTTGAATATTTAAGATGATAGGCTTGATGGATGTGTCAGTTAGAGAGTTAGGGAGTTAGAAGTGAGCCCTGGCCTGAATATGTATTTGCCCTATTATTTCAATATAGTTGATTGAAGTCGCCCTCAGCAGTTTAACTTATCCGCCCGTAGACAGAGCCCTTCGATATAGTCCTCTCGCACCGAGTCAACGAGTCGCCGAGCTACGCGACGTCCCCAGGATTTCGAAGTGCCTCCAAGGAGCCCTACAGCCCACAAGAGAGCTTGGGTTCCTACATGTAGTGGAGGCGCCGGGTACGAGGGCCAGGATAAGAGGAGTTTTGATTATAAAAGCTGAGTGGTTCTGTTTTTATAAGTGTCAAATCGTATAAAAGGAAAAATGCGGTACTTTTCAGGCCACACATATCAAGTGTGCCTTGAAGAATTTGAGAAGTGTTGTGTATGTGTGCTGAGGAGGGGTATCCCCCGCCCACTCCCGCATTCCCCGCTAGTTGGATAGATTGTCCTAGCCGCCAAATAAACAGTGTGCAATTGACTAGCGAGTTTGATTGACGCGCATCCTTCCGGACATTCCCGTATCTAACACGTGGCGACGAGCGAACTTATTTTACTTTACGATTAAAAATGTCTACGGGAATGACTTATGGCGTCCTTACCACTTTTGACCACCAGTCACAAGAGTGGAACAGTTTTAAGTTGCGATTAAATCAATGGTTTATTGCTAACGACATAACCTCTGAAACGGACAAAGCAACAATCAAACGGAGGGCGATATTATTAACGTCATTATGTGAAGCGACGTTCAAACTTGCAAGCGACCTGGCGTTACCCAACAAGGTGGAAGAATTGAGTTACGAGACGACAGTGAAACTTCTCGACGACCACTTCACACCAAAAAGGTTCGGGTTTGCTGAGAAATCAATTTTCTATTCGGCAACACAACGGCCAGGAGAAGGTCACACTCAATGGGCGGCCAGGATCAGGGGATTGGCGACTCACTGTGCATTCAAGAATTTGGAAGAGGCCTTGCTAGATAAATTTATCATGGGCATGGCGGCAGGACACGAACGGGACAAACTTTTCGCACAGGACCAGCGGGAGCTGACCCTCGCGAAGGCCATCGACTTGGCAGAGAGCGTGCGCTGTGCGCGCCAGGCCTCGTCGCTGGCAGCGCCAGGCACAGTGCCAGGTGCAGCGGGCCCGGACGGCGTCTTCAACATTTCCAAGAAGGAAAAGTGCAGTGTGTGTGGTTATACAAATCACAAGTCTAATCAGTGTCGTTTCAAAAACTATAAGTGTAAAAAGTGCGGTAATAAAGGTCATTTACGTAAAATGTGTCCCAATGAGGGCAAAGTGAAATACGTGGATGAAGGTACTGTGGACGACGGAGACGACGACGGTGAGCGTTTTTATAATATTAGGTGCGTAAAAGGGAAACCTATGACGGAGCGTGTAATGGTCAGTGGTCTAGCTTTAGAGTTCGAGATCGATAGTGGTTCGGCGGTAAGCGTAATATCAGCAAAAACCTACAATTCGTATTTTAAACGGTTGCCGTTGTCTGTCACCAACAAAAAGTTATTTAGTTATACCGGGGAAAATATCGAAACGATCGGAGTTGTTTTATTACCTATATCGTATCTCGGGCGAACACATACTCTGAATATGTATATAGTACGCGCAGACGGACCGCCGCTGCTAGGCCGTGATTTCATTCGCGAGTTCGAATTGGAGCTAGCGCCGGCGGCGCCGGCGGCGGTGATGCCGGCGCCGGCACTCGTACATGCCGTGTTCGATAAAACACTAGCGGCATGCAAGTTTAAAACCAATGTTGATAAACAACTCTTTAATATGTTCCCTAAAGTATTCTCAGGAAATCTCGGATCGTTTAACAAATATAAAATTGAATTACAATTAAAATCCGATGCTAAGCCAATATTTTTCAAAGCAAGACCAGTACCTTACGCGTTAAAAGAAAAAATAGATAAAGAGCTCGATCGATTGTTAACACTAGGCATTTTAAAGCCAGTTGGACACTCAGAATACGCGTCGCCTGTTGTGCCCGTTTTGAAAAAGGATGGTAGCATCAGACTATGCGCAGATTACTCAGTTACAATAAATAAACAGTTAATAATCGACCAGTATCCCTTGCCGACGGTGAATGATTTACTAGCTAAATTACACGGCGGCGTACAGTTTAGTAAAATAGACCTATCAATGGCGTATAATCAGTTTAATTTAAAGGAAAAATCACAGAGGTTAACATGCATCAATACACACCGTGGACTTTTTAATTTTACACGATTGGTCTTTGGGTTGTCCAGTGCACCCGCCATTTTCCAACGCGCGATGGAATGTTTACTCTCGGGAATTGACGGGATCATCTTTCTCTTGGATGACATCCTTATAACAGGGGTAAATAAAGACCAACACATGCAGAGACTCATTACGGTCCTACAACGTTTAAATGATGCAGAATTAACTGTGCAAATGAGTAAATGTGATTTTTTTAAGGATGAGATTTCGTATTTAGGTCACATCATAGATAAAAATGGCATAAGGAAGTCGCCCGATAAAGTCAAGGCCATAACACAGGCACCCAAGCCGACAAACGTCGCACAACTACAGTCGTTCCTGGGTCTAACGAACTACTATCGGAACTTCGTGCCGAGCGCGTCATCCGTGTTAAGTCCATTGTATAACTTATTGAATAAAAAAATAAAGTGGGAATGGACTCGAGAGCACGATAACGCGTTCGTCCGAATAAAAAACATTTTAGCATCCGATAGGACATTAGCGCATTTCGACCCGAACGCAAAGTTAATATTAACAGTAGACGCATCGCCCACAGGGTTAGGAGCTGTATTATCACAAATAGGTGATGAAGGGTTAGAAAGGCCAATATCATTCGCTTCCCGAACACTGACGTGCGCGGAAAAAAATTACGCACAAATCCAAAAAGAAGCAACCGCGATTATTTTCGGTGTAAGGCGGTTCCATCAATACCTATATGGGCGGTCGGAACCCTTCGTGCTGCGAACCGATCATAAACCCCTGTTAGCTATATTCGGGCCCCACAAAGGCATCCCCGAAGTATCCGCTAACCGTCTGCAAAGATATGCTATATTTTTAGCGGCGTATAATTACACCATTGAGTATATTGGCAGCAAGCAAAACAGCGCTGACTATTTATCTCGAGCGTGTGTGGATACGAACGTAACAAAGGCGCAGGACGAGATCGCGGAGTGTTTGGATCGCGCGGCCTACATCAACTTTGTAGTTGACGGAGACCTACCGGTGACGCTAAGCGACCTGCGTCGCGAGACGGAACTCGACACGCATCTAGCTATTATCAAGCGTTATGTTTTAAACGGATGGCCAAGGAAAGTTAATGACGACACAGGCTTAAAACCATTTTTCAATTGTCGGGCACAGCTATCATACGAAAATGGTATCTTAATGCGCGGCCATAAAGTAGTTATTCCTTCGTCCTTAAAAGGAAACGTTTGTAGGGAACTACATAGTTCACATTTCGGGGTGGTGAAGATGAAGGCGGAGGCTCGTAAGCGGCTGTGGTTTCCTGGTATAGACGCAGCGCTGGAGCAGGTAGCGGGGGCTTGCAGCGTGTGCTGTGCGCTGCGCCCCGCGCCGCCGCACTCCGCTCTCGCGCCTTGGCCGTTGCCGCCGCAACCGTTTTACCGGATTCATTTAGATTTTTTAGGCCCGTTTCATGATTACATGTTCTTAGTTATTGTGGATGCTTATAGTAAATGGGTAGAATGTTACGACATGTCCTCAACTTATAATTCAAAGGCTGTTATAGATAGATTATACGATTTTATGTCGCGATTTGGAGTTCCACATACGTTGGTGAGTGACAACGGCACATCTTTTACATCATTAGAATTTAAGGACTTCTGTACAATAAACGGTATTAGGCATGTCTTATCTCCTGTTTATCACCCGGCTAGTAACGGGCAGGCAGAGAGTTACGTAAAAATTGTTAAAAAGGGGCTTAAGAGTGTAATTTTAGAAGGGTGTAATAAAAAAACTATTCTTGGAAAAATAGCAAAGTTTTTATTCGACTACAGGAACTCTAAAAATAGTACCACCGATAAGTCACCCGCGGAGATAATATTTGGGCGCGCTTTGCGCTCACGGCTAGATCTATTGAACCCAATCGCGCCGTCACCTTCGTCCACAGAACTAACTCATACCGTCGAACGTAAACAGTCCTTACAGGCTAAACACTACCGAGGAAAACACAGAACTGACTTTAAAGTAAACGGAAAAGTGTGGATAACTAAAAATATAAATAACAAAAAATTCAGCTGGATTCAAGGAATCATTAGAAGGAAAATCGGCAATATTATGTATGTGGTATACGTCCCGCATTTAGGACGTGAAGTCACCAGGCACATAGATCAAATAAGGAATAGACTGAGCTCAACATCGAGCGACGACCAGGACTGGAATCCGGACGTGGTGCCCGAGGTGGCGCCGCTCGCTACCACACACCCCGAGACTGTCGCACTGCCAGGAGGGGGAGGAGAGCCGGTAACGGACCCTGGTGGGCAAGGGGTGACGTCATCAGATACTTCTGCAGCTCCACCGCGTGCCGCCGCCATAACTCAGAGGCGACGGCCAGTCAGTCCGATGGCCCAGTACGTCAGTGATGATGAGGACGACGAATCCTCAGATACAACCATATAATAAGTTAGTTTTAGTTAGCATGTTTATTGTAATTAGGTTAAGAATGATACATAACATAAGGGGAAGGGATGTTGTGTATGTGTGCTGAGGAGGGGTATCCCCCGCCCACTCCCGCATTCCCCGCTAGTTGGATAGATTGTCCTAGCCGCCAAATAAACAGTGTGCAATTGACTAGCGAGTTTGATTGACGCGCATCCTTCCGGACATTCCCGTATCTAACAAGAAGTCAGGTTTCAAGTGTCAGTCAAAGAGTCAACGGAACTTTGCGGTGTCTGTACCGTCTGAGGGACTTTTTGCCCGCGAAGACGGAGACTATGCTTGTGCAGACTTTAATCTTCCCTATAATCGACTATGACGATATACGACTATTTAATTTAATTTATATGTTAAGAATTATTCTAAATTATTTAAAAAAGTATGTTATTTGGCGAAATCTCGCTACTTAAGTTCAAAAATTAAAAATAGTAGTAATGTAATTAAAATGACTTGGGATATTATTAATAGCGAAACGGGAAGGTCTTGCAACCGAAGTAGTGATTACAGCCTTGCTATTGATGACAGTATCATTAAATCAGATTCGCAAGTCGCCGCGGCATTTGAAAATTTCTTTGCAGAGATTCCCGTATCGACTACAAAATCTCTAAATTCATCACCAACTGCTGCAGAAATTTTACTTAAAGAAAACGTTCCAGTTTGTGAATCCCAATTTTATTTCCAATATGTCACTTGTAATGATGTAATCAAAACTTTTAATACTTTAAATGTTAAAAAGACTGCAGATCTATGGGGTAATTCTGTTGACGTTGCTAGTAGAGATGAGACGTATATACTGGTAGAGGTATATATACCAAGTATGTGCTTCCCAGTACATAGACCGGGTACGGACCGAAATACTGGGTAAATACCTTGAAGGTATGACGTCAGACGCATAGTACGATACGAATCGCTACCACAAGGTAGCGCCCAGTTTTATCGGTAGTTCGGTACGCCGAAGCAACCCGAAGCTACCCGACAGCTTACGAAGGGACCCGAAACGTCATTCGTGCTTTATGAACATTCGGTTGATTTAATTTAGTTAGACAAAATGGGTACTTATTTTTACGTGCATAAGGAACATAATAGCATAATTACATTTTTTGTCACGACGTGAAAGAGCTCCTTAGTTTGTTTATGTTAGGGAATATTATTACGTGTTTGAATGTTTACGTTGTCTAGTGGTACTTAGGTCGACAATGTTTTGATTTTTTGCGTCAGTTGTGATTGCGATTTCGTTACACCTATAGAAATAACTAGAATTCATTAATAACCATCGTCATACTCTTAGCCGACAGTCCTAAGCCTGGTAAAGTAGGAAGGAAAGATTTCATATCTCATAATGCATAATTACGTATAGGTACTTGAAACGTCGTACCTACATTATATTGGAGGCATACCATACTTATCGCATACGTTTACTTATCGAAATCCTACCATACCCAAATACTTAGAAGTATTTTGATACCTGGTATTTGTACCAGGTATTTAGTGATACCCATACCTTAAAGGCCGGGTATGGAGAATGGCAGGTATATCTCATCTCTAGTTGCTAGGTCTATTATAGACATTGTAGCACCTACTTTAGCAGTAATCTTTAATAATTGTATAGATTGTGGTGAGTTTCCTGATCTAATGAAATATAGTAAAATTATACCATTGTTTAAATCGGGTAGTACATCAGACCCTACTAATTATAGACCTATATCAGTGCTACCTACTTTTAGTAAAATTTTTGAGAAAATTATTTTAGATCAAATTCAAAGATATTTTAATAAACACAAATTATTACACAACAAACAGTTTGGTTTCACAAAGGGTCGTTCAACAACTGATGCTGGTGTTGAACTTTTGGGACACATTTATAATGCATGGGAAGATAAATGCGATGCGTTGGGCATTTTTTGCGATTTGTCTAAGGCTTTCGATTGCGTTCTCCATGATACATTGATCAGGAAGCTGCACTACTACGGAGTCCGGGGCGCCTCTCTGGATCTTCTTACTTCATACTTGGGTAATAGGATTCAGAGAGTTGATGTGAACGGCAAAAGGTCTTCCGGGTCTGTAGTCAGAATGGGGGTTCCTCAAGGCTCAATTCTGGGTCCTTTTTTGTTTCTAATCTATATCAACGACTTGCCTTACCTCATAAAGGATAAACATGATATAGTGCTGTTTGCAGATGACACTTCACTTTTATTTAAACTCAAACGTCAGCAGGTGGTTGTTGATAATGTAAATAATGCTCTTTCAACTGTAGTTAACTGGTTTAATGTCAATAATCTTCTCCTTAACGAGAAAAAAACAAAATGCATAAAGTTCACATTACCCAATGTAATACAAGTGAACACTAGTGTGTCAATAAAGGGTGAAGAGTTGAAACCCGAGGATTCCACAGTGTTCTTAGGTTTAACTTTGGATGCGCAGCTTCAGTGGAGCCCCCATATAGATAAACTGTCCAAAAAACTTAGCTCTGCAGCATACGCCGTAAGGAAAATTCGTGGTTTAACTGATTTAGAGACAGCTCGTTTAGTATACTTTAGTTATTTTCATAGTGTGATGTCGTACGGCATTCTGTTGTGGGGAAATGCCGCCGATATTCAGACAATTTTTGTTTTACAGAAAAGGGCTATTCGTGCAATTTATAAATTAAGTCCCAGACACTCCCTCAGAGACAAATTTAAAGAGATTAATATTATGACTGTTCCCTCTCAATATATTTATGAGAATCTCATGTATGCACATAAAAATATTAATCTGTTTAAAAGATACAGTGATATCCATAGCATAAATACTAGGAACAAACACAAATTTATTGTACCAAAAACCAGGCTCAAGAAAAAAATAGGTGGTTCGTTTAGATGTCAATGTATACGTTTCTATAATAAACTTCCTAGCCAAATTCAAGAACTAAGCATAAATAAATTTAAATCATTTATTAAACGTAAGCTATGCCAGAAAGCTTTTTACACAATTAATGACTTTCTTGAGGACAAAAAGGCGTGGGATTGAGCTGCTTCAATGATATACATGAGCCATTGTTTTCATATGTACTACTTACTGATGAAAAATTTTTTATATATATATTTTTTTTAATATTCGTTTTTGACATGAATACTTGTATAGTATTGCATTATATTTTTTATTTTATTTTTTTATTGACATTTTATTATTATTATTACTTTTTTTGACTTGAATACTTTGTTAAGTATTATATTTATTTTTATTTTTTGATTGACATATTATGATTACTATTTTGTTTGACACAAATATTTACTTTGTAAAGTATTATATTTTTATTTTTTTTTGATTACTTAATTATTGTAAATGTGAGGACTATGTGGGTTATTATTATTATTTTCTCCTCCTTTTTACAGTAATTTTCAACGTTGTCTGACAGTTTGAGTACTTTTGCGGCCTACCCAAATGTCTTTTCTTTGGTATTGTTCGTCATGTCATTGAGCTCCTTAGTGGTTTTTAAGTTGAGCTATTCGACTATTGACAAATGCTTGCACTGACTGGACAGGTCCACTCAAATATGTTTGGTTCTTTCTTCAAAAGACCACTACAGACACTAAGCTGCATGGTCCTCATATAGAATAATGTGAATGCGAGAACTATGTATGTCGTTATATTCATGTAGATTTTATGATTGTCTGGCAGTTTGAGTATTTTTTGCGGCCTACTCAAATGTCCTTACTTTGGTATTGTTCGTCGGTTCGTTGAGCACCTCAGAGTTCTGAGTTGAGCTTCGCGATGACTGACAAATGCTTGCACTGTCTGGACAGGTCCACTCGAATTCGTGTGTTGCTTTCTTCATAAAGCTCATCCCAGACATAAACGTACATGGTTCTCATAGGATCTAACCAGTCCACATTGTATGGATTTGAACACTAAAAGAGACTTTGACCTCTGAGTTTGTTTCGGTGTTTCTTCTCAGGGTAGTCAGCTAGGAAACACCGGCCTCATCTAGCTTAAACTGACAAAAAAACATTGACGTGTAAAAGTGTTCCTTGTAACCTATTTACTGAATAAACATCATTTATCATTTATCATTTATGGTGACGTGTGCTACTTTGACCTGAACGCGGTGTTACTGGATAAGCTGGATAGGCTCCTCAACAACTGCATCCGGTTCGTATTTAATTTGAGGAAATATGACCATGTCTCGAAACACAGGTCCGAGCTCAAATGGATGCCCATTCGCCAGAGAAGAAGTTTGCGGGCTCTGACTACACTTTTCTCTCTACTGAACTCTCCCACTCCTCCTTCTTATCTTATATCTCACTTTCAATATCTATGTTCTTCACACGCCAGGAATCTGCGTTCTTCTAATAATCTTCTACTGCTTTGCCCTGCTCATACTTCTGATTTTGTTCATTCTTCCTTTCATATTCAGTCCATCCTTTTGTGGAATGCGCTTCCTCTCGATATCAGGACGGCCACCAGTCAGTATGCATTTAAGCGGAAGTTGCACCTGCCATATTATCTCTCCACGACCCTTGGTTGACTGGTAGAGAATGCCTAAGGCATTAAGTCCGCCTTTGTACTTTAGTTGCATGAAGTGTAAATAAATAAATAAATAAGAATTTATCGACGAGTTCGTGTCGATGGCCATTGCCAATGGGTGGCGAAAGAGCGATTATGCTCTCATTTTAGGAGTTTGGCTCCAAGGCGCAGCCCAACATTTTTTTAGATATACGTTTCAGTATGAAATGGAATTTGACACGCTGTGCGCAGAGCTTAGGAAAGAATTCCCATGCAAGTGTGTGTCTTGCAGACAGAGGGTTAGTCAGTGTTTTATTAATCTTGAGAGGCCGGACATTGTGTCCGAGGCGGGTGAACAGTCCGAGGACAATGTGAGCGAAGATAATCATGCACAGTTATTTTCTAGCTCAACAATTGAAACAAATGAGGAAGAATATGATGTTGGAGATCAGAGCTGCGCTGAAGCCAGCCTAGTCAATGATGTCCGAGACTGTGAAGACTGCAGCTTAGGCGATGATGACCGAGGCTGTGAGGATGAAAATACAGAATCGGGTCAGTTCTTTCCAGTTAGTCCTGTTAATAATATTTCAGAAAACCAAGAAATAACTTTATTAAAAGAAACAAATGGCGAGCACAAGTTGAATGAAAATTTTATTCACTTAGATGTGGTTTCGGCTGATGTCGTCATTATGGAAAGCTGCGAGGTGGAAGTTCCGTCGGAGACACATGGTTTTTGTGACGATAAATTTGTTCAGGTTGAGTGTGTTCCTACTGATATTTGCGAGCAGGAGAGCTTCGAAATGAAGGTGGAGTCCGAACAGCGGTGCGTACCAGTGGAAGTGAGTCAACGAGTCGCCGAGCTACGCGACGTCCCCGGGATTTCGAAGTGCCTCCAAGGAGCCCTACAGCCCACAAGAGAGCTTGGGTTCCTACAGTATCGTATCAAGAATCACTAGCCTTATCACCTGTCTCCGTTTTCGGAAGCATTTACCTTACAACCTGTATATAAACACATGTTGCGCCGACCCCAAATAAAGTGTGATAAGGGCAGGAGAATGATGAATGATGACGTAGACGCATACAATGTATGCGTCTACGTACATAATTTGGCTGGGTTACCTACAAGCCGATTCAGACATAAGATAGATAATAATAATAATAAACAGTTTAAGACGTAATTTAAGACGGTGATCATTACACTTACTGCAAGAAGGTGATTACGGATTGTAATATCTAGCTATCTCCTCGATATTTATCTCCACCCTTTAGGAAAATAGAGATATATCCCTCCATCCAAACTATCACATTTATAACATTAGTGGGTTAGGATTAGTGGGATGATCAAACTCGAGCTCTAAACTCCTTTTTTGACATTAATTTGGGGTCACCAATACTTTAACCCGTCGCACGCCCAATTAGCATACACAAAATCATCATTCTCCTGCCCTTATCCCAATTTATTTGGGATCGGCGCAACATGTCTTTTTCTTCCTTACTCCTCTATTAGTCGTCATCTCTGTAGTCACCCCCTTTTTACCCATATCCTCTTTCACACAGTCCAACCATCGTATCTTTGGCCTTCCCCTACTTTCCTCACGACATTTTCTTCATTCCGCCGCATCACATGCCCATACCACACCACACAACTTTTCAGTCTCTTATATATACTCATTCCTAATTCTATCCATGCGCCACACATCGCTCTTAGCATTCTCATCACAGCTTCATGCAATTGCTTTTCATTCATCCCTTTTGTGGCCCAACATTCTGAACCATACAAGACAAGCAGGTCTGACTATTGTTTTATAAACCTTCTCATTAAGTTTAAGGGGAATGCGGGAGTCGCAGATACACACACAGTCTCGTGGACAGTCCCGGTGACCTGCCGCCATTTCATCCATCCAGTGTTGATTCTGTGCTTAACAGTCCGATCTATTTCGCCATCGTTTTGCACGAGTGAACCGAGATACCGAAAATCGGAGGAGGCTGGGAGAAGCGCGCCATCTAGCGCTATAGCTTCAGAACTGACAGACACAATAGATTTTAATTATTATCTGCACACCTGGTTTGCAATCGACGTGTAAAGAGTTAAATATTAGGTCTTGTCAGCTCAAAGTAAGCCGTTTCATAAAACGTCAACTTCATAAGTACAAAATACAAAAACTTTTTTTATGATGGAGACATTTTTGTTAACAATTATTGTAAAAACTTCAAAACACTGCGTACTTACTTGGCCGCTCTTCTGAACAGTATTCTTCTTCGGGGCAGGGGGCGCGGGGCCTCCGATGGAGAAGTCGTAGTGGGACATGTCTTCTTTAGCGTAGATGTCTTCGTCTTCTACTTCGAAGGCGCCCACGCCGAAGGCTTGGCCGCGGATTGATACCTGAGGAATAGATTGTTAAAGTCCTTTATTGCGAACTAACATTTTTATATTTCATTTTATCCACCAACCCGCATTGGGCCCGCGTGGTGGATTACGGCCCGCACCCTCTCACAGAGAGGAGGCCTGCGCCCCAGCAGTGGGGACATTAAAAGGCTGGTGATGATGATGATGAACATTTTTCACTAAAATTCCAAAATATTACAACTACTAGCGACCCGGCTTCGCACGGGAGAAAAATGTTTTGAAACGCACGTAGGTCATCTAGCGTCAATCACACTCAAATATAGCCTGTCATTCAGCAATAATGTAGCTTTTTACCGGTGAAAGAATTTTCAAAATCGGTTCAGTAGTTCCAGAGATTTAGCATGAATTTATATGTTTGAGTTTACGATGTCATTTGAAGTTTCCAGTTTTTGTGTTTGAAAATAAAGGCGAAGAATTCAATACAAAAATCACACTAGCGATATTGTTGTGACAAGTTTAAATACTGGAATTTTTTTTTTCATTATTAATTATTTTTTCGTTTATTTAATTTTACACCTAACTATAATTTATATTTTTATATAACATATAAAAAACATTTAAAAATATAAAAAATAGTGATCCTTCGGTATTGAGAGCAGGGTCCAAGCTTCCGGTGGTTAGGGCTCCAGAGACAGGAAGGAACCTCCTCACAATGCGAGCCGTATCGAGGAGTACTGCCTTCTGTATCAGGCCCTTGATCCAACCGCGCAACGACAGTTTCGACAGGTGGTCGTCGAGGCTTTTGGCCATCAGGCCGTTGGCGGTAACGACTATCGGTACAATGGTAGCCGAGTCCACATTCCACATATCGACAACCTCGTGTGCTAAGTAAAGATATTTGATTTGCTTGTCTTTCTCAGCTTTCACGAGGTTCTCGTCATGTGGAATGGTGACATCGATTATCATTGTGCGGCGCGCTAATCGGTCTATAAATAACCACATATCCGGCTTATTGGCAACAATAGTCCTGTCAGTGATGATAGACCGATCCCAGTACAACGTGACATGGTCATTTTTGAAAACATATACATACTTGTAAGACCTCACCAGGTACCTCATAATCCACAAGTTTGTATTTTAAAGCAAGTTGCTGGTGAATAATCCTGGCCACTTGGTTATGCCTGTGCAAATACTCGCTGTTAGCAATACGAGAACAACCAGAGATAATATGTCTGATGGACTCACCCGGACGGTGGCATGCCCGATACACGTCAGCCGTCCCGTCCTTCATGATATGCCTCCGGTAGTTATTCGTCAAGATAACTTTGTCCATAATCGCACAGACAAAACATTCAGTTTCTCCGAAGAGGTCGCTGAAACGTAGCCAGGCTACGGACGCCAAGAAATCTACATCAAGCCCATGAAGAGTCCGATAAAAGCGCCCGTGAAGCTCCTTGCCTTTCCATACCTCCTTGCAGTCATCAGTAGTGAGTACTACAGGTTTGCGCCAGTTCTCTTTAGCCATGGACATGTCCACTGCAACCACATCTCGGTGCATACCCACGTCGGTTTCAAGAAAAGATTCTCTGAGACTGCACACCTCGCGGTTGTGGAGAGATTTCGCATTTAAAAAACCTCTCCCTCCACATTTCCGCGGGATGCACAGTCTCATCATCGATGAACGTGGGTGATGCATCCGGTTTGCGGTCAGCAGCGTACGGACCCTCCTATCCAGGGCGTCGAGCTCGGTCTGAGTCCATTTGAGTATGCCGAAAGAGTACATCAAAACCGGCATGACCCAACCGTTGAAGGCGCGCACCTTATTTCCGCCTGACAAAAAAGCTATTTAATATCCTTTTTCAGACGGCCAAAGAAGCGCTCCTTTAATAATAAATAATAATAATAAAATAAAAATAAAATCTGTGGCCCGGCTGTCAAGTAGACTGACAGAAAGTTTTTTCTCATCCTAATTTTTTATCAATTTAACAAAAAATAAACCAACAAAATGTGCAACAACAATAAAAAAGCAGAAAAAAGAAGATCAAACAACAAATCAATATTAAATACCGAAAAACAGTTTTACATCAACGAAATGGCGATGAATTAACGGACCAAATAACGGACGAACGTTATGCTGACAAGAAGCCGGGCGAAATTGCTGACCACACACCCAACATCTTCGGGTTCGTCGCTCAGCTCCGCCTCGCAGCCGCCGGGACCTGCACCAGCCGTGAGTCCGGCCGCTGCAGTTGCGTCGAGCTCGAGAGACGAATATTTCTCGCCGCCGACGTCACCACCACCTGCGCGTCGACGGGGAAGAGGCCGACCTCCGACCAGCTTAGGACCTCGAGGCCCTCCGGCATCTGATAGGGTCCCCGCTGTCGGTGGAAGTGTGCAGCGCATGAGATGGACGCAATCCATAAACGAAAATGTCATGCGCTCATACTTTGGAGCTACAGAGGGGGGAATTAACCTGACTGCGTACCGTGGTCGGATGCTCTCTCTGTTTCAGGTGCTTGAGCCAGCTGTCAACGTTTCGGCCCAGCGACTGTCGGATCAAGTGCGGGTTATCCAGCGTAACCGTATGTTGGATGACGCCGTACTTGATAGACTACGCCTTGAATCACGGAGTAGCCGTGTCTCACCTGTTTCGCCACTGGCCGCGGTGCAACTGCAACCCAGTGCTCCACCGCGACCCGACCACGTTGGTGAGGATGATGATGACGCAGCTATATCCGTGAGTACTCAATGCAATGAACGATTGAGAAGCGCTTTGGAGGATGCATTCCGGGAGTACCGCTCCACACCGCCTGGGCTTAGACCTCGTCTACCTCGTTTGCCCATGCATAAGAAAAATAAGACGCTGGTGTGTGCTCTAGATTCGCAACTATCAAATTGTTTTGATAGCAGCAAAGACCTTACCCACTCAATCTTATACTGCGCAGCTGCAGCGGCATGTCGTGTAGCTCACGTCAAGTTCACCAATTGTGACAGAGCTACACGACCTGCTGTACCAGCTTGGCAGTGTAGGATTGAGCGTCCTATCAGTGAGGCTAGGGCACTCATCGGCAAGCTTATCTGCTTCAGTGAGGGCAACACTCGCCCAAGGGTGATGCGTTTCGTGAGGCGGGCATTCTCGGGGACTGATATTAGTTCCCGAGATTATCTGACCCGCGTCACAGAGCGTATTGACTTCCTGAAGCAGAAGGTCTATGCATGGGCAAATCGTATTCGTCGGTACAAGCGGCGAGTGGAGCGGTACACTCAGAATCGCACTTTCCAAAGCAACGAAAGGTGGGTTTATAGGGCTTGGGAGCGACCGGACCAAGGTGTGTCTGATAGGCATCTACCGGATGATGACGCTATGAGTTCATTCTGGCGCAGCATTTGGTCGGCGCCTGTCAGGCACACCGAGGGTGATTGGACTCGAGAGGTCGAGCGCGCGTGCGACCTTATACCAGAAATGGGGACAATTACCATCAGCCCTCAAGATCTAACTCGTGCAGTTCTTCCGTTGCCTAACTGGAAATCTCCAGGGCCGGACGGGCTGCACAATTTCTGGATCAAATGGTTTCAAAGGTCGCACGCTCGTTTGGCAGCTCAGTTCCAGTCTGCCTTAGAGTCAGGGTCGCTGCCCCAGTTTCTTACGACAGGAATAACCCACCTGCTCCATAAATCAGGTAGTACTGCGGAACCTAAGAATTATAGACCGATCACGTGTTTACCGACGGTCTATAAAGTTCTTACATCCATTCTGAGAGCTAAAATTAACGTCCATATTGATAAAAATCGTATCATGTCAGCCTCCCAGAATGGATTTAGGAATGGGTCCCGTGGTACTAAGGAGCTGCTCCTCATCGATATTGCTATTAGCCAACAGGTTCGTCGTTCTCAAAGAGATCTGTCGACATGTTGGATAGATTACAAGAAGGCCTATGACTCGGTGCCACATACATGGCTCATGAGGGTGCTGGAGTTGTACAAAGTTGATGCAACTCTGCGCACCTTCCTGATGTCGTGTATGGGGCAGTGGAGTACAGTCCTTTACTATCCAGGATGTCGGCAGATACAGGAGAACAGCGAACCGATAAGGATCGAGCGTGGCATATTCCAGGGCGACAGTCTGAGTCCATTGTGGTTTTGTCTGGCCCTCAAACCTCTCAGTACACTACTGGAGAGTTCGGGACAGGGCTATCGGTTGAGAAGAGGTGGTCAGGTCATATCACACCTCCTTTACATGGATGATCTGAAACTCTTTGCCCCCAACAACTTGCAACTGATGAAGCTACTGAAGGTAACAGAAACCTTCAGTAGCGCCATCAGGATGGAATTTGGTGTGGACAAATGTGCAGTCATGCATGTAAAGCGAGGGGAGATTATGGAATCCGTGGGAACTCAACTCTCGGATTCCATACACCTTAGATCCCTCTGCTCAACCGAAACCTACAAGTATTTGGGTATGTCGGAAGCGTTAGGCATTAATACTGCTGACGTGAAACAGTCGCTGAAGGAGCGCTTCTTTGGCCGCCTGAATAAAGTACTAAATAGTCTTTTATCAGGTGCGAACAAGGTACGCGCCTTCAACGGTTGGGTCATGCCGGTATTGATGTACTCTTTCGGCATACTCAAATGGACTCAGACGGAACTTGACGCCCTGGATAGGAGGGTCCGCACACTGCTGACCGCAAATCGGATGCATCACCCACGATCATCGGTGATGAAGCTGTATATTCCGAGGAAATGTGGGGGTCGTGGTTTCTTAAATGCTAAGACCCTACACAACCGCGAGGTATGCAGCCTTAGGGAATATTTCCTAGAAACCGACGTGGGTATGCATCGAGATGTGGTCGCTATGGACAAGTGCCTCACCCCGCTCTCCTTGGCAAACGAGAACTGGCGCAAACTTAAAGTACTGGATACTAATGACCGCAGTGAAGTATGGCAGAGCCAGGAGCTTCACGGACGCTTTTACCGGGTCCTACATGGACCCGATGTAGATCTCTTAGCGTCCGTATCCTGGCTGCGCTTTGGTGACCTATTCGGGGAAACCGAAGGTTTTGTCTGTGCGATTATGGACGAAGTTATGATGACGAATAACTACCGGAAATATATTGAGAAGGACGGTACGGTTGACATCTGTCGGGCATGCCACCGACCCGGGGAATCAATCCGACACATTATTTCTGGTTGTTCTCGTCTAGCTAACGGAGACTATTTGCATAGACACAACCTTGTAGCCAGGATTATCCACCAGCAACTTGCTCTTAAATACAATCTTGTGGAATCTGAAGTACCGTACTATAGGTATGAGCCCGACCCAGTTCTCGAAAATGGTAATATCACGTTGTATTGGGATCGATCTATCATCACTGATAGGACTATTGTTGCCAATAAGCCTGACATAGTGGTGATAGATCGACAAGAGCGTCGCACAATGATTGTTGATATAGCTGTCCCTCATGACGAGAACCTCGTGAAGGCTGAGAAAGATAAAAAAACAAAGTATCTTGATCTGGCTCGCGAGGTTGTCGACATGTGGGAGGTGGATACAGCAGTCATTGTGCCGATAGTCGTGACGGCCAATGGCTTAATAGCCAAGAGCCTCGACCAACATCTCAGGAGGCTCTCGTTGGGCAGTATCCAGAAAGCAGTACTCCTGGACACGGCGCGTATTGTTAGGAGATTCCTTTCTCAGGAGCCCTGACCACCGGTAGCTTGGACCCTATTCCCGATACCGGTGGGCAACTACTTTTTATATTTTTAAATGTTTTTGTATTTATTTATGTTTTTCTAAGTACCTACATATTTAAAAATTTAAAATTGTATGTACATAAAATTAAATAAATGGAATAATAATAATAATACTTTATTGCAGACCATAAAAGATCCATAACCACAAAATTACAAAAAAAAAAATTCATTTCGCGATTCTTTAGCGATTGCTTCATGTCACTAACGTTAATGCCTAACCTTCTTATTATTATTATGTTTATTCATTTGTAAATACATATACATTATATTTTTAAATATTTCAATGAAAAAGTTAAAAAAAAAAACATTTAAAAATATAAAAAATAGTATCCCACCCACCGGTATCGGGAACGGGGTCCAAGCTACCGGCGGTCAGGGCTCCAGAGAGAGGAACCGCCTGACAATGCGAGCCGTGTCCAGAAGTACTGCTTTCTGAATCAAGCCCTTGATCCAGCCGCCTAACGAGAGCCTCCTGAGGTGTTGGTCGAGGCTCGTGGCTATTAAGCCATTGGCTGATACGAATATCGGTACAATGATCGCTGAGTTCACATCCCACATGTCTCCTTATTTATATAATATAAGCAGGAAGGATTTTTCGTATTATATTATATAAAATATGGTTAAGTTACTAATCGCGGGTCCAATAGTGAGGTATTGAGGTTAAGACTAGATTCGGTATCTAGAATAGATTCTATGGATTAAAAAACTGTCACATTTTTTTATCAGACATTGAAGTTGAAACTCTAAAAAAACTTGATTTGAGAAAAATCAAAAGAAATCTAAGCAAAAAAGAAATTTCTGGTACTTAGAAACATCATATAAAGTAATTTACTAAGTATACAGAGTGGTGATGACAATACGACAATAAATTAAACCTCGCATACCTCAAGACGTTCTCAGTCTACATACAAAAAATCATTTGAATATATCCAGTAGTTTAGTCACAGGAAATTATTTTTCATTTTTAACATTTGCTACATGATGTATCTGATAATAGGGAAACACTGTCAGGTTAACGACCCACATCGGTATAAACATCAAAACATTAAAGTCACGTTGCCAACTCGCTACTTAAGCACTTTCGCCAAATTAGTATTTTCATCTGATTTAGTGAAAATTATACCTTAATTCTGAGTAATAAGAGTCTTAAAGCGTGTCATCAAAGTTGGATAAGAAAGTAACGAATGCGGAAATTGCAATGCACTCATAATATTAATAGAAAATTTAGTGTGTGCGAAAGAGATAAATCTAGTTTCATTTGTTACTTCGCTTTCTTGAAGAAATTTGCTACTACTTTTACTATTAGCTTAGTGTGTCGCCGCGGTCCTGTGAAGAGTCACGCGTCCTCGCTTTGTAAGAGCCGCTAACTTTCGTGTAGGTACTTCCCCGCCGCTCGTGTTTAAATTTGTAAATTCATTTACGACGGTATTAGTGCGAAATTGGACGCTTTATTTTGGTGACAGGACACGTAACGTTTTAATAGGTATTTAGTTAAACAGTGAGTGAATTGTGCGAAATTAGACGCTTAGTTTTTATTGTTTTCGTGTTTTTTTTTAACGCAACCCAACGTGTAGTTCGCGAAGGGCAGGTCAGGTGTTGACCATACAACTATTCTTAAAGTTTTAAAACGCGACAAACGGAAGCTGTATAAATACAAGAAATTGCATGCATTGTTACCTAGAGACAAACCAGTTAGGGAAACTTTTGTCGCTGGATTGAAAATAAACATTTCGAGAATCCGGATTTCTTGTACAATGTGATGTGGACTGATGAAAGTACATTTACAAGGAACGGTTTATGGAACAGACAGAATCTTCGTTACTGGAGCCGCGTGAATCCGCGTCTAGGACGGGAGACTTCGCACCAGTACAGACTTGCTGTCAATGTTTGGGCTGTGCTAAATAATCTGTGATTCAGTGTAATTTTACTGAGCATTAATCCATAATTAAAAGCCAAAAAATCAAGTCGCTACAGGACCGCGCGTTGTTGCCGCTCTTACGACAGGTTAGTGAACTCATATTTATAAATGGTGTTTTATTTCGTTTCTAGTTTTATGCCATTTAGTTTGTTTGAAATTTTTATTTTTTTATTTTCGATGTTAGGACATTTTTGATAGCTTAAACTTATTCTTATAAACTAGTATTGACCGTGTTTTCATTTATTGTCGTATTGTCTTCTCCACGCTGTATATGAACTTGTAGATGATTGACCATTGAATTAATAAGCAATTAAAATCGCGAAATGCAATTTTTTCACCCAAGTTAACAAAGCTGCGTATATCTCGGAAACAAAATACCGAGAACTGGACCCTTTTTGATTGGGACATATAAAAAAAAGTCTTACCCGTTTCCCCTTATCCTTCATAACCAAATGACTCCTAGACGATCCAGCCTCACTCCCATATTCTCCAGTCAAGTTTCCCAACACAGAATGCCGACTAAGTCCCGAATAGCCGAGCCCAAAGCGATCGTTCTTACGGTGCAGGATATAAGGCTCATAGTCGTCTGGCGCGAATAGAGTGTCGAAGTCGAATTCAGAGTCTGAACCGTCGGATTCGTCTTCGGTTTGTTCCTGGTCTTCTTGGCCCTGTAATGGAGTAATACGTGAGGTTAAAAATATAAGAGACACAACTGCCACCAGTTTTTTACAATTGCCGAAAACCATTATTTGTTATCTATACTAATATTATAAAGCTGAAGTCTTTGATAAGCACGTGCTTTACCGCCGTCTCACCTGATGGCAAGCGATGATGTAGTCGACTATGGAGCACGCTTGCCTAGAAATAACCTATTCATTCTTGATTTAAAGACCTCCAAGTTGTAGCTATTAGGCAACATGATTCCGGCAGAGAATTCCACTCCTTAGCTGTGCGCATAATAAATGTGTTCCCAAAACGTTTTGTGCATATGGGTGGGTTCATCATGTACATGTGGCCATCGCCGAACGTCTAGTGGTTCAATGATGGAACGGGCTTGACGGAATTAAACATAATTAAACAGTCTAACAGAATGTCGGGCTCCCGAATATCGGTAATGGTGCCGATTCTCTTTTTCAATAACTAAACTAAAATTAGAGAATCGCTATCTTTAACTAAAAGGCAGTGCGAGAAAAGGACGGCTATAGCTATGAACTAAGTTAGATGTCAAACAAAACAAAGTTAGTATGGTTCAGAAGTTAGCGGATATACAGACAGACGCGGAAAACAGCTTTGATTTATATTATAAAAAAAGAAAGAAAAAAACAATTATGTAGAGAAGAGATAAAGAGGTGCTCGCAATTGACTATTATCTTACCTGGTGGTAAGTGATAAAAGTCGACAATGGAATATGCTTGCCTAGGAGTAACCTATTCGCTCTTGACTTAAAAGACTCCAAGCACAGACAGCTGGGTATTTCTATTTCTAAATGAATATAGATATTAGATACCTGTCTTAACTCCGGCGGCATATAACACCCGTACACCTTGTGCTGTTCCCTGGCCTTCTTCTTCCCTTTCCCGCTCAGTCGCTCCCCCATGCCCTGGCCCTCCTTCCAGCCCATAGCGCGCAGCATGCGCACTGCGGCCGTCTCGTGGACCGCGCGGACTAGTGAGTGTAGCACGGGTTCGCCTGTGGCATAGATAAGGCATAAGTGTTTTGTGTTTGATTTTAAACTGCTTTCAGGAGCATCTCAAAATTGGTGATAAGGAAATCATTTCTATCAATTTTCTGACAAATGTACAAAACTTTTTCAGCTTTGCAATAAGTGTGTTAATAGTTGCCTGAGTTGCAATAGAAAGAAAGAAAGAAATATTTACGTCTAATTTAAATTTACTTATACGGTCAGCAACACTATTCAGTTAACTCTATTTTTAATGGCCTATAGTGTACCACTGCTGGGCAAAGGCCTCCCTCCCCCATATCTTTCCAGATACAGTTTCCTTGCATCACCTCGATCCAGCCTTAGTGGTGCGCTTCCAGGTCATCTCGCCACCGCTTTCTGGGCTAATCTAAATATCTATATTTCAAAGAGGGTGAAAGGAAAAGATTTCGTGGTCGACAACGCTTGGATTGTTCCGTATTCGCCACTACTTTCCAAATCATTCAAAGCACATTGCAAAGTGGAATATTGCAATTCAGTGAAACCATCAAATGTATTTGCAATAAATCAATCTGCCTAGCCTTTTCCCAACTATCTTGGGGTCGGCTTTCAGTCTATCCGGATGCAGCTGAATACCAGTATTTTACATGGAGCGACTCTAATCTCCACAACCCAGTTACTGGGTAATACGATACCCATTGGTAAAACTGGCTGTCAGACTTTCGGGCTACTGACGACCCGTAACGACTGTCAAAGATCCACGATTGGCATGCCACATAACGAAAAATTTCGTATATCACAACGTCCTTCAATTAAGGAATCGACCCGAGTGCATCCCCATCAAGCAAATAATTTAACAAAAAGTAGTGCTACAATACTACGCGAATCATTTCGATTCTGCCACGTGAATTACATTCATTTCAATGTAATTAACTAATAAAATTGTACACTACATTTATTGATTCTCAGGCGGTCAGCTATGCCTAGGGGTAGCGGATAAATTCGTATCAGAGTTACCGCTCCCCTGGGCACTCAGGCAGGGAAGGAACAGGAGTGAGTTTTAGTCAGTAAGAGTCCGCATTGGATGACCCACACCAAAAAAAAATGGCGGTCAGCTAGTTATATATTAAAACTAAGTATATAATTAAACCACTTTATTATATTTCTAAATTATGCCTCAATTTTATAATCTGCTTAGAGTTGAGCACTAGAGCGACACTTCACAATAGACAAAAAAGGAGAACAGCAAAAATTTTACAGCTGTTATTTGCGACGTTGCCAACTTTCATTCTTAAACTACTGTAGCGACATCTATGTCACCACATACGAACTAAACACACAAATCCTGCATCGCGCAAGCAGAGTGTTCCGCGTAATTTGAACAGATACAACAGCCCGACAACCATAGGGCATGTGTCCAGACCAGACACAACCAACGTTTGGTCGAAGGATTCTTCCATTTTCAATGAAGGTTTGCGGAACTTTACATCCTGTTTCGCATACCTCTAAACTACAAGAAAAATGTAGAAGGCTCACCCGGTATAGGACCGTCATGGAATTGCTTCCGATGCGGTCTCTTCTGTCCTGAGAACTCATGGTGTGTCTGAACTTGTCGCGGCGCTATGCCGAACTCGCCGCGGTCTTCCTCGTCCATGAAGTCTTCTGCACGCTGGTTCTGCATTTCGAATAAAAATAACCGTCTTTTTATATCTATTATAAAATCTTTGGCTTGGATTTATGTATATGTCATCATTTAATTGTAAACACTGTTAGTATAAACAGTAAAATTGTTAACTCATCAGCCTTTTTTGTCCCCACTGCTGGGGCACAGGCCTCCTCTCTGTGAGAGGGTGTGGGCCGTAATCCAGCACGCGGGCCCAATGGAAATTGGTTGATGTCACATGTCTTCGAATTTTTGGATCTAGGACATGCCGGTTTCCTCATGATGTTTTCCTTCACC
The DNA here is from genome assembly GCA_951329385.1 of Polia nebulosa. Classification (NCBI taxonomy): domain Eukaryota; kingdom Metazoa; phylum Arthropoda; class Insecta; order Lepidoptera; family Noctuidae; genus Polia; species Polia nebulosa. Next base: position 12,418,024 of record OX589600.1, on the reverse strand, counting down.
GTCTTCGAAGGGTGTGTATTTTGTGAAGGTGTAGGTGGTGGACTAAGAAAGGGTTTTTCGAAATTCTACCCTTTTTTTTCCTGAGAGCGTGAAGTGGGGGTTGAAAGTTTATAACGGGGTAAGTGGGTAGGTAACTAATTCCACGCGGGCGAAGCCACTTGCAGAAGCTTGTTCATAATATACCGGGAGTTTACACTCTCGCAGGATTTATTACAATGTTATGGTGTTTGCAAAGGCACACGGGAAGATAGTAGCCGAACTATATGTGCCGTGCTGTTTTTCACGACAGCCATGTCTGGTTTTTGACAATTCTTAAAAGTCAGAGAAGCTGGACGGCGTATATGAAACCATTGGCTGACTTAATCATTATAGCTTTAAGTTGAGCTACACAATGGTGCCGATTATCAACAAGATAATCGGCACCATTGTGGAGCTATTAGGCAACATGATTCCGGCAGAGAATTCCACTCCTTAGCTGTGCGCATAATAAATGTGTTCCCAAAACGTTTTGTGCATATGGGTGGGTTCATCATGTACATGTGGCCATCGCCGAACGTCTAGTGGTTCAATGATGGAACGGGCTTGACGGAATTAAACATAATTAAACAGTCTAACAGAATGTCGGGCTCCCGAATATCGGTAATGGTGCCGATTCTCTTTTTCAATAACTTAACTAAAATTAGAGTATCGCTATATTTTACTAAAAGGCAGTGCGAGAAAAGAACGGCTATAGCTATGAACTAAGTTAGAGATGTCAAACTAGTTTACGCCTTGTGAGTTGTTTTTACGGGTACCCTTAATTTGTATGGAAATATTAGTTCAACTAAATTTGGCAACTCTAATTAACGTCCATCTCTTTCTTGTTTTATTAGAGAGAAAAAGATAGGAATAGCCTAAATTAAGTTTAGTTTGTGCACAACAGAATCCGCACCAATATCTGACAAATGCTTGCACTGTCTGGGTCCACTAAAATCTGTGTGAAGTTTTCCTCAAAAGACCACCTCAGTCTATAACCTAAATAGTTCTCATATGATTTGAACATTAGATGTTTATTGTACGGACTTTAACAGGGATTTTGACCTCCGAGTTTGTTTCAGTGTTTCTTCTCAGGGTACTCAGAAAGGAAATACAAGCCCTATCTAATTTAAATTGACGTGAGAAAGTGTTAGGTACTTACAACCAATTGACAATATGCTTAGCATTTTTTTATTAACTAAATATAAAAAAGATGCATCCGGTTAGACTGGAAGCCGACCCCAAGATAGTTGGGAAAAGGCTAGGTAGATTGATTTATCACTATCACTACATAGTATAAAACAAAGTCGCTTTCTCTGTCCCTATATCCCTATGTATGCTTAAATCTTTAAAACTACGCAACGGATTTTGATGCGGTTTTTTTTAATAGATAGAGTGATTGAAGAGGAAGGTTTATATGTATAATTTGTACCCGAGCGAAGCTGGGGCGGGTCGCTAGTTAAATATAAAACTTATTAAGAGTTTATGTTACCTCAAATGGCTTAGCATGATCCTCCGTTATGTCGATAATACTGCAGCATTAATTTTGAAATAAATATATGGCAAGGTTGAGGATCAATGTTAAGTATTATAAACCTCAAAAACACGATTCCATAAAATTTTCTCGATAGAAAAAAAATCCAAAGTTACCTCTAAACCGAAAACAATAAACCGCTAGCATTCAAAAAATGCTTAAAATTAGATCATGAAACTTTGCATACTAACTGAACTTACTATAAAGCAGGTCCTACAAGTTTTTTTATTTTTAAATTACCATTATTTTCACAGTAAAAATAAAATACCTAAACTATCACCTAAACTATGCCGTCTTGAAGCTTGTTCCCTGGCGCCCGACGCCCCCGTTCAGTCTCGCTTCGGCTTTCGAACGGGAGGGCTGTGTCGCTTGCGCTCAGAGCACACATTACGCAACAAGACTACGTAAAATACAAATCTTGTAGTACTTATACTTATAGTGTTGGTGCAATGGGAAATAACCGTAATAAAAATAAGAAGCGAAAGGGTTGGCGCAAAGAAACTGGACAACATGATAAATGTAATGAAGTAAGTATATAGCTACCTATCTACGTACAGTATTAGTGATTACAAACATGTCACGTTTGGTGCAGTGGCAGGTGATTGGCTGCTGCGTTAGGAGTTGCAGGTGTTTCTGCATGTGAAGATTTGTGTTTGTAAACGCACCTTTCATGATTCAGGCGAAATCCAGGTGTCCACTTTTTTTTTTATAAAAAATGTGAAAAATGGGTGTCCAGTTTTTTAAAAAGATAAAAAGTTCCCTAAATAGGTTTGTTGTTGTTTTGACAATATACAACAAATAGGTATCTATGTAGTACCTAATTGTTTTTTTTTATAATGTTGCCGACTCCAGGATTTCAACTGAATCGGAGACGGTGCGATTACAAACACAAATCTTCACATTCACAAACGCGCAGATCCGACACAACTATATGTAGGCCATAAAACACTGATCTGTTATTATTATTACTACACATGGCTATATAATTTTGACGGCACGGTTGGCGCAGTGGTTGAGCGTTCGGCTGCTGCGCTGCGTGTCGCGGGTTCGATCCCCGCACGGAACAAATATTTGTATGACCTGCAGATAGTTGTTCCGGGTCTGGGTGTCTTGTGTATGTGAATTTACATGTTTGTGAACGCACCCACGATACAGGAATATTCCTAGTGTGGGGCAACGTTTTTTTAAAAGACAAAATAAAAGAAAAAAAAAAAAACTATCAAGCTATAAATTTCCAGTATAAGCTGATCTCACATTATATAGGAATTCCGTACAATGAGAGGTCAGCTTGTACTGGAAAAGTATCCCTCCACCATCAAATACCAATTCACCAAATTTGTATTTCAATAAAAATGTTGGGTGGGTAATTGTTACTCGTATTTGTTATTCATAGGGCAAGTCTGCTTCTATGGACGATTTAGTCTTCTTTTGTATATTTTTAGGGTTCCATAGCCAAATCATAAATAAAAATATGTGAGGTCTAGGTAGGTATTTATTTGTCCCGTGTGATTGTTACAGGACCGGACGGACGGAGGTATGACCTCCGAAAACTGTAGAAATAAATTCGGACGAAACACATCTTCATGTGTTACAAAATATATAATTGTAAGTACCTATCTATCATACGTGTGTGATAATCACGAAATTTGCTGTTCCCCCATGGCACTACCGCTTGGTACTAACGCGTAACGGTACTATCACGAAATTGGCGAATTCATGATAAAATTTTCATAATGTTGGACTTTTTAGGGTTCCGTATTATTTTTTCATGTTGACAAAATTATGCTGCCGGGGTCGCGAGTATATTTGAAAGAACTCTTACCGCGGCTCTTGGCACAGGCAACTGAAGGAACAGGGGTGGGTTTTAGTTAGTAAAAGTCTGAGATGGCAGATAAAAAAACAATGTACAGCAATGGTAGCTGTAAAAGTTTAAAACTTTGGCGCAGCCACCAACGCCCATCACGCCAGTCATTGGATGATAACATAACATACCCCAAAAAAAAGTGTTTTATAATGAATGTTGTGTTTTCTTGCAGATCACTAGTACCACCTGAGAACATGAGCTGTTCACTGAATATACACAATCATTGAAATCAAGCGTCCCATTGCAGCATTCAAAACATCTTTGGACGAAGCTAAGATATAGATAAGATAGAAGTAAATTTTTGGAGAAAAACTCAAAACGGACTTGTCGTAAATAAAAAACATCGTTGGTATATACAAGTGCAAGGACAATTACATATCATCGGTACAAAAAAAAAATATTTTCGGAATAAGGTCTAGATGCGACAAAAAGTCGAAATTATAGAAAGATGACCAATATTTCTGAAATGGAACTAAAATTAGAACATTTTTACAAAACATGCATGTTACCTGAGCTATGCAATCCCAGACATGTTCTAACTATGTAAATTAGAGATTTAAGCGATTAAAAATAAATGTTATTTAATTTTGACTATTTTTAATTACTTTGAAAAAAACTTATGGTATTTATCATACCTACCTACGTACCTAGATACATACATACCTACTTACATACCTACCTGCATACTTACCTACTTATCCTACCTATACCTACCTCTGCCCGGGGGTGGAGGATAAATTCGAAAGAGTTACCTCGCCCCCGGGCGCGTAGGGCAGGGAGGAACAGGGGTGGGTTTTAGTCAGTAAGAGTCTGACACGCCCTTCCGCTCCACCCTTGAGCGGAAAGAGTCATTAGATGATTTCCCACCCCCCAAAAAAAAAAAAAAAAAAACCTATACCTACCTACCTTATATTTATACAAACCTTGTCCTGAGAATCACGAACACAACAAAAAAAGAATTATGCAATTTGGTGAAGTCCTTCGAAAAATATACGCATGTACCTACATTTCGGCGATTCATTCTTATATAGATGCATAATAACTAAGAAAGTGGTAATACAAGGCGAAAGCTACCTATTATAAGATTTTAAAATGGCACAGCGTAAACTTACTACCAAGCCAATGTACCTACAGAACCCTCAGTGCAATGGTGACTCGCACTTGACTAGTTTTTTGTAGCTCTACTGCTACTAAACCGACTCTAAACCACTGCATAAATTCTACAATTCGAATCGATTTTTCTAACATATAGGTATGTATATCTAGGTACTTGCATATACCTACAACCTACATAATTACCTACATGCGCAAACGGCTGTCACATAACATACATACACGGCTAAAACTATAAAACGCAAACTTACTACAAAACTAATTGGCGGAACCCACAGCGCAAAGTTGGCTCGCATTTGACTAGTATTTTATAGAAGTAGGTAGGTAAAATAAAATAGTGTGCACGGCTAGACATCACCTATACCGTCCAGTATAAGCTGATCTCGCATTTTATAGGCTTTCCGCACACTGAGAGGTCAGCTTATACTGGAAACTTATCGTTTATAGATACATTGAAATTGTATTTTCGATATAATATACAATTATATATTCATAAAATTACAAGTTAAAATTAAATTAGATTGATAATTTTATTCCTTAGTACTCGTCCGATAATAGTGTAGTTTACTCTAACGAAATCGCTTCGACCTCAAGGCCGCGCGTGTCGCGTCTCTGCGAGCAAAAGTGTGCGAGCGAGATAAAGAGTGCAGTGGCACGCGGGGAAGTGGGGGCGAAATTAGAATTTGAGCTGAGGTGGCATAAGCTCTTAACTATAGTTAACAACTATGCAAGATTTTTTTTAATACCTTAATCAGAACCGAAGTTATGAAGCTTTAAAGATGATAGATAGAAAGTGAAGTCCGACGTTACATCTGACGTCAAAGGACATGACGCCCATACAGTTGCCATAGAAAATGGCGTTTTCGAGAGAGGGATAGATATCTTTGTTTAAAATTATTGTTATAACTCGTTTGTTTTTCGATCAATTTCGATTCTGTTTTTACTGTTAGTAAAACACTATCCATCTTTGTATATTTATCGATAAACCGGTTAGATATGAAAAAAAAATATGCATATTCCTACAACAATTTGTAAAATAAATATTATTTATCATTGCTAATACAATTTTGAAGCTAGCGTTGCTTATGAAGAACATTATCTTTAACATAATTTTACTAGCATTCGGTTTAGTTGAGGAGAAATATCTTTGTCATCTTTTTGACGTTCGGAGTTCAGCCAAGACGAGTACCTATCTACTTACATACAAGAAGCTAGGTCTTGAATCAAGGTTATTAAGTAAGTAAATAATATCCTGCTATGCTGGCTAGCTCGATCTTGCTATCCTAGCTAGCTTGAAAAACTATCCTCGTGTAATCCGGGCCTTACAGTGATTTTATGAGTGGACTGTTTGGCAAGGGCTTATTAGAACTTTAAATTTGCCGCTCATTTGTCGCTTGTAGTTACATGTGACGACCTCATGGCTGCGTCAGCGAATGCTGTTGCCGTGGCTGAATACTATCCCAAACATTATATTTAAAAACTAAATTTGCCATCGACACGCTAAGAAGAAGAATTACAGCGGTAAAACAAAGATAATTATTACACTCACCGAAAACGAAGATTTTTCCACTCGAGAGCTTTTAAAAGTACTAGGAGTCCATCCTTCTTGAGAGCCAACGGTGTTTCCGAAGCCCGCTGAGAAGCCGCCAGTGAAGGCGCCATGGAACCTTCGTCTGCCATGCTCGTCGACTGCAAACTGATCCGGCGCTTCTTGGTACTTGCGCTTTGAGGGTAGTTCATCTGATGGTGGTAAAGCAAATTAGGCATTATAGACAGGTTTAGCATCTAAGACAGCGTTGAGCGCGGAGTGTGCGCACAGACAATATAAATAATAATAGATGCTTTGTTTAGTTTCTTATAAAACTGTTGTGCTGCCTGCCTAAAATCAGTAGTTAGAGGCTTTCGGCAGGCAGTTGGATAGTTTTTCCGCGTTCGGGCCCGTCCCGCACACCTGACCACTAGATGGCAGCAGCATGTTAGCAGGGACGGCTTTTTATTGGAGTTAAATATCTTCCAATGACTTCTCCCGCTCTAGGTGGAGCGGGAGGGCGTGTCAGACTTTTAGTGACTAAAACCCACCCCTGTTCCTTCAATTGCTGTGCCAGGGCCGCGGTAACTCTCTTTCGAATGTATCCGCGACCAAGCAGCAACGGCTTGCAAGTTTAATAAATTTACCTACTCAATGTCCGTGACTACCACCAATGGCATGGTATATCTCGTAAACTACTGGAGTACTAGTTTTGAATTTTGGGTAGTGTTATCTTGCAGGGTACTAATTTTCTATGCAGGTTTGAGGAAAGCGACAAGCTCCTCAAACTTGGAATCAACATTGAAAGTCGTGGTCCTGCTGAACGAGCGAGCGTAAGTAATCATCGTTGATTACTCGGTAAATATAAATGTTTCAGTTCTGATTTTTATACGAAATGAATCACATTTATGGGTACTAATTATTTGTATAGGTACTTAGAATAGCTGTAGCATGTCCCCTTTTTCGGCGCTCATGGTAGTCCTGCTGAACGGAGCATGGCTACCTTCAAAGTCGAGTAAGGTAACAATTCTGTTGTTCGAGTACTAATTAGTACCAATTGAGTACCAATTATTTACCAAATATGGAAACGATTGGCGTTGGTGGTCCGGCGGTAGTCACGGACATATTTACTCACACGTTATGAAATTGTTTGATTATTTTTACACTTCATTACAGTTGCATTGTATCAAAATGTGTTACTATACAAATTTTAATGAGGCGAATGGAATAACTTAACAGCGCTATCTATTGGTACCAAAAATATAGCCGTAAAGGATTTGATCCAGTAATCTTCTAATTAAATTAGGAAAATTGTTGAACAAAGAGAAATCAATACATATCACGCCATCTATTGAAATTTATTTGAACTAAATGTTCTTTCTTCGAGATGAGACCCCGTGAAGACTAGGCTTAGGCGACGGTTCGCCTCCCAGGTACTTCGAACAGTCTGTGCCTCTTATTAAGACTACATACAGTTGATCGGATCAAATAGTTGGGATAGTTCGTAGTTCGTCGTGTAGTTCAGGAGCATCTGTTTCCCTGTGAAAGAACTTACACTATGAAACTCATGACGAAAGATACTTACTTTAGTGCTGATACTGTTTTGGTTACTTGTGCCTACTGGTGTTTTAATTGAGGTATTTAGAGTATTGACACATATTACCATATGAATCACTCCATACAAAATGTTCGCTACCTACTACTTTAATAGCCTATACCTACGACTCGCTAGACGCTGCGAACGAAAATGTACCTAACCTTACAAGTGTGAAGTGAGTTTTGCTTTGTAGCAGCGCGCCGGCGCGTGGTATTTGTGAATTGCCAGGGCTGCCTCTTTCGATAAAGATGTCAGTAGGTATTTGTTGTTACACTTTATGAAACTACTAGCTGCGCCCTGCGGTTTTACCCGCCTAGACCGGAATAAAAGGTAGCCTATATGTTAATCTAGGCTATAAGCTATCTACATGCCGAATTTCATTCAAATCGGTCTAGCCGTTTGAGCGTGAAGAAGTAACAAACATACACACTCACAAACTTTCACATTTATAATATTAGTAGGAAGTAGGATGAACTACACTTCGCGCGCTCTCTGTTGCACAGCAAGACGTCGAGCGGTGTGCGAGAGAGAGCGCGCGAACTGTAGTTCGCGTTATCGCGAAGTGTAGCCGTAGCATAACTATTTAATAATGATTAAATAGTAAGGTACTTACTACACGTTATAATCAGTGACGTAACCACTCCGCATGGCCACGAATAGTACGAATGAAATACGAAATAGAGGAAACTGAAAACACGATTCCTTCATTTACACAATTAGCGTAATAGGTGACTACTATGCTTCTACCTTAGATTATAAAATGTCCAGATTCCTAGTACACCACCGTAACTTGAAGCCTCAATTGAAAATTACTATTTTCAAATGACGGTTGACAAATTGAGGTCATTGACCTTTTTATTCTTATCTCAGACGCATAATAGAAGTTATTACGTACCTACGAATACTTAATAAAATACAAAAACGAAACATGCAAGTTTTTAATTTATCTGTTTAAAAAAACATTTCTGTATCAGCAGGTAAACTAAAAAAAGAAAAGTTTTTATCTCTTCTCTTGCTGGATCTACATCCTTCAACTGCACATAATACACCAGTACTAGCTATGTCATAAGAATTCGAAACTATAAAAAGTACGTAAGGTCGACCGAATTTTATGCGAACGTACGCGTCTCGCGGCTGTCGGCAATCCACTGAGAAATGGTTCGCGTTCGCGGGAGAACCGCCGACCGGTAGGCAGTTAGCGCGCGTAAGTGCATGGATTGAAGTGGTATTGATGAGTGGCAAAAAAAGAGAATTTAAGATCTACCAATTTCTTTAATATTCAGGTCAATAATAACAAGTAACATAGGTACAAAAAGAGATAATACAACACTTATAAATAAAATAATATAAAATGAGTGTTCACTTAAATGCTAACAAAAAATCTTTAGTCTGGGAATACTGGCTCCTTTAGGGGCCATTTGTCGTACAAAATACTGTTTTTCATTGTTTTTTTATCATTTGCAATGTTTATTAATGTCTCGTAAGGCAGTGTAACTGATTATAGCAGCTAATTCACTGCTCTTAGCCTGATTATTCAATAGTAACCTATTCAAATTCGAAATTAGTCAAAATGAGGTCGTTGATTTTGACTACTCAGATGCTGTCCCTGTCACACAGGGCCCGATCTAGATACTAAGCCGCGCCGTACAAACAAAACATTTGCCGTCCTTTACAATGACATCCTTAAAAGTCGTCAAATGTTTCTGGAGGGACCCGGGATTGTGATCGAAAAAATAGCGGTTATTGGGGCGATTTCGAAAATTAAAGAATACTGGACTAGAAACTAAAAAAAATCTCACAACACTGATGCTATATCGGACGGTTTATTTACAGTGATCTGTTTTACCAAAAAAACGAAAGGGTCTAATGTAAAATCCATCGAAAATTCAGGAGAATTTTCATGTTTTATTTTTTGACGTGACAACGTCTTATAAATTGGTTTGCCGGGTGACACTTCAAGAAACTGCGTTACGCTCCGCTCACGTTATGCGCTCACAATGAGAGCGAGTGAGAGGCACGCGTCCCTTCCACTCGGGCAACATTAAAATTATTTTACCACTCAAAGTCGTTGTCACGTAAAACTTTCGCCCGTATACCGACTTTACAGGCAACCAATTTTTTTTATTAATCCATTTAAAAACAAACAATAATTACTAACCGCTCTCAATAGTGAATATGTGAATATTTTCTCAATATATACTTAATTAGTTATCACAAAGTATTTTTAAAATACCTTTATCAGAACCGAAGTTATATTGCTTTAAAGTTGACAATAGAAAGAGAAGTCCGACGTATCGACGTGACGTCAAAGATTATGACGCCCCGCCCATACTGCTACTATAGAAAACAGCGTTCTCGAGAGACGACACATTTTATCAATAAACTGGTTAGATACGAAATATTTTTGAAGTGAAAACTTCTTTAGCGGTGTTGAGCACTTTTCTTGGGATGGGTATAAAATGATTAACTCGCGTCAGGACACGTGACCTGATCCATTATTAGTAAGACGATTCCAAAATATTCAAAAATGCGCAACGTTATTGTTCAAGTTTTCACTTCTGCCGGCTGCACTCCCGGAGTGCAACCCGTTGTTTTTTTTTTCTGGGTTGTGGTATTCAGCTGCATCCGGTTAGACTGGAAGCCGACCCCAAGATAGTTGGGCAAAGGCTAGGCAGCTTGATACGAAAATTTATTTTATGCATATTTTGGCTCTCGCCCCTCCCTAGATCAGGCCCTGCTGTCACACACATACACACACACATACAACACACATACACATACACACACATACAACATACATTTGTTTTTTTTTTTTGTTACGTATTTTATTATTATATGGTATAAATCCAACCTTTGTTCCAAACCTTATGTGCCATATCAACGCCCGCTGTATCTTATCTGCACGTTGATCAAGCTTTTATGCAGTAATACCTATTTTTACGGATGCTAGATACGAGTAATCGATTAATATTCGAACAAATACATTAATCTATTCTATAGAAATAAAAATATATATATACGGTCGAATTGAGAACCTCCTCCTTTTTTTTCGTCGGTTAAAAATGAATAGGCAGTACCAATTTAGTTAAAAGGTAAAGGATTAAGAAAAAAATATACGCGGGTGAAACAGCTGGGCACAGCTGCGAGTCCTAAATGATTTCATCATCATCATCATCAGCCTTTTTAATGTCCCCACTGCTGGGGCACAAGCCTCCTCTCTGTGAGAGGGTGTGGGCCGTAATTCACCACGCGGGCCCAATGCGGTTTGGTGGATGTCACATGTTTTCGAATTCTTGGTTCTAGGATATGCCGGTTTCCTCACGGCCACCGTTTTTGAGAGCAGTGGTGATGAAATAATTTACACAAAGCAAAGCGCCTGCCTGGGTTTGCACTCACGACCTACAACTTGTAAGTCGCGGCCAATACCACTGGGCCACCACAGCTCTAATAATAAATATTATTACAGTGTAGGATTTTTAACTCCCGGCCGTAAACGTTAAAAACCAACAGTATGCTTTCATTCAGGCATTCATATATGCCAAATCTTAAGGTGAAATGTACCGGATAGCTCGCGAAATTCAAATTTTCTCACGTTTTTTGCAATTTGCAGGTCTGTGTCAGGTTGTATGTTGGTCAAAATATGATTCGCGGCCGTAGTAATTATATTATAAATAAGTATAATAATTAAAATCATCAATACAACTCTCTCAGTTAACCCCGGCCTGCGGACGGCGAGTAATGGGTAGCTCGCCGTCCGATCAGCATCAGGCCCCGAGAGTCGAAGGCGCGTAGTGTTCCACACGTGCCTCAGAGTTGTCAGCAATAATGACGGGGCCCGTCATGGCCGATGCCTGCCCAGGAGTTGTGGATAAATTCGAAACAGAGTTACTGCGCCCCTGGGCATCCAGGGCAGGGAGGAACAGGGGTGGGTTTTAGTCAGTAATAGTCTGACACGCCCTCCCGCTCGACCCTAGTGCGGGAGATGTCATTGGATGATTTCCCACCCCATAAAAAAAAAAACTCAGAATTGATGTCAAATGTCATGATTTCATGAAATAGTCATTCCATAAGTACATCAATATAAATTTAGTTGTATGTAATTTAGGTTGTATTGATGATTTTAATGATTATATTTCTGAAGATACGTACTTGCTACGGCAGCGAATCATATTTTGATCAACATACCTGATACTGACCTGCAAATTGCAAAAAACTTAGGAAAATTTGAATTTTACGGGTTACCCTGGCGCCTTAAGGCCGCCCACGCCGGGTTTTTGCATTGATTCAGTAGCGTTTCAGTTCAGTTAGTCGAATTTGTGCAGCGCAACTGCAACGACACAAACGCGCGTCTGTATTGATGCTGCATCTCTACTAACGCGCGACTGCTTCGATGAAAAGTTGAAAACAACAGCGTCAACAGGCGTTCACAGCGCACGACTGTAGCGATGCAGTCGCAGGTCACTAGCAATGCAGAATCGTGGGCCTAACACAGGCTACAGAAATCACATACGATTGAAGGGTGAGTGTATCGAGTACAAGAAACAAATACCTAGGGGTAACCCTAGACAAAAATATGTCAATGAATCATCACACAGAAGTTGTCAAAAAGTTGAAAAGGGGTGCGCTCAACCACATCATAGGATACAAATCTAAACTTGGTGTGGACACAAAGCTACCTAGTATACAATCATGTTTGCTCCCAATCCTTGACTACGGCGTCGTGCCGTTATTGCCGAGGTATAGCAAATGTAACCTACTAAAAATCGAGCGCCAATACAGAATGGCGCTAAAAGCTGCTGGGGGTTTCGACCGACAATTAGACACGAACACACTGTGGGAGATGCTACAACAAGACCAGTGGCACATTAGAGCCCACGACCTACATCGCGATATGATCAACAAACTCCAACAACTGGCGATCACCGGTCTAGAAGATCCCGGACCCGAATACACGCGATAGGGCCACTTCAACCCAGCTCTTTTTGCCCATAGAATAGGTGAAATTGAATATGTACATTAAAAAGAGAGAGACAAGCCGCATTTAGATAGTTCGTAAATGCAGGTGCTGGGATTTTAAATCTACAAACCTTATTTTTGCATTGTATACACTAAAATTAAGTAAGGAAAGATGATAGAAATAGGTTGCAAAAGATCCCCCACAGGACAAAATGCGCTTACAACTAAACACCACAATTATCACTTTGTTAAATTCAAATTTTCTTAACTAAGTAATAAACAATATTCTATTCTATTCAGAATCGTGGGCGAAGATATGCGACGACATCGTGACTGAATCGCTGCAAAAAGCCGACGTGCGCGACCTCCCTTACTGAAAATGGACATACATCTCCTTAGTACCTACTTAACACTAACTCTGGATACCGAAAACACATTTTAAAGTATTCCACTACACTTTGAACGGACTTACTATCTGGCATATCCACACAGTGAGATCTGGATTGCTTGAGCCAAAAGTTACCAATTGATCCAATCAGAGGAACAATAACTCTGGTCAAAAGCAAAACTCTGGTCAGATTTAGGCTTCCATGTTTCCGAAGGCGGACTTTTAGATTCCTTTACTTGTGCCATTAGGCTCGGCTTAGTGTCTATGGTCTCACTTAGATCATGGCTTGGCGTGGCATGGGCTTTTCTATGTCGAGGCCGTCTTCTTACTTTTTTAGTGATACTTTCAGCAGCGCTACAGTCAGAGTCTTTATTTGGTCCTTCTATAGAAGCACATGGAGTTGGCAACAATGGGACTTTCTCCGATGGCTTTACTAAAAGGCCCCGTTTTTTAGGCTTAGATCTGATCCAAAAACTGACTTTATCCATACCTAGGTTAGCTTTAAAATGGATAAGTTTTAAGGTTTCAAACGAAGCCACGTCGACGGATAGATGCACGACTTGACCAGAATATACTTTCATGACATTATACACTTTCCAAAGATTTGTTTTGAGCCCTGGGTTTTGAACTCTCAGCAGTTCTAAAGCTGTAGAGACTGTAATACCCTCTTTATCCCGTATTAATATTGATAACGTAATTGGCTTAAGCAAATGGTCTTGCTGTGTTATAGACAAACTCGCTTCAGGCCACGGCTTAAGTGTCGGCACCTTCTGCTCAAGCCATTTTCGACTCTTGTGGTTCTCGCAAATCATAAGAATCCAGCCAGCTTTAAACGTACTTCCTGAAAATTTTGGTCCAGCGCCTTGCACTCCGATCTGGACTATAGCTTGATTTATAGACTGATGGACTAACGTCATTTGTGTTTTGGTCATGGGGGTAATGTTTCGGATACCAATACGGATTGGTTTACCACCCTTGTCGGCATTTGCATCTTTATCTTCTAAAGTTTCTCGAGTCTCTTGGTTACAAAGGGACCCTTTTTCCGATTTGGGTTCCTTACGGTAAATTGCATTAAAATCAAAATGTGCGTTGTCATCATCGACGGGTGTGTGTGGCTCGTAAATTGGACCACTGTATTCTTCATCAGAGTCTTCAATACAGATGGTTGCTATCGGATGAGACTCATTTCGGAGCCCATCTCGCGAGGGTCGGTCAGACTCCCTGTACTCCAGGTTAACGTTGTTCTCCCATGAGATTTTCTGGTAGTTCTTAGGATCTTCCCTAAACCTTTTGTCTTCAGAATAGCTGTAAGTAGAACCATGATTTGGTGGATGCGTCTCGTTTCGTAGACCTAATCTTGACGGCCGATCCGGTTCAGACCAGTAGTTAAATGATGCACCTCCTTCTGAAGACGTTTTCTGTGCATTACAAGGTTGGTCAGAAAAAGGTTTTTCGTCATTCCTTTCGTTATAATGAAATTTGACTGCTCTCATTCCATTATGAACTTGCACTTGCAAGGCGTCATCAGCATCAATGTACTCAAGTTGTGGGCGTTCATATGAGTGTTTCGAGCTGCACGCCTTAGGAATCGGGTCGTGTCGTGACCTCATTCTTGGTGAACGAGCCCTCGTTCTTGGAGAATGCTCTCTCATTCTTTGTGAACCATCTCTCGTTCTCGGTGAACGATCCCTGGTTCTCGAAGAACAATCCCTGGGTCTCGGTGAACGATCCCTCGTTCTCGGTGAACGATCCCTCGTTCTCGGTGAACGATCCCTCGTTCTCGGTGAACGATCCCTCGCTCTCGGCGAATAATCCCTCGTTCTCGATGAACGATCTCTTCCGCAGTAGTTCTCCTCTTCAGAATTCACCCCCGAGATCTTCATGACCTTGTGAGATGATTTCCAATTAGGTTCCCCCTCGCTAAGACGCCGTTTTCGCCGATTGATCTCATGATCTCTCGCATGCGATGGTCCAGCTTCTTCCCAGTAATTCCATTCCAAAGAATGTGAAACCTCCTCAGTATAAGTTTGCGGGGACCTATATGGTTGATGCAATAAGGATTCTTTAGCAGTTTCATACTGATTTGGAAGGTGGCTCTGCTCAGTTCGAGCTGGCCCCCAAAAATTAGGACTTCTGCTTCTATCTGGTGAGGTGTTACAAGGGTTATGCCAAAATAGTGATTGATCAGACTCCTCTCTAGAACGACGTTCCGTCAGCTGATGCTCTTGATGCGATCCCGCTTTTAAAGTGTGCTTCTTCTTGAATTTCTTGAGAGGATCCGGCATTTCCAAAACAATTGACTCAATTCCAGGGATTATTTTAAAGATCTCTGTCCATGTTAATTGACACAGCTCTCGAGCTTTTTTAACATTGACATTCAATGCAATGAGCTTCCTGAATCTCTTTTTTGCGGATTTCGGTAACTCTGTGATGGGTTTCGGCATGGCACTGGTGCAATCTGGGTACAAGAAAATCCTTGAATTTATCAGCTGTTTTTTATCCAATTTAAGTCTTAGTTAGCTAGCTAAACCAATAAGAAACTGCTTTTAAATAATATAGGGCTTTCAGTTGCAGAACGTGAACTAGGCTTGAGTTTTTCCTGTTGTTTGGCTTTCAGTCTTTGCTTTACCATCAGTAAATATGATGCCACTAGCGTTTATCATCATTAGTGATAGCGGAACTTCAGTAAATTTAATTTATTCAAAATATTTAATTTCTCTCAGTTTGATTTGCCATAGAAAACAAAGGAACTCAAAGGGCTGGAAATAATATGCGGGTAACAAGTATTTTCATCATTCACATTTTTCCTTGGGTAGTTTTGTAAGTAACTATTTAATTTTAACACGACAATCACAATCATTGATACACCTACTTTTCTTTTTCATTCTAAATCTAAACTTGAACTTTTTACTTATAAAATCAATTCGTAATATAACAGACTGTTTATTTTCCAAAAAAAAGATTGGAAATGCCAAAACAAAACTATTATAGGTTATTGGAATGACCTAGGTTTACATACTAAGTGGTGTAAGAATTAAACACATAAAAATATGAAGAACTAGTTTCTGCTAGCGGCTTTGCCCACATGAATGTTATCCCAAGGGAACATACTTATGCCTAGAGGTAGCGGATAAATTCGTAACAGAGTTACTGCTCCCCTGGGCACTCAGGCAGGGAAGGAACAGGAGTGGGTTTTAGTCAGTAAGAGTCTGACACTCCCTCCCACTCCACCCAGAGCGAGAGATGTCATTGGATGATTTCCCACCCCCCAAAAAATAAAAGGGAAAAATACTTCCCGGGATAGAAAGTGCCTCTATACCAAATTAATTTAAATCGGTTCAGTGGTTTTGATGTGAAAATGTCACAGACAGTTGCTTTGGAAATTATATTATTAGTGTGGATGATCCAGTGAGGCAAAGAACAATAGTATGATTATGAATTAGAAGAATACGGCACAGAATATTGTCTATTAAATTATTCACAAAGCACTTGTTTCTTCTAAGATATTTTCTAGACAATGGCAGATATCTTTACCAAACTCATTTTAAGAATCTAAAACTTGTAATTTTGGTCAACACGTTGTTTATGGTAAGCGAACTTCGCCGAAGCCACAGCGTGGCATGGTCATAATAGTATTGCCGGTTGATAGCCAAAATCCCAGACGCCAAGTGATTTTATCAATGTGTGAATCAAAAATGTTTTCAAGTGTTAAATTCAATAAACACTTAACCTACAAAAACTATAGGCGAGTGTATGGTGCCGTAAGATGTAAGTTTATGTAGGTACTGTTGCTGATCTAATCAATAATAATTCATAATCTTGCAAAAAATTGTCAGAAAGGCTAAACTCACCTTCTTCGTATGGTTCTAACTGTGTTCCGTAGCGTACTATGTAGTCGTCGTCTGAATCACTCATCCCTGCTAAAAAGTGGCTAATTTGAACTTATTTTGATGGTACTAAATTACAATTTTGCGATATAAGTACAAAAATATTAAAATACCGTACCGATACGAACGAACAACTGATAAGGATGTCGTTTATAAAATCGTTTTATTTTAATTGATAATAGTACTGAATCGATCCAGTAAATCGAAACTTCATCCTAGAAAAATCTAAATTCAATTTTTTTGTTTCGATACGAACCATAGAGCTATAAAGTCCGAAATACACATGCTACTTAGTAGCACATAAGAACGCTAGTTTCGAGTAGATGCTACGTAGCAGCATACAATAAGCACGTGTATACGGGCTAATTGTATATTACTACGCAGCATTTGCTCGAAACTAGCATGCTTGTGCTCTTGTAGTAGCATATGTATGAATTCCGGACTTTATACAATAAGAAGAATGTACCCAAACCCATATTCTACAATTTTGCACTTATTTATTCAAAAACTTTCGAGATGGCCGTCTGGCTGTGTTTAGTTTCCTTTAGCTCTTCATAATGGATATAATATTTTAATTTTTAAGTTTCGTTCTGTGCTTTGTTTTTTTATTGTTGATAATGCGTCATTTATATACGTCTTGATTGTCTGACAATTAGACAATAAATACAAACTCGGAAAGCAAATCCAAAAAAATATCGGTTTAGAGAAATCGATCTTTTAGACCTCGATTGTTTTGAGTATCGATTTAATAGACTACGATTCGAATCGATTCAAACATAAATCATTTTTGGAGAGAATCGACAGCCCTAACATAGCAACTGTCACTTCGAATGTTGTCATACCAATTTCAAAATTCTACCAAAAAAGATGTGTTGCCTGCTAAAAATATCAAGTAATAAGTAGTTATATCACTGTTAACCCAAAATCTAAAGGTCGCTTGGAAACATTTAAAACTAAACTCTCAAATAAAATCCCACTTTTGTCAACTAATGATGACCCTAATCAACATTATAATGATTTTTTCACAATGTATTGCACGCAATTTGATACTACTTTTATTCCTAAGACGATTTCGGTAAATAGCAATACTTCCTTCAGTGACTGGGCCACCATTGGTATTAATAAAAGTAGAAAACGGCTGTATGAGCTGTATGAAGAACGGACTTATATTAACACTGTAGAATTTAATTTATATGTTAAGAATTATTCTAAATTATTTAAAAAAGTATGTTATTTGGCGAAATCTCGCTACTTAAGTTCAAAAATTAAAAATAGTAGTAATGTAATTAAAATGACTTGGGATATTATTAATAGCGAAACGGGAAGGTCTTGCAACCGAAGTAGTGATTACAGCCTTGCTATTGATGACAGTATCATTAAATCAGATTCGCAAGTCGCCGCGGCATTTGAAAATTTCTTTGCAGAGATTCCCGTATCGACTACAAAATCTCTAAATTCATCACCAACTGCTGCAGAAATTTTACTTAAAGAAAACGTTCCAGTTTGTGAATCCCAATTTTATTTCCAATATGTCACTTGTAATGATGTAATCAAAACTTTTAATACTTTAAATGTTAAAAAGACTGCAGATCTATGGGGTAATTCTGTTGACGTTGCTAGGTCTATTATAGACATTGTAGCACCTACTTTAGCAGTAATCTTTAATAATTGTATAGATTGTGGTGAGTTTCCTGATCTAATGAAATATAGTAAAATTATACCATTGTTTAAATCGGGTAGTACATCAGACCCTACTAATTATAGACCTATATCAGTGCTACCTACTTTTAGTAAAATTTTTGAGAAAATTATTTTAGATCAAATTCAAAGATATTTTAATAAACACAAATTATTACACAACAAACAGTTTGGTTTCACAAAGGGTCGTTCAACAACTGATGCTGGTGTTGAACTTTTGGGACACATTTATAATGCATGGGAAGATAAATGCGATGCGTTGGGCATTTTTTGCGATTTGTCTAAGGCTTTCGATTGCGTTCTCCATGATACATTGATCAGGAAGCTGCACTACTACGGAGTCCGGGGCGCCTCTCTGGATCTTCTTACTTCATACTTGAGTAATAGGATTCAGAGAGTTGATGTGAACGGCAAAAGGTCTTCCGGGTCTGTAGTCAGAATGGGGGTTCCTCAAGGCTCAATTCTGGGTCCTTTTTTGTTTCTAATCTATATCAACGACTTGCCTTACCTCATAAAGGATAAACATGATATAGTGCTGTTTGCAGATGACACTTCACTTTTATTTAAACTCAAACGTCAGCAGGTGGTTGTTGATAATGTAAATAATGCTCTTTCAACTGTAGTTAACTGGTTTAATGTCAATAATCTTCTCCTTAACGAGAAAAAAACAAAATGCATAAAGTTCACATTACCCAATGTAATACAAGTGAACACTAGTGTGTCAATAAAGGGTGAAGAGTTGAAACCCGAGGATTCCACAGTGTTCTTAGGTTTAACTTTGGATGCGCAGCTTCAGTGGAGCCCCCATATAGATAAACTGTCCAAAAAACTTAGCTCTGCAGCATACGCCGTAAGGAAAATTCGTGGTTTAACTGATTTAGAGACAGCTCGTTTAGTATACTTTAGTTATTTTCATAGTGTGATGTCGTACGGCATTCTGTTGTGGGGAAATGCCGCCGATATTCAGACAATTTTTGTTTTACAGAAAAGGGCTATTCGTGCAATTTATAAATTAAGTCCCAGACACTCCCTCAGAGACAAATTTAAAGAGATTAATATTATGACTGTTCCCTCTCAATATATTTATGAGAATCTCATGTATGCACATAAAAATATTAATCTGTTTAAAAGATACAGTGATATCCATAGCATAAATACTAGGAACAAACACAAATTTATTGTACCAAAAACCAGGCTCAAGAAAAAAATAGGTGGTTCGTTTAGATGTCAATGTATACGTTTCTATAATAAACTTCCTAGCCAAATTCAAGAACTAAGCATAAATAAATTTAAATAATTTATTAAACGTAAGCTATGCCAGAAAGCTTTTTACACAATTAATGACTTTCTTGAGGACAAAAAGGCGTGGGATTGAGCTGCTTCAATGATATACATGAGCCATTGTTTTCATATGTACTACTTACTGATGAAAAATTTTTTTATATATATATTTTTTTTTTTTTTTTAATATTCGTTTTTGACATGAATACTTGTATAGTATTGTATTATATTTTTTATTTTATTTTTTTATTGACATTTTATTATTTTTTTTTTTTTTTTTTTGACTTGAATACTTTGTTAAGTATTATATTTATTTTTATTTTTTGATTGACATATTATGATTACTATTTTGTTTGACACAAATATTTACTTTGTAAAGTATTATATTTTTATTTTTTTTTGATTAATTAATTATTGTAAATGTGAGGACTATGTGGGTTATTATTATTATTTTCTCCTCCTTTTTACAGTAATTTTCAACGTTGTCTGACAGTTTGAGTACTTTTGCGGCCTACCCAAATGTCTTTTCTTTGGTATTGTTCGTCATGTCATTGAGCTCCTTAGTGGTTTTTAAGTTGAGCTATTCGACTATTGACAAATGCTTGCACTGACTGGACAGGTCCACTCAAATATGTTTGGTTCTTTCTTCAAAAGACCACTACAGACACTAAGCTGCATGGTCCTCATATAGAATAATGTGAATGCGAGAACTATGTATGTCGTTATATTCATGTAGATTTTATGATTGTCTGGCAGTTTGAGTATTTTTTGCGGCCTACTCAAATGTCCTTACTTTGGTATTGTTCGTCGGTTCGTTGAGCACCTCAGAGTTCTGAGTTGAGCTTCGCGATGACTGACAAATGCTTGCACTGTCTGGACAGGTCCACTCGAATTCGTGTGTTGCTTTCTTCATAAAGCTCATCCCAGACATAAACGTACATGGTTCTCATATGATCTAACCAGTCCACATTGTATGGATTTGAACACTAAAAGAGACTTTGACCTCTGAGTTTGTTTCGGTGTTTCTTCTCAGGGTAGTCAGCTAGGAAACACCGGCCTCATCTAGCTTAAACTGACAAAAAACATTGACGTGTAAAAGTGTTCCTTGTAACCTATTTACTGAATAAACATCATTTATCATTTATCATTGAATCACAGATAGGTTTGTATACTGCCCTTGCTGCGCTGTACTGTAACACTAGGTAAGTCGAGTCGCTGCCCAGCAATCAAGTAATGTGACAGTCAGGTTGGAGTACTACGCATCTAGTAGCACTTCACTTCACAGCCACCAATAAGTTTGAATATAACCTAGGTGTAATGGCAAGGCTCAATTACACTATCCAATTTCAAGGGAGCCAATTTAGGAACAATCTAAATAAGAAGTTAGCGATCACACTACACAAAATTGGACTCCTAACTGCTATTACACCTTCCGATTTCCTAAATTCGCTCCCTTGAAATTGAATAGTGTTATTGAGCCCTAGCAGTATGGGAATTATGCTTTTTTAATGACAGCAAACCTTTTTATATTGTGATTTCAACCGGATGCAAGTGAACGCCTTTATAGGCCTCCAAGTCACTAATGAACTGAGATAATATTTGCCCCTAGCATAGATTTCAAAAATAAAAACATTAGCCTCCGTCTGGGGCAGTCGGGTGAAGACAGGGCCGTCCGAATTCCGAACGTTGGCTTAGGGTGGTATTACATCTATCCTAGATCTTTGTCCAATGTGAGTTTGATCAAAGAAATAGGACGACTTCGTCGAATTTGATCAAATTTCTGTAACGGATGCCCAGTAAATCTGTCAAAGAAATTTGATCAAATATAGGACAAAGATATAGGATAAATGTAATACCACCCTTTTACGCATTCACCCTATACGAATCACAGCCTTTTTAATGTCTCGCCACAGAGCACTAACATAATGTCTCGCGCCAAGGACCGCTCGCGCTCTCGAAGATAGCCGACCGCGTGCCGAGTAATACTTAGGTCTAGCGCGCACCCCACAAAAAAAAAAAAGGTCTAGCGCGCGGTCCGCCCTGCACTAACTTCATCTAAAGAAAGAATAACCCACAGAGCACTAGAATAACCGAACACATACAAACAGAGCAATCTTAAGGTGGATGCTCCGGGTAGCCCGCGAAATTTAAATTTTCTCACGTTTTTTGGAATATGCAGGTCAGTGCCAGGTTGTATCTATAAATAAGTCAGAATTTGATTCGCGGGCGTAGCAAGTATGTATTTATAGAATTATAATCATTAAAATCATCAATACAACTCTTTCAGTTAGAATTGATGCCAAATGTAAGTATTTCATGAAATCATGACTTGCTACGGCCACGAATCAAATTTTGACCAAGATACAACCTGACACTGACCTGCAAATTGCAAAAAACGTAAGAAATTTGAATTTCGCGGGCTAGGGTGGAGCTTTCACCTTAAGGGCCTACCTCCGCATAAGTGGCGCCCTCATTGAACAAAAAATCGTATCTTAGCTTACAAAACAAAGATTAAAAAATCCTATGTTGCGTTTTTTACAAAGAGGATAAGGTACGAGGGCGGGTTAATAAGTCCGTGACTTTTTGAATTTCTGACCTCTTTACTGAAAAAGCAACACTACTCCTGTCAACAGGCATCTGTCAGTTGACTCCTGTCAAAATTTGAACTTGCTGCGTCAGTTAGTTTGTGTTTGACAGCTATCTTTATCAGACTACCCAGTAATTTGAGGAAAAAATGGAAAAAAGTGAATCTCGTGTGCATTATTTTTTGCGAAAAAAAAAACCATTACCGAGACCAAGGCTAAGCTTGATAAATACTATGGGGACTCTGCACCATCGATTTCAATGGTTAAAAAGTGGTTTACTGAATTTCGTTGTGGCCGTACAGGCACTGAAGATACCGAACGTCTTGGACGCCCAGTTGAGGTCTCTTCACCCGAAACAATCGAAAAAATTCACGATATGGTGTTGGCCGACCGAAGATTGAAAGTGCAAGAGATTGTGGAAGCCGTAGGGATCTCGCATGGCTCAGTGGTTTCAATTTGGAATGATCACTTGGGCATGAGAAAGCTTTCCGCAAGATGGGTGCCGCGTTTGCTCACAGTCGACCACAAACGCAATCGTGTAACAACTTCACAGGAAGGTTTGGCGTTGTTTAATCGCAATATGGAGGAGTTTTTGCGCCGTTTTGTAACCGTGGACGAAACATGGATCCATCACAACACACCAGAGACCATACAACAGTCAAAACAGTGGGTTTCTAAGGGTGAATCGGCGCCAAAGAAGGCCAAGGTGGGTTTGTCAGCCAATAAAGTTATGGCGACTGTTTTTTGGGATGCACGCGGGATAATCCACATTGACTACCTTCAAAAGGGAAGAACAATCAATGGGGAATATTATGCCAACTTATTGGACCGATTCAATGACGATTTGAAAAAAAACCGACCTCATTTGGCCAAGAAAAAAGTTCTTTTCCACCAAGACAATGCAAGGGTGCACACATGTGCAGTTGCCATGGCAAAAATCATTGAATTGGGCTATGAATTGCTCCCTCATCCGCCCTATTCTCCAGATTTGGCTCCGAGTGACTACTTCTTGTTCCCAAACCTGAAGAAATGGCTTGGTGGAAAAAGATTTGACTCCAATGATGAAGTCATCTCGCAAACAAAAGCCTATTTTGAGGACCTCGACAAATCATATTTTTTGGAAGGGATAAAAAAATTGGAGAAGCGTTGGACAAAGTGTATAAAGCTCAAGGGAGACTACGTTGAAAAATAAAATGATTTATTTATCAAAAAATCTGTGTTTTATTCCAAAAGTCACGGACTTATTGACCCGCCCTCGTATTTTTACGTGGTTAAAACAGGACTCAAAATGTTTCGTATCCAAAGTAGTAAGCAAAAGTACCAAAAACGGCCGTTTGTGACACTTTTGCTTACTACTTTGGATACGAAACATTTTGAGTCCTGTTTTAACCACGTAAAAATACCTTATCCTCTTTGTAACAAACGCAACATAGGATTCTTTCATCTTTATTTTCTACGCTTTGCTACGATTTTTTATTCAATGAGGGCGCCACTTGGCGCATATATACGCCTTAATAAGTATCCTATTATAATATAAATGCGTTTGGACGGATAGATGGATGTTTGTTACAAAATCACGCCAGAACGGCTGAACGGATCTGGATGAAATTTGGGACAGAGATTATAGTTCGGAGTTTATAGTCGGGAAAGTACTAATTCGATGCGGACAAAGCCGCTGGCAGAAGATAGTTTAATATAAAGCTTGTAAGAGTTCATTTGCGCCAACTATGGCCTCAAGTCAAACAGTGAAATGCAAAAGTCATGTTGGTTTATACGCAAACTGAAATATATTTCACAACCAATAAACATGTTAAGTATAAAATCAAATAAAAATGGAGGTATATCACAGATTTCAGAACACAATATACCAAAAACAACATACATGAGATTTTTGGTACATTTGGCATAATGCTTGTTTAAGAAAATGAGCAGTTTTTTTATTAGATTAAAACTAAATAATCTGCATGAGACTGGTTATTTTAAAATATACCATTTGTTTCCGTATTTTGAATCTCTTGATGAGGACAGAGCACATAATTTTTGTATTCTTAGTCAATTTAAAAAAATACTAAATTTTAACCAATCAAGATGATCACGATGTTTGTAGTCCATTTACAGTTATTTTACCTTTGACAGCAACCTTACCGCATCAAGAAAAAAGGTACCTGTATTTTGATAGTGTGGCATTTCTCTTTTAAAACAATTGGAGCACACTAGCGCTGCTAACCAAAAATTTTATCATCTAACAACTACACTGTAGCCCAAAATATTTTTGTCCATTGCCATGTCATCGATAACATGCTGCAACTTAGTTATAGTTTTAAACCTGTCTTCATTTTCTACACCGTAGACACAATCCTTTAGTAGCTTGTCTAAATGTGGTCTGGATGCGTTAACCTCCTTGGGTATCGGGTATAAGTATGGATCTTCATCTCCAGCTAATAAGTAGCAGGCGGCCCAAATGTTGTGGTCACTGAGATGATGTTTGCACATATTATCTATGGAGAATGAGAACCCTAAGCCCATAGGTTCCCTGCCGTAGCGTTGATACCAGTTGGGCAGGTCCGCTTTTGGTGATATGTGCTTGTCCAAGATTACGAAGTCCTCAAGATCAATGAAAGTGACGTCATCTTTTTCGTTAACCACTATGTTGTCTAGTGACCAGTCCATGAGGTAGAAACGGAATCTGAAATGGAAATACATTAAAATAAATTAAGAGGTTCTTATTGTTCGTTTTTGTTCAAAAACACTAGTCAACATATTATATAATGGCATCTAATAAGTATAAGTACAAAAGTTTTATTTGGAACATAGACAGTTGACCTGTATGAGTGGCGTGAGGAGGCGAAACTCCGCTGCCGCGACACCTCGCGGCTGAGGAGTGGCTGGAGAGGCGCCACGGCGTCCTCACCTTCAGCCTGACGCTGGTCCTCCGGACACGGCTGTTTCGGGAGGTACCTGTTTCGGATCAGGCGGGAGGAAACTCCCGGGTGTTTCCAATGCGAGGATCGCCCAGAAGACACGGTGGAGCATACGGTGGAGGTTTGCCCCGCTTGGGCACCGCCGTCGATCGCTGCCGCCGCCGGCGGCAGCGATCTTTATCTTTATCTTTAGACCCGGGCCTGCGGACGGCGAGTAGTGGGTAACTCGCCGTCCGATCAGCACCAGGCCCGAGAGTCGACGGCGCGTAGTGTTCCACGCGCGCCTCAAAGAGTTGTCAGCAAACATGACAGGGCCCGTCATGGCCGATGCCTGCCCGAGGGTTGAGGATAAATTCGAAAGAGTTACCTCGCCTCTGGGCATTCAGGGCAGGGAGGAACAAGGGTGCGTTTTAGTCAGTAAGAGTCTGACACGCCCTTCCGCTCCACCCTAGACCGGGAGAAGTCATTGGATGATTTCCCAACCCCCAAAAAAAAAAAAAACACAGTTGGCTCAATCACAAAGAAAACGATGATAGCTACAAAAGTTTATAACTGTGTTGCAGTTATCAACGCCCATTTAAACAAGAAAACAATTGTTCGACTTAAACTATTACATTTGGGTAAACTTTAGTAGAAAAGAGGGGGTGTGTGGGAGTGTGTGTGTGTGTGTGAGAGAGTGTGTGTATGGGTGGGAGTGGGTGTGCATAGGAGGGTGTGTGTGAGTGTTATGGTGTGCTTGTGTGGAGTGTGGGGGGTGTAAGTGTGACTGACTGAGGGTTTAGGTGTGTCAGTGTTAGAGCTAGTTAAGTTTCCACAATTTTGTCAGTTGCGTCATATGACAATGATTTCAACCACTCAGTCAACTTTCTTCCCAAAAGACCATGGGGTAAAAGGTAAATATTTAAGGTCTCATTTATGTTGTTATAGAGCTTGGAGCTGATAAACCTGAAATGTCTTCTCGCTACTGCTATTCCACAGGGTAGATTTTTGCATACTCTGTCAGATTGGTGCTTTGCATTGCTATAAGTTGGATCTTAGTGTATCTCTTTGTGTTTTCTGAGTATAGTCTGTAGTATGAAGAGCTGCCTAACCGTGAGAACCTTGCAAAGTGAATAGAGGTCAGATGTCGGAGAGCAGATTGGTGTCTTTGATAGGACCTTTAGTACAGCCCTCTGCGCCCTTTCTAGACGTAGCATGGTAGTTTTGTGCGCTCCACCCTACGCGGTCACGCAATACCCAAGGACTAATTGAGCGAGAGCAAGGTAGACAGTTATCAAACATTTGAAGTCGGCAACGCCCCTAAGTTTTTTAAATATATAAATTAATAATAATAATAATATTCCACAACTATCACACAACGCCATCTAGTCCCAAGCTAAGCAGAGCTTGTGTTATGGGTACTAGACAACTGATAAACATACTTATAGATTTCTAAATACATAAATATTATAGATAAATTACACCCAGACACAGAACAAATGATCGTGCTCATTACACAAACATTTGTCCTGGGTGGGAATCGAACCCACGACAGGGTCACTAACCACTAGACCAACAGGCCAGTCAAACTAATCTTCGCACACGTTTCAATGTAGAGTCAATCCGCTTTTTCCATTTAAGGAGATTGTCGATGATGACTCCAAGATATTTAATGTTGTCAGTTAGTTCGATAGGTGTACAGTTACAAGTTGAAAAATCAGTAAGTGTGCAAGCGTGAGCTTTGATTTTCAGGGGTCGAAAGGGCTTTTTTTTTTTTTGTGGGGTGGGAAATCATCCAATGACTTCTCCCGCTCTGGGTGGAGCGAGAGGGCGTGTCAGACTCTTACTGATTAAAACCCACCCCTGTTCCTTCCCTGCCTGAGTGCCCAGGGGTGCCGTAACTCATTTTCAGAATTTATCCGCTACCCCTAGGCATGCAGGCACCGGCCACGATGGGCCCCGTCAGTGGTGGCTGACTACATCTCTTTGAGGCGCGTGTGGAGCACTACGCGCCGTCGACTCACGGGCCTGGTGCTGATCGGACGGCGAGCTAACCACTGCTCGCCGTCCGCAGGTCCGGGTCTACGGTGGCCGGAAATCGTCTCGCGACGTCCTACGCCTAGTACGCCCAGTACCTTTCCTGCGGTGGTAGCGGCCGGGGCCGCGAGGGCCACTCCGTTGAGATTCCCTCACGCGTCCCGCCTCCGCCTTCACGAGCATTACTGCTTCACAGAAGGCGGAGACTGCTTCCCATTCCCTCTCGCTCCGTACCATGGCCTGAACCAGGGCCGGGCGCGAGAGGTCGCCGCCACCTATCGGATCCACGAGGACACGGCGGTGTTCCGCCCAAGCGGGGCAGACCTCCACCGCGTGCCCACGTGTCCTCTGGGCGATCCGCGCAGTGGTAACACCCGGGCGTTTCCTCCCGCCCGATCTGATGCAGGAACCTCCCGAAACAACCGTGTCCGGTGAGGACCTGCGTCAGGCGGAAGGTGAAGACGTCGTGACGCCTCTCCAGCCACTCTTCAAAGAGGGGCACTACCGCCACAATAGTGGCGTGCCCAGCGCTGGGTTGCGACAGTCTTTTTTTTATTTTATTGGGTTTGGGACAAAAAACAGTTACATGCAAAGCTTAACTAAAGATTCTTAAATTAGCACAATAATTAGAAATACATACCTAATCTATTCTATATTTATGTTACTACACATGTAACCCACACCATTGTCCACGAATTCACATAAACAAAAGTTAAATGAAAACAGACATACAGTGTGCATCATAAAATACTTTTAAAAAGAAGAAGAAAGAAATATATTTATATATATACCTACTTAAGAATTTAGTAACTCTATTGCTCTTGCCTTGAAACGATGTTTGGAAAGAGTAAATATATCAAGTTCCATAAAGTGAGTGTTGTACGCGTCAACGAGACGACGAAGAGGCACGCGCACCCCGGCGTTATTCCTGCACCAGTTTGTGTGGAACAGCTGAGGCACACGTACTCCACGAAGCATGACAGTTCTAGGTACTGTATAATGTAGACTATTTGATAAAGGAATGCAGTCGAATCTATTATTACATATACCATGCAGCATCATTACACCCAGAAGAAATCGTCTAGATTTCAAACTAAGAACATTATATCGTATCAGTAATTGTTCATAGGAGACTTTAGGACGACAACATCTATAATTTATAGTACGTAAACATTTCTTCTGCACAATTTCTAGCCTATCCTTGTACTTATCATATAGAGGATCCCAAATTTGGACGGCGTATTCCAACTGCGACCGAATCAGTGTCTTGTATAATATTAAGAATGTAGAGGCTCGCACAAAGCTACTTGAAAATCTCTTCACGAGTCCATACATTTGAAAGGCCTTTTTTACTATATTGTCAATATGAGTATCAAAATGCAGGCTAGAGTCAATCGTTACACCCAAGTCACAGACAGATTGAACTTCATTAAGTATTATGTTATTTAATGAATAATTAAATTTGACCTGAATTTTATTTTTAGGAAAAGAGATTGTGTAACATTTGGGAAGACTAAGAAAGAGTTTATTTTTGAGGCAGTATTCATAAAATCTATCAAGGTCTTGTTGTAAATAACAGCAGTCACGAATATTATTACACGTGATATAAATTTTTATATCGTCTGCATACATCAAGAAATGTGAGTTGATAAAACAATGTTTAATGTCATTAATAAACAATATAAATAGAAAAGGACCCAATACTGATCCCTGTGGAACCCCGGATGTAACAACTATAAAGTCAGATTCATGACCATTAATGACAGTCGCTGTCTCCATGTCGCCATGAGATCCTGCCGGAGCTCCGTCCGCCGAGCCGCGAGGTGTCGCGGCAGCAGAGTTTCGCCCCGGCGTTTGGCCTCCTCGCGCCACTCCCAGAGCAGCGCGAGGACTCTGGCCTCTAGATCTCATGGCGACAATCCGGCAAGGAGGCTCGCCGCCTCACAGGAGACCGTGTGGTATCCGCGGATGAGCCGAATGGCCATGACCCTTCGGGACGCGTTCAACCGGCGAGCTGGTCGCTTCCTCAGGGAACACGCCCACACCGGTGCTCCGTAAAGGGCCATGGACCGCACGATCCCCGCGTAGAGCCTCCGGCAGGAGGCGTTTGGACCCCCCAGATTGGGCAGAAGCCGCTTCAGAGCAGCACTGGCCTGCTCCAATCTGGGAGCCAAACGTCGAAAATGCTCGACGAAGTTCCACCGGCTCGAGGACGAGTCCCAGGTACTTCATCGTAGGGGTCGGAGGGGCTGGCTTAAAATGCCTGGGATAAAGGGTATGAACTTGGTTTTGCTGATATTAAGCGTGAGGAGGTTTTTATTTAACCAGTACATTACCACACTGAGTGCCATCTCCGCTTTGTTGAAGGTATCCGACCTGTCCTTGCCGTGAATAATAGGCGCTGTGTCAATTGGAACCTAATAGTATTTTATTAATGACTAACAAGGTTCAGTTTCACCAAAAAATAGTGGCCGCCGTCTTTTGGTTGGTTACTAATTTACACTATACCCACCTGTCATGTTTAAAAGTGAAGTCCATAGCAGCCTCAAGCATTTTCTTAGCATACTTTAGTTTCCGATGCCAAGATATGTGTGTCAGCGATGACAGGGGTTCACCCTCATATGCCACCACCTCCAAGCGGCCACAAACACCTGCGTAGGCAGGCACTGGCCATCCATTGGTTTTTGTTAGTACCTGAAAAATTTCAGAACTTGATTTGAAGTTAGATAATCTCATTTCTATTTTTTTTTATCTATATTTATTTCTTTCTCTTAAATATTTTTCTTTTTATCTCCATTTTAAATTTTGTATCTTTTATCTTTTTCTGTACAATAAAGATTCAATTAGAATTAATGTAGTTTCGTGAAAACAAAAAAATTGTAAATAGTTTATCAAAAACCTTGCATTATTTAGGAAAATGTTAAAGTCCATAATCCACCATGCAGGCCCAATTTGGTCTAGCACAACACAAGAAGTATCATCTTTTTAATGTGTGCGTACGTGCAGCGGAATGTTGTTGAATTTAAAGATTTTAATTATGCAGATATTTAGTGTATGACGTCGTATAATTGTGTATGGTAAAAAAAAAATTGTGCACGCAACCATTGTGGAGAAATTCACCAAAAACTGATTCCGCTGGGCGAACGTTGTCCTGGCGGAACTTTTTTTAATCCATAGACTTTAGAAGAAAAGAGATGTGTCCAAAAATTAGTGTGTATTTGTGTGTAATTGTGTATGTATGAATAAAACTAGTGCATGCATAAACTTCGGAGAAATTCAAGTTTCCGCTACGCGAACGTTTGGCCATTAGCTAGTTTTCATATAAAGCGCTTACATAGAGAACTGTAGATTTTTACATACGTTGTTTTGAATTTGTTTATATTTGTTTAAAAAACAGATTTAGAAAAAATCGTAGGGCTTAAAAGATAAAAATATAAACGTAAAATACGCTTATTAGGTCTTAGTTCTTAAAGTATGCACTTTGGGGTCTAGATTTTCACGTTTATACAAACCTTGTAAGTGTCTGCAACATGTTGCCAAGTATCAATGATGTTCCGTTAGTAACTAAAGAGTTATAGGACAAATTTACCATGAACAGATCACTGTTTACAAAGCAGTCAAATATCACGACGTTCTGAAGGAATTGCATGGTAATATGTATGTCAATAATTAGTGTATTCATTCAACTATTCTTATGCAAAATTTCATGTCATTAAATTCAGTAATTAAAGAAAAACAATTATAATACTGACGAAGCATCGAAAACCTACATAACCCGACCAAGTTCGGATGGCTACCAAAAAGCGGCCGTGCCATATATCTAAGAAACGTTCTTAACCTTCCAATATAGTATTTATTAATATGGTACAGTTGCGTACACAAGCGTTAGGAAAAAGTAAAACAATTGCATTTCTTGAATGAAAAATATTTTTTTAATAATAACCATAAGACATTATTATATCGACGCCATGCGTCAAGTTAATGTGACCGAGTTGTACTAACACACACAAAATTTCAATTCAAAAACCGATTAGGTACACAAATTAAACTCTATATCAATAGACCTAAGGTCTAATTTACAACAAATTTGCAACTAAATGAGCAAGTTCCTGTTACTCGGTTTATCCTTACCCAGGAAGGTGGTGATCTTGTTCTGGAAGTTGTTCCAGGTTGCCGAGGAGTTGACGATCTGTGAGAGGCCCACATACGTATATCATTACATGTAGGTAATAAACATAAGGTGATTATTTAATAACAATATTTCTTTTCAACATTTCGTTATAATCTGGTCGGTCGTTTAGTAGTTTAGATCTATTCAGTAGTTTGTCTTTAACCAGGAAAAACATCTACTTTGTTACGATTATATTATAATATATGTCTAGTATAATTTATTATTATAAATTTAAGTAAATAGATATAGAATTAGATCAATCAGTAGATATTAACTTGGGTTTATGGTGTCTGTCCAATGTTAACATAACACAATTATTATAATTTATCTGCCTAATAAACTACCTACGTAAATGAATAAGTCTATAGCTATTAATTTATTATAAAATCTTACCTTATATCTGTTATCAGCTTCTCACTATCATTCACTCAATATTCCTACTACATAATTATGTTATGCTTCACTGTTACACTATAACATTAATAACACACTTTGTCAATATTATTATTACAGAGAATTGGCGATGCATAGCAAAACAACAGCGCATACGCACATTGTCCTTGACTGCACATTTATTTGTTTGTGACTGGGGATGAAACAAAATCAGGTTCAAGTTCAACAGCAAACGAATACGCGCGAAAACATATTGCCCTCTCTTTTCTTCAAGGATGACAGTACCGTTTCAAGCGGGAAGCCGCCTATCGCTCGTTGCGCGCAGCGCGTTGTCTATTTTTTCACACAAGAAATTTTTGATCAATTCATAACTACAATACTTAAGACTATTTACGAGTAACTAAAGGATTAAGCGTACCGAACTTCGAACAAAATAATTCTGCATATTTTGGTGGGGTGCGGGGGCGGGGAACACGCTCACATACATAAGAAAAAAAAATCGATTCAAGAAGTAGTTTTTTTTAAGTTATTAGATTGTTTGATCCACTAAAGTTGCAAAGGGGAACGCTCGTGCATGCCTAGTCTATTGGTTAAATAGTGTAATAAGCTACAATATGATAAATATTTACCTAAACAGTAGTACATACTTACATGTGGTAAATATTTAATTTCCCTAAGGGGTCTATAGTTAGTAGTGGTGGTTAATTTAACAGAAAG
Source organism: Polia nebulosa (assembly GCA_951329385.1). NCBI lineage: Eukaryota > Metazoa > Arthropoda > Insecta > Lepidoptera > Noctuidae > Polia > Polia nebulosa. The sequence goes on along the minus strand of OX589600.1, from coordinate 12,385,360 downwards.
CAATATAAATAACGCGTTATTTAAAAATATAGATAAGCAAATGCTTACTCGGCTCTCACTTGTTGCTTTCTGCTTATCAGCTAATCTGCTTATCTGGTTTTAACACATAATTCACATTTCACAGATTTCACAAATTCACACGCGTAAGTCGTAAGCAGGGTCGTAAACTCGTAACAGTCGTAACAAGTCGTAACGCGCGTAAGTCGAAAACACTCAGCCGGCCGGCAAGCGGGGGCCTGCGGGGGCGGCGTCAGTCGTTGCATCACAGCGCTTACCGTCGGTCACGCGCGTATATAGTTTAGCGCTGTGCGCGAATCACGTAATCATCTTCATCACGTATTATTTATTAATTAATCAGTTATATTTATGTTAGTTTTTTGTGTAAAGTGTTAAGTGTAAATAAACAGTGATAGAGAGAGGACAAGGACACGTATTTTAAACTATAATTGTGTAAGGAAGGACGATTGTTGTTGTTTTGTGTTTGAATTTATTTAGGTACTTTTATCAAGATGATTTTTTTGTGTAAATAAACAGTGCTAGAGAGAGGACACGTATATATTATAATCTGTAATTGTGTTGTGTAAGGAGGACGATTGTTGTTGTTTTACTTTTGTACGACAAACTGGGAAAAAGTCGCTCACCCTACTTTCAACGTCAAGTTAACAATAAATTACAAGATGAAACTGTACTAAACCCTATATAATGAGATAGCTTATTTCATAGCCATTTCAATGGACTTAGTTTTCTGAGATATCGTAGATCCTTTTTTTTTTTTTTTCAAAAAAGCATGTTAAATTAAAGCATTTAAGAAAGCCTGCTTACAACTTTTAGCAAAAAGCATTTAACAAGTGATTGCCAAAAAGCAACTTTGCACACCACTAATAGTTAGAATCCTGATCCGTGAAATCTTCAATAGAAATTAGCTGTATGAATTTTATTTGTCGTAAATAATATATTTAGATTATATCTCAAGTCTCAAGCGCATACTTAAATAAAGTACCTACGTAAATAGTAGCTACTTTCTGTCATAGTCAAATACATTTAAAAAAGTAGGTGTACAAAAATAAATGACCTATAAATTATATCGAAACAACAATTGTGTTATCACCTATACCAATTAAATACCGGTATTATACTGTAAATTTTGGGATGTTACCTAAATATATTGCACGGCCGCTTTTTTGTAGCCATCCGAACTTGGTCGGGTTATGTAGGTTTTCGATGCTTCGTCAGTATTATAATTGTTTTTCTTTAATTACTGAATTTAATGACATGAAATTTTGCATAAGAATAGTTGAATGAATACACTAATTATTGACATACATATTACCATGCAATTCCTTCAGAACGTCGTGATATTTGACTGCTTTGTAAACAGTGATCTGTTCATGGTAAATTTGTCCTATAACTCTTTAGTTACTAACGGAACATCATTGATACTTGGCAACATGTTGCAGACACTTACAAGGTTTGTATAAACGTGAAAATCTAGACCCCAAAGTGCATACTTTAAGAACTAAGACCTAATAAGCGTATTTTACGTTTATATTTTTATCTTTTAAACCCTACGATTTTTTCTAAATCTGTTTTTTAAACAAATATAAACAAATTCAAAACAACGTATGTAAAAATCTACAGTTCTCTATGTAAGCGCTTTATATGAAAACTAGCTAATGGCCAAACGTTCGCGTAGCGGAAACTTGAATTTCTCCGAAGTTTATGCATGCACTAGTTTTATTCATACATACACAATTACACACAAATACACACTAATTTTTGGACACATCTCTTTTCTTCTAAAGTCTATGGATTAAAAAAAGTTCCGCCAGGACAACGTTCGCCCAGCGGAATCAGTTTTTGGTGAATTTCTCCACAATGGTTGCGTGCACAAATTTTTTTTTACCATACACAATTATACGACGTCATACACTAAATATCTGCATAATTAAAATCTTTAAATTCAACAACATTCCGCTGCGCGTACGCACACCTTTTTAATGTCCTCACTGCAGGGGCACAGGCCTCCTCTCTCACAATAAGTACTCAAGTTTAATAACAAAGCCCGTAACTTACCTGCAGAATTATAGGTTCTGGGTTGAGACTCAACATCGTCCAAATGTTTACTATATCAACTTGTTCCCTCCTACTATTAAATACAGGCAATATAAAGTCAAACAAACTGTATGCATACGGGCACATAATCAACCCTTTCCGAGGGTTCAGATCAGGCTTTTTCAAATCATACTCCACAAGTTTTATTAATTTGTCATCAATACTAGAAAGATTTAGCAAATGCACTGGCTTACAGTTCTTCTTAAGCTTAAAAGTCTTGCACAGATTGTCATCAAATGACTTGAACTCTGAATTGTGAGCTAACTTCTTCATGATAACTCTTCGATTTGACTTTGTGTAACCGTAAAAAATGTTTTTAGCGTTGAACATACCAGACCAAGTAGTCGAAGATTCCAAGATTACTTGGTTGGAATATAGTTCTGGACATATTGAAATTCCATAACAAGCCGGACACCGGTTTAGGTCAGTCAAAAACATCACTTTGGGAGACTTCCAGTCACCGAACAGGAAAACCGACAAGTAGAAAGAAAAGAAAAAGGCCGTCACCACCAAAATAACTCTTTTAATGAATCGGCGACGCAGCATCGTGGCTTCGTATTGTTTGTCAATCATGATTGTGAACTCTATACTCTATAGTTAATTGAAACATTCTAGAGATTTGGGATTTTTATCAAACATTCCGAATATAGCAAGAATCTAGCAACAAAGAAAAGAAAAATAGAAATAAACAATTTTGATGTCTATCAATCACAATGTTTTTATTTTCGTTTGACATTGACAGTTCATACTTTGACAGAACAAAATAATCAGACAGAAAGATGTTTGATGGTTGTAGTTTACAAAAATCCTTTGTAAAAAGTGAAATTACTGACAAAGGTTATCGTATAAACATGGTAAAAAAATAGTAGTGAAATATTTTACTTTAGTCTTGTTTTCTATTTCTAAGTTGTAACGCGCATTGCAAAACCCGTTTTAGAACGATATTATATGTGTCAATGCTTACATCCTACAGCGCTGTCATATCAGTCTGTCAAGTAGTGATAGCAATTTTTGCGAATCGCTGACGATTCTATGAAAAAATAAAGCAAAACAAAGCGTAATTTGATAATTGATGGCGCGGAAAGTATTTCGTAACTGAACCAGTATTATTTTCATGTCAAGTTTAACTTTATTGAACGTGATAGTATTGTGTTTACCTAATCTGTGATCAGCTGTTTTTAAAAATGGGTTTTATTTCATATTTTATGGATAATTATACGGCCAGTCTATACGATATAATCGGTGAGTTGTATTTTTAATATTGACCTTGTACTTTATCGATTATAAGTACCTACAGTTATTTTACCATCCGGTTTTTGTGTTCATCTTCCTCGTATGTAAAGTTCGCAACAAAGGTCTTGTGCTATGATCAGAGTATTAGTCCATGCCAGAACTTTACTTTTTATGAAGAGTTCTCTCAGTTTACTTACGTTCTTTCAGATTTTTATTAATTCAGTCTCTTATTATTTACAATTTTACAAACCAATGCATCATTTTTTTGCAGTTTATTTAAATTTAAGTATGTTTTTTTTTTCTGTTAAAGAAAACTGACTCAGTATCATGTTCTTTTTTTAAATCTAGATAGAATTAAAAAAAACTTTTATGCCACCTTCAGGCTGGTCAAGACTAATATTAAAGAAAATATTTGAGAAAAATAGGGCACTAGGTCACATCCCTTTCGACTGGGTCATGGATAAATTTTGACTAAATTATTATTGATTGTGTCTATGGGTTCACCAATGAACTTAGTTTTTACTGTAATATCTATCTGGCTACAATACATATTTTTGAATCATGGGTAAACCAGATGCTAGACCTAACGTAGTTAGGAAATTGTGAAGAGACCTCTTTGATTGTCTCTATTAAATCCATAGATTTATATCTGTGAGTTGACATATTTTAAGATGTCATTGTGAGAGATTGTAAAACAAGATAAAAAGGTTTTTTTTTTATAACTTCGTATTTTTCTGTATTGTGATCGCTAAAATTACTAATAAATAATATTACGCTTTCCACAACTTCTTATCGTTATATTTGGGGGTTTGTTTAATTTCTTTACTTAACTTAACATGGTAGCAGAGCAATAAAACCAACTATGTCAGTTGTGAAAATTACCCCACTTGGTAAGGAAAACTATGACACTTGGGTAATCCATGCGAAAGCCTACTTAGTCAAGAATAAACTGTGGAAACATTTTAGCAAGCCTTTTGTCATCAGCGCTACAACAAGTCAAGATGAATTAGATGCTGACGAGATAGCAAAATCTGAGCTTCTACTGCTCATCTCCTCGTCCGAGCTCAAGCAGGTGAAGAACTGCAAAACAGCATGGGATGTTTGGGACACGCTACAGTCCATCTATGCCAGCAAAGGACCCGCACGAAAACCGACTTTTTTGAAAAGGCTCATCCTGACAAAACTGCGACCAAACGACGACGTACGAGAGCACCTGATGTCATTTATGGATAATGTCGATAAACTCAACGATCTAGGCGTTGAAATAAATAAAGATCTACTATCCATCATAATGCTTTATAGTCTCTCAGAAGAATACGAAAACTTCCGTATTGCGATCGAGACACAAGAAAACTTGCTAAGTCCGGAGAAACTTAAAATCAAAATTATTGAAGAGAGTGATGCTAGACGACGCAACACAGACTTCAACGAACCAATTTCCTTCAACAATGAAGAAGCACTCTACGCGAGCTGCAAAATATGCAAACGACAAGGCAACATCTTTAAACGCAAAGCACATAAGATCTGCACTAGCTGTTGGAAGAAAAATACCTCCAAGAAGGCTATAACAAAGAAATCCGACAAATCGGAAACAAATAACTTTGCTATACCGCAATGTTTATTTACAAGTAAGGTTAAAAACAACAGTGTTTGGGTGCTAGATAGTGGCTGTACTTCTCACATGACGTATCAGAAAAATCTATTCAAAAACCTGAAAAGTACATCAAGAAAACTAAGCTTTGCTACTGATGAAATCGCCGCTGAAATAAAAGGCACTGGAACTGTAACTATAAGAACCAAATCTGGAAATCTAACAACAGATTCACACCTTAAGGACACACTGTACGTACCCAGCCTGAGTACAAATTTGTTGTCAGTCGGCAAGATGACAGACGCTGGCTGCTCCGTCACCTTCACTAAAAATAAGGCAACTGTCAACAACCCAAAACTCGGAATAACTATAACAGCCGAAAAAGACTCAGATGGATTATTTTACGTTAGACCCCAGAAGCCTACTGATTGCAACAATCTTGCCAACAACAAAACTCCAGAACCGAAGACAACAAACACTTCGACCAGTTCAATGGAAGATTGGCACAAAAAGCTTGGCCACATGAACGCCAAGGACATGAAGCTTGCTCTAAAGAACGGCAGCCTCATTGGTTTGAACTTCGATGTTAACGAAAATCTACCAGAGTGTGAAACTTGTGTACAAGCAAAAATGCATCGAACTCCAGCCTCCAAAGACAAAACAACTCCGAGAACTACGGAGCGCTTAGAAATTGTTCATAGTGACGTGTGCGGACCTATCCAAACGCCCACACTCGGCCAGAACAGGTACTTCGTCACCTTCATTGACGACTTCAGCAAATATTGTAGAGTTTACATGATGAAGAACAAGAATGAGGTACTGAACAAGTTCAAAGAGTTCAAACAAGCATCTGAAAACTTTACTGGAAATAAAATCAAGTTTTTACAATCAGATAATGGCACAGAGTATATAAACACAGAATTCACCAACTTCCTCAAACAACACGGAATACAACGACGACTCACCGCTCCTCACACACCGTATCAGAACGGTGTAGCTGAAAGGAAAAATCGCACATTGATCGAAAAAGGAAGAGCAATGATGCTAGAGTCGAAAGCTCCGTTATACTTGTGGGGTGAAGCTGTTCTTACTGCCAACTATCTATCAAACAGGGCATTAAACCAGAGCATCGAAGGAGTGACACCTTTTGAAAAATGGGTCGGCAGGAAACCCTGCATAAACCATTTGTATATATTTGGCTCTAAAACATTCATTCTTTTAAAAGACTCTAACCAACATAAATTTGCATCAAAGGCAATCCCAGGCATGTTCGTAGGATATTCTGAAACATCCAAGGCTTTCAAAATCTACGTACCTTCCAAAAGAAATATCATCATCAGTAAGGATATTAGAGTGCTGAAAAAGATGTTCCACTCAGAACAAAACACTGCACAAATATCTGATCTATTTGACTCGCCAGTAAACCTTAAAAATGGCAATCGTGACGATGATGACGAAACTGGGATCATACTTCTGCAACCTAATGTCGCCCTGCAACAACACAACAGTGCGCAACAGCAGTCTAACGCGCCACACAATGGCAGTCTGCAAGAAATTATAGTCGACAGTACTGAACTTGTACAAAGTGACTACGAGTCTGCCTCAGAAGACGATCACAATGATGTTGAAGACAGACATGAAAATCTCGCTGAAAATATAGCTGCTCACGACAATAGTGAAAATGAACATGAAGAACCCGAACGTAACCAAAGACAACTCCGTGACAGAACACGAATAGTTCCACCGGCAAGGTTCGACGATTTCATCATGGCAGTTATTGACTCAGAGAAACCTGTAGAACCACAGACATATTACGAAGCCATGAACTGTGCTGACAAATCAAACTGGCTCGACGCAATGCAAAGTGAGCTCACCTCCTTGGATGAGAATAAAACATGGGAACTAGTAGACTTGCCAAAAGGAAGAAAAGCTTTACAATGTAAATGGGTCTACAAGATTAAAACGAACCCAGACGGCACAGTTGAAAGGTATAAAGCTAGACTAGTAGTGAAAGGTTTTTCACAGAAATCAGGGATTGATTACGATAGAACATTCAGCCCTGTTGTACGTCTTAGCACCATAAGAGCCGTATTAGGTCTGGCTGCAAAAGAAAACATGTATCTGCAACAGTTTGATGTATCGACTGCTTTCCTAAACGGTACAGTGAAAGAGGAAATATACATGGTACAACCAGAAGGATACAAAGATGGCACAAAAAGAGTCTGTAAACTTAAAAGGAGTCTATACGGACTAAAACAGGCACCTTTATGCTGGAATACATGTATTTCCGACTATTTAATTTAATCCGGCTTTAAATAGAGTACGCAAGACCCTTGCCTCTACATTGGAAAAAATGTTTTGATAGCCTTATACGTCGATGACGGTTTAGTAGTCTCATCTAATGAGAAGGCTGGCAGAAACTTCATCGAAAAACTCAAGACTCGTTTTAAGATTACGACAAAAACAGCATCGTATTTTCTTGGCATGGAAATGCACAAGGCAAAAGACGGAACCATTACACTTGACCAAAAGTCTTATATCAACAAGATTTTGGACAAATACGGAATGGCCAACTGTAAACCAGTCCCAACACCAGCCGTGAAAGTAACTCAAGAAGAAGAGGATGGAGATAGTCTACCAGACGACAGTAACTTCCCCTATAGGCAGGCTGTTGGTGTCTTAGCATATTTGATGGTCGCTACGAGACCCGACATTTGCTACGCAGTCAGTGTTGTGTCCAGACATCTCGAAAGGCCAAGAAAACTCGATGTAAAGAATCTTAAGCGAATATTCAGATACCTTAAGGGTACGGCTGACAAAGCACTGATATTCAAGAAATCGGGTGAGAATGATATACTCCTAGGATACAGCGACGCTGACTATGGAGGAGACGCCGCTACTGGTCATTCAACCACTGGAATGGTATTTTTGTACAACGGTCCAATCTTGTGGAAGAGCAAGAAACAAAATGGGGTTTCGCTCTCGTCAACTGAAGCTGAATTAGTGGCCCTGACTGAAACTGCGAAAGAAATACTTTGGCTCAAGGGATTATTAAGAGAAATCGCCAAATTAAAAGAAGTGCCCCTGATATGTGTGGATAACGAATCGGCAATCAAACTGTCTGATAATCCCCCATACCAGTTTCACACAAGAACAAAGCACATAAAGCTTAAGCACTTCTTCATCCGGGAATGCGTTGCAAACAAGGAACTGCGCATCAAGCATGTACCCACTGAACTGCAGCTGGCAGATCTTTTCACAAAGCCATTATACGGTCCAAAAATTGCAGCAGTTAACTAAGAAGATAGGACTAGAGACAATGAAATAACACTACGTTTTATTTCTTAAAAGTTTGGTGGATGTGAAGAGACCTCTTTGATTGTCTCTATTAAATCCATAGATTTATATCTGTGAGTTGACATATTTTAAGATGTCATTGTGAGAGATTGTAAAACAAGATAAAAAGGTTTTTTTTTTATAACTTCGTATTTTTCTGTATTGTGATCGCTAAAATTACTAATAAATAATATTACGCTTTCCACAACTTCTTATCGATATATTTGGGGGTTTGTTTAATTTCTTTACTTAACTTAACAGAAATGTTTAGAGATGGTGCCTATAGAATAGACCAGGAGACCCATAGCTTAGGTATTACTTCCTGTCTCCCATCTTCAAGCTTTTTTCTTTATAACATTACTGTTTAGAATTTGTTGCTAGGGAAAGAAAAAAAATGTAAATGTTATTTACTTATACAATTATTGATAGTTAGCCAGTTTGAATTGTCTAAGGGGTGAGGTATTCTAGGATACAATTATTTAACCCACCATCTTCTTAATAGACTGCTGTATACTCCAACTACAATCAGTATTCATCATCAAAACTTATATTTAAAAGAGGTTTGTTTGCCTTTTTTTATTATTGAAAGGCTCGTTTTTTACCACTATCTCACCTAATGGTAAGCGCTGATGTGGTTGACGATGGAGCTTGCTTGCCTATAAATAATCTATTCACTCTTGACTTAAAGACCCCCAGGCTGTAGCTATCAGGAAACACAGACTCTGGTAGGGAGGGGGAAATAAAAACTTTTTTACAAAATATACAACCAACTTCTAAAAATTGCAAAATAACTTTAATTTCGGAAGTCGGTGTTTTTATTTTGTTTCTTCGTTATTTGACACCAACTTCCTAGGTTAAAGTTATTTTGCAACTTTTAGAAGTCGGTTGTATTTTTTGTAAAAAAGTTTTTTATTTGTTTCTCACTTTTTAGTTGTTGGAGTTGCCCAAGCGTGTAAATAGCCGTGGGTCTCTGCGGATGTAGAACGGTAAATACGACCAAGCACTTAGAGGGAATGCTGGCCCAAAATTGCCTATATTTGTCTGTATAACTTCAAGTTAGGAGTGGTCGGCAGCAGTCGGCGAATGTGGCCCTACTTACAATTTGTAAAACAAGTGGTACCTTACTTTCCGGGCTGTCCTCGATGGTTGCACGTCGAGTGGCCACTCGTTTCTTCACACCAACACTCCTGATTATGCTTGTTCAGTAGTTAACGGACGCGGTGAATATGGGTTATTTATTATTCCCGGAGGATCCCCAACGTTTACGGGATTTACTCGGGATTTTAGCGTATTTGCGGGGACGATATTATTTTTAAGACATTAGTCTGCGGTGAGATGCGCGCTGTGCCTCGCGGCGTTAGACACACACACACACTGACGTCAAACTGACGTGACGTCGATTGTTGCATTTTAAATTGTCTATAGCTCGTCGTAAAGCCGGCCACTCACGTCTGTCTGACAAATTAAAGCGAGACACACACGCGACGTGATACCAACCCCACCCAACTTGCAGAGTGGCGGCAACTCGCCACACCACGCTCCCCGCCTTGAAAGGTCCAGGAGCTTTCAAAAGCTGCTAATCTATGCGGAGCGAGTGAGGTTCAAGAAGCGGTGATGATATGTAAGCATTAACTTGTTGAAGAGCTTTGAGGGAAATCCAAGCAGCAGTCCGAAACACCATCGCATTGATATAATGCTCGGGAAAAATAATTATCAGTGTCCTAAGAATGAATTGCGGTTCGACTTGACTATGGTAAGTCGAATAAACTAAATTATTACTATGTAATGGCGTACCATTGGAACGTATAATATGAACCCTAAACTAAATTAAACTAAATTACGTAGTAATAATAATCTATTGAGTTGACAAAGGATACAACTCAGTGACAGGACGCTTATACGTGCCTGACGCGGTTTGAATGTTTTTAACAGAACTATGACTATGTAGTCTGTTTGTAAATTTAAGAATGTACATAAATACACGTAACAGTTTATTCCATGAGCAAACACGGTCAGCTATAGTATCTAAAATACGCGGTTCAGTATTCGAAGTTTCTACAAGAAAAACCTTTGATTTAAACTCCGGCAATGTTTCACATTGAGCAGGAGAGAACTTTAAAGGCCACTCGCTCATGGGCTGATGGAGCCATGTGGGGCCGTTCCACCACAACGAGTGTCTTATTAAATCCGACGGCAGCATGCCGCGAGACAGACAATCGCTAGGATTCTCTTTCCCGGACACGTGACGGAAACAAGCGGCAGGTAAGTTTTCCTGTATTTGAGCAATGCGGTTGCTGACAAAAATAGACCATCTATGGGGAGATGAGTGGATCCACGAGAGAGCTATGGTGGAGTCCGAGAAAGCGTGGACACCTGTAATAGGTACACGAGCGGAAAGTTTCTCCTTGACTACGCGAACAAGTTTAGATAGAAGTAAAGCGGCGATTGTTGTCAAAGAAAAATAATCATCAGCGGGTTCCCAGGTTAATCCAAGGATTTTGAAATTATGGACATCATTATCCATGCCAGAAAAATTAACTGGTAAGCGGTGAGACTCTGGGAGAATCTCTAATAAAGCGGGTGAATTGGTAGCCCATTTGACTAAGTCAAAGGAACCTACCTTCATTAAATCAATTAAATCGCGGGATAGACGCATAGCTGTCTGTTCGTCCGAAACAGAGTAGACGTAGTCGTCCATGTAAAACTGAGTTTCTACCAATTTAGAAGCCTCAGGAAAGCGGTCGCTTTGCTCACACGCCAAGTTACGCAATGTGCGCATCGCTAAATAAGGACTAGGTTTTAGTCCGAAGGGAACGCGGTTAAAATGAAAGGTGCGAATAGGCTCACCTTTGCTAAAACGATACAAGATTCGTAAATATTTGCGGTGGTGCTCTCTTACACCGATACGCAAGAACATTTGTTTTATATCCGCTGTCATCGCGACAGGGAATGTACGAAAATCAAGCAATAACAAAAACAAGTCTGCTTGCAAATTAGGTCCGACATGCAAAATGTCATTGAGCGACAACCTCGAGTGAGTCATATAATCCGCGATAGTTTTATTATTATTCTCGCGTAGGGTCACCAACGCAAACTTACGCTCAAGCGCAAGTGAGCGCCCAGGGGCGTACCCGTGCGAGCTACCTAGCCCGCCGGGTGAGCGCGCAAAAGGCAGATCGACAAAGTATCTGCCGTCTTCAAATAAGACTGAAGAATTAAAATTATTTTCACACTCTAATTCGTGCGGACCAATAACGGAACGCGGCGCGGCGCGGCGCGGCGCGGCGGTGGCGGCGGGTGGAATTTCCTCTAGCTCAAAAAACTTATATAAATTTGACTCGACTTCAATGTCGGCCTGCGCGGTAAACGAAGATGCAATTTGTGTCACATCACTACTACAACAATCAATATCACCCATAAGTACATAACCGAAGCTAGTCAGTACAGCAGGGGGTGCGCGGGTACCTGTTTCGACCCTGTCTCCCAGGTAAATAAAGGGGAACAATTGTGCTCCAAGCACGACGTCTACCGTGCCCGGCACGTTCCAAAGCGGATCAGCGAGCTGCAAGTTACTTAAGTATGACATGTTATCATTGTTATGTAATCTAATTAATTTCGCGGGAAGTCTATCTGTAATACAATCAACAACTAACGCTTGTATCGAAAACTTCGTATGAGGGTCAAACCGAGATTCTATGTTGAGATGAATAAAACCGTGTATTGGTTTCGATGACATTCCAACACCTTGTAAAAATGAATTGCGTAATTTAATTATGGGTAAGTTCAAACGTTTACAACAGTCCACAGTAATTAAATTATTTTGCGATCCGTTATCTAGTAGGCACCGAACCACCTCCTTATCTCTGATGTCGCTATAGTATGCATATAACTGCGCGGTCGCTAGCAAAATGGTTGACCCAGTTTTAACAGCTGTAGTGAGCGAAACAGATGTATCCTTAGTAGGCGCTTGCGGCTCGGGCGATAATGACTCATGTTTTTCTCGGAAATGTAAGAGAGAATGGTGGTTCTTCTTACAAATTTTACAAACGTTACGTGACTTACATTTAACCAAAGAATGGGATAGACTTAAACAGTTTATACAGCCACGTTTAGCTTTAATAAATTCAAAACGTGCAAGCGGTGTTCTAATATTTTTAAACTGCGGGCAATAGAACAGCTGATGTCGTACGTCATCCTTATCGCACAACGTACATTTGCCATTCGAAACCGGTTCATTACGCGATACGAATGACTTAGCGGTATTATTTTTTGTTTGATGATTCGCTGAACTAGACTTAGCGCGCGGTTCCGTCTGTAAATTATTACCGTATGAGCGTTGTAGTACCTTAACATATGCTTGCATGAATGTTATAAACTCCGCATAGGAAGGTAATTCTTTTTCACTCACACGTGATTCAAACTGTAAGACAGTTTGCGCGTCAACCTTTCTTAAACCACAGTGTAATAAAACAAAATCCAGTAAGTCTGGAATGTCTAACTGCTTCAAGGCTGCGACGGACGCTGAATATCGTTCCACAAAAGTATTGAGGCTCGCGGCATTTCCGGCGCATTGTTTAATGTCCAGTATATTATTGAGATAATGAATCCCTAAACTACGCTTATCTTGATACCTTTTTACGAGACTGTTCCACATAACGTTGTATGTATCACCTGTAGGAACAATGCCCGCGGTCAGTTTTAAGGCATCATGAGTCAACTTACTGATCAAGTACTGGACACGCTGCGAGTCAACCAGATCGGTATTTAAATGAACATTGCTTCGAAACATTTCATAAAATATGGGCCAATTTTCCGCTTTACCATCAAACGTTGGCAAATCTATGGGCGGTAATTTTATCCGAGTACCCACTTTGTGTTCCGATGTTTCGTTTTTCGAAAGTATGAGATTACGTTTATATTTAATATTAGAATATAAGTCTTCAATAGAATATAGACTCGAATAGTCTGGTGCGGTTTGGTCAATCTCGAATTGCAATTCATTCATTTGTTCTACTATTTCCTCAAATTTGTTATATTGCTCAGTAATTGTTTCTGACTGCGCTAAGAATGTCTCATTTGAACGTGAATCATAGTTCGAGATGTTTCTGGAATCATTATATATGCGATTAACTCGCTCGAAAATCATTTGTTTTTTAGCGGTAAGCTGAGCCAATTTAGCTTCTTGCTTGCGGGACGCCATTTTGGGGCACTAATAAAGTTATGTGCCTACCTACTGTAATGACTTGTACTTAATTTGTACTGAATTTTACTGATGCCTATCCAGGCTCGAAGGAACCATCTAATGGAGTTGCCCAAGCGTGTAAATAGCCGTGGGTCTCTGCGGATGTAGAACGGTAAATACGACCAAGCACTTAGAGGGAATGCTGGCCCAAAATTGCCTATATTTGTCTGTATAACTTCAAGTTAGGAGTGGTCGGCAGCAGTCGGCGAATGTGGCCCTACTTACAATTTGTAAAACAAGTGGTACCTTACTTTCCGGGCTGTCCTCGATGGTTGCACGTCGAGTGGCCACTCGTTTCTTCACACCAACACTCCTGATTATGCTTGTTCAGTAGTTAACGGACGCGGTGAATATGGGTTATTTATTATTCCCGGAGGATCCCCAACGTTTACGGGATTTACTCGGGATTTTAGCGTATTTGCGGGGACGATATTATTTTTAAGACATTAGTCTGCGGTGAGATGCGCGCTGTGCCTCGCGGCGTTAGACACACACACACACTGACGTCAAACTGACGTGACGTCGATTGTTGCATTTTAAATTGTCTATAGCTCGTCGTAAAGCCGGCCACTCACGTCTGTCTGACAAATTAAAGCGAGACACACACGCGACGTGATACCAACCCCACCCAACTTGCAGAGTGGCGGCAACTCGCCACACCAGTTGTTGTAGGTACCCCAGAACTAAAACTAAATAATAAAGTTGAACATAATAGGGAATATTAAATTAAAATTAAATTAAATTAAATAATCATTTATTTCAGGCAATTCCCATATTAATTACAACAACATTATTACAAACAATATAAAATAAAAATATAATCAAAATCATTAAATAAAATTGTTAGCAGGAATATTGACAGCCATATACAAATAAATAGTTAGCTTCATATATGGCTCTCAATATGCCATTGTCAGAAACATGTACACGGCTCATAAACGAGGCGCTCGCCTTACGCAATAAAAAAATATGCATGAAAAAAATATTTATTATCTAACCGGTTTATCGATGAACATACAAAAATAGAGTACAAACAGTGAAAGCAGAATCAAAATTGATCGAAAATTAAACGAGATGTAACAACTTTAAACAAATATATCTGTCCATCTCTCGAAAACGCTGTTTTCTATGGCAGTTGTATGGGCGTCATGTCCTTTGACGTCAAAGAACACGTCGGACTTCTCTTTCTAATTATCAACTTTAAAGCTTTATAACTTCGTCGCTGATGATGATATTTTGAAAATTCCTTCATATTTGTTCACTATGCTTAATAAGTCTTCAATTGAACAAATAAAAAAATATCATGCATATTCCCTATTGGAGACAACGTCATCTGTGTATACATATTTTTTTGTTTAACGCGTCAAGTCCCTCATTAACAGACACAATTAAAAACTTATTGTTATGTCGACGCGCGGGGCCTGACGCGTTAAAATGTTGATTTTTTCAAAAAGTGCTGAATTTATTTCAATAATTTTTATATAGGATCACCTCTGAAGTATGGCCTACCAAACAAAAAAGGATATAAGAATCATCAAAATCTATTCACAAGTGGCGGAGAAATCGCGTAACAGATATTAAAAAAAAAACATACAGACGAATTGAGTTAATAATAACTACATTTTAGTAATTATGCTGATTAGCAAATTCTTAATTCAAATTTATCTATGGAAAATTTGAGTTTAGAATCTTCTTATTGGTATTAAACTAAGCATAAGGTTAGCGAGTTTTATAAATAAGGTGGAAAGTATACAAAACCTCTGTACACACAAACTTAATCTAAAACAAACTTATCAGTTCTTATCATTGTGCACATCAGGCGTTATTACATACGTATATGTGTCAGATTGATAAAGAATTTTGTAAGCCTTTGATGCTTTGTTTATATTATTAAAAGCACTAAAGGATTACAAATGTAATAAAGCTAATGTAGTGATTATTGGAATTCAAAATTATATTTGACGGCACAGTTGGCGCAGTGATTGAGCGATTGTCTGCTGCGCTTGTGTGTCGCGGGTTCGATTCCTGCAGCCATATCATGACGTCTTAAAACCATCTTCTTTTCGGTGAGAGAAAGGGATAGTGCTATTCGTCTTGTATAACGACGTCTCTCTCTCTCTCACCGAAAAGATGAGGTTTGAGCTGCACGGAACAAATATTTGTATGGCCTATAAATAGTTGTTCCGGGTCTGGATGGCTTGTGTATGTGTACTCCCACAGTACAGGAGTAATTCCTAATGGGGCAATGTTTCTTTTTTTAAAGAAGCAGTTTTGCTAAAAGAAAACCTTGACCTACAGACATGTCAAGGATACTCTGTAGCTCGGTGCGTCGGTACGGATCGTCTGACACCGGCTATGATTGCACTCTTGACCTGGTGACGGTGTCTACTTGGTTTTTATCTAGCTAGCTAGAGCTGAATGCACGGCGCATAGTAATAGCCTTGTGTAGTTAATTAGTCGTATGAAGTGACTAAAAAACTCTTACTGTAGAATGAAATCGGGGACGTGAGCATTTTTTTTAGGGTTCCGTACCCGGGGTCATAAACGGAGTCCTATTGCTGTCACCCACGTGTCCGTCTGTCCGTCGTCTGTCACAAACCTTTGTTCCGAAGAGTTTTTGAACTTCCCACTGATTTAAGAACTTGAAATTTGGTGATAGTGTTTAATAATACGTTTATTTTATTAACAAAACAATATAGGATGACTGGTAATTAGTGACCGATACTTAAACACGTGATTGTACTCATGATTACAAACAACTTTTACTATAGGACCAAACCTGAAATCGCGCAAAAAATCTGCTGTTCAGTACATTTATGTTCGCCTACTGACTGGTCAAAATGTACTGTACTGCCTATTTTTTTTCGCGATTTCAGGTTTTGTCCCATAGTAAAAGTTGTTTGTTATACAGAGTGGTGATGACAATACGACATTAAATTAAACCTCGCATACCTCAAGACGTTCTCAGTCTACATACAAAAAATCATTTGAATATATCCAGTAGTTTAGTCACAGGAAATTATTTTTTATTTTTAACATTTGCTACATGATGTATCTGATAATAGGGAAACACTGTCAGGTTAACGACCCACATCGGTATAAACATCAAAACATTAAAGTCACGTTGCCAACTCGCTACTTATACACTTTCGCCAAATTAGTATTTTCATCTGATTTAGTGAAAATTATACCTTAACTCTGAGTAATAAGAGTCATAAAGCGTGTCATCAGAGTTGGATAAGAAAGTAACGAATGCGGAAATTGCAATGCACTCATAATGTTAATAGAAAATTTAGTGTGTGCGAAAGAGATAAATCTAGTTTCGTTTGTTAGTTCGCTTTCTTGAAGAAATTTTCTACAACAAATTTATGTTAGTGTGTCGCCGCGGTCCTGTGACGAGTCACGCGTCTAGGTACTTCCCCGCCGCTCGTGTTTTTTGTAAATTCATTTACGACGGTATTAGTGCGAAATTGGACGCTTTATTTTGGTGACAGGACACGTAACGTTTTAATAGGTATTTAGTTAAACAGTGAGTGAATTGTGCGAAATTAGACGCTTAGTTTTTATTGTTTTCGTGTTTTTTTTAACGCAACCCAACGTGTAGTTCAGGTGTTGACCATACAACTATTCTTAAATTTTAAAACGCGACAAACGGAAGCCGTATAAATACAAGAAATTGCATGCATTGTTACCTAGAGACAAACCAGTTAGGTAAAACTTCTGTCGCTGGATTGAAAATAAACATTTCGAGAATCCGGATTTCTTGTACAATGTGATGTAGACTGATGAAAGTACATTTACAAGGAACGGTTTATGGAACAGACAGAATATTCGTTACTGGAGCCGCGTGAATCCGCGTCTAGGACGGGAGACTTCGCACCAGTACAGATTTGGTGCCAATGTTTGGGGTGGCATTCATAGCTGTGATTCTGTGCTAAATAATCTGTGATTCAGTGTAATTTTACTGAGCGTTAATCCATAATTAAAAGCCAAAAAATCAAGTCGCTACAGGACCGCGCGTTGTTGCCGCTCTTACGACAGGTTAGTGAACTCATATTTATAAGTGGTGTTCTATTTCGTTTCTAGTTTTATGCCATTTAGTTTGTTTGAAATTTTTATTTTTTTATTTTCGATGTTAGGATATTTTTGATAGCTTAAACTTATTCTTATAAACTAGTATTGTTCGTGTTTTCATTTATTGTCGTATTGTCTTCTCCACGCTGTATATTATATGTACACTATACAGGGTGTAACGGAAAGGTGTGGTCATATTTTAAGAACTGCATCTGCCCATCGATATGAACAACTTTCTTCAAGAAAAACTGAGGAAATTCACAAAAAAAATTTTTACCTCCCATACAAATATTGATTAGCTGATAATAACTTTGTATGGAAAGTCCAAATTTTTTTTTGGGAATTTTCAGTTTTTTCTTAGAGAAAGTTGTTCATATCCATGGGCAGAACTGGTTCCTAAAATATGACCACACCTTTCCGTTACACCCTGTATATTGATAAATCAGATTTTTTCTTTTAAAATTCCTTCATTTGGTGCAGAACCCAAAATGTGCGAAGTCCGACACTCATTTGGCCGGGTTTTTATTTTTTAACTAACTTCTGCCAACAAAATGATCCCAAAATAAAAAATATCCTATGTCTTAAGTAAACAGATTATTTTCTTTAGTTTATTTACTATTTACCAAATTCAATTTAATATGTAACTAAATTATTTTTAAAAATTAATAAGTAGGTACTCGCTCAATTTTTGTTATTAGTTTCTTAAAAAAGAATTTGTTTACCTTACTTCAATTATTGTGGAACTTAATTTGGCAAACTATTTGTGTTTACATAATACTTAGGCAATTTTTTATTTTTTTTACTTAGGGCAAAGCATGTAGGTACGCCATTGTACCGCAACATCTTTCAGTCCAAACTCCAATTTAGGGCTGCTTACGAATGTTTTACAAATCCTACCTATAAATGTGAATGTAAGTTTGTTTGTTACGCTTTCACGCGAAAACTTCTTAACCGATCATCATGAAACTTTGTACACATATTCTTAGAGGTATTAGAAGTACTCGTAACATAGGATACTTTTTATGAAAAAAAAAAATAGGTTATAATTTATAGCGAGGGAAGTACTAATTCCACACGGGCGAAGCCGCTGGTAGAAGCTAGTAAAATATATTTTATCCAAGACAGGTTACCCGTGTGCCAAGTTTCATTCGAATCAGTTCAGGTGAAAGCGAACAAATAAAGTCACATTTGCATTTATAAAATTTGTTAGGATAAGACTAGATCACCAAAAGTCACACGAGTAAATGATTTGATTCAATGAACGAATTGACTGCACCTATTGGTTCGGTTATTAAGAAATGTCTGTCTATATCGTATAAGACTGATATAAATGATAGTAAATAGATCAACACAGCCGAGAGAGGATAGTTTTAACTTTCCTATTAATTTACACCAGCAAGGACTAGACCATGACTCCATATAACTTATCAAAGCGATTTACTTGAGAAACACAACAAGAGTAAGTCTAGACTCGAAAAGGACCAACATTTCAAGTCAAGAGGGGGGTGAAGCAAGGCGATCCGCTTTCCCCAAAGCTTTTCATAGCATTCCTAGAATCCATGTTCCGAAATCTCGATTGGAGTGATAAGGGAATAAATATCAATGGCAAGTACCTACCTCTCACATCTCAGGTTTGCGGATGACATAGTATTGCTGTCGGAAAACTCATACACACTGAACCATATGATAGAGTCCCTTAGTCATCACAGCGAGACCGTTGTGCTACAAATCAACTGGGACAAAACGAAAATTATGACTAATCGTGAGGAAATACATATATCTACATATACAGTACGTCGCAGACCACATTCACCTTGGACATCTAATCTCATTTAGATCCTGAACAGAAAAAGAAATCGATCGCAGAGTGAAGAATACATGAAACAAATACTGGGCTATGAAGGAAATTTTCAAAGGCCCCATACCCACAAAACTGAAAACGAAAGCGATGAACATCTGCCTTACGCCGGTTCTTTTACGCATGCCAGACGTGGTCTCTTAACAAAATCACATAAAATAAGAAGCTGTCAAAGAGGAATAGAACGGAGCTACATGAACATTAAATTAAAAGATAGAGTTAAAAGTTCACTGATAAGAAAAATAACAAAGGCGGGACGCGGTCAAACACGTGCTGACACTGAAATGGAAATGGTCAGGTCATATTCAAAGAGCTATGGGTGAAAGATGTTCACAAACTATTTTAAATTGGTACCCAATAAGAAAGAAGGGTAGACCTTCTAAAAGATGAAGTGACGACATCGTACAGATAGCTGGAGCCTTATGGCCCAGATGGGCAAAGGACAGAGCCATCTGGAACGGTTTGTAGGAGGGTTTCACCGCAAAAGGCGCCCCTTTCACGTAACAATACTAGGTAACCTTATTTAAGTACAAAACTAACATCACTAACAAATAATTAAATAAGTACATCACAACACAAAATCTAAATGTAAGGGATAAAATAAAGCTCATAAATAAAAATTTATATTTTTCTAGATTCGAGGTTATTCCGCTTTTTTTTTTTTTGAGATTGGGAAATCATCCTATGATTTCTCGCGCTCTGGGTGGAGCGGGAGGGCGTGTCAGACTCTTACTGACTAAAACCCACCCTTGTTCCTTCCCTGCCCTGAGTGCCCAGGGGCGCGATAACTCTGTTTAGAATTTATCCACGACCCCTGGGCAGGCATCGGCCATGACGGGCCTCGTCATTTATTGCTGACAACTCTTTGAGGCGCGCGTGGAACACTACGCGCCGTCGACTCTCGGGCCTGGTGCTACGGTGCCGTCTACGATGGCCGGAGATCGTCTCGCGACGTCCTACGCTCAGGGCGTGTCCTGCGGCGGCTGCTGCTGGGAGCGTGAGAGCGACTCTGTTGAGCCTCCTTCACCCGCCTCCTCCTTCGCGAGCATTACTGCTTCGCAGAAGGAGGAGACAGCTTCCCATTCCCTCTCGCTCCGTACCATGGCCTGGACCAGAGCCGGGCGCGAGGGGTCGCTGCCGCCGATCGCCTCCACGAGGACACGGCGGGGCTCCGCCCAAACGGAGCACAACTCCACCGTATGCTCTACCGTGTCCTCTGGGCGATCCTCACAGTGGTGACACCCGGGCGTTTCCCTTCGCTTTATCCTACACAGGAACCTCCCGAAGCTTCCATGTCCGGGGAGGACCTGCGTCAGGTGGAAGGTGAGGACGCCGTGGCGCCTCTCCAGCCACTTCCCAAAGAGAGGCACTACCGCCGCAATGGTGGCGTGCCCAGCACTGGGTTGCGACAGCTGCTCTCTCCATGTCGCCATGAGATCCTGCCGGAGCCCTGTCCGCCGAGCCGCGAGGTGTCGTGGCAGGAGATTATTCCGCTTGTCTTGTGTGTTTTGATGCGCATGACGGTCCGCTGTGTCTATGGATAATGTTCAGTTGGGGTTGGTATAAACCATTTTGGCCTAGTGTTCTGTCGGGCACGTGGGGATGGCATTCTATCGGCCAACAAATAGTCGATCTAGTGTTTTTTCTACCAAATGTATGTCGGGATAGCGTTCCGTCGAGATAAACTCAATTGGCTTAGTGTTCTGTCGGTCTACCTACTGCAGCTCAGAAAAAAGGTTTGTCTGGATTCGGAAGTTCGTCAGGATATCGTTTGTCGGAATAGAGTGGTACACTTACAATCGATATAAATCACCTATGGTTAAGTAAAACACAAACCAGACAACCTTGCTTTTTCTCATAAGCAGTAAGTACACCTGGGATTTAGGACTTGAGACTGCTCAACCGTATTCTGAAAAAAAAAAATATAATGGTAATGGTTTTGTCTTTTCCTTAAAACTCTCGGGCTGATAGCGTGTGAATTAAGTCTCGCAAATCGCTTATAGCCGCAACGATTTCCTACGTAGACTAAACCCTTCCGCTAATACCGGCCGAAGGATCAAAGAAATTAGATCAGTCTCGTTGATACTAAGTAATTTGGCGTAGAATGGGTTTCCTACAGCTGCAGTATCTTGCATAGGAAGAAACGAAGTTGCTCAAACTTCCAGTAAATACCAACCAACGAACCTATTTTGTCTCACAGCTGGGTAAAGGCCTCTCTCTCTCTTCCGCACAGCTCTGTCTTAGGGTGTTATTACACCAATCGATCGATGGTACAACAAATTAGTCGACGTCGATCGATAGTTTCTACTAGGTACACCAATCGATCGAGCGACGATTCACTCTATCGCGATGGTAGAATGGATTAGTCGACGTCGATCAGCTAAAGCTATCACACCAATCGCTCAACGTCGATCGATGGCATCGAACGACGATCGATCGATTGGTGTAATAACACCCTTATGCTAGTACGGGCCAATCCCTTCGGTAGCAGTCGAGCTCGTCCCACCATCTTCGCCTTGGTCTGCCGCGATGTCGCCTGGCATTTAATGGGCATTCGATGTTCTTTTTTCCCATTTATCGTTGGACATGCAGCAGACATATCCGACCCAATCACCAATCCCAGATTAAGCTGAGCGGCTTTTTGGGTAACGTCCATGTTTTGTCCACGTCCATGTTTTTGGTTTCGGCGCGTAGCGTCTGAGAGGCGGAACCCTACGATACTGTACAATTTCTCGCTGGCCAACCTCGAGCTTGGACCTCTGCTGAAGTGTCAGGTTTGTGCACTGTACGTAGGTATGGGGAAGGTACACATATCCATAATTCTCCGCTTGAGACACAGTGGGACTGTAGGAACTGACTATATGACTATAGAAACCGTCCAGTATAAGACCACTACGTTTAGAGTATAAAAAATAGCCTGAACCAAGACTCTGCTAGATAAAACTCCGGGACTAAAATCAAGGAATAATCTCGCCTTAACGATCACGAAGACCGTGGAATTTGTGCTAAGGATCACCATGATCTTTGCCACTGTGGATACGCAACACATTTGCATCAGATTACGAGAATAATCTTAAGAATCTCGGCAACAGACGGTACAAAGTCTATTTGGTTTACATCACCCTCGCTCGTATCTTCTAATTGCAGAAAAAACTTCTTTACTTACTAATATTACTTCATCTTGAATAAATGGCAGCTATAGATTTATTAAACCTGTTTTTAGTAGTCAAGCAGGAAATTTTAGAGTGGCGACGAAATCTGACTTTGAGGACCTTGATATTTACAACCTGCATTTTTAAGTGAGCATGCATTTCGTTTTAGAAATGAAATGGTGACTCCACGGGCGCCGTCCTACTATTAGAACACTGGCTTTTCTTGACAACGCTCCTCGAAAAGTCTTCCACAATATCATCAACATTTCCGCCGAAAATCATCCACTGCTGATAGGCCTCTCCCAAGTGTCGCCACCGCCACAACGACCGGTCTTGTGCGACTCGCATCCATCGGCTACACGCGACCCTCACCAGGTCATCTGTCCACCTTGTGGGGTCTTCCGCTACGTGGTCGCCACTCTTAAAACTTTTCGGCCCCATCGACCATCTGTGCGAGCAGTTTACCGTGCCTACTGCCACTTAAGTTTGGCGATTCTGCCTTCCGCAACAATCACGTAAAATTGCCGCATGTGTAGTTCGCCGACATCATATAATATGCCTTTTGAAAACTTCATAGGTCTTTAATTTTGTGGAATAGCCAAAGACCTTCTTACTGAACTCATCATCATTCTCCTGGCCTTATCCCTATTTATTTAGGGTCGGCGCAATGTCTTTTTCTTCCATACTTCTCTATTAGACGTCATCTCTGTAGTCACCCCCTTTTTACCCATTTCCTCTTTCATACAGTCCATCCATCGTTTCTTTGGCCTTACCCTATTCCCTTACACGAGACTTTCCTCACGACATCCTCACCTTCTTACAGAACTAAGATGAAGTCGTGAAGATTTCGGTGTTAAATTTTTCTTACAACAAATTTCACACAACATTTCTTACAACATTTGGACCCAAAAAAAAAGAATTTGAAATCTATTAAATCTAATTCGCTTATTGGATTCTGTAAACAAAAACTTTGTGTGTTACTTAACGGTTTTGGGAATTCTTATTCAACAAATTAAGAAAAATTTAACACCGAAATCTTCACGACTTCATCATAGTTCAACACAAACAACAAAAGATGTTTGGAACATGCGCACAACCTTATTTACAAAATTCGCTAACCATTAAGTTTACTTTAAATACTGATTCTTTTAGTGGATTTTAAATTCTCCGTATAACAGAACCTGCTAATCAGTGTTTAAACTAATCATAATGCTTATTTTTAATCTATTTTTTATTTATGAATAAAGCCCCCTTTATGCTTAGTTTAATACTGGTTAGCGGATTCTAAATTCAAATAGAAAAATTTGAATTAAGAACCTGCTAATTTGTTTAAAGTAGTAATTATACCTAATATTATGCTCAACTTTTTTATAAAGGCACACAGATTTAGCCTGTCACCGCTCACGTAGCTCCCGGACTTTGGACCCGTTAGCTGGCCGTCATGCCGACCTACACGTAGGTGATACTGACGCGTTCTGTTGATCCTGCCGCTGACATACTGAACTGAACTGACCATACATGAGTCATGTGACGTATACAAATACAAAATTAAACTATCGTGTAATGTTGAACTCGAACCTTGATTATTTAGATTTATTCTGAAGAACTGGACAAGTGTTATCAGCATTATGACTTTAAAATAACAGACAATTATTCCCGAAAAAGGCACAGATAGTACACTCTCATTTTGACAGCTATTTATATTACATAATTCATAATATCCCATTAATTATAATGTCTAGATGGAGTATCACAAGCCAACAATTTTAAACATGGGTGCGTGCGGCCGGTGTTTTACACTGTGCGTCTATGTCTCTGTGTGCGTGAATAATGATACCAGCTACTACAATTCGAAGTTATACGGGAACATAATTATTATTATGGCAAAGTACAGGTGAATTGAAAAACTTCACCTTTTTTGAAATCGGTTAAGTAAAGTACATTGTGTGCGAATGGTAACAAATTGCAACAATTTATATTTAATCTTTCATTATTGGATTGCGATAGGTAGATTTTTGAAGTTATACTTCTTCTGGCGCGTTAGGGGAAAATTTTGAGAGTAAATTTTTACGATGCGCTCGCACACCGTCACAAAAAACCGACACAATGAAGTTCATGAAGAATGATTGTTTTCCTTTTGTAAACTTTGTGACAGTTTTGTTTTTTTTAAGGGTTTGCTTTGCTGAGAAGAATACGAAAAATAAAATAATAATAATATTCCACAACTATCACACAACGCCATCTAGTCCCAAGCTAAGCAGAGAAAAAATAAAATAATAATAATATTCCACAACTATCACGCTTCGCCATCTAGTCCCAAGCTAAGCAGAGAAAAAATGAAGCCACAATAAGCGTGTTTTTTAGTTTTTAAAACTATAATATTTTAAAGCGTCAAAAACAGTTCCCTTCATACCATTACGACAGTTATACAAAAAAAAAAAAAAACAATCTGCCTAGCCTTTTCCCAACTATCTTGGGGTCGGCTTGAGGCTTCCAGTCTAACCGGATTCAGCTGAATGCCAGTATTTTACATGGAGCAACTGCCTATCTGACCTCCACAACCCAGTTACTGGGTAATACGATACCCCTTGGTAAGACTGGATGTCAGACTTTCGGGCTTCTGACGACCCGTAACGACTGTCAAAGATCCACGATTGACAGCCGGGACCAACGGCTTAACGTGATTTCCGAGGCACGGAGGAGTCTCGGTATGTAAAGATGGTCACCCATCCATGGACCAACCCCGGCAAGCGTAGCTTAACCTGATGGATCGACCTATGCGGCTGTTATTACTTTAACCACGAGCTCCTGTCTATTGCGACAGTTATACATGATTCATATTACATACTCATAAATAAAATATTAAGATATTACTCATGAAATAACGTAATTACCTAAAGACGTATGGACTGACTTTCCATGTCATTATGTGTTAATTCTGTCAGTTTAAATAATTTACCATTTTCACAATGCATTGTAAAAAAGTTATTCCGTTTAATTTATATTGTTCTTTTATTTATTTATTTTTTAATTTTTAATGCGTTCAGTTGTTTTTGTTATGTTTTTTATAAAGAGCTCTTATGATTTTATATTACTGTCTATGGTCAACCCTCAACGCCGCGTGTGGTCCCGTTGATCCGTTAATGTAGCAAGAACTAGTACCGTGTGCAGCAGGTCCAGATAATTATGTCTATAAATACCAAAGAAAATGTGATTACATAGGTTAGAAGCGTTTCAGGTTGGACTTTGATAACAAAATATTAATTTTATTAGATTCCTGCCCAAAAGAGGAGTGTTAATTTTTGCAGTCAAATTTTGCTACCTACGACAAATGCTGTTTTGTTTTTTCTTGATGATTTTATTGTCATAAGGTCTAAGAAGAACAGCATTGAGATAAAAGTTTTACTGGATTTTTACCCACTTCTCAGTCAGCCTTTAAGACGAGGCCACATTTTTGATAAGCAAAATCAGTCTTTAATTTGTTCCCACTGTTGGGACTCAGGTCTCCTCTCACCTCTCAAGAAGAGGGTTTTTTTGGGTTGGGTAATCATCAAATAACTTCTACCGCTGTGGGTGGAGCGGGTATGGGTCGTACACTCGTACCACCATACGGGCCCCAGTGCGGGTTTTGTGGGATGGGAAATCATCCAATGACATCTCCCGCTCTGGGTGGAGCGAGAGGGCGCGGCGTGTCAGACTCTTACTGACTAAAACCCGACCCTGTTTTTCCCTGCCCTGAGTGCCCAGGGGCTAGGTAACTCTGTTTCAAATTTATCCTCAACCCCTGGGCAGGCATCGGCCATGACGGGCCCCGTCATGAATGCTGACAACTCTTTGAGGCGCGCGTGGAACAGATCGGACGTCGAGCTACCCATTACTCGCCGTCCGCAGGCCCGGGTAGGTTTGGTTTCCTCACGGTGTTTTCCTTTACCGTTTTGAGGGTAGAATAGAATAGAATAAAACTTTATTGTACACCAAAACAGTAGTGGTGGTTAAATAAATTACACAAAGTAGAGCGTCTGTCTGGGTTTGAAACTAGGATGTTACAACTCGGTAAGTAGGGGCCAGTACCACTGGACCACCACGGCTCATGTATTTTCGATAGGTACTTTATTTTTTGGGTGTGGGATATCATCCTATGACTTCTCCCGCTCTGGGTGGAGCGGGTCTGACTTTTACTGACTAAAACCCACCCCTGGTCCTTCCTTGCCTGAGTGCCCAGGGGCGTGGTAACTATGTTTCTAATTTATCTGCGACCCAATTTATCCGCCACCCAATTTCCAATTTATTTGCGACCCGTGATAGGTACCCTAAATTGTTCACTTAGTTAATAGGAAAGTCTTATTATTCTTATCTCTTGACTGTCTAGTTCACCCGCGTCTGATGATTGTTAATGATCCTTATTATGTTTAATTAATATGACTAAAACTGCACTGATACGCATGCAAAATATTTATCTCTCATTTTGACGCAGTGACCGCCTTCTCAGATGAAGGTCGCCGGTTCAATTCCCGCGTCGGAGGAAAAATCTCCACTCTAACACTGCGTGTTCACTGAGACAAAGAGTAAAGACTTTCTTCCATTCCTTTTTTAAGATCGGAAATTTTCCGTGAAGATTTGAATGTAATCCTACTAATATGAAATGTGAAAGTGGTATGTAATGTAGGTATGTTTGAATGTTTGTTAATCAATCACGCCTCAATTGACACTGAACTTATATTATACATAATTATAATAAAAGTATTGTTAGGTACAGCTTGGAAAAAAGAGTGTGGAATAAATGAGGTCGCCAGTATTGCACCTGTGGCAACCCGGAATATTACGACTCAACAGTTTTTGATACTTGTTATTTTTGGGGATATGATCCCAATCCCAAGTGGGTGGTTCAGTCCCTCGGACGCTACGCAAACACCATGGAAGGCTTCAATGTCCAGTTTAATTTTTAACCGACTTTCGAAAAAGGAGGAGGTTCTATGTTCGACTGTATGTATGATTTTTTTTTTTTATGTGTGTCTGCCGATTTCTCCGTCAGTTCTGGACCGATTTTCAAAATTCTCTTTATATCCGAAGCATATACTCCCGAGGTGGTCCCATATAAATTTTATCGAAATTGCTTCAGTGCTTTTTGAAACACTAAACAAAAACGAAAAATACGTATACCTAGATGACGTTTTTGGTTTTCTCCAATTACGAGTATGTTTAAATTCCACGTTCCATATTATTGGAGTTTTTAATTCTGGGGTATAACAACTAAAAATTGAAAAATGAAAAACTTTTTTTTACAAAAAAACAACCGACTTCCAAAAAAGAAATAACACTAAAAATTTAAAAAATAACTTTAATTTCGGCAGTCGGTGTCAAATAACGAAGAAATAAAATAGAAACACGAACTGCCGAAATTAAAGTTATTTTTTAATTTTTAGTAGTATTTTCTTTTTTGGAAGTCGGTTGTTTTTTTTAGTTTCAACTATCACCGCATCAGACTCGTTTTTGCCAAGCTTTATATTATATTATTTTTAGAAAATTTTAAACTGAACTCTGGCTTAGATCAGTACATACCTACTCGTTGAATACTTTTTCACACGGGCGAAGCTGCTGCCAAGCGCTAGTTATTCTTTAAAATATTTTTAGACTTTCTTGACTGTTTATAGACTTCCAGCTTCTGATGATAACTGATTCCCTATAGACAGGCTTGCCTAAACTGGGAAATCAGTGAGGATTGACCTGATTTCCCAGTTTAGGCAAGCCTTTCTATAGGGAATCTTCTTCTATACTACTTCAATGACTGTAAGCGTGTTACAAGTGTGATGGTGTAGGCCTAGTACCTACCTGTAACACAGGTTAATTCCTAGCGCGTCAAGGGGTCGTGGATAAATTCGAAACAGAGTTGCCCCTGGGAACTCAGGCAGGGAAGAAACAGGGGTGGGTTTTAGTCAGTAAAAGTCTGACACGCCCTCGCGCTCCACCCAGAGTGGGTAAAAACAAAAGTGCGTCCGAGTCTCGCTCTGCCCTCCTCTTTAAGGATGATACGTACTCAAATTTTTGTTGCTAAATAAATAAATTTTATTGATTCAATCCACACAGTTCCGGGTGAAGGTCCTTTGGTCCTCCGCCGCGTCTTTCTGTTCGCGAAAAACGCAAAACCTCTTGAACGGATTTTCATGCGGTATTCAATAATAGACTGTACCCGTACGAAGCTGGGGCGGGTCGCTAGTTAAGTTATAAAGCATGTTTTCGAACACAGATGACCCGGACACGGCCTGGAGCCCAAAAATGTGCCATTAGGTTTAATCACAAGGGATGCTATCACTAACGGAGTGGCCCTCACGGCCCCGGCCGCTACCACCGCAGGAGAGGTACTGGGCGTACTGGGCGTAGGACATCGCGAGACGATTTCCGGCCACCGTAGACCCGGGCCTGCGGACGGCGAGCGGTGAGTAGCTCGCCGTCCGATCAGCACCAGGCCCGTGAGTCGACGGCGCGTAGTGTTCCACGCGTGCCTCAAAGAGATGTTGTCAGCCACCACTGACGGGGCCCATCGTGGCCGGTGCCTGCATGCCTAGGGGTAGCGGATAAATTCTGAAAATGAGTTACCGCACCCCTGGGCACTTAGGCAGGGAAGGAACAGGGGTGGGTTTTAGGGTAGCGGATAAATTCTGAAAATGAGTTACCGCACCCCTGGGCACTCAGGCAGGGAAGGAACAGGGATGGGTTTTGGTCAGTAAGAGTCTGACACGCCCTCCCGCTCCACCCAGAGCGGGAGTAGTCATTAGATGATTTCCCACACCCCAAAAAAAAAAGGGATGCTAGCACTGTTTTTCCTGTCTCTGACCGAAGATACTCAGTTTACACGACCCTTACCTGTCTGGAACTCGGAATATCCTACTAATATTGTTTGTTACTCAATCCTTCCAGAAGGGCTGAAATCGCTGGCTCGCCCATCAAGTAGCGCTGTCCGAAATTAGACGCATTACTAATTTATTACACATAAAACAACTGGTATTAAAACTAAAACACAGAGATTAAATTATATATAATTAAATGATATTTAAATGGTGAAGGTTTCATAAAAATACGCTTTATAGTTTTTGCGTGATTCTCAATTTTTTATCCGGGTTAGACATAACTTTAAAAATTAATTACACTATGTTATAAAAATATAATTTCAAATATTCTCTAGAAATTCTCTTGATCAAATTACGACGGAAATTGTCTAGAGTAACATATATTTTTTTCAATGAAATAAGACTAGTTGTTTAGACGTGATGTTCAATTAAAAACCATTAAAAGTCGTATAACTGTTCCTTAAAATATATGAGATGATACGTCGGAACTATTTTTGCGATGACTCTTTAGTTACTGTGCATCTCCAATTTTATGGTTCCATCGTACTCTGTATGTCAAGTTCACATAAACCGGTTTCCCTGCGATTTTCGACTGTGTACCCATTTACGTCATCAAGCAAATGACAGATACGTCAGAAGTGGTCGTTATGCCGAAAAAATGATTCTTGCATTTAATCTCGATCATTGTATGCCTTAAATAGGAGCGTTATATGCTATTGTTCATAAACTTATGGGTATCTACGACATTTAAACTGTCTTCGACTGTCCTTTGCAATTTCTAGGGTCTATGTTTATTTTATTTATTTTATTATATGTAAAATTGTAACCATGTGGGGAATGGAACTGGTATCTTTAACACAGGTTACTATATAACTCTAAGATGCCAGTTACGATACGTTCTGTGTCAAACCAAAACCAATTTGAATGTTGCGGTAGTCGGTGTTACAAAACGAAGAAACAAAACCAGAAACACCGACTGCCGAAATTAAAGTTAATTTGCACTTTTTTTGGAAGTTCTATTTTTTTTTTGTAAAAAAGTTTTTATTTTTCACTTTTTAGTTGTGATTCCCTATTAAATTGTGTTAACAATTCATAGACATACAATCGTAGCAGTTGCGGTTGATTTGCTGTCAATTATTGAAGAGTTCCGTTGTCTGTCTCCGAAATCCATCATCAGATGTATATAAAATTTAAATGGGACCATTTCGGAACAAGCTTCTTTCGAACAAAAAAAGAATTTTGCAAATCCGTCAATATATGACGGAGTTATGCGAACATACATAAAAAAAAATACAAACATCCGAATTGAGAACCTGCTTCTTTTTTGAAGTCGGTTTAAAAAAATATTCCTGATACAAAGTTAGTACTTACATCATTATTTTCCTTTAGTTATTCCGGTCCAAAGGTCACTTGTAGTCCGTCCCCTGTACCAGACACATAGTTTTACATAAACAGTTAGTAATTTCTACGAAATCGGTTAAATAAACCACAATGTATTTTTAAGTTAGAAAGACCTTTGTCCATTACTGGACTGTCAATAGTGGAGTGAATATAGGGGCATGTTTCCTGCTTTAAAATCAATTTACTGGTGCGACCGTAGTACCTACACGATTATAATAAAATTAGTAATGTATTCCAGGAGATATTATAAATGCAATTTTTGTCCAACAGCACTTTTTTTCATTTGTGTCTAATAATAGCTACACTGACTTGTCATGTCAATGAAAGTAATCAATAAACCATCAATGGGTTCCGTAGTGTGTGTGTTGAACACCGGCCCTTGCGCACGGTGGGACTTAAAAACATTGGCATTTACAGCCAGTCTGCTCGGGAACGAGTCCGGGAGCAGCGGGTTATTAAGTAAAACAAAGAAAGATATTAAGAGTGCACGTTCTAATCATAACGAATTAAAAAAATATATATATACGCTTGTCTATCTCGGACTAATTAGATAGATAATAATTTATGCTAGGGTTAGCACATCGCATATGCTTTCATTCCAATATCATTCTCAGTCGAGACATCGCGTCAATCATACGCGTCAATTTATTTTTTAATTATTTTTTTTTAAACGTGCGACCTCTGTAGTCGAAATAAGTGTCGATCAGTCGGCGGGTTATCGGTGCATTCGGTTTATTTTTTTTATAAAAAAAGATAAGGGCTTTGGAAAGATGGTGAAGTCTCAGTGTGATGCGCGACCAGTGAAAGCTTACATCATGAGTGATTTGCTGAAGAAGTTCGATCATGACACGACGAACGATGTTGTCCAGATTGCTGTTGCGATCGCAGGATTCTATCTGGGGGTGTTTTGTTGTATGTATTTTTTTTTTCTTTTTATGTGTTCCTTTTTTCGGTTTTTATTTTTATTTGAAGTGTTTGGTTGAAAAATTCGCTTTTTGAAAAAAAAAAAAACGGGTACTTAAATTAATTTTAGAATTAGTTAAAATTTGGACCATTTTTATGCAGTGATTTTTATGTTATTTATTACAGTACAAAATTTTAAACCCATTTTTATTTTGTGGTTATATAATTAAATTCCTAAATGAATAAAAGCTAAGTGTCTAAGCAAAAAAGTAATAAAACCACTAACAAAACTATTTTAGATATTTCCTTTCTGAGGTAAACCCATATTGTTATTTGAGAAAACCGCAACCTAGTACAGTTAATTTCCTCATACTCGTTGTTATGACGAAATTAGCAAAGACCGCAAAACCTACATATATTTTATTATTTCACCCTGACCAATTTCTCTTATAAACGTAATTAATATAAATTGTAAAATGTACTTCATAGGTGAATTTGAGAAAGTGACATTTTAGTTTATTTACGCTTTATTACATAATATTTTCAATGAACAGATTAAAGGAAGTATTTGCTTTTAAAAAACATATTTAAATACGAGTTTCTGCCAGTGGAATTAGCTCTTCTCCGGCTATAAATTATAGTCTACTACTTCGCTCGCGACTTCGTCTGCGTAAATTTCAAAATTTTATAGCATTCTACGTTATTTGGGAGTATCAAAAATTTATGACACTCCCAAATAACGTGGCTTTCTATTGGTAAAATAATTTTCAAAATCGGTTCAGTAGATTAAGAGATTAACCCCTACAACCTCACAAACTCACAAACTTTACCTCTTTATATTAGTATAGATAGACCTCTGTGCCAAATTTCATCCAGATCCGTTCAGCCGTTCTGACCTGATTGAGTAACAAACATACATCCCTCCAAACTTTCGCATTTATAATTTACTAGCGACCCGCCCCAGCTTTGCTCGGGTACAAATTATACATATAAACCTTCCTCTTCAATCACTCTATCTATTAAAAAAACCGCATCAAAATCCGTTACGTAGTTTTAAAGATTTAAGCATACATAGGGATATAGGGACAGAGAAAGCGACTTTGTTTTATACTATGTAGTGATGTATAAGTAATAGTACTTCATATTTGTATAGGTTATCAGGTTTTCCTTTTATGCTACTTGAAAACAAACGCGAACAAAGTGACCACTTTTTCTGCAAAGTTTTGAATTGAACCAGGGAAAAAAGTGGTCGGTCGACGCTATTTACAGTTTACATAGATTAGATCATGTGAACTTGCTAACATTAACTCACTTAATATTAGGGTCCACATACAAGGATGTCGTTGGCAGGTGTACCTAGGCCGGTTGTAATGACAGCCCGCCGGCTGTCCGCCATTTTTTTTTTCGCATTTTTCACATTATGTGCAATTTATCGTGGACCTGCATAGTCGCTAGGTTGCACGAGCACGAACGGGTTAAGTGATACGGGGTTTGCGCGCCATTTTTTTTTGTCTATGACATTAATTTCAAGTTAACGGACTTGAGGATAAATAAAATAAAAAAGCATATAATTTCTTACAAGAAGTAAAAAAAAAAGTGAACTTAATCCTATTCTTACCTACACTACTTTTCACTTACATTTATGATTTTATTAATTAATTTAATTTATACATTTTTAATAATTGATTATTCTGCAAGAACCACTCGGGGTAATTTTTAACCGACTTCGAAAAAGGAGGAGGTTATCAATTCGAATGTTTGTATTTTTTTTTTTTTTTATGTATGTTCGGGCATAACTCCGTCATATACTGACGGATTTGCAAAATTCTTTTTTTGTTCGAAAGGGGTTTATTCCGAAATGGTCCCATTTAAATTTCAAAAAGATCTGGTAATGGGTTTCGGAGACAGACAACGGAACTCTTCGAAAATTGACAGCAAATCAACCGCAATTGCTGCTATCGTATGTCTATGAATAGTTAACACAGTTTAATGGGGAACCACAACTAAAAAGTGAAAAATAAAAAACTTTTTTACAAAAAAAATAGAACCGACTTCCAAAAAAAGTGCAAAATAACTTTAATTTCGGAAGACGGTGTTCCTGTTTTGTGTCTTCGTTTTTTGACACCGACTTCCGAAATTAAAGTTATTTTGCACTTTTTTTGGAAGTCGGTTCTATTTTTTTTGTAAAAAAGTTTTTGTTCTCATCTATTGATTTAGTTATGACGACTTTTTAAGTTTAAATGAACTTAATAAATTAATAAGTCATCATTAGTTAATCAATTGATGAGAACATATGGTAGATATAATTAGTGTATTTAATATTGTTCTCATTTTACCATATTTTAGTAGTTTATTTTTAGGCAATATAATTGTATAGGAAATGTTACTACTGTAGACTAAATGTAAACTTATTGAAAACCTTAATTCAATAAATATTCTATTCTAAAAAATATTCTAGATAGAAATAGAATAGAAATTCTATTTACTTACTTAGAACTTAATAAGTAAAAAATACCCTAATTATCTACCAATATTTTCAAGTTCGATAGCTTAATCGTTTTTCGGAAATAATTGATACCTATTCGTTAATTATATCTACTTTCGCTCCAAATTAGATTTTCCATAGAGCTTCACGTACAGAACTTTAACAGTTTTTACTTTTTTTTACTTTCGTAATATTAGATAGAAACAAGATGAAATTAATTGTTTGTAACTGTCGTTACATCATACTTTATTTCAATGAAGATTATCTTATGCCTAAGATCATATGTCATTATAATACTCAAATCTAAACGAATACAAATAAATACGAATGATCTGTATAAAAATATGTTTTGTCTGGTTGTCCGTTCTTATATTTTTTTACCGATAAGTAAAAAAAAAAGATCGGTTTTAGACTTTGCAGCATATTTATCTATAGTATTCAATGAACCCATGTCAAATGTTCAAATTATTTCCTCAAAAAGTATTAAACACTGTAGCCCTAAACAATATAACCATAGATACTCGTATAAGAAAGATTTCTATGAATATAACCATATTATGAGTAATAGAATCTGAATTCAAATTCACTTTCGTTTGAAAAACTAATAAGGAGACCCAATTAAATTAATTTATATACGTTACTCGTCCGTGTTTGGGTCACCGATATTTATGTGTGTACCAAATTTCAACTCAATCGGTCTAGTAGAATTACAGCAAATTGGTGGTGACAGGTGGACAGACTGACACACACGAGTGGTCCTATAAGGTTTCCGAAATTCCGAATGAAAAATGGTATTTTTATGCATCTCACTAAAAGGACTCTTATTACTGTTAAAATACTCCTCGAAGAAAAGAAAACACGTTCAACAAAAAACACTTTTTTACAAAAAAATAGTTCGATTCAAAAAAAGTGCAAAATAACTTTAATTTCGGAACCGCCTGGTTTAGTGTCTTCGTTTTTTGACACCGACTTCCGAAGTTTAAGTTATTTTGCACTGATTTTGAAAGTCGGTTCTATTTTTTTGTAAAAAAGTTTTTTATTTTTCACTTTTTAGTTGTGGTTCCCCATTAAACTGTGTTAACAATTCATAGACACGATAGCAGCAATCGCTGTTGATTTGCTGTCAATCTTTGAAGAGTTCCGTTGTCTGTCTCCGAAACCCATCATCAGATCTATATGAAATTTAAATGGGACCATTTCGGAATATAACCCTTTCGAACAAAAAAAGAATTTTGCAAATCCGTCAATATATGACGGAGTTATGCCCGAACTTACATAAAAAAATATAAACATCCGAATAACCTCTTTCTTTTTGAAGTCGGTTAAAAACACGTGTATTAAATAACTTAGAGTTGTTTGTATATTAAAATGTTACATAAATGTATAAATGAACGAATCTGTGTCAATAGTTTACGCTGTCAGCTTTAAGTTTTAGCATACTACGAGGTTTAGAATGTGACGCGTATAAACAATACAATGTTTTGTAAATCGGACGTGCCGAATAAATACTGGTAAATGAAAATGCTTAATAATTATAAATAATAGTCCCTAAGTCCCGACCGAATTTCGATCATTAGAAAGATTAACTAAGTAAATGATAAATGATGTTTATATAGTAAATAGGTTACAAGGAACACTTTTACACGTCAATGTTTTTTGTCAGTTTAAGCTAGATGAGGCCGGTGTTTCCTAGCTGACTACCCTGAGAAGAAACACCGAAACAAACTCAGAGGTCAAAGTCTCTTTTAAAGTGTTCAAATCCATACAATATGTACTGGTTAAATCATATGAGAACCATGTACGTTTATGTCTGGGATGAGCTTTTTGAAGAAAGCAACACACAAATTCGAGTGGACCTGTCCAGACAGTGCAAGCATTTGTCAGTCATCGTGAAGCTCAACTCAAAACTTTGAGCTACTCAACGAACCGACGAACAATACCAAAGTAAGGACATTTGAGTAGGGCGCAAAAATACTCAAACTGCCAGACAATCATAAAATCTACATGAATATAACGACATACATAGTTCTCGCATATTCACATTATTCTATATGTTTCTATACGTAGTACGAAAAGAGAGTGTGCGCAAACGCAGGTGCTCTCTGTTCCTTTATTCTCATAGTCCGGTGTGACACCACCAACTTCTAATCTCCGGGTTGCTACTGAGTAATTCCTAATGGAAAAACCCAATAGCACTGTTTGCCCGACCCGGAAATCAAACCCATTTTTTTTTTTTAAAGTACCTCACGCACACAGTCGCACTTGCGACCACAAATGCTTATTTTATAAGTTACTAGCGACCTGCCCCAGCTTCGCTCGGGTACAAATTATACATATAAACCTTCCTCTTCAATCACTCTATCTATTAAAAAAAACCGCATCAAAATCCGTTGCGTAGTTTTAAAGATTTAAGCATACATAGGGATATAGGGACAGAGAAAGCGACTTAGTTTTATACTATGTAGTGATAGTGATACGCCTGAAGCTTGACAGAAGTGAATGATTTTAAAGAAGTCCTCGTCACATTTTATTTGTGGTTGGCGCAACATGTCTTTTTCATCCAAACTTCTCTATAAGTCTCATCATACATCTCAGTAGTCACCATCCCTTTCTAGGCAGGGTGTGGGCTCGGCTCGCCCCTTGGATCTTGCCGCTTTCGATTAAAATGTTCACCCACTCACCCCGTTTTTCATTATTTTGGTGTAGTGACTCGCCCCTTACGAAGGGGCGAGTTGAAAATTGATATTTAATTGATTATTTTGAAGTATCGATTCGCCCCTTGCGGCATTTCCTTTGAAATTGAACCAAAAAAGGTATGGTTAGACAAAATAAGTCACACATTATAAATAACGCCATGTTTGATTTGATTACTTTAATAATCTGTAATCTCACCGGGGTATTCCATGAAACGCCCCAACGATGAAATATTGAGAAGAGCATGAAAGCTTCGTAATAAATTATATCAATAGAAGTTTTAAAATTTAGTCTTAATTGTTTATTTATTTAAACTACCAGGGAAGCAGAAATTAACAGGATGTAGGTGCTTAAGCAAGTTACTACTTAGCTCAATAATGGTAAAAATACAGGTTTTGAAATTGATCCATTTGTTGTTTTGAAAAGTACCAGGGTGAAAAAAAAAAGGGTGACAGACAGTGTAATAATAAATAAACAATTAGGACAGTTGAATTTTAAAACGTCTATATTTAAAAACTTAACAGTGCTGACAGTACTTTTAACTTACTAACAATCGGGGGCGATTTGAGGTATCTAATATTCAAGAGGGCGAGTAGATAGACTTAGGCAATTAGGGGCAAGATCCAAGAGGCGAGCCGAGCCCACACCCTAGGCAGCATCTGACACACAGTCCATGTATCACTTCTTTGGTCTCTTAGGCCGGGACTCCACCAAAGCGGAGAGGAGATGTTTTTTAAACAACCAATAGAATTGTGTTATTGACACATCTCCTTTCCGCTCAGCTTCAGTGGAGATCGCTGTGCGGAGATGTGTAATATTTGTATAGCGCGATGGAAGCGGAGATGTGAGCTGTGCGCGGACGACGCGCAGTGGAGACGAGAGATGTGAGCGGCGTGCAGTGAGCAATGTCACCCTCACCGCTCTCGCCCGCCAGCAACCCGCAGAGCCCCGCGCGCGCGCCGGCCGGCCATCTAATTCTCTATTCTTCATCTATCAATTCTTCTTCTTCAGACCGTAGTTCTGCTTCTTCAAGTAAAAGAAGATACTTTTTTTTGTAATAATAGCGACATCGTCTACTTTTCGTGTCAGAATGCGTACTGAGCACTCAACGCCTCGCACCCGAGCTGAAAAACATCTCTTCTCGCACAGCACACAGCACACCGCACACATCTCCGCTTTGGTGGAGTCCCGGTCTTATTGCCATCAAAATTGATTCTCAAATGTTTTTTTACGTCATCTTCCTCTTATCGTAAGCAGCCTATAATGTTCCCACTGCTGGGACACAGACCTCTTCTCTGTGAGAGGGTGTGGGCTATAATCCACCACACGGGTCCCGGGTCCCGGGTCGGGTGGTGGATTTTTGGTTCTAGGACATCGGAAATCGTCTCCTCACAATGTTTTTTCACTGTTTTGAGAGCAGTGGTGATGAAAAAAATTACACAAAGTATAGCGCCTGCCTGGGTTCTAACACACGACCTACAACTTGTAAGTTGTAGTCGTTACCGCTGAGCCACCGCTGCTCTTCCACTGCTACCATTTTCGATTCCCAATAATCCTGGAGCAGATTCGTGGAACTTTTTCGGTCATAAACCCCATCTAACAAAGCAATCGTCACTACCTTTTCTGGTGCACATTTATCAGTTAAAGACAGTCTGGTCCTTAGAGTACGATCCGTAACAAGGCTAATTGCCCTTACAACTTAAAGTGCCCTTGTGAGTTGAAAACCGTGAATCGTTAAATATCCATTTTGACGGTCCAAAACATTAATTCCTGGGCACCCTGCCCAGGACCATGAAGGAATGATTTCAAGGCAACCTTGCCTTGAAATCAACTCAGAGATTCTTACGTCTAGGTACTAAACAAGTAGCAATCTCGCATTAAGATTTTGCTTGATGAAGATGTTTACTTAAGCGGAGCAGCCTACTAATCTGACATGATAAATCGTACACTGCGAGAAAAGACTTACTTTTCATTTTCTGATAAATAGTTTCCTGTCTATTATAAGTTTAATTGAATCCTTAACATGTTCTTCACCTGTAGTTTTTCTTGTTAAAACTACAAGTAGTTTGATTATATCTCGATCTATAAAAATAGCTTTTAGTTCATTAACTGCTTCAGTTAATTATCTTGATCCAAGCTTGGCGTGACTGCTTTGCTCTTTACCGCTTCTTGTATACTTGTAAAGACGGAGCTCTAAGTATTTCCTTTAGCTCTGGTTTCGTTGATACAAATTCTTCGGAATTCTTAACCAAAATGTCTTGGTATTATTTTTAAGTCTTTACCATTCCGGTCATTACCCAGTAACTGGGTAGTGGAAGTCAGGCAGGCAGACCGTCTATGTTAAATACTGGTATACAGCTGCATGAGGTTACACTGCAGCTCATCATAATCATTTCAGTCGAAAGACGTCCACTGCTGGACATGGGCCTCCCCCAAATGTCGCCACAACGACCAGTCCTGTGCGTCTCGCATCCATCGGCTACCCGCGACCCTCACCAGGTCATCGGTCCACCTTGTTGCATTTGACCCAACATAATTAAGAAACGGGTTGGCAGATGACCGTCCCCTAGATTGGGCGACTTCTTCAGCACTTCACTCACTCAGGTTCTGAACTATGTAGTCTCATTCAGGGTTTTGTCTTTCCGTCTTGTCCTATATCGTCAACTCATCTTGCTGTACTCTTTTGCTAGGGAGTTGGTTGCGCCACTTGTTTATCCCAGCTAAAACCCTATGAAGTGGTGACGGGCGGCTGTTTTTGGGGGACTGTCTTTATGTAGAGCTTTGACGCTCAAAAAGTAGCGGCTCTCAGCCTACCCTCGGATTCTATGGTAGTCTCATTCAGGGTTTTGACATTTGCTACTTTTCTTACTTTGTCAAATCATCTGCAGCACTTTTTGACCTGCCATCCACCTGGATTCTGATCTAGTCTTATTCATATTTCGACATTCGCTGTTTGCCCGAAGTCGTCAACCTATCTTTATACACTTCTAGCCTGCTACCAACCCGGGTCCTGAGCTAGGCTCATTCAGGGGTTGTCATTCGCGGCTTGTTCAAAATCCGACTTTTTATGGTGGGAAAGCATCAAATAACTTCTGGTGCTCTGGGTGGAGCGCGAAGGCGTGTCAGACTTACTGGCTAAAACCCACTCGTGTTCCTTCAGTTGGCTGTGCCAGGGCTGCGGGATGGAAAATCCAACCTTACTGTAGTAAGTAGTTATTTGTATTTTTCTGACCCTTAGATACGTCAAATCTTGCAGGATGTCCCACATTACTTCTACCGTTTCTCGGCCCCCATTCTGTCGAAATTTTACCTTGTGTATTGTTTGCGAAAAATATATATGCTGTTCAGTAACCTCTTGTTTATTTTGAAAACAAAGAGAAACACCTTTATACGTAGGACGTTTCACACGGCTTTGAGTCATTTGAATGAATTAAATTTAATTATGAGTATATTTTTAGCTTTTCGCGTGTTCTTTTAGAATAGTATACCTAAACATGACGGCTAGTTTTTGGGTTAATTAGCTATTCGACTATTGTTTTTTATTATTATACTGTCTCTACATATTTATGGTTCCGAATATGTGGATATTTCGTCAAAAATTGTGTGCGTATTTTTTTCCATCGAAATATGTAGCAAAAGACCCGTTTCTTGGCATTTATCTGACGTTTTTTTATGTAGATGTGCAAGCGCAGTCGCAGACTAAACACTACTGTGACCAAACATGCAGATTTACCCTGCTTTAATCCGAAATCTTAAAAAAAGTTACACAAACAATCCACAGAGGCTGAATGGCCGATAAGTAGTAGGTAAAGAGATAAAATAAATAAAACTTTATGATATCGTTTAAAAAGAGTTATCTTTCGCATATTTAACTCTCTGTGTTCTTGAACTTGGCCGTAAAAACAATATGGACACTTTCAATGACACGCAAGACGAATTATTCTAATAATAGTTTTATCGCCCGCTATTTCTACGAGCATTTGATTCGGCGATCTAACGGCGTAAAACTACTTAAAAAATTTGGTATAGGTAGTAAAAGTCACCCCATAAAGAAGATAAATGGAAGGAAAGAGAGGAAGCCTTTGCCCAGGAGTGGGACAGATCAGGATAACAAAAAAAATGTCAAGCCTCCACATTATTCCCAACCGCTGGAACTCCTGAAAGCCAGAATCATCAGTAACGGCCATCAATAAAGCATTAAAATAGCACTGCTGAAGCTCGATGAGTCCCGCGGAAACGATCCCACTGTATCGGAATCCGTGACGAACTTTTTTAGAAAAGAATATGCGCCGTCAACCTTCAAAGCAAAGGCAACTTCTAGGCTTACTTTCCATCGGTTATCAAAAGGCGAGACGATGTCAAGAGCGGGCTCATAAGGATTTTTTTTTTAAGTGGGGAGTCTTTTAACTGTTATGACCTGGACCTGAAGGCCCTATTCCCACGGCAATGAAACTGACGAGCATATGAATAGCTTAATAGAATAAGGTAGTCTCATGTGTTTATTTTTTTACAATATTTGATAACAACAAATAACACTGAAACGAATCTGTTTCTGAAAACAGCATCAAAATTTGTTATTAAGGCGGCGATTCCCAAAAACGGTCAAAAAGGTGGATTTTTAAAGCTCTTAAACTGACCTCACCTAAGCTCTTCAACCTGTACATAAACCAGCTTGTCGGTGAACTCAGCAGTGCCAATGTTGGATGCTACATAGACGGAGTCTGTGTCAACAATATTAGCTACGCAGATGACATGGTACTGCTGAGTCCATCGATCGGAGGTTTGCGTAATTTGGTACGGATATGTGAGTCTTACGCGGAGGCCCATGGGCTCAGATACAATGCTAAAAAAAGCGAGCTTCTAGTATTTAAGAGCCGTGGCAAAAGTTGTCTGTCTGTGCCCTCGGTTACCTTAGCGGGTACCGCCCTGAACAGAGTCGCTCAGTTCAAATATCTGGGCCACTGGGTTTCCGAAGACTTGAGAGACAACGCTGATGTTGAGAGGGCACGTAGGGCTTTGGCTGTCCGGTGTAATATGTTGGCCCGCAGGTTTGCACATAGCAGTAATCGAGTGAAAGTTACGCTTTTTAAGTCTTACTGCCAAACACTTTACACGTGCAGCCTGTGGGTTAACTATACACTGGTGGCATACAATGCCTTGCGTGTCCAATACAACAACGCATTTAGGGTGCTGCTGGGGCTGCCGCGATTCTGCAGTGCTTCGACTATGTTCGCAGAAGCGCACACTAATGGCTTTCACGCCCTTATTAGGAAACAGTGTGCGTCGCTGCTGAGTCGCGTTAGGTCCAGCAGCAACAGCATACTGAGCGTGTTCGCGGACAGGTGGGACTCTCCACTGCTGCGCCACTGGATACGCTTGCATGCTGTTCGGTGAGCAGTGGACAGGTCCCCCTCTCCGAACTTAAAATGTATTTTATTGATATTTTCCTATTATTTTTGTGTTGTAAGTGTGTTGTATTGTTTTTGTTTTGTTTTTCATGTTGTATGTAACATATGGACAATGGTCCGAAATAAACGAATTTAATTTAATTTGATTTAATTTAAACCATAAATAATTTTGATAAATAAAATAAATATGATATTTTGAAGTTCCTTTTGCATACAGTGATGGAACTCAAAACATAATTTAAGATATTTTAATTCATCAAAAAATCGTCCAACATACCTCATGTAATTATCTTTAAAAGCAGTTTATCCCTTCATTAACAATTATAATTATAATAAAAAATATACCATAAAATTTCAAAGGTGATGGATTATTTTTCATAAATATTCTATTAGTAAATCCTAAGTAAATCGATAAAACACTTCATATTTTGCAATAATTTGCGAGCATTTGTCGTAGCGCATCTCTTTCTTTTCTATGCAGTCCGAGAGGGACCGCGCTTTAGGTGATGTCTCAGCCTTAAATGAAGCAGCAACGAATAAGGGGGCGTGGTGGGATGGGAAGCAGTCTCCTCCTTCTGCGAAGCAGTAATGCTCGCGAAGGAGGAGTCGGAACGGGTGAGGGAGAGGCTGCAACAACAGACTCGCCCTCACGCCCTCAGCAGCAGCCGCCGCAGGAGACCCCCTGGGCGGAGGACGTCACGAGACGATCTCCGGCCACCGTAGACCCAGGCCTGCGGACGGCGAATAGTGCGATTAGCACCAGTCCCGAGAGTCGACGGCGCGTAGTGTTCCACGCGCGCCTCAAAGTGTTGTCAGCAAACAGGACGGGGCCCGTCATGGCCGATGCCTGCCCGGGGTTTGAGGATAAATTCGAAAGAGTTACCTC
Organism: Polia nebulosa; assembly: GCA_951329385.1. Lineage (NCBI taxonomy): Eukaryota > Metazoa > Arthropoda > Insecta > Lepidoptera > Noctuidae > Polia > Polia nebulosa. The sequence goes on along the minus strand of OX589600.1, from coordinate 12,342,140 downwards.
GCCCCTGGGCATTCAGGGCAGGGAGGAACAGGGGTGGGTTTTAGTCAGTAAGAGTCTGACACGCACTTCCGCTCCACCCTAGAGCGGGAGAAGTCATTGGATGATTTCGCACCCCCCCAAAAAAAAAAAAAAGGGTGCGTGGTGGGGACATCTTGCTATCTCTTTTGTACGCGCATCACCTAATGGCGGTGACGTTACACGTCAGTGTGTGCATCCTTTTTCTGTTACTTGACAGTTCCTTCCACCAGATTTGAAAGATTACTAACTTTCTTAATTTTGAACGGATTTGAAAAAAATCTTTCTATTTTCGAGTTATGATAAAGTCACTCTTTGATACAAATTATAAAATAAATTGAGTTAACTACTCATTTAAACAAAAGTGGGGTATCTTTAAACAGTCTTGACCTGGTTCTGAAGGCCTAGTTCCCACGGAAATAATACTGATTGCGATTGAGAGCTTATGAAAGGCATAGAATCACTGACATTGCCTGGTTTCAGTAGCCTGCATCAATGTTCGTGAAAATGGATGTATTGTTTGGATAAGGATCTCAAGCTCTTGGTCCTGCATTACGCATGAGAACTAGGACTTATTGTGAACCCAACTTTTAATTAATTATCTTAAGGCTTTCCTTTTTAACCAGTTTTTATTAGCTTTTTCTGAAACCAAATGAAAAAAATCTTAGAAGTTCAATTTGACCTACTTCCTAGTTACCCATTGAGCTGAAATTTTGCATAAGTGTTTAGTTTAGATGGCAATGCATGGTTAGCTAAGTGACGTCATTCTAAATCCAATATGGATTCCCAAAGATGGCGGACTAGTTATTTTGTATGCATTCCCATGTTAAGGCTTAATAATATTTTTGCGTAAACAGTCGACTTTGTAGAACCTCTAGTAGTTAGCAACTCAATATTTATACATGTGATAACGAAGATAACGTTAATACATTTTTTTAATAACTACAGTTTGGAAAAAGAAGAATTACCTACGAACGAGGTGAATAGGAACGAAGGGGTGAATAGAAACAAAACTTTGGTTAGGATTTTCATTAGGATACCTTAATATTGGTTTCTAGTAAAGCATCGCTTTAGTTTTTATAACAATCGATAAAACGAAAATAAATAAATTGAAAAATCGTAATGAATAAATCGGAGAACTTAAAACCTACAAACAATTTTAAAATAACGTGAAAAACCCCTTCAAAGTTTGGTTTCTATTCACCCCGGCGGGTGTTCCTATTCACCCCGTTTGACGGTAGTACTTCCCCCACTATAAATTATAGCATTTGCTATTCCAGACTTTAATCTGTATTTGTGCCAAACATCCAGATCCGTGCAGCTGTTCTGGCGTAATTGAGTAACAGACATCCATCCAAACTTTCGCATTCATAATATTGTAGGATTACGTCCCGTCATGGCGTTTTCATTTACATCTGCCTTGTACTTCAATTATCAACCAATGATGCCACTCTCTGCGCGGATCGCCCGGAGGACACGGTGGAGCATACGGTGGAGGTCTGCCCCGCTTGGGCGGAGCACCGCCGTATCCTCGTGGATGCGATAGGTGGCGGCGACCTTTCGCGCCCGGCCCTAGTTCAGGCCATGGACTATACGGCACGAGCGGGAATGGGAAGCAGTCTCCTCCTTCTGCGAAGCAGTAATGCTCGCGAAGGCGGAGGCGGGACGGGTGAGGGAAGCTCAACGGAGTTGCCCTCACGGCCTCGGCCGCTACTACCGCAGGAGACGCATTGCGCGTAGGATGTCGCTTGACGATCGCCGTCCGATCAGCACCAGGCCCGTGAGTCGACGGCGCGTAGTGTTCCACGTGCGCCTCATAGAGATGATTGTCAGCCACCACTGACGGCGCCCATCGTGGCCGGTGCCTGTATCCCTAGGGGTAGCGGATAAATTCATAACAGAGTTACCGCTCCCCTGGGCACTCAGGCAGGGAAGGAACAGGGGTGGGTTTTAGTCAGTAAGAGTCTGACACGCCCTCGCGCTCCACCCAGAGCGGGAGATGTCATTGGACGATATACCAACACAAAAAAAAAATCTATATTATGCTAATCTGTTCGCTTGCGTTTATAGGAGAGTTACACAAATATGATTATGGCTGACAAAGGTCTTCATACGAGTAAATGTACTTATGCACTATATGAGATTCAATTAATCCGGTTATCTCTACCAACAAATAAACTGCTTTATTATTAAGTATAATCAGTAGGTATGTTTCGATAACGCCTCTTTATTTTCACTATTGATCATAAGTTCGACTGTAGGGTCCATACAAAAAAAAAACATTGTCTTGTATTGACGGTCTCCATCCTTTGTTTCAATCATAGTCTGCATAGTAAAAGTGAAATCAAAATACGATGCTTGTCGTCATTGTTACTTGATCGATACTGTTGTTCTTGATTTCATTTTGATACCAAAATAAAGAGCTCGAGGAGGCGATTCAAAAAGTATAAATCACTAAATTGAAGATAATATTATGTACCTAATTTAAATCTTTAGATATACAGGGTGTAACGGAAAGGTGTGGTCATATTTCAAGAACTGCATCTGCCCATCGATATGAGCAACTTTATTCAAGAAAAGATGATGAAATTCCCAAAAAAAAAATTTACCCCCCATACAAATATTGATCAGCTGATGTTAAATTTGTATGGAAAGTACAATTTTTTTTTTGGGAATTTTCTTTTTATACCTAAGAGAAAGTTGTTCATTTCTATGGGCAGAACCGGTTCTTAAAATATGACCACACCTTTCCGTTACATCCTGTATAAAAAACTTTTTTACAATAAAATAGAACCGACATCCAAAAAAAGTGCAAAATAACTTTAATTTCGGAAGTCGGTGTTTCTGGTTTTGTCTTCGTTTTTTGACACCGACTTCCGAAATAAAGTTATAATAAATATATAAAGTTATTTTGCACTTTTTTTGGATGTCGGTTCTATTTTTTTGTAAAAAAGTTTTTTATTTTCACTTTTTAGTTGTGATTCCCCATTAAACTGTGTTAACAATTCATAGACATACTTTCTCCATCATCTCTAATTTCGCGGAAAATTAGAAAATTTCATAAAACTTCGCGCGTTTGACAGTTCATATCTAAGATAGTCAGGACAACGTCTATCGGGTCAGCTAATATAAAATAAATTGAAAATAAAACCCTGTCGGGTCTTTTTTTTTACAAAATTGACCTGTTGAAGCTATGGATTGATAGCTCATTATATTATAATAATAGCATAATCAGCCATTAACTTTCCCAGAACTGAGACACAGTACTCTTCTGTGTGAGAGGGAATGGGCCTGAAACCACTACGCGGGCACAGTGCGGGTTGGTGGATGTCATATATGTATAGGGTTGGCAACTTTTTTTAAGAGAAATAGAGTATTTCTGATTTCAGACAGGGTAAATAAAAACCTTAAAAAAACGAGTGATTTTTTCTTAAATTTTTGATAAAATATTTTTTGTGCCTTTTGGGACAACAATTATTCATTATTTTAAAAGAATTGTATGACTCTAAACATTCTTAATCTATTTTTTATTAATTTTAATACACATATTAACAGTAAACGTTACTATTTTGGTTTATGACAATGGGTATAAATGACTGGTATTAGTATAGTAAAAATTGTGAAAAAAAAAAGAGTATTGTAGCGTACTTTACTAGTATTACAGATTATACAGAGTGTAACGGAAAGGTGTGGTCATATTTTGAGAACTGCATTTGCCCATCGATTTGAACAACTTTCAAGAAAATCCGAGGATATTCTAAAAAAAATTTTTTAATCCCCATACAAAATATTGATCAGCTGATGATAACTTTGTATGGGAAGTCCAATTTTTTTTTTGGGAATTTTCTATTTTTTCTTAGAGAAAGTTGTTCATTTCCATGGGCAGAACCGGCTCCTAAAATATGACCACACCTTTCCGTTACACCCTGTAGAGTACACCTACATGAAATAGAGTACAATACGCTATTTTAGAATACGGTTGGAAACCCTAGTCATATATGTCTTCAAATTATTGGTTATGGACATACATACTATATGTATATGGACATATGGACCACATATTATTTACACAAAGTAAAGTGCCTGTGTGGGTTCGTACCCACCACCCGTAATTCACAGCCGTTACCACTAGGGTTGCTAACGTTTTTTTTTATAAAGAATTAGGTTATATCTGATTTTAGATAGGGTAAATAAAGAGTACCATCTTATAAAAAAGGGTACATAACTACAATGAAAATATTAACAATTTTTTGAGGTAATCACAATGGGTATGCATGACTGGTATTAATGTAGTAAACATTTTTAATGTAGTAACAAACGAGTATTTTAGCGTACTCTATTAGTATTACAGATTATAGAGTACAATCAATCTGCCTAGCTTTTTCCCAACTATCTTGGAGTCGGCTTCCTGTCTTGCCGGGTGCAGCTGAATACCAGTATTTTACATGGAGCGCCATACCCAGTTACTGGGTAATACGATACCCCTTGGTAAGACTGGTTGTCAGACTTTCGGGCTTCTGACGACCCGTAACGACTGTCAAAGATCCACGATTAACAGCCAGGACCAACGGCTTAACGTGCTTTCCGAAACACGGAGGAGTCTCGGTATGTAAGATGGTAACCCATCCATGGACCAACCTCGGCAAGGATCCACCAGTGCGGCCCGTACAGATTATAAAGTACACCTACATGAAATAGAGTACAATACTCTATTTTAGAGTACGGTTGGCAACCCTAGTTACCACCACAGCCACCACTGCTCCCCGCTGTGACCGACATCCCACTTCACCTAAATTTTCATGGTGATATGTTATGATAATACAAACAGATAGAATAGCACTGCTCGACTCACCGGTAAATCTTTCCTTCAGTATCTGCTTCTATTTTATATACCATGGAAATCGGTGTTTATATTACAGTTATCATTTTTATAGCTCTCGAGATATTATGCATATCGCTAAAGTGTTTGCGTTCTGTAAACTAACTGAATGACTCAATATTTTGATTACATGAATATCAGAGGTGTATCTTCACAATATAGGCCTGCTTGCAAATCGTAAATAAATTTAAAGCTAAACTTTTTAGAAAATCGTTCTCTGTCGTCTACAAATAATTGACAGTATTAAAACGATGATTTATATATGTTTAGCGTTAAATGCAATAAGTGCAAGTGCATCTGAGCGTTGTCTTTAGTCATTTTTTTAAAGTGATTTCTTGTTGTATTTTTGGTTAGTACCTAACTCGATACTTGAATATGGGTATTTTACTAAAAATATCTATTAGTCCGTCAGTGAAATTACCAAAAAATATTGGGCACGTGTTTCTTCTTTTGTCACGTAAACAGAAATGAGGTTGAAATGTCGCGTGACGTCACGCGGCGTGACACTTTTTACCACCAAAGTGAAGTCACGAGCCCACACTCCTGAACTTTTATGCGTTTTATCTTTGTCATTTGTTATTGGTTTGGTAAAGCAAAAAATACGTGTCAAATATTTTTTGGTTATTTAACTGACGGTCTAATTAGATTTTTAGTAAAATACCCCATTCAGGCTTGTCTGAATCATCATCATCATCATCAGCCTTTTTATTGTCCCCACTGCGGGGGCACAGGCCTCCTCTCTGAGAGAAGGTGATAAATGATAAATGAAATGATAAATGATGTTTATTCAGTAAATAGGTTACAAGGAACACTTTTACACGTCAATGTTTTTTGTCAGTTTAAGCTAGATGAGGGTGTTTCCTAACTGACTACCCTGAGAAGAAACACCGAAACAAACTCAGAGGTCTAAGTCTCTTTTAAAGTGTTCAAATCCATCCAATGTGTACTGGTTAAATCATATGAGAACCATGTACGTTTATGTCTGGGACGAGCTTTTTGAAGAAAGCAACACACAAATTCGAGTGGACCTGTCCAGACAGTGCAAGCATTTGTCAGTCATCGCGAAGCTCAACTCAGAACTTTGAGGAGCTCAACGAACCGACGAACAATACCAAAGTAAGGACATTTGAGTAGGCCGCAAAAATACTCAAACTGTCAGACAATCATAAAATCTATCTCCATTTTCATAAATTTTATTACTCACTGTCTTCGGTGTTCGTATCATCTTTACGCCGATGATCTTCAATTGTACACAGCTGCGCGGGTGGAAGGTTTGTCAGACGCTGTGGAGGATATAAACCGGGATTTGGATGCAATTCGTGATTGGTCTGGTAGATTTGGGGTGTCTGTAAACCCCTCAAAATGTCAGGCCATAGTTATTGGAAGCTCGCGCATGATGGGTAGAGTGGTGGTTAGCTCTCTTCCTCCTATTATTTTCAATGGTGCCGTTATCCCCATCAGCCCCAGCGTAAAAGATCTCGGTTTGCATCTTGACTCGACGCTTGGCTGGCAAATTCAGGTTTCAAGTGTCAGTCAAAGAACGGCACTTTGCGGTATCTGTACCGTCTGAGGGACTTTTTGCCCGCGAAGACGAAGACTATGCTTGTGCAGACTTTAATCTTCCCTATAATCGACTATGGTGACGTGTGCTACTTTGACCTGAACGCGGTGTTACTGGACAAGCTGGATAGGCTCCTCAACAACTGCATCCGGTTCGTATTTAATTTGAGGAAATATGACCATGTCTCGAAACACAGGTCCGAGCTCAAATGGGTGCCCATTCGCCAGAGAAGAAGTTTGCGGGCTCTGACTACACTTTTCTCTCTACTGAACTCTCCCACTCCTCCTTCTTATCTTATATCTCACTTTCAATATCTATGTTCTTCACACGCCAGGAATCTGCGTTCTTCTAATAATCTTCTACTGCTTTGCCCTGCTTATACTTCTGATTTTGTTCATTCTTCCTTTCATATTCAGTCCATCCTTTTGTGGAATGCGCTTCCTCTCGATATCAGGACGTCCACCAGTCAGTATGCATTTAAGCGGAAGTTGCGGAATTATTTTCTACACAAGGAGTAGAGTCGTCTCAAAAACCTTATTTATTACTTTACATATATATATATATATATTTATTGGTTTATTATAATAAATATATATGTATGTTTATTATTAATATATATATTTTCGTTCACTTTTTTTTTAAATATTTTTACTTGGTGTTGCTTTGTTCGTTTTTTTTTTTTATGCACCTGCCATATTATCTCTCCACCACCCTTGGTTGACTGGTAGAGAATGCCTAAGGCATTAAGTCCGCCTTTGTACTTTAGTTGCATGAAGTGTAAATAAATAAATAAAATCTACATGAATATAACGACATACATAGTTCTCGCATTCACATTATTCTATATGAGGACCATGCAGCTTAGTGTCTGTAGTGGTCTTTTGAAGAAAGAACCAAGCATATTTGAGTGGACCTGTCCAGTCAGTGCAAGCATTTGTCAATAGTCGAATAGCTCAACTTAAAAACCACTAAGGAGCTCAATGACTTGACGAACAATACCAAAGAAAAGACATTTGGGTAGGCCGCAAAAGTACTGAAACTGTCAGTACACGTTAAAAAATACTGTAAAAAGGAGGAGAAAATAATAATAATAACCCACACAGTCCTCACATGTGTCTTCCACGCGTGTGGGCCGTAATCCACCACGCGGGCCCAGTGCGGGTTGGTGGATGTCACATGTCTTCGAATTTTTGATTCTAGGACATGCCGGTTTCCTCACGATGTTTTCCTTCACCGTTTTGAGAGCAGTGGTGATGAAATAATTTACACAAAGTAAAGCGCGCCTGCCTGGGTTTGAACTCACGACCTACAACTTGTAAGTCACAGCCAATACCACTGGGCCACCACTGCTCACTTGTCTGAATGTCTTCAACTTACACTTTTTTTTTTTTTTTTTTTTTGGGGGGTGGGAAATCATCTAATGACTCTTTCCGCTCTGGGGTGGAGCGGAAGGGCGTGTCAGACTCTTACTGACTAAAACCCACCCCTGTTCCTCCCTGCCCTACGCGCCCGGGGGCGAGGTAACTCTTTCGAATTTATCCTCCACCCCCGGGCAGGCACTGGCCGTGGCAGGCCCCGTCCTTTGCTGACAACTCTTTGAGGCGCGCGTGGAACACTACGCGCCGTCGACTCTCGGGCCTGGTGCTGATCGGGCGGCGAGTTACCCGCTACTCGCCGTCCGCAGGCCCGGGTCTACGGTGGCCGGAGATCGTCTCTCAGCCCCCGGCGTCTCCTGCGACGGCTGCTGCTGGGGGCGCTAGGGCGGCTCGGTCTCTGTTGAATCTCCCTAACGTGTGCCGCCTCCCTCTTCGCGAGCATTACTGCTTCGCAGAAGTTGGAGACGGCCCCCCATTCCCTCTCACTCCGTACCATGGCCTGAACCAGGGCACGGCGCGAGAGGTCGCTGCCGCCTATCGCATCCACGAGGACACGGCGGTGTTCTGCCCAGGCGGGGCAAACCTCCACCGTCAACTCACACTTAGCCGGGTTTCCCTGCATAAAACATAGTTTTGTTCCATGTGGCACGTAAGCGCTTGCGGCGTAAATAGTAAATTAATTTACTTTTCTTTATAGAAGCATTACTAAGCAGGTGCATCGGTCCTAAGAAATACTTGAAAGTTTTTACGCTTTGGTAATGGTAAAACTATAAAAAGATTGAGTTTAAAAAGTAACGAAGCATAAAGCGTAAAAGGTTCCCAGTCCAGACAAACAATGTTACTTAAATAAAAAATAACATCGTTAAAATTTATGGATACAGACCTACTATTGAAAAAAATTGGAGGCTTTCAGCGCATGATACCTAAGCATGCGAATTAGGTTTTCAGCACCATTTAAAAAGAAAAAGACAAAAAACCTTTTCCCAAAAAAAAAAAAAAACAACCGACTTCCACAAAAGAAAATACACTAAAAATTAAAAAATAACTTTAATTTCGAAAGTCGGTGTTTCTAGTTTGGTTTCTTCATTATTTGACACCGACTTCCGAAATTAAAGTTATTTTGCATTTTTAACCGATTTTCGAAAAAGGAGGAGGTTCTATGTTCGACTATGTATGTTTTTTTTTTTTTATGTATGTCCGCCGATTTCTCCGTCAGTTGTAGACCGATTTTCAAAATTCTTTTTTAATCTGAAAGAATATACTCCCGAGGTGGTCCCATATAAATTTTATCGAAATTGCTTCAGCCCTTTTTGAAAAACTGAGCAAAAACGAAAAATACGCGTACTCCGATAACGTTTTGGTGTTCTGCAAATGTTTAAATTCCACGTTCCATGTTATTGGGGTTTTTAGTTCTGGGGTATATCAACTAAAAAGTGAAAAATAAAAAACTTTTTTACAAAAAAAACAACCGACTTCCAAAAAAAAAATTAGGTACTCTAAAAATTAAAAAATAACTTTAATTTCGGAAGTCGGTGTCAAATAACGAAGAAGTAAAATACAAACACCGACTTCCGAAATTAAAGTTATTTTTTAATTTTTAGAGTACTTACCTAATTTTTTTTTTTGGAAGTCGGTTGTTTTTTTTGTAAAAAAGTTTTTTTTAGTATTATTTATGGAAGTCGGTTGTATTTTTTTTTAGTAAAAAGTTTTTTTTATTTTTCACTTTTTTGTTGTTGTACCTCATTCTAAAACTAAATTAATAGTATAGTTATGCCCGAATTAATAGCCCCAAAAATAGGGAATTTGAACATAGTTGGTGAAATTAGGGTGTATTAGGGTGAACTGTACAAATCTGTATATCCCTTCAGAGCGTATCAGCGTGTTGTGAAGTGGTGAAAACAATACACATACATACTTGCGATTGCAGCAATTCTGAAAGGTTTGCTATCATTTATTGAAGAGTTCCATTGGGTATCTCCGAAGTTCTTTATCAAATCTTCACCAATTTAAAATGGGACCACATGTGAAACAACAGCTTTCAAATAAAAAAAAAATCTTCAAAATCGGTTCACCTAGTAAAAAGTTATGAGGTAACACAAATAAAAAAATAAAAAAAGCAGTCGAATTGAGAACCTCCTCCTTTTTTTGAAGTCGGTTAAAAAGTAAGAAACACGCACACCATACCACACCTTCCTCTCCATGAGTTTCAATATGGTTTCAATTCAGGATAATAGAGCTGGCGTTGTCGTGATGAACGAGGGCCGCGACAGAGTAGCTAAAGTCTCTTGAAGCCTCTTGTTAGTTTGCTTTGTGCTGTTTGTGGCTTTTTGTTTTGTTGTTTTGTGTGCTTTTTAATCTCTGTAGCCCAAAGGTTGACTGGTAGAGAATGCCTTGTTGCATTAAGACTGCCTATGTACCACTATTGTACATGAAGTTTAAATAAATAAATAAATTTTGTGCATGATGTCACCGTATTACTTTGGTCATAATCAAAGTATACTTTTTCATCACAGTACTAGATATGTACTGCTGTAATCAAAAAGTGCGCTGCTAGGTATACTTAAACCTATGTATGTACATGATGCACTCGTATTTAAACAAAAAAACAATTTTATCTCCATAGACTTAATAATATCAAGTGTCAAAATGTAGAAAATTCTCAAAGGACCAATTCTTATTTACCTGTAGGTAGGTACAGTCTGCATTTTTTAATTGGCGACTGTTTTTATTTTTTTCATAATGGCGTAATCCTTGATAGAGTTCTCCTCCAACTGTCTCTTAAAAACATTGAACCAAAACTAAACAATCGTTATAATCATCATTATTATTATAATAAAAGTGTGTACGTGCGTACGTTATCTGTCACTTTCATAAACATTTGAGCATGAAGGTCGAACTCTTATTTCTTGTGTAAATGTGGAGTACCTACATGACCCTGACTACACAGCCTTGATCAAACCAATGCTGAACTATGGCTCTCTGGTGTGGTGGACGAGGACCAAACTCTCGACCTCTCTTAACAGGCTACAGAAGTTCCAAAGGCTGGCTTGTTCAGCTATCACCGGCTGTATGAAATCCACACCAACAGTAGCAATGGAGATAGCCCTGCAAATAACCCCCCTAGATTTATTCATACAGCAAGAGGCAGCACTAGCGGCCATCAGGCTTATGCACCTAGGTATATGGGGCAACAACCACACCAGTGCTCACACGGGCATCCTGGACCGGGCGATTGAGTATCAACCACTTATAGCTGCCCGGTATGATAGAACACCCAATAAACCCACTTTCAACAAAAAATACTGCATACAATCAGCAGAGGAAGAAAGGGACCAGTCAGGAGTCGATGAAGTACGCATTTACACAGACGGCTCAAAGACAAAACGGTTCAGGGGCTGGTTTACACTCCCTAGACCTCAACATTTTTTCACGTACCACTAGGCGAATACAGCTCAATCTTTCAATGTGAATGTGTCGGCCTGACACAAGCGGCAACAACTGTAAAATGTTTGGGGATACATAATTATGGAATCAGATTCCTATCGGACAGTCTGGGTGTGGTCAAATCCTTAGAAAACAAACAAACTAACAGCAAATGAATTTATGAATGTCACCTCGCCCTGGAGAGTATTTCGATATCAAACCGAATCACCCTCCAGTGGATCAAGGGCACAGTGGATCTCTAGGCAATGACGCCGCGGACGAACTTGCGAAGAGAGGTTCCGAGATGGTAGTGCTAGGCCCGTATCCACTCCTTCCCCTATCTTTCTCGCAATTTCGTACACGGATCCGCCAAAGATCAACTGAACTCTGTAATAACAGACGGTCACGGGCAACAGACTGCAGGCACTCAAGAATGGCTACGCCGTCTTAGTAGAGCCAATCTCAGAATAATAATTGGGACCATCACGGGCCATTGCCTCTCGAACAAACATCTTTTCAACCTAGGCGCCACGGACAGCTCTCTCTGCAGAGGCTGCTTTGACGCTGAGGAATCAGTTGCTTACGTCATCCTGGAAAGCGAGGCTGTGGCTACCCAATGTGCACAAATCATTGGAACAGAGGGCGCTCCGCGAAGCCTGTGAAGCTGCCAGGAAGCTTCTGTGCTTCTGGGCGGAGATAAGCTGGCTATGTTAGCCAGGACTCACGTACAACGGACCAAATGGGAGTCTAAGCGCGGACAACGGAGTCCCTATACTACGAGTATACTATGCATAAGCCTGAATCATTTATCACTTTGCCCTTGTATATGTATGTCACATCACAGGGTATATGACTAAAAAGGTAAAAAGTCATCCATCAGTTTGATTACCAAAAACTATTAGACACGTATGTTTTCTTTGTCTCGTCATTTTCCTCTTAACAATACTTTCTTATAACATGGCAGGTGCATATAGCACCTGCCATGTTATCTCTACACCACCCTTGGTTGACTGGTTCAGAATGCCTAAGGCATTTATTCCGCCTTTGTACATTTTTTTTGCATACAGTGTTAATAAATAAGTAAACAAAAAATGAGGACGATACACTGCGTTGATATTTTGCGTGACGTCACACGTACGAAAAAAATGTACCACTTTTTACCCAAAAGTGACGTAACAAGCCCTCACTCCTTTTTTTTTTTCTTTTGTGGGGTTGGAAATCATCCAATGACATCGCGGGAGATGTGTCTAGGGTGGAGCGGAAGGGCGTGTCAGACTCTTACTGACTAAAACCCACCCCTGTTCCTCCCTGCCCTGAATGCCCAGGGGCGAGGTAACTCTTTCGAATTTATCCTCAACCCCCGGGCAGGCATTGGCCGTGACAGGCCCCGTCCTTTTGCTGACAACTCTTTGAGGCGCGCGTGGTACACTACGCGCCGTCGACTCTCGGGCCTGGTGCTGATCGGACGGCGAGTTACCCACTACTCGCCGTCCGCAGGCCCGGGTCTACGGTGGCCGGAGATCGTCTTGCGGCGCCCGAAGCCCCTGGCGTCTCCTGCGGCGGCTGCGGCTGAGGGCGTTAGGGCGGCTCTGCTGTTGTTGAGTCTCCCTAACGTATGCCGCCTCCCTCTTCGCGAGCATTACTGCTTCGCAGAAGGAGGAGACGGCTTCCCATTCCCTCTCGCTCCGTACCATGGCCTGAACCAGGGCACGGCGCGAGAGGTCGCTGCCGCCTATCGCATCCACGAAGACACGGCGGTGCTCTGCCCAAGCGGGGCAAACCTCCACCGTATGCTCCACCGTGTCCTCTGGGCGATCCTCATGTTTTGCTGACAACTCTTTGAGGCGCGAGTGGAACACTACGACGCCGACTCTCGGGCCTGGTACTGATCGGACCGCGAGTTACCCACTACTCGCCGTCCGCAGGCCCAAGCCCTCACTCCTGGAACTTAGGCGTTTTATCTTTGTAATGTGTCCAAATTTAATCTAACTAACGTAGGTACTATTACAATTATTATTTTTGGAAGCATCCCTATGGATATTGTGGGTACAAAAAGATGTCGTCCAAAAAATGACTTATAGTTTATTGCTGCATTGTAAATCGAGACAAAGTACTCGTAGGCTTTAAAGTCGCTAAGTTAATGCTCATATTATAACATCATCATTCTTATTTATCTCAATACGTATGTTTCGATTTTTAACACGCTTTTATTAGTTACTGTAAAAAAAAAATTGAACTTGAATTTTACCCACTTCCCAGTTTCCGATTGAGCTGAATTTTTTCATACATGTTTAGTTTGGATGACAATGGTGCCGATTCTGTTATGCACAAACTAAACTGAATTTAGGCTATTCCTATCTTTTTCTCTCTAATAAAACAAGAAAGAGACGGACGTAAATTAGAGCTGTCAAATTTAGTTGAACCAATGTTACCATACACAATACAAATTTAGGGTACGCGTAAAAACATGTCGACTAAAAACACGGTAAAGTACAAGGCGTAAACTAATTTGACATCTCTAACTTAGTTCAGAGCTATAGCCGTCCTTTTCTCGCACTGCCGTTTGGTAAAAGATAGCGATTCTCTAATTTTTGTTTAGATATTCAATAAGAGAATCGGCACCAATGCATGGTAAGTGACGTCATTCTAAATCCAATATGGCGGACTCCCAAAGATGGCGGACTATTTATCGAAGTGAAAACTTCTTTAGGCGCGTTGGGTATTTTTGAGATGGGAAAAAACAATATTGAACCCGCCACCAACACTGACACCCACACTGACACCGCTATTTGGATTGAAGTGAAAACTTCTTTAGGCGCGTTGGGCATTTTTGAGATGGGAAAAAACAATATTGAACCCGCCACCAACACTGACACCCACACTGACACCGCTATTTGGATTGAAGTGAAAACTTCTTTAGGTGCGTTGGGCATTTTTGAGATGGGAAAAAACAATATTGAACCCGCCACCAACACTGACATCCACACTGACACCGCTATTTGGATTGAAGTGAAAACTTCTTTAGGTGCGTTGGGCATTTTTGTTCAAGTTTTCACTTCTCACTCGTCGGCACTCCCGCAGTGCCACTCTTTTTTTTATGCATTCTCTTGACTTGGGTATCAAAGGAAAGGGTTTGCTAAGAAGAATACTTATGCGTGTTTTTTAACCGACTTCGAAAAAGAAGGAGGTTCTATGTTCGTCTGTTTCGTTCGTATGTTTTTTTTTTTGTGTGTATGTCCACCGATTTGTCTGTCAGTTGTGGACCGATTTTCAAAATTCTTTTTTTATCCGAAAAAATATACTCCCGAGGTGGTCCCACATAAATTTTATCGAAATTGCTTCAGCGCTTTTTGAAAAACTAAACAAAAACGAAAAATACGTAAACCTAGATATGTTTTCTTTTTTTTAGTTTTATTAAACCATATTTTTTTTCTAAGTGTAACCTAATATATTTTGCTTAGAGCTACTGTCCAAGCAACGATACCGCTTGAACTTTCGGGCTACTATTTGCTACTGCAGACCGAGTCCGAGATCATTCTATGGGTTATCGAGGTCCAGACTTATTAAATAAATAAAAAATACACGTATCAATCAGCCGTTGCTAGGGTTTGATTAGGCCCAAACTACCAGGTATGCGTACGATCAAAGTACGTATAGAAATTGTTATGTACTTTGAACGTTATATTGAGGAGTGTTATTATTAAGTACCTGGAAAACCGAGCTTTTTTTTTATGTAAATCGTGTTTTTTGGAAATGAAACCTACCATATCGAATTAGCGCCCCCGAAACCTCCTGCATACTAAATTTCAAGAAAATCGTTGGAGCCGTTTCCGAGATTCAGATTATATACATATATACAAGAATTGCTCGTTTAAAGGCTTAGATAGATAGATTAGATTAGATATATAAATAGATAGATATCACTCCTCAATCCCATATATTTTATTAATCAGAAAATAAGTAATGTCTGGTTGCTCTGGAATCTTACTCTGATAGAGTTCCTTCAAATCCAAGGGGTTTAACTGCCTTAACATTGCTCAACCTTGCAGATGGATCGATTTATCCAACAGCAATCAAACCCTGAATAATGTAGGTACTAACGACCGATAATACTGTTAGTTCATAGCATCGGACGATGTGTGGTAAAACGGTTTCCATGAATTCTATGTGTTCGTGGAACACCCGCTGGCTAGTAGTATCGATCTAGTTTTCAACCTTGTTTTAATGAAAATAGTACTTACGGGAATATTGTGATGCAAGTGGGCAAAGTTTTAGAACAGTGGTGGACCAGTGGTAACAACCACGTCTTACAAGTTGTAGGTCGTGAGTTCAATCCCGGGCAGGCGCTTTACTTTGTGTTTATTAATTAATTTCTTTTTTGGGGTTTGGAAATCGTCCTATGACTTCTCACGCTCTGGGTGGAGCGGGAGGGCGTGTCAGACTTTTACTGACTAAAACCCACTCCTGTTTCTACCTTGCCTGAGTGCCCAGGGGCGCGGTAACTCTGTTTCGAATTTATCCATAACCCCAGGGCAGGCATCGGACATAACGGGCGCCGTCATGAATGCTGACATCTCTTTGAGGCGCGCGTGGGACACTACGCGCCGTCGACTCTCGGGCCTGGTGCTGATCGGACGGCGAGCTACCCACAACTCGCCGTTCCCGGCCCCAGAAACAGGTCTAGCGTCAGTACATGATCAAGCTTCTGCCTGTATCCCAAATTATTTGGGAATGGCGCACACCTTCTCAATCCTTATATCTCTTCTAACTTCTGCCAGCGACTTTGCCCGCGTGGCATTAGTACTTCCCGCCACTATAAATAATAGCCTAAATGTGCTATACCAGATTATAATCTATCTCTGTGCCAAAAGTCATCCAAATTCGTTCAGCCGTTCTGGCGTATTTGAGTTACAAACATTCATTATATTAATATTAATAGATTTGTCGTCATCAATAGTGATCTCCTTTCTAGTCACATTATCTTTCACGCAATACCTGTATCGTTGTTTGGTTGTCTTCTTCTCCTGGAAACGCCCACATTCATAGTCAGTGTCAGACAAAAACATGTTCTGTCCACTTATTAATACTTAAAAATAAATTTGTAACGCCATATGAAAATGCGGGAGGCCTATCCTAATGCAGGAAGTCTTTGAAAATTCTTATAGGTTTAATTAAACAATAAGTTCTAGAACACACTTCTTGTAACCTTTATTTTCATTTAATAATAAATATATTCTTATTCTTAATACTCGTATTAGATAAAGTTTGGCTTGTTAATATTAAAAGTGGGGGCCGGTCCTAAATGTAAGTAATTATTTTATTTACCGAGACAGTTGAATGTTTATCTCAAATACACGGTACCTACCACGTGTGAGACGCACGTGATATTAAGATGATTCGTAACCGCTTCCGAGTTACTCAATCTGAAAGATAAAACCGTGAAAAGATAACATTTGCTCAGAAATAATTGGGGCAAAGTCGAGAACTGAAACGCTCACAGGCTTACGCCTCAGGACCCTCGCGTTACCATAAGGTAACGCAACAATAGGTTTTTAATTGTGTCTGCTAATGAGGGGCTTGACGCGTTAAATTTCATTTTGGCTAGATTATCCTTGAGTTACTTATTTCCTTTGGCGCTACAACCCTTTGTGGGTCTTGGCCTCCTCTGTGATCTTCTTCCATTTCGCTCTGTGTCTAGGCTCCCTTCACCAGTAGGGTTCCCTGCCTAATTTCCTTAAATCTTCCTCGACACAATCCTTGCAACACTTCCTTGGTCTTTCTGTTGCGGAGTCCACTCAGACATGATTTTTACCCTCGAGTTACTGAATTATTTGTTCAAAGCCAAACTTTCGTTTAAGAATGGTTTCGCCTTATCATATTTTTAACCGACTTCGAAAAAGGAGGGGGTTCTATGGTCGACTGTATGTATGTTTTTTTATGTGTGTTCACCGATTTCTCTGTCAATTGAGGACCGATTTCCAAAATTCATTTTTATCCGAAAGGATATACTCTCGAGGTGGCCCCATATAAATTTTATCGAAAGTGCTTCAGCGCCTTTTGAAAAACAGAACAAAAACGAAAAATACGTATACCTACCTAGATGATGTTTTGGTGTTCTCCAATTACGACTATGTTTAAATTCCACGTTCCATGTTATTGGGGTTTTTAGTTCTGGGGTACATAACAACTAAAAAGTGAAAAATAAAAAAAAACTTAAAAAAAAAAAAAAAAACAACCGACTTCCAAAAAAAATACACTAAAAATTAAAAAATAACTTTAATTTCGGAAGTCGGTGTCAATTGACGAAGAAATAAAATATAAACACCAACTGCCGAAATTAAAGTTATCTTTTAATTTTTAGTGTATTTATTTTTTTTGGAAGTCGGTTGTTTTTTTTTTGTAAAAAAGTTTTTTTTTTACAGATTGAGGCTTCTACCCAGGTTTACATGTGTTGCAAAGATTCAAGATCAAAGTCCTTAAATCTCAGAATCTGAATTCTTTTTTTTTTAACTTAGGTACTGTGATATGAAACACGAACCTTGTCAGTAGACAGGCTGGTCGGTCCAATATACTTTTAAAGGGAGATGGAAATTTATAATAGGATTTAAATTTTGAAAGAAAAAATATTGATTGGTTTGGATGTCAGTCAATGGAAAAGTATTGATTTTATAATATAAAATATCAAGTGTTGCTGGTCAGTGTTTCCTTTCTTACACACCAGAACCCTAAGAACACACACTAGGAGTACACACCACTGAGCAATATGACACGTCACGTCGACACGTCCACCTCGTGGACGACCCAAAACCCTGGAAGCCACAAATATGTTCGTTCAGGCTTAGTCGCCAATCTCGCCAATCTGCAGTGCAAAACGTAGTCCTTACACCCTTCACTTACAGCACATTATATTAATGCAAGACCCCTTTTGGCCAGACAGTCTCAAGACGATAATTTAAGTTTATCACGATCGTAACAATATATTATTATCTTACGCCGGAGCCGGTGATTTCACCGTGACTTTGTGCTCCGGACCTGCCGATATCTGTGAGGCCGTTTTAAGACACGTCTCGGAATTATCTGGTGGCCTTTTATATATTTTTGATTGATTGCGACACTTGATTGGGTACGGATTATATGAGACTTTTTGACTGTGTGTGTAACTGTCCCATTGGTCTCGCTGTCACAGCAGAGCGTGGAGTCCCGGGTCTGATTTCAAGGTAGGGCAGTGTTCAAAGGGCCATGGCCATCCGGCTGGTACGGGGATACCGCACGGTCTCCGGTGAGACGTAGAGGCTCCTTGCCGGATTGCCGCCATAGGATCTGGAGGCAAAAGGAGGCGAAACGCCGCGTCGTAACTCCACTGCCGCGAGAAATCACGGCACGGCGGACAGAGCTCCGCCGGGATCTCATGGCGCATGCCCAGCGCTGAGCGCGCCACAATTGCGGCGATAAGTCCCCTTTTTGAGAAGTGGCTGGAGAGGCGTGGCGTCCTCACATTCCGCCTGATGCAGGTCCTCACCGGTCACGGTTGTTTTGGGAGGCTCCTGGCACCATCGTGTGGATCGCATACGGTGGAGGCCTGCCTCGCTTGGGCAGAGCACCGCCGTGTCCTCGTGGAGGCGATCTGCGATACCATGGTACGGAGCGAGAGGGCATGGGAAGCTGCAGCACCTCCTTCTGCGAAGCAGTAATGCTTGCGAAAGAGGAGGCGGGACACGTGAGGGAAAGGCAATTTTCGCGCCCTCACAGCCCTAGCCGCCGCAGGAGACGCCCTGGGCGTCGGGAGTCGCAAGCCGAATCTCGACCACTGTAGGCGCGGGCTTGCGGACGGCGAGCAATGGGTAACTCGCCGTCCGTTAAGGACCAGGCCCGGGTCGACGGCGCTTAGTGTTCCACGCGCTCCTCAATAAGATGTCAGCAGTGATTGTCGGAGTCCGCTAGGGCCGATGTCTACCAGGGTCGAGGTTGTGTTTGAAAGAGTCACCGCGGCCCCTGGCGCAGGCAACTGAAGGAACATGGGTGGGTTTTAGTCAGTAAGAGTCTGACACGCCCCATTGCTCCACCCAGAGTGGAAGAACTCATGTGATGAATTCCCACCACCCAAAAATAAAAGTAAAAAAATCACAATCTAAAAATAAATCAATTAATAAACCGTTAATGTCCACCATGTCCACATAAATAAGCTTTGTAAGTAAATATTTTTCCTTACATGCAAAATACATAATTAATATCGCCAATAAGTCAGACATAGTTAACATCGTTATCTGTTACTCTGCTTAGTTATTATTATTATAACTATATGTCAGTGCATATTATGCAATACTCAGTGCATATTGTATGAACTTGTTTGCTCCGGGCTTCTGATCTAAATTGGAGGTCAAGGTTTTATCGATTCCCGTTTATATAGAAATCAGTGCTGGCTCTTTAGTTAGCGGGAAATGAAGCTATAGTATAGTATAGCTGGAAATGGATGGGCATATTTTAGATAGGTAGGTACTGCTTCTGTCCATTTAAAAGAACAACTTTCTTCAAGGAAGATATATAGAAAATTTCCAAAAAAAAAAACAAAGTTATCATCAGCCGATCAAATTTTTTAAAGGAAATCCATTTTTTTCAATTGCATATGGGCAGAAGCAGTACTTAGAATATTTACACCCTGTATAGGATGCATAGGCTTGTTCCTTTTTTAGGGTTCCGTACCCAAATGGTAAAACAGGACCCTATTACTAAGACTCCGCTGTCCGTCCGTCTGTCCGTCTGTCACCAGGCTGTATCTCATGAACCGTTATAGTTAGACGGTTGAAATTTTCATAGATGATGTATTTCTGTGTATTTCTGTTGCCGCTGTAACAATAAGTACTCAAAAACAGAATTAAAAAAATATTTATGTGGGGCTCCCATACAACAGACATGATTTTTTTGCGCTTTTTTTTGAATAATGGTATGGAAGCCTTCATACGCGAGTCCGACTCGCACTTGACCGGTTTTTTCTCATTGCGCCCAGGTTAAAAAACTTTCCTATACAGCCCTAAGTCTATGCTTAACTCCTTTTGTTCGCAGCTTCGCCCCAGTGGCTATATCGCACAGGACCCAGGGCTTTTTCGGAATAAATGTAACTTTCCATCTGTTGAATAATCTTTGTAATCCGAAAATCATGCCTGTGAAATAAAAGTTTATCTGAGGACCAAAAGTATTGGTCCTTAGCTAAACTCTAGAGATACGTCTACAAATATTCAGAACAAATTGCGTCTTTGAACCGGGTTTGCTAACTTTTTGCAAGACACTGTAGCCAAATCGTGGTGCATTATGTACCTATGACGAAAAAGACATTGCATTCTGTTTTTCCGTTGTAGACTAAACATGAATGTTTGATAGCCCTCAACTTTTGTGCGTCGGAGTCTATCTAGACGATTGGAACCACCATTATATACCTAATTTTCCTACCGATTCATACAAATTGTATGGAAGAATACCAATGTTATAAAAATTCACGAATGTAATTCTTCTTGTTTCGTTTCGACGGTGCATTATATTAATCATAAATACTGTTTGGGCCCAGTAGGTGGCGACGTTTATTGCTTCGTCCGAGGCTTGGCTTAAGTCCACAAGAACACCTGAGGTCATAGTCTGTACAGGAGCACCGCACTTGCACTGTGTGGTTGTGGGATCAATAATCTCCAATTTCACCAAATTATGTTTGCAACTTGGCCAATAGCGCTTTCCAAATAGGCCACTGCAAATCACGACCGATTGGCAGGTGTTCCAAAATCATGTGGTGGTGGGTACCGCTGTGACCGCCGTTTGAAAGAAAGAAAAGAAAATACATTTACTGGCCACAAAAAACAAAATAGAAAACGTTTGCTCCTCTCCTTAAGTGTAGTAGTTCTTATAAAGCTCTTATTATTTGTCTTGCTTTGGCCAGCGACTTCACTCGCGTACGGATGAAAAGTATCTTCATTCAGGCCATGGTCTGACAGTTTATAATTTTAGTAAACATATAGCATTGGATTCGATTTTCGCTAAGCTTTCCAAATACATACTTTGTTTTCAAAAGCCAGACAGTCCTGATAATCCATTGCTCTATTTTTATTAATGCAGTCTCTTACCTGGTTATGTCTGCCACAGAATCGCAGAAAGCCACCTTAGAGCATCTCGCGTTAACCTCTTTTTGGAGCAGTCGGGTAAAAGAAACCTTAGAGCATCTCGCGTTAACCTCCTTTTGGGGCTGTCGGGTGAAATAAACCATAGAGCATCTCGCGTTAACCTCCTTTTGGGGCACTCGGGTGAAATAAACCTTAGAGCATCTCGCGTTAACCTCTTTTTGGAGCAGTCGGGTAAAAGAAACCTTAGAGCATCTCGCGTTATCCTCCTTTTGGGGGAGTCGGGTAAAAGAAACCTTAGAGCATCTCGCGTTAACCTCCTTTTGGGGCAGTCGGGTGAAATAAACCTTAGAGCATCTCGCGTTAACCTCCTTTTGGGGCACTCGGATGAAATAAACCTTAGAGCATCTCGCGTTAACCTCCTTTTGGGACAGTCGGGTAAGAGCAAAGCGATTCGATAGCACGTACGTTTACGTCGCTTTGATACAATGTACACGCTGCCTGCACGCAAACAACGCATGAGAAGCCAATATAACGTGACACGTAACCTCAAAGTAATAAATTAGTTGTAAAAAGTTTTTTTAAACACGCTTTTATTTAATAAAAACTGTTTTTTTCATATACTTAAGGAACTACTAACTTTTAACAGCGGTTTCGCTCGCGTGCAGGTCGGAAATTATCCGATGGGAACCTAAAACCGGGGATAAAAAGTATCCTATGCTCTAAGCTAGGTCATGGTCAGCCCTTACGCCAAGTTTCATCCAAATCGGCTAAACAGTTCAGGCGTGATAGATTAACAAACAGACTTCCACATCCTAGTAGTAATTAGCTGTAAAAGTTAATAGAAAAAAATAATTAAATAGGATTTTAAAGTAGGTAGGTAGTAGGTAGGTAGGTAGGTGAAAGCTCCAGGAGAGAGTTGTATTGATGAGTTTAATGATTATAATTCTATAAATACATACTTGCTACGGCCGCGAATCATATTTTGACCAAGATACAACCTGACACTGACCTGCAAATTGCAACAAACCTAAGGAAATTTGAATTTCGCGGGCTTCCCCGGCGGCGCTTCCACCTTAATACACAAAATTTCGTGTCTGTACTATTGATTGTTAAAGAGTTCTTCTATCTGGAGCTAATCCTGGATGTCAATTCTGGTCATGCTTACCAAAACAATGCAATGTCATCGAACTGATCCAACAAAAAATAAGTCTTTTTCTGTCATCAGATTTTTTTGGCAACAGTAAAATGCAACAAATTCCTTGTGCTGCTCATGCGGTAGTCGACCTCAACATTTTAAACGCGGAATGTCGCACCAAAATTAGTTCAAACCAAAATAAGTTTATTCGGATGAAACATATGTAAACAAACACTAATAATTTCAGTTTTATGTGACGTGACTGTGAAGTATTTTTATGTGTTATTTTAATTTTCAGCGTTTTTATTTTGTCGAATAATTACGCACCCTGTATATGAACTTTTATACAAGTTGCATTTTTTTTTTATCTGATCGTTAAGTTTTTGTTTTGTCTGACATTAATTCATGTGTTAATCCAGGATATATCCAACTATCCTGGTACCAAATTTCATCCAAATCCGTTCAGTTGTTTGAGCGTAAAGGAGTAACAAACATACAAACTTTAGCATAAACTTATAGCATAATATTAAAGTGATAATTTAATATATGTTAAGTTTTTAAGTTCAGTAATGTTTCATTGTAATCACTACATTTCAAGACATTTTATTTTTTTATAGGAACGCGTTTGACCACTATCTCACCTGATGGTAAGCGACAATTTGGTCGAGAAGTAACCTATTCACTCTTGACTTAAAGAGCGCAGGTTGTAGTATCAAGAAACACAGACTCCGGCAAAGAATTTCAGTGCGGACTGCTACAGCCAAAGATACTAAAACCACAGGCTTTATAGTCATTGGCTACAGCAGACCTAGACTTTATAAAAAACAAAATATTGCTTTATTCTAGAGGCATTATTCAGGAAAAAAAGGGGAATACATTTGTATAGAGAATCGAAGCCCCCTGTTCTCTCTTAAAAAGCCTTTATATGCTACTACAATTTTTTTTTTACCCTAGCGACCCGCCCCAGTTTTGCACTGGTACAAATTATACACTTTATTTAATAATTAAATCTTCCTCATGAATCACTCTGTCTATTGGTGTAAACCGCATGAAAATTCGTTCAGTAGTAATATTTAGTGATGTAGTGATACTTATTTATTTCATCAATACAATTATTTTCCTTAAGGTGAAAGCTCCACCCTAGCCCGCGAAATTCAAATTTTCTTACGTTTTTTTGCAATTTGCAGGTCAGTGTCAGGTTGTATCTTGGTCAAAATTTGATTCGCAGCCGTAGCAAGTATGTATTTATAGAATTATAATCATTAAAAGCATCAATACAACTGTTTCAGTTAAAATTGATGCCTAATGTCATGATTTCATGAAACTCTTACATTTGTCATCAATTCTAACTGAGAGAGTTGTATTGATGATTTTAATTATTATAATTCTATAAATACATACTTGCCACGTTCGCGAATCAAATTTTTACCAAGATACTCGTACAACCTTTTTTTTTTTTTGGGCGGTGGGAAATCATCCAATGACTTCTTCGCTATAGGGTGGAGCGGAAGGGCGTGTCAGACTCTTACTGACTAAAATCCACCCCTGTTCCTCCCTGCCCTGAATGCCCAGGGGCGAGGTAACTCTTTCGAATTTATCCTCAACCCCCGGGCCGGCATCGGCCATGACGGGCCCCGTCCTGTTTGCTGACAACTCTTTGAGGCGCGCGAGTCCGCGCGCGCGGGAGTCTTTAAGTCAAGAGTGAATAGGTTACTTCTAGGCAAGCGTGCTCCATCTTCGACCACATCATCGCTTACCATCAGGTGAGATAGTGGTCAAGCGCGAGCCTATCAAACAAAAAAAAAAAGCATGCCATGGCCTCAGAATTGATCAACGCGCTATTAAACACACGCCATAAAGAACTTGATAATGGTTTCATCTTCTGTTTAAGTCCAAAAAGTTGTTCGCTCAACTCCATTTTCGCACGACCTGTATAACGTGTTTCTGTACAGAATTTCAAGGTTGAATGCATTCTTACAGTATTTTATAAATCATACATTGAACATGCAAACGATGTCTTCAATTACTTTTATTGGCACGAAATTACTTGTGGTCAGTTCGTAATGGTCATCTCTTATGAACATGGCGAGCGAGACACGCTAAAAGTAGATTATAATTGAATTAATAGCCAACTTCATAGTTATAATCGACGAAATTGGTAGGTTTAATAAAGTAACTGCATCCTGACTACGTGGGAATGAACACATGAGTATACTAGGAATACCAGTTTAAGGCCGAGACATCACCTAAAGCGCGGTCACTCTCGGACTGCATAGAAAAGAAAGAGATGCGCTACGACAAATGCTCGCAATTTATTGCAAAATATGAAGTATTTTATCGATTTACTTAGGATTTACTAATAAATTTATAAAAAATAATATCGTCACTGGATGCAGTTTAGCATTTGAAATTTATATTTTATTATGATTATAAACTGCTTTTAAAGATAATTAAGAGGTACTCGTATGTTAGAAGATTTTTTTGATGCATTAAAGTATGTTAAATTATGTTTTGAATTCCATCACTGTATGCAAATTGGACTTAAAAATATCATAATTTTTTGTTTATCATAAATATTTAGGTACGGTTTAAGAGAGACACACTGCTTTAAAAAACCACCTTTTTGACCGTTTTTGCGAACCTCCGCCTTTTTTTTTATTTAAAATTAACACACTCGAGCCGAAGTTGAGGTGCTTTTGGAGGCGAAACACTACAATGATAATAGCCGACGTGTATCAAACGACGTTTTTCAACATACTCCTTCGAAATAGTAAATAAAACTTTATAAATATAATATTTGGTAATAAATTATTGTGACTATGTCAATCGTTACAAAACATTTTTTTTAACAAGCTTTTATGTCGGCTATCACAATTTAATGTTTACGCAAAATTTCGTGTCCTTACTGTTGAGCATTGAAGAGTTTCTTTATCTGGAGCTAATCCTGGATGTCGACTCAGGTCATGCTTACCATAAATTTAATTTTGAATTGTCTTTTGAATTGTATTTTGAATTGTATTTCGAATTGTATTTGGAATTGTATTTTGAGTTGTATTTTAAATTGTATTTTAAATTGTATTTTGAATTGTATTTTGATTTGTATTTTGAATTGTATTTTGAATTGTATTTTGACTTGTATCATTTACTTTGAATTCTATTTTAATAGTATTTTAAATTGTATTCTTAATTGTATTTTTTAATTGTGTTTTTGATTGTATTTTCGATTGTTATTTTAATTGTAATTTAATTTGTTTTTTCATTAGTATTTCAAATTGTATTTTGTGGTAGTAACATTGCTTTGGCGTTATGCTGTTAAGGTGTTATTTACGTAATTTTTAATAAATAAATAAAATAAATAAATAAATAAAAATGCATTGTCATCCGAAGTGAACCGCCACGTAAAAATTCGATGCCGTGAGATAAGAGGAAGTGGTTCTAATTCAGCTTGCAAGATTTGATCCGAACATCATCATCAGCCTTTTAATGTCCCCACTGCTAGGGCACAGGCCTCCTCTCTGTGAGAGGTTGTGGGCCGTAATCCACCACTCGGGCCCAATGCGATTGGTGAATGTCACATGTCTTCGAAGTTTTGCTTCTAGGACATGCCGGTTTCCTCATGATGTTTTCCTTCACCGTTTTGAGAGCAGTGGTGATGAAATAATTTACACAAAGTAAAGCGCCTGCCTGGGTTTGAACTCACGACCTACAACTTGTAAGTCGCGGCTGTTACCACTGGGCCACCACTGCTCCGAACATACATAGAAACATTGAAAGTTAAATAAAAGCTTGTAATAAAAAAAGTGTTTTACAAAAAAACAACCGACTTCCAAAAAAGATAACTATTTAACAAGAAAAACAACCGACTTCCAAAAAAGATAACTATTTAACAAGAAAAACAACCGACTTCCAAAAAAGATAACTATTTAACAAGAAAAACAACCGACTTCCAAAAAAGATAACTATTTAACAAGAAAAACAACCGACTTCCAAAAAAGATAACTATTTAACAAGAAAAACAACCGACTTCCAAAAAAGATAACTATTTAACAAGAAAAACAACCGACTTCCAAAAAAGATAACTATTTAACAAGAAAAACAACCGACTTCCAAAAAAGAAAATACACTAATTAAAAATATCTTTAATTTCGGAAGTCGGTGTTTGTATTTTATTTCTTCGTTATTTGACACCGACTTACGAAATTAAAGTTATTTTTTAATTTTTAGTGTATTTTCTTTTGTGTAAAAAGTTTTTTATTTTTCACTTTTTAGTTGTTCTGTAAACCAGAACTAAAAACCCCAGTAACATGAAACGTGGAATTTAAACATACTCGTAATTGGAGAAAACCAAAACGTCATCTATGTATACGTATTTTTCGTTTTTTGTTCAGTTTTTCAAAAACCACTGAAGAAATTTTGATTAAATTTATATGGGACCACCTCGGGAGTAGGTATATTCTTTCGGATAAAGAAAGAATTTTGAAAATCGGTCCACAACTGACAGAGAAATCGGTGGACATACTTACATAAAAAAAAAACATAAATACAGTCGAACATAAAACCTCCTCCTTTTTCGAAGTCGGTTAAAAATGGCTCAACTTCGCCTTCGAAAAATATTTTTGTGCAAAAACTTGAATGAGTAACATCTTGTTTGCCACTCTTCATCGAATTTTTTATTTCTTCTATCTTCTACATAGTATTAATACTATTAATCTAGACTTAGAATTTCAAGCTTATGTACACAAAAAGCCAGCGAGCAAATCCGCCGGTTTTTAAGTCCGCAGACTTTTAAGTGCTCCATTGGCGGTTTAGACCTTTGGCTCGCGAGTTCGTTGGTTTTGCTCGCAAATGGATCACCGCTTTTAAGGGTCTACAACCGGCCAAGTGGCGCCCTTATTGTATAAAAAATCGTAGCATAGCATAGAAAATAAATATTAAAGAATCCAACGTCACGTTTGTTACAAAGAGGAAAAAGTATTTTTACAAAGTAGTAGGCAAAAGTGTCGGAAACGGCCGTTTTTGGTACTTTTGCCAATAGAGCGCGAAGCAATCACGTCGATACAAGTTTTGGCACCACACACCGGCTGAATACTTTTGCCGAAAATTCGGCTATTCGGCCAGGAACCTTACAGAATATTCGGTATTCGGCGTAAGGCTGAATATACTATTCGTTGCAAGTTTAATATCCAATATTTTACTTAAAAAAACCCTATACCCTACTGTTTAATTAAGTAAGAAGTTCATTGACACTGCCATTTACTTGCAAAAATGCATAACCAGAAAGATCATCGACCCTTTATAATTTTTCAACTGCAGTTCGATAAATCCTTTATCTGTCAAGCAATACTAAGTTCGATGCCCTTGAAATAAATCATTACTAAACATTTACATAAACAAGTTGAATAATCATTTTATTAGGAAATCGGTCTAATTGCTAACGACCACAGATAACAAACGCGTTATGGCGGGAAACGGTGCGAGACGCATGAACGCTGCGTGTTCATAGGTCACCATGCCAATAGTGCAACAACACCACTGCCACATCTATTTAGAACTCTATCTCCTCTTGTTTAAAGTTTAATTTAGAATAACTGCCAGTTCACCAGCAGACTGTCCATAGACGCCGATAACACCCGGACGTCCCGCAATGATTGTTTTAAAAAATAATGTCGTTTGTTTTGTGTTGCGTTCGTATCGTTATATCCTGTTGATATTGGTGGCATCGATTCTATTCGTGTATATTGAGTTCATTGTCGCTGATAAATTATAGGGAATTTGTTTGGACTTTAGTCTGTTTTTTTTTATCTGTGGTGACTTGAGTGGTTACCCTACCGTATTTTTTTTTAACAATTGCGGCTATGCCTCTGACTTGGTTACAAGACCTTTAAGCCAAGTCTTAATTTAATCACTATCACTTTTTCTTTTTCCCCATTAGAATGCAGATGTAACACATTCTAATGTATTTTGCAGTATTTGGCAACAAATGTGTAGAGTCAGCCTTCTCGGCAAACTTCGCTGAGGTAGTCTTTACTACAATAAAATTCTCAGCTCCATTTTACCGAGATCGCGCCTGTTTCAATGATTCCACATATGGTCCAGTTGCGTAGACACTTGAGACTCAAAACTACACCAATTTTACATCACAATATCCACTATTCCACTAGGAATCAATAAGCGAATAATTAAAACAGTCACTGAACTTCACTCGAGAAAATCCCGCCTAAAAAAAACTACCCTACCGTATGGGCGCTGCAAATGTTGCCAATTTGTTCCGTAACTCATGCCGCCATGGTAATAATTGAATGACGTAGGATAAATTGATAATTTGATAAGTAAGGGCTCTTAGCAAAGATTTAATTCGATTTATACAGGGTGTAACGGAAATAGGTGGTCATATTTAAATACTGCTTCTGCCCATAGAATTGAACAACTTTCTTCAGGAAAGTCATACTTAGTTAATTCCGAAAAAAGAAATTGGTCCTCCCATATTAATTTTGATCAGCTGATGATAACTTTGTACGGAAAGTCCAATTTATTTTGGGAATTTGCAATGACTTCCTTGAAGAAAGTTATTCATTTCCATGGACAGAAGCAGTATCCATAATATGTATATCAACCATTTCCGTCACACCCTGTATAAATTGTTGAAATTTTGGGATATTCTTACTAATCTCGAACTCAAACAGATAACTATAGGTAAAAGGTTAGGGTTGCCAACTTTTTTTAAAAGAAATAGAGTACCTATATCTGACTTCAGAGAGGGTAAATAAAGAGTACAAACTTATAAAAAGAGTACATTTTTCTTAATTTTTAAAAGGTATTTTTTGTGCCTTTTTGCGGCACATAACCATTTTTTATCAGTTTTAAAATAATTTTATGACTATATAAATAAATTAATAAATTAATGTAATGTTTTGTACATTACTGGCCTGTACTGACTACATGACTGGCCTGTTGGTCTAGTGGTTAGTGACCCTGACTGCTATGCCGGAGGTCGTGGGTTCGATTCCCACCCAGGACAAATGTTTGTGTAATGAGCACGATCATTTGTTCTGTGTCTGGGTGTAATTTATCTATAATATGTATGTATTTAGAAATATATAAGTATGTTTATCAGTTGTATAGTACCCATAACACAAGCTCTGCTTAGCTTGGGACTAGATGGCGTTGTGTGATAGTTGTTGAATATTATTATTATTATATATTAAATAAATAAATAAATTAATTAATTTCAATAAACATACATATTACCAGTAAACAGTTAAATTTTTGAGTTATGACAATGAATTTGCATGACTGTTATTAGTATAGTAAACATTGTGTAAAAAAGAATATTTTAGTGTACTCTATTAGAATTACCGATTATAAAGTACACCTACATGAAATAGAGTACAATACTCTATTTTAGAGTACGGTTGGCAACCCCTGTATAGGTACATGAGCTGATCATGCAGCGTCGTCGCGAGTCGAACATTTTTTTTCCAGTACGTACCTATGCCGCCATTTTTTTGCGAATATACCTAACTGGCTATTTCTGACAAAACTATGTCATTATAATAACAGACATAACATGTAAAGACAGTAAAAACACAATAGGCAAAGATAATATCCGAAGAAATTGCTTGAGAACGAATCGTTTGTGGAATTACGATGATTATCGAGTTAGACAGGCAATTGTTTCCTTGTAAAATAAGCGATAAATTTATATTTACATAAGACCTGACTTGAAAGAAGAAGCAGAAAATCGTGACCGTTGGAAGGAATGGAGGGAGGCCTTTGCCCAGCAGTGGGACAGTACGGGCTAGTAATAATAATAAAAGCCGAAGCCTCCTGTCGAAGCTGTCGCTGCGTGGCTGGATCAAGGGCCTGATACAAAAAGGCAGTACTCCTCGATACGGCTCGCATTGTGAGGAGGTTCCTGTCTCTGGAACCCTAACCACCGGTAGGTTGGACCCTGCTCCCGACACCGGCGGACTACTATTTTTTTATAATTTTAAATGTTAATATGTATAGAAAATGAATAAACGGACTAATAATAATAAAGGCCTGACTTGAAAAAAAAATAACTATACGTTTAGTTTAAACACTGCTTAGCTGGTTTTTGAATCTAAACTTTTCTATGGAGAATCCGCTAATCAGTATTTAAACTAAGCATATCTGATTAGCGAGTTTTATAAATAAAGCTGTTTGGGTATAATATTATTATAATATAAACAACCGACTTCCAAAAAAGAAAATACACTAATTTAAAAATAACTTTAATTTCGGAAGTCTGTGTCAAATAACGAAGAAATAAAATACAAACACCGACTTCCGAAATTAAAGCTATTTTTAAATTTTTGTCGGCGTTTAAATTTTGAAGTCGGTTGTTTTTTTTTTTGTAAAAATGTTTTTATTTTTCACTTGTCAGTTGTATACCTTAGAACTCAAAACCCCAATAACATGGAACGTGGCATTCAAACATACTCGTAATTGGAGAAAACCAAAACGTCATCTAGGTATACATATTTTTCGTTTTTATTCAGTTTTTCAAACACCACTGAAGCAATTTATATAAAATTTATATGGGACCACTTCGGGAGTATACTCTTTCAGATAAAAAAAGAATTTTGAAAATCGGTCCCCAAATGACAGACAAATCGGTGGAATACATAAAAAAAACATACATACAGTCGAACATAGAACCTCGTCCTTTTTCGAAGTCGGTTAAAAAGTGCATACTACACAACCAAGTGCAAGTGTATAGTTCTTTGGCGTAACAAGATAAAAAACCAAATTGTCACAAAGTTTACAAAAGGAAAACAATTATTCTTCATGAACCACAGACTATAAATAGCTAACTTCAGGATGTCGGTTTTATGTGATGGTGTGCGCGCGCATCGTTAAAGTTTACTCTCATCATTTTCCCCTAACGCGCCAAAAGAAGTATAACTTCAAAAATCTCAATCAATCAATCTTTATTTGTGAACACAGGTATTACAAAGATAAGCGTCTTTTTTTTAATCGTTTCCATATTATCTCTTCACCACCCATGGTTGACTGGTAGAGGCATTAAGTCCGTCTTTGTAACTTTTGTTCATGAAATGTTAATTAATTAATAAATAAATAAATACGTGTTCGTTGATACAAACCAAATTAACCTAATATTCTCTTTATTTCCAGTGGAATACGTGGATACAGAATACAGCTTATGGCTGACTTGGTTCCTGATGCCGGTCATCGTGACCTTCCTGCTGCCAGCTGTCATCATAGTGCTCATATACATCAGTGCCATCATCTTCCACCTCTACAGGCTGTATAGGTAAGCTATTAGACATCTCATTGTAAGGACATAGAGTACAGTTTGCGATTGACATGGTTCCTGATGCCGGTCATCGTGACCTTCTTGCTACCAGTCGCTGTCATCATAGTGCTCATATACATCAGGCCGTCATCTTCCACCTCTACAGGCTGTACGGGTAAGCTATTAGACACCTTATTGTAAGGATATAGAGTACAGTTTGTGTCTGACATGGTTCCTTCATCATCAAGGAGAATAGTCATTGTTCATCATAGTTCTCATATATATATCAGTGCGATCATCTTCCACCTCTACAAGCTGTACAGGTAAGCTATTAGATACTTATCATAGGGACACAGAGTACAATTTGTGGCTGACATGTTTCCTGATCAATTATCATAGTGCTCAATCATATACATCAGTGCCATCATCTTTCATCTCTACAGATTGTACAGGTATGCTATTAGACACCTTATTATAAGGACATAGAGTACAGTTTGTGCCTGACATGATTCATCATAGTGCTGCTGCGCTATCGGTCGTTAACAGTCTGCAATGTAGCGATTCAGGGCCTAGGCCTGCAGTCTCGACATTGATAGCGATCGCTATGTCCTAACGATCGGTCGCTATAAAAATAATGTTGCAAGGAGGCAAACTTTTATGTCCTTTTATTAATAAATATATATTCATTAAAATTTAAATAAATTATAAGTTTTCATGTAAAATAGTGCTTGCAAGTTAGAATTTACGCCGTCTCTGTACGTATTTCAAGAAAATCAATTATTTTTTCAGGCTAAGATCTAAAATTTTTCCTTACAAATGAGGGAGCTTTTTAACGGCTGGTAATTTAGCGATCGCTACGTCCTAACGATTGGTCGCTACGTCGGAAAAATAATTGATTTTCTTGAAATATGTACAGAGACCAGCAGATCAGTTGGTCAGTTTTCATGAAAAATAGTGCTTGCAAGTTAAAATTTACGTCGTCTCTGTACATATTTCAAGAAAATCAATTATTTTTCTGACGTAGCGACCGATTGTTAGGACGTAGCGATCGCTATCAATGTCGACATTGCCGGGCCTGCACAAGTTCTATATACGCTACATTGCGAGCCTAAAAGCGGTAGGGGGTCGGATAGGGGTAAGAGCGGGTTTTCGGGCAAGTGTGTAGAAAAATATTATTTTTATTGTTCAACTGTAGGTAAAATGAAAACTTTTGCTACACCAATTACTGTGGCAATTATCATAATCAAACCTTATCTTCTGCAATGGTTCAATAAACGCAATCGGTTGATTTGTGGCTCTGGCGAAGCTTTAAATAAACACCTGCTTATAAAGGAGCGTCCATTAATAACGTGAGGTGATTTTGGTGATTTTTGACTCCTTCCTTTCCCCCTGTGAGATGCCGTAAGATTTGGCTTGAACCCCGTACCCCCATAAACTCACGTGAGATTGTTAAAAATGTACGCATTTTTTTTACGTATTTACGCAGGTTTTGTACGTTAATCTATGCTTGATTGCGCTGGATTTATTAAAAAAAAATTTACTACTTATTTTTGTTTCGAACTAAGTTAACTTTTACTCAATTTAACCCAGTTATCTCGGCTTTTACAGTTTCTTGTGGGAAAATAATTACGTTGGATTTACCGAGGGGGGGGGAGAGGGGGGTCCCTCTTCCCCACGTGAGATTGGGTCAGATTCGGCTCGACCCGCTCTCCCCCCACTAAACGCCATACGTAAATTAGCTGCCAATGACCTTGAGTGTTTAGCTTGCGTGTTCTGCGCTGAGCTCGCGTCGTATGTTCACCCAGTAATAGGACTCGCCCATCAAGGAGCGCTGTTCGAAATTAGACACATTATTAATTTATTACACATAAAACAACAGGTATAAAACTAAAACACTGAGACTAAATTATAAATAATCTTTAAAATGGTGAAGGTTTCATAAAAATACGCTTTATAGTTTTTGCGTGATTCTTAATTTTTTATCCGCGTTAGATCTAACTTTACAAATTAATTACACTATGTTATAAAAATATAATTACGACGGAAATTGTCTAGAGTAATATATATTTTTTTCAAAGAAATAAGACTAGTTTAGACGTGATGTTCAATTAAAAACCATTAAAAGTAGTATAATTGCGCCTTAATGGACGCCCTCTAACAAACACACACAGGTTATAAGTAGGTAATAAGCACCACACGTTACCTCAGATTATTATTAAAATAAATAAAAATCATTAAAGTTATCACAGAGCAGAGGTCCCCCAGTAAACCTATACATTGAAACAAAACAACTAAGTAATGATCATGATCACATTATTACCGCATGGACATTTTGCCATGGGGCTTGACAGGTTAAAAATAACGAGAAAAATATACTTTTTACCTTTATTAATATAACCCTTGCTAATAAGCCAGACATATACATATAGTGGTGAGACTAGAATGACTACCGCCAGTCAGGGTCGCGGATAAATTCGATAGGGAGCTACCGCGGCCCTGGTACAAGCAACTGAAGGAAAAAGGGTGGGTTTTAGTCAGTAAGAGTCTGACATGCCCTCCCGCTCCACCCAGAGCGGCAGAAGTTATTTGATAATTTACCACCCTTAAAAAAGACCGGTTAGCGCGCCGCACAATGAAAGTCGTTGTCATCCCACATGACGAGAACCTCGTGGATGCTGAGAAAGACAAGCAAATCAAATGTGCGTCCAAGCAAAAAGGGTCCAGTGCCATTTAGTTTCCGAGATACGAAGTTTTGTAAAGTTAGGAAAAAATTTCATTCATTATTAAATAATGCTTCTTAAAGTAAATGACTTTTCTAAGTACCAGAAATTTATTTTTTGCCATCGCTTACATTTGACATCAATACTAACTGAAAGAGTTTTATTGATGATTTTAGTGATTATAATTCTATAAATACATACTTGCTACGGCCGCGAATCATATTTTGACCAAGATACAACCTGACACTGACCTGCAAATTGCAATAAAACGTAAGAAAATTTTGGGCTACCCTGGCGGTTCTACCTGAAGCGGTCCGTGTACGGCAGGTCGAGCAGCTCTTTGCTGCCGGCAACACGGCGAAACTTGACCGCACGCCGATTGCATTCTTAGCTGCGACTGCAAATAAACTGCTTGAGCGGTCAGTGTATGGCGAATGTCAATTTTGGATTGAAACTGCAGATCGGCCAACAGCGGTCGCTTGAAGCTGTTGGCATTGAATGCTCCAAGCGGTCTGACTATGGAGGCCCTAAGGAACACTGAAAATCAAATGAAAGCGTTTTTAACCGACTTCGAAAAAGGAGGAGGTTCTATGTTCGTCCGTATGCATGTTCTTTTTTTATCCGATAGAATATACTCCCGAGGTGGTCCCATATAAATTTTATCGAAATTGCTTCAGCGCTTTTTGAGAAACTGAACAAAAACGAAAAATACGTGTACCTAGATGACGTGTTGGAATTCTCCAATTACGACTATGTTTAAATTCCACGTTCCATGTTATTGAGGTTTTTAGTTCTGGGGTATAACAACTAATAAGTCAAAAATAAAAAACTTTTTTACAAAAAAAAACAACCAACTTCCAAAAAAAATACATTAAAAATTATTTATTGGAAGTCGGTTGTTTTTTTTTTTCATGTTAGGTATTTTTGACTGATTGACGTGATCTCTTAACGATTCTTCAGTCAACACCCCATAATATTGTGGTTATTGGTGTGTGGAGAGGGTAATTCTATATGACCTGATAACTTATGCTTTGGTAGTAGAATTCATTTAGTCAATATGGCCGCTTCCAAGGCCAGTCCCTTATTTTCATACCATCGTCGTACTCATTTTTGAACAAACGAGTTTTCGAATTTCAAATTCAGACGCTACAAAAAGTGGACCAAAAGAAAATGATGAAGTCAAGCAACCAGCCGGCCAGTGTTACATTAAATTCAAGGGTAAACTCATTATTCTGCCGTCCAAAGACAATGCGTATCTGCCTTTTAGCCAAAACTGAGTTATTCGCATGTTCGGAATCAGGAAAACAAGGTGCACCTAGTGATATCGTAACTAGTCCTAATCCTACTAATATTATAAATGCGATAGTAAGTTTGTTTGTTACCTATTCACGCCTAAACTAATGAACCGATCATCATGAAATTGACATAGGCACAGATAATATAATACTAGCGTACAGATGCCTCATCCCATACAAAGAAACGGTACCGCCGTAACTACGGGTTTTCGACTTGCACAAGCAACTTTTGTTCTGCGTTCGGGCCCGTCCTCTACAGTTCTACACCTCGCTAGATGGTGTTAGCAGCGACGGCTTGCAAATTGAATGAATTTACATAAAGTCAGATTAATATTTCCTCACACAATGAGGAATTACTTTATAGTATTTTTGGCACTTCATAACAGTTTTACTGTTTCAAAATGTCTCACTATACAAAAGTGAGGCTAATGGATAAACTGTAAAACTTCAAACAGCGCCATCTATTGGTACAATAAATATAAATGCCTAAGGATTCGTTCCAATAAACATCTAAATTTGAATTGGGAGCCAATTATTTCAAAATTTTTATGCTTAGGGTAGTTTTTTTAAATAAGAAAATAGAGTTTTTACCCTTTTGCTTCAAAATATTAGTGTTACTTAAACTTCAATAAGAAATCGAAGCATGTAACTCCATCTGTTGTTATTTACTTGAACTAAATTTTCTTTGTTCGAGATGAGACCCCGTGACATGGGCTACCTTTCTTCCGGAAAAAAATACTGTTCCCGAGGGAAAGAACTATATCTTTCGACGAACAATGGCTCAACGTGTCTTTCGAAACCTTTCACTTCCGTGCGAAGCCGGGACAGGTAGCTAGTTTTTATTAGGGTTCCGTACCCAAAGGGTAAAACGGGACCCTATTACTAAGACTC
Organism: Polia nebulosa; assembly: GCA_951329385.1. Classification (NCBI taxonomy): domain Eukaryota; kingdom Metazoa; phylum Arthropoda; class Insecta; order Lepidoptera; family Noctuidae; genus Polia; species Polia nebulosa. Next base: position 12,305,462 of record OX589600.1, on the reverse strand, counting down.
CGCTGTCCGTCCGTCTGTCTGTCTGTCCGTCTATTACCAGGCTGTATCTCATGAACCGTGATAGTTAGACAGTTGAAATTTTCACAGATAATCGCTATAACAACAAATACTAAAAATCAGAATAAAATAAATATCTAAGGGGGCTCCCATACAACAAACGTGATTTTTTTGCCGTTTTTATAGATAATGGTACGGAACCCTTCGTGCGCGAGTCCGACTCGCATTTGGCCGGTTTTTTTTTACTCTAGTGAAACTAGTGAAAAGACTAGTTTTGCCGGAAAAAATGTTCAAAATTTCAGATTTTTTTGAAATATTTTCTCTTTTTGTATTTTAGTCAGATGCGCTCTTTTTCCTTACGGCGGCAGTATTATGGGCTCCTTTGGCTTATGTAGGTCATTACCCCATGCACAATTTGATGAGGTGCACATGACATGAAAATTGCTATCCGTAAAAAAGTTGGCTCTGGAGCGATACTTAACGAGATGCATCAATCTAAATAAAAATGTTATACGTAACGAGTTGCAGGTGCAAGCTTTTTAAGAGGTCCAAATTTTGGGTGACACAGCCCTATTTTCTCAGACAACAAATTAAAATTTTGTCACGGTCACCTTTTTAATTAAAACATAAATTCTCGTTAACACCTCGGAGACCTCCTGACTTTTCTAGATAAAATGAAATATCGCAGACAATGGCCAGACGGTTTAATTAGATGGTCATAATTATGTCCAATTATTTTTTATAGTTATCTAGTGAAAGACTAATGTGTAAACTTTGGCCCGACGCCGTCTGGGCTGGGTCTGTCAGCATGCGTTGTGGTTGTGAGCGGAAGATTTGTTACAAATGAGGCCAGGGTTGCCAACCTTAGATTTTTTTTCCTCGTACGTAAGCAGTTAAAAATCTCGTAATTTGGCTTGCGAACCTCGTACAAATCACTACGCACCTAAAATGAGTTAAAACCAAAAATAAGGCTTATGAAAATACTGAATTTATGACATTTTTACATAATAATGTCAAATGTCATGATTTAATGAAAATTTCATGAAATCATGACATTTGGCATCAATTGCATGATGAAATACTTACATTTGACATCAATTCTAACTGAAACAGTTGTATTGATGATTTTAATGATTATAATTCTATAAATACATACTTGCTATGGCCGCAAATCAAATTTTGACCAAGATACAACCTGACTCTGACCTGCAAATTGCAAAAAAAAGTAAGAAAACTAGAATTTCGCGGGCTACCGTTCGGGCTTGGATACTCGTGATTTAGGCTACAAAATGATACATGCAATGAAAAATCATGTTATTTTCAAAATCTCATACAAAATTGTACGAGGCTGATTGTGTCCTCGTACCTCGTACTGAAGACCATAAATCTCGTATTTGTATGAGGAACCGGTAGGATACCCGTACGGTTGGCAACCTTGAGTGAGGCCCAGATAAGTATAGGCAACTTAGATACAGGGTCTAAAGTCTCGACCACAGCAAGCAATACTGTAATTGACACCAGCATAATCCGATTGAATCAATTGGAAAACGAGCGAAGAGCATCATCAGCAATTATGAACTCGTCGATTCAAAGCCGCATAGTCTTGAGCATCGACGCCGTGTTGCTAGCCTGTCGGTTTTCTATCGGTTACATTTCGAGAAGTGCGCTTCGGAGTTGCATAGTTTAATTCCGCTAAGCCCGCTCCACCATCGACCACGTGGTCAAGTGCGAGACTACCAAAGATAAAAAAAAATTGGATGCCTAAAATAAGATTTAAAATGTTGTGGTCGCAATCACTATGATTATGCAACTTATTATCCTGAATCAAAAAAAAAAACTACCTTTTTTTTGTGGGAAATCATCCAATGACTTCTCCCGCTCTGGGTGAAGCGGGAGGGCGTGTCAGACTCTTACTGACTAAAACCCACCCCTGTTCCTTCCTGCCCTTAGTGCCCGGGGGCGAGGTAACTCTGTTTCGAATTTATCCTCAACCCCCGGGCAGGCATCGGCCATGACGGGCCCCGTCTATATTGCTGTCAGTCTTTGAGGTGCGCGTGGAACACTACGCGCCGTCGACTCTCAGGCCTGGTGCTGATCGGACGGCGAGCTACCCATTACTCGCCGTCCGCAGGCCCGCGTGGAGCCAACTGCCTGGCCTGGCTCGCGTTTGACCTGTAGATACGATGGTAAGCTATGATGTGGTCGACGATTTGCGTACGCTTGCCTAGAAGTAAAGCCAAGCTAGCCAAAGATTCCCTTTCATCTTTGTTCTTAGCACATTCCATCAGCAAATGTTCCACATCTTCAATTTTATTACATGTCTCACAATTAGGCGATGCAGACAAGTTGTTTATTATGATGAGTGAGCCATGTATTGTTGGATTGTCATCTCCATCTTATATACATCTATACTAATATTATAAAGAGGAAAGATTTTTTGTTTGTTTGTACCGAATAAGCTCCGAAACTACTGGACAGATTTTAACCATTTTTTCGCCAATAGAAGGCTAAATTATCAGTAGCTTATCCCGGGTTAAAGAGTAGCCGGCTACTTTTTAACCCGGGATAAGTAACAGTTCCAGCGGGATAAGTCACGGGAGCGAAGCCACGGACAAAGTGCCAGTATACAGGGTGTAACGGAAAGGTGTAGTCATATTTTAAGAGCCGGTTCTGCCCATGGAAATGAACAACTTTCTCTAAGAAAAAATTTTTCGTCCCAATAAAAAATTGGACTTTCCATACAAAGTTATCAGCTGATCAATATTTGAATGGGAGGTAAAAAATTTTTTTTAGAATTTCCTCGGTTTTCTTGAGGAAAGTTGTTCAATTGGATGGGCAGATGCAGTTCTTAAAATATGACCACACCTTTCCGTTACACCCTGTATAATTAAACGCATGGTGCACGCAACCTTGGTCAAGTTATACGTACCTAAGTAGTACGGTAGGTTATAATATCTGCATCCTACTTTGTCAACATTGCGTGCATGCGATCTTGTATGACAAACTGCATCATACGCACGCTATGGGACTGAGCAAAACTGTTTGCTCGTATAAAAATCACAGCTTGATAAAAATAATAATAATCCTTTCGACCGACTTTCGATCAATGTGGCCGATCTGAATGGAGATTAGCCAAGTACGCAGTAGCAGGAGACATTATAGTGGACAAGTGTGTGCGCAAACACAGGTGCGCTCCCTACCCGGGCCTGCGGACGGCGAGTAGTGGGTAGCTCGCCGACCAATCAGCACCAGGCCCGAGAGTCGACGGCGCGTTACGATAGATATAGTTAATAAACACTGTAGGTATAGAAGAATATTATTTTATTTTCCACGGCACGTGTCTGGCACGCTCAATGTCTGTAGATATAAACGGACCTTTACATGGGCTTCCCCAGACCCTTCCACAGTTCACTATCGTGTCCTCTCCTCCTCCATGTCGCGCTTTTTTTTTTGTGGTTTGGGAAATCATCCAATGACATCTCCCACTCTAGGGTGGAGCGGAAGGGCGTGTCAGACTCTTACTGACTAAAATCCACCCCTGTTCCTTCCTTGCCCTGAGTGCCCAGGGGCGCGGTAACTCTGTGTTTCAAAATTATCCACAACCCCTGGGCAGGCATCGGCCATGACAGGCCCCGTCATGAATGCTGACAACTCTTTGAGGCGCGCGTGGAACATTACGCGCCGTCGACTCTCGGGCCTGGTGCTGATCGGACGGCGAGCTACCCATTACTCGCTGTCCGCAGGCCCGGGTATGTCGCGCTTGTTGTGGATGTCTGGTCGTCCTTGTAGACTCCTTCCTAACTTGCTATGTTCTTTGCTCACAGGATGAAGGTAGTGGATGGCGTGCAACCTGACTGGAAGCAAGCGGCACGGCTCGCAGTCTGCGCGCTCTGGGACGCGCATGGGTGGCTGTGGCATGGTAAGTCTTACCAAAACAGTCGTACCAGGGCTTGTCTATCTAAAATCGCCTTTTAACTTTTGTACTGAAAACAGCTAACACTAGAACGAATACTTTAACATCTGTATATTTTATATTTGAAGTTTTAGACGTTTTCCATTAATCTCATTAAAACTTGTATAGTACTACATTTTGGTATAATAAGGTGGTATAAGTGCAAAAAGTAGGTACTATAAAGGATGATTCACGTTACACCGTGCGGCCACCGAGCCTCGGCCGTGCCTCGGCCGGGGCACGGCCGGGGCACGTCCACCGGGCTAGTCATTCATGCTACACCGGGCTGTCACCGTGCCGCCACCGAGCCCCGGCCGGGGCACGTCCGGGGCACGGCCGAGGCACGGCCGGGGCACGTACGGGGCACGGCCAAGTATGGATCAGTTCATACAAAAAGTATACTATAGATATTTGACCGTGCAATTGTTTGACCGGCAATTGTTTCCCGGCCGGGGCACGGCCGTGGCACGTCCGAGCCCGGTGCACACGTTCATGTTACACCGTGTCGCCACCGGGCCGAGCCCTGGCCGTGCCTCGGCCGTGCCTCGGCCGTGCCCCGGCCGGGGCACGGCCGCGGCCCGGTCTAGCATGAATCACTTCATACAAAATGTATGCAACAATCTTTGACCGTGCCCCGGCCGTGCCACGGACGGGGCACGGCCCGGTGGCGGCACGGTGTAACGTGAATCATCCTTTAAACAATCTGTGAGAAAATATTGGTGGAACTGTAAGTAAATATATTCAACTTGCAAGCTGTCGCTGCTAACACCATCTAGCGAGGTGTAACTACACTAAAGGAAAACTGTATTCACGTTTCTTTGTATAAGATGAGGCATCTGTACGCTAGTATTCTATTTTTATCTGTACCTCTAGTTAGCGTTTTACACGTCTCATGATTCTCTCCCCAGGCTACGACATCCAAGGTCTGGAGAACATCCCGGACGGTCCGTTCCTGGTGATCTACTACCACGGCGCGCTGCCCATCGACATGTACTACTTCACCGCGAGGATGCTGCTGTTCAAGCGGCGACACATACATACTGTTGCTGACCGGTTCATGTTTAAGATTCCTGGTTAGTACTTATCAATTTTAATTTTTAGCACGCTTCTAATAGCTTCATACGTAAAAAAATCTTAAAACTAAAATTTGTCCTATTTCCCAATTTCCGATTGAGCAGATTTTTTTTATACGGATGAGTTTGGATGACAACGAATGGTTAGCTAAGTGACGTCATTCCAGATCCAATATGGCGGACTGCCGAAGATTGAGGACTAGTTATTTTTTAGGCATTCCCATGATAGGGGTTATCAAATGAAAGAGTTTGCTGAGAAGAATATTAAAAAAGCGTGTCTTTTTTAATTTTTTCTTAACTATAAAATTTATTGACAAGCCATGGCAATGATGATAGTCAGACTGTAATGCTTTCACTGATTTTAGTTCGATCGAAGATTTCATGCCACCAACTGCGTCAGACTGCTTGAAAAGTGACTTGTTTGGAACTATTTACAAATAATAATATAATAATAATAGCAGTACTCCTGGACACGGCGCGTATTGTTAGGAGATTCCTTTCTCAGGAGCCCTGACCACCGGTAGCTTGGACCCTATTCCCGATACCGGTGGGCTACTACTTTTTATATTTTTAAATATTTTTGTATTTATTTATGTTTTTCTAAGTACTTAAATATTTAAAAATTTAAAATTGTATGTAAGTATATAAAAATAAATAAATGGAATAATAATAACTTTATTTCACAAAATAAAAAAGCTTGACTGCAAAAACCGGCTGGTTTTTCCAGTGAAGCTTTTCATTTTTTTTTATTTTGTACATAGTCAATTATAATATATTTACTAGATTTAATTGAGTTATATTTTCTAAATTTAAGTGAGTTATATTTTTGGAATCGCCTCCTCGAGCCCTTTATTTTGATACACCGCATGATCACATCACAAAAATAACGACATCACTAACCTAATGGCGACCGCCATTTGGCATATGTTATTTTGTCAAACCCAATCTACCGATATCTCATTTTTCGAAATCTATCCAGCCGTTTAGGCTACATGATGCGCCATAGAAATAGTCATGCGTAGTCTAGAAAACATTACCCTTCTTCTGGGGCAGTCGAGTAAAATAACTTAATGAATAGTGATATAGTGAAGCAAAAAAGCCCGGCTTCGGACTCTGCTACCCGGGCCTGCGCACGGTGAGTAATGGGTAGCTCGCCGTCCGATCTGCACCAGGCCCGAGAGTCGACGGCGCGTAGTGTTCCACGCGCGCCTCAAAGAGTTGTCAGCAAAACATAAGGGGACTCGTCATGGCCGATACCTGCCCAGGGGTTGTGGATAAATTCGAAACAGAGTTACCGCGCCCCTGGGCACTCAGGGCAGGGAAGGAACAGGGGTGGGTTTTCGTCAGTAAGAGTCTGACACGCCCTCCCGGTCCATCCAGAGCGGGAGATGTCATTGAATGATTTCCCACCCCAAAAAAAAGAAAAAAAGGGACACTCTGCTGAACAACATTTGCTTCACTAAGATACAGGTACATAAACCTAGTTTAAAAGTCAGGGTTTTAAGTATTGGTGTGGATTCTGTTTTGTACGAACTAAACTTAATTTAAGCTATTCCTATCTTTTTCTCTCTAATAAAACAAGAAAGAGACGGACGTAAATTAGAGCTGTCAAATTTAGTTGAACTAATATTTCCATACAAATTAAGTGTACACGTAAAAACTTGTCGATTAAAAACACGGTGATGCGCAAGGCGTAAACTAGTTTGACATCTCTAACTTAGTTCATAGCTATAGCCGTCCTTTTCTCGCACTGTCTTTTAGTAAAAGACAGCGATTTTCTGATTTTAGTTTAGTTATTATTAAGATAATCGTCACCATTGTCTACCTTTTAGCTATTTATTGTTGGTGTACAATTTTTTCATTTTATGTTATATATTGAAAAATAAATTATTATTATTATAAATTGTTATTATTATATTATTAACAATATAAACAATACACCTTAACATTTCAGGCTGGGCAACCCTCCTAGAAGGTCTGTGCGTGATCCCGGGCACGGTGCAGACCTGTGCTTCGGTGCTCCGCAATGGCAACTCGCTGGCCATCTCGCCGGGCGGCGTGTACGAGGCGCAGTTCGGAGACCACTACTACCGGCTCAACTGGAGGAATAGGATCGGCTTCGCGAAGGTGGCTCAGGAGGCTAAAGTGGTAAGTGAATCTTTTACTCTTTTCTAGTTTTACAATATGTAGAAGGTTAGTAGTTAGGTGTAGGTCTGTCTACATTTATTTCTCACTTCTCCTATCGCAGGTCTGCTGGTAGAAATTTCTTAAGAAATAAGCAGTTCCTTTGTACTATATTTATAATTATGTTTATTGTTACTGTGTCTCTGTGTGTACATAAATGATTAAATAAATAAATAAATAAGAAAAAAACCTGTCAAGTGTGAGTCGGAGTCGCGAACGCGGGGTTCCGAACGAATTATATTTTTCCTCCATATTCCTTTATTTATTTACGTTACACATCTAGGTTTGGGTCACAGATATTCATCAAATTTCGATTAGAGAAGATTAGATTCGGAGCACATTGGCTGTGACAAACGGACAGACACAGACATGAAAGCCTACCTAGTTGAATTGTCTCATGTTTGTGACTTCAAAAGTTTTTCTGGACGTCCCTTGATAAGATCGCTACTAAAAACGCGCGACATTCTATTTTATACCTTATAAAAATAATATTAGAGCACACTATCTATATCAAAACCTAACTCTAATACTTCTCCGCAGCCAATAGTTCCGATGTTCACCCAGAACGTGCGGGAAGCGTTCCGCACGGTGGGCTGGCTGCGCGGCGTGTGGCTCAAGATCTACGCCACCTTCCGCATGCCGCTGGCGCCCGTGTACGGAGGGTTCCCCGTCAAGCTCATCACGCACCTCGGCAAGCCCATACCGTACGACCCGGAGCTGACGCCTGAACAGTTACAGCAAAAGGTAAGAAGATGTTATCCTTAGGATATGTATAATCAGCCTTTTAATGGACCCACTCTGGGACATAGGCTTCTTCTCTGTAAAGGGGAATGGGCTTTAATCCACCACGCGGGCCCAGTAGCGGTTGGTGGATCCTGTCAGGGTCGCGGCAGTGATCGAAGGAGTCACCGTGGCCCCTGGCACAGGTAACTGAAGGAACACGGGTCTGCCCAGGGGTTGTGGATAAATACGAGAGTTACCGCGCCCCTGGGCATTCAGGGCAGGGAGGGAGCAGGGGTGGGTTTTAGTCAATAAGAGCCGGACGCGCCCTCCCGCTCCACCCAGATCGGAAGTAATGCTCGCGAAGGGTGGGCGCTCCTAGCAGAAGCCGCCGCAGGAGACTCTGAGTGTCGGGGTTGCGAGACGATCTCCGGCCACTGGAGGCGCGGGTCTGCGGACGGGGAGTAGTGGGTAGCTCGCCGTCCGATCAGCATCAGGCCCGAGAGTCGAAGGCACGTAGTGCAACACTTGACGGGGCCCGTCATAGCCGATGCATGCATACCAAGGGGTCGCGGATAAATTCGAAACAGAGTTACCGCGCCCCTGGGCACTCAAGCAAGGAAGGAACAGGGGTGAGTTTTAGTCAGTAAAAGTCTGACACGCCCGCTCCACTCAGAGCGTAAGAAGTCATAGGACGATTTCCGACACCACAAAAAAAAAGATGCACAACAAAGTTGCATGAGGGTACTGCAATGAGCCACAATGCGATTGCGTAGCTACGCCTCAAACAATGCCTCATCTCTTCTCATGCCCTCTTTGCAACAACTCTTGCACTTTGAGAACTTTACGAGGCAAATGCTAAGTCGACGTGACTGAATTTTGGTCAAAATACGTTTAATTTTGGAATCTTCGATACGACGAAGAAGAAATAGATGTTATCCTTAGGATATGGTAGACCCAAACAGTCTTATTTATAAAACTCCCTAATCATATGCTTAGTTTAACAACTGATTAGCGGATTCTAAATTCTAGATAGCATACCGTCGAACGGGGTGAATAGGAACAAAACTTTGAAGGGATTTTTCACGTTATTTAGAAACTGTTTGTTGGATTTAAGTACTCCGATATTCATGAATTGCTGTCAAAACTATATCGATGCTTTGCTAGAAACCAATTATAATTTATCAAAGTGAAAATCCTAATCAAAGTTTATACAGGGTGTAACGGAAAGGTGTGGTCATATTTTAGGAACCGGTTCTGCCCATGGATATGAACAACTTTTTCTAAGAAAAAACTGAAAATTCCCAAAAAAAAAATGGAATTTCTATACAAAGTTATCATCAGCTGATCAATATTTGTATGGGAGGTAATTTTTTTTTTTAATTTCCTCAGGTTTTCTTGAAGAAAGCTGTTCATATCGATGGGCAGATGCAGTTCTTAAAATATGACCACACCTTTCCGTTACACCCTGTATAAGTTTATTTAGATATTTTATTGACCCGTGGATTTCGAACGGGGAGTGACCTGACTCGGCGGCCGCAGGGTTCCCAACTACGGCGGTAAAAAAGTGGGATGGCATTTTTAGGGGATTTATATTGTTATGGGTATTTTTGGGGACTTTTGTATTTATAAGTACCTACAGGTCCTAGGATATTCCAATTCTAATTGTTGACCTAGTGACCTAACAACACTTAGTGCATTAGGGATGTTTCCTAGGTATAAAAAAAAATTGAATTGACGTCAGAATTATTCAAATCGGCCTACGCGTTTGGCCTCTTTTTTTGTGGGGTGGGAAATCATCCAATGACATCTCTCGCTCTAGGGTGGAGTGGGAGGGCGTGTCAGACTCTTACTGACTAAAACCCACCCCTGTTCCTTCCCTGCCCTGAGTGCCCAAGGGCGAGGTAACTCTGTTTCGAATTTATCCTCAACCCCTGGGCAGACGCGTTTGGCCTCTAAAGCGCCACAAAGAAACAAACACATTACCCTCCCTTGCGTCGCGCAGTCGGGTAATAATTAGTCCGCCATATTGTATTTGATGAACGTCACTTAGCCTAACTTGCATTGTCATCTAAACTAAACAAAATTTCAGTTTAATCGTAAACCGGGATGGGGGTCAAATTTAACTTCTAAGATTTTTTTAAGCTATTAAAAGAGTGTTGAGTAATAAAAATACTTATCACATCATCTGATTTCAGGTCGCAAGCGCAATAGAAGAATTAGTAGAAGAACATCAAAGGATCCCAGGCAGTATCCTGCAAGCCTTGCTTGAAAGAGTCCAACTAATACCCAAGAAGAGTAAAAACATGGTTCCTGTCACCAACGGAAAGTGCCAGAACGGTACCCTGAATGCCGACAGTGAAAGCAGTGCAAAAAGTGACAAGTCCAAAGTTTCGTAAACACTCAATAGTGACACAGTGACTGATTTTTTGTAATATTAATAATTATTATTATTAAGAGGCGATCGGAAGGTGTTAATAGAGAGATTTGGCTGTTAGAATTTTCTAATTAATGTGTTTTTTTTTTAGGCTTTCGGCCATTTTAGTGTGATAAGTCCTATGATGGTAGGATAAATCCAGATGTATAATTATTTTTTGGGGCTTAACTCATTTGTATAGGTTTAACTCAAATAAAATAATCAACACTGAAAATAAGACAAATAAAGACAAATTGCGAAAATTAATCTAGTGCCGACTTCTCAATGGAACTGTCTTTATTTAAGCATCATATTCCGAGATCCCAGGGCTAGCAGGTATGCGAACGTTCTGAGTGAGTACATACTAACACACACTTTGTTAATCAGAATAAAAGTAATGTGTGAAAAGTCCATTATAAAGAATGGGTGTACGGTCGCGATAATCAGTTTTATTTTACGATAATCTCGGATTTTACAACAATTTCAGTAATAATACGCAAAGCATTGTTATTAAATTTGGCTAAGATTGCTTTTATACACATGAGTTCAGTACCTAATGTTCAGCATTTAATCAAATACCCCTTTCTTCACAAAGTCGGGTAACAACATAAATAAGCTTCATCGCTCCAATAATTTTCTATTAAAAAGCCGCCATTATAAATAAGCCGCCATTTTTAAAATATAAAGTGTTCGTTAGTCAGGCCTTGCGTTATTAAATAATATTAATAACAAAACAAATATCTACAGTGTATTTCTCCTTACTTGTCATATTTAGTAAACAAATAATGTTCGATTCAAAGTTAGTGACGTGTGTGACGTTCGCGTTTCGCTGCGCAGTACCCCTCCCCTCAACCCCGCTGTTACATGAATTTGCTACTGCGCAGCGGCCCGCGGAGTGTTTGGATCCGCCATTATCTTTATCATATAGTATGAAAATCATGAGGTTGTTGCATCAGAATATAGCATTCAGTAAGCCTCTCAAATTATTTATCAATGTATTTATATTTTTAAGAAATAATACGATATAAATCACATAAAACCTGCTTCGGATTAAAATAGTAGGTACATTATTTTTTTCTTATTAAAAATCTGAATACAGTATTTGTTTACAAAATAAGACAGGAAGAGAACAATGCACTTCACTATAGAGGGTTACTGGTAACTCGATGTATTCCCGGCAGGACGTGATAGTGTTACCAACAATTAAGTATGAGATTTTTTTTTTGGTTTTTAGAAAAAAAACCCAGAATTCTTTACTAAACATATTTTTACTTTGAAACTGCTAACTGAAAACTAAGATTTTCTCGACATAGGTTTCGAGAAAATCTTAGTAAATTTCTTCTCTTATCTTAGTAAATTTTTAGGAACCCACCTAGGGTGCTCTAATAGGTCACACTATCACGTCCTGCCGGGAATGCGTCGAGTTACCAGTAAACCTATATGAGTAGCAGGATGCCAATACTCAATATTATGTTAGAACTTACCTGTGACAAGTGGCTTAGGATGGTCATAACATTAAAATCGCGCTTGTATACACTGATGGGATAGGTACAGTTGTGTCTATTTCCGGGCTATTGCAAACACCGTAAAACAGCATCAAAATTGGTTATTAAATTAAGTAAAAAAAGAAAAAGAAAAGAAAGAAAAATAATTTATTCTGCACAAATTTAACGCAATTACCCTTTCCAATATTGGTGTAAGGAAGAGTGGGGGCGTGGTGGGGACCCGGACATCTCTTATTTATTTATTTATCCTTTTTTTCAGGCATCTATGGCCAATAAAACACAATACAATTATAAGTATAAAACAATAACTACTATAAACTAATACATATTTTATACAATAAACAAAAACTACTGTACACGAAGTGACGAGTGGTGAGTGTCTTATGTACGCGCGTAACCATTTGGATATGTCACATGTCAGTTTGTGCATCCTTTTTCAGTTACTTAATAGTTTCCCCTTCCACTAGATTTGAAAGGTTTCTAACTTACTTAAGGCGTATATATACGCCAAGTGGCGCCCTCATTGAATTATTCACTCTCCCCACTTATGCGGAGGTAGGCCTTTAATATAGAATGGACAAAACTGTTTCTGTTTTCGATTTTGGCTAAAGTTACTTTATGATAATCAATTTTCATAAAGTAACTTTTATTAATACGTCAGATTCTTTTTACGTCATGTGATTATTATGCCATTGGAATAAGGTATAAATTACAATGATTGATCCACCGCAGTCAAAGGAAAGCTATTATACCATTATAAGCCTTATTGTACAGGTGTTTAGGATTAGATCTTATTCTCGTGTGACTGCTTTCAAAAAGAAAGGTATGACAAATCTATATATTTTCTCGATATGTCTTAATTTAAAATAACAAATTATATTTTCTATTAAGAAAAAAAATGAATTGATATGTTTTTCTGTCCAATCGAAAAGAAATTATGAATGCATTCCCTTTATTTTAGCTTTTATATATATGTTAGTTTTTTCGAATTTATATTTCGCGAATTTGTAATGCTTTCGACATATCTTACAATCGTATATAGTTACTTATAATGTGATAAATAAGAAAATGGTTTCCCAAATTCTTTGATAGTGTAAAATTGTCAAAACAATTCTGTGCTCTGTCTCTTTTTGTCATTGTAGTGATAGAAAGAGAGGTAAATACTAATAATAAATAATGTATTTTTAATAGAAATGAGTAACGAAATTGTATAACTCGATACAAATATAAGCATTTTTAGTATACAGTAACAAAATATGGTGTAATGGAATAATGTATTTATTAGTTTTTAGTCACAAATCAGGCGGAAGTACAAGAAAGAATATAATGTACTAGACAATCAGGCGTACAGAGCAATTGCAGAAGTGGGTAATATTATAAATGCGAAAGTTTGGATGGATTTTTGTTACTCAATCACGCCAGAACTGCTGCACGGATCTGGATGAAATTCGCCACAGAAATAGATTATAGTCTGGAATAGCAAATAGGCTATAGCCATAGGCTTTTTATCCCCCTTGAAGAGACCCTTTTAAGGTGAATGCTCCAGAGTAGCCCACGAAATTCAAATTTTCGTACGGTTTTTGCAATTTGCAGGTCAGTGTCAGGTTCTACCTTGATCAAAGTTTGATTCGCGGCCGTAGCAAGTACGTATTTATAGAATTATAATCATGAAAATCATCAATACATCTTTCGCAGTTAGAATTGATGCCAAATGATTTCATGAAATACTTACATTTAGAATCAATTCTAACTGAGAAAGTTGTATTGAAGATTTTAATGATTATAATTCTATAAATACATACTTGCTACGGCCAATACAACCTGACACTGATCTGCAAATTGCCAAAAACGTAAGAAAATTTGAATTTCGCGGGCTACCCTGGAGCTTCCACCTTAAACCTCCGAATGCACGTTAAACCGTAGGTCCCGGCTGTCATTGCTACATATTAAAATACTGGTATTCAACTGCAAGACGATCCCAACGTAGCTGAGCAAAGCCTTCGCAGATAGCCTTTTTTTTGGGTGGGAAATGATCAAGCTTCTCGGACGTGTCAGACTTTTACTGACTAAAACCCACCCGTGGTAACTGAAGGAATTCAGTTACCTGTGCCAGGGTCGCAGTGAGTGAGGAGTCTGATTGTCTAGTTTACTGTTTACGTTAGTGTAATTTTGTGAGATTTTCGAATGTATCAATGATAAATTCAATTTCTACTTTTAAAGTCTGAAAAAAGTGTCATCGGTTACTTTTGTTTACGAATGTACTGTGTCCTGCCTAAGGGTGGTATTAAATTTATCCTATATCTTTGTCCAATATCTATGTCCTATATTTGATCAAATTTCTATGACGGTTGCCCATTACACTTGTCCAATATCTTTGTCCAAGATTTTACGTAGTCTGAGAAAATGGAGGAACGTGGAGCAACTTTATGTGCTGCTATTAGCATTAGATTATTATTAAAAAAGAAAAATAAAACAAGAAAAGGCTTTGACGTGAAGCCATGGAGCGAAAGGCGAAGAGAAAAAGCATTCAAGATAAATTAAATAATTACAAGTCGAGGACAAACATTCCTAAAAGCTTTTTTTTACGTTTAAATGACTCAACATTCAATTACATTGTTATGAAAGTATCACCGTATAATAAAGACAAAATCTTATTTGGAGCCATTTTTGTTTAAATGTCAATATTCTTTGATCAATAATGAGGAGCTCGTGGCTAAAGCAATAACAGCCGAGTCGATCCATCAGGTTAAGCTACGCTTGCCGAGGTTGGTCCATGGATGGGTGACCATCTTTACATACCGAGACTCCTCCGTGCCTCGGAAAGCACGTTAAGCCGTTGGTCCCGGCTGTCAATCGTGGATCTTTGACAGTCGTTACGGGTCGTCAGAAGCCCGAAAGTCTGACAAGCAGTCTTACCAAGGGGTATCGTATTACCCCGTAACTGGGTTGTGGAGGTCAGATAGGCAGTCGCTCCATGTAAAATATTGGTATTCAGCTGCATCCGGTAAGACTGGAAGCCGACCCCAAGGTAGTTGGGAAAAGGCTAGGCAGATTGATTGATTCTTTGATCAATTAATATCGGTGTTGCTGACATTTAATGAAGTCGTCCTACTTCTTTGATCAAACTCACATTGGACAAAGATCTAGGATAAATGTAATACCACCCTAACATACGGCATATCGAATTTAAGAAACAGCCTTATTTATAGAAATCACTAACCATATGCTTAAATTAAACACTGATTAGCGGATTGCAAGCTCAAGATAACATCCGTCTCATACAACAAATTCAACTTTTTAAAGGATAAAATAAAACCTTATTCAAATGATTAGTCAGCACTTTACCGCGCACATGTATCCTTCTTCCGGATAGAAAATGTTGAAATAAGAACCAACTAATCAGTGTTTAAACTAATCAAATGGTTATTTTATTTATAAATTAAGCCCAAATTTTGTAGAGCGACTTTTCTGTGTCACATAACTGTGTGATACATTCTTTAGCTCGATATGTCTTATTTCGCCCGGGTACTGTAACTATGATATACAGGATGTAAGGTAAACGCTCCCGAAAACGGAGACAGGTGATAAGGCTAGTGATTCTTGATACGATACCATCAAAAAAATAAAATAAAAGATTTTTTTTTAGCATTTTGCGTACACTATGCTGTTAGAACAGTTAAATGAAACCGTTATTTGCAGTTAAAGACACTTTATTTTCTTTACAACTTTATCATGCAATGTAATATTCGTAAAATATCAGCTGACGCTCGCGCAAGTGCGCGCTCGCCGACAGCCGTGCGGCCAACGACATACCACGCGATACCGAAATAAAGCGAAAGATCACTGGTTTGCATTTAGGTTGTATATAAACTACATTCTAACTTCGGAAGCGTTCCCCTTACACCTTGTATATTTAACATAAATTAACCTTATTTATAAAAAGGAAATTAACCTAGTTTAAACACTGATTTTAGCAGGTTCCTAATATAAAATTATCTATGGAGAATTTGAATTTAGAATCCGCTAATCAGAATTTAAACTAAGCTTAAGGTTATTGAGTTTTATAAATAGGGCTGAATATGTGTACTTAGCTGTATTGTTACTCGAATAAGATTCCATTGTTCATCTACATAAATTGAATAAATTAATATTTGATCATTTTTACTTCATCCACGGTTCCACCGTGGTACCTAAGAATGAAGTGATAGTGAAGAAACCGATTTGCCCCACCTGTGGGGCAAAGTAGATTCATCATCATCATCAGCCTTTTAATGTCCCGACTGCTGGGGCGCAGGCAAGTAGATTGGTCTCAATTTATTAAATCGAACATTGCCAACCCTAGTGGGGTAAATTACACTCGAGAGTGTATGCAAGTGTAGTTTGCCCGACCGGTGAGACATTCGAATAATTTTGTAAATGTACTGTAAACCTGGCTTCACAAGTTTTGATAGATAAATTAATTCTGAGCATTTAAACAAGATTCAAACATATATTAAAGTTCCAACTCGTACTTAATGCGCTTTCTGTGTGTTAAACAATAGATAATTGTGTTTTTAATGTATATTGAATCATATCTTTGCTTGTACCAGGCTTGACTTACAAACAGTTTAGTAGATTCTGCTCCCACGATTACTGTTTAAAATCACTACATTTATAATTGTAAATCCTCAATGTACCTACGTTAAACAGAAAATCTTATTAAATTGTATGCTCCGTTTGGCCTTATAATAAAATATATAAAACCATAGTTTATCCAAGGTTATTTTTCCTAAAATTATACATTCCAAATAAATTTTTAATTCGCTGTTATTCACGAAAATGCTAATCTTTTATGCTTACTTAAATGTAGATACCTAAAATTATAACCGCATACAATTCAACCTTACGAATATTATAAATATATAAGTCTGTATTATATATGTTTGTTAATTAATTTCGCCTCGACGCGACGGCTGAACAGATTTGGAAGAAATAACGATACTTTCTTCCCGGAGTTACGTTCCTTCGGGATACTTTCCACTTTCACGTTGTCAAAGCCGCTGCACTGGTAAAACCTACAGCCTTATTTACAAAACTAGCTTACCATATTATGCTTAGTATAAATACTGATTGGCGGATTCCAAATTCAAATTCTACTTAGAATTTTTTTAATTAATAACATTATAAAATGGGTTTTTGGCGGGCTTTTTTCGAGTGAAGTTAGTTTTGTGTCTCAAGTGACTACGCAATATGGTAGAAACATTGAAACAGGCGCGATCTCGGTAAAATAAAGCTTAGAATTTTGTCGTAGTCTCAGGGAAGCTTGCTGAGAAGGCTGACTCGACTACCAAATACAGTAAAAACAATAGAATGGGTTACATCTGCATTCTAATGTGAAAAAAGTGTCAGTATTCTGTATCTAAAACTAAATACTTTCTTAACTTGACACTGGCTGCACAAACCGTGCGAAGCTAAAATTTAAAAAAAAAAAAACATTACAAAAAAAAAGGAATTTAAAAAAAGTTAACCATGTTATAGCAGAATTTGAATTTAGAATCCGCTAATCAGCATAAATAATCATTATGGTTAGCGAGTTTTATAAATAAGGCTGAAGGCCCCTAGTTGTCACACAAGCAAATGTTTATGGTACAAAATATACCTACCTACTCCTTTTTCCTGACATAAAAATAAACAGCTCGAACTTATTAGTGCCAGAGTTTTATACCAAAAAGGTAACCCTAACTAGACTGGTAGTGTGTTTGTATTCTTGTATACCTACTTAATTCGAAAACAAATACTTATTAAATAAGAAGATATTTTACAAGACATGGTTTTTATTTACCTAAACCCTATGCCTAAGGTTTACTGTCCACTTGAGCGGAGAGGAGATAGCAGAGTGGAGCTGTGCCAATATTAACAAATGAAATTGCATAAAATTTACGCTCCGCTTCAGTGACCAGAGATTTCCGAACTTGTTTAAAAATTCATTTAAAACCTGAAGCGGAGCGGAGTCAACTTTTGTTTCGACAACATCTCCCGCCGCCGCCCGTTAAAATTACTCGTCGCGTGAAGCGACGAGTAATTTTGCCTAGCTCTGCACTGTTCGCAATTCCGCTCCGCAAGTCCGCACTACCTCGCTCCGCATTAATGGACAGACAGTCCGCAACTCCACTCCGCCTTACTCCTTCCATAGCCTCGCCCCGCATCAATGAACAGGCAGCCTAAACTTGAGGTTTATTTTTCAATAGTATTGACAGACTTGCGTTTGATCACTATCTCACCTGATGATATGCGATGATGTGGTCGATGACGAAGTACGCTTAACCTATTCATAGTGCGCTTGGTTGTATCTATCAAAAACCGGCCTAGAGCGAGTCGGACTCGTGCGCAAATGGTTTCGAACTAATCATATTTTTTCTTTTTTTTTTTAAACTGCTGCAAAATTACAGGAAAACCTATAAGGAGGACCTTACAGGTTTTCCTGTAATCTATAAGTAAAGAACTACTTTTCTATTTTTTTTTTCATTTTAGGCCCAGTGGTTTCAGAGATAAGGGGAAGGTCTAGGTGACCTTCCCCTTATCTCTGAAACAACACCAGAGCAGCATCACAAAATATATTCCAAGGCTGGTATTATGAGAGGTACAGATTCACAAATTACCAGGAGAACAGAATCATGAAGAAGTAAAATTGCCGAGCAGTACAGATTCACGAACAACCAGGACATCAGAATTACAGCTGGGATTATGAGAGGTAGAGATTCATAAATTACCTACCAGGAGACCCAGAGTCATGAAGAAGTGTTTCCGGGGCTGGAATCATGAGAGGTATAGATTCTCAAACTACCAGGAGACCAGAAACGCAAAGAGTGTTCCGGGGCTGAAATCATGAACAGTATAGATTCTCAAACTACCAGGGTGTTCTCTATTGTGTTACCTAATTTTTTTAACCATAATCTAATGGTGGCACTTCACATCGCTATTCATGTTCGCGTATTTGTCTTATTCGCCCAAATAGGACGATGTGAAGTAGCTGTATTCGTCTATATTTGCTTATTCTCGGTTTTTTGGAACATGTCAAAGGATTGCGAATATGGCGACAGGCGAATATGTTCATTTACCGGCCACACATCGCTCGCTCAGTAGTGTGCGGTGCACGTCAGCAGCGGACGTATTTAAGTATTTATGTAGTTTGCTTACAGCTTGTTCGCGCCAAAATGAATTGGACAAATGACCTTGTTATGCGATTTTTACGTTTTGTTTTTACGTACGCATCATGTACTGGTAATTAGCACAATAGAAATAATAAGCCGCTGCTGCAGTTAACACGTCCATCATAAACTAATTAAGGTAAATACGCTAAATGTCGGCTCCCTTACGGATTTTCTAACTTTGGATCGCTCTGGCTCCATCAATTTGCAATGAAGGACAGCATGTGATGCGGTTTTAGACAAGTTGATAAATCTATTTTATGTGAAGAGGCATAAAGATGACTTTTCTACTAAAAATAAAAAGTACTAAGGTTTAAATGAGTCGAGCACGAAAAAACCCTAAAGTCGGCCGTTTACGGCCCATGGTCGGTCGTGTTTTTCCCAAATGTCGGCCGGGTATAGGGTGTTTTAAATTAAGACAGTGAAAAATATTGTTAAGATGATTTATTTTGGCAGGAGTCTAATTTCACATTAAGTATACATTTGTATTTATTTAATTGTAAATTAAATTTTTGATTTGCACGATAACAATGTTACTTTTAACTAATTATATCAAAGTTAAACATCACAATAAAATAAAATTAATTAAAAAATTGGAATTTTATCATATATTCATCGACCAGTCAATCTGTCTTGAAACGTCGTTCGTGGGACACCAAATAGTTGGATAGGTTGGAATAGGCTACACGAATGGTCATTCCATTACTTATTGCCTCAAGAGCTTCTTTTATTTTAGTGCGATTGTAACAACTAACTATACCTTTATTGCCGCGAAGGCCCTGAATTTTCCTGCTCTGTCATTGTAGTACCTTCAATCAAAGTATTAAGTGAAAACGAGCGTAGTATCTAAAGGCAGCATTTTGTCCCACGCAGGTTAATCAATCAATTAATGATTCACGACCAACCCTTCATATTTTTAAGTTAATAAAAATATGAAGTGGGTGTAATAGATACTTAGGTAGCAAGTTCCAAAGAGGAATTTATACTTGTATCCCAAACCATATTTAGCTATCATAAATAATAAATATGTTTTCACCCCAATCAGGATGTGAGGATAGTGTAAAAGAGAAGTTTTGGAAGGACTTCGATTGTGTGATGATGAATGTACAGGAGAGTGAAGAGGTGTTTGTGGGGGGTGATTTTAATGGGCATGTAGGAAGTCTGAAGTACGGTTATGAAAGAGTGCATGGTGGTTGGGGGTACGGAGACCGTAATACTGATGGCGAGACATTGCTGCAAACTGCTTCGGCTTTTGACCTGGCAATAACTAACACCTGGTTCAAAAAGAAAGACGAACACCTGATCACTTACAAAAGTGGCCAGCACGCGACCCAAATTGACTTTTTCTTGGTGAAACGAAACAGTCTCAAAACAGTCAAAAACTGTAAAGTGTTGCCAGGCGAAGGCTTAGTCTCTCAACACAGGCTCATAATGATGGACGTAACAGTGTCTCGTCCAGTAGAAACAAAGAACGGCCCCCACCCAAAATCAGATGGCGTATGATAGAAAATGAGGAGTGTGCAAGTATGTTTAAGAGTGAAGTGGTAGATAAAATGATAGACATGAAGGATATGGAAGGAAAATCTGTGGATGAATGTTGGAAAGAGATGGCGGATTGTATAAGGCGAGTAGCAAAAGATGTGTTTGGAGAATCGCAAGGTAAAGGCATGATAGAAAAGGATACATGGTGGTGGAATGAAGATGTGCAAAAGATGCTAAAAGAAAAGAAAATTTCGTTTAAAGTATGGCAGAATGTAGAAACCGGAAATGATAATTTGAAAGAAGAGAAAAAGAAAATTTATAAAGAATGGAAGAGGAAGGCAAAAAAGGCGGTTGCAGTTTCCAGGGCTAAGGCGCAGGAAAAGTTATATGATTTGCTGGACAGCCCTAGAGGCCAGAAGGAGCTCTACCGGATTACAAAATTAAGAGAAAGGAGAACGAGGGATATAATGCACATAAAATGTATGAAAGATGAACTCGGTAAAGTCTTATCGAAAGATGACGAAATAAAAGAGCGATGGAAGGTTTATTTTGAAAAGTTGATGAACGAAGAGAATGAATGGAATGCTGTGCTCAAAGAGGTACAAGTAAATATGGGTTTGGTGAGAGAAATTAGCATGGATGAAGTAAGAAAGGCAGTTCAATGTATGAAAAATGGAAAGGCCATGGGCCCTGATGACATACCAGTAGAAGTATGGAAGTGTTTAAAAGAGGATGGATGTATGTGGCTGACTTTATTCTTCAATAAGTTGTTGTATGAAGAAGTGATCCCACAAGAATGGTGCAATAGTTCGCTAGTGCCCATCTTCAAGAATAAAGGGGATGTACAGGACTGCAACAACTATCGAGGGATAAAGCTCATGTCACATACTATGAAAGTATGGGAGAAAGTGATAGAGAAAAGATTGCGAGAGGAGAGTGAGATTACCCCGAATCAGTTTGGGTTTATGCCAGGTCGAGGGACAATGGACGCCACCTTCGCTCTCCGTCAATTGTGCGAGAAGTACAGACGTGTGCACAAGAACTTGCACATGGTGTTCATTGATCTTGAGAAAGCGTATGATAGGGTACCTCGGGATGTGTTGTGGTGGGCCTTGAAAGAGAAAGGTTTGCCTGGGAAGTATGTTGAGTTGATTCGTGCTATGTACAGACAATCTAGTACCTACGTCCGGTCGGCTGCTGGCAACACCGATAAGTTCAGTGTGGCTGTAGGCTCGCATCAAGGGTCGGCTTTAAGTCCTTACCTCTTCCTGTTGATTATGGACGCTCTTACGTCGGAAATACAGGAAGAGGCACCCTGGTGCATGCTGTTTGCCGACGACATTGTTCTGGTCGGTGAAGATGGACCTGAGATCCAGAGCAGATTGGAGAAATGGCAACAGAAGCTGGAGAAAGTTGTCTTGAAAATCAGCAGAACCAAAACTGAATACATGTTCTGCGATTTCGGCGGTCTCTCCAGTTCTGAAGCTGTAGTGCTAGATGGCGCGCTTCTCCCAGTCTGCTCCGATTTTCGGTATCTCGGTTCACTCGTGCAAAGCGATGGCGAAATAGATCGGACTGTTAAGCACAGAATTAACACTGGATGGATGAAATGGCGGCAGGTCACCGGGACTATCTGTGACTCCCGCATTCCCCTAAAACTTAAGGGGAAGATTTATAAAACAATGGTCAGACCTGCTGTCTTGTATGGTTCAGAATGTTGGGCCACAAAAGGGATGAATGAAAAGCAATTGCATGTAGCTGAGATGAGAAGAGCGATGTGTGGTGTTACGCGCATGGATAGAATTAGGAATGAGTATATAAGAGGAAGTCTGAAAGTGGCACCGCTGACTGAAAAATTGTGTGGAAATCGGTTGTCGTGGTATGGGCATGTGATGCGGAGGAATGAAGAAAATGTCGTGAGCAAAGTCTTGTGTATGGATGTGGATGGCTATAAGAGTAGGGGAAGGCCAAAGAAACGATGGTTGGACTGTGTGAAAGAGGATATGGGTAAAAAGGGGGTGACTACAGAGATGACGACTATCAGAGGAGTATGGAAGAAAAAGACATGTTGCGCCGACCCCAAATAAATTGGGATAAGGGCAGGAGAATGAGAATGATGAAATAATAAATATGTTTTCGATATTGTCAACTCCTACATCCAAACAACCTCTTTATAATAAATATATTATAATATCTTAGAATCAATTTTGAGAAATAAAATTAAAAAATACAAAAATAATCAGCCTGTATAGTGACACTCGAATTGGAGGCTGGCCGACATTACGATCGATAATATTTCTAAAGTCGGCCCCTGTTTCGTGTACCTTATTTCACAGATTCAACTAATAGCACCCCGGCCGTTATTTGGCGTTTAGAGGTACAATAGATTTATTTACCTACTATAATCTTTCCAAATTCTCCTAGGCCAATGGAATTGGTAGAATTGGAATTTATAAAACTGACTGCATTTACTTTAAGTCAGCCCCGGCCGAGAATCTGGTTTTAAGTCGAAGCTGGTATTCTAATGGCGGCCCCCTATTTTTACCTTAAACCAATATGCAAAACGTTGAAAAAATTATCTCAAAATACAGTAAAAATAACTTTTTAGTAATAACGAAGCTTAAAACAAAGAAAAAAAACTTCTTACCGTTGTAATATCAATCCCCAAAGCGTGGGTACTTACAGCAAGTAAGCTACTTTAACTACGAACTTGATGCTTCAACGTTTTCATCGCTGCTGACACTCAGTGTGCGAAGAGCAAGTCAGGTACGAGTAATCGGATAGTAACGGTTTGTACGTATAGAGTATGAACTAAGGATGCAATTCGAGTGGTAAAATTGCCACTTAATTTCCTTTTGAATGAACGCAAGCTGAAAAAGTGCAGACGGCCGAGGATTGGGGGGAGGCCGATGTATGGCGTATTTACCCTATAGCAAAAAAAAACGTAAATGTTCGGCATATTTGCTGTTCATGAACGATGTGTAGTCGGTGTATTCCTGTTATTAGGAATTCAACACTTTGTCTAAGTAACTAAGTTAAAACTTTTATAACAAAGCTTGTGATATAAACTTCTCTCAGACGTTATGTATATGCAATACGAGTTATAGAAATATTATGAAATTAGCTTAGAATTGGTCTACAAATTATTAATAAATGAATTAATGTATCTGAATGATTCCGCCATTTCGACCATAACGAAGTAATTTCGTGGAATGTATTTTTAATTCATGGCTTCGCAAAATGAATCAATTAAATTATTCGTATACCTTCTAGATGTAGGTTATCGTTAAGGCGTTCATGAAAATGATTTTCTTTTCAAGAAAATCGATGGAGTGTAATGAGGATGCGGAATATAATGAAATACGGTGAGAGTGTAATGATGAAGAGTTTATGGGTGAAATAAAGTAACTCCCATGAAAATTTATATAAAATATTTATTGTTAAAATAAACAGCATACCTGGAACATTCATGTACCAACCCATTAACAATAGGTACATGTGAACCCAGTTTCTCAAAACGTCTAACTATTTAACTAATAAAAAAAACGAAAAATTAAATACCTACCGCTTTTGTTTTTTTACACCACCGCGATATTGAAAAATTCATGTTTCCCAGGAGCTACCTGACTGTTAAATACCGCTTTTGTTTTTTTATACCACCGCAGTATTGAAAAATTCATGTTTCCCAGGAGCTATCTGACTGTTAAATACCGCTTTTGTTTTTTTATACCACCGCAGTATTGAAAAATTCATGTTTCCCAGGAGCTATCTGACTGTTAAATACCGCTTTTGTTTTTTTATACCACCGCAGTATTGAAAAATTCATGTTTCCCAGGAGCTACCTGACTGTTAAATACTGCTTTTGTTTTTTTACACCACCGCGTTATTGAAAAATTCATGTTTTCACCTGACTGTTAAAGTCTTCTTGAAGTAAATTTTCCACACGTTGTTTCTCCAATATTAAAATTTACTTTTGACAGCACTCCTTACTTTCCGAGCCACGAATCGTCAACGATACTTTCCAGAAAATATCTCTTCTGTTTTTAGGAAGACTTTTGTATTTGCTAGACACTCCGTGATTGAGCGTTTCATTGGACAGTACCTTTTTCTTAACTTCCTCTATTTTATCAGCTTTTAAATCATTAATCAATCAAACTTGATCCACTTTTTTTTCGATGGTATCTTCAATAGACTTTCTTACTTTCTGTAACATTCGCTCTACATGTATTTGATTTCTTAGCATATCCTTCTCTTTCTTAAGTTTATCTACTTCTTCAGGCAAATTAGAAATCACTTTCGTTGATCATAAACGAAACGCCGAAGGCGTTCAACAGCATCTGACACGAAAGCGTGTTAAAGGCTCAACTGGCTGCCAAAAAGTTGGGAATCCTAGCAAAAGTGAGACGGTAGATACTGCACGCCGGAACACCTGCTCAAACTTTATCAAACGCAAGTTCGATCGTGTATGGAGTACTGCTCTCATTTTTGGGATGGATCTGCCAGATACCAGCTTGATGCGCTTAAATCAATTAAGAAACGAGCCACGAGGATCATCGGCAATGATAAGCTCGTCGAGTCCAAGCTCTAAAGTCTTGAGCATCGACGCTGAGTTGCTAGCCATTCGATTACATTTTTGGGAGTGTGCGTTAGAATTGCATAGTTTAATTCCGCCAAGCCGTAACGTTACGTGTTAACGATCAAATTTGCGTGTCTATATTATTATTGTATTTGTTCATCAAATTCTCGAGCAGTTGTCTGATAAGCTCATATAAATTAAATAAACCTTAACGGTACATGCAGAGGGTCCAAAGTCGTTTGATTTTAGGATGGGTCAGATAATTCTGACAACAGTCTGTACCACCGTTACATGATAGACGCCCCCCCACACGCACAAAATTTTTTAGGAACACATTCATTGTACGTACAGCTAAAGAGTAAAGTTCCCTGTCAGATTCTGTGTTTCCTGATAGCTACAACCTGGGATTCTTTAAGTCGAGAGTGAATAGGTTGTTTCTATGCAAGCGTGCTCTATCTTCTACCACATTATCGTTTACCATCAGGTGGTCAAACGCGAGCCCATCATTAATAATTAAAAAATATATATGTATATGTCGTATCGTGTTCTACAAGTGCCTCAAAGCACTTGTAGAACATTTCATCTGTCTATGACTTTTTATTATCGGTGTATTGCTAGAAGTAGGTACTGTGACGATTGTAGACACAGTGTAATTTCAGCGGGTCTGCACCGGCCTTTAACTGGCAGGTAAGAATGTTGGAGAGTCGATGGATTATTTTAGAAGAGTAGGGGTTTTTTTTTTTGGGGGGTGGGAAATCATCTTATGACTTCTTCCGCTCTAGGGTGGAGCGGAAAGGCGTGTCAGACTCTTACTGACTAAAACCCACCCCTGTTCCTCCCTGCCCTACATGCCCAGGGGCGAGGTAACTCTTTCGAATTTATCCTCAACCCCCGGGCAGGCATTGGCCGTGGCAGGCCCCGTCCTTTGCTGACAACTCTTTGAGGCGCGCGTGGAACACTACGCGCCGTCGACTCTCGGGCCTGGTGCTGATCGGACGGCGAGTTACCCACTACTCGCCGTCCGCAGGCCCGGGTCTACGGTGGCCGGAGATCGTCTCGCAGGCGTCCCCTGGCGTCTCCTGCGGCGGCTGCGGCTAAGGGCGCTAGGGCGACTCTGCCGTTGGGCGAGTCTCCCTAACGTGTGCCGCCTCCCTCTTCGCTAGCATTACTGCTTCGCAGAAGGAGGAGACGGCTCCCCACTCCCTCTCGCTCCGTACCATGGCCTGAACCAGGGCACGGCGCGAGAGGTCGCTGCCGCCTATCGCATCCACGAGGACACGGCGGTGCTCTGCCCAAGCGGGGCAAACCTCCACCGTGTCCTCTGGGCGATCCTCGCAGTGAAAACGCCTAGGGGTCACCTCCGCCTTGATCCGACACAGGTACCTCCCGAAACAGCCATGTCCGGTGAGGACCTGCGTCAGGCGGAAGGTGAGGGCGCGGTGGCGCCTCTCCAGCGACTCCTCAAAGAGGGGCACAACCGCCGCGATGGTGGCGTGCCCAGCGCTGGGTTGCGACAGTCGGTCTCTCCATGTCACATGAGATCTTGCGGAGCTCTGTCCGCCGAGCCGCGAGTTGTCGCGGCAACGGAGTTTCGCACCAGAAGAGTAGGGGTGAATTTTGTTTTATATCAGATAAGAGTTTTCGCCCTTGCAAGTGGGCACATGTAATTATTTTAATCAGGAATAAACCTATAAGTGCCCAGACCCTCATCTATTACTCGTTACACACCGTACTCTCGCAGTAAGCAAGCGAGTCGCCAAGCTACGTGTCATCCCCCGGGACTTCGAAGAACGTCCCAGGATCCCTGTAGGCCGTACTGGTGCCTTGGGGTCCTACATGTGATGGAGGCGCGCGGGTACGAGTGCCGCATGTAACGACATGTGAGGATAAAAGGAGTGTTTAATCAAAGCTGAGTGGTTTTATTTATTACTAGCTTCGCCCCGCGGTTTTACCCGCCTAGACCGGAATAAAAGGTAGCCTATATGTTAATCCAGGCTATAAGCTATCTACATACTAAACTAACTAATTTCATCAACATCGGTCCAGCCGTTTGAGTGTGAAGAAGTAACAAACATACACACTCACAAACTTTCACATTTATAATATTAGTAAGATAAGTGTCACTCACATAAGGGAGTGAAAAATGCAGTACTCAGGCCACACATTTCAAGTGTGCCTTGAGGAATTTATCGACGAGTTTGTGTCGATGGCCATTGCCAATGGGTGGCGAAAGAGTGATTATACTCTCATTTTAGGAGTGTGGCTCCAGGGCGCAGCCCAACACTTCATCAGATATACGTTCGAGTATGATATGGAATTCGAATCGCTTTGCGAAGAGCTTATAAAGGGATTCCCATGCAAGTGTGTTTCTTGCAAGGAGCGAAATAATAATTTTTTTTATAAATTTGAGAGGCCGGACGTTGTGTCTAAGGCGGGTGAACAGTCAGAGGATTATAGGAGCGAAGATAATGATGCACAGTTATTTTCTAGCTCAATAATCGAAACAAATGAGGATGAATATGACGATGATGAACGGAGCTGCGTTGAAGCCAGCCCAGTCAATGAGGTGCAAGACTATGGAGAATGCGGCCTAGGCGATGATGACCGAAGCTGTGATGATAGCAGCCAGGTTAATGATGAGGCGAAGAAGGATTACGTGGATGAAAATACAGAATCGGGCCAGTTCTTTAAAATTAGTCCTGTAAATAATGTTTCAGAGAACCAGGAAACAACTTTAATAGAAGAAATACAAGGAGAGCAAAAGACGAATGAAAATTTTATTCATTTAGATGTTGTTTCGGCTGATGTCGTCGTGATGGAAAGCTGCGAGGTGGAGGTTCCGTCGGAGACACATGTTTTTTGTAACGATAATTTTGTTTCTGCTGATATTTGCGAGCAAGACGAGTCCGAGATGAAGATGGAGTCGGCACAGCGCTGCGTACCAGGAGAAGCGATGCAGGATCATTATATTATTATTCCACTAGGTGATAGTCCAGCGAATATCTACCGGGGTGAAAACTGCATCATAAATGCCACTTCACAACGTCACAGCATTCCACAGCAAGTGGAACGGCATTTTTCCCGGAATATTTTGGAGGAGAAGATCTGTACCCTCCCGTGTTTTGCTAGGAGGGATGGTTTCCAATTCTTTGATAAAAATGAAGTTATTTTTGTGTTTATTTTATTTATTCTGGCTGACGTGTATTGTCATAACAAATTAATAAACGAGTTGACGACCATAAATATAAGGTGTGGATTTAGTAAATCCTACGATCCAAATTATTCTATAAAAATATGCGAAATAATTCATGAACTGCATATAAATAATTTAATAAAGCAGTATTCTGTAAATAAATATAAATTTTGGAAATATAAGAAGAAATTTATAAATCGTTTTTTGGAATTTTTTTTTGTTCTTTAGACAAGAAATTATAGAGAATAGACAGTGGCACAGATTACTAATATGTAGCTAGGACAGTGGTATCAGATGTCATTTGACATGATAAAGTTGCAAGTGGGCACACATGTAATTATTTTAATCAGGATTATACCTAGAAGTGCCTAGACCCTCATCTTTTACTCGTAGCAGTAAGCAAGCGAGTCGCCAAGCTACGTGTCATCCCCCGGGACTTCGAAGAACGTCCCAGGATCCCTGTAGGCCGTACTGGTGCCTTGGGGTCCTACAGTATACAGTAGTATTTTGATCTATTTTTTAACCGACTTCCAAAAAGAGGAGGTTCTCAATTTGTCTGTGTTTTTTTTTTTATTTTTTTATTTGAAGACAGTTGGCATCTAAGAATGTGTCTCTACAGAGACCTTTTTCCTAACATTTTATTTTATTTTAAATGGGTTTGACTCTAGTCTAGGTCAGAGGTGACAGACAAAGTCGGCGATGGAGCGAGCTTACCCAGAAGAAGCCTGTTCACTTTAACTTTGAAGATATTAGGGTTGTATGCATTCGGAAATACAGATGCAGGGAGAGTTCCACTCCTTAGCTGTGCGCATTATGAAAGACGTTCGGAAAAGCTTTGCGAATTCGTGGAATAGCAACAAGGTAGGGATGAGGTCGTGGACACAAAACATAAATTAATAACATAAACAACAACACCCTCATTTTGTGTAAGATTGTTGATAGTGGTAAAACGATCATAACTGTCCAAATCAGGTATGTTGTGTGTGCCAGGAAGCCAGCACTCTGTTGTAATAATATCCCATTCAATATTTTGTTCTAGTTATAATTGTATAGAATCCTGAAATATTTTTTTGTAATACTACGGATATTTTAATTTAGTATTTTGAGTGACAAGTTTGGTTTAAAATTAGGCGGAACACAGTTGTCAAGATCACAGGTCGCAGAGTCCGAGACAGCCGCAATACACTGACCAGAACCGCACATTAGTTAACACCTCCGTTATCATAGTTAATGTGCCTCGAAAATGCACAGTCGAGTTAACTTTGTCTCGTCACCTCCATACTTTTCTTCCACACTTGCTCCACTAACTCATCATCATCAGCCTTTCTGCTGTACTCAGCTTCCTTACACTCCATGAAGTACTTCCCTGTCACGCCCTCCACTTCTTCAGAAACACACAGGTGTAGCGTCGTCTGTGCTCCTTCTTTAGTCGTTCTAAACACCAAAGCATCCGCCAACATGTAAAACATCTTCTTCATAAAGAAAGGCAACGTACTAAATATATCAGTTTTAATAAATCCAGGGTGTAAAGAATTGACAGTCACTCCTTGAGGTAATCTCTTAGCTAATGCTTTCATCCAAAGAATCTGACATAACTTACTATTTCCATATTTGAGGAGCTGGCCTATCCCGCACATAAAGCCTGGTTGATGTAAATTGTCGACACGTAATCTAGAGAAGTGTTGGAAATAGGATGACACTAAGATTATCCTGCTGAGTTTGGAGGCGATTATTTTCTCTAGCAGCAGATTCGTGAGCAGGAAGGCCCCGAAATAATTGACCTGCATCACCACTTCATTTCCATCTTCAGTAGGCTTCGGGTAGGTGTCACTGCAGCCTGCGTTGTTTACCAAAATATCGAGCCGGTCGTAGGAACTGTTGAAGTCTTCAGCGAATTTGCGCACACTGCTGAATTTTGCTAGATCTAGAGGTTTATATTCGACGTGTTTGTTTCCTGTAGTCTCTGCTATGTCGGCTACAGCTTCTGCGGCTTTCTTGGCGTCTCGGCAGGCGATGACCACTCGCGCTCCTCTGGCCGCGAGGTCGCGGGCTGTCTCCAGGCCAATGCCTTTGTTCCCGCCGGTCACGAGCGCGACCTTTCCATCAAGTGTCACATTAGATGTACACACTCCTCGAACGGGTTCTATCTTTAGCTTTGTGTATATCGCTGCCGTCAGCAAAAGTAGGAATAAAATTAAATAAAATATGAGTGGTAGTATGATCAAAGAGGAAACTATCAAGATTATCATGTTGTCGCGGTGGACACAGAGCCGTGTCACTGCGGCCATTCACACAAATTATATCAAATGCAGATGTTTCCTGATTCATATCATGCACCAAGGTCGTTCACATAACAAGTATAAGAACTTAAGCGTCGCCACACACCTACCGTTTCTCTTCTTTTCTACCTAGAACATTTTCTACATTTTTCTAGCTGCCTCTTCCTTGATTTGCGCTCAGTCGTGATCTAGCGCTTGCCGAGAAACGTACTAGTATACCTTTGCGTTAGTACGTAATAAATCGTAATGAATGATGATCAATGATTTGACGTTGATGTACTGATCTGCATTACATTACTGCTTGTTTCCAAGCAAGATTTTTAATACCTCTGTTGTGGTATGCTTTTGATTGCATGTACCATCAACACGGCAATTTTTGAACCAGTAAATTATGAATCTCTATCGATGCCGGCATTTTTACTCCGCACCAACTTCAAAAAAAAAAAAAAAACAAAAAACTTCACTGTAAAAACAAACTAGAAAGTTCCAAACAAGTCACTTTTCAAGCAGTCTGATGCAGTTGGTGGCAGTTATTTTAGTTCAATTAAGTATTTAATTTATGCCACCAACTGCATTAGGTAGCTTGAAAAGTGACTTGTTTGGAACTTTTTAGCTGTAGTCGGATCGTTTTTTTTTTTTTTATTTCCTATATTTTAGTGAGTTATACTTTTGGAACCCTCAAGCTCTTTATTTTGATACCCCACTTGACTAGGTCAAAAACAATACGACTATCCACTCAAACGTCAGTCCAGACGCCAAAAAGTGACAACCTGCGTCCGCTCGCTCGCTCTGGTATTTTTCCGCGAAAGCGCCGGGTCCCGTTGCCAATTTAAAGCTTAATATCTCGTAATCTCCTGCTTCTACACACAAGTAAAAATACGTGTGTATAGCTGATACTATATAGAATTGACTTATGTGATAACTAAGTCACAAAAACTAGGTCTAAGTACTTAAAAAAAAAGTTAAACTTGAGATTTTGGGTTGAAAAACAGTAAAATTTTTGTTCTTAGTAAGTTTTTACTAATAATTTTGTAGTTTATGTCTTTTAAACCTATGTATCATAAAACTAGACTATATAAGCTTTCTTTTGATACCCATAAGTCATTACTTGGACGGTTTTAAGTAGCACACAAGATGAAAACAAAACACCCCTTCCCGCATTAATTTCATGCCGCCTGCGCTAGCAAAAATAAGGCAAAATACGGCAAGATGGCCGCCCGTAGGGCTCATACGTATGGCTGCATACTGCCCGTCCTATATTTTAATTTCGACATTTAGTTTATTTTGTGATTTTTGTTGAAATGAGACAATGATTAATGTACATAGTTGTTTAATATTGTAAAAAATGTATTACCTATTTAAAAATAAACTTTTTTTATGTGATATCTTTTTTTAATTTACATATTTACTTTAACGAAGTACATTACACACACATTAAAAGGAAGGTGTATTACGAGGTTTACACAGATTACGAGGAGGAGGCTTTTTAATAAAGTAGCTAGCGAAACTCAGATATATAGACACATCCTCCTCCTCTTCTTCCAGACCGTAATTATTGTAATTATCCTGAGACCTGAAATCGAAACTTGTCTTAGATTCCAATTTATTTTTAATTTATGACAGCAATTAGGCATTAAAAAAAACATTATTCTCATGCCCAAAACCATTGAAAGACAAGAAAGAACAAAAAGTGCAACGAAAATATCATAACACTTCTTTCTGCTGCAGTCGGCTAAACCGTTGAAAAAGATTTATATACTAAATCATTAAATCTGAACCATCACATTAGTAAGCATTAATATTGTGGTTAAACTCAAATTGTGGTCAGTAAACCGTTGGAAAAAAATACAAAATCATTCAATCCAAACCATCACATTAAGGTTAGTACGCTTTATTAAAAACATATACTGCATGTTTAGTTTTTCGTTAAGCTTGAATCTTGAAGATTCTTTTGATATATTACACTAATACACAGGGTTTTAAATACAATTGTATTTACATTGCAAATGCAGAGCTCCTGTCAGTTTCGCAACAACAGAAAATGGCCACAGAAAATCAACTTTTAACTTTTTTTTCTGGTATTCTCATAGCTTGCATAACAGTGCGCCCAGTTTTATTTGACGCAAAATTTAGTTGAGTAACGTCTCTAATAGAGAAAAACCGACTAAAAGCTGAGGACCACAGACAAAAACCGATTTTAATGGGAACACACCGCGGTTGCCATAATTGCGGTAGTAACGGTTCTGAGCTATTTTAAAAATGCTGAGATTCTGGTTCTAGACGGGCGAGTGGAACTAACCTAACCACCGCCATTTTTTTTTTTTAATTCTTATCGCCTATGTTACTTTGGCGGTCAAGACATACAGACATATATAAAAAAAAAACCACGCCACTTTCTTAAGGCTCAATTACACCTTCCGATTTCAAGGCACCCAATTTAGGAAACAGGAAGGTGTAATAGCAGTTAGTGTCCGATTTAATGAGATTGAAAGGTCCTGATTTGACTTCCTAAATTGTGTACGATTTAGGATAGTGTAATCGCATCACTCCGATTTAGAGCTAAGTGTTGCCAATTTAGCGACTTTGTCGCTACAAATGGACTATTAGTATTTTTGTATGTGTTTAAAATTAAATAAAATTTCCCTAAGTCCCATTCCCAGATAAAGAATCTGAGTACGCTCTTTTTATTTTTTGGTCCGCTCCTGGTAGAATCAGTTTTTAAGAGACTTTATAGCAACTTTTGATATTCTGTCTAGGGACTCGAATTTGTAAGAGTTGGCAACACTGCCGACTTAGGAGCCCGATTTAGGAGTGCAATTTAGGATAGTGTAATCGCTCGCTACCTACTTAGTTTGTTCCTAAATTTGGTCCCTTGAAATCGGAAGGTGTAATTGAGCCATTACACCGCGCCGCTGGTCGCGCCGCAATTCGCACCGCCGCGCCGGTAGCTAGGGCATACTTCATAATAGAATTTCCTACATTCGTTTTCGCCACTCACCGCTTTTCGCGCCTCTCGCCACGCCTCAATTCGCACCGCTGGTGGCTGTGGCCAGGGAGTTATACAGGACATGTCTATCCGTGCGCCAATTTTCATCCAGTGTTCAGACGTTGTGGCGTGATTCATGAGGAAACATCCAGACTTTCACATAAATATTAGAAGGAACTAGGAATATAGTAGAATTTAGAGGGCAATGTCATAAATGGGCCCAATTTGTGAACATAATACGACCTTTTCAGGTCAGCCGTAGTTTAGAAAATTATTTTGTTGTTATTGTGTTCCAATCACGTCTTATGAAATACATTAAAATGGACATACTTACAATAAAATGTTATTTCCTACATAACAAGTTTTCATGGTTAAATCTACGAGAACGGAGTCAAAGGCAGGCAAAAAGCAGTCAGAGATAATCAAACACAAGAAAATCCGGTTCTTTATGTTTTACGTGACGTACTTATCTAAACACAATAATAAGTCAATAAATATCTCAAAAATACCAGATCGAATATTTAGATGTCTGTTTTGATAGCTGTCTTTTAATATTATTACATTAGGTGTCCTAGAGGAGCTCGTGGCTAAAGTAATAACAGCCGCACGGGTCGATCCATCAGGTTAAGCTACGCTTGCCTATCTTTACATACCGAGACTCCTCCGTGCCTCGGAAAGCACGTTAAGCCGTTGATCTCGGCTGTAAATCATGGATCTTTGACAGTCGTTACGTGTCGTCAGAAGCCCGAAACTTTGACAACCAGTCTTGCCAAGGTCAGATAGTAATCGCTCCATGTAAAATACTGGTATTCAGCTGCATCCGGTTAGACTGGAAGCCGACCCCAAGATAGTTGGGAAAAAGGCTAGGCAGATTGATATTAGGTGTCCTAGACAAAGCGAGCAATCAACTTCTTCCGCTCTGGGTGGAGCGGTGTCAGCTACACTAGCGAGGCGAGGCGTGGATGGGATAGAATTGAAATCACGCTTACCTTTTTACACCGAAAGATATCTCGCGATGGCCAGCGCTGCCTAGCGCCGCCGGATCGCGATGACACGCGCCGGCCCTTGCTACTTTGCGCTATCACGCGTTGCCCGGCCAGACGTGTCTCGCGCGCCTACTACATTTTGTGGAGAAAGTATTGTGCGATCAACGTTCGGCGGTTTGTCTTGGTCCATGGTATCTTAAATATTTACCATTTATAAGTAAGATAAATGGACTGGTGGACACCGTAGCGTAGCGTACCTACATTAAGTGAACAACAATGTGAGCCGTGTACTTTTATTTATTTCAGCTTTTTTTATCAATAAATGTAAGCAGCACTGGGAGCTTGACAGTATAGTATGCAGCGATCTCTCGCGATGGTCGGAGTGAGCCGGCGCGGCGGCGCGTGCCATCGCGAGTCAGCGCTTGACGGAGAGAGACTGTGCGGGTCCTCGTTGGCCGGTGCATGCGAGATTTGCATTATCCG
Source organism: Polia nebulosa (assembly GCA_951329385.1). Classification (NCBI taxonomy): domain Eukaryota; kingdom Metazoa; phylum Arthropoda; class Insecta; order Lepidoptera; family Noctuidae; genus Polia; species Polia nebulosa. The sequence continues at coordinate 12,270,443 of OX589600.1, read as the reverse complement.
TTTTACAAAGTAAATAAATATCTACTCTATTTTAAAAGTAATTAAAGTTCAATATTGTACTAACAAATATTTCAATTCTCGCCTCGCACATCTAGACCTTATAAGGTGGTTTGATATCGGCGAGGAGAGGCGTGAATGAGATGGGCGAGAATTTAAATATATATAGGTATATGGCAAAATATCTATTCACGCTCTGCCCATCTTTTGTGTAAAAGGTCTAGGTGCGTGAGGATGTGTGAGGCGAGAATTGAAACACTTGTTAGTACAATATTGAACTTTATTGCTTTATGAATAGATTAGGTATTTATTTCGTAAAACGGACATTCAAATCTCGCACACGCCGTCGAACACCCGCTCGGTCTCTCTCCATCAAGCGCTATCTCGCGACGATGTCCCGCGCTGGCACGCGCCGAAAAGCCACCGAACGTTGATCGCACAATACTGGCTTTCTCCACCAAACGTAGTAGGCGCGCGAGACACGGCTGGCCGGGCGGCACGTTATAGCGCGAGCTGGTGCGAGGTAGCGATGGCCGGTGCGTGACATCGCAAGCCGGCGTGAGGACGCGCTGGCCATCGCGAGACATCTTACGGTGTGAAAGGGTAAGCGTGATTTCAATTCTCGCCCATCCCATCCACGCGTCGCCCCGCCGGTATAAAACCACCTTTACACCAGACGAGTAGGGCGTGGATATAAATTTTGCCATACTAATTTATATTCAGGGTATCAACGTGAACGGCGAGTACATCTCACACCTTCGCTTTGCCGAGGACATCGTCATAATGGCAGAGACGGCGGAACAGCTAAGCCTGATGCTGCAGAGCCTAAATAGAGCCTCGCGGCGGGTTGGCCTCGGGATTAATTTGGACAAGAAGAAAAGTCATGTATAATTCACTTGTCGCGTACCGAGTCCAATCCGCATCGAAGGGTCGCTTCTCGAAGTTGTGAAGGAGTATGTCCTTGTACCTAGGGCAAGTCATCCAGCTTGGTAGACACAATTTTGAGAAAGAAGTTGACAGAAGGATCCGGTTGGGTTGGGCAACGTTTGGAAAACTTCGTCAGGTCTTCTCGGCCCCTATCCCACAATGTTTGAACACTAAGGTTTTCACCCAGTGCGTCCTGCCCGTTATGACATACGGTGCCGAAACGTGGACACCGACGGTCGGGCTGGTCCACAAATTCAAGGTCGCTCAGCGTGCTCCAAAACTACGTTTTTTCCTACCTTTTTTAATTTAAAATTCAAAAATTACTTGTTTTCTCTGTCAAGTCTGTTTTTATATTAAAAATCAGTTCTAATTCTGCAGGGGAGCTAGACTAAGCTCCTATTCATCATTGTAATTTTTCCTTCTATTCAATTAATGACAGTTACCAGTTTGTAAGAGTTAAAGTTCAGCTTTTATAATCAGGCAGATCCTAGCAATAATACAATTGAATTACGTACCTAGTCACAGTGTATGTGTTCGTACTATTAATGAGTGCTTCTTATATTCAAGCCTACTTTTGTAAATAACAAAATATACGTGTGAACTTGTCGTGTGTTATTCCTTCATTCAACTCCTCATCTACGGTCCTCCTACTCTACGTCCTCCTCTGCGTGTCACTTCTACGACCTCCTCTACGTGTCACCACCCACTACTGCGGCCCGCAACGTGACAGCGCTATGGTGTGACTCTTTTAATCACTCCCGCGACCCTGACAGGGATCGATACCTGAATTGAGGATACTATCCATACACTTTTGTACCTATAGGTACTAACATTATACGAGTATGTAGTTTGTAAGATAATTCTAACTAACAATTACTCTGAACCAAAAAATAAAATACTATTCAAGTTTCTACGAGTTTCTACGATTTTTTTCTTGGCCAAATGAGGTCGGTTTTTTTTCAAATCGTCATTGAATCGGTCCAATAAGTTGGCATAATATTCCCCATTGATTGTTCTTCCCTTTTGAAGGTAGTCAATGTGGATTATCCCGCGTGCATCCCAAAAAACAGTCGCCATAACTTTATTGGCTGACAAACCCACCTTGGCCTTCTTTGGCGCCGATTCACCCTTAGAAACCCACTGTTTTGACTGTTGTTTGGTCTCTGGTGTGTTGTGATGGATCCATGTTTCGTCCACGGTTACAAAACGGCGCAAAAACTCCTCCATATTGCGATTAAACAACGCCAAACCTTCCTGTGAAGTTGTTACACGATTGCGTATGTGGTCGACTGTGAGCAAACGCGGCACCCATCTTGCGGAAAGCTTTCTCATGCCCAAGTGATCATTCAAAATTGAAACCACTGAGCCATGCGAGATCCCTACGGCTTCCACAATCTCTTGCACTTTCAATCTTCGGTCGGCCAACACCATATCGTGAATTTTTTCGATTGTTTCGGGTGAAGAGACCTCAACTGGGCGTCCAGGACGTTCGGCATCTTCAGTGCTTGTACGGCCACAACGAAATTCAGTAAACCACTTTTTACCATTGAAATCGATGGTGCAGAGTCCCCATAGTATTTATCAAGCTTAGCCTTGGTTTCGGTAATGGTTTTTTTTCGCAAAAAATAATGCTTAAAATAAGCATACGAAATTCACTTTTTTCCATTTTTTCCTCAAATTACTGGGTAGTCTGATAAAGATAGCTGTCAAACACAAACTAACTGATGCAGCAAGTTCAAATTTTGACAGGAGTCAACTGACAGATGCCTGTTGACAGGAGTAGTGTTGCTTTTTCAGTAAAGAGGTCAGAAATTCAAACAGTCACGGACTTATTGACCCGCCCTCGTATGTATTTGAAAACCTCAGGACCCTGGGCCATCTCGCCGAGGACGGGGTCTCTTATACAGGCTGTAACGGAAACGTGTGGTCATATTTTAGGAACCGGTTCTGCCCATGGATATGAACAACTTTTTCTAAGTAAAAACTGAAAATTCCCAAAAAAAAATTGGACTTTCCATACAAAGTTATCATAAGCTGTTCAATATTTGTATGGGAGGTAAAAAAATTTTTGTGAATTTCCTCAGGTTTTCTTGAAGAAAGTTGTTCCTATCGATGGGCAGATGCAGTTCTTAAAATATGACCACACCTTTCCGTTACACCCTGTAGAGGATGTAACGGAAATGATGGGTGGTCGTATTTTAGATGCAGGAGGCTTCTAAAATATGCTACGTAACTTGCTGCACTGTCTTCACTAACAATATATTTTTTATTATTATTATTATTATTCTCTCCCTCACACCCAAACTAAAACCTTTCAAAATATCCGTAATTCGGCTTCCATTAATTCTACTAATACTCGTCGAACTGCGTCAAACATGGTGCAGAGCGGCTTAGTTTTTTATTGTTCAAAGCGGAATAAATATAAAACTAACTAGCTTCTGCCAGCGGCTTCGCCCGCGTAGAATTAGTACTACCCTCACTATAAATTATAACCATCCAAACAAACTTTCGCATTTATAATATTAGTAGGAAGTAGGATTAGTAGCATTTTCCCATGTGACTCAGGATGGCTGGACAAATCTTCAAAATAGCTCGCATCTAAGTAAGTAGGTCAAATAGGGCACTTTATGTGACAGCTAAACACCCTTATTTCAGAATTTGTGACTCTACAGAATCTTAGATAATCGATCTAAAACGTGTCCAGCCATCTTGAAAAACCACTTTTCGCTGGTCTCTCAATCTCGGTAACGGAAGTGTTTGTGACGACTTTTTGCATATCAACGGGCGTCACAAATTTGTGACAGGCATCGAGCCGAAAGTTTTGTAATACGTACAGCGGTTTAGCAGAAAAATGCAACGATCTATTTAAATGCGAGCTATTTTGAAGATTTGTCCAGCCATCCTGAGTCACATCATTTTCCCATACAGTCAATATACGGAAAGGCCATAGACGGAAAGGGAAATACGCCGTACTCTATAGGTATCAGCTTAAAAAAGAAACGAAAACAGACTGAAATTAAAAACTTTTGTGTAAAAAATTTCATTTATTCATTATTTTAATGGAGTCAACCACAAAATAGTTGAGAAAGTCTTTATACGACTCATTCAATTCTCAATTCTTCACGATTGTTTGTCTAAACAAATATTTTTAAAAGGTAAAAATAAAATTCAAATCATTTATTATACACACCAGTTCAGAAACCAGTTGTCACTTACTATAGGTACTTACTATAATATTTTACAAAATTAGTCTAGGCACACACAAACAGCACTTTTTCTAAGAAAAATTATGATATCAGTCAACAATCTAGGTTTATAAGGAAGTCAGGTGAAACATATTATTTCGAGCCGGGAAAATATTTCGATTGGCTATCATCTAAACTTTAGTGAATTTTATGATGATTGATAAGACAAAGCAACTACTAGCCCTTGACCTCGTAGCCAGCTGTAGTTGGGTGAATCTCCTGGCGTTTTCCAGAAAATAATGACGGAGGATTGCCGAGAATGACGAATCGTGGGCAATTCAACTTTAACACACACTAGTAGTATTTGTGCGAGTCTATCTGGCAGGTCCCAACGAGATTTATCAACAGGTGATAGCTTTTCGTAAAGACATTATTTTGTACCTAAAGAAAATAAACACGATACATTTTGTACCTCGACAGTTTTTGATTAAATGTTATTTCTATGAAGTGTCTAGCTAGCGGGCCCCTTATGATTATTTTTATTGTTATTATACTTTTAGATCGCCCAATAGTGCTCGGGGTTAGAATCTATTATGTACCTTACAAATCCAAAATTTCGACAGAAAGTCGAAATTTATATTTCAAAAAATCCCGCTGGCTGGACGTTTCTCTAAATAGCGAATATCTTCTAAAGTACAGCTCGCAGATAGTCGAAATTTTGGATTTGTAAGGTACATAGTACTAAGCTCCTAATGCTATTGTATGATTTATAAGAGTAGTATTTGAAGAAGGGGCCCGCTGGCTGGACGTTTGTTTATATAACGAATATCTTTTGAAGTATAGCTAACAGAAAGTCGAAATTTAGGATATGTAAGGTACATAATAGTATCAAGCTCATAATGCTATTGTATGATTTATAAGAGTAGTATTTGAAGAAGGGGCCCACTGGCTGGACGTTTGTATATATAACGAATATCTTCTAAAGTAAAGCTCACAGAAAGTCGAAATTTAGGATATGTAAGGTACATAATAGTGTCTTAGATAAAGTATAATAACAAAAAAATAAATCATAAGGGGCCCGCTAGCTAGACACTTCATAGAAACGTCATTTAATCAAAAACTGTCGAGGTACAAAATATATCGTATTTATTTTCTTTAGGTACAAAATAATGTCTTTATGAAAAGTTATCACTTATTGATAAATCTCGTTGAGCGTGCCAGATAAGACTCACACGTAGTATTCACTGCCTAGTAGTACCAGTGTATTAAAGTTCAATTGCCCACGATTCGTCATTGTCGGCAACGCTCCGTCATTATTTTCTGCAAAACGCCAGGAGATTCACCCAGTTGCTTAAAATTAGTGTCCGATCGAAGGTTCGGTTTCGGCCAAAAATATGGTTTCGGCCGAATATTCGGCTCTGCCGAAACCAGCGTCTTTGCGCTGAAGGTTGTGATAGAGACCTAAAACTGACTGTCTCGTTCGTCTTTGTATGTAATCATCGTTTCACTAATTTACTTAGTGTTTTATGGAAGTTAGGCTGACTTTTCAATGGTCTGATAACTTTTTAGGACAACATTTTTTGCCGTTTTTCACCACCGACTGAGATTCGGTTTCGGCTAAATCGCGTTTCGGTCGGACACTACCGTACTTAAAAATTAAGAGTTTAATTTTATTTCATTACAATGCGAAGAATTTTATGCGTAGCCCAATAGACTTTATGCCATATCAATCACCATGAAAAATCCACAGTAGGCACATATAACAATGTATTATTTAAAATAATATAAAAGTAGATCTTATAATAATAAAGGGAAGAAGTTATAATAATAGATCTATCTGTCACCTGATAGTTGCAAACACAACACCGTAAGAGTAATAAATCTTGCGAGAGTGTAAACTCTCGATGTCATGTATTATGAACAGATCATTTCAAATACAATAAATCTCATCTAAGTTCGACCATTTACAATATATCGGAATCTTTTTAAATATAAAAAGTTTACAATTAACTGTTTGCAATTTTACGGTGACATATCCATTTCATTTAAGTTCCTAATTTTCTACATGTGTGGGACATTTGTGATGTTCACTTTCAATATCTTTTGCTTTCTGTAAGTCGACATTATAATTATTGTTTTTGGATGTAAAAATTCTGGAAGATAGGTTAAGCCAAAATACTACTCGATCAAGTTTATTGGATATCTGCAAATAGTTGACAGATTTGTATGATTCTACGAATTCAAGGAACGCAGGGCTACGATTGCTTAGCACCTTAGTAACTCGCGCGTTCATCTGATAGCCTACGTCACCTTGTTGGCCAAGGATCAGCGCAGACTGAGCGACAACTGCGCCAGAAAACCCGACATACGCCAGAGGACCCAGCAAAGGTCCGAGGTACCGCGCGCACGCGCTTTCGTCACCAGAATAATAACATAAAATACTCAATTATGAACAATTAAAAAACCTTCCTTAGAACTTTTTTTTCTTTGGGGTTCTCATGTGCTGTGGCAGCATTTGTTTGTTCGCGTTCGCAAACGTGCGCTAGCATCTCAAATTTAAATCCTGCTGTCTATTTTTTTAACTCTATTGAACTTGGACTTTAGTTCATAATCAATCGAGCAACTTGCTTCTCTGTCTGAGCTGACCCTAATCCCCTTGGTCGAGCACAACTCCCAAACAAAACTTTTATCTCATCCTAAGGATTCCATTACACGGTAAGTCTTGCTGTCTGTTTTACCAGAGTCAAGGTTGTGACTGGTGGATAACTGATCGTCTAATACAGTGACAGATGGTTGAATGAAGAAATAATCTCCATTCTTTGAATTTTGCATCATTCAAAAGATTTTTGGAATTGACGCTTGCATTTTTTATTTTATTTTTGGGGATATAAAACAGTTACATGCCACAGAATATACAAAAAATCCTTAAAAGCTAAAATCACAAATATGTATGTAACCGGGTGAATCTCCTGGCGTTTTGTCGAAAGTGGCGAATCGTGGGAAATTAAAGTTTAATTTCCCACGATTCGTCACTGTCGGCAACACTCCGTCATTATTTTCTGCAAAACGCCAGGAGATTCACCCAACCCACACCGTCACACGTCTTGGCAAAAGTATACCAGACTGTGGAAGATTTTACAGAATACAGAGCCTTCTGTGACAGCTATATTAAATAATATAATTTGTAATACATTAAAAATTAATTATTTTTTATTTAATTCAATTTAACTTATTATAATTCCGTCTGATTCAATATAATTTATTTAAATTTCATTAGCGTGTTATGGACGACATTCGACTTCAATCCATTGCATTCATCCTCGTCGAACTGCGGCCACACATGGTGCGGCGTGGCTTAGATGAAGTCGGAGTAGTTGTTGACGTCATCGAACTGCTGAGGCGGCGCTGCGGGCCGGGGTGCTCCGGCGCCGGGCCTGTACTGCGGCTGCTAGGGGGGGCACCGGGCTTAGTACGGACATAGGTTTGTGTGGTGGGTGGAATAAGTAAGTGTACGGACAAAACGATCATTTTCTAAATATTCGTTTTGCTTAGTCTGAAACTTTAAAATCTCAGCAAAAATAAACTTAAAACTGATGGCAATAATTCAGGAAGACTATTTTGAGAAGTAGATATAACACCAGTAAAATACTAAAAGTCTGTACCGAAATTAATTTTGGAGTCCAGATTATATGATGTCCAGTAATAATATAGTTACCAATTTTGGGGTCTTTAAATCAAGAATTAATAGGTTACTTCTAGGCAAGCGTGCTCCATCGTCGATCATATATCGCTTACCATCAGGTGAGATAGTGGTCAAACGCGAGCCTAGCAACAGTCATCATCATCATCCTTTTTAATGTCCCCACTGCTGGGGCATAGGCCTCCTCTCTGTGAGAGGGTGTGAGCCGTAATTCACAACGCGGGCCCAATGCGGACTGGTGGAAGTCACATGTCTTCGAATTTTTGGTTCTAGGACATGCCAGTTTCCTCACGATATTTTCCTTCACCGTTTTGAGAGCAGTGGTGTTGAAATAATCTACACAAAGTAAAGCGCCTGCCTGGGTTTGAACTCACGACCTACAACTTGTAAGTCGCGGCCAATAACACTGGGCGATCACTGCAACAAGTTAGTAACAGTAAAAAAATATATTATTTTCCACATAATTTGTGAAATGATGTTTTGATCAAACTGCAGAATTCTCTTCATGAATTACTGTTCCAATCTGGGCTTAGAAAGGGACCTCTGAGTTTGTTTCTGTGTGTCTTCTCAGTGTAGTGGGATAAAAACAGCGACCGAATTTCTTGAAAATGCTTGTTCAAACCATTTTATCTTAGTTTTTTTTTTTTTTTGTAAAATACTGGTGTTGTACCCACTTTTCAAACTAGTCTGTGGAAGTGCCAGGGTAGCCCGCGAAATTCCATTTTTAACGTATTTTGCAATTGGCAGGTCAGTGTCAGAATGGACATTTGGCATTAATTATAACAGAGAGAGTTGTATTGATGATTTTAATGATTAAAGTTCTGTAAATACGTAATTGCTACGGCCGCGAATCGTGTTTTGACCAACATACAACCTGGTACTGACCTGCAATTTGCAAAAAACGTAATGAAATTTGAATTAAGCAGGCTACCCTGGAGCGTTTACCTTAAATTATGTGCCTTTACTTGCCTTTATTGCCGGTTTATTGCTTGTTTTTTTGGCTTTCTGGGGCTTATTTATATAAAAATAACCATGTGATTCGTTTAAACACCGATTAGCGCGTTCTTAATTTTAAAAAATCTATTGAGAATTTGAATTCGCTAATCAGTATTTAAACAAGCATATGGTTAGCTAGTTTTATAAATTAGCCTGTAAGAATAAGCAAAACAAATGTTTAGAATTTAACCGTAATTATGAATATAAACGACTTAAAATTATGAAATACACAATAATCGCTTTCCAGTTTCTTTCTGCAATTGAAGACTTCCTATTATCCTTAAAATTATATTTAAAAAAAACTAAAAAAGTATTTACAAGTTATATGAGATTTAATGATGAAACTATAATTAATTTAAATGAAATTATTAGATTTATGAAAGTGTTATTTGTTTTAGAACTGAAGGATAGGAACCTAAGAAAAACATGCAACATAAAAGAGTGAGCTAATGACATGTATTTTAGGCTAGTATCAATCCAAACTCACGAATAAAATCTAAAATTTTACAATACGGTGTTTACTTTTTAACAGACTTCGAAAAAGGAGGAGGTTCTATGTTTGACTGTATGTTTTTTTTTGTATGTCCATCGATTTCTCTGTCAATTGTGGACCGATTTTCAAACTTCTTTTTAATTCTATCCGATAGAATATACTCCCGAGCTAGTCCCAAATAAACTTTATCGAAATAGCTTCAGCGCTTTTTGAAAAACTGAACAAAAACGAAAAATACGTATACCTAGATGACGTTTTGGTGTTCTCCAATTACGACTAAGTATGTTTAAATTCCACGTTCCATGTTATTGGGGTTTTTAGTTCTGAGGTATAACAACTAAAAAGTGAAAAAAAAAAAAAATTACACAAAAGAAAAATACAACAGACTTCCAAAAAAAAAATACACTAAAAATTAAAAAATAACTTTAATTTCGGCAGTCGGTGTCAAATAACGAAGAAATAATATACAAACACCGACTTCCGAAATTAAAGTTATTTCTTAATTTTTAGTGTAGGTACTTAAGTTTTTTTTTTTGGAAGTCGGTTGTTTTTTTTTGTAAAAAAACTTTTTGTATATTTTATACGAAACAACAAACATCACTAAAAAGAAATCTTTTTCAGAAAACAACATCAAAATTAGTTAGTAAATTAAGCAACAATTAGCATTTCATATTGGTTTACGGAAGAGTTAGCGTGGTGGAAACATCTCGCTATCTCTTTTGCACGCGCGTAACCTAATGGCGGTGAAGCAAATGTCCGTTTGGGCATCATTTTTCTGTTACATGTCAGTTACCCCTTCTACTAGATTTGAAAGGTTTCATTTTGAACGGATTTGAAAGATTCTTTCTATTTTCGATTTCGGATAGTTACTTTTTACCTACCTCCCCTTATGTGGCTTCCTCATTGAATAATAATTCGTATCTTAGCCTAGAAAATAAAGATTAAAGAATCCTATGTTGCGTTTGTTACAAATAGGATAAGGTATTTTTACGTTGTTAAAACAGGACTTAAAATGTTTCGTATCCAAAGTAGTAAGCAAAAGTCTCAAAAACGGCCGTTTTTGGTACTTTTGCTTACTACTTTGGATACGAAACACTTAGTCATGTTTCAACAACGTATAAATACCTTAAGCTCTTAGTAACAAACGCAACATAGGATTTTTTAATCTTTATAGTCTACACTTTGCTACGATTTTTTATTCAATGAGGGCGCCACTTGGCGGCTATGTACGCCTTAAAATCCAGTAGGGTTTCAAAAAAAAAAAAAAATGGTCCGTCAGTTAGATCACCAAAAAATATTGGACATAGTATTCGTTTATCTTTGTTCATTTTTATTGGTTTGGTAAAGAAAAAAATACTTGTCCAATATTTTTTAATAATCTAATCAACAGACTAAATAGAATAATTATTTTTATACCCAGAAATAATCCCTATTTTTTTTATTTCGGATAAAGTTACTTTTTGAAATCTTTCGTCATCAATACATGTCATAGCTCACAAAAAATTAGTATTAGAAGGTGTGAAGCATTACTTGTGCGTGCGTTAAGTGCGTGCGGGGGGGTGAGGCGGGGCCGGGGGGCTCACATGTGCGGCCGGGGACCGCGCGTCTGCTGCTGTTGCTAGAAACATGAGTATGGCCGGCTTGAGTGACACGTGGCGGTTGAGTCTCACGTGGGAGTTGAGTCTCACGTGGGAGTTGAGTCTCACGTGGGAATTGAGTCTCACGTGGGAGTTGAGCATAACATGGTATCATCTGCCAGGGTCGCGGAAATGATCGCAAGAGTCACTGTGACACTGGCACAGGTAACTGAAGGAACCAGGGTTGCTTTTAGTCAGTAAGTCTAATACGCCCTTCCGCTCCACCCAGAGCGGTAGCAGCTATATCATGATTTCCCACCCTAAAAAAATGGCATGATTGTTGGCGGAGTCGGCCATGACATATAGTACATAGTTCAAAGTTTGTTGGCGTACGTGAACTTAAAACAGTAAATGAAAAAAAAAATCGTCTTTCTCTAACTATTTTCATGTTACTGAAAATATTCTAGATGAGAAATCATTATAGTTCAGTCAGTCCATATTAGAGGTTTCACTTTGTTTAACATCTATTAAAAAATTGTAGAAAATATTTTTGCGACACATTTTGTATTAAACATTTTTTCATGTGCTCAACCGTTTATCAGATAAAGCGATACATACCTACTTTAATGCAAGGCAAACCGTGAATCTCGGGGAATATATAAAGTTATTAAATCATTAATATATCATTATCAATAAATTAATAATTTGTATTATTTATCCATTTGTAATATAATCACCACGAAGTGAGTGATCTCCATGTTTTGCTCAACAAACCCATGTAAAAACGTTGTCATGTCAGTGGCCACAAGTCAAATCAAATCCGAGCAACGTCTCACTCAACCTCGCTCAACCACACTAAGAAGTTGAGCACGACATGTTATATCAAGCTGAAATGATGAGTAAGCGTTAGTTACTGGTCGTCGACATCTGAAAGAGCGCTATGAATGATTATTATGAAAGAAAGAGATGGGCTGAGTTAAAAATTTTGTTATTCGGTTCATAGCGAAAAGGGGGCTAGCCGAAAGACGTACACCGCAGAATAGATAGGTAATGAATGCTTTATTTACTATTTAGATGTGAAGGTGCCCATTCTGTTGTGCACAAACTAAACTTAATTTAGGCTATTGCTATCTTTTTCTCTCTAATAAAACAAGAAAGAGACGGACGTAAATTAGAGCTGTCATATTTAATTGAACTAATATTTTCATACAAATTAAGGGTACACGTACAAACATGTCGACTAAAAACACGGTAAAGCGCAAGGCGTAAACTAGTTTGAAAAATTTTTTTTTGGGGTGGGAAATCATCCTATGACTTCTCCCGTTCTGGGTGGAGCGGGAGGGCGTGTCAGACTCTTACTGACTAAAACCCACCCCTGTTCCTTCCTGCCTCGAGTGCCCAGGGGCGAGGTAACTCTGTTTCGAATTTATCTTCAACCCCCGGGCAGGCATCGGCCATGACGGGCCCCGTCTCTTGCTGACAACTCTTTGAGGCGCGCGTGGAACACTACGCGCCGTCGACTCTCGGGCCTGTTGCTGATCGGACGGCGAGCTACCCATTACTCGCCGTCCGCAGGCCCGGGTCTACGGTGGCCGGAGATCGTCTCGCGGCGGCTGCTGCTGAGGGCGTGAGGGCGACTCCGTTGTTGGTGCTCTCTCACGCGTCCCGCCTCCGCCTTCGCGAGCATTACTGCTTCGCAGAAGGAGGAGACGGCTTCCCATTCCCTCTCGCTCCGTACCATGGCCTGAACCAGGGCAGGGCGTGGCTCCGCCCAAGCGGGGCAGACCTCCACCGTATGCTCCACCGTGTCCTCTGGGCAGTTTGACATGTCTAAATTAGTTCATAGCTATAGTCGTCCTTTTCTCGCGCTGCCTTTAGTAAAAGATAGCGATTCTCTAATTTTATTTTAGTTATTGAACAAGAGAATTGGCACCATTGTTAATTCAATAAAACTAAGGACCGTTTCTTTAACGCCAGACATTTTTTATTCGTGTAATAAATAAGTTAATGGTAATTTTTTTTCTATGCATGCTTTTAAATTCATACACAAAATTTCGTGTCTATGGTGTTGACCGTAAGACTTTCTCTATCTGGAGCTAACCCTGAATGTCGGGTCAGGTCATGCTTACCATAAAAATGCGTTGTCAACACAACTGAACCAACATGTAAAAATTAAACTCCGCTAAAGCTGAATTAGAATCACTAGAGGAAGTGGTTCTAATTCACCTTGCAAGATTTGATTCAAACAAACATTGCAAGTTAAGGTGGAAGCTCCAAGGTAGCGCGCGAAATTCAAATTTTCTTACGTTTTTTGTAATTTGCAGGTCAGTGTCAGGTTGTATCTTAGTCAACATTTTATTCGCGACGGTAGCAAGTATGTATTTATAGAATTATAATCATTAAAATCTGTAGTATTTAATGAAATCATGACATTTAGCATCAATTCTAACAGAGAGTTGTATTGATGACTTTAATGATTACAATTCCTTAAATACGTACTTGCTACGGCAGCGAATCATATTTTGACCAAGATACAACCTGACACTGACCTGCATATTGCAAAAAACGTAAGAAAATTTTAATTTCGCGGGCTAACCTGGAGTTTTCACCTTAAATAAGAGGTTGTAAAATTACGTTGACAGCTTATGAATACTGTCAAAAATTACTGTTTATTTCTCGGAATATGATATTCAGCGTGGGAAAAGTCAATAGTGTAGTTATGAAAGACAATTACAATAATGTAAGTTATTATATTCTGATGCATTTACAATAGTATTTTTCAATTCAGCCCATCTCTAAGTTATATCTCCGTGGAGTGCAATAAAAGAAACAAAAAATAAATAGCATGATCCTCAACTATCAACGACATTTTCAACTGCATCTTTTGGTTTTTATCATTTTGACAGCAACAGGAAATCTGACACCAGTCTTGTCAAGGGGTATCGTACTAGCCAGTAACCGGGTTGTAGAGGTCAGATAGACAGTCGCTCCATGTAAAATACTGGTATTCAGCTGCATCCGGTTAAACCAGAAGCTGACGCCAACATAATTGGGAAATTGATAATTTTGACAGCTCTTCAATCACTTTGAGTTTGACAGCTCCTCCCTCTAGTTTATGGTATTAAAAACAAAACTTACAATAATTATGCCTTGCAAGCCGAGGTCATGAAGTTAGTTATAAAATTATTTACATCACTAGTTATAGTTCAGTATCTCTACAACTATAGTTTTACTACAAGAAATAAAGAATCATGAGTGATGGTTAAATAGTGCTGTTTCTATTAACTTTACTAATGATATTAGAATGTCAATGTTGGTATTTCCTAAAAAATAGTGTTAACTAAAGTCAAACAACGTTTATTTTGTATCCTACTAATATACGGATATAGCCCAGGATAATAAAATATCGTCTGTGAAAAAAAAACCAAGTACAGATTTTTCACTGGGATTTTCTTTACATAAGCATTAGAATTGGTGTATGAAAAGTCCATTTCAACAAGATGTGTGCGACCTGTGGACAGCCATTTTTTTTTCGCGTTTATGGTGTTTATAGACTTTCATACAGCATTGTTACAGTCACCAGATACTTGTAAGCATTGTTAGTTTATGAAAAATCATGTAAAATTGTAAAATATTTATTTTATTATTGAAAATAAATATTTTACAATTTTCGACTCGGACTTTGGATGAGACTGTTAAGAGCGATGTGTGGTGTTACGCGCATGGATAGAATTAGGAATGAGTATATAAGAGGAAGTCTGAAAGTGGCACCGCTGACTGAAAAGTTGTGTGGAAATCGGTTGTCGTGGTATGGGCATGTGATGCGGAGGAATGAAGAAAATGTCGTGAGGAAAGTCTTGTGTATGGATGTGTGCTATAAAAGTAAGGGGAGGCCAAAGAAACGATAGTTGGACTATGTGAAAGAGGATATGGGATATATATAAAGGGGGTGACTACAGAGATGACGACTGATAGAGGAGTATGGAAGAAAAAGACATGTTGCGCCGACCCCAAATAAATTAGGATAAGGGCAGGAGAATGATGACTTTGGATGAGACTCATTGTATTTGAAATTATCTATTCATAATGTAGAGAGTTCACACTCTCGCAAGATTTACTATAATCTTACAAGTATCCGATGACATTAGTATCATGATAAACATAATTCCGCTGAAAATATTTACCTAGCCATTTTTGGCATTTATTATCATAGGTTATTTTATTACAGTTTTTATCCTAGGCTAATATCACTAAACGATTAGCTAAGTGTAACTACATATCACACATATCGAATACATAACGATTTTAACTATTGTAGACCATCTGCGCCATAAATAAATGATATGAATACCTTAAAGGGAACCAGAGGAAAAATCTACGAATCACTTCTTGATTCACGCGAGTTTTCGGCTCTGTCTTTGATTATTACGATATTCTGTAGTGATGCAAACATAATTATTTGATTAAGTACTACGAATAATAATGTGTGAAGAAACATCATTTTCATGCAGATACTGATTCCATTTTGTTCTCATTCACTCACACCAGTTGACAGCTATACAAGAGCATAATCAGCCTTGTATAGCTGATTATGCTCTTATTATCATGCTCTCACAGTACTGGATCATAGGCCTCCTCTTTGTGAGTGAGAATGGACCTTAATCCACCACGCGGGCCCAGTGTGGGTTGGTGGATATCAAATGTCTTCGAATTTCTAGGACATGCTGGTTTCCTCACGATGTATTCCTTCACCGTTTTGAGAGCAGTAATGATAATTTAGACAAAGCAAAGTGCCTGCCAAGGTTCGAACCCACGATCTACGACACTGGGCCACCTCTGCCACAGTCAGCTATACCGACATAAAAGAATATGAGTCGGTGGGTACGAAACTAGCGGAGGACGAGAGACAGTGTTGGGAGAGGGGCAGTATAGCATTCTGAAGAAGTTCCAGACATGAAACGGGCGGAAGCGGAGCGAGGCTTGAAACTGTAGGCAAGTGGGAGGAGGTGGCTGCGGCACATAAGTGACGGGATCAAACTTGGTTGGAGGTTTTAAGCGGGATTTTTCGAGTGGAGTTCAGTGGCTGTTATCATTATCGCGAAAATTGATTTTTAGTCGATATTGTGATGTAAAATTGGTTTAGCTTTTTGTCTCAAGTGTCTACGCTATTGTACAATATGTGGAATAATTGAAACAGGCGCGATCTCGGTAAAGTGGAGCTGAGTATTTTACTGTAGTACTGGAGACCTTAGCGAAGCTAACCGAGAAGGAGATTTGATATATTTGCTGCCAAATACTCCAAAGAACATTAGAATGCATTCTAACGCAACACAAAGTTTACGTTTAAATTGGCTGAATCAAAAAACAAGACTTAAACTAAACGTGACAGTGGCTCAAAGCACAATTCGTGCGAAGCCATAATAATAATGATACTTAATCCAGCCGTTCTAAGAAATTAACTGTAACAGCTAATAGGGTATTTTACTCTTATATAAGAAAAAAATATATTTTTGAGATAGCTTAGGGAAAAAGCAGTCAGGAAATGATAGTTTTAGTTCATAAAATAAGAATATAAATGTTAAAATTCAATTCAAAGTTTTCAGTTTTTTTTATCTGATTTTTAACACCATGGAATAGTAGCCGCCATGTTATACGTCATACGACTATGTAAACTATAAAGTGTCAACTGTCAACTGATATAAGCTTTGTACTTTTATTTACACAGCCACTGACTTCACGACCACAGAGCAATATGGCCCCTGCGTGCAGCGTTTTCGTCGAATTACGCGCGAAATTTGAAAATGTAAAATTTAAATGCATTTTTATGGCACTTATTGATTAAATAAAATTTTTGTGTTTTTTTTTAATGGTTTATTCGCATTAAAGAATCTAATTGAGACACTTTTCAAAAATGGTTGTAATACCCTATGGTGTGTCCACTTTCGAGGTCGCTGCCGGATCGCTCCGCCCCATTTCCATCACTGTTCGCTCACCGCTAATTTCGTCGCCGTTCTTACAATGTCAATGCGCGCAGGCAATTGTTCGCGTCAAGGTTATGGCAACACTCAAAAGAAATTATGTGAATGGTGTTTGCTGCTGTGCGGTATATAGTGCAGGACCTAGTAGGACCTTTTTTGTGTTATACCTAATTACATTTCTTCACATATATTATTCGTAGTATTTAATTCATTATACGATTGCCGAAGAGAGATTTCCCTAACAAAAACTTGTCGTTGGTCTAAAAGGGACAATTCGGCGATGTTTTTCACCTAGGTTTGTCTTTAATACCTTGTATTCAAGACATAGGGCCACCTACCTGCTGCAACAGATGTCTAAGGCCGGGGTTGGAAGGCAACAGTGGCCTCATGACGCGTGGCGGGTGTGCAACGCCGCCCGCGCCGCGCAACTGTTGCTGTAACTGTTGCTGCAGCTGGTGCTTGCGTTGTTGCTCCTGGAAAATCGGTGTTGCACGTTACTTATTCTGTTTTGACGTGACAACGTCTTATAAATTGGTTTGCCGGGTGACACTTCAAGAAACTGCGTTACGCTCCGCTCACGTTATGCGCTCACAATGAGAGCGAGTGAGAGGCACGCGTCCCTTCCACTCGGGCATGGTTAGCCCGCCTAAGAGCGAGAGAGACAGACATAAAAAGTGAAAGGCACGCGTCCCTTCCACTCGAGCACAGTTAGCCCGGCTAAGAGCGAGAGAGACAGAGCGAGAGAGAGAGAGTGAGAGAGATAGGCATAATTTGTATATAAATACGTATGTATGTGTAAAGGTAAAAATAAAATTTTGTTAATATGAAATTCAGTGCGAGATTCTTTGTATAAATTAATGTTTTAAATATAATTCTTTGTATAAATAAATGTTTTAAATTGTTACTATTATTTCATCCTTCTTCCTACTATACGAATGAATATTCACATTAAAATTATTTTACCACTCAAAGTCGTTGTCACGTAAAACTTTCGCCCGTATACCGACTTTACAGGCAACCAATTTTTTTTTTAATTAATTTTATTTTCTTCTAAACAAATCTCAAAATTAAATTAAGTTTATTTATTTATTCTATTTAAAAGATCATGAAATGTTTGAGGTTTAAAATTTGACGGCACGGTTGGCGTAGAAGTTGAGCGTTCGGCTGCTGCGCTGCGTGTCGCGGGTTCGATTCCCGCAAGGAACAAATATTTGTATGGCCTACAGATAGTTGCTTCGGGTCTGGGTGTCTTGTGTATGTGAGTTTAAATGTTTGTGAACGCACCCACGATACAGGAGTAATTCCTAGTGTGGGGCATGGTTTTTTTTTAAAAAGAAAAGATATGAGAATTAAAGTTATTTTTCCAAAAACATATACATATTGTTCACATTTTTGGAAACAAAACAACGTGCAACACGCTTTGCAACAGAACACAAAAATCTTATAACCTATAGTTACCTCATTTTATTAGGATGTTGTGAAAGTGGCAAAATTGGGGCGATAAAAAATTAGATCATTGTCGTGCCAGCGATATGAAGAAGAAGAGTTACCATGGATTTATTCTGCAGCATTGTTTATGCGATGACAACCAGATTGCACTTTATAATGTGGCTTGTTACTGCTTCGATTGCTGTACCTGCTGGTGAGCGGCCACCAGGGAGTGTTGCAGCTGCTGATCTTACCTCCAGCTGCTTATAATGCTACTCCTGCTACTGTTAGTGTGACAGGATGTCCATCGGCGACTTGAACTGCTGTACCTGCTGGTGAGCGGCCTCCAGGGAGTGCTGCAGCTGCTGATCTTACCTCCAGCTGCTTATAATGTTGTTCCTGCTGCTGCGCGGCGTGTAAGTGCGACATGATGTCCATCTGCGACTTGAACTGCGCCTCCTGCTGATGAGCTGCCTCGAGGGTCTGCTGCAGGTGTTGGATCTTCTCCAGGTTATGCTGACGTGCTGCTTCGAGGCCGTCTAGTTGGGTGACAGGGCGAGGACCCTTGCCGCCTACTTGTTGGACCTGCTGGCCTATTGAGCCGCCGATCATCATGCCCTGGGATAAAGTTAAAACATTAAAAAAATCGTAATTGTTTCGTATATGTAGTAATTTTTCACAGAGTAAATTATAATAGAATAGAATACTCTTTACTATATACACCATATAAATTACAGAAAATTCTGAAGAAAACATTACATAGGGACACAATGGGTGGCCTTATCGCTAAAAGCGATCTTTTTAAGACAACCTTTGGATGGATTATAAAAAGAAAAGGAAATACAGTAGTGTAGGTAGTCTTAGGTTTTTATAAATAAATACATAATAGATAAATATATACATTAATTATTGTCAGCGCATAGCATGACAGATCAGCGCGGTGGCAGCGTACACGTGATCTGTGCATGATCGTCGTGAGCGGGCCGTCCGGCGGTGGTGAAGGCGGCGTGCGCGGGCGGGGACTTGGAGCAGGTCGACGACGGCGGGCGACGGGGCCCGAGCATCACTTCAATTTTTACCACGACCTCGACACCGCGCCGACATATTTAATTTTAATTTATACCAGTCTAACAGTCCAGCGAGTTTTACTGCTTCCCCTGATCTATCGAACTCAACAATTATTATGAAACAAAAAGTATAGAACCCTAGTAAAAACGATTAAAGAGAGACGTAGTGATTTTTGAACATGGTTTTAAAAGCGGACAAGGATTGAGCACGCTTTACCGACACGGGCAAGGCATTCCATAACCGCACCGCTTGAACCGCAAAAGATTTGTCGTAAAAGCTGGTGGAATGTATCGGCATCTCTAGTCTCAAGTTTTCCGATGACCACAGATATCAATTATGTGTGTCATGAAAATAATTAATAATAATGCATCGTTTAATTAAAATAACAGCTTCACAGATATTATTGAGTATTACTGTCTTGAAGAAAGTTGTTCATTTCTATGGGCAGAAACAGTATTTATAATATGATCACGTATTTCCGTTACAGCCTGTATAGGCTGCAATAGCTTATAGCACAGATAATATAATACTAGCGTACAGTTGCCTCATCCCATACAAAGAAACGGTACCGTCGTAACTACAGGTTTTCGACTGACACAAGTAACTTTTGTTCTTCGTTCGGACCCGTCCTCTACACCTCGCTAGATGGTGTTAGCAGCGACGGCTTGCAAGTTGAATGAATTTAATTAAAGCCTTACCAATATTTTCTCACACATTGACGAATTATTTTATAGTATTTTTGGCAATTCATAGCAGATTTACTGCATCACTATTCATTATCATGTGTCACTATTCAAATTTTAAACAGGCGAATGGATAAACTCTAAAACTTCATACAGCGCCATCTATTGGTACAAGAAATAAATATGTCTAAGGAATCGTTCCACTTCCAATAATCGTCTAAATTTGAATTACAAGTCCATTATTCCACAATTTTATGCTTAGGGCAGTTTATTAAATAAGAAAATACAGTTTTTACCATATTCATTTTCAAAATATTAATATGTTATGTATGAATTATTTATGTATTCTAGTCTATTTTATATTTCTATATCTATTTATACACAGTGTGTCTACATTTCTCAACTAACTTTCCAGTCGCAGGTCTGCTGGAAGAAATTTCTTTTGAAATAAGCAGCACCTTTGTGCTCTTCTATCTGTATTTGTTCATTTTTCTCTTGTAATTGTTTTTGTCTGTGCATAAATAAATGAATAAAAAAAATATTACTTAAAATTCAATAAGGAATCGATGCATATTACGCCATCTATTGAGATTTATTTGAACAAAATTTTCTTTGTTCGAGATGAGACCCCGTGCTTATTAAGTTAGTAAGTCTGAATTTAATGGAGGTTGTGCTAACGAGTTCTGCCCTCAACTTCATATGGCTAGAAAAAAACTATATTTGGACTACAGTATAAGTATACGTTCGATATTCGCTGTCTCGCTCCTACATTTGAATAGGGTATTTGACTCTATTGTTTTTATTATTTTTATCAAAAAGTGACTTTATCCAAAATTTAAAATCGAAAGAATTTTTCAAATCCGTTCAAAATTAAGCAAGTTAGAAACCTTTAAAATCTTGTGGAAGGGAAAACTGTCAAGTAACAGAAAAAGGATGCACACTTAAAAGTATGACGTCACCGCCATAAGGTTACGCGCGTACAAAAGAGATAGCGAGATGCCCCACCACGCTCCCACTCTTCCTAGTATTTGAAATGATTAGCATTTCTGCATTTTTGATACTGTTTTCAGAAAAAGATTTATTTTTAGTGTTATTTGCTGTTTCATATAAAATATTGTACAAAAATAAACACAGGAGAATACCCTATTATCGGGAGAGCTTTGAGAGTTTTTTTAACCTTCTTTTTGTGCCCCTTATCTCTCATTATATTTAAGTTCCAAGTAAACTTGATCAAAACCAGCGAAATCAGTTTTATTATGTATTTTGTTGTTATTAATTGGTATCCATGCTGCTGGGTAAGTGCTTTTCCTTCAAACCTGTTCCAGAAATCATATAAAACAGTAAAAACCTTACTACAGCATCAATTAAAATCTGTTCAATGTGTGACAACCTCGACGCGTACCGCGAGGACTGGAAAGACTTTGGGGAGGCCTTTGTCCAGCAGTGGGACAGAGTAACTAAGAGTGTCAATCTTTTAGCCAAAACAATTTTTTCTTGGTTTCACTTCAAAATTGTTAAAAAAGTAGTATAACAACAAATAATCTCCCACCTGTGGATGCTGCTGCATCTGCGACTGCACCATGCCCTGGTTGCCCGCGGGCCCGGGCATGTTGCCCACGCTGCCAGGCACGCTGCCCGGAACGGACTGCATACTGCCCGCCATGCCGGCGCCCATGCCACCTGAGGACATGCCTGCGCTACCAGGCATCGCTCCTGAACCTACAAGGTAACACAAATAGCCACGGTATAAATACGTTCGTCTAAGTTCCGTTTTTAACCGACTTCAAAAAAGAGGAGGTTCTCAATTCGTGTTTTTTTTTTTTTACGAAATATATCCGCCGTTTGTGAATAGATTTTGATGATTCTTTTTTTGTTTGGTAGGTCGTACTTCAGAGGCGGTCCCATTTAAATTTTATCGAAATTGATTCAACACTTTTAAAAAAATTCAACATAAACAAAAAAATACGAGTATGTATACACAGATGACGTTTTGGTTGTCTCAAAATGTTCAAATTCCATGTTATTAGGGTTATCCATTCGGGCATAACTTTAATTAGTTTTACTTCTGGGGTACAACAACTAAAAAGTGAAAAATAAATATTTTTTTACAAAAACTACAACCGGCTTCTGAAAATTGGAAAATGACTTTTATTTCGGAAGTCGGTGTCAAATAACGAAGAAACAAAAAAATACAAACACCGACTTCCGAAATTAAAGTTATTTTACAATTTTTAGAAGTCTGTTGTATTTTTTGTAAAAAAGATTTTTATTGTTAGTACCGTCCAAGATATAATGTGCCTTACCGACTCAGTATTGTCATAATCGTCTGATCGTTGACTGCCTCTTTGGTCTCTGGTGACAAGCACGACCGCTGAGCGTGAGGTCTTGGGGTCAAATTCCGGATCGTTCAAAAAGAGATACTGGGTTTTTCATGAGGAATTACTCTGTAGCAGCTCAGAATTTGGAAGTTGGTAGTACGACACTTGCGTACCTCGAAAAGTAGGTAAAGTCGTTGGACCTGCGCCCAATCTCTCCCCGGCTGTGCCAGATTGCTCACCACACCACACCACACACCCCTCTCCCTTATACACACACACACATCTCTAGCACATTACTCGACACCCCACACAAATATTCTACACACATACACTCAATACAAACATTACTACTCAATTACAAATACTAATTAAATAAATATATATACATATATGTTACGGCTAAAGGTGGGTGTGAACATAAACTTAAGATTAGCCGCCTAAACTTAGGTTTATCTTCGAGGAGGTGTTAATGTTAGTTTCTTCTATTTTTAGCCGGCTTTCAGGTTTGGTCCTATAGTAAAAGTTGTTTGTTATCATGAGTACAATCACGTGTTTAAGTATCGGTCACTAATTACCAGTCACCCTATATAATGGACTATTTAGCTGACTATAAATGTGGACGGATCGGCTTCCCAACTGCTGGAGCACAGGCACTAGTCGGTTCATCTCTATTTATTAATAACTGTATGGTATATGAGTTTTACCTGTCATGGTAGCGTTGGGCATGTTCTGTTGCATGCCACCTGCGTTGCTGACTGCGGTCGGCAACTGGTTCTTACTAATGATCTGACTTATCATACACAGTTGAATAGTATCCATCTTAGAATGGTAATGTCTTACCTGTCATGGTAGCGTTGGGCATGTTCTGTTGCATGCCACTTGCGTTGCTGACTGCGGTCGGCAACTGTTTTTTACTAATGATCTGACTTATCATACACAGTTGAATAGTATCCATCTTAGAATGGTTATGTCTTACCTGTCATGGTAGCGTTGGGCATGTTCTGTTGCATGCCGCTTGCGTTGCTGACTGCGGTCGGCAACTGTTTCTTACTAATGATCTGACTTATCATACACAGTTGAAGAGTATCCATCTTAGAAGGGTTATGTCTTACCTGTCATGGTAGCGCTGGGCATGTTCTGTTGCATGCCGCTTGCGTTGCTGACTGCGGTCGGCAACTGTTTCTTACTAATGATCTGACTTATCATACACAGTTGAAGAGTATCCATCTTAGAAGGGTTATGTCTTACCTGTCATGGTAGCGCTGGGCATGTTCTGTTGCATGCCGCCTGCGTTGCTGACTGCGGTCGGCAACTGTTTCTTACTAATGATCTGACTTATCATACACAGTTGAAGAGTATCCATCTTAGAAGGGTTATGTCTTACCTGTCATGGTAGCGCTGGGCATGTTCTGTTGCATGACGCCTGCGTTGCTGACTGCGGTCGGCAACTGTTTCTTACTAATGATCTGACTTATCATACACAGTTGAAGAGTATCCATCTTAGAAGGGTTATGTCTTACCTGTCATGGTAGCGCTGGGCATGTTCTGTTGCATGCCACCTGCGTTGCTGACTGCGGTCGGCAACTGGTTCTTTTAATGATCTGACTTATCATACACAGTTGAATAGTATCCATCTTAGAATGGTAATGTCTGACCTGTCATGGTAGCGTTGGGCATGTTCTGTTGCATGCCGCTTGCATTGCTGACTGTGGGCGGCAACTGTTTCTTACTAATGATCTGACTTATCATACACAGTTGAAGAGTATCCATCTTAGAAGGGTAATATCTTACCTGTCATGGTTGCGTTGGGCACTGTTGCATGCCACCTGCGTTGCTGACTGCGGTCGGCAACTGGTTCTTTTAATGATCTGACTTATCATACACAGTTGAATAGTATCCATCTTAGAATGGTAATGTCTGACCTGTCATGGTAGCGTTGGGCATGTTCTGTTGCATGCCGCTTGCATTGCTGACTGTGGGCGGCAACTGTTTCTTACTAATGATCTGACTTATCATACACAGTTGAAGAGTATCCATCTTAGAAGGGTAATATTTTACCTGTCATGGTTGCGTTGGGCACTGTTGCATGCCACCTGCGTTGCTGACTGCGGTCGGCAACTGGTTCTTTTAATGATCTGACTTATCATACACAGTTGAATAGTATCCATCTTAGAATGGTAATGTCTGACCTGTCATGGTAGCGTTGGGCATGTTCTGTTGCATGCCGCCTTTTTTTTTTGGGGGTGGGAAATCATCAAATGACTTCTCCCGGTCTGGATGGAGCGGGAGAGCGTGTCAGACTCTTACTGACTAAAACCCACCCCTGTGCCTTCCCTGCCTGAGTGCCCAGGGGAGCGGTTACTCTGTTACGAATTTATCTGCTACCCCTAGGCATGCAGCCACCGGCCATGATGGGCCCCGTCAGTGGTGACTGACAAACATCTCTTTGAGGCACGCGTGGAACACTACGCGCCGTCGACTCTCGGGCCTGGTGCTGATCGGACGGCGAGCTACCCATTACTTGCCGTCCGCAGGCCCGCGTCTACGGTGGCTGGAGATCGTCCTCCGACCTCCGGCGCCCAGGGCGTCGGCTGCGGCTGGGGGCGTGAGGGCCACTCCGTAGAGTCTCCCTGCGTTTCTGACTGCGAGCGGCAACTGTTTCTTACTAATGATCTGACTTATCAGTATCATACACAATTAATTGTATCCATCATAGAAGGGTAACGTCTTACCTGCCATGGTTGCGTTGGGCATGTTCTGTTGCATGCCGCCTGCATTGCTGACTGCGGGAGGTAACTGCTGCTTACTGATGATCTGACTCATCTTCTGTTGCTGAATCACCTGCATTTAACAAAATTTAGTTTAGTTTATTTAAGTTCAAGTGGTCGGTTCAATCTAAATGACGAAACACGAGGCGAGTCGCTGCGCTGAAGCAAATTCATGTGACAACGGTGAGGGCTGGGGTACTGTGTAGCGCTTCACAGCCACTATTAATATTGGATCGTACAATGCAGCCAATGCGATTTACAAGCGCGCGACATGTGACTCTTATGTCAGTGTAATAAAGGTTTAAATTGGCATGATTGACGCGCATTCATGAAATTCAACATTTTTATTTAAAGCAGCTCTATAGCACCAATAGACAAACTTTAGAACATAGGTTTATTTTTCAAAACAATATCAACAGGTATTCATTCATTTTTATGGCTATGATCATATTTCACAGTACTCTTTAGAGGCGGCAAAATTATTACTACCACTGTAATGTACAGATCATTAGAAATAAATCAACATGCGTGTCATTAATGTATGCCACAATTTTCATAAGGCTTAGTAGCCGAAACAAAAATATTCTCCTGAATGAAATTACTTATGTATCAGACACAAAATGGTTCATATCTTCTACAAAAGATTTAGACGAAGTCATGCGCTAGCATGAATTTCATATATGATGAACTTTCTTTCAGTATCTGTTTTGAGAATTCAAAGATGAAGTTTCGCACACTTTGATTCACAATGAAAACTTGGTACACTTTGGCAATAACGGAGAGATTGACAAGTTCTTTACTTCAAACGTAAATTTTACTTAACTGGGGCCCCCAAGATACAGGCGCTCCCTAGTTTGGGGACCACTGTTAAAATGACTATGTTAATATTACCAGTTACTGTTACTGTAAGAATAATATAAGTTTAGTATTTAGTTTTAGTTTGTAACAATGGACCATTTTATTCAATATTTCAACACAGAACCCAGAAGCTTACCTTTCCTTTCTTTTGAATTAAATAGTTTTTTATGATAATTCCCACTTACTTTCCTGAGTCGATCAACAAAGGTGGCCTGATTGTTAGGTATGAACCCCAGATACGCCTTCTTGTCGGGTGTGTACAGCAAGATGAGCACCTTGATGTCACACTGTGGAGGCGTCGGCATGGGCGAGAAGTGCACGCAGCCCGCCTTGCAAAACACAAATAAAAAAAATACAATAAAAAAAATACTTTGTTTAGAAACAACCTATATTTCGTCAACACTTTCATTTGATATCCATACCATTTTTTTTTTTTTTTGTGTGGGGTGGGAAATCATCCTATGACTTCTCCCGCTCTGGGCGGAGCGGGAGGGCGTGTCAGACTCTTACTGACTAAAACCCACCCCTGTTCCTTCCTGCCTTTGAGTGCCCAGGGGCGAGGTAACTCTGTTTCGAATTTATCCTCAACCCCCGGGCAGGCATCGGCCATGACGGGCCCCGTCTCTTGCTGACAACTCTTTGAGGCGCGCGTGGAACACTACGCGCCGTCGACTCTCGGGCCTGGTGCTGATCGGATGGCGAGCTACCCATTACTCGCCGTCCGCAGGCCTACTCGCCGTCCGCAGGCCCACTCGCCGTCCGCAGGCCCACTCGCCGTCCGCAGGCCCACTCGCCGTCCGCAGGCCCACTCGCCGTCCGCAGGCCCATATCCATACCATGGGGTTGCAAAAAAATAATAGGTCTGCCATCTTTGGGAGTTCATCATATTGGATTTAGAATTAATTTACTTATCTAACGGTCATTGGTGCCGATTCAGTTGTACACAAACTAAACTTAATTTAGGCTATTGCTATCTTTTTCTCTCTAATGAAACAAGAAAGAGAAGGACGTAAATTAGAGCTGTCCAATTTAGTTGAACTAATATTTCCATACAAATTAAGGGTACACGTAGAAACATGTCGACTAAAAACACGGGAAAGCGCAAGGCGTAAACTAGTTTGACATCTCTAACTTAGTTCATAGCTATAGACATCCTTTTCTCGCACTGCTTTTTAGTAAAAGATAGCGATTCTCTAATTTTAGTTTAGTTATTGAACAAGAGAATCGATACCATTGTCATTCATACCATTGTCCCTCATAACACAAGCTCACTGTACAAGTTCACTCACACTTATACCACTCACCTCTCCATACTCACACTACAAACAAACAACAAACTCAAACTATTTCCCTTCACATATCATAAAATATCACTTCACAACCACGCTTTTTTGTTCATATGCCCAAAACATCGCTCGGACTGTGTCATATCACCTAATATATTACTCTTAAATAATAAAATTCGATAACATAGACTCCCTAAATGATCATTTGGATAACTTTTCTGTATCTAACATTTACCAATGCACCCCAGAGGAATGTTTGCCAATTATTAAGAACCCTTCTTCTTACCTCAAAATCTTATCGCAAAATATAAGATCTATTAATCGCAACTTCCTTAGTTTTGAAACCCTTCTTACTCGTCTCTCTTTTGAGTGTGATAATTATAGTCGTACTTTCCGAATCTTGGCTTCCCTGCTCAACTAACTCTAACTTACCACACCTCCAAAACTTTTCTAGTCACCACACCACTAAACATCAAAATCAAAGTGATGGTGTGGTTGCCTACATAAATTCAAAACTAGATTACAAAGTCTATGAACCAGAATTTCATGGGTCTGCCTCTGGTTTAATTGTTGAACTAAAGCCAGATGTAGCAATTGTTTGCATTTACAGATCTCCCTCAAATGAGGACATTGACATTTTTCTCAGATCACTTAACGAAATTTTGCCTTCACTAACCAATTTTACTACAGTTGTGATCACAGGTGATATTAACATAAACATAGATAGTTCTAATTCTCCTTTAGAAAATCGCTCTCATGACTATCTTAACTGTCTCGCATTCCATGGATTTTTACCAACACATAGTCTACCAACAAGAGGAGACAATTGTCTTGACCACACTGTTGTTCGAACTAAACTACCGTCTTCTACCTTCATTTTTGATTCAACCATAAGCGACCACTGCTCAACTCTTCTATGTACAAATTCAAAGCCTCGAAATAATCTCCACATGGCCACAATTTCAAAGATCGACTATGCTGCCCTGGACTTGGCTATGGAAAAAACAGACTTTTCACACATACTTTCCATGACTGATCCCAATGAGGCAACAAATTCTCTAGTACAAACTCTTTCCCAAAAAATTACCATGAATACAAAAATAAATAATGTTTCAAAGCGTAACAGGGTTCTAAAGCACCTCAGAAGTCCTGGGGTAATCCAGGGGGATTACCCCAGGACTTCTGAGGTGCATCAGAAACAGGGATGCCCTGCATAAAAAGCAAAAACGTTCTCCTGACAATGAACTGATCAAAATTACTTATGTAAGATACAGAAATTTCTGCAATAAAATCCTCAAAAAAGTTAAGAGACAGTTCGATTCTAAAGAATTGACCAAAGCTGGACGGAACACTAAACTTTTATGGCACACAATTAAGCGTATCACGAACACTAACATCACTACTCACATTCCCACAGAATTATTATCCTCTTCCACAACCCCTCACCAATCTGTTAATGATGTTAATTCTTACTTCGCTAATATTGGCAAGAATCTTGCTAATTGTATTGCAAAAACCCAATCCTCATCCTGCCTTCTGGGTCCACATATGTGCTCTGCGTACACAAGTAGCTCTAACTCTTTCGCTATGTTGGGAACAAGCCCCGATGAGATAATATCCGTTATAAATTCCTAATGCTGCAATAGGTCACGACGGCATCTCCACGACATTTTTGAATAAGTACTGCATGCTTCTGTCACCCATCTTATGCCACATTTTTAACCTCTGTTTCGACTCCGGTACTTTTCCTTCCTCCTTTAAATTGGCTATCATTCATCCTATATTCAAGGGAGGTGACCGTGGTAACTATCGCCCTATCGCGGTACTATCTGCCCTATCTAAGCTCATGGAAAGACTAATAAATACAAGACTTATTAATTACCTTGAGACTAATAACCTGCTCTCAACCAACCAGTTCGGTTTTAGAAAGAAAAAATCGACTTCAGATGCGGCCTTAAAATTGATAACCGGTATTGTTGACAAACTCAATAACCGCAAAAAATGTCTCACTGTATTTATTGATCTTGCTAAGGCTTTCGATACCGTTCCTCTTCCTTGCCTAATATCCAAACTCGAACATTTGGGTGTCAGAGATTTACAGCTTCAACTCTTTCATTCTTATCTCTCAGGCCGCTCACAGAGGGTCAAAATTGACAAATATTTAAGTGATGAACTGCCTATTGCCTACGGTGTACCACAAGGCAGTGTCTTAGGTCCCACTTTGTTTTTGGTCTTCATCAATGATCTCTGTAATATGAAATTAAATTCCGGAAACATCGTTTCTTTTGCCGATGACACTGCCATCACCTTCTATGACAACTCTTGGTCTAGCCTCCAAACTACCGCTCAGAAAGGGATTGATGTCGTACTTAGCTGGCTTATGTCTCACTCGCTCACCTTAAACACCTCCAAAACCAAACTTATTACTTTTTCTCTCAAAATCACATCACAACCTTCGACTCCCGTAACTCTGCAAGCTCACTCCTGTCAATTTAAAACACCAAACTGTAACTGTCCACTAATTACATCTACTGATACAATTAAATACCTTGGTATCACTCTCGGCAAGCACCTTAACTTTAAAGCACATACTACTGTTCTGACTGGCCGAGTCCGCAAACTGATTTATTTTTTTAAAACTCTTAGACACGTTGCCAGCGTCCATCTTATACGGTCCGTATATTTTGCAATGTGCCAGTCTGTAATCTCTTACTGTATTACAAGTTGGGGTGGTGTTGCTAAATCAATTCTCAAGCCTCTCGAGGTAGCGCAGCGAGCGGTCCTGAAGGTAGCCACTTTTCGACCAATACGTTATCCTACCTTTGACCTCTACCAGAAATGCGAGGTCCTTACCGTTCGCCAAATGTTCGTACTCAGCACGATTTTACAACAGCACACTAACACACCAATTGCACGTGGGCCGACATTACCCAGAAGAAGAAACAGGGTATGTACTGTACCTCATCCATATTTTACATTTACAAAAAGATTCTTTCTTTATCAAGGACCATTCCTTTATAATAGAATAAACGCAATAATTCCACTGCAAACATGCTGTAAGCTAACATGCAAAAAGCGGATTACTGAATTTCTTTCTACCAAAAATTATGATGATACCGAATCCCTTCTTACAACAATTACCTAACTCATAATATACACATACTCACTCACATTCTCTCTCTCTCACACACACACACACATGCACACGCATACACACACACCCAAACACACACAACGCGTGCACTCACACATTTTTGTATTGGACTTTTATTATTATTATTTTTCTTCTTTATTTCTAAATTTTGTTAATAATTATGTAACAGTCTAAATAATACTCTTGTCCCATTTTCGGGAAATGAGGGCTGATTGTCCTTAATACAGGCTACTAAGTAACCTAGCAAGGACATCAGATCCTTGAATTATATTGTTACCTACTTATCTCAGATGTTAACAAATTTTTAAATTGTCATCCTACTTTGTAACAGACTGTACCACTTTTTATGAAATAAATTATTATTATTATTATTATTATTACATTCAACACAATCATGTAAGCAAAATTTCAGCTCAATCGATTGGGAAAAACTGTTTAAAAATTCAGCAGCAATATTTGACCCATTCATATTGACTTACTAACAGGGCAAGTAAAATAAAAGCTTGTAACAAAAGCAGCTCAAGGAAGGTAACCTGGTCATTAGGTATGAATCCTAGATACACCATGTCGGGTTTTTTTTTTTTTTTGGGGGGGTGGGAAATCAACCAATGACTTCTTCCGCTCTAGGGTGGAGCGAAAGGGCGTGTCAGACTCTTACTGACTAAAACCCACCCCTGTTCCTCCCTGCCCTGAATGCCCAGGGGCGAGGTAACTTTATCGAATTTATCCTCAACCCCCGGGCAGGCATCGGCCATGACGGGCCCCGTCATCAATGCTGACAACTCTTTGAGGCGCGCGTGGAACACTACGCGCCGTCGACTTTCGGGCCTGGTGCTGATCGGACGGCGAGCTACCCACTACTCGCCGTCCGCAGGCCCGGGTAACTGTCAGCCCCCTGGAACAAACTGATGGAGTGTTTATTGCTGTGCGACATCTTGCGTTCGATTGATAGTAAATTGACAATGGAAGAGATTAAGAGAGAAATGGTTAATAGGTAGATAATAATTCATATTCGGAGTAATTTGAACAATATCTATCACAAGGCGATTGTATCTATTTGCTATCCGACTGCCCTAGACGGAAGGTAATGTTTTTCGAGAGTATGTAGGTATGTATGTTCATATCTTTAAAGATTTTTTTTTTCAGATTTTTAACTACCTTTGTGACATTGGTTTCATATTAAACTGTTCTTGGCGTGCATACGATCGTATTTCCAGGATATGATTTCCCACCCAGAAAAAAAGCCTGAAAGACCCAAATAATCATAATAGTAGCAAAGAATGGGTTATGGAAGTCAGATAATAGTACTGACGATAGTGGCCCGAAAATTCTTTATTCACCACCATCCTCCATTTCCCATTCTCGTCACACCCTGTATAAATATTTCACCAACTTTTCCCAACAATGTGTGCCCCCGCCATATTTGTGTCGCGCACGTGACTAAAATGGCGTCGTTCTAAATTCGAATAAATCAAGAGGATGGAACACTACGCGCCGTCTACTCTCGGGCCTGGTGCTGATCGGACGGCGATTTACCCACTACTCGCCGTCCGCAGGCCCAGGTCTACGGTGGCCGGAGATCGTCTCGCGGCGCCGGAAGCCCCTGGCGTCTACTGCGGCGGCTGCTGCTGAGGGCGTGAGGGCGACTCTGTTGTTGAGTCTCCCTCACCCATGCCGCCTCCCTCTTCGCGAGCATTATTGCTTCGCAGAAGGAGGAGACGGCTTCCCATTCCTTCTCGCTCCGTACCATGGCCTGAACCAGGGACGGACGCGAGAGGTCGCTGCCGCCTATCGCATCCACGAGGACACGGCAGTGCTCTGCCCAAGCGGGGCAAACCTCCACCATATGCTCTACCGTGTCCTCTGGACACCTTGTCGGGTAACAACAATAACATACAACAAAATTCATTTTGCCGAGATCACGCCTGTTTCAATGATTCCACATATTGTCCAGATGCGTAGACGTAGACACTTGAGACACAAAACTAAACCAATTTTACATCACAATATCCACTAAGAATTAATTTTCGAATAATTAAAACAGCCACTGAACTTCACTCAAAATCCCGCCAAAAATCCAGTCCCATCATTTGAGTTGCATATAATTTTTGCGAGTTTCAAGGTTATTACAGATTGTTTCACAAATATCTAGCTTACATAATGAGGAAAAGTAAGATAATTCGATAATAGGGGAAAAACTGGAAGTGTTTTTCCTATGGGATTTTGTGTGAACCTAGAGGTCTGTTTGGACTGTGTTAGGACACTTAAAAGAAAGCAAGAATACTTACAAAACCATTCACCATGACCTTAGTCAGCGCGTCTAACGCCTCGCTAGGCTGCAAGTGGAAGAGCACTGACTTGCTATCCTTGAGGTATTGTCCTCCGATGTTAGAGATCAGCTGTTTGGGCATCAGCTGCATGAGGAGCTTGTTGGGCCATGTGTCCACTTTCAGCTCAGGCTCGATGTCTTTTGTGCTGGCTGAGACCTACGGAAAAGAGGTTATAAATAAATAATATAAATATTCCACAACTAACACACAACGCCATCTAGTCCCAAGCTAAGCAGAGCTTGTGTTATGGGTACTAGACAACTGATAAACATACTTATATATTTCTAAATACATAAATATTATAGATAAAACACCCAGACACAGAACAAACACGTATTTACTGACTAAGTTTTTGTACCAGATCAACGTATAAGCAATGTTTTTATTGCACGAGTCGATGCGGAAATCAAATGAGATCTCATTGTTACTCAGTAAGGACCCTTATTGCCTTGAATTAAAAATAAAATAAAACGTAATGTAGTCTGACGTACGTAAAGGATTATATTTTTCCTCTTACACTTTAGTTTGTTGACCGAATCCAGTGTGTGTTGTCCTGACCATGACGTGTGATACTAAGGCTAAGCTGAGCGGCAAAGTGGTGGTTGTGACTGGTGGAAGTTCAGGAATGGGCTTCGAAGCTGCAAAAAATCTGGCCAATCAAGGAGCTAGAGTGATCATTGCAAGCAGAACCGAAACAAAACTGAGGGCAGCTCGAGATCAAATCATATCAGCAACTGGCAAAATGTTGCTTACAAAACTGTTGATCTGGCATCTCTAAATTCAGTAAGGAATTTGGCAAATGAATTAAACATGGCAGATAAAATTAACGTCTTAATTAACGACGCAGGAGCATCAGCTCTTCCTGATAGATTGACAGCAGATGATTTGAATCTAACAATGCAAGTGAACTACTTCGGAGCTTTCTTACTGACGTATCTACTGCTGCCCAAGTTAATGTCATCAGCACCGAGTAGAATTGTTATAAGTTAATATAATAATAATAATAATATTCCACAACTATCACACAACGCCATCTAGTCCCAAGCTAAGCAGAGCTTGTGTTATGGGTACTAGACAACTGATAAACATACTTATATATTTCTAAATACATACATATTATAGATAAATTACACCCAGACACAGAACAAATGATCGTGCTCATTACACAAACATTTGTCCTGGGTGGGAATCGAACCCACGACCTCCAGCATAGCAGTCAGGGTCAGTAACCACTAGACCAACAGGCCAGTCAGAGTTATTCATTTGAAGTTTCTAAATGTCACCGGGTGATTGTAAAATTCGTTGTGTGTTGTTGTCGTATATTTGTTGTTTTTAGTCGCGGTAAGATACCGATAAATTTTAGTTTTTTTTTTTTAATTTGAAGGCACGACTGGTGTAGTCGTTGGCTGCTGCGCTGCGTGTCGTGGTTTCGTTTTCCACACGGAAAAAATAATTGTATGGCCTATAGATAGCTGTTCCGGGTCTGGATGCCATAATTATGTATGTAAGTTTAATGAATTGTTCATTTTCGTATAACACGCTACGCACGCTACTTTTGATCTGATTTTTAAAGTAACTTTTATCCGAAGAATAAATATAGCTGTTTGACACATTTTCTAAACCAAACTGTCAAACTGCCATTTATATTTCTCAGATATAAGTTATCTGTAGACTGAAAATCCTTTAAATGAAAAAAAATAAACTTAATTTTGTTAGCATTATAATCTCTGCGGTTTTGCTTTAACCCTTCAACCCCCGCGGCCAAATCCGGGTTGTCAAATTGAACCCCGACGACAACCCGGGTTGACAGCCGATTATTATTTTTTTTTCTCTTTAATATTTTTTTTTTGTCCGACTCACCAGTGAGTCGCAGGGCTTCACATCTACTTAACCACTAATCTAGAATTTTGATCACAATGAATTAATTTTAGTGTTAACTGTTTTCATAAGGTGCTGATGAAAACCGTTAACAGTTTTAATGTTGTCTATTATTTTTCAAGCAGTAAATTAGACAAACAGACCCAAACGTAGGTACTCTAGAGACCGGGCACCGGAGATATCGGAACGACCTCCAGCCGCCATAGGATGTGGTCTGCGAATAACAGACAAAGAAAGGCCCGAGAATGCGGCACGCCCTGTTCTGCAAGCACCTCTCTAGAGGAACAGAAGATGACAAATACCTGGTCGGGGGAGCGTGACGAATCGCGCAAACACTCCAGCGCAAACACTCCAGCGCAAAAATGTATTCGAAGTGTTAGTACTAAACTTTTTTCCTAACAAACCTTATCTGAATTTTCCATATTTTTTTTTTCGAAATTACACATTTGCAGTTACAAAAACGCAATACATATCAAACGTATCCGACAAGTACCTACGTGGCCTAGAGCTTAACTCTTTAACTCCACTTGCCTGGGTTTGCGTTACATTGCGCGCAATAAAAAATAGTTTTTTTTTTTCAAATCTAAAAATAAAAGTCGTTTCCCAGCAATAATTTTAGCGCAAAGCTACTTTTTTAGACGTACAGTATGCATAGTTAACGGCTTTGTGATGTGTCTTTTTATACCCTGTATATCAAGAAGCACGCCACCGCACATTACAGTACCTACCCATTCTTTATATTATGGTCAGCAAAAAAACAATACAGGAAAAAAGAATAAACGAAATACACAGAGGTTGACTGTTTTCGCAAATAAAATTGATAGGTACGAGTAGTATACCTATTTTAAGTAACATTCTTTTGGTAAAACATTTCCTTCTGTAATTGTTAAGACGGTCGCCTTAGAAAACCATATAATTCTACAGTGAACTATAGGGAACATGCACGGCGTAGTCTGTGCCATCTAGTGGTATAAATTCGAAACTTTTACCCTATAAAAACTTGTCATTGACATTTCCGTGTCATATATGTATACACACACGCATCATGCACACATGCAGCACGCGGTACGTAGACTGCCATCTATGGAGTGAAATCCGCAACTTGTACTGTAGAAATACTTGACATTGACATTTATGTGCGCTCCCTATTAACTACGTAGATTATAAAACAGAATTTAAAATATATGAATTCAACTTATGTGACCATGATAATAGATATACATCGTTGATATATCTCACCAAGGCGGGTTGGTCTTAGAAATGTGTGTAGGTTCACGTACACTTCTTTTTCTGTGTGCGTAAGCTTGGAGCGCTTTTGTCATAGAAAATAACTTAATCACAACATTAGTAGTTGATGTATTGAGGTGCAGATATACGACTTCTAACGGTTTTTAATTGAACATCACATCTAAACGACTAGTCTTATTTCTTTGAAAAAAATATATGTTACTCTAGACAATTTCGATTCGATTGTGTGAAAGAGGATATGGGTAAAAAGGGGGTGACTACAGAGATGACGACTAATAGAGGAGTATGGAAGAAAAAGACATATTGCGCCGACCCCAAATAAATTGGGATAAGGGCAGGAAAATGATGATTCTAGACAATTTCCGTCGTAATTTGATCTGAGAATATTTGAAATTATATTTTTATAACATAGTGTAATTGTAAAGTTTTGTCTAACGCGGACAAAAAATTAAGAATCACGCAAAAACTACAAAGCGTATTTTTATGAAACCTTCACCATTTTAAAGATCATTTAATTATTTATAATTTAGTTTGTTTTATATCCTACTGTACCCTATACCTGTTGTTTTATGTGTAATAAATTAATAATGCGTCTAATTTCGGACAGCGCTCCTTGATGGGCGAGTCCTAGTACTGGGTGGACGTACGACGTGTTACGGAGCTCAGCACAGAACACGCAAGCTAACCACTCAAGGTCATTGGCAGTTAATAGCGCCTTAAAATATTGGTGAAGCATTATAACAATAAAGTTCGCTATCACCTGACAAGTTAGATGCTTGGTAAATTTTCTGTGGTGGTAGGTATGTTAGAATGTCACAATCTAAAATGGACTTTAGCCCTATAAGAATAAAGTTCACAATCACTTGGCAAGGTAGATGCTTGGTAGTTTTTTGCTGGTCTCCGGGTGCTTTTCCTTTCTCCATCCACTCGATGACTCCGCTCCAGATGTAGGAGCGCTGAAGCTGTGCACCCGAAGGACCAGGCGTAACCATTGTGGGCATGCGTTGGTGGCCAGCCTGTAAACAAAACAGAAATATAAATGATAGATTTTTAAATGGAATATAAGGGATTCCTATGTCCAGCGGTGGACCAATACAGACAACAAAAACTTTTTTACAAAAAAAACAACCGACTTCCAAAAAAGAAAATACACTAAAAATTAAAAAATAACTTCAATTTCGGCAGTCGGTGTTTGTATTTTATTTCTTCGTTATTTGACACCGACTTCCGAAATTGAAGTTATTTTTTAATTTTTAGTGTATTTTCTTTTTTGGAAGTCGGTTGTTTTTTTTTGTAAAAAATTTTTTATCTTTCAATTTATAGATGATTTACCCCAGAACTAAAAACTCCAATACATGTTATTTGAGTTTTTGTTTTTTATTTGTGTTTAAACGTGGAATTTAAACATACTCTTAATTGGAGAAAACAAGAACGTCATCTAGGTATACGTATTTGTTCGTTTTTGTTCAGTTTCTCAAAAAGCGCTGAAGCAATTTCGTAAATAATATTAATTTCGTAATAAAATTTATATGGGAACACCTCGGGAGTTTATGCTTTCGGATAAAAAAAGATTTTTGAAAATCCACAACAGACGGAGATTCGGCGGACATACATAACATACATACAGCCAAACATAGAACGTCCTCCTTTTTCGAAAGTCGGTTAAAAATAAAGCGAAATGCCAATTTATTATGAATACAATTTCGGCAGATAAAAAAAGACAAGTACGATGTCGAATTTGTAAGTAGAAGGATACAATTATAATAAATAAAATAACATTTATTTCAGATTTCCGTCATATAGCACATAATGTTGTTATCATTTTTGCGATTGGGAATTCCTATCGAGCTCTCATTATATCTTTATTTATCTCGAAGTCTACTAATATTATAAACGCGAAAGTAAGTTTGTTTCTTTGTTACCCTTTGCGCCTAAACCACTGATCCGATCATCACGAAATTTTGCATATACGTTATCAAGGGTAAAGAAAAGGTCAAAGGGTACCTTTCATCCTGACAGG
The DNA here is from genome assembly GCA_951329385.1 of Polia nebulosa. Classification (NCBI taxonomy): domain Eukaryota; kingdom Metazoa; phylum Arthropoda; class Insecta; order Lepidoptera; family Noctuidae; genus Polia; species Polia nebulosa. Next base: position 12,232,551 of record OX589600.1, on the reverse strand, counting down.
ATCACGGTAGTGTTTGAAAGAGTCACCGCGCCCCTGGCACAGGCTACTGAAGGAACACGGCTGGGTTTTAGTCAGTAAGAGTCTGCGCCCACGCGTCTGCGTGCAAACTGACGTCATCGCAGCCCTAGGCGCTCGCTGACACCGTGTCGAGACATCACTTTGTACTACTTATGCGCTCGCTGACGTATGCGAGACACCAGTCTGTACCACTTGCATTATACTGGCGCTTCGCTTGGGAGGAGCTATGAAGCAGCTTTTTTTTTTCCGCCGGGGTCAACCACATGCATACAACTACAGTCATGTTTATCGACGCGCGATAATTATAGCAAAACTACCTGCTCATCTGTGATGGGCCAATATATTTTATTTTGCAACAAAAAAAAAATACATACATTAAAATATTATCACCTCTGCCTAACCTTTCGGGAAAACAGACGATAATTCTGTTATCAAAGTTATCACTTACTCGAGTCCCGCTAAGGAGTTCATTTCTGAGTTCGCTAGGTCTTCCCCGATATATATCCCGCTGTTCTGACGGCCTTGGTACAAAGTTACGTTGTTGGATAGTTGCTGATCGAGACTGCTCAGTCTCCACGGGATCTTCAAAGCTACGGTATTCTTCAGTTATCTCTAGCTCTTCTAAGTGGCTTTGAATTTCCTCATAGGCACCTAGCCATTGGTTTCTAACTTCAGCGACGTCCCTAACTAATGTTGCTAACAAGGCTTCCTGTTCAGCTCGCCATGAGGAAAACATTTGTAGGAGTTCAGTTTTGAACTGACAAGCGCACACAGATTGATCGATCGAGATCTCCGGCTTCTTTCTGGAGTTGTCAATACGCATGCGTTTGTTTCTGACGGGAACATCTTCAGATTTGTCAGTAACTGACGGAGAAGGTTGTGTTTCCGATTGTATTGAGGTCGCCGGGCTCATCGAGGACTCGTCAATTCGCATACGTTTGTTTCTGACGGTGACATCTTCAGGTCTGTCAGTAACTGACGAAGCAGGTTCAGTTTCGGGTTGTGAGTTAATCTGTTCTGAGGTTTCCATCGGATTTGGCGATGTGTCTGCCATTTTTAAATTCGTGTTATATGTATGCACGTTCACGATAAACTGCATTGATATGTAGGTATGTTATTTATTTGCTATATATCTACTATCTATGTATACGCGGTCGTAATGGAGCTGAGTAACTTAGTCGTATAAAAGTCTACGGTGTGAATCTTCATAATGTGCACATATCGAAATGAGGGGAATCTATGCTTAATTTTATCGACGAAAAAAAAATTTTTTTTTTTTTAATTGATGAAGAAAAAAACATGTTTATTTTCAATTGAGGGCAGTTTTTTTTCATAATTAACATTTTATGAGGACCCCTAATTACTTCCAATCATTATGGAGTTTGTTTCATCGCGATAGATCATTTAGTTTAAAAGTTACACCATTTTGTTTTCGTTTGCTTTTTAATATTAAAAAAAAAAATACATTAAAAAAAACCGTCTATATAATTAAGGATAGATTCCCTCATTTCGATATGTGCACATTATAGACTTACACTGTATTTCGATACGCGGTGACTTATAATTCTGGCTCCGTGGTAGGAATCAGGACGGGTGCGAAGGGTTTTACTGGTTGAAACTTAGGGTGAAACCCGAAAAGATTTTATCTGGGTACTAGTTCAGTATTTTTAAGTTTAAGGAAACATTTGCATCTCTGTCACAAACTTTAATTTCCCTACATTTTGTCAAGTTTCGGCCATTGATTGTGGTCGAGATGATATTGCGTTTTTTAATAATGAGCACTGGTCTTATGTTATCTATTTGTGTCACTTAAGCCCAAAAACAGTCCGAGAAATATTAAAAGGAGTAAAAATTCAAGAGAAATTTACACTAAAATAGCGAAAACGAATCAGCTGCCTGACATTTATTAACCGACTTCATAAAGAAGGAGGTTATCAATTCGGTTTTTTTTTTCGGGCAAGCTCCGTCATATTGACGGATTTGCAAAATATTTTTTTTGTTCGAAAGGGGTTTGTTCCGAAAAGGTCCCATTTAAATTTCATATAGATCTGATGATGGGTTTCGGAGACAGACAACAGAACTCTTCAAAAATTGACAGCAAATCAACCGCGATTGCTGCGATCCTATGTCTATGTATTGTTAACACAGGCTAATGGGGAACCACAACTAAAAAGTGAAAAATAAAAAACTTTTTTACAAAAAGAAATAGAACCGACTTCCAAAAAAAGTGCAAAATAACTTCAATTTCGGAAGTCGGTGTCAAATAACGAAGACACAAAACTGCCGAAATTGAAGTTATTTTGCACTTTTTTTGGAAGTCGGTTCTATTATTTTGTAAAAAAGTTTTTTTGTTTGCATAACTTGACAAAATGTACTGAAAAGATGTTTTTTTTTTTCGCAAATCAGAAATGGTCGAAAAGTAAAAGATGTTTCTTGTTCGCAAATGAGAAATGGTCGAAAAGTAAAAGATGTTTTTTGCCTTCCCTTTTCATGAACCGCGTTATTTTAGTTAAACCTTGAATAAGATCCTTGTGTTTTCCAAAGACAGTTTCACAAATGTTTACCAACAGAGCTCCTTTATCAACATTATATTGTAGCACTATGTTTATAACACAAAAAATCCAAAAACGAATCACAATAGAAGTATGATCAGATGTCCTGTTATCTGTTTGTCGCACTGCAATCCATAAAAAGTTCAACAAGAACAAAGGAACTAAAACCGCAAACCCGTATTATCACTGACTTTAATGAGTAATTTGGAATAAATAGTCACATGCACACGGCCGCATCGGGCCGCGGTCTGCAGCGGAATACTCAATCAGACTAACTTTATGACTCACTCAAATTTGGTTGTCCAGACTTGCCTCACTCACACATCACATTCACACATGTAGGTATACATATAGTTTTTGTTTTATGTATCCACAACAAATTCTGAGAAAACTGATAATGTAAAGTTATTTTTAAATTGTTCTTTTGAGGTATTAACTAAAAGTACTGATCTGGTTACGTTTTCTTTGCTGACTGAAAGCTTCATTATAGCTGAGTACCCTATGCTACTTTATATGCACTGTTCTTGTGACAAGGCAGAGAAGATGCGGAAAAAGTCAGTTTAAATAAGTGTCCGATCGAAACACGATTTTTACCCGAAATTGAAACCGATTTGTTCGGGCACCCTTCCAGTTTCGGCCGAAACTGAAATTGAAATCAAAACGCACGTGGTAACAGAAAAATTGACAGAAAAGTTATCAGACTATTGACAAATTCAGCCCTAACTTTCATGAAATACTAAATAAGTTAATAAAACGATAGTTACACACAAATTATTACAATCAGTATTTAGGTCTCTATCACAATCATCAACTCAAAGACAATAGTTTCGGTTAAGCCGAATATTCGACTTCGTTTCGGCCGAAACTGGCCGGCACCGATACTGAAACCGAACCTTCGGTCGGTCACTACTTTAAATTAGATAGTTTATTTAAAAACTGTTCTAAAGTATACATAAGTTCGCATGATATCAGAATCACATGGGCCACGGAAACAGCGGTCCATGAGTCATGTTTTAATAATAAATTCTCAAACAAATGAGATAGGGGAATTCCCTGAAGATAAACTATGCACGGTTACTAAATAGAATTTATGAGTGTACAAGTAGCGGCACGAAACTTTAGCGCTGACTGTTATTGCACAGAAGTAAAAATTAAGGTACCTGAGGGGGCTAGCGGGATGAAGGGCGAGCGTGCGTAGCGCCGATTGGCTCTCCAGTCGCATTCTGTTCCCCGCGCGCCACCCGCGCCACCCACCAATACGCAGCAATTATCGTTCAGCGCCAGGACTTACGTGCCGCTACTTGTAGGTATAATCCTCTCGACCGAATTTCGATCATCATCATCTTCAGCCTTTTAATGTCCCCACTGCTGGGGCACAGGTCTCCTCTCTGTGAGAGGGTGTGGGCCGTAAACCACCACGCGGGCCCAATGCGTGTTGGTGGATGTCACATGTCTTCGAATTTTCGGTTCTATGACATGTCGGTTTCCTCACGACGTTTTCCTTCACCGTTTTTGAGAGCAGTGGTGATGAAATAATTTTCACAAAGTAAAGCGCCTGCCTGGGTTTGAACTCACGACCTACAACTAATACGTCGCGACCGTTTCCACTGGGCCACCACTGCTCTCTGTCTTAATGTCCTCAGCTCTTAATGTAAGCGAACAAAAGAATGTAGAACCAAAAATTCGAAAACATGTGACATCCACCAATCCGTATTGGGCCCGCGTGGTGAATTATGGCACACACCCTCTCACAGAGAAGAGGCCTGTGCCCCAGCAGTAGGGACATTAAAAGGCTGATGATGAAGAGCTGAGGAGCTCGTGGCTAAATAATAACAGCTGCACGGTTCGATCTTCGAGCCAAGTATTCCCGATATTTTGTAACCGAGAATACCCGATATTCTGGTAACCGAGAGTTTCCGGTATTTTGGAAACATTCCCGGGAGCAAGGCGTACCTGTGCGGCATGTGCGGGCGGTGGCGGCGGCGGGTAGGAGGGCTGCGCGAGCTGTGTCAGGAGCGCCGAGTTGTTGGCGTAGAGCGGGGCGCGTGGGGGAGGCAGCCAGTTGCCTGCGCCACGGCCACATGAAGTATTTCCTGATAAAATAAAAATTGATATTATATAGATTAATTTAAATTTATAACTTACAATGTATTCAGGAGGAAGTCAGATAGGCAGTCACTCCATGTAAAATACTGGTATTTAGCTGCATCCGGTTAGACTGGAAGCCGACGTCAAGAGAAGTTGGGAAAAGGCTAGGCAGGCAGATATACAATGTAATGTGTTCTTGTGATAAGAAAAAAAAAAAAAAATTATAGGGTTTTTCGGAAAGGTGTGATCATATTTTTAAAACCGCTTCTGTCCATCGAAATGAACAACTTTCTTATAGAAAATCATAGTCAATTATCAAAAAAATGTGTACCATACTAATTTGCATCACCTGATGATAACTTTGTACGGAAAAGTAACTTTTTAGGGTTCCGTACCCGAAGGGTCCAAGCGGAGCCCTATTGCTGTCACTCACGTGTCCGTCTGCCTATCTGTCCGTCTGTCTGTCTTTCTGTCCGTCGTCTGTCACACAGCTTTTACAGCCGAACGGTTGGAGCTACAGTCTTCAATTTTCACAGTATAAGCATCTTGTTGACCCAAAGCCATACAAATGGTCAAAAATGCATTTGGTACGGAACCCTAAACGTGTTAAAATTTTCACAGTATAAGCATCTTGTTGACCCAAAGCCATACAAATAGTCAAAAATGCATTTCGTACGGAACCCTAAATGTGTTCAAATTTTCACAGTATAAGCATCTTGTTGACCCAAAGCCATACAACTGGTCAAAAATGCATTTGGTACGGAACGGGTACGGTGGGGACATCTCGCTAGCTAGCAAAAGAGCTAGCGAGATGCCCCCACTACACCTCCACTCTTCTTTATATCAATATTTGAAATGCTAACAGCTGCTTCATATAATAACCAATTTTGATGCTATTTTCAGAAAAAAAAAATATTTTAAGTGTTTTTTGTTGTTTAAAAATAAACACAGTAGAATACCCTATTGTGATGACACTTACCAACACCAGCAACTCCAGGTACTCCAGGCACGGTACCCACGGGGCCCACTCCCGCAGCCGCGGCGACCCCCGGACGAGGGAAGTTCTGTGCCCCTGGCCGAGCGGGGCCTGTAGTGCCCCGGCCTTGGCTGCGAGAGAGAGATAGAGTCATGAAGGCAGTTATTTATTTATTTACACTTCATGCAACAAAAGTACAAAGGCAGACTTAATGCCTTATGCATTCTCTTCCAGTCAACCAAGGGTGGTGGAGAGACAATATGGCAGGTGCATAAAAAAAAAACCGACAAAGCAATACCTAGTCAAAAAAAAAAAAATTGTTATCATAATTTTATTCAAAACGTCTGACCTAACGCTTCCGTTTTTAACAGACTACGAAAAAGGAGGAGGTTCTATGTTCGACTGTGTGTATGTTCCACCGATTTCTCTGTCAGTTGAGCACTTTTCTTGGGATGGGTATAAAATGTTAAACTCGCGTCAGGACACGTGACCAGCCCCCTTAGCCAAAATACATTTCTGTTAACGTTAACGCTAACGCTTCGTGCAAAATGTATGGCAACGACGTTTTGCACGAAGCGTTAGACAGAGAACTGTCAAGTGACTCACGCCCAGTAGGTAATGTCTTTGCCATACATTTTGCACGAAGCGTTAGCGTTAACGTTAACAGAAATGTATTTTGGCTAAGGGGGCAGGATCGAAAATTCGTAAGACGATTCCAAAATATTCAAAAATGCACAACGTTAATGTACAAGTTTTCACTTCTGCCGGCACTCCCGGAGTGCAAACCGTTATTTTTTATCCGAAAGAATATAAATTTTATCGAAATTGCTTCAGTGCTTTTTGAAAAACTGAACAAAAACGAAAAATATGTATGCATAGATGACGTTTTGGTTTCCTCCAATTACGAGTATGTTTAAATTCCACGTTCCATGTTATGGTTTTGAGTTCTGGGGTATAATCTGCCTAGCCTTTTCCCAACTATCTTGATTTTGAGTTCTGGGGTATAACAACTAAAAAGTGAAAAATAAAAAACTTTTTTACAAAAAAAAACAACCGACTTCCAAAAAAGAAAATACACTAAAATAACTTTAATTTCGGAAGTCGGTGTCAAATAACGAAGAAATAAAATAAAACACCGACTGCCGAAATTAAGTAATTTTTAAATTTTTAGTGTATTTTCTTTTTTGGAAGTCGGTTGTTTTTTTTTAAATCCTTATTTCCCTATTTTAGAATACCAATTTACTATTGTAAATTAAGTTGATTTCAGAATAAAAAATATTGAAAAAGATATTTCTGCCCATATAAAAGAACAAGTTTCTTCAAGAAAGTAATGCTAGATTTCGAATTTTTTTTGAACTCCAATACTAATTTTGATCAGCTGATGAAAACTGAACAGTAAGTCTAATTCTTATTGAGAATTGACTAGGGCTTCTTTGGAGGAAGCCCTAGCTCGTGAAGAGGAGCTCGTGGCTAAATTAATAACAGCCGCACGGGTCGATCCATCAGGTTAAGCTACGCTTGCCGGGGTTGGTTCATTGATGGGTGACCATTTTTAAGGTCATAGCACACATATCAACTAGGAAAGGGATCGTTATCGTATCGCCTTTCGCCTTGTCGTCAAACGGGCGTCAACCTAACGTAAGCACGTAACCGAAGCGGATCAACAGCTCCGGTACATCGACTCGGCTACGGCTAGGCGAAGCCACGCTTATGGCTCGCCTACCACTGGTTGAGGTGGCTGGCACACAGTTTGAATCTGTTTTGTTTGTTAGAAATCTATCCAACAAAGTCAATAAAACACGCGCGAAACACGACTGGAAGTTATCTTGTGAATGACATGACAGCACCTTCGGCAACAGTAGTGTGCTACAAGAGCGGGGACGACGAGCCGTAGAAAGCACGGGAACTGAAAGTTGACCACGCACCGTACCGCGGTTCGTGTTCTCTACTCATGAACTCACCCATAGACGTCAGTCTGTATGTCAGGCACGGGCGGCGGTGCGGGGCTCGGAGGACGCTCTTTCAAACTGTAACCGCGGAGCAGTACTAGGTGACGGGGATCCTGCGAACAGTAACAGTACGTTGAAGAGGTGCAGGTGGTTATTAGTTGACAATGTGTAGTCTATCTATAGTTTACAATAGGTATATGTATAGCATGTAACAAAAACCCTGTCCGATCCAAAAGGGTATTACTTGGTATCGTACTGCGAACACATATACGTAATCATTAAATAGACACGAGATTATTATTTTTCCCCAATGAAAAAAATTAATTTAAAAAAAAATATCAAAGGCAACACTGAGCGCTCGACAAAGTTCACCTAAAGTTTTGTGTCAAAGAAGCCATCTGAGCGAGACGGTCTATTTAATCCTTTGTTAAAGAGTGCCTACATTGCAGCTAGTGCAGGGCGGTATCGTTTGAAATAAAAATAGATAAAAATAAATGAAAAGATTTCGCCGGCCGGTGGAGTGTTGTCAACTTATGAAAATTTGTCATATTTAATGTTAAATTTCGCATATTTTATAAAAATAAAAAAGTGTGTGTGTACTTATGTACGCATGTAATAAATTATACTTCTTTGGCGTAACAAGATAAAAAACCAAACTGTCATAAAGTTTACAAAAGGAAAACAATCATTCTTCATGAAACACAGACCATAGCTAACTTCAGGGTGGATCGGTTCTAGCTAACTTCAACCTGTGAATTTTGTGTGACAGTGATGCGCACGCATCTTAAAATTCCACTCTCATATTTTTTTCATAACGCGCCTAAAGAAGTATAACTTCAAAAATCTATAACTTTTGGTTTTATGAGTTACATTTTTTTTACTATTTTTTTCTATTACGTATGTTAAACCAGGAATACCCCTTTATTGGATCAGACAGAGTTTTTGTTACATGTTGTATATTTAAACTCAGAATTCGAGATAATTATACAATGTCCGGCTTATAATAGTTGTTACCTTAGCATAGTTTCTCTGCTGCGCCTGGTGCAGCTCTCCGCCGGCGTGTTCGTACAGCGCGTGCAGGGCGGGCACGCGGCGTGCCGACGCTACTGATACTTGCACGCCGCGCTCGGCTAGCATGCGAGCCGCTTGCTCTACGTTGACTGGGACACCTTATAAATAGAATAGTAGTATTATTGTACATCAAAAATGAAGCACAGCTCTATTTAGCGTTCCGAATGTCCGAATGAAAAAACTGTAGCCTTATAGGATCACGGCTATCCTCGAAACATCACAATGTCTATAGGTGTGTCCAAACATAAAGCGACAATCGCGAGCGGCGGCCTGCCGCGCTCAGAGCCTTTAGACAAAATACTTTTCTGTTAAGGTAAACGCTAACGCTTCGTGCAAAATGTATGGCAAAGACATTACTGGGCGTGAGTCACGTGACAGTTCTCTGCCTAAAGCTTCGTGCAAAATGTCGTAGCCATACATTTTGCACGAAGCGTTAGCGTTAACAGAAAAGAATTTTGTCATACCCCCCTGATTGGACGACTGCCGCACGCGAACGCTACTGTCTACCTGTCGCGCACAAATATTTAATTTAAAAAAACTATTTTAGTTCTGATGCCAACCGAAGAGCGCGGCGTGTCTCGGACGTGCCACGCAGTAATGCCGCGCAAACACGCATCGGTTTAGTTCTAACTAAAGCGCGACAGAAGTGTGTCCTGCAAACGCCGCGTGTTGCTGCGGCGCTCTTGCTGCTCAATGTTTGGACACATCTTAAGCATATTTTCTTGTTTCATACTTTTTAGGGCGCGATTTATTTGTAGTTGGGTTTAAGTTTTTAAACTTATTCATAAAACAATTTTTGGTTTAACAATGGTCCAGCTTTCTATCTCATTTTACCTGACGGAAAGCGGTGTTTAGGAGTGGACGAGCGCGCTCAGAAAAATTTTAGCAAAGAAAATAAGCTGAAGACTGAAGTTTTGGTGCATTGTACCACATTGCACCTTAGGCGCCACGCCACTGGTGAACAAGGAGCACTTACCAGGCGGCACAATTCCTCCACCATATGCCAAATAAGGAGGGGAGCAGCATAACAAAAGCAAGTGTATCGGCTTTTCCGTCCGGCCGAGCCCATCACAGATGTCGATCGCCGTTGCGAGACCTTCAGTCACACACGCGTGCCTTTCCGCGTGCCCGCCTATGAATCTGTAATGTTTGAAGAATGGTGTTTTGAAAGGGATTTTAGACCCGCTATAAACGGACTGCTTGGAGCAGTCAGTGTCGACTATGTCACGTGTCCGTCTGTCCGTCGTCTGTCACAAAATTTCGTTCCGAAGAATTTTGTAACTTCCCATTGACCTATGAACTTGAAAGGAGATTGCAAAAGAACAGTACTCCTGAGAAACGGCTTGTATCTCAAAAAGTTGAATAGCATGCAATATCTAAAATAAAAATATGATTTTTGAATAAGATTTCATTACTATTAATCTGGGATAGTTTTTTGAATAATAATTAGTACTTTTAAGTTTCCGACCATAAAGTACGCCATTTTTACTATCACCTGTCAATACTAGGGATGTCCATTTTTTCTTTTGCGTGTAATGGGACTACCTACCTACATAAAATATAATGATATCGATTCTGTATTAATTGTTCGATTTCTTATTGAGTATCGATTTAATTATTGTTTTTAAAAAAAGTGTGAATATTTTGAATATATCGATAGATAGCTCGCAAAGTAAAATAAATTAATCTGTTTCAATAACCTTACAGAACTAGATATTAGGTAGTATCTTTATTTTTATTTGTTGTTGATATTAAAATCGGAAGTGGCAAACGTCATAGTACTATTACACCCACATTTAGGTTTACGGAAATCAATCAAAAATCGATTGTTTTAGAATCTTTTATCAGTGTGGGTACCTACAACCTTATTTGACATTATCAACCAGTATGTTTCTTCCGCTGGTTTTGGTACGTTGTGCGTCGAGTTGAGCCTTTTAGTTTTTCCATTACTGCTGCTAACCCACTGAAAATAAACATACTTCCAACGCCGCTGCACCGTGTGTATTATATTTTACTAAAAACTGGACTTTGTGTTGTGATATACTGATTACTCAGATTGTGGCGCGATGTCTCAACTGCTCGTTGAGATTAACGCAGACTCATGTTGTTGGACATTCCGAATAATATCATAAATATTTTACGAGTCTGGATCTCACCAACGCTGGCAAGAATGAACAAGTCTTTTTATCGTAGTATTTATGTTTGTACCATGTAAAAAATCTTAGAGGCCAATAAGTACAATCCATGTCTGTATGTTATTTCTTCACCACATCAGTTGGGTTACCAGATTTTAATATAACTTAGATAGGTACCTACTATTGTGTCTGTAATAACCTAACTTATTAACTAAGATGGTTATATTACGATCAGTTAAGTGTATTCAGAGATATAGCTACCTTTCAAGTAATTGAATGTAGATTTTGTATTAAAATTGTCTGTATAATTATTTAAATGTTTTGTTCAGCTGTCAACCGAAGACATATTGTGTCATGATGGTTTGACACTGTTGCAAAGTGCACTCACATCACATCCCAAGGACCGTTGACACAGGACCTGCAGTAGGACACCAGGCTGTCTGCTATGGCTGTGGGGTTCCATACTGAGATCAAGAACTCATCGAGTGCCATTAGACTACAGACACAAAGAATCATTTTATTGCAAGGGGTGGCCATCTCATCAGCTAATAAATATTTTTTTTTTTTTTTTGGATGTTGCCTTCTCTTTATGCTAAGAATTCACTAAGGTCCTAAACCCTTTAGGCTGGTCGAATTATAACAAGTCATTATATTGATTTACAGGTGACACGTCTGGAAAGAGTTTGCAGAGCCTGCTGGATGACTGCAACTAGAACAATGCAAAGGCAACAAACTGACGATGCTGACCGATTCGAAGATTCTGTTACCCAGGATATATCTCAAGACCATATTGAACAAAATGTTAATGCACCCTCTTTACCAGAACAGAGTTAGAGACTTATTAACAATCCGTAATACTGGTCGAGAACCCCAGTCGACCAGTATTACGGATTGTTAATAAGGTTAATTCAAGAACATACAAACGCGTTGCTGCTACACGTAACCATTGCTTGTTCAGTGACTGCAACAATAGCGTCTATTGGTACCATAAATCGTGAAAGAATTATTGATACAGCGGTACAAAATATATGTTCCTTTGAGTGTCCGGATCTGCAATTTCCATTTAAATAATAACTTGTGGGATGAATTATTGGCTTCATACAGTGATTTTACTGGTCATCAGATGAAAGACATGATGGCACTAATGGAAAGAGCAGTGGAGAGAAAAGTAGATTTTACTGATTTAAATAATTTGGATACCAAAATGTGTATGTTATTTGTGATGGAACATATGTATATATTCAGAGCAGCAGTAATTATAAATTCCAAAAGATACATATAGCTTGCATAAGTTTGCTAACCTCATAAAACCTTTTATGATTGTTTGTTGCGATGGTACAATATTAGAATGCATGGGGCCACAAAGAATGATTCCACTATTATAAATGAGGAATTAGAAAATGAACAAAGTGGATTGAGAATATTTTTTAGAAATATTTAATGAGAAAATAATAATGTTTTCATTTTAGATGCGGGTTTTAGGAATGCATCGCCAAATCTAGAAGCTGTAGGGTATAATGCTTATATGCCAGAGTCACTTGCACAGAGTGAACATCAGCTGACTAACTTACAAAGTAATAAATCTAGATGTTTAACTATGAGTCGATGGGTAGTGGAAGTTGTGAATGGACGAATAAAAAGAGATTTTAAACTTCTACGACAAGATTATTTTAATCGTGCCTTACCACACATGATGGATGATTTAAGGATTGCATGTGCGCTGACCAACAAGTTCCACCCATTAATTGAAAACCGGCCTGAACATAGAGACTATTTAGAAATAGCTAAAACTGGGATACAGATGCTTAATCACTTAGGCGATTTCATTATTAATGAAAACATTAATAGAAGACGAGCTGTATTTATACCTATAGATAGATGGTAATATACCACATTTAAGAGATTTCCCAAAACTTGGGCTAGTAGAGCTCAAAATATTTGCTTTGGGCTCGTATCAAGTGAAACAGGCCAGATCTTACTATGGTGAGCATATAAGATTAAATGGTATATACCATATAGAACTATCGGAAGCTTTTGAAGAGGAATTACCATTAATATTGGGAACTAATAATTATTTAGTTAAAGGAAGAATCAAATCGAGGCATTTATCTAGTAGAAAATACTATGCTTACATTTTAATAAATAAAGACGAAAATGTAAGAAATACATTACGCGCTATAGTAGGACACTATTGTTCTTGCCTTGTGGTGTTACACCACTAACTGGCCACCTGACATACCTATACCTACCGGTACAGATTTTACACAAATGTACTTCAAAAGCACAATGCTCACTTGTACACTCGTTCAGTTCTTTTCAAATAGTGTTCGAACATAACCTCAAAATAGCCATTTCGTTTTTGTAAATATCTCGGAAATGCCATTTTAGATTGTGTTGAATTTATTGAGGATATATTTAGACATGTCATTGAGTATTATAAAGACACAACCATTTTGAATTCAGTACATTTGTCCATAGTGCCGTGGGCATTCTCCTTTGGGTTTATTATTACCAGAGGTCGGAATAAGGTAGAGTTATTTATACAACATGTAACAAAAACCCTGTCCGATCCAATAAAGGCGTATTCCTGGTTTAACATACGTACTACAAAAAATAGTAAAAAAAATGTAACTCATAAAAACCAAAAGTTACAATTTTTATGAAATATACGAAATTTAACACTATATATGGCAAATTTTAATTTTTTTTCCGTTTATTAGCCAAGAACATTTTTTACAACCATTTGTTAATCATAAAAAAATACCATCACAAACCATCGCGGGTTTAACAGCGGTGTCAGTCGCATCAACTCGTTACCACAACATACTTTTAAGTAAAACAGTAGGTATCAACAATCTAGAAAGTATCCCTTCAGCACTCTTGAGCAGTTCTTTGCAATTATTGCATTACAGATTTCTGGGGGTAAATCATTCAAATAAGATGGTAGCATACATTCCCAGGTCCTCGCTCCATAAACATTATTAGATTTAGGTACGATAAATGTGGGTAAGTATTTCAAACTACGCAACGTCTTTCGTATTTACGGATATTACTTAAATTATGGTAATTTTCGCTTATAACACAAAAACGTACCTTATCAAAGACATTTACAATTTACCAGTGCTTAAATAAACCCGTGTCATTATCTTGGAACTCCTGTTTTATTCTTGTGGGTACAATCGTTTTTAAAATGCGTATTGTAACTTGTAAATGTCCTCGACGTAAGTCTTGTATGTACTCGTACGTCCGTAGCTACTTAGGCCATAATTAATTACGGAATCGGCCAGTGCCAAGTACAATGTTGTAAGTGTTCTACAGGGTAGTTTATACTTAAGTATCGATAACTTTGCCAAAATAGACCTAAACTTATTACATACACGATCTATGTGTGGCCGCCAGTGGAAATTACTATCTATTGTAATACCAAGACATATGATGACTCACCAACTCTAATTTCTGCCAACTACACGCTGTGACTGGTCGGTGAAGACACAGATGCTCATGGGCAACGACAAGAGGCACATAAGACGCTGCCAGGCAAGGTGAGTGTATGTGCAGTAGTTTGGTTTTTTTTGCGTTAATTACAAGACCAACGTCGTGAGCCCACTTACATAAGAGGTCGAAATTACCCTGCATTACTCTATGTGCCTCACGTATTGTGTTTGTGTGCAGCAACCAAACATGTATCGTCAGCAAATTGGTACACGGAGACCTTTGTGAAAATTTTACATATGTCGTTCACGTACAATAAGTATTCAGTCGGCCCGAGAATCGAACCGTATGCTGTGCCTTTATCTGTTGGAATCATGCTACTTAATGAACCCGAGACATTCACCGACGTGAAGCGGTTCTTGTGGTAGTTTTTAAACCATTCTAAGAATGGACCCCGTATACCATTTTGCTGTAATTTATTAAATAGTGTCTTATATTCCAAACAATCAAAAGCTTTGCTGAAATCAATGAGGACAACAAGTACGTGTTCACGATTGTTCAGGTACCCGGTGACCTCATTACTAAACTTAAATAATAGTTGTGAGGTATTTTTGTTTTTTTGAAAACCGTTTTGTTTCTCATTAATAACACTATTTGATTTCAAGAATTTGTTTATTTCTAGTCCGAGATACCTATCAATTATGTTATCAATACATGATAAAAACTTTTTTACAAAAAAAATAACCTACTTCCAAAAAAAAAAATTCACTCAAAATTTAAAAATAACTTTAATTTCGGAAGTCGGTGTTTGTATTTTATTTCTTCGATATTTGACACTGATTGCCGAAATTAAAGTTATTTTTAAATTTTTAGTGTATTTTTTTTTTGGAAGTCGGTTGCTTTTTTCTGTATTTATTTTTCGCTTTTTAGTTGTTATACCCCAGAGCTAAAAACCCCAATAACATGGAACGTGGAATTTAAACATTTGGAGAACACAAAAACGTCATCAAGATATGCGTATTTTTCGTTTTTGTTCAGTTTCTCAAACAGTGCTAAAGCAATTTCGATAAAATTTATATGGGACCACTTCGGGAGTATATTCTTTCGGATAAAAAAAGATTTTTGAAAATCGGTCCACAACTGACGGAGACTGACGGAGACATGCGCGGACATACATAAAAAAAACATACATACAGTCGAACATAGAACCTCCTCCTTTTTCGAAAGTCGGTTAAAAATAGTAATAGTCCTGTAGTTGTTGACATCTGTGTACGAACCATTTTTATGGATAGGTCTTACTATTCCAACCTTAAGTTGATGAGGGTACAGGGACGTGGCAATGCATGTGTTAATTAAATGCGTTATAACGGGTGTAATTTCCTTATATATGTATTTTAAGTCTTTGAATCGGATACCATCGAACCCTGGGCATTTTTTCTCATTGAAGTGTTTTATTATAGAGGATACAACATCCTCATTGATAAGTTACAATTATTGATATAGGAGTTAACATCTATATCTATATATATTGTTAACATTATCTCTGAAATCCAAAGCAAACTCATTAGAAACAATATTTGGCAATCATTTTAAATGTTTTATTAATATGTCATCTATAGATTTATTGATTTTCCCACAAAAATTATTAATAGTTTCCCAAACTTTTTTTGTGTTATGAAAATTGGATATAACCTCCTTAAAAAAATAATTATTCTTTACATTATTAATATGCTTATTTGTATTATTTCTGTATTTATTGTATAATAGCCTATTCGCCAGATTGCTTTGAACTTTTAGTCAGATATCTAGTAGTTGATCTCTTTTTACACACATTTTTTCTATTCTGTTAGTTTTCCATTTACATATTTGTCTTTTACTTAATTTAATTTTTACAATGTACTTCAATTGTCATATACATAAGAAAATTGATCTAATATAAAACATAAAATATCTTTAGGGTTGTCGTAATCTAAGGCCAAGCTCCAGTTAATTTTACTCAATTCACTTTTCAACTTACTAGGTATTATCTAATTTCCTTATCATTTTATATTGACTAGCTTTGTTTACATACGTATTGTCGACTAGCGCGCAACCGGTTATGAAGTGGTCAGCTAACGCGTTCTTCACAACAGCTGTTTGTACGGCGCGGCAGTCGACACATACGAATATATGATCTATACATGATTTTGTTATGCACTCACCTCGCTTATCTATTCGAGTAAACTGGTTTATTCCGGCATCAAGGTCCATTTCACAGAGTGTGTTTAAGTAAAGTTTAGTTATCGATGATTTTTGTTTCAAGTCGATATTCATGTCGCCTAGCAGAACAACATTGTTTGTTGGTGAATTTTTATTAATTTCACTACGCAACTCCTCGATGAACAGGGTCCTATTCGTATCAGGTGGTGTATACACGGCACACAAACCAATCGTTGAACCATAGTCCGTTTTTACTTTTTAGCTCGCCGGTTATGTACTCGAAGTTTAGTGTACGCGTAGCTAGTCAAGATAACTCCACCTCCCTTTTTAGAATCACGCAACTGAGTATTCATATCGTAGTCCGTAAGCTCGAATAATGATTTAGTCCTGTCAGAGATGCTTGCCTCGGTGATGATGACCAGGTGAATAGTTTGAGGGCAGTTCATGATGATATATTCGAGTTGAGAGAAATTCTTCAGCATAAGTTGACAACACTCCACCGGACGGCGAAATCTTTTCATTTTTACCTTTTTTTTTATGTTTGATAGGCTCGCGTTTGACCACTATCTCACCTGATGGTAAGCGATGATGTGGTCGAAGATGGAGCACGCTTGCCTAGAAGTAACCTATTCACTCTTGACTTAAAGACTCCCAGGTTGTAGCTAACAGGAAACACAGACTCCGGTAGAGAATTCCACTCCCTAGCTGTACGCGCAATGAATGTTTTCTCAAAACGCTTTGTGCGTATGGATGGGATGTCCACCATGAACCGGTGGCACTTCGCCGTACGTCTTGTGGTCCTTTGATGAAACGGGCTTGGCGGAATCAAATTTTGCAATTCCATCGCACACTCCCCAAAATTTTATATATAAAATGTAATCGATAGAAAACCGACAGGCTAGCAACTCGGCGTCTATGTTCAAGACTTTGGAGTTTCGACTCAACGAGCCTATCATTGCCGATGATCCTCTTGGCTCGTTTCTCAATTGACTCAAGGGCATCAAGCTGGTATCTGGCAGATCCGTCCCAAAGATGAGAGCAGTACTCCATACACGATCGGACCTGCGCCTGATAGAGTTGGAGCAGCTGTTCCGACGTGAAGTATCGTAAAATTGTATATATATTTCAAACGATACCGCCCTGCACTAGCCGCGCTGTAGGCACTTAGACATAAAACTGTAGGAGAACTTTGTCGACTGCTCAGTGTTGCCTCTGATAAGTTGTCTTTTTTTTTTTAATTAATAATTTCATTGCGGAAAACTAATAATCTCGTATCCATTAAATTGTAGAGGTATGCGGAACAGGGTGTAAAGTCCCGCAAACTCCATTGAAAAGGGAGGATCCTCCGACCAGACGGGTGCTGTGTCTGGTCCGGGCAACTGCCCGATAGTTGATTTCGGGCTGTTGTATATGTTCAAATCGCGCGGAGAACTCTGCTTGCGCGATGTAGGAATTTAGCTGTTCTAGTTCCTATGTAGCGTCATAGATGTCGCTACATCACTCCCCTCCAGAGATCGGAGATCGATTGTTCTCTTCTCGATGAGTCGTTCATACGTGATGCTTGCCGGGCCAGTGGAAGGCTGGTTCCAGTGAGTCGGAACCGGAAGAGGCGCATAGTTCACGGTGAGTCGGAACTGTCTGCGGTGATGATATCCCAGTGAGTCGGGATGATGCTGCGGGCTCCAGTGAGTCGGAGTACTGCTGCGGGCTCCAGTGAGTCGGAGCGGTGCGTCGTTTCGTTGTCGGCGTTATCGTTGTCGGCGTATCGTTGTCGGCGTATCGTTGTCGGCGTAATCGTTGTCGGCGTATCGTTGTCGGCGTAATCGTTGTCGGCGTATCGTTGTCGGAGTTATCGTTGACGGCGTATCGTTGTCGGCGTTATCGTTGTCGGCGTATCGTTGTCGGCGTATCGTTGTCGGCGTATCGTTGTCGGCGTATCGTTGTCGGCGTATCGTTGTCGGCGTTATCGTTGTACTGGCTGGCTGTATGACTCGTTTCTGAAGAGCTTGGAGGAAGTGATGATGATGACGTCACGCTGGAGTAGCTGCAGGAAGGCTGCGCTGACGAGGTGATGACGTCATGACGAAGGCTGCGCTCACGTTCATAGTCGAGGGTCACCATTGTAGAGGTATGCGGAACAGGTGTAAAGTCCCGCAAACTCCATTGAAAAGGGAGGATCCTCCGACCAGACGGGTGCTGTGTCTGGTCCGGGCAACTGCCCGATAGTTGATTTCGGGCTGTTGTATATGTTCAAATCGCGCGGAGAACTCTGCTTGCGCGATGTAGGAATTTAGCTGTTCTAGTTCCTATGTAGCGTCATAGATGTCGCTACAAAATGATTACGTATATGTGTATGCAGTGCGATACGAAATAATACCCTTCAGGATCGGACAGGGTTTTTGTTACATGCTGTATATTTACACTGATTTCATACAGCGAAAGAATAAAGTAGATATGCCTCAAATCTCGAGATTAATTTTAAAGAGTAGAAAAAGCCCGTGATTTATTCAATAATTTTTTTTTTAATAAATCACGCTATTTACTTTTACACAATTTAAACCACTGCACGCGCGACGTTGCCAAATTTACATCAAAGACATCGGATGTCCGAAGTTGCAAAATTCCAATGCGCACACGCGTGATGTTTCCACATTTGTAGTTCACACAACATAGCTTGTGAGAACAAAAGAAAACAATACAGGTTTTTATTATTATTTATATGTAATATTGTAGTCCACACGGGATTGTTCATTAGAAATCCCGGGAAGATCCATATTAATATCAACATTTCGCTGCAAGTACGTAAATAACTCTACCTAATTCCGACCTCTGATTATTACGTAGGTATATTTGACTAACAAAAATCAATTTATTGATAAATCAGATTGTTTCTTTGATAATGCCCTCATTTGGTACGGAACCCTTAATTTGCGAAGTCAACCACGCACTTGGCCGGTTTTTCCAAGTACCTGTTTGTTTTCCTACCTATGTCATGGTGACTTTCCACCACTACCTATGTCATGCTCACTTTCCTCGTTTTTAGAGTTTGACTCAAGTAGATTTCGCCCCACACCCCAGGATTCGTCTTAGTTTGGTCAGAACTTAACAGACTTATTACTACTTATGTTTACTAAATGATGATTAGCAGATTCCAAATTCAAGATAACAGTCCATACATCACATTAAGTCTGTAGGACGAAACCTCCTTCAACTGATTAGTTAGTACTATACCACCCACATTTTATCCTTCTTTCGACCAGTAAATCAAATGGTATTTTTTTTTATAAATAAGTACCGTATGTTTACTTTTCACACAGTCCATCCCTGATTTCTTTGGTTTCATAAAGCCATTTCTGATACATCAATATTTTTTCAAAAACAAAGTAACATCGCCACTTACTTTATTTTATCAACTGCCTCTAAAACTGCCTGTGGACATGTATAATGTCCGTAGGATTTAACAGGTAAGCCCGGGTGGCAGTCAGCAGCTTTGTATGTAATTATCCAGTACCCCGAACCATTGCCACCTCCTTCTTCTAATGAACCTCCATGGAAGTATCTGGAAATAAAAATGTTCAGGTATTACTTGTCAGTATAAATGGCATAAGCAATGTGTTTGATTGCCTCTTTGGTATCGCGGTTGCAGGCTCTGCTGCTGAGGGTGAGGTCTTGGGATCGATTCCCAGGGTGGCCAAAAGCGCTATTGGGTTTGTCCATTAGGAATTGCTCTGTAGCAGCCTGGAAGTTGTGTGATATCTCTGTGCCTCGGACAGAATGTTAAGCTGTTGGTAAAGCGCCTCTGATCTCTCCCTGTTCATGTCAGATTGCTGGCCCATCTTACTCAGAGAGTGCACCTGTGTTTGCGCACATGCTGTGCACTATAATATTTCCTGCTTCCTAGGCCAACCTCTGTTGAGATTGGTCACTAGGGTGCCCCTTATTTTTCGTTTTTTAGTAACCGACTTTCGAAAAAGGAGGAGGTTCTATGTTCGACTGTATGTATGTTTTTTGTTTTTTTTTATGTATGTATGTCCGCCGATTTCTCCGTCAGTTGTGGACCGATTTTCAAAATTCTTTTTTTATGCGAAAGCATATACTCCCGAGGTGGTCCCCATATAAATTTTATCGAAATTGCTTCAGAGCTTTTTGAGAAACTGAACAAAAACGAAAAATACGTATACCTAGATGACGTTTTTGTTTTCTCCAATTACGAGTATGTTTCAATTCCACGTTCCATGTTATTGGAGTTTTTAGTTCTGGGGTATAACAACTAAAAATTGAAAAATAAAAAACTTTTTTACAAAAAAAAAACAACCAACTTCCAAAAAAGAAAATACACTAAAAATTAAAAAATAACTTTAATGGAAGTCGGTGTCAAATAACGAAGAAATAAAATACAAACACCGACTTCAATCCTGACATTTGGCATCAATTCTAACTGAAAGAGTTCAATACATGATTGTATACGATGATATACAATACATCGTTCTGTAAATACGTACTTGCTACGGCTGCGAATCAAATTTTGACCAAGATATAACCTGACACTGACCCGCAAATTGCAAAAAACGTAAGATTTGAATTTCGCGGGCTACCCTGGCGCTTCCACCAGGCCTTCCGATTTCAAGGGATCCAATTTAGGAAACAGGAAGGTGTAATAGCAGTTAGTGTCCGATTTAGTGAGATAGGAAGGTCCCGATTTGACTTCCTAAATTGTGTACGATTTAGGATAGTGTAATCGCATCACTACGATTTAGAGCTAAGTGTTGCCAATTTAGCGACTTTGTCGCTACAATTAGGCTATTAGTATTTTTATATGTGTTTAAAATTATAATTTAATTTCCCAAGGTCCCTTTCCCAGAAAAAAAATCTGTGTCCGCTCTTTTTCTTTTTGTCCTCTCCCGGTAGACAGTTTTAGAGACTTGATATTCTGTCTAGGGGCTCGAATTTGTAAGAGTTGGTAACACTGCCGATTTAGGAGTCCAATTTAGTGTAGTGTGATCGCTAGCTTCCTACTTCCTAGTTAGATTGTTCCTAAATTGGGTCCCTTGAAATCGGATGGTGTAATTGAGCTTTTACGTACTAGCTCCGTATCGTCATACACTGCTCGTTATCAACCGCCGGTCGCGCCGGTGATTTTTCCTCAGTACCGCAGAGCACTCAGTACGCCTGCAGCTGTATGCATTGTTACCCGACTGCCCTAGAAGGAGGGTAATTTTTTTCGAGAGTATGTATGTATCTAGGTGTGTATGTTTGTATGTCTGTCGCAGTCATCTGGTTGAATTCGCCATTCAATTGGACGCCTAGGCCGTTCATTAAACGCATTAAATTCAATTAAATGACTAAGTCGATGGTTAATTCAACTAGAATCATTCAACGTTTAACAACTTGGCGTATTGTAAGTCAGCCCTTTGAAGGTGACTGACCAAGACTCAGTCAAGTGATTCAAATTTCATCAAGGTAAATGAAAAATGATTCAATTTATTTAAAAGGCGTAGCCGGAGCCCTCATTGGAATGAAAAAAAATAAAGGGGTGCCCCAGGTCGGCGCTCGCTACGCTCGCTCTTGCATCCTAAAATTGCCTTTTGTACAAACCTGTCAAATAACGAAGAAACCAAACTAGAAACACCGACTTCCGAAATTAAAGTTATTTTGCATTTTTTAGTATTATTTATGGAAGTCGGTTGTATTTTTTTTGTAAAAAGTTTTTTATTTTTCACTTTTTAGTTGTTTTACCCCATTCTAAAACTAAATTAATAGTAAAGTTATGCCCGAATTGATAGCCCCAAAAATAGGGAATTTGAACGTAGTTGGTGAAATTAGGGTGTATGAGAGTGAACTGTACAAATCTGTATACCCCTTCAGAGCGCATTAGCGTGATGTAATGTTGTGAAGTGGTGAAAACAATATACAGACATGCGATTGCAGCAATTCTCGAAGGTTTGCTATCATTTATTGAAGAGTCCTTCATCAGATCTTCACCAAATTAAAATGGGACCAAATGTGAAGCAACAGCTTTCAAATAAAAAAAAAATCTTCAAAATCGGTTCACGTTGTAAGAAGTTATGAGGTAACACACATAAAAAAAAAAAAAAAAAAAAAATACAGTCGAATTGAGAACCTCCTCCTTTTTTGAAGTCGGTTAAAAATCATGGTCAGTGGTATCACAAACTCATCAATATCCAATTTAACTAAATGACTAGACGACATCTAGCCATCTGGTTAAACGTTGCGTTCAACGACTTGGCTGGTAGTCCTTCAGTCATTTAATTGAATGCCAGCGTTTAATGAACGGCCTATGCGTCCAATTGAGTGGCGAATTAAACCAGATGACTGAGACATATCTATTTCTTTGGCACGCGCTGTAGCCTTAACGGCTTGATGGATTTTAACAAATGAGATATTATTAGATTGGTCTTGATCGCCAAAGTAACATAGGCTATATGAAATTTGAAAAAAAAAAAAAGAAAATGGCGGCCGCAATTAGGTTAATGTAGTCGTATTTTTTGACCTAGTCAAGTGGGGTATCAAAATAAAGAGCTCGAGGAGAAGATTCCAAAAATATAACGCACTAAATTATAGGAAATAAAAATAAAAAATTTTCAAAAAACCCCACTGTAAAAACAACTAAAAAGTTCCAAACACTTTTTAACCGACTTCGAAAAAGGAGGAGGTTCTATGTTCGACTGTATGTATTTTTTTATGTAAGTCCACCGATTTCTCTATCAGTTGTGAAACGATTTTCAAAATTCTTTTTTATCCGAAAGAATATACTCCCGAAGTCGTACCATATCAATTTTATCGAAATTGCATATGTGCTTTTTGAAAAACTGAACAAAAACGAAAAATACGTATAGATAGATGACGTTTTCGTTTTCTCCAATTACGAGTATGTTTAAATTCCACGTTCCATGTTATTGGAGTTTATATTTTTTAGTATAACAACTAAAAAGTGAAAAATAAAAAACTTTTTTACAAAAAAAACAACCGATTTCCAAAAAAGAAAATACACTAAACATAACTTTGATTTCGGAAGTCGTTGTCAAATAACGAAAAAATAAAACACAAACGCCGACTTCCGAAATGAAAGTTATTTTTTAATTTTTAGTGTATTTTCTTTTTTAGAAGTTGGTTGTTTTTATTTGTAAAAAATTTTTCAAGCAGTCTGATGCAGTTGGTGGCATAAATTAAATAATTTAACTAAAATATCTTGAATAATATATATAATATCTAATTAATTCATATTTTAATATCTTGATATCTATAATTGAATTAAAATAACTGCCACAAACTGCAACAGACTGCTTGAAAAGGGACTTGTTTGGAACTTTTAAGTTGTTTTTAGTCGGGTTTTTTGAAAATGTTAATTTTTTTGGAGATGGTGTGGAGTAAAAATAGCGGAATCAACAGACTTATTTTACTGGTTCAAAAATTCCTGTGTTTGTGAGACATCCAATCAAAAGCATACCACCACAGAGATATTAAAAATCTTGCTTGGAAACAAGCAGTAGTGCAATGCAGATCAGTAAATCATCGTCAAATCATTGATCATCGTTCATTACGATTTTCTTAACTACTGCAAAGGTATGTGTATCTGTCGGCAAGCACTAAATCACGACTGAGCGCCAATTAAGACAGTCTGGTGACCGGTGTGAGCATGTGACGATGATCCGGTTTTAATTCTGTTCTGATCTGTTCTATGTAAAAAAGAAAAGAAATGGTAAGTGTGTGGCTAACTCTTATTAAATTGCTTCTCAGAAGATCGTCAAACTACGAAGTGCAACATTTCATCATTACCATCAAAGCGAAAAGTCCTAACAGTATTGTTTTACAATATAGGTGCAGGAAGTCATATTAACAGTGTGTGAAAGTGCAAATGACACATTCACGGATCACAACATTTGCAGTTTCACTCACTGTATGAACATGATTCACATGGACACAGGTTCCCATTCATAGAATGAGCAAAATTTTTTACTTGGCATATATAAATACGTAATATTTATAAATTAGAGGGTATGCATTACAAAAAATAAAAATCGAAAAATAAGGGACAGCCTATAGGCCACCATGATCAAAAATAGATCAGAGGGATTATAAGCAATTTATGAGGAATTAATAGAATGTTTCGCTTATGAAAGTTAGAAAAATTGGGTAGGCCCACAATAGTATACATTGATAGAAAACTCTTTATTGCAAAAAATGTACCTATGTAAGAAAATGTGAAAGAGTCAGTAAGAGTCTGACACAACCTCCTGCTCCAGCCCTCTGGCTGGAAGAAGTTATTTGATAATTTCCCAACCACAAAAAAAAAAAAGGAGGTGGCTTTCAGCTGGTCGATTCTGATATCAGCTCACTGTGAAAACTTAGGTGGAGTGAGCGTGAAGTGAACTGTCATTCCACCTAGATCGTATAGAGTGACAGCCCACTTTCACTTCACCTAAGTGTTCACGTTGAGATTTTACAGAATAATACTACTGTACTTTCTGCCTACCCCCATTGCAAAAAGGCATAATACTCTTTACTGTTCACAATACCACATTGCTCAAGACAAAGACTTCTATGGTATACTGGATCAAGAGTTAAGTGTGTAATAATAGGCCCGCATGGTGGATTACGGCCCACACCCTCTCACAGAGAAGATGATGATGATGAATAGTGGGTGATATAATCTTTAAAACCAGTCAATAGAATTGACAGAGAAGCAGAAAAATTAATATGTAGGTAGTTTGTAGTGTACTATTTACATCTTATTGCACAAAAACGTATGGCAAATAAATCAAGCTCTTACCGCCGACTTATCGTAAGCTACATGTTTTGGAAAATGTATTTTATTTCTTGAATGTTAGGAGTTTAATTTAAAATTGCCTTTAATATCAAATGTTGCTCATGATAAGATGTACATGCAAGTACAAAATTACGCGCCTGTGTATATGTTCTCATTTCATAACCGAGCCAAGATCTCAAAGTACGTTTTAAAAGTTACCAGCACTCAGAATATAATAAAGCAATGTGGGTATGTTTCAAACTACTTTGAAACCAGATCTACCTTGAATGGCATATGTAGCTATGATTAAGGCTATGATCAAAGCAGGCATGGACAGTGAAAAGAGGTAAATAAACGAAGAGACTCACTCTAAAGTTGGAACGATGTAATTTGATTTCAATTCTCCTATATACGCGCCATTGGCACCAGTCCCCTCTATTAAAAATATGACTTCAGCCTGTACAGGCGAATCTGGAGCATTTACTACCATATTTATTTTATATTAAATACTTTTATTTGTATAAAAACATTAGGTACACAACACAAAACACAAGCAACCCAAGCAACAAATAATGTGACGTCTTGTCTCTAGTGTTGCCAATGCCAACTTTATTTTAACCTGTGATTTTAAAAAAACCTACCAAATATGGCCTCGTGGTCGTGGTGACCCACCAGAAAACTACTAATCTCTTCCAATAACATGCTAAGTGCACGTTCAAACACATTTATATGGCCTTCCTTGGCATCACTTTTCAGTTTCAGTATACTAAACTAACTTGGGATATATTATGTCAGACAGACAATAATTGTTTGTATGTTATTTGGAAATAAAACAACGCTATTGTAAACATTAAGAAATAATTATTTATTTTTATAACCACAAAATAAAACTACCACTTTGCGTAGATGATCATCTTAAGAAGAATCGGCTTTATTTACATTTTCAGTTTGTGAAGAATAAATTTCCTTAATACCAAATATTTACAATATATTACGCTTGCCATCAGGTGAGTGAGATAGTGGTCAAACGCGAGCCTATCAAACATAAAAAAGGTACCTAGTTATTACAGCATTTGCCTTCGCGTCCTAAGCCGGTAAGAACTGTGAGCACTGTGAGAATTGAAGATAGGAACTCTATATTCATTTTGTTTTGTCTTGACAACGATATCATGCTAAGTAAACACTTTTTTCAATCGTTCTTTCCAAACTTCATAGTATTTTTGTAAATCTTAGTGGTTGAATGTCATACCTTACCACTAACTGAAGCAATCAAAGCCACAAACATCCACCAGCCACTAAAACCAATTTCCACCACCAGATCTAGTGGAAAATCCATTGAGTTGGCAACACTACTTGTCTCTAGTTACTGTTTTCCTTTTTTCCCTCTGTGGAATAGGCTAAGGTCAGAGATCATGCTGCCTAGTCACCAGATAGTTCGTATTTTTTCCTCATTAGAATGTAGTGTGCATTACCCGGGCACAAAGAAAATACGCTTTGGTATACTTGCGCAGACAGGGAGACCTCTCCACTCCAGTAAACCGGAGCGTGTATGGCGGCCTTAATCAATAGAGCGCGCGCACGATAGGTATGCGCGCGGTTAAAATCAGAACTAAACGTTTAAATTTTTTAGAAAGCTAATGAAAATAACTGAGTACATGAAAATAATTCTTTCAATTACAATTTGAGTTACGTAATATCGTTTTAAATTAAATGAAGGAAAATAGATTTAACTAGGCTGGTAATTAGAAGCAGCACCACCAGCTGCGAGCAGATTTACCGTGCGCGCACTCTATCCTACAAACGATGAAACGATGAAGCCATGTGATAGGTACTGAAGATTATAAATTGATTGTTCTAATCTGTCATGTTTGTCATTGTCAGCTGTTTGTTATTACAAAAATAACCTTATCTTCGTCTCTTAATCTTATCTTTTCACGAAAATATCTAATAATTTAGTCCATAGCCTACTATTATTTCTATGGTGGACGCCTAAAAGGCCACCTATCATTTTTGAATAGAGTAATCGATAGTTTAATAACCATGGAATTAAGTCTTCGCACCGTAAGAATTTTCAACCGGCTTTTGAGAAAACCTTTTGGAATAACATCTTATAGAAATCTTACTGGCACTGCCGTTAAAGAAGAAGTTAACACAGAGCTGCTGAACTCATTTAACCAAGATATAAGAAATGGTAAGTCATTTCGCCTTATTATAGCCAAATTACATCAGTCTTGAAAACGGCTGTCAAAATAATTGGGAGTTATTTTCATGCTTGAGCTTCTTGCCAGATATCAAAAACCTGTTTAAAAATCTTGTGTCCCGTTGTTTGTGGTTGCACTCCTCCGAAAAGGATCAACCAATTTTAATGATTTTTTTTTTGTATAATTGGCAGGTATGAGAATAGGTTATAAAATCACCCTCCTACCCCCAGCACCCATTTTTAAATCGCAGAACAAAATTTGCTGGGACAGCTAGTAATTAATAGGCACAGCAACCAGTCTTGCCGTACAAAGTCTTAGAAATAAATAATTTTTCATGACAATTTGTAATTTATTTATATTCAAAAAACCCTTAACACAACAATGATTTTTCAAGTTCATGGGAAGTTATGTTAATGGGAAGTTAAAAAATTCTTCAGAACAAAATTTTGTGATAGACAGACAGACACATATAGCAATAGGGCTCCGTTTAGACCCTTCACATACGGAACCCTAAAAATCACAATCCTTTGTAAATAAACTACCTCTTGTGGTGCTACTTTTAGATATAGTAGCTGAAAAACATATTGAAAAAAATGGCAACAAGTGCACATGTACATTTTATGGAAGTGTGCTCAAAGCATTTTTCAAATGACACTGTATTATCTTATTTCTCGCATGTTTGTTGGCTATTATAATTGACTCTTACATAAGTACCTACCTACTTCTTCTTCCACATGTTTATTTTTTTCAATAGGTGGTTGCCCCACACTAGGATTTACTTCTGTATCGTGTGTGGGTTCATAAACATGTAAATTCACATACATTAGATACCCAGATCTGGAACAACTATCTTTAGGCCATATAAATATTGGTTCCGTGCGGGAATCATAACCTTTTTGTACTCAAAGTGACCAATTTGGGTTTACCACTAGTTATTTGCAATAGGCTCATCCTCTAATCCACCCTATACTACCCTAAATAGTTTACCTATAATCTACTTATAGACTAATATTATAAAGTGGTAAAGTTTGTGAGTGTTTGTAGGAAGTATAGTATTCGTCAAACTTAATGGCGTGTGTGAAGTTAGCTGCGAGTGCAACTGCGCGCAGGTACAGTCAAGTCGACAATAATAATTTAGGCCATTTAATGATTTTCGTAACTGTGTAGAAGCTGTGTGAATATTTTTCAGGGGTGTATGGTACAGTACTTATTTATCAGTTTGCAAGTTGGTGGTATTCCCACACGCCATTAAGTTTGACGAACATCTCTGGAACTACTGAACCGAATTTGAAAATTCTTTCACCTGTAGAAAGCAACATTACCTGTGGATGCTATTAAATTATATTCATTATGATCTGTATTTTCGAAATACACGCGGACGAAGTCGCGGGTGAAGTGCTAGAATAAAATAACTGGCGAAATATGAGTGAACTAGACACCCTTTTTTTGTGGGTTTGGGTAATCATCCAATGACCTCTCCCGCTCTGAGTGGAGCGGGAAGGCGTGTCAGACTTTTATTGACTAAAACCCACCCCTGTTCCTTTCCTGCCTGAGTGCCCAGGGGTGCGGTAACTCTGTTTCGAATTTATCCACGACCCCTGGGCAGGCATCGGCCATGACGGGCCCCGTCATTATATTGCTGACATCTCTTTGAGACGCGCGTGGAACACTACGCGCCTTCGACTCTCGGGCCTGGTCCTGATCGGACAGCGAGCTACCCACTACTCGCCGTCCGCAGGCCCGCGTCTACGGTGGCCGAAGATCGTCTCGCGACCCCCGACGCCCAGGGCGTCTGCTGCGTCGGCTGCTGCTGGGGGTGTGAGGGCGACTCTGTTAAGTCTCCCTCACCCGTTCCGCCTCCTCCATCGCGAGCATTACTGCTTCGCAGAAGGAAGAGACTGCTTCCCATTCCCTCTCGCTCCGTACCATGGGCTGGACCAGGGCCGGGCGCGAGAGGTCACTGCCGATCACCTCCACGAGGACACGGTACTGCTCCGCCCAAGCGGGGCAGAATTTCACCGTATGCTCCACCGTGTCCTCTGGGCGATCCGCACAGTGGTGACACCCGGGCGTTTCCCTCCGCCTTATCCTACACAGGAACCTCCCGAAACATCCGTGTCCGGTGAGGACCTGCGTCAGGCGGAAGGTGAGGACGCCGTGGCGCCTCTCCAGACACTCCTCAAAGAGGGGCCTTACCGCCGCAATTGCGGCGTGCCCAAACTAAGCACCCCTGCCTACACATTCAACTTATGTTATGTTCTACGTAAATGTTACATTTTTATCTCTAAATTCTTATCAGTGCTTGTACATAAATATTTTCGTGTATCTATAAACATTGACGCAAATGATAGCAAATTTTCTTAGATAATACCAATATTCATTTGTAGTGAGTTACTTAACAGTTCTATGATCATTGCATCTACACTATCTTCTTAATATTTCTGTATTGTAGAATAGTAGGATGAACAATCCTATTATTATTATATTTGTAATGATGTATGTAGTGGTGTATGTGTGTGTTCTCTTTTACACAAAAACTACTGAACGAATTTTTATGAAACTTTACCTTTATAATAGGCATAGACATCAGAATAACATTTACTCCATAATTTATGATGGGGGAGGTACTTCCATGTGTGTAGTAGAGAGAAAAAAAAAAAGGAAAAAAAAACTTCACATACTAAAGGATGATTCACGTTACACCGTGTCGCCACCGGGCCGTGCCCCAGCCGTGGCACGGCCAGGGCACGGTCAAAGATTGTTGCATACATTTTGTATGAAGTTATTCATGCTACACCGGGCCGCGGCCGTGCCCCGGCCGGGGCACGGCCGAGGCTCGGTGGCCGCACGGTGTAACGTGAATCATCCTTTAGGATAGGTACCTACAAAGGTTTTATTAGTTTTCGCTTTATTTGTACCTAATTTATTTCTTACTAGTTAGTAGCTTCTGTCAGCGGCTTCGCCCGCGTGGAATGAGTACTTCCCTCCATTATAAATTACAGCCTACTGAAGTTTCGGTTTCAGCCAAAAAGTGGCCCGAAATCAGTTATTTTGACCGAAACCGACACACTATAAAAAACGAGCGTGCCTTACAGTGATGTGTGACATCTCACCTTGGTAATAAGCAACATTAACATCAAACCTGAAAAATAAAATTAAAACGATTAGTTCCGATTTCGACCGCGCGCAAACTTATCGTACTCACGCTCTACCATCTGATGGCCAACTCTACCTCCGCTCGCGCTCATTGGTCAAATCAAATAGCGCGCGCTTTCCCGGCTTCCTATTACACACTTCCGTCCCATTTCACGAAATCACTCCCACAGATTGCTGGAAAGCGAGTGGAAAGATGTTACACAGCAATCAACTCTATAATGTTTACTTTCCAGGTGGAGTAGTCCCAGTATTTCGCAGGGCGCTGTTGTTCCCGACGCGCGTGGCGTTACAGGATGAGTTCGGCATCTACACTTACGCTGGACTGTACCAAGCAGCCTCCGTGCTCTCGCAAGAGATCTCTTCACAGTTGGGTATGGACACTATTATAAATTTAAACCTGTAGCGACATCTATGACGCTACAAACGAACTAAAACAGCAAAGTCCTGCATCGCGCAAGCAGAGTTCTCCGCGCGATTGGAACATATACAACAGCCCGAAATCAACCATCGGGCAGTTGCCCGGACCAGACACAACACCCGTCTGGTCGGAGGATCCTCCCTTTTCAATGGAGGTTTGCGGGACTTTACACTTTGTTCCGCATTCCTTTCTACGCTGGTGACCCTCGACTATGAACGTGAGCACAGCCTTCGTCATGACGTCATCACCTCCAAACTGGTGTCCCTCAAGCATGAACGTCAGCGCAGCCTTCGTGCAGCTACTCCAGCATGACGTCATTATCATCACTTCCTCCAAGCTCTTCAGCAACGATTCGACTTCTACGGGTATCCTGACCACCAACATGCAGCGAACGCTCATTCCTGGTCAGCATGCTCAGCTTCTTTCATCACCCTCGATGACGACGACCGACGACGACGACAACGAGGACGACGACAACGAGGACAATGACAACGAGGACGACGACAACGACGACGACGCACCGCTCCGACTGACTGGAGCCCGCAGCAGTACTCGGACTCACTGGAGCCTGCAACATCATCCCGACTCACTGGGATGTCATCACCGCAGACAGTTCCGACTCACTGGAACCAACCTTCCACAGGCCCGGCAAGCATCACGTATGGACGACTCATCAAGAACAATTGATCTCCGAACTCTGGAGGGGAGTGATGTAGCGACATTTATAAAGCTACAAACGAACTAAAACAGCAAAGTCCTACATCGCGCAAGCAGAGTTCTCCGCGCGATTTGAACATATACAAGAGCCCGAAATCAACCATTGGGCAGTTGCCCGGACCAGACACAATACCCGTCTGGTCGGAGGATCCTCCCTTTTCAATGGAGGTTTGCGGGACTTTACACTCTGTTCCGCATACCTTCCTATAAACCTAATGCGGTCAAAAAACGTATAACCCTATTAGGTAAGTACCTAAAACCCACAAACTTCAAAGCAAGTGTGAACATGCTTTTTCCTTGGTAGACCTCATCCGTCGCTTTCAATGAGGCGATATAGGTCAAGTGGTGTGGCGATGCTATCAAAACGTATGTCCGGCAGTGGACGTTTTTGGCTGAAATGATTATGATGATGTTGAACATTCTTGAATTATTATTATTGAAAACTTCATAAAAAATTTGAAAATTGTAGCGCAAATTAAACTTTGTGGTACATAGGTTTCATAGTTTAATTTTTACTCCAAAAAAAAACATATTTTTGAAGTGAAAACTTCTTTAGCATCGTTGTGATTTGAAATTCGATGAAACGAAAAAGCGACAGTCACATAAATTCATAATATTTAACGTGGGAGAAAATGAGATAGGAAGCATTATACAGTGTTTTGTTTTTGTGTTTTAAAATGAGATAGGAAGCAATATACAGTGTTTTGTTTTTGTGTTATGTTTGGTTTTAGCCAAAACTTTTGAAGGTTTCACTTCTACCACGTGTGAATTGCACACAGGTTTTTTTATGTTTGTACTTCTCCTTTTCTAGTTTAGGTCTAATAGTTGAATTTAATATATCCTAATCGTCAATTACTATCCATTTCAGTCGGCGAGTCGGAGAAGACGATAGCCTACATGTGCAGCAATGACGCGTCACATATTATAGTACAGTGGGCAATATGGATGACGGGCAATATTGGTAAGTCAAGCAAATATACACACATGCCTTTTCCCACATAAGGGTATCTACATAGGGGTAAAACTTCATAATCTACCCTCTTGCCAGCTTGACTCAGACCCTATACCTTTACGTAACCCATAGCTCCTATGCCTAGGGGTAGCGGATAAATTCTTAACATGAGTTACCGCACCCCTGGACACTCAGGCAGCGAAGGAACAGGGGTGGGTTTTAGTCAGTAAGAGTCTGACACGCCCTCCCGCTCCACCCAGAGCGGGAGATGTCATTGGTTGATTTACCACATATCTCCAAAAAAGGTTGCGAATTTTTTCGAAAATTTGCATACTATTTTTCGATCACTTGTTTGTTTCAATGACAATGCAAAATTATCATACGATCGAGCTGATCTGATGATGGTGCCAGGATGTAGGGACTGGAACTGGAACCCCTTGATGGCAAATGGTAGAAGAGTTGAATTTGGGCTAGTGTGTTCTATTATCATGAGTAAGTACTTTCCATTACACATGATGACAAGGGTCTAAAGCTTATGCCTAAGCGTAGCGGATAAATTCGTAACAGAGTTACCGCTCCCCTGAGCACTCAGGCAGGGAAGGAACAGGGGTGGGTTTTAGTCAGTAAGAGTCTGACACGCCCTCCCGCTCCACCCAGAGCGAGAGATGTCATTGGACGATTTCCCACACCACAAATAAAAAGTTCTAAAGCTTGTTTTAAAAAAATACTGTTAATTTCCATCAGAAGCTAACCATACTACGCCCGGGCCTGCGGACGGCGAGTAACGGGTAGCTCGCCGTCCGATCAGCACCAGGCTCGAGAGCCAACGGTGTACGGTGCACGTAGTGTCGCAGGCGCGCCTCAAAGAGTTGTCAGTATTCATGACGGAGCCCGTCATGGCCGATGCCTGCCCAGGGGTTGAGGATAAATTCGAAACAGAGTTACCTCGTCCCTGGGCACTCAGGGCAGGGAAGTAACAGGGGTGGATTTTAGTCAGTAAGAGTCTGACACGCCCTTCCGCTCCACCCTAGAGCGGGAGATGTCATTGAATGATTTCCCACCCCACAAAAAAAAGCGCGCACCACACACCTAACCTTTTTTTAGGTCAATACATATAAGTACTTACGAACGTGATTTGCGACTTTTGCTAATTATTAATACAGGCGGCGTCACGTATTCTAATGTGCGTTCACAAATGCACAATACGTGACGCCACAGTTCATTTAAAAATATTCAGCTCCAGCTGCATCAAATTAGCACTTCGTTACATTCATTAGTAAAAAGTCTATATACACTTGTTTATTTTTACTATGAACGTTTTTGGTTTAATGGTCACAAGTGCAAGGTCCCGGGTTCGATTCTCGGATCGGAATAAGTATTATACGGTTGATAGAAACAGGCTCAGCCCTATTACATGGGACTTCACAACATATTATATAAAAACATTTTTACAAAAAAACAACCGACTTCCAAAAAAAAATACACTAAAAATTTAAAAATAAATTTAATTTCGTCAGTCGGTGTTTGTATTTTATTTCTTCGATATTTGACACCGACTTCCGAAATTAAAGTTATTTTTAAATTTTTAGTGTATTTTTTTTTTGGAAGTCGGTTGTTTTTTTTTGTAAAAAAGTTTTTATTTTTCGCTTTTTAGTTGTTATACCCCAGAACTAAAAACCCCAATAACATGGAACGTGGAATTTAAACATTTAGAGTACACAAAACCGTCATCAAGATCTGCATATTTTTCGTTTTTGTTCAGTTTCTCAAAAAGCGCTAAAGCAATTTCAATAAAATTTATATGGGACCACCTCGGGAGTATATTCTTTCGGATAAAAAAAGAAATTTTGAAAATCGGTCCACAACTGACGGAGAAATGCGCGGACATACATAAAAAAAAAACATACATACAGTCGAACATAGAACCTCCTCCTTTTTCGAAAGTCGGTTAAAACCAAAGTCCCCCGCCGTGCCTGTACGCTATTATCTCAAAAACTACTGAACAGATTTTCATGCGGTTTTCACCAATAGACAGAGTGATTCATAAGGAAGGTTTTTGTGTATAATTTTTACTCATGCAAAGCTGGGGCGGGTCGCTAGTATAACATAATTGGCTGAATGTGGGTGTACTACATAGCCTTTTTTTTTTGTTGTCCGGTTTTAATTTCCTCATGGATATCCTTCGCCTGGGGCAGGCGAAGGGGTATGTCAGACTCTTACTGACTAAAAACCACCCCGGTGTTCCTTCCCACACTTAGACCGGGGATCGTGAGAGCTAATACGACTTCCATGATCCCCGGCTAGTGCCGACCCGCCTGTGCGGGCCACCTCAGGCCCGCTAAGAGGGTGAGGTGAACGTCCTCCCCCCGCAACGTCCAATAGGGGCGCGCGTGGAACACTACGTGTCGCCACCTGTACTACACAGCCTAACCTAACCTTCGGAAATACAGGCGTGGCGTAGCAGCCTTTTTTTTTTAGTTTGGCAGTTGGTGGAGTGAAACCCCCGTGGTCGGTCACTTCTATGAATTAAAATATTCATCAATTGCTTGATATTATATCGAATAATGACCGTCATAGACAACTGCCAATAGTAAAAACCTTATTACTTATAGTTTTATAAAAAAAAAATACGTTAAAAATGACTCCTCTTTAAACCGACTTCAAAAAAGAGGAGGTTCTCAATTCGTCTGCATGCTTTTTTTTTTTTTTTTGTTACACGATATCTCCGCCATTTGTGAAAAGATTTTGATGATTCTTTTTTTGTATGATAGGTCATACTTCAGAGGTCCCATATAAATTTTATCGAAAACGATTCAGAACTTTTTGAAAAAATCAACAAACAGAAAATATGTATACACAGATGACATTTTGGTTGTCTCCAAATGTTCAAATTCCATGTTATAATTTAATATTTCGTTTTACTTCTGGTGTACAACAACAATAAAAAAATAAAATTTAAAAAAAAAACTAAAAAGTGAAAAATAAAAAACTTTTTTCAAAAAATACAACCCACTTCTAAAAATTGCAAAATAACTTTAATTTCGGAAGTCGGTGTCAAATAACGAAGAAACAAAAAAAATATGTACACCTTACACATACAATTTTTAGAAGTCGGTTGTATTTTTGAAAAAGTTTTTTTTGTTAGCAGTAATGACCACTATTTGTTTTATCTTAGCCAAAACTTATTTTTGTTGCTTAATCTAAGTAGCATACATGATCTTAGTTTTTAAACATTATTACATAAAAGTTTTAAAACATTAGTATTCATAGTTGTTAAATAAATTAAGAAAATGTTAGTATGAAAAATGCAACTTCTTTAAAATTCTCTATACAAAACGCTGATTTCATAGGTGGGGACCTAATATTTAATGATAAGCGATTTTATCAGATTCTATTTATAAAATCTTAGTATCAAAGAAAAATCAAAAATAAAATCTTAGTAAAGGGTTTGGTTATTCGTGTCTCAATGAGAAGGAATATCTGTTAACCGTAAAGTGTTACTAACACACTTTCGTGAGCAACAAATTATCGACAATATGTTATTAGTTGCGTCAACTTGTGTCCAGTTCACATTAGAAGTCATGCATTTTTCTTTGGTTGGTATATCATCGAATAACTTCTCCCGCTCTGGGTGGAGCGGGGAGGGCGTGTCAGACTCTTACTGACTAAAACCAGGATGTCGAAAAAAAAAAAAAAACCGCCCGCAAAAAGAGGACTAAACAGTAGATAACATATTTTGGAAACTTGGAACTTATACTTAAGGCGCAATTAACTGACAATGACCTTGAGTGGTTAGCTTGCGTGTTCTGTGCTTAGCTCACGTAACGCGTCGTACGTCCACCCAGTAATAGAACACCCGGGCCTGCGGACGGCGAGTAATGGGTAGCTCGCCGTCCGATCAGCACCAGGCCCTAGAGTCGACGGCGCGTAGTGTTCCACGCGCGCCTCAAAGAGTTGTTAGCAAACAGGACGGGGCCCGTCATGGCCGATGCCTGCCCGGGGGTTGAGGATAAATTGGAAAGAGTTACCTCGCCCCTGGGCG
The DNA here is from genome assembly GCA_951329385.1 of Polia nebulosa. Taxonomy (NCBI): domain Eukaryota; kingdom Metazoa; phylum Arthropoda; class Insecta; order Lepidoptera; family Noctuidae; genus Polia; species Polia nebulosa. Next base: position 12,195,878 of record OX589600.1, on the reverse strand, counting down.
TTCAGGGCACGGAGGAACAGGGGTGGGTTTTAGTCAGTAAGAGTCTGACACGCCTTCCCGCTCCACCCAGAGCGGGAGAAGTCATTGGATGATTTCCCACCCCAAAAAAAAAAAAACCAGTAATAGGACTCTCCCATCAAGGAGCGCTGTCCGAAATTAGACGCATTATTAATTTATTACACATAAAACTACAAGTATTAAACTAAAACACTGAGACTAAATTATAAATAATTAAATGATCTTAAAAATGGTGAAGTTTTCATAAAAACTTTTTTACAAAAAAATAGAACCCACTTCCAAAAAAAGTGCAAAATAAATTCAATTTCGGAAGTCGGTGTCAAATAATGAAGACACAAAACCAGGAACACCGACTGCCGAAATTGAAGTTATTTTGCATTTTTATTGGAAGAAAAAAAAAAAAAAATTATGATAGTTTTGGCTCCTAGTAGGTACCTACTGTCTTCTAGAAACCCTTGATTTATAATGTCATTGTATAAATGCGCTAACGAGAGATAAAAAGTCCACAATTGAGGGCTTGAATGACATGACGTATCTACACCAGATGGCATCACTGAAGTCAGATTCAGACACCTGTCAAAACGTTCAGATAATGTAAAAAACCGGCCAAGCGCGAGTTGGAGTCGCGCATGAAGTTGATAGCGGCAACAGAAATACACATTCTGTGAAAATTTCAACTGTCTACCTATTACGAATCATGAGATGCAGCCCGCTGATGGATGGACTGACGGACGGACAGCGGAGGCTTAGTAATAGGATTCCGTTGGTTACCCTTCGGGTACGGGACACTTCTTTCTTTAATTTTTTTTTTCCTAATATCTAACATAATTATTATGTTGTTGTTGTATGTTTCCAACGGGCGACGGAAATTTTCACAAATCACGCCGCAGCCGTTGCGGCGACACTTGGGGGTAGCCTATGTCCAGCAGTAGTCGTCTTTTGGTTAAAATGATGATAATGAATTCTGTCCTAATCCCACGCCAGGGTAAAAGCCCCCCTACGCGGGCCTGCGGACGGCGAGTAATGGGTAGCTCGCCGTCCGATCAGCACCAGGCCCGTGAGTCGACGGCGCGTAGTGTTCCACGCGCGCCTCAAAGAGATGTCAGCCACCACTGACGGGGCCGTCATGCTGAGGCGTAGTGGATAAATTCGTAACAGAGTTACCGCTCTCCTGGGCACTCAGGCAAGGAAGGAACAAGGGGCGGGTTTTAGTCAGTAAGAGTCTGACACGCCCTCCCGCTCCACCCAGAGCGGGAGATGTCATTGGATCATTTCCGAACCCACAAAAAAAAAACAACATGCTCGCTCACTTCAAAGTTGATTTCATACTAATTGTTTTCTTTACATAATTAAATAGACAGTAGTAACCTACAAAAATGACATTGAAAAGGTGCATTCATTTAGTACCATAGTTTGAAATCATACTCAACAATGCTCGCGTACCCCATAATTACGGAAAAAGAAACGTGTAGATTATTATCTTTCGTTACTGGCAGAGGGTACTGACAGAGGGTACAGGTAAAGGGTACTGGCGGAGAGTACAGGTGGGGTGACCGGCGGAGAGTACCGGCGGAGAGTACTGGCGGAGAGTACTGGCGGAGAGTACTGACGGAGAGTACTGGCGGAGAGTACTGGCGGCGAGTACTGGCGGCGAGTACTGGCGGCGAGTACTGGCGGCGTGTACTGGCGGAGAGTACTGGCGGAGAGTACTGGCGGCGTGTACTGGCGGCGTGTACTGGCGGAGAGTACTGGCAGAGGGTACTGGCGGAGAGTACAGGTGGGGTGACCGGCGGAGAGTACCGGCGGAGAGTACTGGCGGCGAGTACTGGCGGCGAGTACTGGCGGCGAGTACTGGCGGCGAGTACTGGCGGCGAGTACTGGCGGCGAGTACTGGCGGCGAGTACTGGCGGCGAGTACTGGCGGCGAGTACTGGCGGCGAGTACTGGCGGCGAGTACTGGCGGCGAGTACTGGCGGCGAGTACTGGCGGCGAGTACTGGCGGAGAGTACTGGCGGAGAGTACTGGCGGAGAGTACTGGCGGCGTGTACTGGCGGCGTGTACTGTCGGCGTGTACTGGCGGCGTGTACTGGCGGAGAGTACTGGTGGAGAGTACTGGCGGCGTGTACTGGCGGCGTGTACTGGCGGCGAGTACTGGCGGCGTAAACTGGCGGCGTGCACTGGCGGAGAGTACTGGCGGCGAGTGCTGGCGGCGAGTGCTGGCGGAGAGTACTGGCGGCGTAAACTGGCGGCGCGCACTGGCGGCGTGTACTGGCGGAGAGTACTGGCAGAGGGTACTGGCGGCGAGTACTGGCGGCGAGTACTGGCGGCGAGTACTGGCGGCGAGTACTGGCGGCGAGTACTGGCGGCGAGTACTGGCGGCGAGTACTGGCGGTGAGTACTGGCGGAGAGTACTGGCGGCGCGTACTGGCGGCGTGTACTGGCGGCGTGTACTGGCGGCGTGTACTGGCGGCGTGTACTGGCGGCGTGTACTGGCGGCGAGTACTGGCGGCGAGTACTGGTGGCGAGTACTGGCGGAGAGTACTGGCGGCGTGTACTGGCGGCGTGTACTGTCGGCGTGTACTGGCGGAGAGTACTGGCGGCGTGTACTGGCGGCGTGTACTGGCGGAGAGTACTGGCGGCGTAAACTGGCGGCGTGCACTGGCGGAGAGTACTGGCGGCGAGTACTGGCGGCGTGTACTGGCGGCGTGTACTGTCGGCGTGTACTGGCGGCGTGTACTGGCGGAGAGTACTGGCGGAGAGTACTGGTGGAGAGTACTGGCGGCGTGTACTGGCGGCGTGTACTGGCGGCGAGTACTGGCGGCGAGTATTGGCGGCGAGTGCTGGCGGCGTGTACTGGCGGCGAGTACTGGCGGCGTAAACTGGCGGCGCGCACTGGCGGAGAGTACTGGCGGAGAGTACTGGCGGCGTGTACTGGCGGCGTGTACTGGCGGCGTGTACTGGCGGCGAGTACTGGCGGAGAGTACTGGCGGCGAGTACTGGCGGCGAGTACTGGCGGCGAGTATTGGCGGCGTGTACTGGCGGCGAGTACTGGCGGCGTAAACTGGCGGCGCGCACTGGCGGAGAGTACTGGCGGAGAGTACTGGCGGAGAGTACTGGCGGCGAGTGCTGGCGGAGAGTACTGGCGGCGAGTACTGGCGGCGAGTCCTGGTGGCGAGTACTGGCGGCGCGCACTGGCGGAGAGTACTGGCGGCGTGTACTGGTGGCGTGTACTGGCGGAGAGTACTGGCGGAGAGTACTGGCGGCGTGTACTGGCGGCGTGTACTGGCGGCGTGTACTGGCGGCGTGAACTGGCGGCGCGCACTGGCGGAGAGTACTGGCGGCGTGTACTGGCGGCGCGCACTGGCGGAGAGTACTGGCGGCGTGTACTGGCGGCGTGTACTGGCGGCGAGTACTGGCGGCGTGTACTGGCGGCGTGTACTGGCGGCGTGTACTGGCGGCGAGTACTGGCGGCGAGTACTGGCGGCGTAAACTGGCGGAGAGTACTGGCGGCGTGTACTGGCGGCGTGTACAGGCGGCGAGTACTGGCGGCGAGTGCTGGCGGAGAGTACTGGCGGCGAGTCCTGGCGGCGAGTACTGGCGGCGCGCACTGGCGGAGAGTGCTGGCGTCGTGTACTGGTGGCGTGTACTGGCGGAGAGTACTGGCGGAGAGTACTGGCGGCGTGTACTGGCGGCGTGTACTGGCGGCGTGTACTGGCGGCGCGCACTGGCGGAGAGTACTGGCGGCGTGTACTGGCGGCGTGTACTGGCGGCGAGTACTGGCGGCGTGTACTGGCGGCGTGTACTGGCGGCGTGTACTGGCGGCGTGAACTGGCGGCGTGAACTGGCGGCGCGCACTGGCGGAGAGTACTGGCGGCGTGTACTGGCGGCGTGTACAGGCGGCGAGTACTGGCGGAGAGTACTGGCGGCGTAAACTGGCGGCGTGCACTGGCGGAGAGCACTGGCGGCGAGTGCTGGCGGCGAGTGCTGGCGGCGTGTACTGGCGGCGTGTACTGGCGGCGTGTACTGGCGGCGTGTACTGGCGGCGTGTACTGGCGGCGTGTACTGGCGGCGTGTACTGGCGGCGTGTACTGGCGGCGAGTGCTGGCGGCGTGTGCTGGCGGCGAGTACTGGTGGCGTGTACTGGCGGCGTGTACTGGCGGCGTGTACTGGCGGCGTGAACTGGCGGAGAGTACTGGCGGCGAGTGATAGCGTGACGGCTGACAGGACAGAATGGAAGAAAAAACGTGTTGCGCCGACAGCTCAGTTTCATGATGTGATGATTCCTAAATGCAAATACGTGATTAAGTTATTAAAAGTAAACAGAAACAATATTCGTGCCCAATTTTAGAGATTTTCTCTCAATTTTATCAGGATTCCATGATCAGATCCTGATGTCCTTGACATGGAATCACCTTTCCTATCTAAAAAAATAAGAATCATCAAGATCGGTTCATAAACAACGGAGTGAGGGCCGAACATACGTACAGAAACGCTAAACGTGCCCACAATTTTCGAGGTTTTCTCTCAATTTTATCAGGATTCCATCATCAGATCCTGATTTCCTTGACATAGGACCACCCTTGAGGGTTACCCTATCTATCAAAAAAAGAATTATTAAGATCGGTTTATAAATGACGGAGTGAGAGCTGAACATACACAAAAAAAAAAAAATATATATATATATATATACGGTCGAATTGAGAACCTCCTCCTTTTTTTTCGTCGGTTAAAAAATGTCTTGAAATTTATAATTGAATTAAAATAACTGCCACCAACGCATCAGACTGGTTGAAAAGGGACTTGTTTGGAACTTTTTACTTGTTTTTTACAGTCGGGTTTTTTTTAAAAAAAGCACCACTATCCAGGTCTGCCTATACCAAATAACGCTTGTAAGATATTGTTGTATTTTGGTAAACCAATCATACGGAATGCACGGACCCGGAAAGTAAAGCAGAAAAAAAAACCGGCCAAGTGCGAGTCGGACTCGCGCACGAAGGGTTCCGTACCATCTATCTATATAATATATAAAACGAAGTCGGGTTAGTTACACCATTTATAACTCGAGAACCACTGGACCGATTTTTATGATCTTTGAGTTGTTGGATTTGTCTCCGCCCCGAATAGCAGAATAACTAATAAAACATTGGATAATTTCACGATGAAAAAAATATGAAGAAAAATCATTTTTTAACCGACGTCAAAAAAGAAGGAGGATTATTTTATACATTTTTAACCGACTTCGAAAAAGGAGGAGGTTATCAATTCGGATGTTTGTATTTTTTTTTTTTTTTTAATGTATGTTCAGGCATAACTCCGTCATACATTGACGGATTTGCAAAATTCTTTTTTTGTTCGAAAGGGGTTTATTCCGAAATGGTCCCATTTAAATTTCAAAAAGATCTGATGATGGGTTTCGGAGACAGACAACGGAACTCTTCAAAAATTGACAGCAAATCAACCGCGATTGCTGCTATCGTATGTCTATGAATTGTTAACACAGTTTAATGGAGAGCCACAACTAAAAAGTGAAAAATAAAAAACTTTTTTACAAAAAAATAGAACCGACTTCCAAAAAAGGTGCAAAATAACTTTAATTTCGGAAGTCGGTGTCAAAAAACAAAGACACAAAACAGGAACACCGACTTCCGAAATTAAAGTTATTTTGCACTTTTTTTGGAAGTCGGTTCTATTTTTGTATGGAATGACCTTTTTAATAATATCACGAGATCGGATTCATTTATTGACTATGAGGAATCTGAGGCGGTACGAAGTTGTCCGGGTCGGCTAGTTATCTATAAAAACGGCAAAAAAAAATCACTTTGGTGTATGGGAGGCCCCATATATATATATATATATATATATGTATATATTTTTTGTATTTGTAGTAATAGTGGCAACAGAAAACATCGTCTGTGCAACTGTCTAACTATCACGGTTCCTGAGATACAGCCTGGTGACAGACGGACAGACAGACGGACGGACAGCGGAGTCTGAGTAATAGGGTCCCGTTTTACTCTTTGGGTACGGAACTCTAAAAAAGAAAGGTGTATACCCAGAAATGAGTAAAGAAAAGAAAAGAACTATCATGAAAGAAATTTAATATATCAGCACCCTGCGTACTTACAATGGGAATGCCTTTCATTTTGACAATTCAAGAATATTATTGCGTTTTACGTTGCCGAGCAGAAGAATTTTGGCAGTGGATTATGAATTATGAACTTCAAAATTCTTCTGATTGTGATTGTTTAATTCACAATTACCCTGCCAGGAATCATTCACGAATAAATAATATTCGCTGAACCTGTAACTATGTAAATAAACCTAAGAAGTTAATTCCCGGTTGCCGATTAAGCTGAAATTTTACGTACACGTTTAGTTTGCATGACAATGCATGTCTAACTAAGTGACGTCATTCTAAATCCAATATGGCGGACTTACAAAGATGTCGGACTATTTTCGGTTTATTATTGTATTTCGGTTATTTTTTATGCATTCTTATAATATGGGCATCAAATGACCTTTAATTTTTTTGCTAAGAAAAATACGAATAATAAAAAGACATCAAAGCATGTTTTTTTTTTCTATCTGTAATATTTTTTCTCTTCTAGCGGTCCCGCTAACCCCGCTCCATCCACCAGAGATGCTGAAATACTACCTTTCAGACAGTTCTGCTAGCCTGGTAGTTTGTACCCACGAATACGAGCAGGTCCTTCGACCAATCACGTTGGAGATGACCAAACCCCTTCTTGTAACGGGCAGGGATAATATCCTGACGGCACAGTTGTACCAGCCCAATACTTCGTTCTTGAAGCCGAAGGCTGAAGACAATTTGGATGATGTTGGAAGGACCAATGCTTGGTATGGCAATAATGAGGCGCTTATTATTTATACTAGTGGTAAGTACTATGTTTTAAATAAGTTAACTGACTATTTTCTTTTTAATTGTAACTTAATCCAAAATTGAAAGTAGAAAGAATTTTTCAAATCCGTTCAAAATTGAGTAAGTTAGAAAACCTTTCAAATCAGCAGGCGTAGCATGACCAATTCTATCTTTAGTCTACCAAGAATAGACAAAGTTATTTTTATCTAATTTGAAATCTTTTATGCCCGAACATCATGTTTTACATTGTAGACTTTTGTCGACTTAAGAATAGAAACATTTCTTCTCTTCAGTTTTAACATCGCATGCTTAAAACGGTAGAAATCTTTCTACAATCTGTCATTTTGTCTATTCTTCCGTCGACAAAACCCGTTTCTATGGTGGTCATGCTACGCGTGCTGGTAGAAGGGGAAACTGTCAAGTAACAGAAAAATAATGCACACACTGAAGGGTGTTATTACATTTATCCTAGATCTTTATCCAATGTGAGATTGATCAAAGAAGTACGATAACTTCATCAAATGTATCAGCAACACCGATATTTGATCAAAGATTTTTGACATTTAAATCAAAATGGCTGCAACTAAGATTTTGTCTTTTTATTAATATACGGTGATATTTTCATAATAATTTAATTGAATGCCTTTCGATCCATGGCTTCACCCAAAGCTGTTTTTTGTTTTGTTTTTTCTCTTATAATAATAATAATCTAATGCTAATAGCAACACATAAAGTTGCTCCACGTTCCTCCATTTTCTCAGAGTACCTAAAATCTTGGACAAAGATATTGGACAAGCGTAATGGGCAGCCGTCAAAGAAATTTGATCAATTAGAGGACATAGTTATTGCAGACAAAGATATAGGACAAAGATATACGATAAATTTAATATCACCCTTACGCGTGTAGGAAAGAGATAACGAGATATTACCACCGCGTCCCCACTTTTCCCTAGACCAATATTTGAAATGCTAATTTCTGCTTCATTTAATAACCAATTTATGTCCAGTACTGGACGTTTTCGTTTGAAATTATTGTATTACTCTACATTTTTGTAATGTGCTTCCCACATAAAATAACAGCTTTTCTTCTTACCGCCTTCAGGTACAACAAGCAAACCCAAAGGAGTGATATGGACGCACAGCATGCTGCAGACACAGATATCGTCCCTGCACTCCGCTTGGCAGTACTCCGCCAATGACGTAGTTCTACACACGCTGCCGCTGCATCACATACATGGACAGCTCAACTCTATGCTAGCCTCGCTTGCAGCAGGCGCAAAGTATGACGTCATGAAAACATTAATTAAAATTAAATTTTCCAGCAAAATTACGCAGTTAGTGTAGTAATCGCATCAATGGTATTATAATAGATGTCCACCGAGCAATGTACTGCATTGATAGGCACTTTGCCGTACATTGCTGCTTTGACGTATAGGAAAACCGTAGTGCCTATTATAATCGATTTCCTTCGAGCAATGTACTGTATTGATAAGCACTTTGCCGTACATTACTGCTTTGACGTATAGGAAAACCATAGTGCCTATTAGAATCGATGTCCACCGAGCAATGTACTGCAAAGTGCCTATCAAATTGATGTCAACTGAGTTAGCGAATACAACTGCTGCTAAGCATGAGGCCGATTAGGGCAGCGTTATTGAGCATCTGTTTGTAGTATATTTTATTAACAGTACACTTAATTCGCCGGTTCTGTTTAGGCCCCTTTCCCAATAGAAACGGACGAAGAATATTCTGATAATAATACTACTATTATTATTTCGATTTTTTAGATTTCTCGGGACCCTGAGGCCCCGGACTTTTGGAAGGCGTACAAGGGGTCGAAACCAACTCGCAAAGGCCCCTTTAAATACTTTTTATGAAATGAGGTAGCAACTGACGATTACCCCTGTAGCGCGTACAGGACCCACCCGCGCCCAAAGCACCCACGGACATGTTAAACTATTGCAAGATAAGGAGAACAAAGTTACCGGGTTAGGGAGAGAGGAGGAGAATAAAGATGGTTTTGGGAGGGTTAAGTGGACTGGTTACCCAGAACTTTCTAAAGACAAGCTCCTGCCTGAACAATGTTTTTAAAATACGTCGATAAAAAAGGCAGGGGGTGATTTGCACACTCAATAAAATAAATGGGCCCCCGGTCGCTAGCACGTAGTGTGACATAGCAACGTTATTACTAACCCGTACTGTCCCACTGCTGGGCAAAGGCTGCTCTCCATTCCTTCCAACGGTCACAATTTTTCGCATCTTCTGTTCAATTCTTAAGGTAGACATCCAGGTCGTCCTGCCATTTCCTTCGTGGTCTGCCACGGCCCCGGCTCGCTGTGTCTAGGTATCAATCCTGTATGGGTACACAGCTAGTCAGGCATGCGGCAAACATGTCCTGCCCAGTCCCATTTAAGTTGAAAAAACAAGTGGAAGTGCCCACGCAGCTATCCGGTGCGTGTCACAATTATGCGGAAAAATATATAAAATAATAACAACCTTCGTTAGTTGTAATAAGTCTTAATTTTGTATGAACAACAAATAATATTTTCGTCAAAATTAAATTTATTGTTCATACAAAATTAAGTTTTATTAGAACTGACGAAGGTTGTTATTATTTTACATATTTTTCCGCATAATTGTGATAGCTGCGTGGGCACTTCCACTTGTTTTTTTCTATTCCGTGTTGTATACCTACTGCGGTCCATAGCACGTTGGCGAACCAACCATACTACTCCAATATAATTAAACCCATTATAATGTTTCGAGTTTTTAAATCAGGACAAACAGAAAAGCTGCCGTGCTTGACATCATAAAATTCGTCGGTTCAACAATAAAATTATAGACTCGTGAGTTAGGGAATTTCTGATGTAAAAATTCAATAACCACTTGGCCCGATCCAAGAACAAACTTTGAATTTTGCAGAAACTGAAGCTTCAAACTACTTTCATTGCTAATTTCTTTCCTCTTTCAACAGACTTCGAATGCTACCATCCTTCGTGTCCCACAACGTGTGGTCCCGACTCCTCGGCATGGGCGAACGTGACGAAACCAAAATAACAGTGTTCCACGGAGTTCCCGCGATGTATTCCCGCCTGATAGCCGACCACGAGAGGATGTTCGCGGATACCAAGACCAAGGAGTACGTCCGAGCTACCTTAGGAAGCAGGATGAGGCTGATGGTGGCGGGGTCTGCGCCCTTGACCGCTCAGCTGTTCTTGAAATGGGAAGAGGTAAGTAATAGAAAAATTTGAATTTCAACTGTGTCTGCCCAGAGGTTGAGGATAAATTCGAAACAGAGTTACCTCGCCCCTGGGCCCTCAGGGCAGGGAAGGAACAGGGGTGGGTTTTAATTAGTAAGAGTTTGACACGCCCTCCCGCTCCACCCTAGAGCGGGAGATGTCATTGGACGATTTCCCACCCCCCAAAAAAAAAAACAAAGCTGTGTACCTATTACGGATCGTGAGATACAGCCCGGTGACAGACGGACGGACAGCGGAGGTATAGTAATAGGGTCCCGTTGGTTTCCCTTTGGGTACGAAACTCTTAAAAGTCATCATCTGCCTGCCAAGCCTTTTCCCAACTATCTTGGGGTCGGCTTCCAGTCTAACCGGATGCAGCTGAATACCAGTATTCATCTGACCTCAACAACAACAACCCAATAACTGGGAAATACGATACCCCTTGGTAAGACTGAATGTCAGACTTTCGGGCTTCTGACGCCAAACTCTTAAAAGTATTCATGATAATTAAATAATTATAAGTCAGCAAGGACAAACATTCATATTTACGTATAAATGACTCAACATTCAATTACATTGTTATGAAAGTATCACCGTATATTAATAGAAAGACGAAATCTTAGTTGCAACCATTTTGATTTAAATTTAATTAATCTGTGCTCAAATATCGGTGCTTTTTTTTCCGCTGCAGCGTTAAAGACGAACAAACACAATTTTGCATTAAAGCTCTCTTAACTAATTTTCAACGGTAATTGATTGGTTTCACAGTTACCTGTGTGGCCGCCGGCAACGTATTTGTATCGATGGGTCGTCCTCGTCATAGTGTAATCCTCTGCTGGCGTACCACAGGGGGGCGATTTATCTCTTCTTTTTGAAAAAAGGACGAGGTTCTCAATTCGACCGTATATATATATTTTTTTTTGGGTATGTTCAGCCCTCACTCCGTGATTTATGAACCGATTGCTTGATGATTCTTTTTTTGTTAGATAGGGTATACCTCAAGGGTGGTCCCTTGTCAAGGAAATCAGGATCTGATAATGGAATCCTGATAAAATTGAGAGAAAACCTCAAAAATTGTGGGCACGTTTAGCGTTTCTGTATGTATGTTCGGCCCTCACTCCGTTATTTATGATTCTTTTTTTGCTAGATAGGGTATACCTCAAGGGTTGACCCTTGTCATGGACATTTGGATCTGATCTTGAAATCCTGATTAAATTGAGAGTTAACCTTAATTGGGCACGAATATTGTTTCTGTTTACATTTCATATCTTAATAAGGTATTTGCATTTAGGAATCATCACATCATGAAACTGAGCTGATGATGGAAACCATACCTTGCCTAAAGAATAGAAGTTAGATATAAAAACTGGTTTTAGTGACAATTTCCACTTAATATGCTTTGAAGAAAAGACGTCTTTAGAAAATTGGAGGTAACCTCAACTGGTCAATATCCTGGGAACCTCATGGAAGGATGGATACATCATCAGCTCAGTGCCCAGAGGAATGATGAAGGATTAGAAATTAGGTTCAGAGTATTAAAAGATGATGCGAATCACAGAATATCATAAAATAAAAAACTTTTTTACAAAAAATTCAACCAACGAAAAAGAACTAAAATGCAAAAAATTAATAAACCTAGATATTTAATATATCATATTTTATAAAAACTAATTTTGAGTTTTTTGAGGTTTGAGTTAGTTACCAACTAGAACTGCAACTCGACCTAGTACTAGAAATATAAACAGAAACAGAAGTAGAAATAGAAATAAAAAAATAAATAAAAAAAACAAGTAAAACATAACACACAACACAAACACAAAACACACAAACACAAATACAACAGAAATATAACTGGAACTGCAATTCGACCTAGAACTAGAACTGGAACTAGAACTTGGACAAGAACTAGAAATAGCAATATAACGAGAAAAAGAAATAGAACGAGAACTTCAACTAAAACAGCAACATGACCTAGAACTAGAACTTGTAATAAAAATAGAACTAGACCTAGATCTAGCAATATTACTAGAAATAGAAAAAGAACGAGACCTAGAGCTAGGAATAGAATTAAAACAAGAAATATAAGAACTGGAACTGCAACTCGACCTAGAACTAGAAACAGAAACAGAATTAGAAATAAACACACACACACACGCTAGAACTATAAATAGAACTTGATCGTAGTCGAACTTGGTCGAAGTCGAACTTGAACTTGAACTTGGTCGAAGTCGAACTTGATCGAAGTCGAACTTGAACTTGGTCGAAGTCGAACTTGATCGAAGTCGAGCTTGAACTTGATCGAAGTCGAACTTGGTCTAAGTTGAAGTCGAACTTAAACTTGGTCGAAGTCGAACTTGAATATGAACTTGGTCGAAGTCGAACTTGAACGAACTTGAACTTGGCCGAAGTCGAACTTGAAATTGGTCGAAGTCGAACTTGAACATGAATGAACTTGAACGAATTTGAATGAACTTTAACGAACTTTATTTCAAGAATTGGAACATGATGAACAAGAACATGTTGGGCTCATACCCACAGAGAGGGAAATAGGAGGTTCAACATCTGACCTAATCAGAGAAAGGGTTCATAGGGAACAATTAGTTATAAGACTTCAACACTTTTAATTTTTATATACTCTGTGTTGCTCTCTATTATTTTTATTCTAAAATAATTTTAAAAGCATAATAGTTATGAATGGTCTCTCTCTCTCTCTCTTTGCTTCCATTGCTGATTGTAGGTAATTATTTTAGTTACTATTAAAAATATTTAAAAAGTTTTTTAAAAATTTTTACTCTAAATGTAATTTATTAAATCATAGACAAAATTTTTATAGGTTTAGGTTTTGTAATCGATAATAGTAACATTACAGACAAAATCAAACTGTTTGCTAATCTAATAAAAAATGTCGGTATATTGTATGTGTTTGTAACAAATGTTTTATGTATTTTTTTTAAGAAATTAACTCATATACTGATTATTTTAAATCACACTGTTCCATTGTTTTTAATTAGCACCTATTGTTACAATATTTGTAACTAAGTGAGCACCATGTATCTATCAACTTAATAACTAACTCATCTGCTGCATTGCTTAATTTGTAATACTTTGGATGTATTTTAGTAAGTATATTAGTGTTTATTCTCGGTATTGTTTGTGGTCTTCACATAAAACTATCTGATTATTTTTTTTTTTAAATCTGTTTTAAAAGAGTACCTACCTAAGTGTGGAGTTTCTTGCCCATTCTTCTTCCTTTTGGATGGGTGACTAGAATCATTTTATATTTTATTTTGTAAATTGAAAGTTCCCAAGTGAAGGCACTTGGGAACTTTTCAAAAATTGTTTGACTTTAACTAAGTAAGCGATTATTGTCCTTGAATAAAATCGTTTAACACACTTGTAACACTGTTTACTTTTTCCTAACTAAAATCAAATCTAATTAATATGTACCTACTTTCAGTAATTTTTAAATCATAACAATCATAATTTGTTTCCAAAAGTTGTGCATATTCTTCCTACATTACACAAAAAGTAATTATGATTTATCTCTGTGTAAAGAATTTGAATGGACGAGTGGTGAATCTGACTGTAGAAAGAGAAGTTATTGTACATAAATTAGAGGTAAAATATTGGTCGAAGTCTAACTTGAGCTTGGTCGAAGTCGAACATGAACTTGGTCGAAGTCGAACTTGAACATGGTATTGGTCGAAGTCGAACTTGAACATGGTATTGGTCGAAGTCGAACTTGATCTTGAACTTGGTCGATGTCGAACTTGAACTTGGTCGAAGTCGAACTTGAACTTGGTCGAAGTCGAACATGAACTTGGTCAACGTCGAACATGAACTTGGTCGAAGTCTAACATGAACAAATCGCGCGGAGAACTTTGTTTGCGTGTTGCAAGATTTGTGTGTTTAATTCGTAAGTAGATTTAGTACATAGATGCTGCTACCAGTATTATATCTCACTCTGTGGAAAGTGAAACCTTCTTTTTGTAATGGGAACAATATTATCAAAACTAATTTTTTAACAAATATTAAAACTCGTTCGATCAGACACTATTGAAGAGCTCCCTCCGTTTCCATTTTATTTGCAAGACTAAATTCCTCTATTCTCCCGCAGATATCCGGCATGCGTCTCCTAGAACGTTTCGGCATGTCAGAAGTGGGGATGGCACTGAGCAACCCCTACCGGCCTGTGGAGGCCAGGACAGTGGGCTGCGTGGGGCTGCCCCTGCCTGGGGTGGACGCTAGGATCGTGTCCGTGAGGGAGGACACCGGCGAACTGGAGCCTTTGATCACTGTGGAAACCCCCGTGCCTGAGACACAGGTTGGTCATTTTTGAGTTTTCACAAGCTTTTAAGTAACTTTCAAGTTTTGTATGTAAGTTGTCCGCTTGAACTTCCCGTAAAAAGTTAGCAGCTGATCAGAATTAGTATAGGAGGTCTAATTATTAAATATAAATTATTCTTTTCTGAATTCATTATTAGTTTCAAAACGGAAATAAATACGTAGATCCAGTCTGATTGTGTCTTCATCGACATTCAACGTGATCCTCAAAAATGTTTACTAATGAGACCCATACACAATTTATTGTTAGGATTCCTGTAAAGAGATATGAGCCTACTTTCGATTGGAAAATATCGTGTAGCTTAAAGCGCTATTAACTGCCAACGACCTTGAGTGGTTTAGCTTGCGTGTTGTGCTGTGCTGAGCTTACGTAACGCTTCGTACGTCCACCCAGTAATAGGACTCGCCCATTAAGGAGCGCTGTCTGAAATTAGACGCATTATTAATTTAATATGCATAAAATAACAGGTATTATACTAAAACACGCATACTAAAATATAAATAATTAAATAATCTTTGAAATGGTGATCTTTTAGATGGTTTCATAAAAACGCGCTTTATAGTTTTTGCTTGTTTCTCAATTTTTATCCGCGATAGACATAACTTTACAAATTAATTACACTATGTTATAAAAATATAATTTCAAATGTTCACATATTATTATCAAATTACGAAGAAAATTGTCTAGTTATATATATTTTTTTCATAGAAATACAACTAGACGTTTAGACGTGATCTTCAATTAAAAATGGGAGCTCAACGATTTGACGAACAATACCAACCTTAACTGTTAATAACACGTATACATTTATGATTACACGTTCCTCTACAGATATGCCTAGACCGTCTCGGTCTATCGGTAAAGGACTTCTTCGTGGAATCTGATGGGTACGACTGGCAGCCTCCCAAGCAGACCGTACACAAGGAGCTCGCCAACAACGTGTACCAAGGAGAGCTGCTTATTAAGGGGCCTGCTGTCTTTACTAGGTAGGATTTAACTATGTTCGGGTCAGCTTCCAGTTTACCCGGATGCATCTGAGTGTAGAATGTACATAGAGCGACTTTTTTTGAAGTGAAAAGTTCTTTAGGTGCGTTGGGCATTTTTGAGATGAGAAAAAACTATTGAACTCGCGCGTCACCATCACCGACCGTCGTAGCACTCGTAGCGGCTTGTTTTCATTTGAAGTGAAAACCGACACCGACACCGTATTACTTGTAGCGGATCGCGTAGCGGAATTTGTTCAAGTTTCCAGTTCTGTCGGTACTCCCGGAGGGCCAGTTTTTTTTTTAACGTGTGGAAATCCTCATGGATGTCCTCCGCCCCGGAGTGGTACAGGGGTCATGGGAGTGTTTGAAATAGTCACCGCGACCCTGGCACAGGCAACTGAATGAACAGGGGTGGGTTTTAGTCAGTAAGAGTCTGACACGCCCTCCCGCTCCACCCAAAGCTGGAGAAGTTATTTGATGATTACCCAACCAAAAAAAAAGGCGTATGTCAAATTCTATATTCAAATATTCTATAATCTATTTTTAAATCCTCAAAATTTAAAAAAATATATTTTAATGTTGATGATTTATTTTAATAGTTAAATGCTTTAAATATGAGTATGCTAAGTCTATATTTTTTATACTCTAGACCAAGACAGTCTAAGAAATCACAAAAGTTCGTATTACTAAATTGAAATGACATAGTAATTATGAATTACCTTTTGCATGTAATCTGTAATAGCCATTCAAGTCCTGATTGAGGTAATCACCACATATGTCTAAATACTTATGTACCTAATGAATTAACTAGTTAAAAGGGTACACACAAATAACAATTAGGGTATCCGTTAATTCTAATCATCATCAAGAATAAAATTAGTCGAGTAACAACTGAATTAAACAATATTTCATGATCGAAGGAAGAAGTATTCTGGTTCCTCAGAATAACAAACAACCACTGAGAAGCATGGTGATATCAGATGTTAGCAGTAGAAATGCTCAAAATGAACTGAAGTTACGAAAATGATTTAAAAAAAAAAACGCAAATGGTGCCGCAACATGAAGTGTGTCATAAAAATACAAATAAATGATACTATATCTGTGTGTAAGGATATAATGGCCAACCTTATGATTCCAGAGATAGCCTCATTTTTTATGTCAGCGCCATACATTTTTTTCTTAAAAAAATTATAACTCCTTCATTTGTACACGCAATAGGGAATATGCTTGAAAAACTTAATAACTTCGTCGCTGATGATGATATTTTGTAAATTCCTTCATATTTGTTCACTATAGTTAATAAGTCTTCAACTGAACAAAAAAAAATATCATGCATATGCCCTATTGCCTCATACGAAGTTTTTTAGAATAGTAATGATCAGCAGACTCCATTTCTACCCAAAAAATGCTATTATATGTCTGTGAAAAGCGATTTTCAGCCCACTGTGCGCCGGCGAGGACTCGCTCCACAAGTTGGTCGCCGAGCGACAAGAGTTATCAAAGCTAACTCGCTCAGCGACACTCGCTCAGCGGTCAGAACTCACACTGAGAGACCAACCCGAGCGAGTGGTGCGGGTAGTCGCACTCGAACACTTGCCCAGCGTTAAAACTATCGGAACTACCACTCGCTACTCGCTCATCGCCGGCGGTGGGACAAGTGCCTTATGTTTATTACTATTAACATATTAATAGGACCATAAAAAGGATAAAGATACTCGCATAAATAAATAAAAAAACTAGAAATGATTAGGTTAGTCAGCTTTATCATTCTAAAAATAAAATATTTGACATCATTCATATTTGGGTAATTTCCATAGTTGAATGAATGCATTTATTTTTATGTTAATTTCAGAGGACAGTGGCGCCAGGCGGGTTTTGTTATTATTTGATTTCGATTGATATCTTATGTCAGAGTAGATCGACCTTGAAAACTATTTTGATGTACTCGTATATGACGATTAATTAAATATGAATTAAATAAAACCTGATTCCAGTTGTGAGTGTAGTCTGAGGTTAGACTCGTAAATGTCCTGCCAGGGTCACGGGAGTCTGCCCAGAGGTCGTGGATAAATTCGAAACAGAGTTACCGCGCCCCTGGGCACTCAGGCAGGGAAGGAACAGGGGTGGGTTTTAGTCAGTAAAAGTCTGACATGAAGAGCGGGCGAAGTCATTGCATGATTTCCCATCCGCAAAAAAAAAACGCGTCTGGTCTCGTAGTAGTGGTATTAAAAAATAAGCCTTATTACAATCACATAGGACGCACTGACTTATAAATCATAGGACGAAGAAGTCATAGGATGATTTCCCACCCCAAAGGGTCTTGGGAGTGTTTGAAAGAGTCACCGCGCCCCTAGCGTAGGCAACTGCAGGAATACGGGTGACTTTTAGTCAGTCAGAGTCTGAAGTCTGATGACAAACCTATCCAACGATACCCCACACTATAGGATAGGCGAGAGAAAAAAATGTCATTCCCACTTTACATGTACGGGGAATACTGTAACAAAATGTTTCGTTTTCTTGCCGTCATTAATGACGCCAAGAAAACGAAACATTTTTTTACCCTACTAATATTATAAATGTGAATGTAAGTTTGTTTGTTACGCTTTCACGCGAAAACTACTTAACTGATCATCATGAAACTTTGTACACATATTCTTGGAGGTACAGCAACTGCAACATCTGGTAATGTAACTATATTTACTGTGTTCAGCAATAAAGAATTGAATTGAAAAAAAGGTGTTAGAAGTAACATAGGATACTTTTTATGAAAAAAAAAATATATTTTTTACGAAAGATACATAAACGCGGGTGAAGCCGCGGGCACAGCTAGTATTATATGCAAAATTGCAGCTTTCTATTAATAACAGTATCTTAGATATGTCTGACGGACAGACGGATAGACCGTAACTATAAGGGTTCCTTGTCTTTGTTAGGACTACGAAACCCTAAAAAGTATGTTTTAATTTTTATAAAAAGAAAGGTTGGAATTTGAAATTAGCCAAAATTTGAAAATTATTTCGAATTCGTAATTTAAATATAACTTTTCTATCAATAAAATAATTTTCTTAAACGGATGACTATTTCCAGAGTTAACCTTTTTATATTAAAATTGAATAATTTTCTATACTTACTTAAAAAAAAAACACTATTTTTATTTTTCGTCTTATTCTCAGCAAACCCTATGATCCTTTGATACCCATATCATGGAAATGCATAAAAAATAACTAGTCCGCCATCTTTGGGAGTCCGACATATTTGATTTAAAATGACGTCACTTAGCTAAAAATGCATTGTCATTGATCCTTGATAAGTGTGCGAAGTTTCAATTCAGTCCGACGTTTTGAAGTGGGTTAAAATCACGTTACATAGATACTTCTCTACTCTTTATGCTAAAAACCAAACAATTCAACATCTTAATCGTAGGTAATTATCCAAAATTGATTTTACAAGTCCCTAGCCTTTTACAGTGCGTCACAATTTTATTATATTTGTAGCTCAATGCTAGGACTTATTTAAAAGTTAAATCAGACTATTTTTAGCCAGTCCATAAATCAGTATTTAATATTTCATATTTGCATTAGTTAAAAGGTATTCTTAGTTACCAGTAATGACGCAAATAGATGAAAAAATGACGACCCTCATTCATTATAATAGCTAAAAGAAGGTCACAGATAATGCGTTTCCTTGGTTTAAGAAAAGGATTGACGCGCATACGCATATAATACGTCATAGATTTGAGGTTGAATATAATATTACCTACCTTTTTTTGTTGGGGTGGGAAATCAGCCATTGACTTCTCCCGCTCTGGGTGGAGCGGGAGGGCGTGTCAGACTTTTACGGACTAAAACCCACCTCTGTTGCAGAAATACTATTTCCTATTGTAGGAACGAAGAGGGATCAAAAAGTTTGAAATAAACAAAACATTTATTTGCTATTAAAGGTACAGGTATTACAAATAGATATGAGGTACACTGTATTTTGGGTCGTCGGAGTATCTGAAAGAGTCACCGCGGCTCTGAAACGCTCAGGCAACTAAATGATACGGTTGGGTTTTAGTTTTTAGATTAAGCCACTTACTGTCCACATCAACATTTGTGATGAGAAAAATAATTGAGAAAATAAATGTATACATTATTATAGTAAGAGTCTGAAACAAAGAGTAGGAAAAGTTATTTGAAAATGGGAATTTGGCAATTATCTTTTAACTCTTTATTCAAATTGCTTCTGCCAACGGCTTCGCCCGCGTGGATTTAGTACTTCCCCCAGTATAAATTAAGCCTACGTGCTATGCCAGACTATAATCTATCTCTGTGCCAAATTTCATACAGATCCGTTCAGCCGTTCTGGCGTGATTGAGTATCAAACATACAGCCATCCATCTATCCATCCAAACTTTGGCATTTAATTTTATAGGAGTAGTAGGATAGGATTGTAGGATTTTTTCAGTTTTTTTTTTTACATAATTGTGTGATAATCAGAGGTCGGAATTAGGTAGAGTTATTTGTGATTTCATACAGCGAAAGAATAAAGTGGATATGCCTCAAATCCCGAGATTAATTTTATAGAGCAGAAAAATCTCGTGATTTATTAAATTAAAAAGCTATTTATTTTTACACAAATTAAACCACTGCATGCGCGACGTTGCCAAATTTACATCAACGACATCGGATGTCCGAAGTTGCAAAATTCCAATGCGCACACGCGCGATGTTGCCACATTTGTAGTTCACACAACATAGCTTGTGAGAACAAAAGAAAACAATAGACGTTTTTATTCTTATTTATTTGTAATATTGTTGGCCAGGGGATTGTCCATTAGAAATCCCGGGAAGATCCATATTAATATCAACATTTCGATGCAAGTACATAAATAAGTCTGCCTAATTCCGACCTCTGGTCATAATAATAATTATATTATAATTCTTTTTAGCGAATCATCTTGCAAATTACTTCAAAAACATTATTTGATTAGATTGTACTCCTACATAATCAATCAATTTTACGACACTACAACAACAAAAAATGTTTCAGGTACTGGAACAGAGCCCCAAAACTGGACAATTCAGACTTCACCGATGACGGCTGGTTCCGTACGGGCGACACGGTCTCATTCGAGAACGGCAAGTTCAGGATCCTCGGACGAACCTCCGTGGACATCATCAAGACTGGAGGGTACAAAGTAAGCGCGTTGCAGGTCGAATCCGCCATTTTGGATCACCCTAGCATAGCCGATGCCGCCATTTTGGGTATTGAAGATGACAGTTACGGTGAAATTGTTGCTGCGGTCTTGGTACTCAAAGAAAATACTAAGTTAACTTTGAAAGAATTGAAAGAATCAGCTGGGAAGAAATTAGCGCCATATCAGATTCCAAAAACGATGTTGGTCACAGATATAATGCCTAGGAACGCGATGGGTAAGTTAGATAAGAAAGAGATACGCAAGTTGTTCGGGAAACAGTTAGAATTGCCTAAGATAAAGTAAGTTTCGTTTCGGCGGTGTAAGTGTATTGTAAAATGTCTTTTATTGAACTTGGGAACTGATGTTGTAGGAAGCCGATTTCTTTTTTTTTTATTAAAAGGGTTCCGCTTTGCTGTTTCGTTACGGAACGCTAAAAAGCGTATGTAGGTACAGAGACTCAAAACACAAGTTTAATCTATTTTCTGTTCCCTTCTTGTCTGTTTATTATATGTGTGTACATGAATTGTTAAATAAATAAAGTAAGCGTCACACACTCACGAAAATATTTGTAAAAGCGAATATGAACAAACCTTTGTTATGAATATGAACACTAATATTATTTTATCATATATGAAAGAAACTTTAGCTTACCACAGCTTTTACGAATATGAAAATTTAACGCATACGGATAAGGTTCATAATCGAATGAAACGCTTTCTTCACTTAGCAAAGTCAAAGATAATCTTGCATGAGTCTTGGTATTTGTATGTAACACATACTTACCTAACTTTAAATTGCATCAAAATCTTCGTCAACAAACATTATTAAATAATAATAAGAATAATAATATGCCACAACTATCACACAAAGTCATCTAGTCCCAAGCTAAGCAGAGCTTGTGTTATGGGTACTAGACAACTGATAAATATACTTATATATTTCTAAATACATATATATTATTATTTAAAAACTTTAATTTTATCAAAATCAGAATCTTAAGGCCATATATCTGCCCATCAGAATGAAGAACTCTCTTCAAAGAATTCGTACTATTCCCCATACACCTTCACTATGTGGGACCTGATGTAAGCTACTGATGTCGCTTCTGGGCCCAAAGTATACAAAAAGTTTGGAAACCATTGATTTGGAAGAAGAAGTTGATAAATTCCCAAAAAAAAATTGCACCGTCCATACATATTTGATCAGACGATGATAACCAATTTTGTTGGTATTTTTCCATGACTTAGAGGAAGTTGTTCATTTCCATGGACAGTGGTGCCAAGTTTCTATAACTAAACTAAAATTAGAGAATCGCTATCTTTAACTAAATGGCAGTGCGAGAAAAGGACGGCTATAGCTATGAACTAAGTTAGAGATGTCAAACTAGTTTACGCCTTGCGCTTTGCCGTGTTTTTAGTCGACACGTTTTTACATGTTCCCTTAATTTCTATGGAAATATTAGTTCAACTAAATTTGACAGCTCTAATTTACGTCCGTCTCTTTCTTGTTTTATTAGAAAGAAAAAGAATAAAGATAGCAATAACCAAAATTAAGTTTAGTTTGTGCACAACAGGATCGGCACCAGTAGCAGTTTTTAAAATATGATCCTTCCGTTACATTTTATATTTTTATAATGGGACTGGTAAAATAAACATACAGTACTATGATGATGGATATGGCAATATAGAAACAAGCTTATAAATAAATAGAATATTTTTTTTTTTAAATTAAGAATCAATACTCATATACCTTACAACGTAACATACGTATCCCACAGCTCTCATATTAATAAGCATTGTGTAAAAACATGCCAAATGTCAGATAATATCACTTAAGCTTAAATACCAGTCAGGGTTGTAAAGAACTTTTACTATAGGATCTACTCTGGAGTATGCAAAAAAACATCACTGTTTTAGTATATTTATGTTCGCGTGACTCGACAAATGTAGGAAAGTGCAGATTTTTATTCCTTATAGGGTTGGTCCCAAAAAAAAAATTGTTTACGTTCACCACGAGAAAGTACTTCCACCCCCTTAAAGATTGTCAACTAATTAAAAGTCACTGATTTGTGAGAACTTTACTTTATTTAAAACTATGTATGTTGAACAAAATATTTAAAAAAAAGTATTTTTTAAAAATCATGTACAATGGATGTTACCTGGGTACAAAATTAATAAATGATATTTATTTTGCAAACAGGTTATAAATAACACTTACACGTTAATTTTTTTGTCAGTTTAAGCTAGATGAGGCCAGAATAATTATATTTATTCCGTAAGTTAGATTCTCAAAAAATCTAGGACACATATTTTTTTCTTTAAGAAATCAATAAATAATGCCAAAGATAAAACGCATTAACGTTCAGGAGTGGGTTGGTTACATCACTACGTGCGTTAAGGCGTATATAGCCGCCAAGTGGCGCCCTCATTGAATAAAAAATCGTAGCAAAGCGTAGAAAATAAAGACTAAAGAATCCTATGTTGCGTTTGTTACAAAGAGGATATAGTTATTTATGATACTAGTGCGGTAAGTTGGTTTTTACAAACGAGTAGACGAATGTAAGCCCGAGACGAAGTCGAGGGCTTACCATAGTCACGAGTTTGTAAATACCAATCCGCACGTGTGTCATACAACGTTTTTCAACACCTTTGCGAGAAAACAGTACCTAGAATAATGAGTAATGAAACCGACTTTTTCAATATACTATTTTTAATATCAAATAAGAAATTAAGTATACAGATTGGTTACTCTCGGAAATTAATAGTAAAATTTGAACAATTATTGAAATTTAGTGAAATATGCTGTTTTGGAAGCTAAACTGACTGGCTGACATTATTAAGTTCACACGTATTATGTTGAAAGAGAGAATGTGGCGTAAACGTCGGCGACGACGGCGGTGATGGCTGTGGCGGCGGCGGTGGCTGGACGTTTCCGCGTGAGGTAGAAGGGCGCGGTTCCACAGCATTATTTATATTTATAGATTTTGTTATCTTGTGGCCTATTTCAATTTTATTGTGCACCGAGTCTTCAATATAACCCTCTGCAACATTATTAGAGCGCCATCCTCCGTGGCGTTTCAGTGTAATGATATCGGCTCCGGAATTCGCTAGCAATGTTGCAGAGGTTCTTCTAAAGCTGTGACCGGTATAACTAGCCGGATTATCCAACTTCAAGAACGTGGCTATTTCTTTTGGTACACTACCGATTTTGTTAACGCCAACGACTTGCCGGATGCATTTACCGTTTTGGTACTTCTGAAAGAATCTATTACTCTTTGCGTTTGTAATTCTTAGAGCTTGATACTTCTTGACAATTGCGTAAAACTCACCATGTATGGTGAATGTACGAGGGATTTTGGTTTTTGTGTCAGGTATCTTGACAAGCAATAAGTCCCCATGGTTTTCGATATCGCTCACATTTATGTTGGCTAATTCTTGTCGTCTGCACGCCCCAGATATACCAAAAATGAATACAGCCTGTAATAAAATACAAGTAATTTACGTATGCTTTATGTGGTGTATACCCACAGGTAAATTACCAAATTAACTACCAAATTTAAATACCTACCTACTAAATTAAGCATTGCCTAGGCTTAATAAACTATTTTAGCAAATAAGTAGGTATGTTGGTAGCTACAAAAAGGTTTATAGTAAAGAAAAGTTTTAAAAACGTACCTTAGTTAATAAATATTTATTATCTGGCGCCTCATTAAGGAAATTTTCTACGTTAGCTGCAGTGAACACTTTTGATTTCTTGCTTTTATAGCCATCCGACAGTCGTTTCAAAAATACATGTAATTTTGTGTATTTCGTTATATCAATGTCACTATTGATTTTTAGAGTGCTTTTTAACATTGAATATATTGACCACATTGAGGAAGGCTTATACTTCACACGTAATTCATTGAAATAAGCCATCAAAACATTTTCAGAGAATGATTGAGTATTTCTTCGAGTCTTCCATGACATAAAATTATTGTAAATCATTAAATACCGCTCTCGCGATTTTGGCGGCAAGAGACCATTTTCTGCAATTTGCGCCTCGTTCAAGATTTCTGGGGGAGCAGAGTCCATATTAATATCGGATTCCTCGCTTGAACTCATAGTATTAATTTGTTTTTAGATATCAGTCGGAAAACTCGGAAAGTCGCAACAATCTTTCGTTTCGTTACAAATTTTTATTTTCCTTTTGTTCCTTGTGGAACAGGCTAAGGTCAGAGACCATGCTGCCTGGTCATCAGTTAATTCATATTTTTTCCCATTAGAATGCAGATGTAACACATTATAATGTTTTTGCAGTATTTGGCAGTAAATGTATCAAGTCGGCCAACCCGGCAAGTTTCACTGAGGTAGTCAAAACTACAATAAAATTCTCAGCTTCATTTTACCGAGATCGCACCTGTTTCAATGATTCCACATGTTGCCCAGTTGCGTAGACACTTGAGACACAAAACTACACCAATTTTACATCAGAATATCTACCAGGAATCAATTTGCAAATAATAAAAACAGCCACTGAACTTCACTACAAGAAGTCCCGCCAAAAACTCCATGACGTTTCTAATAAGAAATTGCCGCGAATTTGCAACCGGCGTGCGCGTGGTTAAAATTAGAACTACATCTTTCGTTTCATTTTATATAGTATTGTATTTAATCTATTATTGTATTAGTGAGACAAACGTATTGAATAAAAGCGTTTCCAAGGAGGTTCGATCATTGAGCTTATTTATTCTCATAATGTGAAACTCCTTGGTGGATTTCTTACATATTTTTTATGGAAATTAAAAAAAAAACCGTAAAGGATACGCACGGCGCTATACAAGGGAGCGTGCGGTAAAATAGGTACTTAGGTGAGAGTATCTATTTTACCGCACGTTCCATTGTATGGTGCGTAATTTTGAAGTTTCGAACAATGTATACAGGCATCGTAAGTGCATTTTTTGAGCAAATGTGTTGAAAAGGTATTTTTACGTTGTGGAAGCATGACTCAAAGTGTTTCGTATCCAAAGTAGTAAGCAAAAGTACCAAAAACGGCTGTTTTTGACACTTTTGCTTACTACTTTGGATACGAAACACTTTGAGTCCTGTTTTAACAACGTAAAAATACCTTGTCTTATGTGTAACAAACGCAACATAGGATTCTTTAATCTTTATTTTCTATGCTAAGATACGAATTTTTCTTCAATGAGGGCGACACTTATGGGGAGGTAGGCCCTTAAGAGAAGCACATTTTTGACGCAGGTGTGACGTCACGCGTAATTTTAACGCACTGTATCGTCCTCATTTTTTTGTTTACGTGACAAAATACGTGTCCAATATTTTATGGTAATCTAAATGACGGACAAAATAGATATTTTTTCAGTTATTTACCCTATTATTTGTATAGCAATCAAATTGTGAAGTCAAGTTACTTACAAACGAAAAATACAAAGACTATAATACAATTTAATGGCGCCGGCTTGACTTGAGCGGAGACGATTGAATTCTTTCTGTCATCTGCTATAAAGATCACATAAATAACCATTGTTGGCCAAGATGGGTCCCATAATAATATTTCGTAATTGTTAGTTTATTGGTTCCAATTAAATTATATAGCAAAACTATGCACAGATAGTGGTCGTATAAATCGAATTAGTTTATTTTTTGTTATGTACCTACTTGAAAATATTTGTTCGAATTTTAAATTGATTAAAGTAAAATTATTAAATTCATTAAATGCTTATTTAATTATGATTAAATTCTGATTATTTAATTATTATTAAATTCTGATTATTTAATTATTATTAAATTCTGATTAATAAATTATTATTAAATTCTGATTAATAAATTATTATTAAATTCAGTTTATTAAATTATTACTTTCAAGTAACTACACTACTATTTTTTTGTTTTATCCTGATTTGATATCGATGAACCCGGATGTCCGTAGAGTCTTACTAAGTAATTTTAATTATATCCCATTATTTAAACTTGGCTAGATAGTACCCTTGGCTTGGCACTTTGTAATCGCTTTAAAACTGAATATAGCGATTTAGGGTCATACTTATAAAAGAAAATAACTATATACAGGGTGTAACAGAAAGGTGTGGTCATATTTTAAGAGCCGGTTCCGCACATGGAAATGATCAAGTTTCTCCAAGAAAAAATAGAAAATTCCCAAAAAAAAAATTGAACTTTTCATACAAAGTTATCATCAGATGATCAATATTTGTATGGGAGGTAAAACATTTTTTTAGAATTTCTTCGGATTTTCTTGAAAAAAGTTGTTCATATCGATGGGCAGATGCAGTTCTTAAAATATGACCACACCTTTCCGTTACACCCTGTATATTGAAAAAAACTGATTAACAGGTTCTTCTTGCAACATTTTCTACCCGGAAAAGAGGTAGATGTGGGTGGCAAAGTGGTCATTTAAAGGAGGCTTTGCCCTTTAAACAGTTGAATTTGGTGGTTAAACTAAGCATGTTATTGTTAGTGAGTTTTTATAAATTGATGTTTAACTTTTTGTTTTGTTTAATTTATCGTTGATTAGTTTGTAGTGTTAATTTGGAAATGATGCATTTATTTCAATTCACAATTACCTTTTTTCGTATGCCTGTTTTTTATGAAATAACAAATAAATTATGTAATTTGTACGTACTACGTATATTATTTTTTGGAAATAACGATATTATTGTTTTATGTTTCGTTGTGATTTCGTTGAGTTCTGATACATTGAATGAAAAATAAAATGAGGCACACATAATGTCTAATAGCCAACCTTAGGCATCCATAAGGCATCTCTAAGGTTGGTAACGCAGCCAGTGTATTTCAGACAAGGATGTTAACTAAAATTTTTGTGGATTCTTTTAATGTCGTACTGTTAAGTTCGTAAGAAACACTAATGTATTCTGTAACTACTAACCGATAAGGTCGATTCCTGGGTACACAAATAATAACTATTTAGTCCGTAAGCTAAGTTACCAAAAAAATTGGACAGGTTGGTATTTATTGCTTTACCAAATCAATAATTGCTTACCATCAGGTGAGGTAGTGGTCAAACGCGAGCCTGTGAATGATAAAAAAGACAAAGATAAAACACGTCAAGTTCAGGAGTCCGGCTTGTTAAGTCACTTCGTGGCAAAAAAGACAAAGATGAAACACGTCAAGTTCAGGAGTGGAGGCTTGTTAAGTCACTTCGTGGCAAAAAAGTCAAAGATAAAACACGTCAAGTTCAGGAGTGGAGGCTTGTTAAGTCACTTCGTGGCAAAAAAGACATAGATAAAACACGTCAAGTTCAGGAGTCCGGCTTGTTAAGTCACTTCGTGGCAAAAAAGACAAAGATAAAACACGTCAAGTTCAGGAGTGGAGGCTTGTTAAGTCACTTCGTGGCAAAAAAGACAAAGATAAAACACGTCAAGTTCAAGAGTCCGGCTTGTTAAGTCACTTCGTGGCAAAAAAGACAAAGATAAAACACGTCAAGTTCAGGAGTGGGGGCTTGTTAAGTCACTT
Source organism: Polia nebulosa (assembly GCA_951329385.1). Taxonomy (NCBI): domain Eukaryota; kingdom Metazoa; phylum Arthropoda; class Insecta; order Lepidoptera; family Noctuidae; genus Polia; species Polia nebulosa. Next base: position 12,167,743 of record OX589600.1, on the reverse strand, counting down.
CGTGGCAAAAAGTGTACCAAGGCGTCACGCAAAATTTCAACGCACTGTATCGTTTTTATTTTTTGTTACGTTTTTGGTAATCTAACTGACGGACTAAAATAGATTGTATTATATTAGGTTTCAGATAAATTTGCAATAAAGTACATTGACCTTTCCCTAATAACTCTTCGTAGGTACCTGAACAATTAAATATAAATCGTTTTTCATTATTAGACAATGTTAAGGATCACGAGAGATGTTGATTCGGGACAGCTTTGAGTCATTAATTCCGTTTTTCAAATTAAAAATGTCAATAAATGTAGGTGGGTCAATGACCGTTATTGCACGTTTATTTGGAACAACCTTTAGTCACCTACCTATTATAATAATCATGATTGTTAGTGTTTTAATGTTGTTTAAAGTAGGTAAGGTGCAATTGAAGGAAAAGCTAGAAAAAGATTATTTTTGTACTAGGCTTTGGTTGTAGCCCGTAGAATATAATTTAAGAAAATGGAGAAAAAAAAGCAAGTCTAATGAATACTATTGTAATTGTTTTTTAATGTTTAAAAAAAGTGAAATGCTTGCAGATTTGATATTTTTTATCGTTTAATAAAAACGGTAAATTCTTCAGATTTACGTTTTAAACCTCCTGATAAAATCAAGAGTGTAGTAAGTTATGCTATCTCACAGAGCGTTCAAAACGCAGCTTACTGAACGCGCTTCTCGGTCGCCTGTAAATATTTGGTTCGTATGGAAAGTATAACTTGCCGTCTCTACGACAGAGTGATGAGACGTATTGGTGCTCTATGGCATAATGAACCTTATTTATAGAAAAATAAGCATATGACTGGTTACACTGATTAGCAGGTTCTCAATTCAAAATTTTCTCTATGTTGAATTTGAATTTAGAATCCGCTAATCCGTATTTAAACTAAGCATGGTTAGCGAATTTTGTAAAATGAGGCTGAATATACGGTAATTTTAAACAGCCTGTACCTTTATTGTCGTTAAAATTTATCAAATCGAAGTAATTTCGAAAGGGGATTAGGGAGTAAGAATAAAGTTTTTTTTTAACAATTTGTTGTTCCTTTGAAATGTATCGGGCTCGTTCGTGATGATGATGACTGATGTAATGTTGTTATAATAATGTATTGAAACATGTAACGTTGAATAAAAGACAATTCAAGTATTTAATTATTTTATTTTATAGTCATTAAGTTAAAGGCAGAGTGGTAGCTAGTCTCCAAAAATGAGTACGTACATTTTTTAAAAATTGCTACCACTTGTATAGTTCGATACAAAGTTAATGACGTGTCTGAAGTTCGCGTTTCTCTGCGCACCCCACCCCTCAACCCCGCTGTCACATGAATTTGCTACTACGCAGCGACCGGCGGAGTGTTCCGATCCGCCATGAGCTTTGATTCTACTTGAAGAAGATCGTCTCCTTTCATCTAGATAGAAATGTGTGCATTACCATTTGGAGATAAGGGTCAAAATGCTTCGACTCTGCGTCAATTTGCCTTGAGCCTTACCCTTTTCGCACGGTTTTTGGCCTATCCTACAGGGATCACACATTTTTCCGGGATAAAAGTAGCCTATGACACACGCTGATAGTGTAGCTTTCTATCAGTGTAAGAATTTTGTATTTTTTTTTACTTTTTTTTTTAAACTCTGGCAATCTGAAAAAACTGAAACATAAACGCATTAAGGAGGATTCATCATCTTTGAGTGTTTATTGAAAAAAAGAAATGACTTCAAAAAGCCATGGTAAAACAGTAAAATACCTACTGGGAATGCGTTTTTAACCGACTTTTTTAAATTATGAGTGTAAAATATGGTGGTTAACATTTTCCCTCCGCCTGTAAAAGGGTTCGGACAAGAAGTTCCGGAGATTAACTTTTACAAAAATCTAAACGAACTATTTTATATATATTGCTATGAATACGTAAAATTGTCACGTCCTATGGCTACTCGCTCACACGCCGGCTTTGTAAGCGCGAGGCAAACAGAGGATAATTATGCCATTTCTATTCGCATAAATTAACTGTGAATATTGTTTAAAAAATACTCCAAAAAATTTTACCTGTATTACAAGCAGTTTTTGTTCTATTCAAATAAAATAATTTAAAAAATATATATTCTATTAGTTTTTGTAAAAGGCATTGCGAATCACGCGACATGTGATTTTGACATCTATGGCACTGACATAAGCTTTGTAATGCAGTGTGTAATGCAACAGTTTTAGCAATTTGTAGACATATCTACATAAATGATTCTACTGTAGTATTCATTATAAACAAGAAAAAGCGCGTACAGCTAAGGAGTGAATTCGATGCTGGAGTCTATGTTTTCCGATAACTACAACCTGGAAGTCCTTAAGACAAGAGTAAATAGATTACTTCTAGGCAAGTGTGCTCCATCGTGGCTAACATCATCGCTTACCCGATGGCTCGTGTTTGACCACTATCTCACGGTCACTTCACCTGATGGTGAGGTGAGATAGTAGTCAAACCCGAGCCTATCATTGACAAAAAAGGTCAAAGTTATCAAATTTACAATTTATTTAAGTAAACCTACAACTTAAAACATATAAATAATATTAGTATCAAACATACAGATTTTCAACAAAATATCGTTTATCAAATAATTGGATACATTATTAAACTCACTTTGGTATATCTTAATTTTACAATACAGTAATTAACTAATTTTATTTACAACACAGTAATTGACTAATTTACAATACATATTTAAAAATAAAATGTCATGGTGTAACTAAGGGCCAGTTTCTGAATTGAGTATTTAAAGTTAAGAATTTTTAAAGGTTTGCAGTTTAAAGTAGAGTTTGACAAATATGTACTCAACTTCAAATTCCTAATTCAGAAACGGGGGTTAGTCTTAAAACAATAAAATTTATTAATACAGTTAAGTGGAACAATAAAGAACTGGCTTCAGTTACTACTATTGATCAAATACAGGTCAATCTTATAACAAGACATAGTTAAGGCGCAGTTATGCGACTTTTAATGGTTTTTAATTGAACATCACGTCTAAACGACTAGTCTTATTTCCTTGAATAAAAAATATGTTACTCTAGACAATTTCCGTCGTTATTTGATCTGAGAATATTTGAAATTATATTTTTATAACATAGTGTAATGAATTTGTAAAGTTATCTCTAAAGCGTATAAAAAATTGAGAATCACGCAAAAACTATAAAGTATTTTTATGAAAACTTCACCATTTTAAAGATCATTTAATTATTTATAATTTAGTCTCAGTGTTTTATTTTAATACCTGTTGTTTTATGTGTAATAAATTAATAATGCGTCTAATTTCGGACAGCGCTCCTTGATGGGCGAGTCCTATTACTTGGGACGTACGCGTTACGTGAGCTTAGCACAGAACACGCAAGCTAACCACTCAAGGTCGGCAGCAGGTTAGGCAGTCGATGTTATAAAATGTGAGAAAGAGACGACATGAATACCTATACTTTCCAGAAATACCGTAGGTACTGACAAAATTTTCGCCGTCCTCCTTGCACATTTTATGACTACGACTGTAATAAGTCTTGGGATTTTTAGGATTGGCTAACCAATCCCAAGTCAATAAGTGTTAGCGTTTGTGGAAAACGAACGTAGACGAACGTTTTAGTGACTTGGTCACTAAAACATACCCGGTTTCCGAATTGAGAATTTGAAGAAGAACTTTCAACTTCGAATTCTCAATTGAGAACGTGGTTAGCGTTTGGCCACTGAAAAAAATCATTAAATTAAGAATATTGTCTATTTCTAAATAGACATAGGAATTTGTAGGAAGCTTCTAGCTGCCGTAGTAGCGTTCATCAAACACGGCGGACTGAACATCGCATTACGCTGTAGAATTCGGCCAACCCGAGTACGATGCTAATATTATGCCTATTGTAATTACATATACCCGGTTTCCGAATTGAGAATTTGAAGAAGAACTCTCAACTTCGAATTCTCGATTTAGAAGCCTAAGGTTACCGACTTCCACCTCAAAAAAATAATTAAATTATAAATCTTGTCTTTATGTAACTTCTGGCTGCCGCATTAGCTTTCACCAAACACGGCGGACTGAAGGTTGCATACGTTATAGAATTCGACCGACTCGAGTACGTCGCAGCCACGGTCGCTACTATATCTATCGTCGTCACATACAGCCGATTTCCGAATGGAGAATTTGAGGAAGAACTCTCAACTTCGAATTCTCAATTGAGAAATGTGGGGTGATCGACTGTCCCCTCAAAAATTACATTAAATTAGAAATTTTGTCTTTATTTCTAAATAGACATAGGAATTTGTAGGAAGCTCCTAGCAGCCGCAGTAGCGTTCATCAAACACGGTGGACTGAAGGTCGCATACGCTATAGAATTCGCCCAACTCGAGTACGTCGCAACCACAGTCGCCACTATGCCTATAGTCATCACAATCAAAGCTAAAACTACATCATACCACTTGATAGCATACTCATCTTCTTCCTTCAGTTCTATTGTATATTCTGTAAATGTTTTATATTTCGTTTGTAAAGCGTCTATTAAGAGCGGGCTTTTTGACAGGTCGCCATTTTGAGCCCCGCCATTTTGGACTCCGCCATTTTGCGTTCCGTTTCGTTTCTCCGTCAATTTAGAACCCATTTTGGATTTCATATAGCATAGTTTGAGGAAGAATACTGGAGGACATATGAACATTAAAGGTCCTGTGAGGGTGGAGCCGACCAGACCCATGACTAAATCGAATCGTGGGACGGATTCTGCTAAAATTACTCCTAACGCTACGATGCTTGATCTTATTAGGCAGCGTTGGAAGCAGAAATCTGGAACAAAAACATGCAATGTTAATGTCATACTCCTGCCCTTAAACTACTATACATATCGGGTGTAAAAAGACAGTTTCCGAAGCAGAAAACCACATATTCTACCCATTATTTGGATATTTTTTTTCCACTAGACCATACCTGGAAAACCACTGGTTCTGGAGATATTGAAGGTCAAAGTCGTATTTTTATTTTACTTTTTACGAAAATGAATTCTAAGTGTTATTACTAAACTTTTTTCCAAACAAACATTACCTGAATTTTAGATTTTTTTTTTCGAAATTACGAATTTGCAGTTACGAAAACGCAATGAATATCAAACGTGTCCGACAAGTACCTACGTGGCTTAGAGCGAAGGGGCGGGGTTTAACTCCACTTGCCTGTGTTCACTTTACAGTGCGCGAAATAAAAAATAGTTTATTATCATACCTAAAAATAAAAGTCGTTTCCCAGCAATAATTTTTGCACAAAACTACTTTGCTTGACGTACAGTATGCGTAGTTAACGGCTCTGTGATGTATTTTACACCCTGTATATCAATCTATGCCTAGCCTTTTCTCAACTATTTTGGGGTCGGATTCCAGTCTAACCGGATGCAGCTGAATAGCAGTATTTTACATAGAGCGACTGCCTATCTGACCGCCACAACCCAGTAACTGGGTGTAATACGATACCCCTTGGTGGGACTGGTTGTCAGACTTTCGGGCTTCTGACAACCCGTAACGACTGTCAAAAATCCACGATTGACAACCGCGACCAACGGCTTAACGTGCTTTCCGAGGCACGGAGGAGTCTCGGTATGTAGGTAAAGATGGTCACCCATCCATGGACCAACCCCGGCAAGCGTAGATTAACCTGATGGATCGACCCTTGCGGCTTTTTATCTTACTCCTGCCCATATGGTTGGTATATTGGTAAAAAACATCTTATGTTTATCTTATCTTCAGGTCCTAAGCTATATCGATACTGCCAGGGTCACGGGAGTGATCAAAAGTTTCACTGGGACCCTGAAACAGGCAACTACTGAAGGAACACGGGTCTGCCCAGGGGTTGTGGATAAATTCTATGATTTCCCACACCACAAAGAAAAAGGAACTCGGGTGGGTTTTAGACTACAACCCGTGTCAGACTCTTACTGAATTAAACTTTTAGTCAGTAAGAGTGACACGCCCTCCCGTTCCACACAGAGCGGGAGAAGTTATTTGGTGATTTACCACTCTATAAAAAACCAGCCAAATGCGTGTCGGACTTTTGATCATTTGTATGGCTTTGGGTCAACAAGATGCTTATACTGTGAACATTTGAAGACTCTAGCTCCAACCGTTTGGCTGTAAATCCTGTGTGACAGACGACGGACATACAGACGGACACGTGAGTGACAGCAATAGGGCTCCGCTTGGACCCTTCAGGTACGGAACCCTAAAAATATAACTAATTAAATGACTAAAAGCATATTCTGCTTTGTCTAAGATCAAACTGACTTCGTCGCGCTCGTTAGTAAGTTACTTACCTACCTAATCAAAAACCAGAAACAATCAGCATTTACTAATTGTGCAACACAATATCACTTAAATTTTCCTTAATGATTACTCAATATCAAGCAACATTGCTTGTTTTTTTTTTTGTTTTAAGGTACATTGCTTGATGAAGAATACATGATGCGCCTTATTGGCGCATCATGTGTTCTTCTTTCATACTTATCTATTATTTGTTATCTACGTCCCGTATCATATTTCAGACAGTCTCTCCGTCTTTACTTTGGTCAAGGGCTCTCATCTCGAAGAAAGAAAATTTAGTTCAAATACTGGGCCACTACAGACTGCTCTCTCACTACTGGGCCATCACTGCTCCCTCACCACTGGGTCACCACTGCTCTCTCACTACTGGGCCATCACTGCTCCCTCACCACTGGGTCACCACTGCTCTCTCACCACTAGGCCACCACTGCTCTCTCACCACTAGGCCACCACTCCTCTCTCACCACTAGGCCACTACTGCTCTCTCACCACTAGGCTACCACTGCTCTCTCACCACTGGGCCACCACTGCTCTCTTACCACTGGGCCACTACTGCTCTCTCACCACTAGGCTACCACTGCTCTCTCACCACTAGGCTACCACTGCTCTCTCACCACTGGGCCACCACTCCTCTCTCACCACTAGGCCACCACTCCTCTCTCACCACTGGGCCACTACTGCTCTCTCACCACTAGGCTACCACTGCTCTCTCACCACTGGGCCACCACTGCTCTCTCACCACTAGGCTACCACTGCTCTCTCACCACTAGGCCACCACTGTTCTCTCACCACTGGGCCACCGATTAGGAGGAAAGCAAGAGAATGATGATGAGATACAGCTTGTAACTTTATAAGAACGTAGGTTACCTCTAGGAATCTTGAGTAAGTCTTCAATATGTTGGAACAGCGCCGAGTGGCTGACGGCACTCGACAGGCACAGCTGAACAGTCACCAACAACGCCATGAAGTAGAGCGGTATCGAGGACGGTATACCTGATTGAAATTAGGAGATATTAGGAAAGAAAAAAAGACAATAAGTTTATCTGGCAAAAGTTGCAAGATACACAAAAAAAAACTATCTCACTAAATCTGTGTTGAAATGTCGGAGTAACGAAGAATTTAAAAAAAAACTGGACTCGCGCGCAGTGTACCGAAAAAAAAATTTTTGGTTGGCTTCCAGTCTAGCCAGATGTAGCAGATTACCAAGAGAAAAAATAACACTATAGGTACTCACTCTGCAGTATATTATTGTCAAGCTCAGTGCCATATCTGACGGCCGCTAGCACTGTGGTGACCGCAAACATGAAGCCCGTGATACCGAACCCGCCCAGCACGGCTGCGTTGATTTTCTTACTGTTCTTCATGTCCACTTGGAGGGTCAGCAGCATTGGGTGGATGTCGAACTGGAAGGAAAGTGCCTCAGTGTTAGTATTCGTATGACGATGGATGACGATGTATGTGATGTTTTAACCGACTTCAAAAAAGGAGGTTCTGTATTCGACCCGTATGTATGTATGTTTTTTTGTCCGCAATATTCTCGAGAACTGCTGATCCGATTTGGATGGGGTTTTCGTTATTCAATTGCATATTTTTGAAGGAAGGTTTTAGTACCTATATATGTATAATACATTAAGATCTGATGAAAATCTTCGGAGATAGAAAGTGGAACTCTTCAATAACTAACAGCAATTGACTCGCGATTACTGCGATCGTTTGTCTAAGTATTGTTAACACAATTTATTGGGGAACCATAACTAAAAAGTGAATAATAAAAAAACATTTTTACTAAAAATAGAACCGACTTCCAAAAAAGAACAAAGAGTGTAAAATAACTTCAATTACGGAATTCGGTGTCAAAAATCGAAGTAAAATAACCAAGAACTCCGACTTCCGAAATTAAATTTACTTAGCACTTTTTTTTTTAAAGAAATTCTTTTTTTTTAGTTTTTATGTTTGGTACCTAAGCATTCCATACGAAGTCTAAATCACTTACTATGGACAATATGGTGAACGAATTTATCAACAGTGTACCCAAGGTGAAATTGGCCCTAAATGCGACTAGATCAACGACTGACTCACATCAATTTTTAATAAAACTACTATAAAGTGCTATAGGCCGATATCTCAGGATGTTAGGTAGGTACATTTATATTTCGTAGTGAGGCAAATAAACAGGTGTATCCTTATGGTTTGAAGACATCACCTTCTGTGGACATCTGCAATCCCTGAGGAGGCAAAGATGCAATTCCTACTCTTTTTCAAGAGGATTCTAATCTCCAGAATAATTATTTAGTTTTCGTGCAGTGAGTCCTACAAAAGCTATCAATGCGTGATAGGACTTGTCCTTGGCTAGCAATATGTAAAAACCAATTACACTATTTAATTATTGAAACACAATCAACTCAGCCGATGAGCTCGTGGCTAAAGTAATAACAGCCACACGGGTCGATCCATCAGGTTAAGCTACGCTTCCCGGGGTTGGTCCATGGATGGGTGACCATCTTTACATACCGAGACTCCTCCGTGCCTCGGAAAGTACGTTAAGCCGTTGGTCCCGACTGTCAATCGTGGATCTTTGACATTCGTTACGGGTCGTCAGAAGCCTGAAAGTCTGACAACCAGTCTTACCAAGGGGTATCGTACTCGTATTGCCCAGTAATTGGGTTGTAGAGGTCAGATAGGCAGTCGCTCTATGTAAAATACTGCTGTTCAGCTGCATCCGGTTAGACTGGAAGCCGACCCCAAAATAGTTGAGAAAAGGCTAGGCATAGATTGATATAGAGGGTGTAAAACACATCACAGAGCCGTTAACTACGCATACTGTACGTCTAGCAAAGCAGTTTTGTGCAAAAATTATTGCTGGGAAACGACTTTTATTTCCACATTAATAGTATAACCAGTCTCCTGACTGCCTCGTTGGTCTCGTGGTTGCAAGCGCGACTGCTGAGGGTGAGGTCTTGAGTTCTATTCCCGGGTCGGGCAGCACTTTTTGCTGTTGGGTTTTCCCATTAGGAATTACTCAGTAGCAGTCCGGAGTGTGGAAGTTGATGGTGTCACACCCCCGTGCCTCGGATGTGTCGGAATTGCCGACTATGAGAGTGAAGAAACAGAGAGTGCACCTGTGTTTGCGCACAGGCTTGTGCACTATAATATCTCCTGGGTACCAAATACCGCCTGCGTACCTGCGGCCACGTGATCGAAATTCGGTCGGGAGGATTATTTGATTATTATATACACGTCACATGCCTTCCATACCTCCCCTGTAAAAAGCAACAACAACAACTCCGCTGTAGAATTGAATCACACAATTACCTGAAAAGCCAGTATCCCATATGCTATAAGGAAGTCCTGCAGCTGCGGTTGCAGCGCGAGCACGTTCTGTACAGGCGCCGGAGATGTGTCGTCTCGTAGGATGCACGTCCATGTGGTGATCGCCACTGTCGTCACTATTATCACTGACGTTATCGCTATGGACCTGAAAGAGGAAGGTCAAGGTCAATAGGGCGGCAGCTTTGGCCTCATGGTTGCAACTCCGACTTACGTTGTAGGTCGTGGTTTCGATAACAAGCAGGCATTTTAGCTAATGTTATTTATTAAAACTTCTCTCAAAACGGTGAAGGAAAATCTCGTGAGGAAACCGGCATGTACTAGAACTAAAAATTCGAAGACGTGTTACATCTACCAATACGCATTGGGCCCGCGTTGTGGATTACGGCCCACACCCTCTCACAGAGAGGATGCCTGTGCCCCAGCACAGACTGATGATCCAGGCCAGCTCTTCTGATAGGAGCACGAGCTGGTTCATCATATGAGCCTAGTACGGGTTGGTGGATGTCAAATGTCATAAGAGGACTTCGATTTTTTTTTTATTTAAGCCGGTTTCTCCACAGTGTTTTTCCTAACCAACCGGGTAAAATAAAGCTGGTGGTTCATAAAAATAATATATTGAGATTTTTGTAAATGTGATTTTTTTAATGCCCATTCCCGTACCCACGCTTAGTGACCACTTACTTCATATCCTTAGGCGATCCGAGCCACATGATAGGACACAGCAGCAGTGCCAGGATCACCATCCACACACAGTATGTGATACCAATCTCGCCGCCCGAAATCTTCCACCAGAATATCTGGAGCGTCTGTGAAGCTGGACATGGAATACAAATATTAGGAGGGGGTCAAGGAGTAATGGATACCGCAAAGACTGGTATCTATTATCAATATAATTATATTTAGTCATAATCAGCCTTTTAATGTCCCCACTGCTGGGGCACAGGCCTCCTCTCTGTGAGAGGGTGTGGGCCGTAATCCACCACGCGGGCCCAATGCGGGTTGGTGGATGTCACATGTCTTCGAAATTTTGGTTCTAGGACATGCCGGTTTCCTCACGATGTTTTTCTTCACCGTTTTGAGAGCAGTGGTGATGAAGTAAAGCGCCTGCCTGGGTTTGAAATCACGACCTACAACCTGTAAGTCGCGGCCAATACCACTAAGCCACCACTGCTCTTCATCAGTATCTGTTGCCAAATAGAATATGTTCTTTCTGTATTTTTAGGTACCTATAGCGGACTGCGTCGTTGATCGCAAGCAATGGCAGAGAATCGGTTCCTGAGTTGGAATCTCACTGAATTGAATGTTTCCATTTCAGATTTATCAGTAGCAACTTATATTTATTTGTTCAAACTTTGTGAAACACGAAGGTACATAATTGGATTGGATTTTCTTAAGGTGCTGGAAAAATAGCATAGCAGGTACCTACCTAGTTTCTGACTGACTGATGTTTATTTATTTATCTATTAACCCAAGTTAGAAAGGGCGAATTAATGCCTTGGTATTCTCTACCAGTCAACCACGGGTGGTGGAGAGATAACATTGCAAATACAGTTTTTAGGGTTTTGTAGTTAGTTGACGGGATAAATATGATTTTTTTTATTGTTAAGATGCTATGGGTCAACGATCTATAAAAGAAAAACTTACCAATGATAAAGTTGGGTACACCTGAGCCGAAGACCGCTGCATCAATGAGAAATGTCACCAGCCTCTTCGCTGGAGAACCAAACGCTAGTTCAGCTACAGCTGCGTATGGAAACCTGGGTTAAAAACAAAAAAATATTTTTAACACATTTAATAGAAAACCCGTTCCTTATCATATTGCTTTTAGGCATGCTATGTAATATATTTCCCACTAGTGCGGGGGCCAGCTATTGTTTTATTCTATTCCATCCAATGTTGAGGAACGCACACACTATCGGAAGCAGCATAAACAACAAAATCTGGACATAACTATTTATTTCCTGGAAAGAGTCAGAAAGAGACCTTAGATACAGTATCTAATTCCTAATACAACTCACCGGTTCTTCTCTTTGATATCAGGAGTGATCTCCTGCGCCAGTAGCCAGCTCCTTCCTAATAGTACTGCTGTGTACAGCTGCAGCCCGAATACTGACAGGACTAGTGGTAGCCCGTAGACTCCTGAGCGGAAAACATGATTAAATACCAAAACACCACGCCTGTATTTCCTGAACGGTTAAGCAGAGGGAGCAGCTTTTTATCCGCTAACTTGTAGTACCTACACCCGCATTATTCTGTTTATTATTGCTATGCTCTCGTTTGACCACTATCACACCTGATGGTAATTAGCGATGATGTGGTCGACGATGGAGCACGCTTGCCTAGAAGTAACCTGTTCACTCTTGACTTAAAACCCGCTTTGGTTGTAGCTATCAGCGAACACAGACCCCGGCAGGGAATTTCACTCCTTAGCTGTACGCACAATGAATGTGTTCCCAAAACCAGACAGAGACATCGGCGGAAATACATTGAAAAAAAAATGCATACAGTCGAACATAGAACCTCCTCCTTTTTCGAAGTCTATTTTTTTTTTTTTTGGTGGGCTGGGAAATCATCTAATGACTTCTCCCGCTCTGGGTGGAGCGGGAGGGCGTGTCAGACTCTTACTGAATAAAACCCACCCCTGTTCCTTCCCTGCCTGAGTGCCCAGGGGTGCGGTATTTCAGATTTTCAGAATTTATCCGCTACGCCTACGCATGCAGGCACCGGCCACGATGGGCGTCAGTGGTGGCTGACACTAATCTCTTTGAGGCGCGTATGGAACACTACGCGCCGTCGACACACGGGCCTGGTGCTGATCGGACGGCGAGCTACCCACTGCTCGCCGTCCGCAGGCCCGGGTCTACGGTGGCCGGAGATCGTCTCGCGACGTGCTACGCCCAGTACACCCAGTACCCCTCCTGCGGTGGTAGCGGCCGGGGCCGTGAGGGGCACTCCGTTGAGCTTCCTTCACGCGTCCCGCCTTCGCCATCGCGAGCATTACTGCTTCGCAGAAGGCGGAGACTGCCTCCCATTCCCTCTCGCTCCGTACCATGGCCTGAACCAGGGCCGGGCGCGAGAGGTGGCCGCCCCCTATCGCATCCACGAGGACACGGCGGTGCTCCGCTCAAGCGGGGCAGACCTCCACCGTATGCTCCACCGTGTCCTCTGGGCGTGGCTCTCCTGGCCTAACTTGAACAAATGACTTTTGATACTGATAGTACCAGCTTTTGCGAACACAAGATCAGACTCCGGGCTGCTAAATAAAATATTATAGTTTAAAAAAGCACGCTGGAGTGACGGCATTTCATTTTTAGTATTCTACTCAGCAAACCCTTTCATTTCATACCCATACCATGGGAGTGCTTAAAAATAACTAGTCCGCCATCTTTGGGAGTCCGCCATATTGGATTTAGAACGTCGAAGTGGGTCAAATTTAAATTTAATGATTTTTAGGACTCCGTACCCAAAGGGTCCAAATGGAGCTGTCACTCATAAGTCCGTCTGTCTGTTTGACCGTCGACTGTCACAAAATTTTGTTCCGAAGAATTTTTTAACTTCCCATTGAATTAAGAACTTAAAATTTGGTGTTAATGTTTATTATTACGTAAGTACCTAAATTTTACTAACAAATAAATATTGATTTCCCTCATATGGTACGGAACATAAATGTGCGAAGTCACGCACTTGGCCGGTTTTCGTACGGCCGAAGAAGCTACAGGTGAAGGAAATAAAAGCATGTTAAACATGATAAACAACCCATTAGCCGATGGCCTCAGTGCCTCCTCTAGTATCCACAAAGGCCTAGTTCCTGGACTTTTTTCTCACTAACCAAATGTAAGTGGATTTGGTCCTTGTTCCTGTGACAATGGTCCCAATTTGGTCCCAATTCTTTTGATTGACATAGGTACATAGGTAATTCAAGCTGTTTGCGTCGCAATTTCTTACCGTATAAACAATGTTAGTTTATGGTAAATCCCGTAAAATTGTAAACTCTTTGTTTTCAATAAGCCTCGGATACATTGTAAACTATCTAAATTAGATGATAGGTATTTATTGTATTTTGAATGATCTTTTTTTTATCTTCTGTAGGCACACGTTTGACCACTATCTCACCTGAAGGTAAGCGAGGATGCGGTCGAAGATGAAGCACGCTAGCTCTCTAGATCTATTCATGATATATCGAGAGATTTACACTCTCGCAAGATTTATTAGAATCTTACGTTGTTTACAATTTAGGTATCCGATGACTTAAAAGTACTTACATTATTTTATAGTAGATAAGTCACATAGAGTTGTAGGTACTAGACCACTGAAACAACACTAATGTCGGTCGTTCGCAGTTCGTAGTTTTGGGCTGCATGCATAATAATAATAAGTAGTGCCATACTACAGGTATGTACCCGGCCTAATTCTCGATAATGGACATATCTCATTGAACTGGGCTCGGTCCACATCACTGACAGGCATAGTGTAACCAATAAGCCTGATATAGTGGTGGTGGACCGAATCGATAGGCGTGCAATGATCGTTGACATTACCGTCCCGCATGACGAGAACCTCGTGAAAGCTGAGAAAGATAAGCAAATCAACTATGTTGACTTGGCTCGCGAGGTTGTCGACATGTGGTATGTGGACTCAGCGATCATTGTGCCGATAGTCGTGTCAGCCAATGACCTTATAGCCCTAAAATTGTAGTGAAATGGCATAACGTATGTTTTTGGTGGAAGAAGCTCTCAGAGAAGAGCTACAATTTTAGGTATGGCACATTCACTTTAACACTTCACACAAATGTGTCCGAACATTCGGCCGATACTTCGTAAAAACACTTCGGAGTAAAGGTAAACCCCCAGACTAAGAGAGATACGAACTGTTGCGCAGATGTGACTCCACGGACCCGATCACCCGGGAGAACTTTTGTTTCTCATCTCCGGCTTTGCCTTTAGTGGCCGGTCGTAGTACAACACTGACGAGGAATAGAGCTCCCACCTCTCTCTTGGCTTTATTGGCTGGCTTTAGTGGAAATTCGCAAGAGAATGCTGGTAGGGATCTTGAACGTACTTCCGGGATTGTCCTGATAACTGTGGTACCTATACCTCTCTATCTCCACTCCTTAAGCGCCTCAGAGTATGTTGCCTCTTTGTTGCTACGTCACACTACGTGCTAGCGGCCGTTTATGGGGGCACATTTATTGAATGTCCAAGTCACCCCTTGCCTTTTATATCCATGAATTTTAGTACCATTTTTCAATTTCATTCTTTACATAGTTCTTGGTAAGCAGTCCAGTTTAGCCTCCCAAAACCATAGCCCGATATCTTTGTTTTCCATAACTTGCAATAGTTTGACACCAACCGGGGGTTGTCCTTGGGTGCACTTGTATAGCGCGTACAGGGATAATCGTCGGTTGGTGCCTCATTTCATAAAAAGCGTCTAAAGGGGCTTCTGCGAGTTGGCTTCGACCCCTCGTACGCCTTCTAAAGGTCCGGGACCATAGGGTCCCGAGAAATTTAACCTAGTAAACATTTTATTCAGGACCGTTCTTCCATATTTGTTAGTAACAGTGTAAACTTATAAACTAGTGAGTAGCGAGTAAAATTGGCCATATAAAGCCTAAGTTACCTTAGAACGATAAGTTGTACCTAACCAAAAGAACTCACCACAAGAAATAACACTCTTCGGCAGAGTAATAACCGGGAAGACTCCAAAAAGGTCGACAATGCACAGTATAGTGAACAGAACACTGAGTCCGCCAGTAGTCTCCCCGACCGTGTAGTCCTCATGCCGGGAGAGCACCGTCGTTGGCTTGCTGTAGCTGATGCCGGGCACGTGGTTGAAGAAACGGGGTAGCTTCATGTTGTCCTGGAAAATTGTGAGGTTGGTACAGATTGGACGTCTATATTAGAAGACTTTTCTGTCACCATCAAATTTTTCTCATGCATTATACAGGCTGTAAAAAGACACATCACAGAGCCGTTAACTACGCATACTGTACGTCTAACAAAGTAGTTTTGCGCAAAAATTATTGCTGGGAAACGACTTTTACTTTTAGGTATGAAAAATAAAACTATTTTTTATTCCGCGCAATGTAACGCGAACACAGGCAAGTGGTGTTAAACCCCGCCCCTTCCCTCTAAGCCACGTAGGTACTTGTCGGATACCTACGTTTGATATTCATTGCGTTTTTATAACTGCAAATGCGTAATTTCGTAAAGAAATATCGAAAATTCCGGTAATGTTTGTTTGGAAGAAAGTTTAGTAACACTTGGAATTCATTTTCCTAAAAAAGTAAAAAAAAAAATTGCGACTGTGACCTTCAATATCTCCAGAACTAGTGGATTCCCAGGTATGGTCTAGTAGAAAAAAAATATCCAAATAATGGGTAGAATATGTGGGTTTCTGCTTCGGAAACTGCCTTTTTACACCCGATATATTATTGTATCAAAGTCAACTCTCAAAATGAAAAGGAAATCGTTTGTTATACTATCGTCAGGTTAAGCCAGTAAAAATGTAGATGAAAAGTGAAACTGTTTTTAGGGTTCCGTACCTCAAAAGGAAAAAAACGGAACCCGTATAGGATCACTTTGCTGTCTGTCCGTCCGTCTGTACGTCTGTCAAGACCCTTTATCTCGGGAACGTGTGGAGGTATGGAGTTGAAATTAAAACCATATACTCAGGTCTACAGTCCCTTGAAGATGTGAACAAATCAAACTTCAAAGTTAACGTACAAAAACACACGGCCGTTTATGCCGCAAAAAACGTATATATTTCGACACTCTCAAGGGAATCAAAATTTATCGGGTACTTCCTGCTGTCCTACAATCATGCAAATTGGCAAGAAGCAAGGTCCTATAACACAAGTTAAGGGAAAAGTCTCCATGGTACGGAGCGAGAGGGAATAGGAAGCAGTCTCCGCCTTCTGCGAAGCAGTAATGCTCGCGAAGGCGGAGGCGGAACGCGTGAGGGAAGCTCCACGGAGTGGCCCTCACGGCCCCGGCCGCTACCACCGCAGGAGAGGTACTGGGCGTAGGACGTCGCGAGACGATCTACGGCCACCGTAGACCCGGGCCTGCGGACGGCGAGCAGTAGGTAGCTCGCCGTCCGATCAGCACCAGGCCCGTGAGTTGACGACGCGTAGTGTTCCACGCGCGCCTCAAAGAGATTAGTGTCAGCCACCACTGACGGGGCCCATCGTGGCCGGTGCCTGCATACCTAGGGGTAGTGGATAAATTCTGAAAATGAGTTACCGCACCCCTGCAATGGGCACTCAGGCAGGGAAGGAACAGGGGTGGGTTTTAGTCAGTAAGAGTCTGACACGCCCTAGAGAGAGCGGGAGAAGTCATTGGATGATTTCCCACCCCCCAAAAAAAACAAAAAAAGGGATATGTCTGACTACCGTAAATTTTTAATTACATCACAAAATGAAAAAAAAGGTCTAGTCTAGTTACTTAACCATGAGTTTAAATGTTTTTGTTTGCCATTAGAAACCGACGCATGTCTGCAGAGTTTCGTCAGATAATGCTCCTTTTTTAAATGTTTTTGTTTGCCATTAGAAACCGACGCATGTCTGCAGAGTTTCGTCAGATAATGCTCCTTTTTTAAATGTTTTTGTTTGCCATTAGAAACCGACGCATGTCTGCAGAGTTTCGTCAGATAATGCTCCTTTTTTAAATGTTTTTGTTTGCCATTAGAAACCGACGCATGTCTGCAGAGTTTCGTCAGATAATGCTCCTTTTTTAAATGTTTTTGTTTGCCATTAGAAACCGACGCATGTCTGCAGAGTTTCGTCAGATAATGCTCATTTTTTAAAGGTGGGAATCATCAGTGACTTCCCCCGCTCTGGGTGGAGCGTGTCAGACTCTTACTGATTGTTCGATGGAGTAACCGCGACCCTGGAACGCAGTGCAACTGAAGGAACACGGGTGGGTTTTAGGCTTTCACCCAGAGCGGGAGAAGTAATCTGACGATTTCCCACCTTTAAAAAAATGCCGGTGTCTTCGCGCAGGCCTATGTCGAGCAGTGGACTACGATAGGCTACGTTGATTGATCGAGTCCAGTAGTCCTCTGAAATACCGAAACAACAGACAAAATAGAAAATCTATTGTTCCCGGCACACCAGGGGGTCCACTCCGAAGTGTTGCTGGGGAGTTTGTTGGCCACTTCTTCTTCACAGCTAAAACACTAGGAAGTGGTGACGGGCGGGCGTTTTTGGGGGACTGTCTTTATGTAGAACTTTGACGTTCAAAAAGTGCTGGCTCTCAGCCTAGTTTGAATAAATGACTTTTGATTTTGATTTTTGAAGTGTTTTTACGAAGTATCGGCCGAATGTTCGGACATATTTGTGTGAAGTGTTAAAGTGAATGTGCCATACCTCAAATTGTAGCGTAATGGCATACCGTATGTTCTTGTTGGAAGAAGCTCTCAGAGAAGAGCTACAATTTTAGGAATAGCACATTCACTTTTACACTTCACACAAATATGTCCGAACATTCGGACAATACTTCGTAAAAACACTTCGGAGTAGACCCCCAGGGGCGTAGGTACGGCAGATATTTGACAGATTAAGGCGTACATATATAGCCGCCAAGTGGCGCCCTCATTGAATAAAAAATCGTAGCAAAGCGTAGAAAATAAAGATTAAAAAATCTTATGTTGCGTTTGTTACAAAGAGCTTAAGGTATTTTTACGTTGTTGAAACAGGACTCAAAGTGTTTCGTATCCAAAGTAGTAAGCAACCTGTTGTAACAACGTTAAAATACCTTATCCTATTTGTAACAAACGCAACATTGGATTCTTTAATCTTTATTTTCTATGCTAAGATACGAATTTTTATTCAATGAGGGCGCCACTTACGGGGAGGTAGGCTCTTAAATGGTATTGTTTGAGGTGAATTTTTAGGGTTCCGTACCCAAAGGGTAAAACTGGACCCTATTACTAAGACACCGCTGTCCGCCCGTCTGTCTGTCTGTCTGTCTCTCACCAGGCTGTACCTCATGAACCGTGATACAGTTGAAATTTTCACAGATGATGTATTTCTGTTGCCGCTATAATCACAAATACTAAAAAAACAGAATAAAATAAACATTTAAGGGCATATAAAAACGGCAAAGAAATCACGTTTGTTGTATGGGAGCCCCCATACAACAAACGTGATTTTTGTGCCGTTTTTATAGATAATGGTACAGAACCCTTCGTGCGCGAGTCCGACTCACACTTGGCCGGTTTTTTAATTAATATTTTTAAATGAACCTTTCAGAATTAATGACTTGAGTTGTTTTACTAATCATGTCCCATAATTACCATTATTTTACTTTAATGTTTTATTTACGTTCTAGGTCGATTAAATAGCGATTACCAAACAAGTTTAAAAAAAATGGTACGCACAGCTTGTAATATGGTAGTACGACTGTGAGAACGATTTTCGGACAACTTAAGGCCAACTAGCTTCTGCCAGCGGCTTCGGCCGCGTAGAATGAGTACCTACTTCCCCCACTATAAAAGACTATAATCTATCTATCTGTCTCTCCTCCTCTTATCTTTCCTATTTCATCCAGATTGAGTAAGAAACATTCATCCATCCATCATCACGGGCCTGCAGACGGTGAGCAGTGGGTAGCTGCCGTCCGATCAGCACCAGGCCCGTGAGTCGACGGCGCGTAGTGTTCCACGCGCGCCTCAAAGAGTTGAGTGTTAGCCTCCACTGACGGGGCCCATCGTGGCCGGTGCCTGCATGCCTAGGGGTAGCGGATAAATTCTGAAAATGAGTTACCGCACCCCTGGGCACTCAGGCAGGGAAGGAAAAGGGGTGGGTTTTAGTCAGTAAGAGTCTGACACGCCCTCCCGCTCCAGCCAGATCGGGAGAAGTCATTGGATGTTTTCCCACCCCCCAAAAAAAAAAACCATCATAGTCATTGTATCCATCCAAACTTTCGCATAGTTGTAATATTAATATGAAGTAAGAGTAGGATTAGTAGGACTGTCAACACAATGTTGTCGTAGGCCTTCGGAGAAAATTTAACGAGAATAAGAAATCCAAAAAAAAAAACGCTGTACAGCTAACGCAAACGCGTGCGGCGTGGTCATATTTTAGATACCTACTGCGTCTGCCCATGGGCATGAACAACTTTCTTCAAGAAAATCATAGACAACTCAATCTGCCTAGCCTTTTCCCAACTATCTTGGGGTCGGCTTCTAGTCCCTAGTAGCATTTTCTGTTGGCATCAAGTGGCCAACAGTGGGGAATCCGTTGGGATATAGTTAGTTAGATTCCCTACATCAAACTTACAATGACCCAACGCAGTAAATTATTATCATTATACCAACCATTTACCAACGATGGGCCAAAGCTACTACTGCCTACCTTTACTTAAAAGCTGTTGGCGTTTTTGCAGTGCTTATAACGTAGGCCCTACAAATATCAACTGCATTGGGCCAATGACTGCCCAATGCAGTTAAATATTACATTACGCCAAAGTTTTTACAAAACGCTCCATATTTTCAAAATGGTTGCTCGGATGAAAATCTTTTCAAGAAAGAAATTGTTGCTCTACTCGAAAACCATGAGATAATGAAAAAAACTCGAAAAATTATTAAGAAAAAAAAATTATTGCAAAATTCTTTTAAGTGTCGGGCCGGATCATCAAAGGACTTAGTAAAATTTTCAGAGATTTTTTTTTTAATAGATTTCTGCCCTTTTTATTGTAGCACCTTACTAACCTTGTCCATAGAAACCATTTAGGCTCTGAGAAGGATGGCCCTCCGACGCACCGTTCCCGAGTTATGGGCCTCCAAATTTTATTTTATATTTTACAAAACGATCCATATTTTCAAAATGGTTGCTCGGATGAAAATCTTTTCAAGAAAGAAATTGTTGCTCTACTCGAAAACCATGAGATAATGTAAAAAACTCGAGAAATTATTTAAAAAAAAAAAAAATATTGTAAAATTTTTCTAAGTGTCGGCGATCATCAAAGGACTTAGTAAAATTTTCAGAGATTTTTTTTTACATATTTCTGCCCTTTTTATTGCAGCACCTTACTAACCATGTCCATAGAAACCATTTAGGCTCTGAGAAGCATGGCCCTCCGACGCACCGTTCTCGAGTTATGGGCCTCCAAATTTTTTTTTTTTTTTTACAAAACGATCCATATTTTCAAAATGGTTGCTCGGATGAAAATCTTTTAAGAAAGAAATTGTTGCTCTACTCGAAAACCATGAGATAATGTAAAAACTCGAGAAATTATTTAAGAAAAAAAATTTACTGCAAAATTTTTCTAAGTGTCGGCGATCATCAAAGGACTTAGTAAAATTTTCAGAGATTTTTTTTTAACAGATTTCTGCCCTTTTTATTGCAGCACCTTACTAACCTTGTTCATAGAAACCATTTGGGATCTGAGAAGCATGGCCCTCCGACGCACCGTTCTCGAGTTATGGGCCTCCAAATTTTATTTTATTTTTTACAAAACGATCCATATTTTCAAAATGGTTGCTCGGATGAAAATCTTTTAAGAAAGAAATTGTTGCTATACTCGAAAACCATGAGATAATGTATAAACTCCAGAAATTATTTAAGAAAAAAAATTTATTGTAAAATTTTTCTAAGTGTGCGCGATCATCAAAGGACTTAGTAAAATTTTCAGTTTTTTTTTAACAGATTTCTGCCTTTTTTATTGCAGCACCTTACTAACCTTGTCCATAGAAACCATTTAGGCTCTGTTAAGCATGGCCCTCCGACGCACCGTTCCCGACTTATGGGCCTCCAAATTTTATTTTATTTTTTACAAAACGATCCATATTTTCAAAATGGTTGCTCGGATGAAAATCTTTTGAGAAATAAATTGTTGCTCTACTCGAAAACCATGAAATAATGTAAAAAACTCGAGAAATTATTGAGAAAAAAGAAATGATTGCAAAATTCTTCTAAGTGTCGGGCCGGATCATTAAAATTTTCAGAGATTTTTTTTAACAGATTTCGGCCTGTTTTATTGGAGCACCTTATTAACCTTGTCCGTAGAAACCATTTAGGCTCTGAGAAGCATGGCCCTCCGACGCACCGTTCCCGAGTTATAGGCCTCCAAATTTTATTTTACTTTTTACAAAACGCTCCATATTTTCAAAATAGTTGCTCGGATGAAAATCTTTTCAAGGAAGAAATTGTTGCTCTAGTCGAAAACCATTGAGATGATGTAAAAATCTCGAGAAATTATTGAGAAAAAATTGAGTAATTGGAGGGTAGTCCCAAATAATACAGTTACAATTTTGAGCTCTCATATAATTAATTTAATAAAATATTAAAAACAACTTTTAAATGCAAGAAACATAATAAAGTAGTACATTAACCTCTGGTGCACTCAGTCAGTTTATCAAATCTCCTTGACACCACTTCTCTACACTGCAAGCACTGTTCTTTGCTGAAATGGACCTGTACTCCAAATCGTCAAGCACTGTGGAGGAGCTGTCTCCTACATTTGCTTCAAGAATGTCACAATATGAGGAAGACTTGAAGAATGCCAGTGGTGAAGCTTCACATAAGACTATTGCCAGCCTTTCCAGGGACTTCACTGAGTTGAAGACCCAAGTTTGGAAAACATTGAGTTCACTGAAATCCCAGATGGAGTTGCTTGTGTTTGGCTGGATAGGCACGAAATGACAACCCGTGCTAAGGTTCTTCTGTTGCATGGCCTGAGTGAGGACAAGGGAGCAGATCTAAGCAATGGTTTCCTGAAGGTTTTGTCGGAGCGTCTGGAAATGGCCAACGTCGCCTCTAAAGATATAACAGCCTGTCACCGCCTTGGAAGCAACACCAGCAAACCTCGTCCCCTCTTAGTTAGATTTGAAAGCCGCATCGTAAGGAATGAGGTGTGGCGAAATAACAACCAAGCTAAAAGGCTCTGGTTTAACGCTTTCTGAGTTCCTGACTAAGCTCAGACACGATATTTTTATGAATGCTCGGAAGTACTTCGGAATACATAAGTGTTGGACGTCTGAGGGGAAGATTGTCATCCAGGTTTCCGAAAAATCGCGACGGAAGATTGAGTTTGCTTCGGAATATCAAGAACTTGTTGCTCAGTTTCCCGTTGCTGAGCCCTCAGCCGTAACTTCGAAGCCAGTGCCCGATAAGAGAATTTGCTAGACAGTAAAGTGATGAGTCTTCGTTGCGGGTCTTCCATTTTTCTGAGTATATAATATACTAGGTACTTATCATTTTTATGTTTTATGTCGTTCATGTGTCGGTCATTCAATTTTTTTAGTTTTTTGTTTTGATTTGATTTTTTACTTATGTTATTATTGTCATTTGACATTTAGACCGTTCGGTGTTACTCAAAGTTTTCGTTCGGAAACATACTAACGTGTATTTATTTTGTTTGGACTACAGGCTTTTTATCTTTTAATTATAAAACTAATGTAGCCGGCGAGTGCATCGAGGTTTGAGTGCTGAAATTATTTTTTTCTTGTTTATTGTTAGATTACTTAAATTTTTTTAAAATTATTTATTTATTTTTATTGTTATTTGTATTTAGTTAAAATGGAAATGGACTGGTCACATGATGAGATCAACAACAGGAAAGTGGACTAAGAAAGTAACAGAATGCTACCATGACCTCATTTACCTTTCCTATAAAATTTGACTTCCTCAACGCAAGGCCAAATTTCTCTTTCTTCGCAGTTTTAAAAACGTTGATTTGGAGCGTTTGAGGGCTGATGCGGGTGGGATTGACTGGTCTTCTGTGTTCACCGGCGAGAATATGGACTCTATGGTGTCAGTTTTCAGCAGTACTATATTGAATTTGTATGATGCACCCCTTAAAAAGGTAAGAGTCAAACACCTTCCTGCACCATGGCTTTCCCCAGCTATAAAAAACCTGATGGCGAAACGTGATAAGGCCAAGCGTTTATACAGGAATCGGGCTACTGAGGAAAACTGGGACCTTTATAAGAAGATGCGAAATCGCTGCAGTTGTTTGTGTAGGAATGCCAAAAGGCATCACATTCACAACTCAATTGAAAACTTCAACCCGACACAAGTATAGCAATTTTTAAAGACTATTGGTATTGGTAAAGCCTCTAGCAAGAGTACTTCTGATAAAATGGACCTCAATGCACTTAATGCGCACTTTTCTACATCACCAATTATACTCGATATCGATGTTAAATCTTCGACTCTCAGTGATCTTTCCAATCTTCCTTTACCAGCAAATACTTCTTTCACTTTCCACCAAATTACTGAGCTAGATATTAAGAAATGTTTTCAATCCATCTCCATTAAGGCGTTAGGTGACTATGGTCTTCAGTTCCAAATGTTCCTACCTATTTTGAGTGAAATAGTTCCTGTTGTAACTCACATAGTAATTTTTTCTCTTTTCACTAACACGTTTCCTTCTGCTTAGAAGAAGGCTCACGTCTTACCACTTCCTAAAGTTTCAAATCCCTCTTCTCCATCTCAGTTCCGTCCAATATCCATCCTCCCAATCCTTTCCAAAGTTCTCGAGAGCGTTGGTCAGAAGCAACTGTCTTGTTATCTATCCTCTAATGGCATGCTGAGTCCTTACCTCTGGTTTCAGACCTGGCCATAGCACTGTGACAACTCTTGTCAAAATAACTGACGATATAAGACTGACTATGGAAAACAAATGCTTGACAGTGTTGGTTTTACTGGACTTCAGCAGTGCCTTTAATTCAGTTTACTTTGACATTCTCTTAGGAATCCTTTCCTCCCTTAATGTCTCTGCGCCAGTAATTGAGTGTTTCAAATCTTATCTTCGAGGCCGCTCGCAGTATGTTCGGTCTGATGAGGATTTCTCTGAATGGTGTGATTTGGCTGCGGTTGTACCTTAGGGTGGCGTCCTCTCTCCTCTTCTTTTCTCAGTTTTTATAAACGCTATCACTGAGGTCTTTACTTCTAACTATCATCTCTATGCAGACGACTTGCAGTTATACCGTCACTTTAGAATGGGTTAACTCGCTGGCGCTGTGGATGCCATCAATGATGACCTTGAAAATATCAACAAGTTGGCTAAATCCTTTGGACTCTTACTGAACCCAACTAAGTCGCAAGCTACATGCTCAGCCTTTTAGATCATCAGTCTCGCCCGCCAGTAGTGTATGATTCGGTGCCCATATTGTACTCTTAAAGCGCTAAAAACCTAGGCGTCCATATAGACACTAACTTCTCTTGGGAGGTTCATAATGCTGACGTTAGTAAGAGGGTTTTCTACTCTTTTCAGTCTCTTAAACGTCTCCAAAAATTCTTATTATTCTTCCATTTCACACTAAGGTCACTCTTGCACAATTTCTTCTCCTACCGCTAATAGACTATGCGGATGTCTGTTTTCTAGATGCAACGGAGGTACTCCTTAACAAACTCGAGCGGCTGCAGAACTTATGCATCCTTTTCATTTTTGGCCTCCGCAAGTACGACCATGTGTCGAAGTTTCGGACCAGATTGAGGTGGCTGCCAATTTGGCATCGCCGAGATACCCTTATCCTATCTCTTCTCTATACTATCCTGCATAATCCTAATTCTTCTCAATACCTCCGTGAACGGTTTGAGTACTTCGTTCCGAGGGGTAAACCCTATCGCACTGCCAATTCTCTTCTCCTTCATATTCTGCGTCACACTTCCAGCCGCTATAATGGCTCCTTTTCTGTTACTGCATTGCGTCTCTGGAACTCTCTCTCACACTCCCTACGCGACAGTCCTTCTCTAGATGTCTTCAAGAAGAAAATAAAAAAGCACTTCCTTTCAAATTGACATAATATTAGTATTATATTGGTATTAATATGTATAATATATATTTAGAATTATTTATGTAGGTTTATAAGTATTGTACACTGGATCCTACCCTCAACAGTGATCTCTCTCTATCACTCAAAGGTTTGCTGGGAGAAAACTCAACATTGAGTTAAGCTCGCCTTTGTACATGAATTGTGTAACCATATGTAATATGTAAAATTTTTGTGTACAATGAAGAATTAAGAAAAAAAAAAAATTGCAAAAATATTTCCAAGTGCTCTTCAAAGGATTTAGACAAATTTTCGGAGTTTTTTTTGACGTGACAACGTCTTATAAATTGGTTTGCCGGGTGACACTTCAAGAAACTGCGTTACGCTCCGCTCACGTTATGCGCTCACAATGAGAGCGAGTGAGAGGCACGCGTCCCTTCCACTCGGGCATGGTTAGCCCGCCTAAGAGCGAGAGAGACAGACATAAAAAGTGAAAGGCACGCGTCCCTTCCACTCGAGCACAGTTAGCCCGCCTAAGAGCGAGAGAGACAGAGCGAGAGAGAGAGAGTGAGAGTATACGAATGAATGAATATTCACATTAAAATTATTTTACCACTCAAAGTCGTTGTCACGTAAAACTTTCGCCCGTATACCGACTTTACAGGCAACCAATTTTTTTTAACTGATTTCAGCCATTTTTATTGTAGCACTTTATTAACCTTGTCCATAGAAACCATTTAATTTAAGGTCTGAGAAGCATGGCCCTCCGACGCACCGTTTCCGAATTACGGGCCTCCAAATTTTATTTTATTTTTTAGAAAATAAATTAAAGTTTGGAGGAAACAGTAAGAAAAAAGGAGTCTAAACCACCACATCTAGTGGAAAATCCACTGAGTTGGCAACACTGTGATGTGATAACACTTTTAAAATGGCGTCGTTTCACGTTTGGTTTCACTTATCGGCAATAGCCGGTAAATTATTGTAAGTGTTAATTTAAATAACACTTATTTATATCAGCGAAAAATATGTAATAATAATAAAATATGCCTAAAAATGATCTAAATCACTAGATATACACAAATCAGAAAGACAAAAAAAAAAAACGAACTAACTGATGACTAGGCAGCATGGTCTCTGACCGTAGTCTGTTCCACAAGGAACAAAAGCCAAAAAAGTGACAGACGTCAAGACGAGACAGTTATTTTTTTCTTTCGGAATGGTAGTTTTTGCTAGAAATAATGTTCCAACTATATAAAAATACTTAATAGATACTAATATCCGTTTAGTGTGTATAAAGTGCATTTTTTTGTGTAACACGAGTTCAAAAAGCTTGTGAGAATTGAACCTTTGTGGTATGGATAAAAATAGAAGGAAATGTTTAAGTGTGACTGTTCACCAGCCAAACAAAACGAAAAACTGTTCCGCTTTCCTAAAACCCGGAGTTTGAAACCTTCGTATTCTGAGGCTACTGCAAACAGATTGTAAATAAATCATTTGAATACATGAACATAATATGCAACTTGGAGAGACTGTGGTGAGTGCCCTCAGAGATGTTGTTGTTATTGTTAGGTGACCTTAAAAAGGGCTGTTGTACATGGCTCTGAAGAGAGCTGTTTGGATTTACCATTGTGGTGAAAGGAATGATCAGCTAGACTCTGCGTTGCCAGCTGCTAGCCATCCAGGGTGTGCAGGGCGTTTGGAATGGCAAAACGATATAGTTAACACCACTCGGGAAGGCTCCTTTAATGCACCCCTGAAAACCATG
Organism: Polia nebulosa; assembly: GCA_951329385.1. Classification (NCBI taxonomy): domain Eukaryota; kingdom Metazoa; phylum Arthropoda; class Insecta; order Lepidoptera; family Noctuidae; genus Polia; species Polia nebulosa. The sequence goes on along the minus strand of OX589600.1, from coordinate 12,140,599 downwards.
GGAAGACCAATACCACCCAGCTCCTGACTTCTTAGAACCCAGGGAACACCTGCCACCTGGACGTGAACTGCAGTGGCCTATATGGAAATCACTCAATGGGTTGCAAATTTAGGTAGGCCGCTGCAAATACAACTTGGTAAAATTCATAGACTGGTCTGATACCCAATGTGAGTGCGGTGCCCCTGTCCAGACCATGAATCACCTACTGGGTATCATCAACGACAACAACAGCCCCGGTATCTGCACACCTTAATAATAAATGATTGTTTTACAGATCGACTCTAAAGTCAGACAAAAATGTAAAAAGGCTGAAAGTAGATCGGAATTGGCTTCAACCGTTATAGGAGTAGAAACCGAAAAATGGACAAGGAAGTTCGTCCTTTTCAAATTGACAGTGATGGCCATCTGCTGCCAAAAATAATTTTACCACAAGTATGTATATCTACACCTAGTTCATCACCAAATCTTATACAAGATTTTAATGTTGGTAAGTAACAAAGTTTGTCACTTGTAAGAAAATATAAGATTTCAAAATATTTGTCAGCTAACTTTTACTATGGGACCAACCTCAAAATAAATAAAATCTATGCATATAATATTTAATATTATTTATTTATTTAATCAGACAATTAAGTTATTATTTCAGTAACAATAAGTATTCACAAAATTATTACAATACATAGAAATATAAAAACTTAAAACTTATCAGCCCGGGATTGAGTCTGACAATTACTTGACCATTTTTTACCCGCAATTTTGAGGTTGATTCTTTAGCAAAAATTGCTTGTGTTGGTAGGTTATGTCACCCCCTAATATAAAATACGACAATCCTACATCCTACTAATATTATAAATGTGAATGTTTGTATGTTTGCCTGTCAATCACACAATAACGGCTGAAGGGATTTGAATGAAATTTTGCACACGGGTAGGTCACAGCCTTTTTATTTTTGAAGTTATAATAATAATAATAATATGATTATATTATATAATATTGATATGGGTATCGTGTAGGTTTTCGGGGGCGCCGATTGCAAATCTGACAGTCATTTTAAAATCAAAGATGGCGGATGTCACTTTTTCTCAAACATTCGATATGGGTATCGTTTAATAGGTTTTTGGGAGTGCCGATTACAAATCTGACACTTATTTTGAAATCAAAGATGGCGGATGCAACTTTTACTCAAACATTCGATATGGGTATCGTTTAATAGGTTTTTGGAAGTGCCGATTACAAATCTGACACTTATTTTGAAATCAAAGATGGCGGATGCAACTTTTTCTCAAACATTCGATATGGGTATCGTTTAATAGGTTTTTGGGAGTGCCGATTACAAATCTGACACTTATTTTGAAATCAAAGATGGCGGATGCAACTTTTACTCAAACATTCGATATGGGTATCGTTTAATAGGTTTTTGGGAGTGCCGATTACAAATCTGACACTTATTTTGAAATCAAAGATGGCGGATGCAACTTTTTCTCAAACATTCGATATGGGTATCGTTTAATAGGTTTTTGGGAGTGCCGATTACAAATCTGACACTTATTTTGAAATCAAAGATGGCGGATGCAACTTTTACTCAAACATTCGATATGGGTATCGTTTAATAGGTTTTTGGGAGTGCCGATTACAAATCTGACACTTATTTTGAAATCAAAGATGGCGGATGCAACTTTTACTCAAACATTCGATATGGGTATCGTTTAATAGGTTTTTGGGAGTGCCGATTACAAATCTGACACTTATTTTGAAATCAAAGATGGCGGATGCAACTTTTACTCAAACATTCGATATGGGTATCGTTTAATAGGTTTTTGGGAGTGCCGATTACAAATCTGACACTTATTTTGAAATCAAAGATGGCGGATGCAACTTTTACTCAAACATTCGATATGGGTATCGTTTAATAGGTTTTTGGGAGTGCCGATTACAAATCTGACACTTATTTTGAAATCAAAGATGGCGGATGCAACTTTTTCTCAAACATTCGATATGGGTATCGTTTAATAGGTTTTTGGGAGTGCCGATTACAAATCTGACACTTATTTTGAAATCAAAGATGGCGGATGCAACTTTTACTCAAACATTCGATATGGGTATCGTTTAATAGGTTTTTGGGAGTGCCGATTACAAATCTGACACTTATTTTGAAATCAAAGATGGCGGATGCAACTTTTACTCAAACATTCGATATGGGTATCGTATAATAGGTTTTTGGGAGTGCCGATTACAAATCTGACACTTATTTTGAAATCAAAGATGGCGGATGCAACTTTTTCTCAAACATTCGATATGGGTATCGTTTAATAATTTTTTGGGAGTGCCGATTACAAATCTGACACTTATTTTGAAATCAAAGATGGCGGATGCAACTTTTTCTCAAACATTCGATATGGGTATCGTGTAATAGGTTTTTGGGGCTGCCGATTGCAAATCTGACATTCATTTTTATATCAAAGATGGCGGCTGCCACTTTTTCTCAAAAATTCGATATGGGTATCGTGTAATAGGTTTTTGGGGGTGCTGATTGCGAATTAGACATTCATTTTAAAATCCAAGATGGTAGATGCAACTTTTTCTCAAAAATTCGATATGGGTATCGTGTAATAGGTTTTTGGGGTTGCTGATTGCAAATTAGACATTCATTTTAAAATCCAAGATGGCGGATGCAACTTTCTCTCTAAAATATGATATGGGTATCGTGTAATAGGTTTTTGGGGGTGCTGATTGCGAATTAGACATTCATTTTAAAATCCAAGATGGCGGATGCAACTTTTTCTCAAAGATTCGATATGGGTATCGTGTAATAGGTTTTTGGGGGTGCCGATTGCAAATCTGACATTCATTTTAGAATCCACGATGGTGGATCATTGTTTTTCTTAAAATTGTGAATTTATTTTACTTTAAATCTATCAAAAGAAACAGTAGTAGGCATACTGTTTTTGAAGTTATACTTCTTTAGGTACGTTAGGGCAAAATGATGAGAGTAAATTTTTACGATGCTCGCGCACACCGTCACAAAAACCTACAGCCTGAAGTTAGCTAGAACCGACACCGTTAAGTTAGCTATGGTCTGTGGTTCATGAAGAATGATTGTTTTCGTTTTGTAAACTTTGTAACAGTTTGGTTTTTTATCTGGTTTTGCCAAAGAAGTATAACTTCTTACGTGCGTACATAAGTACACACACACTTTTTTATATTGTTTTGGAATCTTCTATCTAGGAAATGTATTACTTTATTATTATTATTATTTTAGATGTCATTGCCCAATGTCTTGGACACATTCAAACCGCAATGGAGGACCTGAAGCAAACTCAAAATGATATTTTACTGAGAATATCACTCTCCTTCAACACATGTGTCTAGTGCAGCCACTTTGCTGGTAGATATAGACATACCATTAAAATCACTTGACGATATTAGATAAATAGAAAATTGGCTTGAAGATGAAGAACACAAAGAACAATTGGTAAGTACAATATTCTGATAGAAATATACAAGCTTTACAAGCAAGCAAGACCACTGGACGTACTGATGATATACTATGTAGTTATAATACTACTATTATATGAAATTTAATAGATAAACGAGTATACATACATTGTTTTACGTTTATTTATGATTGCTTATTGACTATGAGCCGATAAATGTTTTGGCCTATGTTGGTGACAAAGGAACTGCCACAATTACCAGAAGAAATCTGGAACGGGTTTTCAGCAACTCTCTGGCAATTCACTGCAACTGGACTGGATAAAATAATAAGTTTAGTTTGAAAAATTTACAATTATTGTCAAAAGTCATTGTAAGTAGGTATGACTATGAAAATTACAGATAATATTAGATATATTTATGTAACCATATTAGATTCATTTATTTATGGAGAAGCTCGTGGCTTAAGTAATAACAGCTGCACGGGCCGATCCATCAGTTTAAGCTACGTTTGCCGGGATTCATAGATGGGTGACCATCTTTACATACTGAGACTCCTCCGTGCCTCGGAAAGCACGTTAAGCTGTTGGTCCCGGCTATCAATCGTGGATCTTTAACAGTCGTTACGGGTCGTCAGAAGCCCGAAAGTGACAACCAGTCTTATCAAGGGGTATCGTATTACCCAGTAATATTATTTGTGGTTTATTATTACTTTATCGATTGTGTTATTCTAAATGAAATGCTAAAGTACTGCTTCGTAATATTTACAGTTGCAGTGTGAAGAAACAAGTTGGCAGAGACAGCAACTGATGCTGGAATCACAGGTGTCATAACAAACTGGTTTAGATTTGCTAGAGATCGAGATGGCGGAAGAGATAACAGAAGAATATGATGAAGCTAATAACAGCAGCTCTACACGACAATATTCTGGACTATCTGCAAGAACAAAGAGGCGTCATCAAAATGCAATAAAAACTGAATTAAGAGGTAAATTAAGGATCAACGATAAAAGTAATGTTACTAGTAATAATGCAGGTACTAATTCATCATTTATTAATGAACATCATAATAATTGTATATCAGAAAATTATACTGATGATTTTAATGCCGAGGAAATCACTTTCACGCGTAATATATCTACTGGTAAAATTGAAAATGCTGATTTTAAGGATACTGATCTTACCTGTTTGATCTATAATTAAGGAGGTGGTAATTTGGAGGTAAAATTAAACACTGCACCCGCGGGTTTTAATGACTTAGCGTCATATTAACAAATGGCAAACACAAATGACTCATTGTCCTCAAAATTAGGTAGAACTAAATGATGCCCTAAAAATCTAGAAAAAATATATGTTTAAGTGTCAAATAGGTACAAATTTTTTAAAGGCGAATTGAAATTTTGGAGCCCTTACGTGGAGATTCTAAATGTGGGTAGTCATCTTGACATCAGAATGACTGCCCAATTTTTGATTTCATTTTCTCAGTTATTAATTAGGTACCAATTATTTAAACAAACGTATCAAATAGTAGCAAATAGGCATTAGATTTTAGTAATATTTTAAAGCTGATCGGTCATTTTGGCCAGTCATTCTGATGTTCACAAGTGTCGTTAGTCACGTTTTGGTCTGTATTAGTGTCAGCCACTATTTATTTTTCTAATAAAAAGTTTCTATGAATGTATGATTTTCTGCATTTTGTAATTAAACGCAAAAATAGCATTTTTTTCTTTATACGAGTAAGTTTATTTTTGTAAAGTGTCATTCTTATGATTGTGCTGTATTCGTTTCTGTTTCATTTAAAAAATACGACTATTTTGAAATTCAAAGTGACGTTTGTCAGTCACGTTTTGGTCTGTATTAGTGTCAACCACAATTTATTTTTCTAATAAAAAAGTTTCTATGAATGTATAATTTTCTGCATTTTGTAATTAAACGCAAAAATAGCATTTTTTTTTATTTATATGTTTATTTTTGTAAAGTTCCTATGTTATGATTGTATTGAATTCGTAATGTTTCATTTAAAAATACGATTATTCTGAAATCCAAAGTGACGTTAGTCAGTCACGTTTTGGTCTGTATTAGTGTCAGCCACAATTTATTTTTCTAATAAAAAAGTTTTTACGAATGTAAGGTTTTCCATTTCAACACATCCCAATATTTTTTTTCATGTACAAATACAAACACAAATTACGACTACTATTACAAATTAGTTATAAAACATGCATCGAGAAAGATCTGTAGTTCAAAAACACTTCATCACGAGTTCATTTTGCATGAAGTGTCAGTCACATTTACATTTGTTTAAATAAACCTTAACTTTTTTAACCTCTCAAGTCCGGGACGTGTCACGTTTCAGCATATGTCAGTCCCCGTTGACAGGCGGCCATCGTGTAACTACAGACTTGGTCAGGTTCCGTGTGTATGAACCTTGTTACAGGTCTAAAGACCTTGGCTAATAGTGATAATAGCGGTTTAAAACGCGTGAATCGGGTTTTTGGCAAGGCAAACTAGCGGAAAACTAGCGGCACACATGAGAGCCACCGGGGTTATAAAGTACACATTTATTACCACGGAGGTTTAATTAAAGGATATTTATACAAAATTACTGAAATTAGTACTATAAAAATAGTGGAATTCGTAAAACAATGCAAAATAAAACTCAAATCGTGTCAAATGTAGAGTTAGTCACATATGGCATTACCCTAACATATTTTTTGGAACAGTGGTGGCCCAGTGGTGACTGTCGCGACTTACAAGTTGTAGGTTGTGAGTTCAAACCCAGGCAGGCGCTTTACTTTATGTAAATTATTTCATCACTACTGCTCTCAAAACGGTGAAGGATAACATCGTGAGGAAACTGGCAAGTCCTAGTACCAAAAATTTGAAGACATGTGACATCCATCAATCTGCATTGGGCCCGCGTGGTGGATTACGGTCCACACCCTCTCACAGAGAGGAAGCCTGTGTTCTAGCAGTGGGGACATTAAAATGCTGATGATGATGATTTTTTAATTCTAATTATATTTGTACCACAGCTGTAATTCTAAAATACTACACTTAAGGCTAGCTTCACAGCTATCCGGGAGACCCGTACGGGCCGCCTGTAAGGGATCCCAGAACGGAGACTTACGTAGGCGCTAGAACATCGTTTCACAGCGACGCGGATTGGTCCGTATGCGACCCGCTCCGCGTCGCTGTGAAACAATGTTCTAGCGCCTCACGTATGTCTCCGTTCCGGGTGCCAGTACGGGCGGCCCGTACGGGTCTCCCGGACAGCTGTGAAACCAGCCTAACCAAACCCTAACCATTTGTCAACTGTAGGATAACTGTCAATATTGTATAAGAAGGCCGCACAATGCAAAACAACCAATGGAATAAAAATCTACAATGGCCCCCCCCCAGGCCCAGTTGTTGGCCCCCCCCAGGCCCAGTTGTTGGCCCCTTTTTGGCCATTTTTTGTGGGCCCTTTGATGTAGGCCCTACCTCTATTAGATGGCCAAATCTAACAGTTGGCCAACCCACGAAGTGCACGTGGCCCAACTGAATGCCCACAATAAATGCTATTAGGGGTCTAACCGGATGCAGCTGAATACCAGTATTTTACATGGAGCGACTGCCTATCTGACCTCCACAAGCCAGTTACTGGGTAATACGATACTCCTTGGTAAGACTGGTTGTCAGACTTTCGGGCTTCTGACGACCCGTAACGACTGTCAAAGATCCTTGATTGACATCCGGGACCAACGGCTTGACGTGCTTTCCGAGGCACGCAGGAGACTCGATATGTGAAGATGGTCACCCATCCATGAACCAACCCCGGCAAGCGTAGCTTAACCTGATGGATCGACCCATGCGGCTGTTATTACTTTAGCCACGAGCTCCTTCTAAAAAAAAATCATAGACAACTCCGAAAAAAAAAATTTGACATTCCGACCTCCCAATACCTACTAATTTTGATCAGCTGATGATAAATATGTAGGTGAAGAAAGTCCCTTTTTTTTGGGAATTGACTAATACTGTTACATTCTGTATAAGAGCAAGAACCCCCAAAAACTACTACTGGAAAAAACTTTTTTACAAAAAAAAACAACCCTACGTAGGTGTATTCCAAAAAAGAAAATACTTACACTAAAAATTAAAAAATAACTTTAATTTCGGCAATCAGTGTTTGTATTTTATTTCATCGTTTTTTGACACCAACTTCCGAAATTAAAGTTATTTTTAAATTTTTAGTGTACTTATTTTCTTTTTTGGAAGTCAGTTTGTTTTTTTTTTGTAAAAAAGTTTTTTATTTTTCACTTTTTAGTTGTTATGCCCCAGAACTAAAAACCCCAATAAAATGGAACGTGGAATTTAAACATACTCATAATTGGAGAAAACCAAAACGTCGTCTACATACGTATTTTTCGTTTTTGTTCAGTTTTCAAAAAGCACTGAAGTAGTTTCGATAAAATTTATATGGGACCACCTCGGGAGTATATTCTTTCGGATAAAAGCGAATTTTGAAAATCGGTCCACAACTCCACAATCCACAACAAAGCATAGAACCTCCTCCATTTTAGAAGTCAGTTAAAAATACGACCACCACAAGAACTAAACTAAGCATAATATGGTTAGCGAGTTCTGTAATTCTATAAATAAGGCTGAATATCAATTTGTCTCCTGTTTTCATTTAACTAGTAGTAGTTAGGTATAAGTACTTACTTAAACAATTGCAGCATATAATGCACTGCTGTAAGCACATTCAACCCTCTGAATTATTACCCTAATGTTATAACCAAAACACTACCACTCAGTAGCACTCAGTACACTTTTAAGTATTCTTTTGACACAACTAACTAAATTGATACTCTAGGTACCTAATTTCACGTATACGATTTTTACACTCAACTCAATTGATTTTTTATTAAAAATATCACAGACTAAATTATTGTTTTCTAAATTCATAATTATTTCGAACACTGTATAGTCAGTGTCCAGCACTGCGGAAAGCCAATAAGACTGGCCGGCGGCGGCGTTCAATTGGGCAAGTACAGGCTTAGTACGGTCGAGAACAAAACTCTTGTGCCTTTATTGTACAATATTTTATATATATTTTTGCTTGTAATATGTTTTGTTCTTTTTTATTGAAGTAAAAACTTCTTTAGGCACGTTGGGCACTTTTTGGATGAGGAAAAAGAAGTGAACTCTCGTGACCTTCACGCTCTGATAGAGTTTTCACTTCTGACGTGTAGTCCTATGACTTGCAATTTTTATTTTATTTTAGTAAATACTGTTCCACTGCTGGGGAATTTCCCCTTAAGAAACTGTTATCCCACACCTTGATCCAGACCTCGCGTATGAGTCAAGCTCAGAATAAAATACAGGTACTCACCTCAAAATATTAATCCAGAAATAAAACAACAATCCAAAATGCACTTATTTGCAAAAAAAGAGAACGCACTTTACTTAACTTTTCGTTTGCAATAGTCCCGCACTCATTTTGTTTAAGTTACAAAATATTTGTGAACCTAAATACTTACTTGATTTTTATGACACAAGCACTCAATACGGCTCGTTTTTGTTAAATGATTTTAATAATATCAAAATATTTGAGATACAGTTCGGGTGACCTTCGAAAATTCACTGCGCTTACTAAATGTTTATAAATAATAATTTTATTTGTTAATGTGGCACCAACTTAAAAGTGGTAGCAACTGCTTTTGAAGAAAAGAGAGATTATTGATTTAGAAACTTTTTATGATTTTTTGCAACTTTCTTTGATCGGGCTGCTATCTTAATGACCATTGTTCATCGACTATTGGAATCAATTAGTGTCCGACCGAAAGTTCGGTTTCGGTTTCGGCCGAGTTTCGGCCAAAAATCAAGTTTCGGCGGCAGTTTCGGTTTCGGTTTCAGAAACTTTTGCCGAAACCGAAACTGATTTCGGAAGTTGTCGTACACTCTTGCCTAACTTCGTTTATAATTAGTATTTAATGAAACAGTAACAATTAGTGATTTGATTATTGATAACTGATAAACATTTTGCTATGAGAACTTAATTTGAAAAAATAATAAAAATATTATTAATATTTTTTTATATTATATTAAATAAATGATTACAACAAAATTAATATACAGTGTTTCTAATTCATGTCCTAATTAATGCAGAATAATGGGTAAAATGCACCAAATTTCAGTATTTTAAGGCTTTTTATACTTGACCACGTGAGTTTCGGTTTCGGTTTCGGCCGAAACTGAAGCCACGGCCGAATATTCGGTTTCGGTTTCGGTTTCGGCGGGAAAACCAGTTTCGGTCGGACTCTAGCATTAATCATCTATCTAGGTGCCACACTACAGGTGACAGCAACATAATTATCTCAATAAAAATTCTGATATTTTATCAATCAATAGGGATATTTCCTGGGTACAAAAATAATAATTATATTTAGTCCGTAAGTTAGATTATCAAAAGATATTGGACAAGTATTTTTTTATTTATCAACCCAATAAAAAAATTACAAAGATAAAACGCATCAAAGTTCAAGAGTGGGGCTTATGACGTCACTTCGTGGTAAAAAGTGTAGCACGGCGTGACGTCACGTGAAATTACAATGCACTGTATAGTCCAATATTTTTTAACCGACTTCAAAAAATAGGAGGTTCTCAATTGGTCTGCTTTTTTTCACACACAACAATCATCATCTGCCTAGCCTTTTCCCAACTATCTTGGGGTCGGCTTCCAGTCTAACCGGATGCAGCTGAATACCAGTATTTTACATGGAGCGACTGCCTATCTGACCTTCACAATCCAGTTACTGGGTAATACGATACCCCTTGGTAAGACTGGATGTCAGGTCATGTTATGTCTAAAAATTGCAAAACAACTTGAAGTCGGTGTCAAATAACGAAGAAACAAAAAAAAATAGGTACACTGACTTCCGAAATTAAAGTTATTTTACAATTTTCAGAAGTAGGTTGTATTTAAAAAAAAAGTTTTTAATTGATAATCTAACCCGATTGGCAAGTCCTGACAAAACAGTTTATAGATAGTGAAGAAAAAAATGCTCATCAAACAAGATGTCGCGTCAATCCGAACCATTTATACGAGTACTATTTCCGAACGACATCGACGTCAAACGAACAAGGAAACTGACTAAACAACATTTAAATGAATTGGCATTAAAATTATTTAAAATAATGCAATAAAGAAAAAAAAAACCAATGCCTACCTAATTATTATTTAAATCAATCAAACCAGATTAAATATTAATCAAATTTTGTTAGATTATAATAAAAAGTGTAATGAATACTGGCGCCTGAATTATTAAATAGTCATAGATCTTGTGGAGCGGCATTTAAGTATCTACCTAATTAAATGCACCTAAGTTAAATTATTCTTAAAAGCAGTTTGCCACAGATAGACCTGCATGCACTAAAATGATTGAAAAATAATAAAATGTCAACATGAATGGAGAATGTCATGAAGATCAAGGTAACTGAATAAATCGATCGAGCATGATTAATAACACCTGCTGCTAATAAGCAGACTAGTGGTGCAATAATTCTGATTTGGTAAAATGTCAAGCTGTCAGCAGCTCTGCCAGGGTCGCGGGCGCTCAGTATTTGACACCGCGGTCCTAGCACAGGCAACTGAAGGAACACGGGTTTTTTTTTTTGGGGGGGGTGGGAAATCATCCAATGACTTCGCCCGCTCTGGGTGGAGCGGGAGGGCGTGTCAGACTCTTAGTGACTAAAACCCACCCCTGTTCCTTCCCTGCCTGAGTGCCCAGGGGTGCGGTAACTCATTTTCAGAATTTATCCGCTACCCCTAGGCATGCAGGCACGGGCCACGATGGGCCCTGTCAGTGGTGCCTGACACTAATCTCTTTAAGGCGCGCGTGGAACACTACGCGCCGTCGACTCACGGGCCTGGTGCTGATCGGACGGCGAGCTACCCACTGCTCGCCATCCGCAGGCCCGGGTAAGGAACACGGGTGGGTTTAAGTCGGTACAAGTCTGACACGGGCTCCTGCTCCACCCAGAACGGGAAAAGTAGTTTGATGATTTCCCCAACCTAAAAAAAAATTACAACCGACTTCCAAAAAATAACACTAAAAAGTGGTTTTTCTAGTTTTGTTTCTTCGTTATTTGACACCAACTTTCGAAATTAAAGTTATATTGCAATTTTTGTTTTTTTTTTTTGGAAATCGTTTTCATAAAAAGGTTTTTATTCTTCACTTTTTAGATGTAAGTAACTAAAACTAATTAGTAAAGTTATACCCGAATTGATAGCCCCAAAAACAAGGAATTTGAACATAATTGATGAAATTAGGGTGTATCAGGACGAACTGTACAAATCTGTGTACCCCTTCAGAGCGTCTGAGCATGATGTTATGTTAAAAAGTGGTGCTCCCGGAAAGGGAGGGCGTGTCAGACTCTTACTGACTAAAACCCACTCCTGTTCTTTCACTTGCCTGTGCCAGGCCCGCGGTGACTCCTGCAAACACTCCCACGACCCTGGCAGAAATAAAATGCCTACACGCAAATTCACCAGTTTATACTTATTTACCGCGCTTGCATAAAAAAAAAACATAACATAATCAGTCTTTTAATTTTCCCACTGCTGGGATACATGCCTTCTCTCTGCGAGAGAGAAATGGGCCTTAATCCACCACGCGGGCCCAGTGCGAGTTGGCGGATGACATAATATGTCTTCGATTTTTTGGTTGCTTGCATTAACTTTGCAAAAGTAAGGTATTCTACTACTTACCTGCGTGCCCGTGATACCTAAGTTGGTAAACTATTAACTACTGATGAGTAGTTAATAGTTTACAGTAAGTTGGTAATAATTTATTGATGTGAAACCTCTATAGGCGCGGCTTGGCAGTAAAATCGAATCAAATCCCGTGACGGAAACGGCAAGCGTCGTGGCAATACGCCCGCCGCCGCTCTCGATTCCCTTCTCTCTAGAAACATCTATGCGAAAAAAGTAACACACAACTACAACAACAAACAACAACAACCGACAACAATAACAACCAACAACAATAACTAACAACAATTTTGAATTCTAATATTAAAATAGATGTTTCACATCTGCCGGGCGTCCTGCGACGACAAACTTTTTAGTATTTGTTTCATTCATTCTATATATTAAACAATAATACAAAATATCATCGGATAAATTAATATAATGTTAGCTGTTATAAATCTTGCGAGAGTGTGAAGTCTCGATATAATATTATGAATAGATCATTTCAAATAACTCATTAAAATTTACACTGTTGCCGAGGCTTATTGAAAATAAAGAGTTTACAATTTTACGGAATTTTTCATAAACTAACAATAATCTGGTGACATAAACACGTTTAAAATATGTATTAGTAATTTAGCATAATTATAAAAATATAACACACTCTTTTAAATTTAAAAATAGTAGCCCACCGATATCGAAGATGGGTTCCAAGTTTACCGGTGGTCAGGGCTCCTGAGAGTAATATCTTCTAACAATACGCGTCGTATCGAGGAGTACTTACTGCTTTCTAAATCAAGCCCTTGATTCAGTCACCTAACAAGAGCCTCCTGAGGTGTTGGTCGAGGCTCGTAGCTATTAAACCATTGGCTGACACGACACAGATGTCGACAACCTCGCGGCCAAGCCAAAATACTTGATTTGCTTATCTTTCTCAGCTTTAATGAGGTTCTCGTTGATTAATTATTGTTATTATAGCTAGCCTGTACTGTACTGTCGCACAGCTGGGCAAAAGCCTCCCTCCATATTTACATTAAAAAAAAATATCCTTGCTATTGCTTCTGTTCTCGCCTGTACCTCCCGCAGGCTGCGGCACTGCCGTAATTCAATACACGTTACTAACGCGGTCTTGCGAACGTTGACATGCTAGCCACTAGTTACATATTCTATTTATTTTGCTTCACTTTCTATCTGTTCCTATTCATAATAAAAAGACCTTAATAGTATTGTTTCCATTTTTTTTTTCATTTTATTACAAACTTTTATTTACTTACAATGTTTGTTTCGGGTCAAATCTTGCAAGCTAAATTAGGACCACTTCCTCTTCCATCATCATCAACATCCTACGATGTTGAATTTTTACAAGTTGGTTCAGTTCCGATGACAATGCATTTTTAAGCGACTTTCGAAAAAGGAGGAGGTTCTATGTTCGACTGTATGTATGTTTTTTTTTATATATGTCTGCCGATTTCTCCGTCAGTTGTGGACCGATTTTCAGCATTTTTTTTTATCCAAAAGCATATACTCCCGAGTAGGTCCCATATAAATTTTATCGAAATTGCTTCAGCGCTTTTTGAGAAACTGAACAAAAACGAAAAATACGTATACCTAGATGACGTTTTTGTTTTCTCCAATTACGTGTACTCGTACCTATGTTTAAATTCCACGTTCCATGTTATTGGAGTTTTTAGTTCTGGGGTATAACAACTAAAAATTGAAAAATAAAAACTTCTTTACAAAAAAAATAACCGACTTCCAAAAAAAAAAATACACTAAGGGTCAACTCACACCAAAAGAGCGTCGAAGCGCAGCGCAGTTTCAGTGTCATATGAATTTTAGCTTTATTTTCATTACTACAATACTTATTATCGCATGAGAAACGAACGAGTCGCGCGGATGCCCGCGGCGCCGCGGGAATTCCGGCGAATTCTATATTCTAGTCGAATATAGAATTCGCCGGAATTCGCGGCGCCGCGGGCATCCGCGCGACTCGTTCGTTTCTCATGCGATAATAAGTATTGTAGTAATGAAAATAAAGCTAAAATTCATATGACACTGAAACTGCGCTGCGCTTCGACGCTCTTTTGGTGTGAGTTGAGTCTAACAATTAAAAAATAACTTTAATTTCGGGAGTCGGTGTCTGAATTTTATTTCTTCATTATTTGACACCGACTTCCGAAATTAAAGTTATTTTTTAATTGTTAGTGTATTTTTTTTTTGGAAGTCGGTTATTTTTTTTTGTAAAAAAGTTTTTATTTTTCAATTTTTATGGTAAGCTTGACCTGAATCGACATTCAGGATTAATCCCAGATAGAGGAACTCTTCAACGATCACGCAGAAGTTTTGTGTATGAATCTAAAAGCTAGTTTAAGATTATTTTTTCTTTTAACTTATTGATGTTCCTTGTATCAAATGAGTGACCTCCTATTATATAGGTACGTGAAGGAAATACTTTTGAGCCCATTTTACGAAAATTACGTGGACGGAGGAGAATGAAAATTTGGGGCAACTTTCTTAATTTTTTTTTCCTGACAATAACAAACACAACAAAAAAATAATTAGCGAAATCGGTCTAAATTATAGTACGGAACCCTCGGTGCGCGAGTCCGACTCGCTCTTGACTGGTTTTTAGGGTTTCGTACCTAAAGGGTAAATAAAACAGGACCCTATTACTAAGACTCTGCTGTCCATCCGTCTGTCTGTCTGTCTGTCCGTCACCAGGCTATATCTCATGAACCGTGACAGTTAGACAGTTGAAATTTTCACAGATGATGTATTTTTGTTGCGGCTATAACAAAAAATACTAAAAAACAGAATAAAATAAATATTTAAGGGGGCTCCCATATAACAAACGTGACTTTTTTTGCCGTTTTTATAGATGATGGTACAGAACCCTCCGTGCACGAGTCCGCCTCGCACCTGGCCGGTTTTTTTGTTTACGTTACAAAAGAAAAAAAAATATTATGTATGTATTATATCGGTGGTCAAGAGTTTTTTGGCGGGGTTTTCTCGAGTGAAGTTCAGGGGCTGTTTTAATTATTCGCTTATTTAATTCCTAGTGGATATTGTGATGTAAAATTGGTATAGTTTTGTGTCTCAAGTGTCTACGCAACTGGACAATATGTGGAATCATTGAAACAGGCGCGATCTCGGTAAAATGGAGCTGAGAATTTTATTGTAGTGTTGACTACCTCAGCGAAGTTTGCAAGGCTAATTCGACACATTTGTTGCCAAATACTGCAAAATAGGCCGGTAAATCGTATAAGTGGTTGAATGCCGTACCTTACCACTAACTGAAGCAATCAAAGCCACTAGAAACTCCACCAGCCATTAGAACCAATATTTATTCGCTAAAAGGTAAGTTTTGGAATAGGTTTCAGAATTATCCGGCCTTAGTAATAGGGTCCCGTTGGTTACCCTTCGGGTACGGAACCCTAAAAATGATTAAAATTATTATTTACTAGTGATTCAATTTATATAAAAGATGAAGTTTGATGTGCAATGGTTTAAAAAAAATAACCACAAAGGGGATCCCTTTCGTACATAAGCTATCCGAGTCGGGGTGCCCCATGTCCCGAGCTCACTACGCTCGCTCTTGCATCCTAACATTGCCTTTTTAACCGACTTCGAAAAAGGAGGAGGTTCTATGTTCGGCTGTACGTATGTTGTTTTTTTTGTGTGTCCGCCCATTTCTCTGTTAACAGAGGACCGATTTTCAAAATTCTTTTTTTATATCCGATAGAATTTACTCCCGAGGTGGTCCCATATGAACTTTATCGAAATTGTTTCAGCGCTTTTTGAAAAACTGAACAAAATCGAAAAATACGTATGCCTAGATGACGTTTTGGTGTTCTCCAATTACGACTACTTATGTTTAAATTCCACGTTCCATGTTATTGGAGTTTTTTAGTGCTGAGGTATAAAACTAAAAAGTGAAAAATAAAAAACAACTTTTTACAAAAAAAACAACCGACTTCCAAAAACAAAATACACTAAAAATTAAAAAAACTTTGTCAAATAACGAAGAAATAAAATACAAACACCGACTTCCAAATTTAAAGTTATTTTTTAATTTTTAGTGTAGGTATTTTTTTTTTTGAAAGTCGGTTGTTTTTTTGTAAAAAGTTTTTTTTGTACCTACACACAATCATGATCAGTGGTGGGTATCACAATCTCATCAATATCCAATTAACTAAATGACTAGACGACATTCAGCCATCTGGTTAAACGTTGCGTTCAACGACTTGGCTAGTTGTCTTATTTTCTAAGTACTTTCTAGTTCGGCTAGTTAAAAATCGTTTTTTTTTTAGTTTTTTCAACTATTATTTTTATGTTTTTACATTGTCTACGAGATATTTAAGTACCTACACAGTATAGATGCTTGTGATTGCAAGTTCAAATCTAAGTTGCAAACGTTTACTTTTTGAATTTTCTGGGACTTGTTTTTGAAGATTTTCATGCAAATAACATTATATTCTTTTATTGTTCGTGGCTCTTTGGAACATTTTAACTGCTTATAAGGTTTTTTTGCAAACCTCATTTTCCGCTTTCTTTTCTCAAAGTCAGCACCGGCGACCGGCAGCTAATTCTACATACAAACATAATTAGACGTATATTTGTGAATTGAGTTTATTCTTATGATTAAACATCTTTAGAAACATAAATATTTTATTTGTAGATAAATCTTTAGTTGAATTTAAATCAAATTAACTTTTCCATAGTGCACATATTATTTTTGTCTCTGCATCACCCCAGGGTTGACTAGTAGAAAATGCCTGAGCCGCCTCTGTAGTAGGTACTTGTGGGTACTTGTATGTCATGTGCATAGAGAGTGGTGGTTATGGGACTTATGGGCCTACCAACCACCGCATAAGTGGCGCCCTCATTGAATAAAAAATCGTATCTAAGCAGGAAGGATTCTTTAATCTTT
The DNA here is from genome assembly GCA_951329385.1 of Polia nebulosa. Taxonomy (NCBI): domain Eukaryota; kingdom Metazoa; phylum Arthropoda; class Insecta; order Lepidoptera; family Noctuidae; genus Polia; species Polia nebulosa. Next base: position 12,123,504 of record OX589600.1, on the reverse strand, counting down.
ATTTTCTATGATATACGATTTTTTAAATACCATCCTCTTTGTAACAAACCACTGAAACGTCCCAGCGGCCTGTAGTAGTTGTTGTCCCAGCGAATGTTGCGTTTGTTACAAAGTTAAAACAGGACTCAAAATGTTTCGTATCCAAAGTAGTAAGCAAAAGTGTCCAAAACGGCCGTTTTATAAATAAATAAAACTCTGGACACGGCGCCGGCTGCGGAGGCACTTATTTATAAACCCTGCGGCTCTGCCAACAGACTTGCAGCGCCATCTAGCGAACACTCTTTTAATTTGAATCAAGAGGATATGAATGACAAACTGACCTGATGTCAACTTCGTTCTTAGTTTTAAGACTTGCCATAGATGTCGCAATAATCCACCTTTATCATTACGTTCCGAAATACAGAAATGTCGTGTATTCAATAATAATAATATATATTCTAGTATGATTGAATACACAAAGTTGATATCTTACGTTATGTATGACTCATTACAGAATTGTAAATAAATAATAACTACGGACACAAAAGATAGCACCATGCATTTATTTTTACACCAGCGCGCATGCTCCGTTTTACGTATCGAATCGAATCGATACCAATGCAATGTGACAGCAGCAGAAGTAGATGGCGTACGTAGCAGCATAGCACGTTTCCTCTACGGCTCTACCTTTTCGCTCCTTCCGTGACATTTTGCGAAACGTCGATTTCGTTTCCTATGAAAATAATCTAAAAAAGACACATTAGGGCATGCTCGGTAAAGTTTTTCACACGAAACACCGTGATTTAAAATATATAACCGTGGTTAAGTTTTTTTGTGCCAAGTGCAATTAAACAATCAAGATTCCGCCGATAATTCAAAGCCTACCCAGTGGGTGGCTTATTTTGGTAAGTTAACTGCTTATTTCATCATATTTTTTACTAATATCGATTAGTTTCTATGTTTATTTATGATACATTTGCGTGGCACAACCATATGTTTTGTACAGTCGTTGTAACGTGTAAGTAATGAAGAGTTCATAGTTCTCGTAATGTCCGTATTTGGTGCCTGAAACAGCGATGTACAGCGTCGTTCAATCGTTTTGCCTTGGAATGGAATCTCGGTCAGACAGGTGTTGGTATCGGCCTTTAGCCGTAAATGTGTGATTCACGTATAAACCGTGACGAATTTTACGTCACACCGTATTGTTCTAGTAGGTACTTGATAACGCAGATTTTTGTCATTTTTTACTGTACGTAGGTACTTAATATGTAATTAAACAGCTACACAAATAAAATAATCAGGGCAAATTTTTACAAACAGTATTAGTCATGTTAAATAAGTGAGGGCATAATAAAGATGCTTAGGTCTTGCCAAGTTTTTTTTAATAGTATTACTATTCTTTGCAGTAGAAAAACACATGCAGTGTTACAACAAATAAAAAAAAAACCAGCCTTACATGGTAAATCATAAATACCTAAAATCCATATAAATATTAAGCAAGGGGGTTGTGTTAGGGTCACATACCCAATACTGCCAAGATACAGTGCCTGGATATGTGAGTAACCTCAACTTCTGATAATTGAAATTAGGTTCCAGCACTTTTGCATTGAACTACCTCTGTTACTGACCATAATAAACCTTAATAACAAAAATCCCCTTTATAATTGGGACTTTTTAGCTCAATAGCTCCCTTGAGTAAGACATATTTTATCATGTTTATAGGTTTTGAATTGTGACAGGTACAATTTGCTGGTTATTTGGGAGACTGGGTAAATGAAAAGCCCCAAGTCCTAGGCCCCTTGAGATCCCTGTCTTCCATGTTACACTGTAATTGGAACAGCTGACAATATCACCTCTATATGTCATAGTATGCCAGGGTTGGGAAACCTAATTAATACCCGGCTGTTGATAAGCCAATTAAAAATGCTATTACTCCTAAACAAAAGGATTGTAATTTTTTTTTATTTAGCTTGTACTGTCCCACTGCTGGGCAAAGGCCTTCACCAAATCCTTTCAGGTTTTCTTGTCATGAGCCATGTCAAACCAGCCCGTGCTGTAGGGATCATATATGACTTAAACATTTTCCAGTCTGCCTTAATATTCAAGGTCTTCTCCGTCCTCATTATAACTATGACAAAAAACATTAGCAAACAATTTAAATTGAATAAACATAACAAAACATGTCAACATTACTTGAAATTATTGGTTCACTCATCACAAGTTTGAATTGCTGCAGTATAGATTAATGTTAGTTAAAAATTATTACACACAATGCATGCGTGCATTGTGTGTACTTATTTAAAAAAAAAAAAAAAAACGTGATCATTTGTGTCTTAGTGTGAAGCAACATTTTAAAAAAAGAAACACTGATTACCTGGTTCTAAATTCAAACATACATATTTTTTAACATTTTATAAAACTGAATAAAAAATAGTTTCATCTGAAGAGACAGCATGCCTGCCTTTTTTGTTTTTTTGGGTGGGAAATCATCAAATAACTTCTTCGTGTCTGGGTGCAGCGGGAGGGTTTTTCAAACTCTTACTTGCCTGTTCCATGGCTGCGGTGACTCTTTCAAATACCCTTTTAGGCTTTTAAGACCACACCACATATACAAACATTCTGAAGCTTCCAATTTGAGATTAGACCTCTATAACCTCAAAACAAGACAAAAAAATGGGCCATTGTATGTTTCAGAGATTGTCAGGATATAGAAAACTATTAGAGATAATGAAACTGAATTGGAACCACAAATTCACAAATCTAAGCGATCCTAATCACTGTTGCAATGATATTGTCAACTGTTTCTAACATGATTATCACAGCTATGAAGACGATGTTTAGAGCTGTTTATTTACACCTAATTATCTTAATTCAGACAGCAAGTTCATAAATCTCATAGAAACATATAGTGCACAGCAGCCTCAACTTAATTCCATGTACAATGCAGACAGGAAAACTGTACCTTTTATATCATCATGGCATTTATACTCCATTTATTCATGTATTTTATTTATCTTTAACTTAATCTGTTTTAACTAAACTCAAACATCATCCCAATTGGCAAGGGAATGAAGCCTCAAAAGAAAGTAGATAAAACCTACATGACCATGACTTAATGACAAATGTCGTACACCCTTAGTTTTTCTTTACTACTTCCTCCTGTGACTGCCCTCCTGAAGCCTATTTTACAGGATAAGCCACAGGATCCCAGCCACATGCGAAAACAAGTAGCCTCTCTCCCTCTCTTCTATTCCATTTCCGTAGCAAGAAACCATGTATTAGTACAGTATAATATAAAAGTACCTGGCAAAGAGCGACAGTTTAGCTTTGCATTAGTGAATCAATTTTCGGAAAGCAGTATCTACTTCCATAGATTTTATTGCAAGTAAAAAGAAGTTATCCGAAAACCTGTTCTATCTAAACTTCCCCCTTATCATAGCCCTCGGTGGATATAGCCTCATAAAAAATAAATAAAATCTGTATAACCACGATACATTACCATAATACACCATTACTTTATCTGCTATTGTCATAGATTCTTCACTGTGACATCTGTATATGACTTCTTTTCACATCATTATGATTTATAAACTTAAACTATAGAGCCCATGCTGGGCCAAAAATATTAGTCAACTAGGTAGCTTTTGCAAGCGACGTCGCCCGCGTGTACTTCGAAAATAATCGCTCGAGAACTTACCACCTGGAAAAAAATATCTTTTATCTGAATATAGGCCATGATCTTCCCATGTTTCAAACTTTATCCAGATTCGTGCCATTGAGGCTTGATTGATTTACAAACACATAGGGTAGGGATGGCGAACCTATGGCACGCGTGCCAGTGGTGGCACTTGAGAAAATAATTCTGGCACACCAAGCCAAGATTACCAAGCGTCTAGTCATTTTGCAAGAACTGAAATCACACTTCATAATTAAAGAACTATGGGCAACTTTATATGGAACGTGAGCCCAGTGTTGTAACACTTTCTTACCTACCTTAAAATGAAGTTCCGAATAATCTCAAGATTTTACTACAAGACAGTTAGACAGCACAGCTCTAAGAACTTAAAAAAAAAGTTATAGCTGTTCCAAATAATCAGTAATTACCGTTAAAAATGCTAATAATAATGTTAATGGTGCGCATAACTTAATTGTATCTACATGTTGCCAGTCGGAATGCATTTTTCTCTTTTATTTGTCGCCTCAGACTTAAAAGTTTAGTGAAAAAAAAATGACAATGGTGTTGATTCTGTTATGCACAAACTAAACTTAATTTAGGCTATTGCTATCTTTTTCTCTCTAATAAAACAAGAAAGAGACGGACGTAAATTAGAGCTGTCAAATTTAGTTTGAACTAATATTTCCATACAAATTAAGGGTACACGTAAAAACATGTCGTCTAAAAACACGGCGAAGCGCAAGGCGTAAACTAGTTTGACATCTCTAACTTAGTGCATAGCTATAGCCGTCCTTTTCTCGCACTGCCTTTTAGTAAAAGATAGCAATTCTCTAATTTTAGTTTAGATATTGAACAAGAGAATCCGTGCCAATGTTCACTAAATGCCTTCCAATACCGAAGTACCATAAAATACTACGACATGGGCGCATGCTCCAACAGTCCTCATTCTTGTTAAACATGAGCAATAATATGACTTTTTTTTTTTTTGGAGGTTTGGAAATCATCCCATGACTTCTCCCGGTCTGGGTGGAGCGGGAGGGCGTGTGAGACTTTTACTGACTAAAACCCACCCCTATTCCTTCAGTTGCTTGGGGGTGGTGACTCTCTTTCGAATTTATCCACGACCCATCAGCCCTAGCGGGCCACGTCAGTTATTGCTGACATCCTACCCTGGCCCAGACGACCAGGGCGTCTCCTGTGGCGGCTGCTGGGGGCGTGAGGGCATCTCCGTTGAGTCCCCCTCATGCGTTCCGTGCTTCACAGAAGGAGGCGACTGCTTCCCATTCCCTCTCGCTCCGTACCATGGCCTGGACCAGGGCCGGGTGCGAGAGGTTGCTGCCGTAGATCACCTCCATGAGGACACTGCGGTGCTCCTCCCAAGCGGAGCAGACCTCCGTATGCTCCACCTTGTCCTCTGGGCGATCCAAACAGTGGTGATACCCGGGCATTTCATCTGTGTCCGGTGAGGACCTGCGTCAGGCGGAAGGTGAGGACACCTCTCCAACCACTCCTCAAAGAGGAGCCTTAGGTACCACCGCAATTGTGGCGTGCCCAGCAAGCAATAATATGCCTGAATAGCGTGAATGTCCTGAACATTGGAGTTGATCAATATGTAGGGTATAATATGTCGTATTTGACCTATGTCGTGATGAAAAACGACCTCTCCCTATTGTGTTGTTGTCCGTTGCTAATCCATACTCTGTCATGCTTGGACTTGGTGTTACACCCACTTTTTTTGGGTTGTGACATCATCTAATGACTTCTTTCGCTGTGTGTAGCGGCAGGGCTTGTCGGACTTATTAACCATTCGATATTATGAACGTTCGAGTAATTAGAAGTTCAATGTATAGTGGTCTATCAATTGATATTCGATTATTTGGCATTCGATTTGGCCTATTACACCCTTTATAAAAATCTTGTGTCACGGTGTTTGTGGTTGCATTACTCCGAAACGGCACGACCGATTTTGATGATTTTTTTTTTGTATATTTGGTAGTTATGAGAATAGGTCGTAAAGTATTTTTCACCCTCCTGCCCCTACTCCCCATTTTTTAATCGCAAAATAACGTTTGCTGGGTCATCTATATAATATTGGTATTCAGCTGCATCCAGTTACTGGAAGCCGACCCAACATAGGGAACAGGCTAGGCAGTTTGATTCAATAATTTGTACATACATGGCGAAAGTCCATAACTACAAACTATTTATAAAGCAACGTCATATCTCACGTAATAGGACAAGCCTGTTGCAATTGACATCACTTGTACCAATCAAGAAAGACCATAGTGCGTTCAGTGTGCTTGGGTTGTTGTGTGAAGACATTATTAAATGAATACCTAATTAAAATGAAAGTCAATCGATTTACTGATTAGCAAGGTAATGGTTTATCCTGACACACATAAATGGTGTAGCTTCAAGTAATACTTTTTAAACTGCAGTTTTTATTTAAATTTTGTTTCGCACGGTTTGTGCCAGTGGTGTTGATTCTGTTGTGCACAAACTAAACTTAATTTAGGCTATTGCTATCTTTTTCTCTCTAATAAAACAAGAAAGAAACGGACGTAAATTAGAGCTGTCAAATTTAGTTTGAACTAATATTTCCATACAAATTAAGGGTACTTACACGTAAAAACGTCGTCTAAAAGCACGGCGAAGCACAAGGCGTAAATTAGTTTGACATCTTTAACTTAGTTCATAGCTATAGCCGTCCTTTTCTCGCACTGCCTTATAGTAAAAGATAGCAATTCTCTAATTTTAGTTTAGTTATTGAATAAGAGAATCCGCACCAGTGTCAAATTAAGAAATTATTTAGTTTTAGACTTAGATACAGAATACTGTCACTTTATCCCATTAGAATACAGATATAACATATTCTAATGTTTTTGCAGTATTTGGCAGCAAATGAGTCGAGTCAGCCTTCTCGGCAAGTTTCGCTGAGGTGGTCAATACTACGACAAAATTTTCAGCTTTATTTAACCGAGATCGCGCCTGTTTCAATAATTCCACATATTGTCCAGTTGCATAGACACTCGAGACACAAAAATACACCAATTTTACATCACAATATCCACGAGGTATAAATTTGCAAATAATTGAAACAGCCACTGAACTTCACTCCAAAAAATTCCACCGAAACTCCCAAACTGCAGATTATATCAGCCTTATTTATAAAGTTTGCCAACCTTATTCTTAGTTTGAATACTAATTGGCATTTTCAAGTGCCATTCACTCAGGTGCCGTTAAAGCGGGTAGTGGCGTAACTATAGGGTGGCAGGACTGGCAAAATGCCACGGGCCCCCGGCCTGACGGGGCCCCCGGCCCGTAAGGCTGCGACCTCGACAAAATAGGCTATCTAACTTGGCTATTCTGTCTATTGAAAATTCTTTGGCCCGATCTTTAAACTTTGATGATGTTATTGATACAAGTTTGCTGAACAGAAAGCTCGGAGAAAAGAATTTTATTAATAAATATCTTGTTAACTTAACTGTTATTTTATTATAAATGTGTAACATCTATGCTTTTGAAATTTAGATATTTATCTAAAATGGACACAATGTTACTATTGGGTATATAACTATCTCAGTGATTTATTAAAACTAAATTAAAATGTAACGAGTTTTCTTGGGGCCCCATGCAATGGATTTGCCAAGGGCCTCAGATGGTATAGTTACGCCACTGAAAGCGGGTGCCCAATGTGGAATACCTCCAAATGGAGGATTAGTCAATACTTTACCGTCTTTCCCACATCCATCCTTTTTTCGGATTGGAAATTTTAAATGAGAACCTGCGTATCAGTGTTTAAATTAATCACATGGTTAAGTTTTTATAAATGAGGCCATAGATGTAACCCAAAATTTTCATTCTAATTATAATACTTACATCTGACCTAGCTTTACTGGGAACCAACCAGATTTCAGAAATTATCGATAGAACATATTATTTATCGATAATTTCTGAAATCACACGGGATAAAAATTGTTTGTCCTTCTCCCAGGTTCAATTAACCTTCACTACTAATTTTCAATATATCAAAATTAGTTTAGCAGTTTAGGCGTGATAACGTAACAAACCAACAGATAGATTTTCATATCAAAGTATTAGTATGGATGGATAGTGTCTTATCCACTATTCCTCTTACAATAACTTTAGAAGTTAAGTCGCAATATTTTATTGAAGTCACGCTCAATGTAACACTACAATGGACTCATACTCAAGACTGGGTTTTATGATGTTACTAGCTTCTGCCTGCGGCTTCACCTGCGTGGTATTAGTACATCCCTCTATTACAAATTATAGCCTACTAGCGACCCGCCCTGGCTTCGCAAGGGTGCAATTATTTTTTCGATTTCCCTATATTTTCTTTCATACAAACCTTGTCGTGACAATTACGGACACAACAAAATATAAAAACAAATGGATGCAGCCGTTCAGAAGTGATGCGCTTACATACATTCGGCAATTGATTTTTATTTATATAGATTTGTTATTCTTCTTCTTCAGGTCTTGCCCCATTTTTAATTTGGGTCGGCTCTCCTAACCGTTCTTCTCCAGAGATATCGTTTCTGGGTCATCAGTGTGTCTATACTGTCTGTGGCGAGGTCTTTCTTGATAACTGACATCCATGTTAGTCCGGGTCTGCCGCGGCTTTTTGGTCCTGAGTCGAGCTGTAGCACTTTCTTTGTCATGTGTTCATTAGGTCTTCTCATGACGTGGCCGTACCAACGAAGGCGTGACTCCGTGAGCTTGTCTTGTATTGGTCTGATTTTGAAGCTACCTCGTATGTATTGGTTTTGCACTTTGTCCAGCATTGTGACGCCTGCGTACCACCTGAGCATCCTCATTTCTGCGACGTGCATTTTACTTGCCTGCTGTTTCTTAACGGGCCAGCTGTGCTCTGTCTTACTGCGGTTTTATATACTTTGCTCTTAACGCGGATTGGCATTCGAGTATCGCAAAGCACGCCTGTCAGTCCTCTCCATTTTTGCCATCCCGTGTTTATGCGGTGTGTGATATCGGCGTCTATGTTGCCATCGCTGGATAGAATGCTACCGAGGTATTCGAAGTGATCTGCTGTTCTTAGGGTGGTGCCTTTGAGGTTTATTGTGCCGCTGCGGTTGAGTTGGAGAAATTAAAGTGCAGGTGCTTGGTTTTCTCTCTGCTTATCTTAAGGCATGCGTTTTCCAATGATCTCCACTTTTCTAAGGTTGCTTGCAAGGTGAGCGGATCTTCATCAATGAGGACGACGTCGTCAGCGTACAGAATGCTCCAGGGAGCAGGTTGCTGTATTTCAGCTGTCAGATAGTTCATTACGAGCTTGAAAAGTAGCGGGCTGAGTGCCGATCCTTGATGGACTCCAACCTTTACCTGAAATTCTTCGCTGGTTCCTGCAGGGCATCGTACTTTTGTAGATTCCGGAATTAGTTAGGATTGCAGGGTTTGCCCAATCAGAGGTCTCGGGACGCGATCAAATGCTTTCTCAAGATCTACAAAAACCATGTGTAGGTCTTTCTGCCTGGTTTTGTATGCCTCTATTAGAAGTTTGATGATATGAATAGCATCGGTCGTCGACTTTCCTGGGACAAATCCACACTGGTTTTCTGTGATTTTTATGAGATGTCGTAATCTTTCATTAATCACTCGTTCCCAGATTTTAAACGTATGCGAGATCAGCTTTATTGCCCGGTAATTGCCACAGTGCCTTATATCGCTTTTATTTTTGAAACATTGTACCAAAGAGCTCTTCCTCTCCATGCGTCAGGTATATCGCCGTGAGGGATTTTATTAAATAGCGCCTGTAGGAAGTACACGCCAGCGTCTCCAAGTCTCTTCCAAAGTTCAGCCGGAATATCATCAGGTCCCGTTGCCTTGTTTTTGGCCAAGGGCCCTCAATTGGAGGCAGTTCTGCTATTGGTTCAAAGGGGTATGTTTCGTTCAGCAGCTTAGAGTAGTATTTATGTAGATTTGGTATTCTGATACATAAACTGAATGATGAAAATCTGTTCAGTAGTTTTTGCGTGAAAGAGTAACAAACATCCATAAATCCTCACAAACTTTCACATTTATAATATTAGTAGGATATGTTTCAATACACTATCGCATGTAACGTAAATAAAAATACTATACATATAAATATTATTTCTATTATTCTTGCCTTATTAATAAAAAGTTGACAACTGACTATTTTATATGTTTATGACTAGTTTTAAAATAAAATAAAAAATACTTGTTTAATTCGCTAGCAGAAATGAAAAGGCGTGTTTTTATATTTTATTTTTTAACTGCATGGTATTATTGCATTATGACTGCCATATTTTTATCTGTACTGCAATGTACTTATTCTATTTATTATAATACATATGTAGTTTAAAAAAAAATGCCTTATGGTAGCGGGATTTATATTATATGGTGCAAACAATTTCTCCTCACACAACTTGTTTGGGGACAGAATTTTTTATGCTTGGCATTGCCCAGTGAAGAATATGAAATACTAACTTCTGCCAGCGGCTTTGTCCGCGTGGAATTAGTAATTCCCTCATTAGAAATTAGCATATGTGCTATTCCAGACTATAATCTATCGCAGTGTCTCATCCAGATCCATTCAGTCGTTCTGACGCGACTGACTAACAAATATCCATCCATCCGTCCATCCAAACTTTCATATTAATAGTATTATATTAGATTGAAACATTCTAAGTACCAATGAAGCTCTGATGGATATATCATATGCCACTTTATGTTTAAAATCTGTCTTGTTTTTATGTTTGCAATCCCTATTATAGAAAGGCAGTCAGTCTGGCAGTCTATTTGTTTAATTTCCTTTTGTCAAACACGCTTTTTCATTTCTTTATAGGTCTGAATAAATATGGAAAAGAAGCCAGACTCTTTTTTCATGAAAATGAAAAGGGACAATGACAAACCGTTCAAGAAGAATCATGAAGACGTAGCGGAATCCAAGAATAAAAGACAGAAGGAGTTCAATAAGAATCGCGAAGGTCTGGACTTAGACAAGCAAAACAAAGAGAAAAAGCCGTTTGATAAGAAAGCGTATCGTCTGAAGAAATACAGTAAGAAGTACAAGCTAGAACAATGGGAAGAACAACGTAAAAAGAGGTTGCTACGTGAATACCATAAAGACATAAAAAACGATCCCACTATCGGCACTTACAAAGCTAAGACTTTCGACGAAGACGCCCCAGATGGCGCTCAAAAACCCGGAAAATATGTCCGTCATCCCGACCTAATAGAGAAAGAAAACCTTTTTGAAAAAGAGGACTCTGTATCTAGTACAAAGATCAAAAGAGATCCGTATCACAAAGCAAAAGAACACTTTAACAAAGTGAAACAGGAGAAACTGGAGAAGCAGCAAGAGAAGCAAAGAGTCAGAGAGCAGAAGCAACAAAAGCTGGACGAATATAAGAAGAAAAAGAATGAACGGTTCAAGAAGTTGAGTAGGAAGACGAAGAAAGGACAGCCAATGATGACAGGGAGATTGGAACTCCTTTTAGAGAAAATTCAGAGTAATAAATAGGGAATTTTCCATATTTTTTGAGACTGCTTTTACGTTTCTAGTAAAATATCTTTTTTTTTTTGTCATTTTTAAATAATTTATTAAAGACTGCATAATATCAATTTCGAAATTAAAATGAATTTATGAAATGCTGTTTATTCAATATATGTATTTTTAATTTCTGGATAATTAAGTAGTCATTTTTGAGTTTACTTCAGAAATTCTATTGTCTGCACCTCTTACTTGGGTCGTTATTTTAATATGGCAATTCTCTTTGCAAATCTGAACACGTGAACATAACCGATTTACGAAGTAATGTGTGATTTTTCGATTACAATGGTAATTTACTCCAGTAATACGTCCTTTTGTTCTATTTTAATTAGCTCAACGGATATGAGTGATGTGACTCGATGTGTTTCCGAAACCGTGAACTCTTTAGTTTATATTGTGCGTTTCTCTAGTATGTTGTGTCTGTCAAGGCCTGTTTTGTTATTCGGAATTGTTGTTTTTTGGTTTGATTGAATAAAATTGTGATTGCTGTGAGTACAAGCTTTATTTAATTCGTAGTTTTTACTTGTTTCATAAGATCTACTTTGAGCTACCTTTTTTTTTGGGGTTGGAAATCGTCCAATGACTTCTCCCGCTCTGGGTGGAGCGGGAGGGCGTGTCAGACTTTTACTGACTAAAACCCACCCCTGTTCCTTCAGTTGCCTGAGTGCCCAGGGGCGCGGTAACTCTGGTTTCAAATTTATGCGCGACCCCTGGTCAGACTGAGCTACCTGGGTTTACCATCATCATCATTTCTGGTTCCGTGTCACTTGGTGTCGGCGCAGCACGTTCTCTTCCATTCTCCTCTATCAACCGTTAAACATCATCACCACCATGTCGCCACTAAATTAGCCTCTTTACTCGCCATTTAACTCAATCCTCGGCTGCTCTCATCCAGCTGCTTCCAGAGACCCTAAAAATATAGTCGCTTCACCTAGCCTGAGTGCCACATCTCAATGTATGACGATTAACCTTACTTAGTTCAATCAGTCTGCCTAGCCTTTTCCCAACTAAGGGTCAGATTGCAGTTTAGCCGGATGCTGCAATACCACTATTTTACATGGGGCGACTGTCTACCTGACCACTATCCAGGTATTTTGTAGACCGGTCAGGTCTACAAAATATCCTTTGGCAAGACTGTTTGCCAGACTCGAGGCTTTCTTAGCCTACATCGTAAAATTGTTTGATCGAACTCGCAACTAAATTAAAATTTTCGAAACAAAGGGGATGGATTAGTCCTTCTAGTGGCGGAATCAGGGTCTCATCACGCCCGTAAGTCGTAACCCGTGCCCCATTTCCGTTCAGCTGTCAGCCTTGACCTCTCTGTTGACAGGAGCCGTTACTATCCTTTACCTAGAAGTAAGGCTAAGCTTTTCTTTACTGGTGATGTTAAAATTTAAGCGCCAAGAGCGCTTCACATTCACGATTTGCAAAAATTTGTTACATTGTTGCACCGATCTGAAGTAACATGGGCTAAGGGTATAATTATGATGATAGTAGAATAGGGTAGATGTAAAAAAGTAAAGAAGTAACGTAACAAGAACTTTGATGCGTTTTATATTGATTTGATATAGCAAAAATACGTGTTATTTTTTTTTTGATAATCTAACTGACGGACTACATATATTTTTTTACACAGCTATCATTCCTATTACATAAAACAATAACAACAAGCGAACACAGGCGCGATGTTGACATATACAATCGCTTGAATTTCCAGATTAACGTGGAACATAAAAAACTTTTTCTTCACAATTAAGTTCACTTATCTGGCAAACATTGTAGTTGATAAGTTGTTGCTGAGTACTGAGAATTAAAAGATAACAGTCTAGAAAATTGATACTCAAATTGTGTCCGGCAGTCTTATGATGCCTGTAATGCCAGTGATCCATTGTCTGAAAGTTCAAAAATTACTATACGTAATAGGTTACTTCTAGGCTCTGCTCCAAACGTCAACTACATCATCGCTTACCATCAGGTGAAATAGTGGTCAAGCGCGAGCCTACCAAGGATAAAAAAGGAACTAATCAATCAAGAAAATTGGTTCTAAGTTCTGTGTGGCGTTAAAAGTGGACTGCAGTTGGGTGCCAAAAACTAATTTTGTGGTAGTGGCGCCCAACAAAGTTGCCTGGTGTCTGTCTCAACTCAACCATCATGCAAACCATGCTATCGTGAGTTGGAGTTGCCCTTGTAGTCAATGGAGATGTCACTTGAAGACGTCTCCATGTCAAACATTTTTGTATGTGACCGGTAAAGTCCAAACTTGAGAATCACTGGTCTAGACATTGCGTCGTTAATAAACTATAGACCTTCGTAAAAAACAAACAAATAATAATCATCTAAATTCTAGGGATTTGTTGTTTCCTACTGATAGCACGGATTGCTCTTATCAAAACTGCGATGGCCTTGTTCACACTTCAGATAAGTAGGCAATTGGGTAAAACGCCATCTTGCATCGCCATTAGAGCTGTTGTGTTAGGTTGGCCAAAACAACAATACATAATGTGTCTGTAATTATTTACTTTTTCCATTCAATTGATGCATGCAAATTATTTGATAACAGGCCAAACACCTGACTCTAAAGACGACCCTATAATCTGAAAAGATAAGTTCGAGAGCATAGGCAAAAAAATGGCGCCTTCGAATAATAATAATTAAATAATGGCGCCAATTAGCAATTTGACAGTTGACATTTAGAGCACAGATAACTAAGATAATGTTTATACAGTGCAAACATTGACCTTTTGATAAAATTGGGGATAAAAATGATCACTGCTGTCTTTCGTGCCTTGAGTTTATGAAGATAGTAATTTTGTCCATATTTTTTTGTACAACTAATCAGGTCTTAAAGGTTAGGGTCAGGTAGTTGCTTCGGGTTGAATATAGATATGCATACGGTCAAATCTAGTTAGTTAAGCGGATTCTTGAAATACCTATGCACTCGGGATAAAGCCTGGGTTATATGACATGTAATGCCATGCCCATTGGGTCGCAGGAATGTTTGAAACAGACTGCGGCCCTGAAACGCACAGGCAACTGAAAGAATTCGGGTGGGTTTTAGGTAGTAAGAGTCTGACACGCCCGCCCGCTCCAGCCAGCGCAGGAAAAGTCATCTGATGATAAAGAATGCCATTCGAGACTGTTTTATACATTATTTGTATTCTTTTGCTCTTCAATTTAACCCCGAGAGTTTTAACTTTAGCCAAATGGATACGCAACATTACGCTTGTATTCCCCGAAGTGTTTTTGCCAGTCATAAATAAGTCCATGCAAAAGGGAAGCGCGAAAAAGAGATTGTAAGTATACATACTAACTTCCAAGCGTAAAATGTACACATTTTACTCTTAGAAAATTGTGTGTGGGTGAGTGTGCAATTCAATCTGTTGAGTCATCTATCTATTTCAGAAAAACAATACTTACGTGTATCACTTATCAGAATTGTTTTATCGCTTATTTATATCTTTGAAGATCGCGAAAGAACATCCTATTTGATTCTGTAATTCTCGGAAAATTGATGCAAATTGATTGATTCTTAAAAGGAAGTTTCAACTTTATTGATAACCTTTACCTACTATTACTCTTTTAATCAAACAATCAGTGTTGGAGTCCTTATTAGTGAATCCATCTTTATAAAAAGTAAGACCGCAGCTTAAATAAAGGTAAACTGGGGCCCATTTTACCAGCTTATTACCATTGGCTACCACCCCGGTTGCCACCAGTAGTGAAACATTTTGCCTAGAAACAAGTATTCAGTCAAAAGCATCTCGGGATTCTATCAAGAACAAAAGCCGATAGTTTCACTACAGAACTCATCTCACAAGTTTCTAGAATAAAACAGCCCTGCATTTAAGTAAAACATTACCTGCAGTAAAATGGGATTCATCTCTTATATAAACCATATGTTTTATTATAAATAACCTGGCATGTGTAAAACGGGTCGCCCGAAGGTCACGCACGAGTCTCACGCCCCACGCGTGTCAAACTGCGACATATGATATTTTCGATTGTGAAACTCAAATATAGACCTCACATGGGACTTCTGCGAAGTGTGTGTCGTATCTTGAACTATAGGACGTTTTGTTGCTAGCCCAGCGACTTAGGTCTTATTAGCACATCACATTTAAACCACGTTCAAGAATAGTCATAGCCATTTTTAGAATGGAACAGACCTTCACCAGCAACCGTGGTTTATACGGCCATAGACGCTTTTTTTTTGTAGGGTCGGAAATCATCCAATGACATCTCCCGCTCTGGGCGGAGCGTGTCAGAGCCTCAGACTCTTACTGACTAAAACCCACCCCGGTTCCTTCCCTGCCTGTGTGCCCAGGGGCCATACACGCTACGGTTTACCGGAAAGGTCTGCCTGTGCAGGTATACCTGCGCAGTTCGACCGGAGCGTGCCAGAGCGCCGGAGCCGGAGTGTGACCAGAGGGTGTATAGCCAGCATTATGCCGTACGCCATACACACTGCGGTTTACCAAAGAGGTCTGCCTGTACAGGTGTACCTGCGAAGATGCGCCGGAGCGTGTTTTGTTTTTGTAGGTTAAAAATACTGCACAGGTCTGTCCCCACCCTATACACGCTCCGGTCTAACTGCGCAGGCAGACCCCTCCGGTAAACCATAACATGCATGGATGGCATTAGATGTGCTGATCGCGTTTAGTTTCGTTGGTGAAATAAACCCTTAGGTTATCTGCCATATTCAGCGGCCATCTTTACGGGTTACTGTCTTCTGACACTTTTCCCAAACTACCCTCGCGTTGTTTAGACTTTAGCGTTGTGTGGGTTATATTTAAACGAGAAATGGCTTATACAGGGTGTAACGGAAAGGTGTGGTCATATTTTAAGAACTGCATCTGCCCATCGATATGTACAACTTTCTTCAAGAAAATCCGAGGAAATTCTAAAAAAAAAATTTTACCTTCCATACAAATATTGATCAGCTGATGATAACTTTGCATTGAAAGTACAATTTTTTTTTTGGGAATTTTCATTTTTTTCTTAGAGAAAGTTGTTCATTTTCATGGGCAGAACCGGCTCCTAAAATATGACCACACCTTTCCGTTACACCCTGTATTTAACTGAATTATGCGCTCACAGAACACCTGGTTTACATAGGTTGGCTTACCGCCAACATAATTCCAAGTAGGTACAATAACGTTTATATGACTTAATGAACAGGTACATATAACTCTTTATGAAACTGCACTGCAGATGCCACAAAGTCTGAGAAATAAGATAAAAGGCTTATGTGAAATGAGGTTTTATCATTTCTGTTTACTTAAAAAATCATTAAATTATGTCATTGCTCAGAAACTCTGCTTTATCAAACTGAGATTGTGCTCTAGGATATACGTACAATTACATACATACATGACTATGGCACGTGTTCTCGTCAAATAAACATTTGTTTTAGATACAGGGCTGGTAAACATAATTT
The DNA here is from genome assembly GCA_951329385.1 of Polia nebulosa. Lineage (NCBI taxonomy): Eukaryota > Metazoa > Arthropoda > Insecta > Lepidoptera > Noctuidae > Polia > Polia nebulosa. The sequence goes on along the minus strand of OX589600.1, from coordinate 12,106,854 downwards.
TCTAATTACATGGAACTGTATAAATAAACAACTGGGTGTCTTATCTAAGTTATTCCATTTTGTAGGAAACTATTGTTTTTACTGACGAATAATAATAGTTTGAAAGAAACGAGTAAGTCTAATTTCCCTAGCTACCTAGTTCCAGTAACGTTTACTCCGGTTGGCCCAGTATGATGCATTCAGTCTGTCAATATGACTGAACCCCTTATCCTTATTCCATTTTACTTGGGATCAGTGCACCATTTTTTCCAGTAGTTTATTTAATTCTTTCTGCACACAAGAACAGAGGCGGGCTTAATGCTTCGAGCATTTTCTACCAGTCAGCCTTCCATTCCCTGTCATCCGTCACGGTATCATAAACTCCCGTTTCTTTTATGTATTCATCACACAATAAATCCATTTTTTTGGCATTTTTCTCCACTGAGCAACTGTAAAAATTGTGGTGCTAAAATTAGTTTAAGCAACTTACTTTCAAACAACGGTCTTCAGAATATGTTTTGTTTATTACCTATCCTTAAGGTCCATCGTTCATCAAATTTAAAGCGTCAGTCAAATATCAGCAATAAATTACCGAAGTGTCTAGTTTCCTCTGCTTACACTTGGTTTCCGTAAGATGGCAGCCGTTGATGTTGACGTAAACATACCTTCCGTACAAACTGACAGGATGTTGACGTAAACATACCTTCCGTACAAACTGACAGTTTAGTTTCCGTTCTGGTTGAAAACGGCTTGTAATATGGCACCAGTAGTTTAGGGAAGAACTTAGTTTTCAACGTTATACTTTGTCTTGTTTCTGATGTTACCTTGGTCTGAAGCTAGACTCATAAGTGCCAGCATACCATAGCTCTAACCATAGAGATCCTAGTAACGGAAAATATTAAAATTAACGGTCATTTTTTGAATTTCAATTAAGAAAAGAACGAACAACTTGTGCAGAATTATGAGAATACAAATAAAATATAACATTACATAATACACACGATAATGTCTGGTCAAATTACGACAGATAACGAACACACTTTTGTATTTATAGATAAAAAAAATATAATCTTTTATTGCTTAGCAGTTAACACACAATTTTATTATCATCCACCCCTATCGTTCAAAGAACGTGACTTTATATCTACCGAGATGCAATCTTAAACAAAGAATCTGTTTTATTATACTCGTATGTCTATAAAATATTTAAATGAGTATTTGTTCACAGCACCGTCTTGTTTTCAGTGACTGTTAGAATTTTCTGGAATATTTATCACTTCATGACAAACTAATCTGGGGGAGAATTCGCTATACATATAGATTGGTCCGTGGGTATGCCTGCGGGCCATGTTCGTTGATATAGAACCCCAATTGTATTATAGCATAGCATATAAGCATATACAGCTGGGACACAAGCTCACAACTCTGAGAGGGTGTGGGTCGTAATCCACCACATGGGCCCAATGAGAGTTTGTGGATGTCACAGGTCTTCGAAGTTTTGGTTCTAGAACATGCCGCTTTCCTCAAGATTTTGAGAGCAGTGGTGGTGGAATAATTTACACAAAGTAAAGTGCCTGCCTGGCTTCGAACCTACAACTTGTACGTTGTGGCCATTACCACTGGGTCATCACTGCTACACTTGCATGAAATTGCCGTTCTATGAAACTGCACACTTTGAACTGTGATAACTTCGGATTGACTTACAGAAGATACAAAACCCAAAAGAAACAAATAACTAAATCATAAAAGGAAAAACATGTCTTTAATATAAAGTTTATTTGAGCTTATAGTCCCAAGTCAATTCAAAGTTATCACTTATCACAGCTCAGTGACCCGTTTTATTAAACGGCAACTTCATATGTAAAGACCTGATATTTATTGAATACTTTTCGCACACAAAAAGTAAATAGCATATTATTATTGCATTTAGGCTAAATTATTTTAAACTAGCTTCTGCCAGCGGCTACGCCCGCGAGAATATCAATAATTATCCCAGGAGAACATACTCCCTCGCCCAGAGGACACGGTGGAGATCTGCCCCGTTTGGGCGGAGCACCGCCGTGTCCTCGTGGACGCGATAGGCGGCAGTGACCTGTCGCGCCCGGCCCTGGTCCAGGTCATGGTGCGGAGCGAGAGAGAATGGGAACCAGTCTCTTCTGCGAAGCAGTAATGCTCGCAAAGGAGGAGGCGGAACGGGTGAGGGAGACTCAAAGGAGTGGCCCTCACGACCCCTAGTCGCAACCGCCGCAGGAGACGCCCTGGGCGTCGGGGGTCGCGAGACGATCTCCGGCTACCATAGACGCGGGCCTGCGGACGGCGAGTAATGGGTAGCTCGTCGTCTGGCCAATCAGCACCAGGCCCGAGAGTCGACGGCGTAGTGTTCCACGCGCGCCTCAAAGAGATGTCAGCCACCACTGACGGGACCCATCATGGCTGATGCCTGCATACCAAGGGGTCGCGGATAAATTCGTAACAGAGTTACCGCGCCCCTGGGCACTCAGGCAAGGAAGGAACAGGGGTGGGTTTTAGTCAGTAAAAGTCTGACACGCCCATCCGCTCCACCCAGAGCGGGAGAAGTCATAGGACATTTTCCCAAACCAAAAAAAAAAAAAATGAGAACATACTCCCGGCCGCCGGGATAAAAAGTATCCTATTCCAGAACATGGTCTACCCGTGTTTATTCATCAGCGTAACAAACAAACGCATTTTAACATATTAGTTTGACTGGTCAAAAAATTAAGAAAAAAAACTAGGAACACCGACTTCCGAAACTACAGTTATTGTACTATTTTTTGGGGTTTTTTTTTTTAAGGCCCCTCTCGCGGTCCAGTGGCGCCCTCATTGAATAAAAAATCGTAGCTTATCACAGAAAATAAATATTAAAAAATCCAACTTGACGTTTGTTACAAAGAGGATAAAGAATTTTTACGTTGTTAAAACAGGTCTCAAAATGTTTCGTATCCAAAGCAGTAGGCAAAAGTGCCAAAAATGGCCGTTTCTGGCACTTTTGCCTACTACTTTGGATACGAAACATTTTGAGATCTGTTTTAACAACGTAAAAATTCTTTATCCTCTTTGTAACAAACGTCAAGTTGGATTTTTTAATATTTATTTTCTGTGCTATGCTACGATTTTTTATTCAATGAGGGCGCCACTGGACCGCGAGAAGGCCCTTAATTCGGTTGTATTTATTTTACCAAATATATATAACTTGCGAAGTCGTATTGTTTACAATAATACCAAATGCCAATCTTCTTTTCGTTATCATTCGCGTGACTACTAAGTGAATTATTATATAATAGCAATAATAAGCGACTAAATACGATAGTTTTTTTTTACGTCGCTATCACGGGCACAAATAGATAACACATTTTTTATAAACCAGTGACCCCTCCGACCTCATCCGTATTGGATGAAGATTACACATTAAAATAAATATTAAGTATTAATATTAATGAGATTTCTATGACTGACACATATTTTGGCCGAAAGACGTTCACTGCTGAATTTACGCCTCCCAAAGCGTCGCGATTTTGACCCTGTTCTTTTTGCATTTTGCTGATAACCACGGCCTTCATCAGGTCATCGATCCAACTTGAGGATGGCCTTTTTTTTTGTTGGGGTGGGAAATCATCCAATGACTTTTCCCGCTCTGCCAGCGTTTGCCACACCTGAACTATTCGGCCCCATCGGATATTTCTGCGAGCAATGCCCACTGCCAGGAATTTCTTCAGCTAGGCAATGAAATAAACCATTTGTGACCAATATGATATTAACTTCGATTTTTCAATGATTATTTCTAGTTAACTGCAATTTGTTCACAAGCTTCCTGGAAATCTTGGCATCGTTTCTCCAGATTTCTGGCACTTTCAAAGCCACGTTGGCATTACCAGAATGACTACCTACCTATCTGGCAATCTGTCAACTAATATCATTGAAAACGAAAAAAAATAACGAAACGAAAAAATCGAAAGCTAATAAGAGAACTGAGTGCACTATACAATTACTGTTATACCAAGAATGACTGTTGACTAATTATAATTATTGTACGACCGAAACACGATTTTCCCCCTTCCAGTTTCAGCCAAAACCGAAACCGAAACTCACTTAGTTGGGGAACAAGGGTTGAAAATTAAAAAGTTATCAGATCATTGAAAAATCGGATAAATTCTGAAAATGAGTTACCGCACTCTGGGCACTCAGACAGGGAATATTTTTTGGTCGAAACCGAACCTTCGGTCAGACACTAATTATAATTGGGGTGCATTGAAATAGCCTCCTCAAGCGAAACTTAAAGCGGAAATTCACTAGATGGACTGCGTTACTATAGGTGTTTGTTTATCTGCACTTCACTAAACAGACCTGTGGCAGCGAGGTACGGCGGAAATGGCTCGGCAAATGGCCGCGGGCATTCAGGTAAGTTTTTCAAGTGAATTGCCCGCGTAGTGCCTCTGGTACACTCTGGTCGGTCGCTATAAGTTGTTCTATTATAACCAAAGCAAGAGTAGCTTATCTAACAGAGAGCGGAGAGGAGAACCGATTCCGATGAGGCGATGACTAATACTTTATATTTAACTAGCGACCCGCCCCAGCTTCGCTCGGGTACAAATTATACACCTAAACCTTCCTCATGAATCACTTTGTCTATTGGTGAAAACCACATGAAAATCCGTTCAGAAGTTCATGAGTTTGTCGCGTACAGACGCGGCGGGGGACTTTTTTTTGTGGTGGCGAGAAATCATCCAATGACTTCTCGCGCTCTAGGTGGAGCGGGAGGGCGTGTCAGACTCTTACTGACTAAAACCCACCCCTGTTCCTTCCCTGCCTGAGTGCCCAGGGGCGGGGGATTTTGTTTTATAATGTGTAGTGATATTTATAAATACCAAAGTATCTCTGCTTCTTTCTTAGCTCTTCAATGGATTTGGATGAAACGTGGCACACGGGTAGACCATGTCTAGGGAAAAGGACATATACTTTTATCCGTTGGGATACTTTTGTACTTTCAGGCGGGCGAAACCACTGACAGAAGCTAGTACTGAATAACTGATTTAATAAACGACGCGCGACGGGAACAAAAATACGGTTGAGTTTGTTTGCAAACGAATTAACACTGCGCTCTTTGACGATAAATATACCGCGAAAATATTAAATTTCCGGTACGGAATATCATTTGAAGCATATTTAGTTTGTGAAAGATAACGAGAGGAGTCCTGAAATTCATTTAACCTAAATTGTGGGTTTGAGAAATTGAGACGCTCCACAAATAATTTACCCAAGGTCTGAAATACGGGAGACGTTCGTTGGTCTTTTTGTGACATGATTTTGGATTCTGGTCTGTCTAATTTCGGAAGTTGGTGTTCCTGTTTTGTGTCTTCGTTTTTTGACACCGACTTCCGAAATTAAAGTTATTTTGCACTTTTTTTGGAAATCGGTTCTATTTTTTTGTAAAAAAGTTTTTTATTTTTCACTTTTTAGTTGTGGTTCTCCATTAAACTGTTTTAACAATTCATAGACATACGATAGCAGCAATCGCGGTTGATTTGCTGTCAATTTTTGAAGAGTTCCGTTGTCTGTCTCCGAAACCCATCATCAGATCTTTTTTAAATTTAAATGGGACCATTTCGTCATAAACCCCTTTCGAACAAAAAAAGAATTTTGCAAATTCGTCAATATATGACGGAGTTATGCCCGAACATACATAAAAAAAAAAAACTTTTTCGAAGTCGGTTAAAAATGACCATGCGCTTAATATCAAATACTAAGATTGTTATTTGCATAATTTTAATGTTTTTAGTGCAAACATGCAAGCGTTTTAGCCAGCTGGCCATAAATTATCGAATAGCCGCCAGTATTAAGCCTGGATAAATTAAGTATGAAGGAAGATCGATTTTATTTATGAACAATCATAAATAGTACATTTTGTACACTTTAAATAAAAAATACAATATTACATTCGGCATTGTTTACATATAATTCTGACTCAGTAGTAACGCCCGCGACGCAACGTAACATTCTGTATTTTATATCATTTGAGCCGATGATACAAATGATCCAAATGAAACATCAGTGATTCGGATCATTTCGGTGATCCAGATGCAAATGTTCCAATCGCAAAAATGATACACTTTGCCCACGCCTAATGCAAATGCCTACAAATTTATGAACTGCTCAATCTTTCCTAACACTTTCATTTCCACCTCTATCTTCATGAAATCCTTGAAGGTGCAGCGGCAGTCAGCGACCAATTCCAAAAAAAAAACTATCGTACGTAGTACCTATGTGTTAGTGGCACAGATATTTTTTTCCTAGAAGCCGATACGTATATGTTTTTATGCTAGTTGGGACTTTGGGAGCCACTTATTTAAAATCGAAATAATGGCGCCCAACAAGCAAAAAAGAATGAACTCAATATGGTGCCGGTGACTATAATATTATTCAGCTAGTATTGAACGCCGCAAAACGTTTGTAGGTTTTTTGTTGTTTTTGATGACATGGTAAACAAGCGCGTGTTTATTGTAAATCTTATCAAATCGAGAAGCAAAACAAAAGCTCAAGGAAAAACGCTGATATACTCGTACAAATAATATCCGTTACATTTGTCACGTGGCACGTGCTTGTAATAAAATGGAGTTCTAAGAAACTGCGTATTTACTGAAATCGTAAATAATACATATTTCCTTGTTATGTAAGTAGTCTTAAATAGTGAATATGGTATAGAAAAATCCTTCACTTTCAAATGTGTCATCAATTCATCATAAGTATGATTAAATTATTAGATAGGCGTCCTGAGACTGAAATAGGCGGTCGATTCTGTAACAATGAACCTAACCCATAGCTTCAGATGGAATGATAGTTGAATTCAACTACGTTTTCATGGTGAGATGTTAACAGAATAGCACTTCAGGCCCTTAAAATAATTATGTCAAGTTTTTCATCAAGTACTTGGTAGAAAATAAATCCAAGCAGTAAAACTCCGAAAAATTGTAACGGCTTTTTAACAAACTGAAACTGAAAACTGAAGGCTAAATGTTTGTAAATACAGCCATCTTAAAGTAAATAAATTTTGCAATAGCTGAGCTGTATCGTTTTCCATTGATCACGGGCGACCGCTCCCCCCCGTCAGGCTATCATAGATTAGAAGGCCAAAGGTTATCGAGCCAGGAATTGCAATTGTCTGATATTTAGACTTTGTTTGCAATGCAACGATCTATGTATTTGTGGGAAATTCCAGATGGTCTATTAACGAGGTTCTATTAGGCAGACAATACACTAAATTGTAGAAAGTTTAAGTTAAGATGTTGAACGCCACAGCATCCGAATAGAAGCTATGTCTATTGCTGGAGAGTTTGTTGCGCCACTTCTTCTCCCCAGCTAAAACACTAGGAAGTGGTGACGGGCGGGCGTTTTTGTGGGACTGTCTTTTATGTAGAACTTTGACGTTCAAAAGTGCTAGCCCTCATCCTAGTTTGAATAAATTACTTTTGATTTGATTTGATATGCCACAGCTAAAAAAGTCTTTACAAGACAGTTTGTGGCTTGATTGTTACGTTTTTTGTTGTTACTCCTCCGCGGCTCTTTTCTGATTAAATTCATCGCGGGATCCAAGACAGTTGAATCGTTTCTCCGGGACTGGTCAAGTTTCATTGCCTCGCCGCTTATCTGGTGGTAGTCACTGTTGATACTGACATTTAGGAATTGCCTTTGCCAGGAATTGGCTGGGAATAATAGGGCAGGCTTGTGTGTTTTTTGTATAAAGACATTTTCTGGCTCCCAGAAAAAGCACAGCAACGACGCAATTAATTTAGATTAAGTAACAAAAATATAAAAATATGAGTTTCAATGTGTAAAAGTTCCTTTAGCAACAGGCATCCCACAAAATAATATAACTTATTTGCTTGTGTTTATAAATCTCTCTCGTTGAAGGACTTCTGGGTAGCGGGGAACCGGGCCGATCGATCGAGGAGGTTAAGGTCATATTAGCGTTGCATTCCCGCCCTCCCCCCGCCCCACACATCCAGTCCTTCCCTCGCAATGTTACAGCTATAGGTTGTATGCAATATAAATGTGAGTTGTCAGAGAAGCCCGAATGACTAATTAATAGATCTTGGTTTTTTTTTCATTTATGATGTAGACACTAACAAAATTTCACCCATTTAAGCATCAGTATCAGCTAAGTACATCATTTGTTAATGTTATTTTCATTTTGCCACAATACCCGATCATTATTTAACTATTTATCGTTAACAACAGATTTAATTGTCTGTTAATGACACCATAAATTCATAATCCAGGGTTGACACACGGGAGAGATCGAAAGGAGAGTCACCGCGCCCCTGGGACAGGCAACTGAAGGAATACGGGTGGGTTTTAGTTAGTAAGAGTCTGACACGCCCTCCCGCTCCACCCAAATCGGGAGAAGTTATTTGATGATTACCTATCATACAAAAAAAAAAAAAAAAAACTTTACATAAAAAAAATACAACCGACTTCCCTATATACCTACTACTAAAAAATGCAAAATGGTGTTTCTAGTTTGGTTTCTTCGTTAGTTGACACCGACTGCCGAAATTAAAGTTATTTTGCATTTTTTAGTATTATTTATGGAAGTCGGTTGTATTTTTTTTTGTAAAAAGTTTTTTACTTTTCACTTTTTAGTTGTTGTACCATTCTAAAACTAAATTAATAGTAAAGTTATGGCCGAATTGATAGCCCCAAAAATAGGGAATTTGAACATAGTTGGTGAAATTAGGGTGTATCAGCGTGAACTGTACAAATCTGTATACCCATTCAGAGCGAATCAGCGTGATGTAATGTTGTGAAGTGGTGAAAACAATTTACAGACATGCGATTGCAGCAATTCTGGAAGGTTTGCTATCATTTATTGAAGAGTTCCATTGTGTATCTTCGAAGTTCTTTATCAGATCTTCACCAAATTAAAATGGGACCACATGTGAAGCAACAGCTTTCAAATTAAAAAAAATCTGCAAAATCGGCTCACGTAGTAAAAATACAGTCGAATTGAGAACCTCCTCCTTTTTTTGAAGTCGGTTGAAAAAGAGTTGACACCCTAATTGAGGGCCCCTAATATTGTTCCTTAAGTACATACATAAATGTTCACTAAGTATAATCATACTTAGTGGGCATTTAAGTATGTACATAAGGAGGGATTATGATTGTTGAAATGGCTTTAATGATTGTTGAAATCATATTTGTTTATTTACAAATGGCTGTCATTAAAGGTCAAAAGAGCGGTTCAGAATAAATTGTTGGTACTTATGTTAGGTTCAAGGGTAATCGGAGACGGAAACGCTCGGCCAATACGAACTCATTGAATCCAATTTTATTGATGTATTGTTTAGATTTCTTTAGACTCAATTGTTTGAAAAGTCCTATAAGAGTCTAAAGGGCAGGTAAAGATATTTGAAGGCCACGTCGCGACGCAATAAACTTAAGATAAAAAGCATTGAACTCCGTTTTATAACACTTTTTACAATTATCACGACACTAACATGTTTTCCTTAACGTCTAATCAACTTAATGCTTCGTGATTAGCCCAAAATAAACAGTTGAGTGAGACGTACCGGCAGGAAGCGCACACGGCACAGCTCGGGCTCGTGTAATTAACGTCACCGAAGCGGTTTACAGCAGTGTAGACGAGGTTTTACAATTACATCAGGCTATAGTACTATCGCTCGTGATAAGTGGGCCATCCCACGAATCCTGATAACGCGCCGCATAAATACGGGAGCAGTGGCCATTTTTTATCAGTTTGCCGCCATCGCGCATCGGTGACAGTTCGAGTTTTTGTTCGGAATTAAAAGTTTCGTCGTCTGTTGCTCTTGCAACGTGTTCGCTGTTTGCGTGTTTTGTTTCGTTGTTTTAGCAACAACCTCGGGTTGTTGCTTTAAAGTGGAAAGAAAGCTTTGAGAATTACGCTATTAAAGGTGAGTTTTTCTTTTATTTTATTATAATTTATGTATAATTTAATACACTTATTTCTCTAGGCGCTACAAACCTTTTTAACCGACTTTTGAAAAAGGAGGAGGTTCTATGTTCGACTGTATGTATGTTTTTTTTTTCTTTTTTTTTATGTATGTCCGCGCATTTCTCCGTCAGTTGTGAACCAATTTTCAAAATTCTTTTTTCATCTGAAAGAATATACTCCCGAGGTGGTCCCATATAAACTTTATCGAAATTGCTTTAGCGCTTTTTGAGAAACTGAACAAAAACAAAAAATACGCATATCTCGATGATGTTTTGGTGTTCTCCAAATGTTTAAATTCCACGTTCCATGTTATTGGGGTTTTTAGTTCTGGGGTATAACAACTAAAAAGCGACAAATAAAAAACTTTTTTACAAAAAAAAAAAACAACCGACTTCAAAAAAAAATACACTAAAAATTTAAAAATAACTTTAATTTCGGAAGTCGGTGTCAAATATCGAAGAAATAAAATACAAACACCGACTTCCGAAATTAAAGTTACTTTTTAAATTTTTAGTGTATTTTTTTTTGGAAGTCGTTTGTTTTTTTTTGTAAAAAAGTTTTTTTGGGTCTTGGCCTCCTCAACGATCTTCCATTTCGCTCTGTCTTTCAACGGTTCCTGGGTCTTACTCTGAGTCTTTTTTTTGGATATCCACTCGGAGATGATTTTAATAGCCCTGGTGTCACTCATAGTATTATTGTATACATTAGGTACAATTATTTCGAAATATAAATTTCCTGATTCCGATAAAATTTCAGCGATTTACTACGTGTTCTCGTATATTAGTGAAGTGTCTTTACTTGACATCCTGTACTTGTCTGTAAAAAGTTGTTTAAATGAGAGATTTTTTTTAAAATAAGTAATAAAAAAAAACATTGACACCTTGTCTCACACACTACCCAAAAAAAAAAGTCTAAGCCTCCTCCCTTATTATCATGCTTTGATGCTTCACTAAAAAAACATTAAATAATTAATATTTTAGTGTTGAATAGGCTGTTACCAACCAGAATGGCTGATATCAGGAGTCACCTATTCCCTAATTAAATTTTGGCAGCATAACGAATTTTACAGATAAACATTCATTACAGTATCGTTGTTCATAATTTTTCATGATTAGCCAATTTGTTAATCATTAATGTGTTAATTATATCCTAGTTTTGGTACAGTCAAACTTTACAGCGAAACAGCAAGGGTATTCAACTTTTGTAAGTAAGATTGCCTTAGTTCACGCCTAGGATTGCCAGTTACTTTAGTCGGCCAAGCAGTTAAAACAGAAAGATTAATAAAACAGTTATCTCTTTTAATAATGTAAGTTATGCCTCCTCTCTCCTTCAACTTTTGCTGTGTCCGAAAGGGTCTTAAGGTGTATGAATGCTCCAGGGTAGCCCGCGAAATTTAAATTTTCTTACGTTTTTTGCAATTTGCAGGTCAATGTGAGGTTGTATCATGGTCTAAATTTTATTCGCGGCCGTAGCAAGTAAGTATTTATAGAATTATAATCATTAAAATCATCAATACATCTCTCTCAGTTAGAATTGATGCCAAATGTCATTATTTCTTGAAATACTTACATTTGGCATCAATTTTAACTGAGAGAGTTGTATTGAAGATTTTAATGATTATAATTCTATAAATACATACTTGCTACGGCCGCGAATCAAATTTTGAGTAAGATACAACTTGACACTGATCTACCAAATGCAAAAAATGTAAGAAAATTTAAATTTCGCGGGCTACCCTGGAGCTTCCACCTTAAATGATCTCACTAGGTATACTTACTGCCTCTGAATTTTCTATCACGTACCAAAATTTTTACAAGTATTTTTTTTTATTATGTGGGGGCGAGGTACATACAGGTAAATAATAGGCTAATTTGCGTGTAGATATAGGATTTATTTCTATAAATAACTTTTTAGATTCTTATAAAAATCTCTCTCGTCTATCGGCTTGACAGCCTCCATATACATATCTACTTTTTAATCTGTAAAATATAATGTAAAATATATCTGATCTGACAAATCTAATATTGAAAGCTCGAATTAGTGTACTTTATTTATAGCTAGTTTCTGCCAGTGGCTTCGCTCTCGCGCTTTCAACCCTCACTTTAACCCCTTAGGGGATGAAAATCCAAAAACCCTTTCTTAGTGCTCCCCTAAATTATAAAAGGAAGCTGACTAAATGTTTCAATATTGTATCAATAACCAGGTACTCGTATCTTCAATAATTTATAAAATTGGCCAATTTTCACCGCAGAATCTAAAATAGCGGGGAAAATTTATTCACCACACATACAAGCGTAATGGAATTATCTATTTTCCACATAACATTGACCTTGCGCGCGCGCTGATTCAACATGGCGGCTTGTGACGTCACAATGTAGCTGATGTGTAATGTGTATGTCACGGAGCGGTTCTCGTGAAAACTCGTGAGAACTGTTTGTTTACTGATTTATTGGTGGTATGTCGATTGGGTTGAACTTCTTTGATGGAAAACTAAGTGTTTTTAAATAGTTCCAAAAATTAACGTTTTTTATTGGTCCACGTTATTTATCTGGCGGACGCCATCAAACCACAAGATTAGGTATTTTTTCCTGTGAGGTAAAGCATATTTTCAAAAATCGTCACGATCATATGAGGGTAAAATGCAGGTGTACCTAGGTACCTACTTGTATTTAAAAATAAATGAAACCTTTCAAGCGCTGTGAAATTAGACAAAACAATTAATTTTCAATCATTGCTGTACTTGCCAGACTCCTGGGAGTCTCACGAGGTGGTTAACTAAAATACTTTGTCTTCCAATGACCATATTTTTTTTCTCTTTTTGTAATGTATTTTTCTTTAAGTAGGTGTACAGTAATGTCAACAAAGCACACTCTTATACAAAAGTTAATTGGTAGTTTATGGTCAAGCAGATTCAATTGATTCTACTTATCATTGTTACTATGTATGATTTTGGATGTAAATTCAATTTAAGCACGAGTATTTGTTACGTTAGCACTCACCAGTGCAAAACAATCAAAGTACAGTTAGCATAAAAGTGTTAACTGTATACTTACTGTTCTAAAAGTGCTTCTTGTGTAGTAAATATACACTTAACGAGGCTATCACAATTTTTCAATAAAGGATAATTATGATCAAGTAAAATACTACATATTACTCTTCCTTTTTTGAAGTCAGTTAAAACTTCTGAGGTATACATTATTTTTCATCAAAGTAAATTGAAATGTCTACATCCTCGTTCTCTGACAAAAATTAATAAAAAAATATATAAAGAATAATAAGAGAGCATTATCTGAAATATTGATAGACTTGTTTTGCTGACCATACTGTACCGAACGGGCACGCTACAAATACATGCTAGGGATCCAATTTAATTTATCAATGGACTTTGATGTTCAATCAATATGTAGGTAGGTACATAGAGTAACAAAAACAATGTGAAGAGAAAATTGGACTAAATAAATTTTATTTAACCCAATTAAGTGTTATTTAAGGAACTGCTAACTTTTGCGAGCGGCTTGGCCCGCGTTCGTGTCGGAAATTATCCCCCGCGAAATCTCTCTTAATTCCGAGATAAAAAAAATAATATTTCAAAATTCTGATTCTGTTGGTGGAATTTATTTTGGTTCAATCTTATGTTGCATGCCACCAAGTGACTTGTTTGGTACTTTTTAGTTATTTTTGTAATTGTGTTTTTTGAAATTACTCATTTTTTTGAAATTTCTACTTTTTAATGAGTTACATTTTTGGAATCACTTTCTCGAGCCCTTTATTTTGATATGATCATGTCACAAAAGAATATGACCTCTCTAACTTAATGACGGCCACCATTTTGTTAGTTTTTTTTTTTAATTCATTTCGGCAGACAAACCCAATCTAATGAAACCAATGATTGATATACATACATACTCTAGAAAACATTACCCTGCTTCTGGGGCATTCGGGTAAAAAGTATACTACATAATTATTATATCATAAGGTAAAAAGTATCTACATAATTATTATATCATAAGGTAAAAAGTATCCCACATAATTATTATATCATAAGGTAAAAAGTATCTACATAATTATTATATCATAAGGTAAAAAGTATCTACATAATTATTATATCATAAGGTAAAAAGTATCTACATAATTTATATATCATAAGGTAAAAAGTATCCCACATAATTATTATATCATAAGGTAAAAAGTATCTACATAATTATTATATCATAAGGTAAAAAGTATCTACATAATTATTATATCATAAGGTAAAAAGTATCCTACATAATTATTATATCATATGGTAAAATCGGTTTAGTAGTTCGTGCAAACATAAATACACTAGAAACAAGCACTAGTAAACACAGAAATCGCAAAGTCGGTGTTTCTAGTTTTGTTTCTTCGTTATTTGACACCGACTTCCGAAATTAAAGTGATTTTGCATTTTTTTTTTTATAAAAGTCGATTGTATTATTTTGTAAAAAAGGTTTTTTATTTTTCACTTTTTAGTTGATGTACCCCGTAACTAAAACGAAATAGTAAATTTATGCCCGAATTAATATGTAAAGCCCCAAAAATATGAAATTTGATCATAATTGGTAAAATTAGGTGTATTAGGGTGAACTGTACAAATCTGTGTACCCCTTCAGAGCGTATAAGCGTGATGTTATGTTATGAAGTGGTGTAAACAATAAACAGACATGCGATTGCAGAAATTCCGGAAGGTTTGCTTTCATTTATTGAAGAGTTCCATTGTATATCTCCGAAATTATTCATCAGATCTTCACCAAATTTAAAATTAAATGAAAATCATCAACTTTCATATAAAAAAAGAATCGTCAAAATCGGTTCACCTAGCAAAAAGTTATTAAGTAACACAAAAAAAAATACAGTCGAATTGAGAACCTCCTCCTTTTTTTGAAGTCGGTTATAAACAACCAGACGGTGACAAAAATCGCATTACCGGCTTCTTCTTCTTCGTCGTAACGGTCTTTCAAAGTGCAGGAGTTGCTGCAAAAAGGGCATGACAAGAGATGAGGCATTGTTTGAGACGTAGCTCCGCAATCGCATTGTGGCTCATTGGCCCCATCTGTCTAAGTTGTGCCTGCAGCAGCTCACCTGGCTTCGTAGTTAGTTGATTTAGAGATTTCCAGGTGGGCCACGGCAGTTGGTGGCTACAGGGACCTTTTATGCAGGCTCAACATAGTCGATTGGAGGGGGATGTCAAAGGAGGCACACTTTTTACTTTGCGTCGCTAGTCCTGTTGCCATTTATTGGTTTTGTCGACGTCAAAAAGCTGTTCCGACTCTTCAATTGGTCCCTTGGCTTCTATACATTGTATAACAGGTGTCTGTTGTCTGTCTCGGCTTTAAAACAGTGTGATAATGTGACGCAATACCTATGACACACCTGTCTAAAAAATACTTAATAATAATCAATTAATTCCTATCTATCATTGATGTCTGCATAGATTACAATATTCTACTTCATCACTCCGTCTGGGATTAACACAATCTTTTATAAATGATTATAGCATAATTATGTCGGAAACAGATTCGATCAGTTAATCGTTTTGTAACTTTGATGCTAACTCGAAGATAAGATTAAAAATCGTTTGTAATGTTAGGATAACTTTTCTATTAATAATTTCGTGTGATAATCGATGGTAACACGCGCTAGATCATGACTTGATTGGAAGGAGGAGTGCACTAATTACTTTATTGACGTAATTAGTCATAATACTCTTACTGGTCCCGACTAATAACAGTAATTATGATGACTAAGTGCCTAAGTAAGTCCGCATGAGTATGGTATCCCATATTCATGCGGATAGCATAAAAACATATTCAAACCCTTTGAATATCTTTCTATTCAAACTGGCTTGGTCACCCATCGCCATTTTGATATGTCTGTCAAATTGCGGCGTACGATGAATCTGGTATAATTATTTATATGGGCACGTAAAGAAACAAAATTCCCTGGTGTCCTAAAATGTCTAAAATATTTCACATCGTTTTTACGAGTCTACACGTATTGTAAATGGCAGTATCATTGTGTGTCGCAACAGTAAAAAATCAAAATGGCGTTGGTATGACTAGGTACGTCAAAGTCGATTCGGTACGATGCCTTTTGAGGAAAAATTGTTATGTTTAGACAGCAATTAATATTGTCTGTTTCCGCAAATATCACGACATCCTGTAGAGCCTATAAATATAGATAGCATATTAATTTATCCTACCGACTCATTTCTCTCTGATTATGTCATCGCCCGCAATTCTACTCAGTCGATAACTGTCGTCAGTCACCTTATCTCTTTATATCAGTATTCCAAAAGTTATTGAGTGACTTAGTTCAAGGCTCATCTCTGATACAAGTAGTCTGTGATAAAGAGAAGTATTTAAAAAAAAAGGTGTTAATTTTCATATTTAGCGCTGATTGTAAATGTGTTATCGGCTGGTTTATGTGATCGGTGATCGGAACGCTTTTATGTAAGGTACGCTAGTATTATATTATCTCTGGTGTAGAGTAATATTATAGATTTCTTGTCTATAACGTCGTTGCCGCCAGGATTATAATTATGTAGATGGTTGTAGACTAGCTATCAGGATCATATCTTTTGGTTATCAAATTGCGCTGTCTGTGAGATTGTATGTGTAGGTATGTAACAGGTTTTTTTAAGGCGCTTTTTACGTGATTGCCTTTTAATGAGGTACATACTAAGGTATGTTTTGTATGGGTCTCTCAAAATTAAAAATTAACGTAAGATTTGAATTACTTAGGTGTCATTAGTGTGATAGTGTCTGACACGCCCTCCTGCTCCACCCAGACCGGGAGAAGTCTTAGGATGATTTACCACCCCAAAAAAAAAGTGTGATAGTGTTGCCAACAAAACAAAATGAAAGCGTGATAGCTAGCAGTTTAGGGTTATTAAAAGAATGCCTTATCAAAAGAAGCTATAATCTCGTGAGTTGAGAATCTGGTGACTTGCTGTCACCAGATTATAACTTGTTTTGATCTTATTTATAGCAGAATTTTCCAAAATGTCTTCTTCAAATAACATGGATGCGGTAACAAATTGCGTATTATTTAATAGTTTCGCCTGCCTTCAGACTACTAGGATCAACGGCTGAAACACTGATCAACTCTGATTACTCAGTACCTAAACCTCTAAAAAATCATGATACTTAGCTGTTTTGATGAATAAACGACAACTCATCAATATTCATATCAACTACGCGGCCCTTTTTGTTTGGAGGGTGGGAAATCATCCAAAGACTTTTCCCGCTCTGGGTGGAGCTCAGGGCGTGTCAGACTTTTACTGACTAAAACCTTGTTGTTCCTTCAGTTGCCTGTGTTAAGGGCCTTCTCGCGGTCCAGTGGCGCCCTCATTGAATAAAAAATCGTAGCATAGCACAGAAAATAAATATTAAAAAATCCAACTTCACGTTTGTTACAAAGAGGATAAAGAATTTTTACGTTGTTAAAACAGGTCTCAAAATGTTTCGTATCCAAAGTAGTAGGCAAAAGTGCCAAAAACGGCCATTTCTGACACTTTTGCCTACTACTTTGGATACGAAACATTTTGAGACCTGTTTTTGGATTTTTTAATATTTATTTTCTGTGCTATGCTACGATTTTTTATTCAATGAGGGCGCCACTGGACCGCGAGAAGGGCCTTAAGGACCGCGGTAACTCTTATTTCAAATTTATCCGCGACTAACTACGGGGCCCTGGAACGCAAAGGACAACTGAAGGAACACGTGTGTGTTTTAGCTAGTTAAAGTCTGTGACGCCCTCCCGCTCCACCCAGAGTGGAAGAAGTCACCTGATGATTATCATCATTCTCCTGCCCTTATCCCAATTTATTTGGGGTCGGCGCAACATGTCTTTTTCTTCCATACTCCTCTATTAGTCGTCATCTCTGTAGTCACCCCCTTTTTACCCATATCCTCTTTCACACAGTCCAACCATCGTTTCTTTGGCCTTCCCCTACTCTTATAGCCATCCATATCCATACACAAGACTTTCCTCACGACTTTTTTTTCATACCACGACATCCGATTTCCACACAACTTTTCAGTCAGCGGTGCTACTTTCAGACTTCCTCTTATATACTCATTCCTAACACATCGCTCTTAGCATTCACCTGATGATTTCCCACCATAAGAAAAGCTTTGGTTTCCTGAGACAGAAGTTCTCGACACATAACTGCCGCAGTCACAGTCATCAACTTCCCGGTTTCTGATTAAGCTAAAATTTTGTCTACATGTTTAGTTAGGATGACAATGCGTGGTTTGCTAAGTGACGTCATTCTAAATCCACTCCCAAATATGGCGGATTAGTTATTTTGTATGAGTATCAAATGAAAGGGCTTGCTGAGAAGAACAGGATTTTTTTGTTGCAGAAAATTATTCTGACGTCCAATTCTCTTTGTTGTAGGGAGCACCGGGCGAGTCCGGCGCGTCTACAAGTGCCGGGCGTGTGCGGCTGAGCAGGCCGCAGGAGGCCGCGCGCCCCCGCCCCGCGCCGCTCTGTTGGCGCCGCGCGCTCAACGTCGACCCGCCCTGGCTGCGAGCCCGGGCCCGCTGACGCCAGCGAGACATTACGTGAGTACTCTTCATTGTTTATGAGCGCCTAGTACATGCGGTGGTGCAGTTGGGTGTGGTTCTTTGAAAGTCTTTCCTCTGTTAAGGCTGCTAGATGCCCAAAAACTCTTTGAAAGTCTTTCCTCTGTTAGGGCTGCTAGTTGCCCAAAACTCTTTGAAAGTCTTTCCTCTGTTAGAGCTGCTAGTTGTCCAAAAACTCTTTGAAAGTCTTTCCTGTGTTAGGGCTGCTAGTTGCCCAAAAACTCTTTGAAAGTCTTTCCTCTGTTAGGGCTGCTAGTTGTCCAAAAACTCTTTGAAAGTCTTTCCTGTGTTAGGGCTGCTAGTTGCCCAAAAACTCTTTGAAAGTCTCCTCTGTTAGGGCTGCTAGTTACCCAAAAACTCAGGCCCGATGACGAGAGTAAAGGACCACTAAGACAAGATTGCCTATTAGTACATCATAAAGCCATCAACGGCGACCCACTCTCGTTCCGAACCCGGGCCAGCTGACTCCAGTGAGACATAACGTGAGTGTTCCCGTCTCTTATGATAGCCTCGTACATAGATTCCGATTGGCGGGTGCAGTAGTTCGATGGTTCTTTAAGTGTGTCCCCGTTATTTTAACATGAGCCTACAAACAAAAGATATAGTTTTTGTTGAATAATATCGCGGGCTACCCTGGCGCCTTTCAGTATGCTCGTGGCCTTTCACCTTAAACTACATATAACTAACATAAAAATAATGGCCGTTCAATTTTTCCAGCTGACACTTGTGGACTAGCGCTAGTGGGCCCCCACAACCCGGCTCGAACACCTGACACCGACCCCCTCGGCCCGGACAGGCAAGCGCAGCATAGCCGACCCCACGCTCCGGCACTGCCGGGGCTAAGTCGGCTCCAAAGTCAACCTTAACGTAACCGCACAAGGCTCAACATCCCATCCGCAATGAAGGTCGTGGAAGAAGAACAGCTCATCACTGTGATGGATGGGCCGTGGTCGCCCGAGGGCCTGATCCGCGAGATCGTGGAGTCGGGCGCGCAGGAGGACCCGTTCTACGTGATGGACCTGGGCGAGGTGGTGGCGCGGTACCATCGCTGGAAGGAGCTCATGCCGCGCGTCGAGCCCTTCTATGGTGAGTTGATTTCGTACTTTTAATGAAACGTGTACTTACTGATAAGTTATCGTGAGACAAGCAGTTAATGGCGTTGCACAGTAACAGAGCCAATCTGAAGGATTTTGATGGATTTTCATGTTCCATTGCTTCATATAAAAAATTCATCTGCTTAACAAAGTGACGACACGGTTGGCGCAGTGGCTGAGCGATCGGCTGCTGCGCTACGTGTCGCGGGTTCGACTCCTGCATGGTAAAAACATTTGTATGGCCTACAGATACTTGTTCCAGGCCTGGGTGTTAGTGTATGTGAGGTTCCATGTTTGTAAACGCACCCACGATACAGGAGAAATTTCTAGTGTGGGGCAACGTTTTTGCAACTGCTTTGCTCATGGAAATAAACAACTTTCTTCAAGAAAGTCAAAGCTAATTCGAAAAAAAAACTGTTAGAGAACCGACTTCCAAATAAAATGCAAAATAACTTTAATTTCAGAAGTCGGTGTCAAAAAACGAAGACATAAAACCAGAAACACCGACTTCCGAAATTAAAGTTATTTTGCACTTTATTTGGAAGTCGGTTCTATTTTTTTTTGTAAAAAAGTTTTTTACTATTCACTTTTTAGTTGTGTTTCCCCATTAAATTGTGTTAACAATTCATAGACACGCACATCGACACATAGATCGCATTAATCGCGGTTGATTTGCTGTCAATTTTTGAAAAGTTCCGTTGTCTGTCTCCGAAACCCATCATCAGATCTATATATGAAATTTAAATGGGACCATTTCGGAACAAATCCTTTTCGAACAAAAAAAGGATTTTGCAAATCCGTCAATATATAACGGAGTTATACCTGAACATACCTACATAAAAAAACATATATAAACATCCGAATTGATAACCTCCTTCTTTTTGAAGTCGTTAAAAAAAATAGACCTCCCATACAAATTTTAATCAGCTACAACTTTGTATGAAGAGTCCAATTTTTTTTGGGGAATGTACTATATCTTCCTAGAAGAAAGTTGTCCAGTACCATGGGCAGAAACAGTTTCTAAAATATGACCGCCTCATTTCCGTTACATTCTGTATTTAAATATTGGGAAATAAAACCACCACCACCAACCAACCAACCATAAAACTTAATTTATTATTTCTGATAAGGATGGGATTCCTTATCAGGAAAACTAATGTAACAAGGATAAAAACATGGTATTCGATAACCCCAGTATGTTGTGAGTTCAATACCAATTTGGTATATTCAACTCACAACATACTATATATTATTTTATCTTTATTATGTCTACTCCAAGTATCATATGCCAGGCCCAGTGGTATTGGCCGCGACTTACAAGTTGCAGGTCGTGAGTTCAAACTCAGGCAGGCGCTTTACTTTGTGTAGATTATCACCACTACTCACCACCACTCATCACCACTACTCTCAAAACGGTAAAGGAAAACACTAAATGTACTAGAAACAATTCGAAGACATGTGACATCCACCAATCCGCATTGGGCCCGCGTGGTGGATTACGGCCCACACCCTCTCACAGAGAGGCCTGTGCCCCAGCAGTGGGGACATTAAAAGGCTGATGATGAAGTATCATATTCATAAAAGAAGGGCAGAAAGATGATGATTTTATTTTTTATTGACCTTATTGACCCAAAACCATAAAAATAGTCAAAAATACATTTGGTACGGAACTCTAAATATATATTATAATAAATATATTTGTTTTATAGCGGTGAAATGCAACGATGACAAGCTGCTCGTGAGCACGCTGGCAGCTCTCGGCACCGGCTTCGACTGCGCGTCCAAAGTCGAGATCGAGCTCGTCACCTCCATCGGAGTAGCTCCCGAGTAAGTACCCCACATTTAAAGTCATGTATTTTCAGTGGGTCCGAGCCCATTGCCATCACCAGATGCTGGCGGTACTAACTGTTGATACTTGTTACAGGCGCATTATTTTCGCGAACCCCGCTAAGATGGCGTCGCACATCCGCTATGCGTCGGCCGTCGGCGTCGACGTCATGACGTTCGACTCTGAGACCGAACTCATGAAGATCAAGCAATACATGCCGCACGCACAGTAAGTCACATTTAACCAATTTACGAGTACTTGGAAAATAAGGCAGCGTTGTTTTCTTTGTTTGCAAAAATCTTGTAAGTAGTGTCCGACCGAAACACGTTTTTTTGTCGAAACCGTAACCGAATGTTCGGCTTCCTTTGCAGTTTCGGCCGAAACCAGAATAAAAATAAAATAAAATTCAGAAAAGTGTCTTGAAAAAGTTATCAGATCATTGAAAAAGTGGGCTACTTTTATGAAATACTAAATTAATTAATAAAACGATGATTATACACATAGACGAACGAGACCGTTTGTTTTTAGGTGTCTATCACAACCATCAATATCTTTACGTGAATGTTGTACACAAATTTTTGTATACGCCTAATATCTAAGGGAATGTACTGGCCTCTGTAATTCAGTTTAAAACTAGCTCAGGGCTCAGGGATTTCATATAATCTGATGTTATTTAAAATGGCAATAAAGTATTTCTTTTTTAACATCCAGCTCAAAGGCGCTAGTTTCGGTCGTGCCGAATATTCGGTCACTTTTTGACCGAAATCGAAACTAGTCGGAGCCAGTTTTTTTGGCCGAAATCGACACCGAAACCGAACCTTCGGTCGGAGACTATTTGTACGTCTTGGAATCAGATTTTAGTGAATTTGTGTAGTTAACCATTTATTCCTTAATTCTGCTGTATTAGACATGTGTATAGATAGAAAACAAACAAAGAAATTATGTTCAGGAATATGGTGCCCTAAAGTGTCATGCGAAGACATGTGAATTCGAATACATGTGACATCCACCAACCCGCATTGGGCTCGCGTGGTGGATTACGGCCCACACCCTCTCACAGAGAGGAGGCCTATGCCCCAGTAGTGGGGACATTAAAAGGCTAATGATGAAAGTGTCATGCTGGCTTGATATTTAGAGTTTGAGAACCTGACCTGTAAAAACATTACCCTCCTTCTGGGATACAAGGGTAAAAAAAGACTTCCATCCCCATTTTAATTTTAGAATAATCTAAATGGTGAATTTTGCGATTGTTTCTCGAAGAAGTAATAATTCTAACGAATTCTAACTTTGTTAACATGTAGTCCTAACTTATTTAATCCTAATACATTGTTTTATATTTTGTCAGGCTGGTGATCCGCATCCGCTGCGACGCTGCGTCTGCGCAGTGTCCGCTGGGCATCAAGTTCGGCTGCGACCCCGTCACCGAGGCGCCGAGGCTGCTCAAGCTGGCTGCCGTGCTCGGCTTGGACGTGAGTAACTTACAACATGTACATTTCTGCTTTAATCGGCCCTAGGTTATCGAAATTGCAGGCACTTATAAACAGCTTGAGAGGGGAGTTTCTATACTTTTTACCTGACTACGCGGCGCAAGGGAGGGTAATGTGTTTATCAGCATATGTATGTATGTTTGTTTGTACCTTTGTGGCACTTTAGAGACCAAACGCGTGGGGCGATCTTGATAATTCTTACGTCAATTGATTCGTCTTAATCTTGCGAGTGCTAAGACATGACAGTAATCCAAATATATTATGGCGACAACCAGAAGCCATATTGTGAAAAAGAAAAAAATGACAGTCGACGAACTATATTAAGTGGGATATCAAAATAAAGGGTTCGAGGAGGCGATTCCAAAAATATAACTCACTAAAATGTATAAAATAAAAACATGAATATTTTCAAAAAACCCGACTTTAAAAAGCAAATAAAAAGTTCCAAACAAGTCTCTTTTCAAGCAGTCTGATGCAGTTCGTGGTAGTTATTTTAGTTCAATTATTGATGTCATGATGTTTTTTTGAAAATATTAAATTTTGTATTCTATTTCTAGATAGTACAAAAAAATTTATTATTGTTTGGAACTTTTTAGTCGTTTTTTTCAGTCAGGTTCCATTTTTGTAATCGTCTTCTCGTGTCCTCCACATAACTATCTCGAAAAAATACGACTGCACTTACTTTAGGGCGGCCGCCATCTTGTTACTTTAAAAATTTTATAGCCTCTTAATTAAGGCGCAGACTGACTACGATTTGAGATAGCTTCAAATAAAGTTGAGAATTGAACATAATAGTTGTGTTGACGATGCGAATAGGCATTTATTTTACGGGTTTTCTTTAGATTACCCAGAATATACACAATCAATTAAATAATTGTCCAATCAAAGTTTTAATAAAATGCTAATTCTATTCAATTCTTAAAAAAAAAAAATGTTGTTATCGCTGAAAATACAGAGATGTTCGACGCCAAAGTTTATTTTTGTGGAGGAAATTCCAATTTTTTTTGTTGGGAATATCAAACTGTTTTTTACTATTCGATTCGGTTCAAATTTTTCTCCTTCTTCTCTCCACATCCATCCTTCATCCATCCATCCATCCATCTCCATCCTTCTCTGTCCACTGTATTTTTTCAAAGGATATTTTCTTTGCATAAAGTTATACTCGACTATCCAAGATACCAATTTTTTTGACATATTGAGGTAATACCGCGCCTTACGGCGAATCTAGTGATACCTTAAATATAGCCGAAAATAGAGAACTACTCTCGGAAAGCATCCCTCTTTCTGAGGTAGTCAGTGGATGCTGGCTTTAATGGCAAGCTCTCTACACTTCCACTGAAGTGAGATTGTAGGGTAGATGTCCTCGCCCAGTTCCTTCCCATTGGGAAGCCCAATAAAAACTTAAATCTAGGATATTTAGGAAAAACGAAAATTTTATCAGCCTAGGGTCATTTAGGAACAGTTACTTAGTCTGATCATGTTATGATGTTATTGAATGTTCCTCAGGTGATTGGAGTGTCTTTCCACGTCGGCAGCGGTGCTTCTGAGACGGAAGTGTACGCGCGCGCCATCGCGCTGTCGCGGGCTCTGTTCCACGTGGGACACAACGTGGGACACAAGAACATGCGTCTGCTGGACGTGGGGGGAGGCTTCCCGGGAGGATCGCAATCTTCTATCTGCGAGGTGAGAAAAAGTGGCGCAAAAATGTCAGAACAAATGATACTTAAGAGTCTAAACTAATTTGAAACTAACCGATTATACTAGCCTTCACGAGGTCTCATCTCGAAAAAACAAAATTTAGTTTAAATAAATTTCAATAGATGGCGTAATTTGCATCGATTTCTTATTGAAGTCTAAGTGACATTAATATTTAGAAAAAAAAATATGGTAAAAACTGTATTTTCTTATTTAATAAAATTGTGAAATAATTGGCTCCTAATTAAAATTTAGATGTTTATCGGAACGAATCCTTAGGCATTTATATTTCTTGTACTAATAGATGGCGCTGTTTGAAATTTTAGAGTTTATCTATTCGCTTCTTTAAAGTTTGTATAGCGATACATTTTGAAACAGTAAAACTTTTATAGAATGCCAAAAATACTATAAAGTAATTCCTCAATGTGTGAGAAAATATTGGTAAGACTATGTAAATTCATTCAACTTGCAAGCCGTCTCTGCTAACACCATCTAGCGAGGTGTAGAGGACGGGCCCGAACGAAGAACTAAAGTTGCTTGTGCCAGTCGAAAAACCGTAGTTACGGTGGCGGTACCATTTCTTTGTATGGGATGAGGCATCTGTACGCTAGTATTAAATTATCTGTGCCTTTACACAACCATGTCGGTGTCGACTTCCAGTCTATCCCGAAGCGGCTAAATACCAGTGTATCCTAAATGAATATATTATATTTATTTCTGTATCATATGTGAAGTGGCAGTGGGCAGGGCACATTACACGTAATCAGATGGTCGATGGGGCCGAAAAGTTCTGGAGTGGCGACCGCATACCGGAAGACGCAGCGTTGGAAGGCCTCCCACAAGGTGGACCGATAATAAGGGTCGCGTGTAGCCGATGGACGTGAGTCGCACAAGTATAAGAGCACAAGCACCGGTCTTTGTGAGGAGGCGGCCTATGTCTAGCAGAGCACGTCTTTCGGCTGAAAAGATAGAATAGAATAGAATATTTATTGAATTAAAGGTTTACAAAAAGTGTACATTTAGTCTACAGTAGTAAGATTTCCTATACAATTATAGTGCCTAACTTAAACGTTACTGGTGCAAGTTATGATAGTTCGGAATTACAATGTGAGATAACGACTCGCCCGAACTAGGCTAATTCAAACCTGTGTTTCAGGCTACTAGGCTAATTCAAACCTGTGTTTCAGGCTACTAGGCTAATTCAAACCTGTGTTTCAGGCTACTAGGCTAATTCAAACCTGTGTTTCAGGCTACTAGGTTAATTCAAACCTGTGTTTTCTGGTGGAATGATGATGGCGATATGTGAATTTTGTAGTAAAGCTATGTATTGTCCCTGTAGGTGGCGTCGGTGATCAACTCGGCGCTGGAGGAGCACTTCCCGTCGCGCTCGGTGCGCGTGGTGGCGGAGCCGGGCCGCTACTTCGCCGCCGCCGCCTACACGCTGGCCGCCATGGTGCACGCCAAGCGAGAGGTACGAGCGACACGCGACTATACGACACCACTCCCACACGCCTCAATAATGTTCATTGGAATGTGAGCTTCACGGCGTCCTCTGTACACATTATTTACATTGACAACACAAATTACCAGTCAGCTCTCCGTAAGCAAACTCACCGCCATCGTACCACTCAACAGTTGACGTCTCGCGTACCGCATGCTTGCCACGCGCTTCAAGCGGGCGACCCGTGCGGTGGACGCACGCAGAGTACATAGATTGTAAGTGCGTGGACAGCTGGTTGCCTGCTAGCTGTCGGCGCGTGGACAGCTGGTTGCCTG
This sequence comes from Polia nebulosa, assembly GCA_951329385.1. Lineage (NCBI taxonomy): Eukaryota > Metazoa > Arthropoda > Insecta > Lepidoptera > Noctuidae > Polia > Polia nebulosa. Next base: position 12,080,401 of record OX589600.1, on the reverse strand, counting down.
CTAGCTGTCGGCGCGTGGACAGCTGGTTGCCTGCTAGCTGTCGGCGCGTGGACAGCTGGTTGCCTGCTAGCTGTCGGCGCGTGGACAGCTAGTTTGCCTGCTAGCTGTCGGCGCGTGGACAGCTGGTTGCCTGCTAGCTGTCGGCGCGTGGACAGCTGGTTGCCTGCTAGCTGTCGGCGCGTGGACAGCTGGTTGCCTGCTAGCTGTCGGCGCGTGGACAGCTAGTTTGCCTGCTAGCTGTCGGCGCGTGGACAGCTGGTTGCCTGCTAGCTGTCGGCGCGTGGACAGCTAGTTTGCCTGCTAGCTGTCGGCGCGTGGACAGCTGGTTGCCTGCTCCTGTCCACGCGCTGACAGCTAGCAGGTAACCAGGTGTCCACGCGCCGACAGCTAGTAGGCAACCAGCTGTCGGTGCATGGACAGCGAGCAGTCATCTCAGTTTAAGACGGTGTTGTGCGGGAGCGGTGTTGGAGCGGGGTCGTTTAAGTAAGCTGTGACCTTTATTCTGAGCGCCTAGTGCGAGTTTCTTAAAGTATTTGCGTATCGCGTTTAAGTGAACGTCGCTCTTGTCAAATTGTATAGAAAAAAAGAGTTTTTATTTATTTAATTCATGCACACTAAACAACTGAGGCGGATTTTATGCCTTAGACATTTTCGACCAGTAAACCTTTGGGTGACGCAGATACTATAGTAGTAGATGCAATATTATGAGAAAATACTTTTGTCTTCTAGGTGGCGTCTAAGGACGTGGACGAGAACGCGGAGACGCACACCATGTACTTCATCAACGATGGCGTATACGGCTCCTTCAACTGCGTGCTCTATGACCACCAGCATGTCGTCGCCGAGCCGCTCAACGTGAGTTAACTTCTACATTAGCCATCCCTACACCCCTCCGCCTAATCAAACTGAACCCAAATCAAACTCAAGATATTTGTTTCAATTCGGTAAACCATTTACAGACTTAAAAAAAAAATCTTACCATGTCATCAGTTCACTGCTTTCAAAACGGTGAAGGAAAACATCGTGAGGAAACCGGCATGTCCTAGAACCAAAAAATCGAAGATATGTACGTTCCTGCGTGGTGGATTACAGGCCACACCCACTCACAGAGAGGAGCCCTTTGCACCAGCAGTGAGGAGATCAAAAGGCTGATGATGCGATCAGTTACAATGTATAGTGTAAATAAAACTAATTTTGTAGATCAATTTAAAATATTTCTTTTATTTCCAGGACAACGGGTCCCCGTTGTCGGCGTGCTCGGTGTGGGGTCCCACGTGCGACGGGCTGGACTGCGTGTTGCCCAGCACGCGGCTGCCAGCGCTGGGCGTGGGCGACTGGCTGCTGTTCCGCGACATGGGCGCCTACACGCTGCCCGTGGCTTCGCCCTTCAACGGCTTCCCCGTGCCCACCGTGCGGCCCGTCGTGGATGCCAGGCTTGCGTGAGTCTAGTCTTCATTTTTATCCAGGGTGCTTAGCAACTGGATATGCCCCAGTTTATAATGTACGTAGTGTACCAACGGGCTTAACTCTGTTCTGCCTCCTGCTTGATAAGGAGGGAAGTGTTACTCATATTTGCTCCTTCGCTGATCTTTTCCGATTAATTTCGTTGCGGTATCTGAGATAGGTCAATCGCTTCATTGACTCGCGCGAAAAAAACAAAGATTTTAGAAATTTCTTACAAAAAAAAATACCTTTTTAAATAATAGACTAGCTTCTGCCATCGACTTTGCCCGAGTAAAAATCGAAAGTTATCCCAAGAGAACATACTCCCGGGATAAACAATATCTTATGTCTTATTCCAGGACATCGTCTACTTGTGTGCCAAGTTTCATACAACTCCCTTCTGCCTTAGATTTATATTACGGCGGTTTTATCCTGATGACCCGTAGATGTGTAGTAGGACCTGCAACCTCACTAGTTCATTACACTCGTTTGTGTTAATGAAAGCAAACCTAACAAAATACTTGTTTTCCGTTCCAGCTGCGTGCTCAAGGAGCTGCGTCCGCTGACGGCGTCCCAGTTCGCGGCCGGGCGCACTGCCTCGCCGCCCCCCCTGGCGGCCCCCTCCCCGCCGCCCCCCTCACGCGCCGTGTTCGTGGAGTGCGCGCTCAAGTGACGCCCGGGGGGCCACTCACTACTCACTCACCCACAAATCAGTTCGCACTACACACCCACTCTTGTCAGGTAGCAAATAATGTTAGGAAAATGAGACACGTGCACTGAAATTATGGCGCTTTAAGTCGGTGGCTGAATTTGCCTAGACAGACAGACACTCTATCACGCTAAGCTATTGGCAAAAAGTCCAAAAGGAGACGGATACACTTTCATACAAACTTAGGCCTGGATGTAAAAATATGAAATTGGTGTCAATTGATAGCTACTATATTATCAAACCATTACTGAAAATTTTGCGGATTTTGAGTTAAAAGAGATTTAGTAAAAGTGAGGTTAAGTAGCAATATAATTTTATCGATAATTCATTTTATTCGTCACCTCTTCATTTTTGGATTTCTCATTTTCCTGATTGTAAATTGGGCTGAATTTTCACATTTTGAAATAGAAAAATATAACCGCCCGCCGCTCGGCTGTCTCGCACAGGGTCACAGCACTAAGCTGAGCGATGACCGTTTTGCGTGGATGTGACGCATGTTTTTTCCCAGCTTTTTTGTTGTTTCTTTGTTTTTTTGCATCATGTTTACCGTAAATAAACGTATTTTCTTTTCTTTCTTTAACCCTTTTTTTAAACCATACCTCAACTTATTACAATCAGGCCCAGAAATCCCCTTCTCCTTTAAAAGATTGAAATTTTGTTACCGAAAGGTCACATGCGTATCTATACATTTTGAACTTTGACGATAAGTATCGATGATAGAATGACACTTTGTCTACATCCCGTTTTTTTAGATCAAATGACTTCGCCCGCTCTGTGTGGAGCGGGAGAAGTCAGACTTTTACTGACTAAAACCCACCCTTGTTCCTTCAGTTGCCTGTACCAGGGTCGCGGTACCTCTTTCGAATTTATCCGCGACCCCAGGGAGTTGTCTACTGCCCTGAAGGTAGTAATTGAAATTATTGAAAACCTCAAAAAGGGTTAACGTACTTATTGTTATTTGAACATCTTTTACTATAGGACTAAGTCTGAAATCTGATAAAATCGGTACCATGGCCCCTTTCCAGGTCTTTTTATTACAACTTGTATAGGCAAAGAAAGCATTGTCGACTTTCACACATTCGCCAAAACTCGACACACCCAGTTTCTCGAAAGAATTTATTGACGCGTCACAAATCAAGCGATGACTGTTGAAAATACGTTCATCAAATCTTTCCATCAAACGCTCGTTTGAAAATTTGTCCCATTAATTTTGCTATAATTTTTCTTTTAGAAACTGGGCGTTAATATTCGTCGCGTAATTTTCGTAGATGTGTCTCTCAACTGTGTAGTTTTTGTTCACATTATTTGAGTATTTGTATGAAGCTGGCACTTAACTTAGCGCATTTGTCAAAATATTCACGTTACTGAGATATTAGAAAATATACCCTAAAGGTTTCTGAATAAAGTTAATTTTTTATTAACAAAATAATGCGAATATTTTTGCAAATATACCAAGTATGGTGTCAGCATGACATTCGGTCGGTCTCGCCACTAAAAACCCACTTGTCAAGTAACGAAATAATGTAACGAAATCAAAGGATTTTTTTCTTTTTTTTAAGTTTTTTTCTGTTAATACATACTTACGCTCATTAGACACAGCCTCAATACAACACTCAGAGGTTCCATAGGCTGTTTTGTCAATGTATTATTTTACGTCAAAATCAAATATCAATTCTATGTCACTATCATATGGTTTTTTAAAATACTGTAACACACTCGGTATGGTAAATCATTCAGTGGGGCCTGTTCCTCGTTTCGTTATTGTACCTTTATTTATATACACTTCGCTCTATGTGTGTAATACCGTTCCATCTCTTGCAGGTGTTATAGTAAAAGTAGGAAAACTGCATTTCAGTATCATTTTAATATTATTCATAAAATTCAAAGTCACTTTAATTGTATATTTTAATTTTGTATAAACTACTGTGTTTAGACGTTTTATGTAGCGATGTGATCGTTATGAAATTTATATTTATGTATTTCTAAAATTAATGTGGTTTCGCCTTAAGCGCGAATTTGTTAATCTTTATAATATTGTTTTTCGCTTGTTAACTAGATAACAATAAAATTCATTTGCGCAAAACTGCCTAAATGTATATAAAATTCACGGTGTTTTCTTTTGCATATTTTGATAGACGTAAAGTATTGAATATAAATGTATTTCAATGTGTCAGGTTGCCGACATGTGTTATGTGATTAATGTATTTTTCAAAGTTAATGTTTCATCTCATAGGAAGGTTTCGCAAAAATATTTGTGGCAAACTTGCTTTTTAATAAACATTTGTGGAATGAGATGCTGTGTTTTTATTGCTCACCAGCTGACCCGATAGGCATCATTCTGTCAAATTTACGTCAAATCGCCATCACTAGAATTGACAAAAAAAAATGTGGTTTTTTGGTACAGGACCTATCAAACATACATCCTCGCAAACTTTCACATTTATTATATTAACTTAAATATTTAAAAAAAAAACCCGACTGTAAAAAACAACTAAAAATTTCCAAACAAGTCACTTTTCAAGCAGGCTGATGCAGTTGGTGGGATGAAATCAATAATTGAACTAAAATAACTGCCACCAACTGCATCAGACTGCTTGAAAAGTTGTTGTTTTTACTTTTTACAGCCGGGTTATTTTGAAAATATTTTTTAATTCACTGTTCTGCGTATTGGTAAGGTACTTATTAATTTGATATAGCAAGTAGGTACCTATAGGTTGCTCCAAATAAACGTGCAATAACGGTCATTGACCCACCTACATTTATTGACATTTTTAATTTGAAAAACGGAATTAATGACTCAAAGCTGTCCCGAATCAACATCTCTCGTGATCCTTAACATTGTCTAATAATGAAAAACGATTTATATTTAATTGTTCAGGTACCTACGAAGATTTATTAGGGAAAGGTCAATGTACTTTATTGCAAATTTATCTGAAACATATTATACAACTGTGTGTGCAAACAAACAATATGTTTTATTCCATTCACTCCCTGAATGCCTCTAGTGACTTAAATATTTGAAAATTAGATTTTGAGGCGATCCCTGGTGCATATTCGAAATCCAAGGGTCTATAAAATATCGCCTTGGCTATACTGAACCTAACGCAAAAACAATCATCAAAATCGGTTCTTATACAAAGAAGTTAGCGAACATAACCAGGTACCGACATTAAAAAACAAATTAAAACCTTTTGGTTGAGAAAATTTGTATAATTTTATTATTCTCGCACTAAAAGAAATTTGGCGAGAAAACCTACCAAATTGAAGAACTTTTTAAAATGGTTTTGATAGGAGCAAATAAATAAATTAAAGTTTACATCATCGCTCGATAGATGGCGTTGTACGATTACGTCATCTTTCTGAATCGCGCTATGGTTTCGTTACACGCGTTTAATAGGGTTCGCACTGACTAATGACTAACAATGACAATTTCAAAACTTCAGAAACTCCTCATTGAATATTAATTCATATATTTTTGAATAGAATCTCTGGAGTTATTCAGAGATTCTTGTAAAAATAATCCCCGACTTTGATATAGGATGGATGAGAATGTGGCCGGGGAGTGACGTGAGTCATGACTCGGCGGGCAGGGCAGAGTACTAAAAGTATACGGGTTAAGAGTGCCCTCTTTCTTACGGTATTTTTATGCCAACAAGCGCAGTGGCGCCGTCTACAAATTGTATCCGAACTATTTCAGCGTCTATAGCTAGCTATAGAGTAATATGTTGTAGGTACTGGATGTTATATTAGTTTTTGCAACCGCAAATCAAAGGTAACAAAACCGTTTTAAAAGTAGATCCTGATACTTTTACTAGTTTTGTTACCATTGATATGTGGTTGACTTATTCATGTAGGCTAGTCCAATTATTATTATACTCTTTGGGCTAGTCTTTCCTAGAATAGACGTGAAATGAAACAAGTCAAATGTCATTTTTTATTTTTGTAATGTCATTTTTTATTTTTGTAATGTCATCTTTTTTGTAATGGCTTATCATAATATAATTGTGCTGAAACTTTTGTTTCGTCTTCTCCGTTGTAAGTCATTTTGCCCGTTAGTAGGTATACGGTTAATGGATCTACACCAACTATGTAGTATAACACTAACTGTTAAATTAAAGAAATACTCTTTTAATTTTTCTTTGTGCATGCTACAGTGGTAAAAGGTGTATCCACTAAAACATCTGCAAACGAATAAATTGTTCTAAGCACATTAAGTTTAAGAACACTTGTTTTTAAAAAAGATTCTGTCATGTTTTGAAGCTCATGGAAATAATTTTGCAATAGTTCATTTGGATAACATAACCATTTTTTTATTAGTGTATTCTTTAGCTTTTATGAAACTATTATTACCAATGTTTTCATTATTATTATCTAAAAGATCCTGTCTGCAGTGTTTACACGATTTCACAACATATTTCAAACACTTAGTTAGGACCCAACCACATACATAATTCCTTTGACCAGCATCAGACTCTTTAGAGGAATCAATTAATACATTAGAACTAAAATTAATTTTGTCTTCCTTAGGAACATCAGTCGCATCAGGTTTTTCTGTGACGTGTAACAAGGCAGTGTTAAAGCCTTGTTTATTTTTTGACCTCTATTCCAAAATTACGTTCTTTGCTACCTTTTTTAATTTCAAATTCAAAATTACTTAGTTTTCTCTGTCATGTCTCTGTTTTTTTTTATATTAAAAATCGGTTTAATTCTGGAGCCGAGCTAGTAGAAGCTCCTCATTATTTTCAGACTCTTCAAGTGTCAGTTACCAGTTTCCTAGAATTGTGTATTAATACAATTTATTTACGTAACTAGTCACAGTGTATGTGTTCGTAATATTATAATAAAGCCCACTGTTGTAAATAACAAATATAATGTGTTAACTCGTCGTGTGTTATTATTCATTGAACTCCTCCTCTGCGTGTCACTCCAACGTCCACCTCTGCGTGTCACTCCTACGTCCTCCTCTGCGTGTCACTCACACCACCACTCCGGTCCTGCAACGTGACACCACCTCAGCACCGTGACACTGGCGCCCTCAACTTGATCGAACCCAGCCCATCCCATCCCAGAGCCCAGCAGAGCCGCCCTCAACGTGATCGAAAAGAGCCCAGCAACCGCCGCAACGTGATCGAACCCAGCCCATCTCATACCAGAACCCAGCAGCCTCCTCTTCGTGAACCCAGCTCATCATCCCGGAGCCATCAGCATCAGCAGGATAAGCTCTGGTTGTGAAGCTGTTCTGGATAAGTCTCGACCCCGTCTGTCGAGTGAAGCCCATCCCATCTAAAAGAATTTTTTAATTTTTATAATTTTGTGTTGTTTTGTGTTATTTATTGTTTTAAGATATTGTTATTTTATTTCTCAAAATTCCAAAAGGAACTAGTCTTCCCAAAAAAATTGCGGCCCCTTTTGACTACATCAATTCCATCATTCCAATAAAAATAAAGCATTTTAATTTATTAACATTTCTTACAGTTTCCAATTTCCATACTACCTAACAACATTTTACCCGACAAACTATTTTATTATTATTATTTTACAACACACAAATCCAATCAGTACATGGTGCAATACTTACTTACAAAACTCAAAACAAAACATAACCACCCCATCCTACAGACAGTAACATTAACCAAGGTTCACATCTGAACCCTCATAAGCTGGTAGCATTCACTTGTGCTAAACTCCTCGGAGACACTTGTGTTTGTGACCAGTCCTGATTAACGGGAGTGCTGTTAGAGAATATCCTCAACGTATCCTACATACCAACTATTGATTAGAAGGTGACTCTTCTAGGGCATCCTGCCGACATGCTAGGGGTCACTGTATAGTCAAAGTTGGCTACTGTACACGCACAATACTTTATTATTTTTATAAATAACGTTACACTTCACTTTCAAATTTATTTAATCATATTACATAGTTATTATAAACATACCAACCCGTTAAAAATTAAGAACCATGATGAATCCGTTATATTTATTATAAATCAAAGCTTCTATGAGCTTTGACGTATTCATTTCCCTCTTTCCTCCTCAACCTCTGAAGAACTCCGTAGGCATGCATTACTATGGTGTTTTCACATATTTCACTATGCACCTTAAATAGTATGCATAAGGGATACTTACTTATTTAAATATACTACTGATTATTTAACTAAATAATTATTTAATTCATTCAAATCTGTCTGCGAAAAATATTTCAAATGTCAGACAGTTTTTGACAAAATAACAAATCTTTCTTTTTAATTTTCTCTACGCAACCTCCGTACAATACAGAATTGGAACTCTTTTATATTATTATTTCTTTTGATATTATGTTATTTTTTCTAAACCTATTAGGTTTATACTTCATTCATTCATAATTTTCCCCTTTCAATTACATTACACACGATTGCTACAACGGTGTTTTTTTTTAGTTCAAGTATTCTATGGAGCGGGTGATTACTCCCTAAATAAGCCTAAATCATTACCGATCATGGTCTACCTCTTGATCATTAATTTATTCTATGGCTTTAAACCATAAGAATCTTTCGGAGCGGGTGATTACTCCTTAAATAAGCCATAATCACACTACTTATGGTAATATTTTTGCCACTTCATTATTTAGAGCGGCTAGCTACTCTTTAAATAAGCTTTAGGTCCGTTAAATATATACATAGGTATATTATAGTAAGGGTATTCCCTTAATAGTTACTTAACGTGCATAGCACGAAGGCTTCTTCGCCTTATTTACTACTTGTTACAGCAGGTAATTAAACTTGTATCATAGCTTCTTATCATCATAGAATTTAACATCAGCGGTTGGTGACTGATAAAATAAGCCTACACTATTGAAGGGCAATCTAATGAGTTATGCCTAATAATAGGATAAACTCTTTTTGACTTTGCGTTATGTTCAGCACTTACCTATATGCGAACATAACTATGAATGAACGAAGTATGGAAGGTAATATGGATGTGGTAGATTGTTCCTTTTGTAAATACTCATTGTATATAAACACCCTCGCCTTCTAAATTTTCACCTCACTCATAACCATTCTATTTAAGATTTTTTTATTTTATTTTATGTATTAATATATGCTAACGAAAAATCGCTCACCTGCTGCTCGATTTTTCTTGCCGGGGCAGCCGGGTATTGTAACAAGGCAGTGTTAAAGCCTTGTTTATTTTTTGACCTCTATTCCAAAATTAAGTTCTTTGCTACCTTTTTTAATTTCAAATTCAAAATTACTTAGTTTTCTCTGTCATGTCTCTGTTTTTTTTTATATTAAAAATCAGTTCTAATTCTGGAGCCGAGCTAGTAGAAGCTCCTCATTATTTTCCGACTCTTCAAGTGTCAGTTACCAGTTTCCTAGAATTGTGCATTAATACAATTTATTTACGTAACTAGTCACAGTGTATGTGTTCGTAATATTATAATAAAGCCCACTGTTGTAAATAACAAATATAATGTGTTAACTCGTCGTGTGTTATTATTCATTGAACTCCTCTGCGTGTCACTCCAACGTCCACCTCTGCGTGTCACTCCTACGTCCTCCTCTGCGTGTCACTCACACCACCACTCCGGTCCTGCAACGTGACACCACCTCAGCACCGTGACAGACGTAAAAACTAAGAGTTTCTAGGCACTTGTTAGTGTCTTCTTCGCAATTTGCCCTTTTTGAATGTGGCGTACTATAATTATTTAATAGAAGTGCTTTAAATGCCCCTTCAAATGATATTGTATTTGGGGCATTGTTTCTGGCCCCATAGCTTCTGATGTTCCCAAAAAAGTTTTCTACAGGTTCCTGATTAAAATTGCGTGTTAATATTGCATCGTAACCATATTTATCAAACAACACCTTGCAAATTGCTTCCATGCCTTCAATAGTTTTAATTAAATTCTTTACAGATGGTATATTCGTTTCCACTAAACGTACTTTATTATTAGTAACCTTTTTCTGAATAAATTTCACAGTTTTCAGAATTTCTTTTGACTTCAGCCATAGTTGATGGTGAGCTGAGTGCCTTCTAATTGGCCCTTTATAAATTTTTACCATTGGGTATTGTAAAATTGCTAACATTCAATGTATCAAACAAATTATCTAGTAATAATGTTATTTCTATTATTTGTTTACACTCTTCGGGCAAATCTCCTCTGGCTATTAAATGGTCAGTTACCACAGCGACACTGTGACTGAAAATTTGGGTCGCGGACTTTACCCTCATTTTATTAATTTTTTCAGGGACAATGTCCTCTTCTGTTATTTTATCTAGAAGTCGAAGCTCCCCTTTGGATTTATCTGCAGCGTACACCTGTTGATAATAGTCCCACTTAACAACATTATATTTATTATCAGAGGTGTACGCCATATCCTTAGTAAGTTAATAATAATAATAATAGTTTATTTGAATAACTAAGTATTACAAATATCTCTTAGTGTATGGAAAATATAATAACAACAATGGTGATTATGTAAACAAGAGAATACGTCGACGACCGTAGTAGTATGAACTGTGTCACAGTCGTCAGCGCCTTCCACTCTGTACATTAGTTTATAAGTAGGTACTAACAAAAAACAAAAAGTAAAAACTTAGTAATATAAAATGTGGATACTTAAACTTAGTAAAATATAAAACAAACAATTTTATTGTATTGGTACGTTATCATTTTTGGATGGTGTGTGTGTGTGTGTGTGTGTGTGTGTGTGTGTGTGTGTGTGTGTGTGTGTGGGTGAATATGACTCGGTGTATATGTATGTGTTGTCTCTGCGAGGATGAGTAAATTGATGTGTGGTGTAAGTGAAAAGAATTAACTGTATAAAATTTCCTCCATTTGTGTATAATTTAGTTGCAATAGCCAACTTCGTATCTTTTCTTTGCACTTGTTGGTAGGAAGTTCATAAATGTTATTTGCTCGGTTTGCAATGTTATACAATTTATTACTTATAGTGTAGTACTGGTGACTTGCGATAGTTGTACGAAAAGGAACCGTAGAACAAACTGTTGTTCTATTGCGCTTAGAGATCGGTGTATATGTAATACTTTTATGCTTACGAAGAATAGTAGATAACACAAAGAGCTTCCTGATGGAAAGTACCAAACAGTCATTATACAATAGATCTGTGCTATATCTTCGAGGTTTACCTAGCATCACCTTTAGGATAGCCCTTTGGGCTCGCTCAAGGGGAAGTAGGGCAGTTTTGCCAATACCACCCCAAACAACAATGCAATAGTGAGATAAGGTCTGGACAAGGGCATAATAAACACACAACAGGGTTTCAAGATCAGCAGAGTTCCTCAGCCTTCTGAAAACAGGAATTAATTTTCTAATTCTGGCAGTCGTCTGAGCAATATGAGATGACCAATTCAGTAAGCTGTCAATAGCGAGACCCAGATACTTTATATTAGAAGTACGGGTAAGCCTAGGACAAGTACAGTTATTGAGCAGATCACATGAATGTGCTCCAACTTCGAATTCTGTTGATGACTGCGTATGAGTGCGATGTGAAAAAGTAATATATTTAGTCTTGTCTACGTTTAGGGTTAAGAGATTATCATTGAGCCATGACATTATCACCCCTAGTGCATGTTCCGAACAGTTCTGAGCCTCTTTCCAATCAGATCCATGTACGATTAAAGCGGTGTCATCAGCATACGTCACAATGTTGCAGTTAGGCAGTTGTATTGTGCACAAGCTGTTAATATACAGAAGAAAAAGTGTAGGCCCTAAGACACTGCCTTGAGGAACACCATAAGAAAGAGTAGCCACTGAACTAGTGTGAATCCCCAGTCTAACACACTGAGTCCGATTTGATAGGTAAGATCTAAAGATATCTAAGACAATTCCACGTATACCAATTGATTCCATTTTAGCAAGCAGTAATGGTACAGAGACAGTGTCGAAGGCCTTTGAAACGTCTAGAAAAATCCCAATAACTTTTTTATTACTGTCAAGATTTTTAGCGATAGTTTCTGTAAGAAGCAAAGTTGCATCTTCAGTAGATTTCCCTTTAACAAACCCGAATTGATTATGTGCAATGATGTTGTTTTGCTGAAGAAAACCAACGAGTCTAGAATTTAGAAGCTTTTCTAAAACTTTGGAAATAACAGGCAACACGGATATCGGCCTATAGTTTCCGACACTGTCTCGGTCTCCATTCTTGTAAATAGGGTGCACCAGTGCTCTCTTTAGGACATCCGGAAAGACGCCCGTGGTGAGACACAGGTTACACATATATGTAAGTGGGGGAATCAAAATCTTCACAGCACTCTTTACTAACAGCGTTGGTATACCATCAATACCAGTTGCATAATGATTTTTTAAATTAATTACAATCCTTTCAACCTCACTGCAATCAGCAGGAAACAACGCCATGGAATCTCTCGATGACTGAGGAGATGTAGTATAGTTAGTTGACGAGAATGCCTGGTTTACACCCTGTCCATTTACTATTGTCTCAGCAAGTGAAGCACCGATTCTAGCAAAGTAACCGTTAACTAAATTTAGGGATTGATATGGATCTTGAGTGAGATTAAGTAATTCTCTGGAAGGGGGAGTACTTTGTTTGAGGTTACTGATTTGATTAATGGTGTTCCACATAGCTTTGGATTATTTTTGTTCTTGTGAAATTCCGATTTTTCATAAGCAATCTTAATTTTTTTTAAAAGATTGTTGCAAAAGTTACGATACCTAGTGTAAGTGATCTGGAGTATAGCGTTTTGTGCATCAAGATTAGCCTTTAGTTGGAGTCTGTCCCTATGCCTGATACACCGTACCAGGCCTGGAGTCATCCATGGTTTAATAGTGCGTTTGCGATGAGGAATTTTTATTTGATTGGAGTGCAAAGCTACAGCTTCAGATAGTATTTGAGTTAGATTGTTAGCTGAAGCATTAGCATCTGTAGCATTAAATACAGAACCAAAATCCAAATCAGAAAGGTGTAGAATTAGAGCCGGATAATTAATCTTTAGGAATGTGGTATTAGTGGTATTTCTTTTTATTTTGCAGTCCAAACAACAAACCAGAGGTGCATGGTCAGTTATAAATGAATTTAATACATAAGTGGCTGCGCGTTTATCTGATCTCAATATGACATGATCAATACAACTATCATTACGCGTGGGAAGAGTATGTGCTGGTAGAAAGCCATGATATGCTAACAGTTCTAAGTACACGCTAGAATTAGGGTCAGTATTGTTTGGAGAGATGTTAATATTAAAGTCCCCAATCAGAACTACTGACTTCACTGACTTGAGTGATTCCAGGCACAGATCAAGGCTATTACAAAACGATGTTATGTTACGATGGGACGGTGAGCGATACAGAGCAACAATAGCATATTCGGATTCGTATTGCAGGATAAGGCAATTAGGACCCGTGAATGACGGCTGTTTTATGCAATGTTTTATCTCGGACTTAACATAAATAATTACTCCGTCATTCTGATTAGTGAAGTCTGAAGCATATGAGACGTACCCGGGAATTTCTGGCGTAAGTGTATTTTTATTTAGCCAACATTCTGTCAGCACAAGAACATCACACTGGATAGATATTCTGTCCAGTAGGATAATAAGAGCGTCAAAGTTACAACCCATACTGCGGATGTTAGAATGCATTACGGTTAAGGCTGACCGAGATATATTAATATTATCACTTAAAGATTCGGGAGAACAGATCATAGACTCCGATACTTGTGCTAGATCGATGTCAATCATCATTTCATCCAAAAACAACATTGTTACGGTTAGTTTCAACAAGGCTTATCTGAATGTAACGCATGTGTATATTTTTTTCAAGTAGACAAATTAGGAAAAAACGCAAAATAGGTGTAATAAGTGTAGCAGAGGTAATTTCAAACAGTGTTATTGGTATGTATGTATGTATGCGTGTGTGTGATAACGAGTAGCAGATTTTTGTTTCAAACACAATAATAAAATAAGAAGTGTTATTAAAAATTAAAGGCATGCAGTAAGAAAAACATAAGAGCCATACAATATATCTTAGTCACTTCTCCTTTTGAGGTTGCAGCTTGTCGATATCAATTTCACTATCAATCCGATGAGACGCCGCACCAATCTTCTGGCGAAGAAAAACCTTTCCATGAGCTGTCCAGCAAAAATCGTACTGGTTTTTTTTACTGAAGTCACGAGCTAGGTAGAATAATTTTTTTGCTTTATCGGTAAGGCATTCTACAATATAAATAGGCTGAGACTGGCATCCAAGTTGCAAATGGGTGGTGTTCAATTTATTGTCGCGGTTTGAGCGATTGTGTGTTTTCACCGCCGTTAAGATCTTTTCTTTTATTGTGACTGAAGAAAAATCCACTATGATAGATCTACTGCCTTTTCTATCAGCGTTCGTTCGAAAAACATCTCGAATATGAGTCTCATTGACACAATTTTTAGTAGCTAATCCAACTTTTTGAACTAACTGAAGCAGGTGGTCCTTTGTTTCATTTTTTTGAACAGGAACGTTTCTAATCTCAATAGAAGACTGTCTTTGGGATCTTTCGAGGTTCTCTACCTTTGTCTCTAGCGTTTGTATATATGCCAGGTGAGTTTTCCTCTCAGTTTCCATAGTGATAAGTTTATTTGTCATATCATCATACTGTGCAGATATAAGCTCCATAGATTTAATCATTTCGCTATTTTGCTTCTTAATTCCATTAATGCTTTCCAATATTGTGTTTTGTTGGAGTTTATAAGTCTCCACACAAAAGTTTCTCCACTATTTTTTCTAATACTTTTTTTTTATATCAAAATTTACTTTTGAAAGCACTCCATACTTTTTGAGCCACGAATCGTCAACGATACCTTTAACAAAATATTTCTTCTCTTTTTAGGAAGACTTTTGTATTTTCTAGACACTCCGTGATTGAGCGTTTCATTGAACAGTACCTTTTTCTTAACTTCCTCTATTTTATCAGCTTTTATATCATTAATTACTTGATCCACTTTTTTTCGATGGTATCTTCTATAGACTTTCTGTAACATTCGCTCTTTATGTATTTGATTTCTTAGCATATCCTTCTCTTTCTTAAGTTTATATACTTCTTGCAAATTAGAAATCACTTTCGTTGATCTATAAGCCAAACGCCGAAAGTGTTCGACAGCATCTGGCACGAAAGCCTTATTGCTATGCTTCCTTCCTTCGGTCTACCCACTGGACTGTGCGATTGGATTTCAGACATCCTGAGGGATCGGTCCATCCGAGTGGTAATTGAGCTGCTCGTCCAATCAGCTGAATATCAATGCCGGGGTCGCTTAGTGGTCGGTGCTCTCCGCAATACTGTTTTTGCTGCATATAAATGATCTCCTTAAGCCCAGTACCTTTGGGTATGTCGATGACAGCACTGCTGCTGATAGCTGACGGTGTCTCCGAGAGGCTATGGTTGAACGCTTTAACTTGTCCTTGAAGGCAGTCTCTGAATGAAGTGATACCAATTTGGTCAAGTTCAATGCTAAAACCCAGGCGTGGTCTTTTCTCTGCTAAAAGAAACCAACTCCACCCGGCTTCATCTTTCCGAGGTGTAACCGTGCCCATAAGCGATCATTCTTGATCTTCTTGGTGTCACCTTACCATCCACTATCAATTTTGGGCCATATACGAGTATCAAAGGCTCAAATGGCTGCTAAAAAGCTGGGAATCCGACGTACTGCGATGGCCACTCTTACATGATGGACGCCCCACCCATACGCACAAAATCACTTGGAAACACATTCATTGTGCGTACAGATAAAGAGTAAAATTCCCTGTCAGAGTCTGTGTTTCCTGATAGCTACAACCTGGGATTCTTTAAGTCGAGAGTGAACAGGTTGTTTCTAGGCAAGCGTGCTCTATCTTCTACCACATTATCGTTTACCATCAGGTGAGGTAGTAGTCAAACGTGAGCCTATTAATAATTAAAAAATATATATATCGTAACTGCCTCAAAGCACTTGTAGAACATTTCGTCTGTCTGATGGCTTTTTATTATCTTTGGTGTAGATTCTGGTGGTTCTTCTATTTCCATGAAAGGGTGGCATACTTCAGAATCTATCTGTGATGTTTAGAATTTCTGCAGTTTCGCTAGTGATCTGCTTTCGCTAGTGGGTGGCAAATTCTCCAGTAAAATACTTTGCACTTTCCTTTGTTCTTGTAACTTATTCAAATATTGTCTTGAGTTTTTTCGCCATCTTCTCCAATGCTCCATGTTTGTCTGTTGGTCATTTCTGCTAAACTTACTAAGAACTTTTTTCTTTTCTTACAGAATATTTTTTTTTCTTTTTTAGTTCTGTATTTTTCAGGATCTGATTGGATTGATTCTGAGATTTCTGCATATTTTTTTTTCTTACGCAGTCTGTCTTTCGCTAACTTTTCTTGTGTGGATGTTTTTTGCTTTTGCTTAGCCATAGTCATATCCTATAGGTATCTATAAAAAAAACTTTGAAAATGCTAAAACAATTGGATAGGTATGTCGTTCTGTTTAGCAGGAAGGTTTGTAGGCAATTATTACCTGATAACTCCATAGATCCCACTCCTTTAACACCAGGTCATTTCCTCATCGGTGAGCCTCTGATAGCAGTGCCTGAACGTAATTATCAGAATTCTAACATTAGCAACCTGAGACGTTGGCAAGTAACACAACGCATGTTGCAAGATTTTTGGAGACGATGGTCAGAAGAGTACTTGGTTCATTTATTACAGCGTTATAAATGGACTAAACATATTCCAGAACCAAGTATAGGAGATGTAGTTTTAGTCAAAGAGGATAACTTACCTCCTGCCTGTTGGCTTTTGGGCAAAGTCGTAGACAAGCACCCTGGTTTGGATAAGGTTACAGGAGTGGTGACCCTCAAGTGTAATGGATCCTCGATCAAACGACCTACGTCAAAATTGTGCATTTTGCCAATTGCAAGGTAATGTAAACCTTATGTTAAGTTGGTTAAGCTATTTTTTTTTGTAAATTGCCATAAATTTAGATAAGTTTATACAGTCCACAAAGTTTTGTAAGTTAGATAAGTTTATACAGTCCACAAAATATTGTAAGTATTTTTTTTTCCATAAAATATTGTAATTTTTTCACGTAATCACTTGTCGTTGCACACGTAATTTAGTATTATTCTAGTTTGAGCCCCTGACCTCATGGTGGGCGGTGTTGTGTAATGAAGGACATATCATAATGTCCTTGGTGGGCGGTATGTTCACAATCCAATTCGGTGCAACGAAAGTTTGTTTGACCATTTAGTTCCGTTTAAGAAAACTAGATGGCGTTGTTAGGTGAGCGGTGATTCCTGAATCGCGGTGTTAAGACTTTCCGCCGCTCACCTATAGGGTAAATGAATGTTTGATTTATTTCGCGCTGGTGGATACTCCCATCACAGCGCCAGCCCCCATGCCGGCGGCACCAGTCGCCCCCCAAGCTGCGGCACCAAGACCTGCGTCCTGCTGCCTCAGCAGCTGCTGCAAAGAGGCCGAAGGCCCCCACAGCCAGCGCTGCCATACCCGCCACCCCCTTCATTTACTCCCCAGATGAGAGTGTAGCCTGCACCATCCTCAAGGCATACTCCATCTTCCTCACCCCAGCAGAAGCGAAAGCTTTAGACGCAGTACTAAAACAAGCTTTCGCATCAGGGCAATATAACCTGCTGACAGCCCATAAAATATGGTCTGACTTCGCGGGTATTGCCAAGTCCTTAGATAACATGAATTGCGCACCGTAATGGATAAGCACGCAAAAATTTGTTATCACAAACCCCGATCCCTTAGGTTAGCTTCTTTTAACGCTAATGGTTACTCTGGCCAGCGTGATCAGATCGCGAAATTTCTTCGCGATCATCAAATAGATATTCTCCTAATACAGGAAACCTTCCTGAAGCCCCACCGCAGCGACCCTAGAATTGCCAACTATCGTTTGGTTCGCAATGATAGGCTGCAAAAACACAAAGGAGGCACACTAATATACTACAGGAAGGAACTTCACTGTATCCCACTTGACCCTCCCGCCCCTCAGTCTCTCCTTGAGTACTCTGCCTGTCGACTAGGTATGACTGGCCATCAGTCCCGCCTATATCCCACCTGGCTCGTCATCATCACCTGACGATATCGGCGCCATTTCTAGCGACCTCACCAAACTCTTCGGCATGAGTAGTTCCATCATCCTAGCGGGTGATCTCAATGCCAAGCACCCCGTATGGGGTCACAGTTACGCCAACTCCAAGGGCAGACTCGTACATAACCTGAGCTCTACCCTTAACTTCGACGTCATCGTACCGATGAGTCCAACCCATTACCCCGACGACCCTACCCGCGCTCCCAGCGTCCTGGACATAGCGCTTCTTAAGAATGTAATTAACCTACGTTTGCTTTCGATGGAGGTGATTCATGAACTCGACTCTGACCACCGGCCGGTGTTCTTGCACCTGGGCTCTCGCACAGGTGAGACAGACCCTAACCTCCCCCCGCCAACTCAAGTAGTCACCGACTGGAAGAAAGTAAGCGATAGTCTGAAATCTACCACGTCGGTCCACTTGGACTCTATCCCGGACCACATAAGCTCTGTCGCTGATACGACAGCGGCGATCGACTCGCTTACGGATCACGTGCGTACCGTCTTGAACGACTGTTCAAGAGAGGTGCCTGTGACGGAGGACCGTCGTTGGAAACTCCCAGCGGATGTACGGAGTCTGATAACCGAGAAGAACGCGGCCATTCGTGCATACAGCAATTTTCCCTGTCACGCAAACAAGGCTCACATGCGTAACTTACAGCGTGCTGTAAAGAGACGTACTGCTGAGCATCGTTCTACGAACTGGGACAAGACGCTGAGCGAACTCGAGCCCAATCACCTGGCCTTCTGGAAGCTCCAGAGGAAGGTCCAAGTTCGGGGCCTCAATGCCTCCTCTCATTCGTCCCGATAAATTGTCGCTTTTGATAACGCTGAAAAGGCGGAATGCCTGGCCGACAGCCTAGAGAGTCCCAATGCTCTCCCAGCTCTCAACCTGTAGACCAGGCCCACCTCGACATGGTGGATGCTGAGGTAGAAAGGAGAGCTTCCCTCCCTCCGGTCGAAGATCCTGATGACCCACTACCCCCCGTCACCCCCGACGAGGTAGAAGACGTCATCAAAAAGCTTCAACCCTGAAAAGCCCCAGGCTCTGATGGCATAACCAACAGAGCTATTCAACTTTTCTCAGCCCAACTTATTATGCTTTTGACCGCCATTTTTAATGGCGCTCTAAGTAATTATATGTTCCCCCAAGCGTGGAAACAGGCCACTGTCATTGGTATTCCAAAGCCAGGCAAGCCCAAGTCTGACCCCACTAGTTACCGCCCCATTAGTTTACTCAATGTCCTCGGTAAGATCTACGAGAAGCTTATTTACAAGCGACTCAAGGACTTTGCCGAGGCTAAGAGTCTCATTCCCAACGAGCCATTCGGATTCCGCTCCGAACACTCGTGCGTCCATCAAGTCTACCGCATGGTCGAACATATGAGCGCTGGGTTCCAGCGTGGTTATACGACCGGTGTCTTGTACTTCGATATAGCGAAAGCATTCGATAAAGTCTGGCACAACGGCTTAATTTTTAAGTTTTACCAACTAGGAGTGCCAGATCGTCTCGTGCTCATCTTGCGGGACTACCTGTCGAATCGCACCTTTCGTTATCGCGTAGAAGGCGTTTTATCCTCCCCCCACCCCATAAGATCAGATGTCCCTCAAGGCTCCGTGGTAGCCCCCCTAGCTTTTACGCTGTTTACCAGCGATATCCCAAAACCCAAAAAGGCGCAGTTAGCATTATTCGCTGACGACACGGCCATCTTCTATACGGGTCGCTCACCCGCACAGATAGGTCTCAATCTCCAATCCTCCGCAACCCAGCTGGGCCAGTGGTTCCGGAAATGGAGAATTGAGGTCAACCCAGCGAAAAGTCAGGCTGTCCTCTACTCTAAACCGCGTCATACGGTTAAACTCCCCCGTCCGATCACCATGTACGGCAAGCCGATCCCTTGGGAGAAGCAGGCCAAGTACTTAGGCGTGATCTTGGACCAGCACCTAACCTTCGCTCAGCACATAAAGCAGGCTCGCTCGCGGGCCGCTTTTGCTCAAGGTAGGCTTCACGTACTCCTGAACTCCCGTAGCAAATTGTCACTTAGTGTGTGCAAATTGCGTACCTACACCTCGGTCATCCGACCAATCATGACCTATGCTTTTCCTGTGTTCGCACATGCCAAACCCCGTCACCTCCACAAGATGTTGACATTGCAGCACCGCTTTCTCCGCAGGGTGGTGGATGCCCCCTACTTTGTGAGGAATGAGGAGCTGCATGTTGACCTCAAAATCCCCACCTTGCAGCAGTTCATGAAACGCTCCACCCGGCGCTTCTTTGAAACTGCTGCTAAGCACCGTAACCCCCTTATCGCATCGGCTACTCGATACGTTCCCTCTCAAATCTCTAGGATTCGCCGCCCCCGGCATACCCTTCTAGTCCCAGACGACGCTACCAACTAGTCATAGTAGAAGAAGAACTAGTCCAAGAGAGCCGTAGGGAGACTAGCACCCTCAGAAAACACCACATCAGACCGCCGATTTTCCGGCCTCGCCGGCGAGGCCCGTCACGAAATCTAAGTCATTGTCCTCCCCGTCTCTCGCCAGCACGTGCCGCTGAGCCAGTAAATCCCCTAATTAATGAAAATCTGATCCAGCCTTCCCTTGCTGCCCCCCCAGTGACGCCCTAAGCCGAGGCCCGTACCCCACAGGGGGTGCCCTTAGTGTGGTCACTTAGTTTGTAAGTTTAAATAAGTCCGGTTAAGCAGACGACAGCCTCAGAGAAGTCAAAAAAAAAATAAAAAATAAAAAAAAAGATTTATTTTGAGTATTGAGACGCGTATTGAAATCACGCTAAGATCTGATGATACAAAATATATACTGTCAAGGTATTTCGGTCTTTTATTTATCCGAGTACCGCGAATTATTGTACAGAACCCTTCGTGCGCGAGTCCGACTTGCACTTGGCAGGTTTTTTCCACTTTTATGCTACGATCCTGACATACTCTTTCCGCTTCGTTGACGTCCATACATCTGGTTATATTACATACATAACATATATTTACCGTATTAAATTATGTGAAGGTATAATAGATTTAGAACCAAAACGGAATATCTGCTCTGTGGTTTCGGCGGTACTATGCTTGTAGCTCTCAACGGAACGCCTATACCGATTTGCCCCGACTATCGATACCTCGGGTCGCTTGTTCAGGGGGATGGCGATATAGACCGAGACGTAATGCACAGGATCAACTCAGGATGGATGAAATGGCGACAGGTCACTGAAACAACTTGCGACCGACGGATGCCCCTTAAGTTAAAGAGGAAAATCTATAATTCCGTGATTAGAACTGTCGTACTGTATGGGTCAGAATGTTGGGCTGTGAAAAAGACGAATGAAAAAAGATTACATGTGGCGGAGATGAATGAATGTTGAGATGGATGTGTGGCGTAACGGGAACCGATAAAGTGAGAAATGAGTACATTAGAGGTAGTTTAAAAGTGGCGCCAGTCACAGAAAAGTTGAAAGGGAACCGCTTATCTTGGTATGGTCATGTAAAGAGGAGGGATGAAATACATGTAACTACTTTAATATTCATAACTTCCACATGCTGAGTTATGAATATAAATGTGGATGGATGGAGAGAGAGAGAGAGTGAGGCCAAAGAAAGGATGGATGGACAGAATGGAAGAAAAAAACGTGTTGCGCCGACCCCATGTAACATGGGGTAAGGGCAGGGAAATGATGAGATAAAGGTATAATAGATGAATAACATCCTTTCGGAATGCATCGCAAGCACAGAATTGTTAGTTTAATTTGTACAGGTTTACGAGCTTCACGCGGACGAAGTTGCGTCCAACAGCTAGTTTTTTTTTTTATAATTTTAAATGTTTTTTAAAATAATAATCTATATATGTATGTAAAATGAATAAACGACATAATAATAAATAATTTATTTCTTCAAAAATTACAGATTATGGTAAACTATTACAGAGGCCTTAAAATAAGGTATAATTTCAGTACATAAGTTATTTAATAAAAGCTAACGTATATTGTTAACGTATATAAAAGCTAACGTATATTGTTTTGTCAAAGGGATTCCCAACGTACTTGACTGAAGCTTTCTACGCGATTTTGAAACACGAGTTTGGTGTGAAGTATGTGAAGTTCCTCTGTTTGTCTTAGGTTTTCGTACATATCATGAAAAAACTAACATTCGTGGTTGAATCATTTCGTCTGTGTTACTATTCCAGTTATTACGTGAACAATTATATTCGCATAATATTGTTATACTATATTCTTTTATTACATACCAAATCATATTTAATAAAAACATCGATAACTATCTAACACCCCTATTTCTGTCATGATTATATAGCAAAAATTACCTTTTCCAACGACAAAAAAAAAATGGCGTGGCGTGTCAGTATAAATTCTTGTATGGTTGTGAAAGGTAAGTTTCTGGTCGAATATGACTCCCAAATCTTTCATGGCATCAGTTCATGCAATTGGATAGTTATCTAGATTGTATACGAAGTGCAGCGGGTGCCACATTCGACCAAAAGTCATAAAATAACACTGAGGTGTTAAAGTCCATTTGGTTATCCAAACTCCACTTATGTATGTACTGAATCTACTATATCAGCTTGTAGAGACAGGCAATTAATCTCAGATTTTATTTCGTAGAACAGTTGTATATCATCGGCATAAAAGAGGAATTTGGCATTTTTCAGACAGGTGACTAACCATCAGAATAAAGAGGAGAGGACCGATCACAGAACCTTGGCTTACTCCTGTGCGAGAATGACACGGAAGTGACTCGTACAGTATAGTCTGACGAATTGCTGTCGATCCCTTACATAAACTGCAAGAAGCCCTGGAGTAGCACCTTTTGCACTGAGTTTTGATAGCAGGACGTCATTATTGATTCTGTCAACGCCTTTCGAAAGTCAAAGTAGAGGGTATCGATTGCGGACGTTGACTGGTGGAAATCAAGTCAACATGTCACAGCAGGTTAAAGTTAACTGAACTTTTAGTGCGAAAGCCATGCTGCTCATTGCAAAGATGCTGTTTCACCTGACTGTAAATACCACTGTGCAAGAAATTGTTTTAAAATTGTAATAAAAGTATTTGAGACCCTCGCATTAAGCCCTTTCATTTGACGTGTCACACGGTAGTTTGAAAATTAAACGTTTTTTGTTATAATTTTCAAATTTTGCCCTCAAAAAGTGACCCCATGATAAAAATGTATTTATTTGCGTTGCGAAAGAAAACACATAAAATAGGAGCAAATATGTATAGCTAAAAAACTATAACCCACAACAACAACAACAACAACAATATCTGTTTGGGTCTCAGAAGTTCAAATGTGTACCTTTACCAAATTTCGACTGAGAGAAAATCAGTTGTGTTAGACAGATAGTCGAGTGATCCTATAAGGAATCCGTTTTTCATCCGGACGTGCGGAATCCTAAAATCAGCTTACTACTAGCACAGCCCGCGCACGGCACGGGAGGGTAGCGGTGGTGCAGGGAGGGGCTGCTGCACACTCGGCGTCGCAGCGCTACTTGTAGCCACGGCGACGTCTGCGTCTGCGCTGCGCCCCACCGGCACCGCCGCCGCGAACTGAGACGCGCGCAGCGGATGCCGCTCCTTCAGCACACAGCTGGAATTGAAATTACCTAAATAAATATTAATGAAATGCTGCTCTTTGGTGACCGTATCACTTGAGAACGGCTCGACTCAGTTTTTATGTTCATTATAGTCCGAATCTCAGTGAAAAAAAAAAGACTGGCACTCCGGGAGTGCTGACAGAAGTGAAAACTTGATCAAAAATGCCCAACGCTTAGGCGTGTTGGTCATTTTTGATCAAGTTTTCACTTCAAAAAAATCTATAAAGTCGCCAGAAAAATTGCCCGACAACAACCATCAGGCACTTGGTCGGAGTATTCTCCCTTTCCAAAAGACGATACGGGTCTTTCCACCATTTTCCGCATACCTTTATAGTGGGACTACTTTTCAGAACTTCGAAACTGGGTAACAAGGTATTCCTTTGCGAGCCTGAAAATTCATCACATGAAATAATATATCTACTAACGCCAATCTAGCATCAATCACATGTCGGACATTCGGCACAGGGAAGCCGTTGAAACGCGTGGCCAACGCCAGGGTATAGGCGCCCATGTCACGGAACAGAAGCCAGTCGCCTACGCCCAGCGCTGGGAGCCGCGCAGCAGGCAGCACGCAGTCCACACCGTCGCAAGTCGGACCCCACACTGAGCACGCAGAGCGAGGGGAGCCGTTGTCCTGGGTAGGAAAATACTCTCAAATGACAAGACAATTTATACCTACTAACAAACTAGACTTTGTAAAACAACATAAAACTATTACTGACATCACTACTGCAAGGTTACAGGCCCAGCTGCAAGCTTGCAGCAGTGGTCCACAAATTCACAGTCAGCCATGGGTCAAAAGTCTGCCTAGGGGTTGAGGATAAATTCGAAAGAGTTACCTCGCCCCTGGGCTTTCATGGGAGGGAGGAACAGGGGTGGGTTTTAGTCAGTAAGAGTCTGACACGCCCTTCCGCTCCATCCTAGAGCGGGAGAAGTCATTGGATGATTTCCCAACCCTCCAAAAAAAATGGGTCAAAAGTGTCTCTAATTCGGAGATCTTAAACAGTGGTTACCAGTCGAAAATCCAATAACCTGGCAACCAGTCTAACAAAGGAGTATCATGTTATCTGCAACTGTGTAAGTAAGTAAGTAATTTATTTCACAAAAAAGAGTAGCCTATAGGTAACATTAGTGTTGAAATTACATGGTAGTGGCTATTTTACATAAATAAGACCCCTGTCCTTCAAACTAGGATATTATCCTGTATCTTGAAGAACAGTATAGGTACTTTCAATGGGTTGATACAGATCCTTGAAAACAGTAATCATTCATTCTGATGTTAACTATACAATCTTATTTATATCAGGTAGGTAGAGAATTATAGTGAGGAGTGTTTATGAAAGTGTGTTGTATGGGGTTAGTCTGAAAGTGGTTGTGTGTGAGTGTGTAATTATTTGGAAAACCAGACGAGTAAGTGAAAGTTTTTATTTTAGAGTTTAACTCTTTTCTTTATTAATTTAGTCATTTTGCTATATTGATTAATGCTGATTCTGCGTTATTTTTAAGACTGTCCCAACTAGGACCGTAGACTATATTTTCGTATCGTATCATCAGCATAGGAGTAAATCTTGGCGTTATTGAGGGTTATATTACAGAGGTCGTTAACATAGATCTGAAATAAGATTGGACCCAATATGCTTCCCTGAGGAACGCCGTAAGACACCGGTTCTTCATCACTAAGGTCTTGCATCAATTTTCACTCGTTGGGTACGGTTCTGGTAATGGTGGTAATTTTAAACATATCAAGGGCGATACCACGAACGCCAACGAGTTCCAACTTTGAAATGAGCAGTGGAACAGAAACTGTGTCAAATGCCTTAGAAAGGTCTAGGAAGATACCTAGACATTTTGTTCTACTATCTAGTTTCCCAACAACTAGCTGCGTTAGATCCAATATGGCATCCTCGGTCGATAATTCTTTACAAAAGCCATATTGATTGTCTGCTATGATATGATGTTTATCTAAGAAGTTCCTCAAACATTTGCTAAGAATCCTCTCGATGATCTTTGAGAGTGCAGTTAAAACCGAGATAGGTCTATAGTTATTGACACAGTTTCTGTCCCATTCCTTATAGATTGGGTGAATTATAGCTCTTTTTAGTGTATCCGGAAAGATACCTTTTTAAATGCATTTATTAATGATAAATATTAATGGCGGAATTAATACGTCACGACACCGTTTTAGTACTCGGGGCGAAATTCCATCCCAGCCAATAGCACAATCATCACGTAGTTGGAGTATGAGGGACTGAACCTCGGATTCATCAGCCTCCAGTAGAACAAGAGAACTGGATGGTGCGAGATGGGCTTTGTTTCCGGTAAAAGATGCGGGATTGTTAGGCAAGGTTGGGGAAGTATGAAACTGCGATAGAATTGCAACTTTCTCATGAGCAATCTTCAGTTTCCGCAGCAAACCATTACAAAAATTACGGTATCTGTTATATGTTACTTGTAAAGTAACATTATTTGGGGATTTTTTCAAATCGTAGTGCATTTTATCTCGATTTTTAGTACAGCGCATAAGACCAAGCGTTATCCATGGTTTAATGTCTCTTTTTTTACGGGGTATTTTTATGATAGACGTGTGGTCTCTGACAATTGATGAAACACTTTCAGTGAGCTTGTTAGCAGCATTGTTTGCGTTAAGAGTGTTCATAATTTCAGTAAAGTCTGTTGTCTTGATAACTTCCGCAATAGTCGCGTAATCAATGAGAGTTCTTGAACGATTTGCTTTATATTTCGGAGGTTTTTTTGGAAGGAACAACAGTACAGCCGAGTGGTCAGAGACGGTAGTTTCTAGAATTAATGTCGTAACGGTAAGACTCGCGGGTGTCTGGTGAGCTGGAAGTAGACCATGGGATGATATAAGGGTCAGATATGTATTTGAAAAACGATCTATAGTTTTGTTTTATATCAATATTGATATCCCGCAATCAAAGCTATTTTATTAAAGGAGGATAGCGTTAACAAGACCTTATCCAAGCTATTAATATTTTTTTCTATCGTCGTGAATGACGGAGACCTATATACAGAAAGTATAGCTATAGATTTATCTATAGCGCCATGTAAACCGCTTGATTTCTCAAGACTTGGATCCGTAAAAAAAAAAAAAAAAAACAATTCAAACCGTCCTTAGCGTAGATGACTGCGCCGTCATTTCAAGGTCGTCATCGGGAGCGGTTCCATAATCGTATTCAAAATTGTCGGAAAATCAATTCGAAAAACGCATTAGACAAAATAAAAACAAGTTGCAAGAGCACAGCACCAAACAAAATCTGAAATGTCAATGTCAATCAGTTTTCAATTACGATTATTATTTACGTAGGGTACCACCGATACGAGATTTTAGACATAAAAAAAAATGGAAACAGAATTTGTTGTTGGGGCTGCTGAAGATTGTAAAAGCTATCTTTGCATTGTATAAATTATAATAATAATAATAATAATAATAATAAATTTATTGCATAAAGAAGGAGATTGTAGTACATAGGGCATACACAATGTTATACATATAAGTTTGTACCTACTATGTCAATCACAATCTGGTGGGTGAAGTTCTGCTTTCCTAGCTAGGTTATGGAATAACCTGTATTAAGGAATAACAGTCCCTGTCCCTTACATAGAGTTACAATAGAGTAGTACAATTTTTATTACCTAAAATTGTTTTTTTTTTTTTTTTTTTTTTTTTTTTTTTTTTTTTTTCTTTTTTAAATTCAAATCTCATAATATTGATTAATTGCATAAAATAAATGTGAGCACTATACGTACCTTCAATAAAGCTACCATTTACTGGGTACATCTTTTCATTGAATTTTAATGTGCCCTGGCGACTGAGAGTAGGTATGGCATGCTCACACAAATGTCTCACTGGTGGTGGCATGTGTGTTGGATCATTAGGTTCTCTTCAAAATGAGTTTTGAGTTCAATGGATCGTATTTAGAGGCACGAAAATGGTCAAAGATTATATTCGTCTCTAAGGAAATAAGAAAATCGAAACAACTACACAATAAAAAAGATTTTTCAAAAATCGATTTTTGGTAACCGGCGTATCGATTTTTTCAGTAAAATGTGCCATCTCTATTGAATGACAGGATTGACTAGTAACCGGAAGTGTTAGATAAGGCAATAAACGATTGAGTGTCTTGATTAAATTGGCTTTTAATTCCGGAGTTTTCATTTCAAATAAGTAATAGCAAATTTTAGTTATTAAATGGGTATTTTTTTTGTATTTACCACATTGATGGACAAAACATGGCCAGGATTTGGCGTTTCCCTTTGTGAGTGTTTAGACAGCCAGTGTAAATTAAAAAGCAATACCTATTAAGCCGGTCAGCCCACGGCGGTGACGCGGTGTGTTCCATATTTAAATTTAAAAAAATACTATAATGTACCTATAATTTGGCGAGATACTAACTAGACTTGGGTTATAACCTTATAACAGTTCAAACAAGATATATGTTATTCCTGTTACTGTTACGCAATAATAGCTGATGTCAATATCTCCTATTAAATAACAGTCTGATAGTTTTCTAAGATCGGTCTGTCAGTAAATAAATCACGTACAGTACCTACTGATTTTTCATCCCATCTATTCGAAAAGGACGACTTGGTTCGCCTTTAAGTGCACCCAAAGGTGGTGTTTTCTATAGGAAACTTTTAGGGGGCAGTAATGAGTTTTTAATCCTCTTTATAAGTGCGCCGCAATTATCTTTGCCGCGCACTTTTTGAATTTGGAACATCTTAGTGTTCAGCGCCAAAGAAATCGAATGCAAATATTGTTTGAATAAAGACTGGCTGGTACGACGGCCCATAGTCGCGCCGCCGGCTGAATAATAAAAAAAGAAATCAAATTAAAAAGGCGCGAAGCCCGCGTTTTCGTCAATTTTCACGGATTGTTAGAAATTCATGGTTTTGTTTAGAAAAATGAGTTCTTCAAGTGACAGTGAAAGTATAGAATTAACTCCTGAAAGTATTAGAACTGACGCAAGAAATGTGATGGATAATCTATTACCTGCAAAATCCCGGGAGAAATATATGAAAGCCTATGGTAATTTTCAGAATCTGTGTTTTTGGCCTACTTCCAGTACTTAGCCAAAACTAAACAACCTTCCACTCTTTGGAGTACCTACTCAATGCTAAAATCAACAGTCAGTTCTAATAACGACGTAAAACTGGACAAATATTCGAAATTAATAGCGTATCTGAAGAGGATATCTGATGGATTTAAACCTAAAAAATCCAAAGTGTTCTTCTCAGTCACCCGACAAAGTCTTTCTTGCCGTAAAAGTAAGTAACTATGTATATGGCGGCAAGTATAACCATAGTGTTTTAAAATGCGCATTTTATTGTAACCTGTACTTCGATAGATACTTGTCTTATTCACATGCGGTTTTGTTACAGGTGGCTTTAATTTTCGGCTCGAGCTTTTCGTGGCAATGAATTTTTAAAAATAACTGTTGATGATGTAGAAAATCACTCGGATGATTTACTGTTAGTAAAGCTGACAGACACAAAAACAAAAATGGACCGATCCTTCGTAATCCGAGGAGAATACAAAACTATTGTACAGAAATACCCTGGACCTGCGTCCTGCTGATATGAAGACCAATCGGTTTTTCATCCGTTATCAAAATGGCAAGTGCTTCAAACAAGTTATGGGAAAAAAATTTAATTTCTAACATGCCACAAGAAATCGCTACTAATTTGAAGTTACACAATATCAAGCTGTATACAGGACATTGTTTTCGTCGTATTTCTGCTACTCTTTTGGCAGATTCTGGAGAGGACTTAACTGATCTCAAGCGACATGGAGGATGGAAGTCGAGTGCTGTAGCTGAGGGGTCAGGAATACTAGGTAGGTGCTTCTCGTTTTAGCAAGATTCAATGACGTAGGTGTGGGCGAGAAAGATGAATACACACGAAGAAGAAATAACAGATAACACGAATAGTTGTTATTGAGTACATAATGAGACTGAAGAGTGTAATCAATCAATCTGCCTAGCCTTTTCCCAACTATCTTGGGGTCGGCTTCCAGTCACCGGATGCAGCTAAACAAGTATAACATGGAACGACTACCTAACTGACCTCCACAACCCAGTTACTGGGTAATACGATATCCCTTGGTAAGACTGGTTCTCAGACTCTCGGGCTTCTGACGACCCTTAACGACTGTCGGAAAAGTAGGCAGATTTTACCAATAGACGTATGTTACGAACGGTCTTCGAAGGTCAAGGTGAAGGTCATTTGGAGTCTTGAGCTATTTAAACTTACCTAGTATATACCTAAATATTGTCACGAAAAAAGGTTACCATTAATCATCACGACACCTATGTACTTTTTATTATTATTGGCACGGGGTCTCATCTTTAACAATAGTAGATTGTTATACAAGGGTGGAAAGGAACCAATCCCATACGAGGTATTTAGACGTCCGAGCGCAGCGAGGGCGGCTATAGTCCGAGTAGGAATTGGTGACTTTCACCCGTGTTAAAACACTCTACTTTTCATTTCGAATCTAAGGAAAGTAAAAATAAATAAAATATACGTCTATAAAACCGAAATTTTGATTTTCGGTACAGCTTACAAAGTTAGTATCCCGCCAAATTATAGTAGGAGTGAGTCGTATTTATTGTAACAGTTACAAATCACAAGTATTCGTAGATACTCGATAACAGTTGTTCCTGTGATACATATTGCTTCAGAACGTACGTTAAGCAACGGCTTACGCCTACGCCTACGGCTCCCGGCTGTCAATCGTGTATCTTTGACAGTCGTTAAGGGTCGTCAGAAGCCCGAGAGTCTGAGAACCAGTCTTACCAAGGGGTATCGTATTACCCAGTAACTGGGTTGAGGAGGTCAGTTAGGTAGTCGTTCCATGTTATACTTGTTTAGCTGCATCCGGTGACTGGAAGCCGACCCCAAGATAGTTGGGAAAAGGCTAGGCAGATTGATTGATTACACTCTTCAGTCTCATTATGTACTCAATAACAACTATTCATGTTATCTGTTATTTCTTCTTCGTATGTATTCATCTTTCTCGCCCACACCTACGTCATTGAATCTTGCTAAAACGAGAAGCACCTACCTAGTATTCCTGACCCCTCAGCTACAGCACTCGACTTCCATCCTCCATGTCGCTTGAGAACAGTTAAGTCCTCTCCAGAATCTGCCAAAAGAGTAGCAGAAATACGACGAAAACAATGTCCTGTATACAGCTTGATATTGTGTAACTTCAAATTAGTAGCGATTTCTTGTGGCATGTTAGAAATTAATTTTTTTTCCCATAACTTGTTTGAAGCACTTGCCATTTTGATAACGGATGAAAAACCGATTGGTCTTCATATCAGCAGGACGCAGGTCCAGGGTATTTCTGTACAATAGTTTTGTATTCTCCTCGGATTACGAAGGATCGGTCCATTTTTGTTTTTGTGTCTGTCAGCTTTACTAACAGTAAATCATCCGAGTGATTTTCTACATCATCAACAGTTATTTTTAAAAATTTATTGCCACGAAAAGCTCGAGCCGAAAATTAAAGCCACCTGTAACAAAACCACATGTGAATAAGACAAGTATCTATCGAAGTACAGGTTACAATAAAATGCGCATTTTAAAACACTATGGTTATACTTTCCGCCATATACATAGTTACTTACTTTTACGGCAAGAAAGACTTTGTCGGGTGACTGAGAAGAACACTTTGGATTTTTTAGGTTTAAATCCATCAGATATCCTCTTCAGATACGCTATTAATTTCGAATATTTGTCCAGTTTTACGTCGTTATTAGAACTGACTGTTGATTTTAGCATTGAGTAGGTACTCCAAAGAGTGGAAGGTTGTTTAGTTTTGGCTAAGTACTGGAAGTAGGCCAAAAACACAGATTCTGAAAATTACCATAGGCTTTCATATATTTCTCCCGGGATTTTGCAGGTAATAGATTATCCATCACATTTCTTGCGTCAGTTCTAATACTTTCAGGAGTCAATTCTATACTTTCACTGTCACTTGAAGAACTCATTTTTCTAAACAAAACCATGAATTTCTAACAATCCGTGAAAATTGACGAAAACGCGGGCTTCGCGCCTTTTTAATTTGATTTCTTTTTTTATTATTCAGCCGGCGGCGCGACTATGGGCCGTCGTACCAGCCAGTCTTTATTCAAACAATATTTGCATTCGATTTCTTTGGCGCTGAACACTAAGATGTTCCAAATTCAAAAAGTGCGCGGCAAAGATAATTGCGGCGCACTTATAAAGAGGATTAAAAACTCATTACTGCCCCCTAAAAGTTTCCTATAGAAAACACCACCTTTGGGTGCACTTAAAGGCGAACCAAGTCGTCCTTTTCGAATAGATGGGATGAAAAATCAGTAGGTACTGTACGTGATTTATTTACTGACAGACCGATCTTAGAAAACTATCAGACTGTTATTTAATAGGAGATAATGACATCAGCTATTATTGCGTAACAGTAACAGGAATAACATATATCTTGTTTGAACTGTTATAAGGTTATAACCCAAGTCTAGTTAGTATCTCGCCAAATTATAGGTACATTATAGTATTTTTTTAAATTTAAATATGGAACACACCGCGTCACCGCCGTGGGCTGACCGGCTTAATAGGTATTGCTTTTTAATTTACACTGGCTGTCTAAACACTCACAAAGGGAAACGCCAAATCCTGGCCATGTTTTGTCCATCAATGTGGTAAATACAAAAAAAAATACCCATTTAATAACTAAAATTTGCTATTACTTATTTGAAATGAAAACTCCGGAATTAAAAGCCAATTTAATCAAGACACTCAATCGTTTATTGCCTTATCTAACACTTCCGGTTACTAGTCAATCCTGTCATTCAATAGAGATGGCACATTTTACTGAAAAAATCGATACGCCGGTTACCAAAAATCGATTTTTGAAAAATCTTTTTTATTGTGTAGTTGTTTCGATTTTCTTATTTCCTTAGAGACGAATATAATCTTTGACCATTTTCGTGCCTCTAAATACGATCCATTGAACTCAAAACTCATTTTGAAGAGAACCTAATGATCCAACACACATGCCACCACCAGTGAGACATTTGTGTGAGCATGCCATACCTACTCTCAGTTGCCAGGGCACATTAAAATTCAATGAAAAGATGTACCCAGTAAATGGTAGCTTTATTGAAGGTACGTATAGTGCTCACATTTATTTTATGCAATTAATCAATATTATGAGATTTGAATCTATACAATGCAAAGATAGCTTTTACAATCTTCAGCAGCCCCAACAACAAATTCTGTCTCCATTTTTTAACCGACTTCAAAAAGGAGGAGGTTATCAATTCGGATGTTTGTATTTTTTTTTTTTTTTTTTTTTTATGTATGTTCGGGTATAACTCCGTCATCTATTGACGGATTTGCAAAATTCTTTTTTTGTTCGAAAGGGGTTTATTCCGAAATGGTCCCATTTAAATTTCAAAAAGATCTGATGATGGGTTTCGGAGACAGACAACGGAACTCTTCAAAAATTGACAGAAAATCAATCGCGATTGCTGCTATCGTATGTCTATGAATTGTTAACACAGTTTGATGGGGAGCCACAACTAAAAAGTGAAAAATAAAAAACTTTTTTACAAAAAAATAGAACCGACTTTCAAAAAAAGTGCAAAATAACTTTAATTTCGGAAGTCGGTGTCAAAAAACGAAGACACAAAACAGGAACACCGACTTCCGAAATTAAAGTTATTTTGCACTTTTTTTGAAAGTCGGTTCTATTTTTTTGTAAAAAAGTTTTTTTTTTATGTCTTAAATCTCGTATCGGTGGCATCCCTACGTAAATAATAATCGTAATTGAAAACTGATTGACATTGACATTTCAGATTTTGTTTGGTGCTGTGCTCTTGCAACTTGTTTTTCTTTTGTCTAATGCGTTTTTCGAATTTATTTTCCGACAATTTTGAATACGATTATGGAACCGCTCCCGATGACGACCCCGGCTTGCCAATGGATACTGGACAGTAGGGTGTTGTGCCCACGTGATGACTATTGTGTGGTTCTTGGACTCGGCAAGGTTTCAATCAAATATAAATCCCTCAGCCCAGTTCCTAGATGACGTGCTTGTCATCTATTTAAATGAGAACGAATAAAAAATCAGAAAACTATAAACAGATTTTTGACGTGACAACGTCTTATAAATTGGTTTGCCGGGTGACACTTCAAGAAACTGCGTTACGCTCCGCTCACGTTATGCGCTCACAATGAGAGCGAGTGAGAGGCACGCGTCCCTTCCACTCCGGCAACATTAAAATTATTTTACCACTCAAAGTCGTTGTCACGTAAAACTTTCGCCCGTATACCGACTTTACAGGCAACCAATTTTTTTATTAAACTCGAATTTTTATATACGATTTATAAATGTCCAACCGAGTTCTATGTACAATATAGTGGTTGTTCCTTTATCTATGATCATCATCATCTGCCTAGCCTTTTCCCAACTATCTTGGGGTCGGCTTCCAGTCTAACCGGATGCAGCTGAATACCAGTACTTTACATGGAGCGACTGCCTATCTGACCTCCACAACCCAGTTACTGGGTAATACGATATCCTTTGGTAAGACTGGATGTCAGACTTTCGGGCTTCTGACGACCCGTAACGACTGTCAAAGATCCACAATTGACAGCCGGGACCAACGGCTTAACGTGCTTTCCGAGGCACGGAGGAGTCTCGGTATGTAAAGATGGTCACCCATCCATGGACCAACCCCGGCAAGCGTAGCTTAACCTTATGGATCGACCCGTGCGGCTGTTATTACTTTAGCCACGAGCTCCTTTATCTATGATATCAACCCTAATACCTATAATTGGTTTCTTTCATGGGCGTCACTTTGCCAAAACCTCTTTATAAAATGGGCATTTCTCTTTAGTTCTATTTAACCGACTTTCGAAAAAGGAGGAGGTTCTATGTTCGACTGTATGTTTGTTTTTTTTTATGTAGGTATGTCCGCGCATTTCTCCGTCAGTTGTGGACCGATTTTCAAAATTATTTTTTTATCTGAAAGAATATACTCCCGAGGTGGTCCCATATAAATTTTATTGAAATTGCTTCAGCGCTTTTTGAGAAACTGAACAAAAACGAATAATACGCATATCTTGATGACGTTTTTGTGTTCTCCAAATGTTTAAATTCCAGGTTCCATGTTATTGGGGTTTTTAGTTCTGGGGTATAACAACTAAAAAGCGAAAAATAAAAAACTTTTTTACAAAAAAAAACAACCAACTTCCATAAAAAAAAATACTCTAAAAATTTAAAAATAACTTTAATTTCGGAAGTCGGTGTCAAATATCGAAGAAATAAAATACAAACACCTACTTCCAAAGATATATATACAAACTAACAATAATACCTAACATGTACAAATGCGTATGAAAAAACAACTCACTGGGCATCAAAAAATTCATCCACATCGCTGTCAATGGAAAAAGTGCCCAGAACGCTAGCAGCATTGCCACGTTGAATAGCAATGCTGATTCGTTGGCCAAAGAAAAGCCCAGCCCTCTGGTCACGTGAAGAGTCGACTAACAGCTTGCTGATATGCCGGAAAACTCGATGAGCACTCGGACCCCATGGCCCTAGTGTTTCAACCCCAAACGGCTCAAACATGTAACTCCCTATAAGGTTGTTATATTTGCGCCGTTTGAGGTTTTCTGCACCTGCAGCAGCCGCCCCAGCACAGCCTGCCGTGCTAAGAAGATGGGATGGCGCAAGGGTGTCGACACCTACTTCCGAAATTAAAGTTATTTTTAAATTTTTAGTGTATTATTTTTTTGGAAGTCGATTGTTTTTTTTTGTAAAAAAGTTTTTTTTTTTTAAATTAATTCCGGCTCTAGGGAGGGAAGCAGTTACTATGAGTTTTTCCCGCCCTAGGGAGGGAAACAGCGTTTTCTACCCGCTACTCGGATCAAACAAACACTACTTTCCGAGTATGAGAAAAGAAAAGAAAATTTAGTTTAAACAAACAAACAATAGATGGCGTAGTATGCATCGATTTCTTATTGAAGTTTAAGTAACATTCACAGAAGTGACAAAAATACTATTAGTAATTCCTCAATGACTTTATGTAAATTCATTCAACTTGCAAGCCGTCGCTACTAACACCTAGATGGTGTCAGTAGCAAGGTGTAGAGGACGGGCCCGAACGAAGAACAAAAGTTGCTTGTGCAAGTCGAAAACCCGTAGTTACGGCGGTACCGTTTCTTTGTATGGGATGAGGCATCTGTACGCTGGTATTATATTATCTGTGTTATTGGTAAGCTCGCGTTTAACTACTATATTACCAGATGGTGAGTGATGACGTGATCGACGATGCAGCAGGCTAACCAAGAAATCTTTACTAAAAATATTTAAAAATCATTCTAATAGTTTTATTGCCGTTCTGAAAGATGTTTCGTGTCTTCAGCAGGCAACTCACGTTAAGCGTCACGGCGGACACGTACTGTTGGTAGGACAGCACACTGTTGAACGAGCCGAATACTCCATCATTGATGAAGTACATGGTGTGCGTCTCCGCTTTTTCATCGTGTTCCTTAGACGCCATCTAGTGGTTAAACAATACTGTTAACTTTTAATAAGAGTTACAACACTTACCACCGCCGCACGGGTCGATCTCCACGCTTAGGTAAGTGACGTTCGTCGAAATCGGACCATGGAGGAATCATTCATTATAATTGGTAATAATAAATGGTAAATTAAACACTCGACACAAACATCAGTGATGTTAAATTTCGCTTGGTTACTAAAAATAAAAAATCAATAACTTTTGGTATTATGAGTTACATTATTTTTATTAATTTTTTCTAGTGCGTATGTTAAACCAGGAATACGCCTTTATTAGATCGGACAGGGTTTTTGTTATATGCTGTATAAAGCAGGTGGAAGTATTGATCAGTGGAAAGGTGAACATAGCTACCTTTCTTTTGGCATACACCATGGCAGCAAGAGTGGAGGCGGCTGCAGCGAAGTACGTCCCCGGCTCCGCAATCACGCGCACCGAGCGCTCAGGGAAATGTTCCTCAAGAGACGAATTGATTACTTCTGCCACCTGATGGGAATAATAAATAATTTAATCTACATCTATCTTCTTTTATATCTGTACATAATATTTTTGCATAAAACAACACCCGGCTGGGCGCGGCGCGGCCCGTCGCGTCCGTTCACGGGCCGCGGGACCGCAGCTTGCTTGTCAAACAAGTATCTGTAGGGTTTTGTGTCCAATTGCGCAAAAATCTCAAATTATTTGGTTTATTCAGGCTCGATTATTTGTGCGTTAATCGTAGAACTGTCGGTATTGAACGTTTTTGGTTCTTGTGAAGTATCGGACGGTTCGATTTGCGAATCAAGGCGATTAATAGGGTACTGTTCCAAAGGTACGTACAGCTAGGGAGTGGAATTCCCTGCCGGAGTCTGTGTTTCCTGATAGCTAAAACCTGGGAGTCTTTCAGTCAAGAGTGAAAAATTACTCTTGTAGGCAAGCGTGCTCCGTCTTCGACCACATTATCGCTTAACATCAGGTAAGATAGTGGTCAAACGTGTGCCTATAAACAATAAAAAAGGTGTTCACGGGAACCTATTACTAAGCCGCCACGTAATAATAAGCAAGATAAATAGGCTGACATAGATCTAACCCCACGCGGACGACGTCGCGGGCACAGCTAGTATTTCATAATAAGGAACAGGGTAGAACTGGCAAGTAACATGAGATGAGAACAGGAAAATGATTTCCTAATAAGGGATTGAGGGAGTTCTTTGGCCTAGAGTGTGACTGAGTTGTCAGGAAAAATAAAACTAGGTGCTTCGTGTAGGATTGACGGTAAGTTTCAATAATAATTGATAATTAAGGCGAGTTGGAGTAATACCGGGTGGATTTTTAGTTGGAAGAGTCTTGAAAAAACTTGTATTTCCCCGATATCCTTATACTTCAAATTACAGAACGGGTTCAAAGTTACACGTAGTTTAATTTTTATCTCGCAGATAGAAGAGTGCGATCTTTCCGGGAAGCCTCCCACGACGTCCAGCAGACGCATGTTCTTGTGTCCCATGTTGTGTTGTACGTGGAACAGCGCGAATATTAACAAATAAGTCTCACCTCGCAGATAGAAGAGTGCGATCCTCTCGGGAAGCGTCCTCCGTCATCCAGCAGACGCATGTTCTTGTGTCCCATGTTGTGTCCTACGTGGAACAGCGCGAATATTAACAAATAAGTCTCACCTCGCAGATAGAAGACTGCGATCCCGCGGGAAGCGTCCTTCGTCGTCGAGCAGACGCATGTTCTTGTGTCCCATGTTGTGTTCTACGTGGAACAGCGCGAATATTAACAAATAAGTCTCACCTCGCAGATAGAAGACTGCGATCCCGCGGGTAGCGTCCTTCGTCGTCGAGCAGACGCATGTTCTTGTATCCCATGTTGTGTTCGACGTGGAACAGCGCGAATATTAACAAATAAGTCTCACCTCGCAGATAGAAGACTGCGATCCCGCGGGAAGCGTCCTTCGTCGTCGAGCAGACGCATGTTCTTGTGTCCCATGTTGTGTTCTACGTGGAACAGCGCGAACATTAACAAATAAGTCTCACCTCGCAGATAGAAGACTGCGATCCCGCGGGAAGCGTCCTTCGTCGTCGAGCAGACGCATGTTCTTGTGTCCCATGTTGTGTTCTACGTGGAACAGCGCGAATATTAACAAATAAGTCTCACCTCGCAGATAGAAGACTGCGATCCCGCGGGAAGCGTCCTTCGTCGTCGAGCAGACGCATGTTCTTGTATCCCATGTTGTGTTCTACGTGGAACAGCGCGAATATTAACAAATAAGTCTCACCTCGCAAATAGAAGAGTGCGATCCTCCCTGGAAGCCTCCCCCGAACGTCCAGCAGGCACATGTTCTTGTGTCCCCCGTTGTGTCCTACGTGGAACAACGCGAATATTAACAAAAAAGTCTCACGCAGACAGAAGAGTGCGATCCTCCCGAGAAGCTTCTCCTGACGTCCAGCAGTCGCATGTTGTTGTGTCCCACATTGTGTCCTACTTTGAACAACGCGAATATTAACAAAAAAGTCTCACCTCGCAGATAGAAGAGTGCGATCCTCCCGGGAAGCCTCCCCCGACGTCCAGCAGACACATGTTCTTGTGCCCCACGTTATGTCCTACGTGGAATAAAGATCGAGACAGCGCGATAGCGCGCGCGTACACTTCCGTCTCAGTAGTGCCGCTACCCACATGGAATGATACGCCGATCACCTGAGGAACATCCAATAACATTATATTATATGATCAGACTATAAATCTACCCTACAAATCCTACAATCTCACTTCCACCACAGATAATATAATACTAGCGTACTTCCACTGAGCCTGGCATCAGAAAGAGGGATGTTTTCCTAGAGTACTTATGTCTATTTTTGGCACGCCCTGTAGCCCAAATGGTTGGATAGATTCAAACAAGTGAGGTACGAGTATCATTAGATTCGTTTAATTAGGCCAGGCTATATGAATTTTGAAAAAGAAACAAGATGGCGGCCGCCCTAAAGTATATTTTTTGAGATAGTCATGTAAGTATCAATATAGAGGACAGATTCCAAAATCCAAATCAAAATGTGTAATCAAAATGGATTAAATAAAACAATTGTCTTGTATTAAAAAAAACGCGACCGCAAAACACGACTAAAAAGTTTCAAACAATTATATTTTTGTAACTAATGCAATAAATAAGAAAAATCAGAATTATCAATATATTGGTATTTGTTAGTAAATCACAGAATAAATATACATTATCACCAAATTTCAAGTTCATAGGTCAATGGGAAGTTAAAAAAACGTCAGAACAAAATTTTGTGACAGACGACGGACAGACGGACACGTGAGTGACAGCAATAGGGCACCGTTTGGACTCTTTAGGTACGGAACCCTAAAAAGAACAAAATGTATAGAAACGCTCCTCTGAAGCTGTTTACAAGTGCCTGCAATTTCGATAACCTAGGGCCACTTGAACTTTTCAGCCCCATCACCATCTGTTCTGCGAGCAATGTGCCCTGAAAAGTTCGTGGCGATCGCGTACCGGAAGCCGCAGCCTTGTAAGACCTTTTTTTTTTTTTTTGGCGGGGTGGAAAATCCTCATGGATGTCCTTCGCCCGGGGCGGGCGAAGGGGTCTGTCAGACTCTTGCTGACTATAAACCACCCCGGTGTTCCGTCCCACACTTGGACCGGGGATCGTGAGAGCTAGTACGACTTCCATGATCCCCGGCTAGTGCCGGCCCGCCTGTGCGGGCCACCTCTGGTCCGCGGGGAGAGTGAGGTGTCCTCCCCTCGCGACGTCTAATAGGGGCGCACGTGGAACACTACGCGCCACCATCTCGGGTCCTGCTGGATGGGGGGCGGCGGACGACCCCGAGTCCACCGGCCCTCCGGACCTATTTAGGGGGGCTGGAAGAGGGCGTTGTCCGCCCTCCGCCGACACCCAGTACGCCTGCTGCGGATCGGGAGAGTGGCCACGGCCTCCCTCTCCCTCTCCGCAGCCTCTTTCTGCGAAATTACGGCTTCACAGAAGGAGATCACCGCATCCCACGACTCAGCGCTCCCGACCATCGAACGAGCGACGCCCGGCAGCGACAGGTCGGGGCCCACTTCGGATACGAGGGCACGGCGCTGCTCCTCCCATGCGGCACACTCTGCCAGTGTGTGCTGTGCCGTGTCCTCCCGAGCCTTGTAAGACCTCCCACAAGTTATACCGATGGCCTGGTGAAGGTCACGTGTAGCCGTTGGGGCGACACTTGGAGGAGGCCTATGTCCACCAGTGGACGTCTTTCGGCTAAAATGATAAAAAGAAAAAATGATGAGGGCCAACTGAAGCAAAAATGTACATGTTGTAAGTTACTCACATTCAAGCCGAGCACGGCAGCCAGCTTGAGCAGCCTCGGCGCCTCGGTGACGGGGTCGCAGCCGAACTTGATGCCCAGCGGACACTGCGCAGACGCGGCGTCGCAGCGGATGCGGATCACCAGCCTGAACACACAGATAAAACCCAATCCAACAATATAAACTATACTGTACCTAACCAAACTATTGGAAACATCGTAAGATTGCAATAAATCTTGAATCAGGCTTTAACTCTCGATTATATTATGAACAGATTCAAATACAAAAAAATCCATCCAAATACTAATAGGTCCGTGTTTTATAAATAAATAAAAACTTTTTTACAAAAAAATAACATCCCACTTCCAAAAAAGAAAATACCTACACTAAAAATTAAAAAAATAACTTAATTTCGGAAGTCGGTGTTTGTGTTTTATTTCTTCGTTATTTGACACCGACTGCCAATATTAAAGTTATTTTTTAATTTTTAGTGTAAGTATTTTCTTTTTTGGAAGTCGGTTGTTTTTTTTTGTAAAAAGGTTTTTTATTTTTCTATTTTAGTTGCTATACCCCAGAACTAAAAGCCCCAGTAACATGGAACGTGGAATTTAAACATACTCGTAATTGGAGAAAACCAATACGTCATCTATCTATACAGGATGCATGTATATTCTTTCGAATAAAAAAATAATTTTGAAAATCGTGTCGTCGTCGTCCACAATTGACAGAGAAATCGGAGGACATAACATAATAACAAACTTTTTTACAAAAAAAACAACCGACTTCCAAAAAAAAATACACTAAAAATTTAAAAATAACTTTAATTTCGGAAGTCGGTGTTTGTATTTTATTTCTTCGATATTTGACACCGACTTCCGAAATTAAAGTTATTTTTAAATCTTTACTGTAATTTTTTTTGGAAGTCGGTTGTTTTTTTTTGTAAAAAAGTTTTTTATTTTTCGCTTTTTAGTTGTTATACCCCAGAACTAAAAACCCCAATAACATGGAACGTGGAATTTAAACATTTGGAGAACACAAAAGTCATCAAGATATGCGTATTTTTCGTTTTTGTTCAGTTTCTCAAAAAGTGCTAAAGCAATTTCGATAAAATTTATATGGGACCACCTCGGGAGTATATTCTTTCGGATAAAAAAAGAATTTTGGAAATCGGTCCACATCTGACGGAGAAATGCGCGGACATACATAAAAAAAAAAAAACATACAGTCGAACATAGAACCTCCTCCTTTTTCGAAAGTCGGTTAAAAAGAAAAACATACAGTCGAACGTAGAACCTTCTCCCTTTTCGAAGTCGGTTAAAAAATGGAGTGGCACTCTGAGCACATATTACCTCTGAGAGTGCCGACAGAAGTGAAAACTTGAACAAAAATGCACCTCGCGATCCTCAGTCCTCGTCGGACCTCGGTCGGTCCTCGTCGAACCTCGGTCAGTCCTCGTTAGTGGTGGGCCGTTGTAGAATTTTTGGTGGACAAAACGCGACCGTTTTGCCGACGACGAAAACGGTTGCATAAAACGGTCGTCGTCGCAACTGGTTTGAAGACAGCTTAAAAGACGAAGCTATCGTCGAGTGAAGTAGTTGCAGTTTCTTATAACTACGTTTCAAGTTGCAAATGTATGAAACGTGACCGTCGCGTCACGAACGACAGCACTGACGAGTGATAATAAAATATTGACTGTATTTCATTGACAAAAATATCACTTTTCATTGGAAGAACTGTTTGTGCGAAACGGTAAGAACGACGACGCGACGAGTTAGTTATACAGTTGAATCAATAGATTCTCAACTGTATTTTCTCAAACGTAAAATAACATCAAGTAGTTCGAAGACTGCTTTGTGCAACGAAGACTGTTTGGAGCCACGACGTAAAAACGGTTCCACCGTTGCAGAACGTGAAACGGTCTTTGAAAACGGTTCGTCGTCGAAACACCCACCGCTAGTCCTCGTCGGATCTCGGTCGGTCGAACGCGAGTTCAATTGTTTTTTAACCGACTTCGAAAAAGGTTCTATGTTGGACTGTATGTATGTTTTTCTTTTTTATTTATGTCCACCGATTTTTCTGTCAGTTGTGGACCGATTTTCAAAATTCTTTTTTTATCCGAAAGAATATACTCCCGAGGTGGTCCCATATAAATTTTATCGAAATTGCTTCAGCGCTTTTTGAAAAACTGAACAAAACAGAAAAATATGTATACATAGATGACGTTATGGTTGCCTCCAATTACGAGTATGTTTAAATTCCACGTTCCATGTTATTGGGGTTTTGAGTTCTGGGGTATAACAACTAAAAAGTGGAAAATAAAAAACCTTATTACAAAAAAAAAAACAACCGAAATAAAAGAGCACTTCCTTTCTCAATGACATATTATTAGGGTGCATATTTGTATATATTTTTAACACACAATAATATTATTGCTGAGAACCAATTTGGCTTTATGAAGGGTCGATCTACTGAAGATGCAACTTTACTTCTATCTGAGGTTATTGCTCGAAACCTTGATTCCAAGAAGAGGGTTATAGGTGTGTTTCTTGACATGTCAAAAGCCTTTGACACTGTCTCTGTCCCCTTCTTACTTTCGAAGATGGAATCGATTGGTATTCGTGGGATTGCACTAGAGATTTTTAGATCATATCTCTCCAACCGAACCCAGTGCGTTAAAATAGGCAGTTACATAAGCTCAGAAGTATCTCTCTCTTTCGGCGTTCCGCAAGGCAGCGTTCTTGGACCCACTCTCTTTCTCTTGTACATTAACGACCTGTGTTTAAAAGTACTTCCAAATTGTAATATTATTACCTACGCCGATGACACTGCGCTGGTTGTGCAAGGAAATGATTGGAAGGAGGCTCAGCGGTACACAGAATATGCTATTAGAGAAATAATGACTTGGCTTAATTATAACCTTTTGACACTGAATGTTGATAAGACTAAGTATATCACTTTTGCTCTTCGTGGTAACACCCAACCGGGACCTGAATTTGAAATTAGTGCACATACTTGTGACCTACAAGAAAATTGTGGTTGCCCTAAACTAACTCGCACTACCAATATAAAATATCTGGGTCTCCTTATAGACAGCTCCCTAACATGGACCGCACACATTACTTCAGTAATTGCCCGCGTAAGAAAATTGATGC
Organism: Polia nebulosa; assembly: GCA_951329385.1. Lineage (NCBI taxonomy): Eukaryota > Metazoa > Arthropoda > Insecta > Lepidoptera > Noctuidae > Polia > Polia nebulosa. Next base: position 12,036,528 of record OX589600.1, on the reverse strand, counting down.
CAATCTTTAGAAAGCTTAGGAATTCTGCTGATCTTGAAACCTTGCTATGTGTTTACTATGCCCTTGCTGAAAGTTTACTGAAGTACTGTGTCCTTGTGTGGGGAGGGATTGGCAAGACCATTTTGCTTCCCCTAGAGCGTGCACAAAGAGCTGTACTGAAGGTCATGCTTGGACGACCACGAAGGTACAGCACTGATCTTTTATATCGTGAGTGTTCCGTTTTAACTGTTAGACAGCTTTTTATTTTATCAACAGTACTCCGTAAGCATAAAAACACCCGATATATAAGGATTTCTAAGCGTGACAAAGCAAGAGTTTGCTCGGGGACACCGCATAGAACGGTGTTTAGCACACAACAATATTATGTTGCAGGCAATAATTTATATAACATCGCAAACCGTGTGAATAACATTTATGCACTTCCAACTAAGAATTGCAAGGATTTAATACGAGACTGGCTTCTACGATTAAACTATAGTGAAACTGAAGAAATTATCAACAGTTAAACATGTATATAAAGAAAGATACACACCACCCCCCTTCTACATTTACCTTCCCACTCACTTTACACATCCTCACCCCTTATCACACTACACACACACATACTTTACTCATCTTTGTGGTAACGTAGTTTTATAATTTTGTTTTTCCTATAAATTTTATTTAATTTTATTAGCTTATCTAACGATAATTTCGCCATTAGTGGAGATGTTGTGCTTAGAACAATGAATTGTGTTTTTAATAAATAAGTGTGGAAGACGCTGACGACTGTGACACAGTTTATACTAGTATAGTCGTCAACGTAATCTCTTATAAAAATGTATTCATTGCCATGATTTTGTATATAGATTTTAAGAGAAATTTAAATTATGAAGAGTGAAATAAATAAACTATTATTATTATTATTATTTATTATTATATTAGTATATAGTATTTTGTCTATAGGGCTTATTTATATAAGTTTATATTGTACACAATCCTACCCTCGAATGTGACCTCACTCTATCACTCAAAGGTTTGCTGGGAGAAAACTCAACGTTGAGTTAAGCTCGCCTTTGTACATGAACTGTGTAATGACTGTATCTTATGTTAAGATGTGGTGTACAATAAAGAATTAAGAACCGACTTCCAAAAAAGAAAATACACTAAAAATTTAAAAACTTTAATTTCGGAAGTCGGTGTCAAATAACGAAGAAATAAAATACAAACACCGACCAATTTCCCATCTCAAAAATGCGCAACGCGCCTAAAGAAGTTTTTACTTGAAAAAGTTTAAAACACGATTTATTAAAAACTTACGGCGTTTGCAAAACCCGGTGACATTAGGGTGATTTTCAAAATTTTTGTACATTTCGTTGTGTGAAAACGTCTACGTGAATATTATCCAAGAAAAATGCATTGAAATGATCAAACTAGTATTATTATCATTGAGCAACATTTTTCAGATCATAATAATCGGTGATTAAAAAAATAAAAATGTTTACTTCTTCAGTCTCTTAATATATTCATAGCTCTAAGCACAAGCGCGTAACAAAAAAAAAAAGCAATCTACTCACACATTTATGTTCACATGTTCTAGTTGCACAATGTCTTTAACTAATATTTATGATGTAAATGATATAAACTACAAATAAATAACCTATTGCATATTATTGATAACATTGTTTCAGTATATGTCGTCCATTTCGTTCATTTTTGTTATTCTTTATTGTAACACCAATATTAGTAGATATTTGAAGTTTTCAACTGTCAATATTCTCCATTTAAAATCGTCCAATCAGATGACAACCGAACGTCTGACCCCCATTTTGACTTCGGGTACCACTAACAAGAAAAGTGTATTAGTTCCTGTGCAGTCTTTTTTCAACAATAAATCTTTAATTTTGATTGGCTACAAAAACAACGATAAGGCTATCTCTTATTATTTTTGCGTAAATCTAAATAATAGTTCTGACCAACACTAACAAGACGCTGGATAAACCCAATAAGATTCTTTGTAACCTCCAAATGTTTGTCGTAACTCAACTCATGGTTGATTTTCAATTTTCTAACGATTTGTTACGTTTTTTTGTTGCGTAACAAAAATGATGTTACAAAAATGAAGTAAAGCCGATTTCATACAGAATTATGATGTTAATATAATTTAACGGATAATGCTTCGTTTATTCATTTTATTTAGGTACACATTATTTTATAAATATTTCAAAAACTAAAATAAATAATAAAACATTTAAAAATGTACAAAATAGTAACCCATCAGCATCAGGAATACGTAGGTACCATATTTAAAAACCAACTTAAAGATGTAAAAGATCAATGTATAGTGTTTAGTACAGACTTAAGTGAAACCATCCTGAAAAGTGTATTGAAATAAATCAAAATAACTTGAAAACGGATCAAAAGTAAATATTATTATGTTAAAGTTTCCAAACTAACAGAGAGTCAAAAAGAAGAAGGAATTGGACAAGTCTAAAGAAAAATCAGAAACAAAAATGTCAAGATATAAATAAAGATGAAAAGCGAACAAAATCACAGAAGTTATATCAATATAACTTCCGTGTGTTTGTTTTGTTGTTGTTTTGTTTTGTATATTATAATAAATATTATGATTATAATATTAATAAATGATTAAAATGTGATTTCGTTGTTTTAATTATCTTCTGATAAATAGCTCTAATATTTCTTTTTTGTTTATTTTTGTAACGGTATTTGATTTTGTTTCATTTTTGTAACTACAAAAATTTTGAAAATCACCCATTTACAGGGTGTAACGGAAATGCGTAGCCATATTTTAATTACTGCTTCTGCCAATAGAAATAAAGTAAAGTAATAATATAAAGGAAAGTAATAATTAATTCCGAAATAAAATGTTGGACCTCCCATACTAATTTATTTTGATCAGCTGATGATAATTTTGTATTGTAAGTCCGATTCTTTTTTTGGTAGCGCAAACAGTACTCACTGTGCCTGCGGCATGTATTGTTTTATCTTCATCAATTCATTCTCGGAGTCGAACGTCATGACGTCGACGCCAATAGCCGAAGCGTAGCTGATGTGCGACGCCATCTTGGCGGGGTTCGCGAAAATGATGCGCCTGTAACACGTAGGTATCGTCAAGGACCGTACTACGAAGTGCCAATGTCATCATGATTCTGATGTGAGAAAGGGATTGTTTCTTTTTCTCACCCCGGATTCCCGGAAGAAACCCCCGCCCCCCGCCCTTCAAGGAGCGCTGCCCCAAATCAGACGCATTATTAATTTATTATACATAAAACAACAGATATTATAGATAGATAAAACATTTATTCAGTACACACAAAAGACACACAAAATCACAATTAAATTATTTAAATTTATGTATATAAAAACAAAGTGCCAATAAAAAAAAGGAAAACATACATATAGAAATAAAAGATTTATACTAAAACACGTATACTAAAAGATAAATAATTAAATTATCTTTAAAATGGTGAAGGTTTAATAAAAATACGCTTTTACGTCTTGGTTGAGATAACAATAAAGAAGCTTGTAAATACCTACATTGCGCTCCAGGAATGTAGGTATAAAGCGCCTGCTACACGGTCGCCAATCGCGTCCCTACAGAAGTGACCTTGGTGATTTTGATATTGAATTTTTTTAGGTACAGCTCTGCCGTTAGCCAACCACGAACACCTCTGTCGGGGGCGTGGTTGGCAACCGTGTACTTAACTAATGAACCAACTCACCTTAAAGTTCGTTAATTTCTTACGAGGGAGGCGCCTACGTGCTTCATGCATGAGCATTTTCCTGGGCACTGAGGTATTGTTTAAAAACACTCTCACACACAACAAGCACACACTCAACAAGCAAAACAAAAACACACATACACTAACAAACACATAAAATAACTTGTTGTTGATACCTTTACGATAACAACCTAAATTCGCTGCCAACTGCACATCCGTTTGCGATGAACGTAAACACGGTACTAATAAAAAACTAAAATTCGTCGTCGGCGAAATGCTAAAGAAATAAAATTTTATTTACTAGCGTAGGTACGGTTTTGAATGTGCCGACATCATCGGTCATAGATCAATAAAATTGATAGACTGTACAATCGCATTAAGTTGTACCTACTACCTACTCACTCAGTAATTATTTTGATGTGGGTATACGAAATGTAGGAATGTGGTTTTAACGAAATGAGTAAGTAAAGTCAAAGTCAAAGTCAAAACGTTTATTGCGAACTAAGTGTTCAATGTTGGTGTTATTTTTTTTTTTTTTGGTACTTATGACTTAGCAGCCTTTTGCAAGCATTGCAATTTTTATTCACCTAGATTAGCATGCATTAAACATTAGTAATACTTAATTATTTACTTTTTAATAGTACAATTAAATTAGGAAAATTGTGCGTTGTTGTATTGTATTACTTAACTTTGTTGATAACAAAAATGTATCTAAGAATTACGTCGTTATCAGTAAACTGTTACACATTTTTTTAGATCTTCTTACTTATTTCGATGAAGGTTTATAAAAATAACCTCCCCTCAAAATAAGTTCAAATAAAAGTAGTCAATGGGATATCAATTTTTGTAGAAACTTAAAATGCCTAACGTGTCGCGTCTTTAAGATTCATAGGTCTGTATGAGCATTTGCTGACAAAGGAACGTCTTTGGCCTTCGGTCTTTGGCCGATATTGCGTGCGTACCTACTGAGCCCGCGTTGTCCTCCGGTGAACTTAGGAAATCACCTGAGCAGAGAGCTTCTTGTAATTTTATTTACATTGCGTTTTTTTGCGAAAAAAGCGAACTAATTATTTTTTAATTAAAAATGTCATTGAGGTAGATAGGTATAACGATTTTATGCAGTTTAATGTAACAAAAACGCAGATTTTTTTTTCAAGAATTAAGAAAAAGCCGACAAAAAATTCCAACGCGAGGGGGTCCAGAATCATGTACTGAATCACTGGTACACGTATGTGCGTTCATGTACCTTACACCCTGTATAAAAGACTTTCAGCTTTAGACTGGGATGAATTTAAGAAGCGAGTTGTAGATATAGGTATGTTGGCAAAAAACTCATTAAATGCCTGAGCTACGTTAGCTGGTTTACTAATTTGTTGTTACTCTAGCTTCTTCTTCTTAGCATGTCGATGGCATACTCGTAATTAGAGTAATTACTTAAATAGCTTGCCTGGTACAGTATTCAGCCACGGTAACGCCGTCCACTGACGCGCTGTCATCAGATCCATACGTGAACAGTTAACAGGGCATGAGGTGCAAGATGGAAGGTGGGACATAGTCTGCGGAGAGACACCGCACAAACACTGAAGATCGGAACCGTCTGAGAAACCCCACCTGTGGAGATTGTCTTTGCTGTGGCCGACCTGAGTGCGGAGTCTGTTTAAAGTTTTCCAGGTTGGCCATGGCAACGCGTGACCAGGTAGGAGGCTCTCCGACGGCTCAATGAACTCATCAGGAGGTTTGAGCTTTTCCCGCCAAAGGTCGCATCTCTCCGAGGTGGTGTTACCGTGAGATGGACTCACGCTTCCAATAAAACTTTTTCGACTTTTAAGTCTACGGGGCACCGAGCTATGATCTATCTCTAGCTGATTTACTTTTTTAACCGACTTTCCCGTTTCATTATTTATTAGTTTTCAAGTAGCTTTTACTTTATTAATAGAATTTTTAATTTTCTCGTTTAAAAATTTAGATTTCACAATATACGCCGTATAATTTGTGCCCAAATAAGCATTACAGTAGCCGTATTCAAAAAGTTTGTAATGTTAATATAGAACTAACTCAAAATGCGCAAACGATACAGAAATTCTGTAAATCGGCCGTTATACTGCGTTGATGTGTTACTTGGGTATCCTATCCTATTAATATTATAAATGCGAAAGTTTGAATGGATTGATGTTTGTTACAATCATCACGCCAGAACGGCTGGACGGATCTTGATGAAATCTTTTTCTTGAGGTTATAGTCTGGAATAGCACATAGCCTATAATTTATAGTTAGGGAAGTCAGTCACTAATACCACGTGGGCGAAGCCGCTGGCAGAAGCTAACTGAAATGAAACTGCGTTTTTTTTTTGCAGGCCTACTTTATCTTTTCCAAGTTCTTATCCTACATCTGCCTTATGTTCTTTGGATCGTGTGACATAGCTATATACATTTGTACTTACTCGGGAGCTACTCCAATGGAGGTGATGAGCTGGATCTCGACTTTGGACGCACAGTCGAAGCCGGTGCCGAGAGCTGCCAGCGTGCTCACGAGCAGCTTATCATCGTTGCATTTCACCGCTAAAGAACAAATTGTTTCATGTTGACCTATTTTCCACACAAAAAAAAAAAACATCAAAAACGCTGAGAGTAAATTTTCCTTTAAGCGTTTAATCCGGAACTATTACATAAAGTCCTCTCAAACTTAGTTTGGTCCTCGTCGTAATTATTGTATTTTAAGTTCTCATAACTCTGTTTCGAATCTATCCTCAACCCCTACAACCACAGAATAGTCTCTTTAACTCAAAGGTTGACTAGAAGAGACTGCCTTGTTGCATTAAGTCCGCCTATGTACTTACCACTATTGTACATGAAGTTTAAAGAAATAAAATAAAAGGTGACCAATTACCAAACGTACGTTAGCTGCCGCGATTTTTCATGTTAGTCTCTACTTCACTTAAATAATTTTATTCTAAGGATATTGTGTTTTGTACGAAATTATTAGTTGGGCGACTATTACTCTTTGGAGGCATGTGGCACAGGGTGTAAAGATCCGCAAACTTCCATTGAAAAGGGAGGATCCTCCGACCAGACAGGTGTTATGTCTGGTCTGGGCAACTGCCCGATGATTGATTTCGGACTGAACTTGTATATGTTGAAATCGCGCGGAGAACTCTGCTTGCGCGATGTAGGTTTTGCAAGTGTTCGGTCCGAATGCGTTTCCGAATGCAGCCTCTGGCTGTCACCTGTCACTTGTGACGTTTTGATGTTTATAAAAAAAAGTAAGAAACATGTTGGAAATATAATGTTTCGTGGCTTGTGATTTAAATCTAGCCGAATGTATTATTTATATATATATATTATTTGATGTAGTGGTGAAACAGGTTATTTTGTAAAACTTAGTGTGAAAAACTATCACATTAGTAGTGAAAATGTCTTGAAAGTTTGGTTGGTTCGCGAGAGACCACGCGCTGTGTGAAGTCACCAGCGCCTTATGGGGTCACCTTAAGAACTGGTATACCTATTGAACAAACACAACACTCCTCATTTAACTCTGACATACACACATATAACCAGGTTGGTCCCTGGACGGCAGACTTCAGAAACCTTGGGTAAGTCTTATAAAACGTTTGTAGATTATTCGATTAGCTCTGCGTATCGCAGACAGTGTGTGCGACCCATTGGAGGCCGGGGGCCCGGTAGGCACGCTTCCACAACTCTTGTCTCCTCAAGTCGGAAACTTTGCCAGGCGCTGTATGCAACCAAAGCAAGCTTGCTTGGCTTGGTTGCATACAGAGTTTTTAGTTCGTAGGTGGCGTCTAGATGTCGCTACATCTCATCATTAAACTGACAGAGTTAACTTAGCTGTGATAGCTTTCCTTCAAAATTCGTTAGATACGATCATTAGAGTACACCTACTACCATCATGATTTTTTTCAAATTTTACAAGTCAACAGTTTACGGACAGGACGCTCATCTCCAACTAAAAATATTACTTTAAAGTTTAATATTTCGCAAACGAATCACTGAATCGAAATAAAGTAGTCTTCACAGGGGCCTCAATGATTTCCAAAGACCTTTCCAACGGTAACCCACACTTTAAGATAGGTGAGAAAAAAGAAATCATCCCCACTGTAAAGTGGGAACAAGTAGGGGAGGTACTTACCATAAAAAAAACATATTTTTTATTATTACCGTTTTTTCGGCGAGAGTAATAAACAAATAATGTATGTATACCTATGCAAAATTACTAGCTTACTCGTAACTAGAAAATTATTGGCCTTCTAGTAGGTACCAACTGTCTCAAAGCTTAACCACGGACGGGCAGATGGACAGAGCGAAACTATAAGGGTTCCTTGTCTACGGAACCCCAAAAATGTACACGCACATTTGAGACCAAAGTCACCTTGGTGAGATGGAATCATTATACATACAAAATCAACTTACCATAGAAAGGCTCGACGCGCGGCATGAGCTCCTTCCAGCGATGGTACCGCGCCACCACTTCACCCAGGTCCATCACGTAGAACGGGTCCTCCTGCGCGCCCGACTCCACGATGTCACGGATCAGGCCCTCGGGCGACCACGGCCCATCCATCACAGTGATGAGCTGTTCTTCTTCCACGACCTTCATTCCGGATGGGATGTTGAGCCTTGTGCGGTTATGTTAAGGTTGACTTTGGAGCCGACGTAGCCGCGGTAGTGCCGGAGCGTGGCTATGCTGCGCTTGCCTGTCCGGGCCGCGGGGCTCTGTGTCAGGTGTTCGGGCTGGGTTGTTGAGGCCCACTAGCGCTAGTCCGTGACTGAATAAATATGCACGTTGTTTAGTACGTGTAGAAAATAATTTAAAAATATTTATTTATTTATTTAGGCACACACAAATACACTTAAAGAGAAAAACAAACAAATACAGATAAATGAGCACGGTGCTGCTTCGTATTTCAAAACTAATTTCTTCCAGCAGACCTGCGACTGGAAAGTTGAATGACAATGAATGTAGACACAGTGTGTTTATATAGATATGGAAACAAATAGACTAGAATACATAAGGATGATGGAAAGGAATAAGGATTGGCCCCACCGATTGCGTATGATTTCCGATGAAACCTTTTGCGTTTCCTTCTCAATCCGCCACGTGCAAGGGGTCCCCATCCAAAGGTCGCTCGGCGATCTTGTAGGTATTATTATCCCAATGTTTGGTTCGAAGGTCCAAAATGTAGCAGCAGCGGTGAGGTTTGGTGAAAACTTAGGTGTTTTATAGATTGTGTTGAGGATTTTACAATGAAAAACGAGAAAAAGATATGTTTGCCATCTTACATAAGACAACTCAGGCGCACAAGTCCTCAGTACAATTGCCGGTATCCCGTCGGGGCCACTAGCCTCGTTCACGTCTAGATTACGCAGTACCCTTCGGACATCCTTCTAGTGAATGCGAATGTCTGACATAATCGACTCGCATCCACCAAGAGTACCAGGGGCCTGGCGCCACCAGGATCTAGACGCGAAGATTCCGCAAACAGAGAGGCAAACAAGTTTGCTTTCTCCTCAGCGGAGTGGGCCAGCAACCCGTCGGGTTTCAGCAGTGGAGGTAGTGAGGGGCGACAGAAGTTCGATTCAACTGACTTAGCCAGGGACCAAAACGCCTTACTACCAGCTGGGTAAGAAGCAAGTTTGTTCCCAATTCGGTTAATGTAGTCAAACCGAGCCCTCCGCAACTTTCTTGCAGGACCTGGCAGCCCTGTGGAAGGCTCTCTTCTTCAGACTCACGTCATTTGCTTTGCGCGTCCGAGCGTCGACCTAAGCCAGGTAGGCCAAGTGTCGGCTTGCTGTTCGCCTGGATCTGTCGACATCCTGGATAGTAAAGGACCGTCCCCCACTGCCCCATACACGATATCAGGAAGGTGCGCAAAGTGCATCCACTTTGTACAGCTCCAGCACCCTCATGGGCCATGTATGTGGCACTGAGTCTTATAGGCATATTCTTATAATCTATCCAACATGTCGACAGATCTCTTCGAAAACGACGAGCCTGTTAGCTAATGGCAACATCAATGAGGAGCAGCTCCTTAGTGCCGCGGGACCCGTTCCTGCATCCATTCTGAGAGGCAGACATAATACAAAATGTGTCAATATGATTGTTAATTTTGGCTCTCAGGATGGATGTAAGAACTTTATAGACCGTCGGTAAACACGTGATCGATCTATAATTTTTGAGCTCTGCAGTACTACCTGATTTATGAAGCAGGTGGGTTACTCCTGTCGTAAGGAACTGGGGCAGCTACCCTGACTCTGGGGCAGACTGGAATTGAGCTGGAACGAGCGTGCGATATTTGAAACCATTTTATCCAGAAATTGTGCAGCCCGTCCGGCCCTGGAAATTTCCAATTAGGCAACGGACGGACTGCACAAGCTACATCTTGGGGGCTGATGGCAATAGCCCCCATTTCTGGTATAAGATCGCACGCGCGCTCGACTTCTCGAGTCTAATCACCCTCGGTGTGCCTGACCGGCACCGACCAGATGCTGCGCCAGAATGAACTCATTACGTCATCAGCGTCATTGCGAATCAGACACACCTTGGTCCGGTCGCTCCCAAGCCCGACGAAAGGTGGGTATATAACCCACCTTTCGTTGCTTTGGAAGGTGCGATTCCGAGTGTACCGCTCCACTCACCGCTTGTACCGACAAATACGGTTTGCCCATGCATAGATCTTCTGCTTCAGGAAGTCGATACGCTCTGTGACGCGGGTCAGATAATCTCGGGAACTAATATCAGTCCCCGAGAACGCCTGCCTCACAAAACGCATCACCCTAGGGCGAGTGTTGCCCTCCCTGAAGCAGATAAGCTTGCCGACGAGTGCTCTAGCCTCACCGATACGACATTAAAAATTATTATGATTAAGTAAATATTTAAAAAAAAATGACATTGTATAAAAACGTATATAAGTAAGTATAAACGAAAACATTGGACAGTTTTTAATATGGGGGCTCCACTGAAGCTTTACATCTAAAGATAAACCTAAGAACACTAAAATCATCGAGTTTCACCATTTATTGACACACTAGTGTTCACTTGTGTTACATTAGGTAATGTGAACTTTATGCATTTTGTTGTTTTCTCGTTAAGAAGAAGATTATTTAAGAAGATAATGTGGTCGAAGATGGAGCACGCTTGCCTAGAAGTAACCTATTCACTCTTGACTTAAAGACTCCCAGGTTGTAGCTATCAGGAAATACAGACTGGCAGGAATTTCCACTCCTTAGCTTTACGCACAATTAAAAAATGAATTTACCGGATTAATCGATTTTCGCTGAGAGCAATTGTGTTGCTTGCGATCGCGTACCACAGTGCTAAGTGCTTAGGTTCCCTACGCATCACCGACCTCGTAAAGTTTTTTAAAATATTGTTTTCTTGACGTTTATAAATGTTTGTTCGAACCAATTTATAGAAATAAATATAATTTATCCTCATTAGGAGCATTTGCGCACTGCATGCACTCCGAATCAGAGCTCTATCCGAATTGGAAAATTCTGATTTGGAATCGGAAATCGGAAGGAGGTAGTTCAGATCTAGTGCGCTACCACTCCTACAAGTAGAACTACGACTACTTCAGGCCGACAATTATCGGATTCAGATCGGATGCTGTGGGCTAACCTTCTTATCAGTTATCAATAACGTCATCTAGTCAGTTGCACTGCAATGACCTAGTTACTGCGTAACGCCAACGGCTGACAGCGAATATTATTGTTAAGGCGAAGTTTAGGTGTCGAGGTGGAGCACATATTTGAAAGAGTCACCGCGGTCTCGGAATGCAAGGCCAACTGAAGGAACACGGGTGGATCAGTAAGAATTTGACACGTCCTCTCACTCCACCCAGAGCGGGAGAAGTCATCTGAAGATTTCCCACTCTCAAAAAAAAATACATTTAAGTTTAGATACGCACAAAGCGTTTTGAGAAAACATTCATTGCACGTACAGCTAGAGAGTGGAATTCTCTACCGGAGTCTGTGTTTCCTGTAAGATACAACCTGGGAGTCTTTAAGTCAAGAGTGAATAGGTTACTTCTAGGCAAGCGTGCTCCATCTTCGACCGCATCATCGCTTAACATCAGGTGAGATAGTGGTCAAACGCGAGCCTATCAAACATAAAAAAAAAGATATTTATTACTAGCATACAGGAACGTATCAAGCCCGGAAAGAAACATGACACGGACTACTGCGCCCACTAGAACGTACCAACAGCGTATACACGTGCATCCAACGTGCCCGTCAACAACAGACTGTTGGCGAGAATATTTTTCCGATGCCGATACGCTCCGTGCATAGCACATGACGGTGTTGGTCAGCGCAAGAACTATCTAGTGGGCATAGTCTCATCAAAACATATTATGATATACAAAGTCCGCCGCCGCGTCTGTCTGTCTGTTCGCGATAAACTCAAAAACTATTGAACGGATTTTTATGCGGTTTCACAGTGTTTCATGAGAAAGGTTTAGGTGCATAATTTGTACCCGGGACTCTCGTACTTTACAATACAAAGAATATTATTTTGCCTGGAACTTTTCTAGCACGGTCATGATAATAATATGATAAGATTTAGGCTCCGCGGACAAACCCGGGTTGTCGAATTGAAGCCCGACGACAACCCGGGTTGTCAGCTAATTTTTTTTTTCAGTTATTTTTTTTTTTCAAACTCACAGGTGAGTTTTGGAGCGTAAGAGGTAGATTTACTGATGTGACTCAAGATGGCTGGACAAATCTTCAAAATAGCTCGCATTTAAGTAGGTCAATAGGGCACTTTATGTGACGGCTAAACACCCCTATTTCAGAATTTGTGACGCTACAGAATCTTAGATAATCGATCGAAAACGTGTCCAGACATCTTGAAAAACCACTTTTCGCTGGTCTCTCAATCTCGGTAACGGAAGTGATTTTGACGACTTTTTGCATATCAACGGGCGTCACATAAATTTGTGACAGGCATCGAGCTAAAAGTTTTGTGATACATACAGCGGTTTAGTAGATAAATGCAAAAATCTGAGTCCAGCCATCTTGAATTTACGTAAAAAACTTTTGGCTGGCACTTCCGAATCTCAATAACGGGAGCGTTACACCCACATATCTACTGGGCCGACTCCTTAAATTTTGGTTCGAAAAGGAAAACACTGGGCAATCAGAGTGAACTTGTCAACAGAGACTGAAGATCTGATGTACCTGTATGATATACTACCAAAAAAAAAGTGTTTTCGTAATTGGCAAAAGAAGCAGGAAAAAATACCTAAAAACTGAAATTAAAATCCTCTAGCAACAGCTGAAATATCAGCTCGAAACCTCATAGTCTCCTCCGCTATTCTTTCCTGATAAATTTCATTGCGAGACCCAAGACAGTTTAATCGTTCCTCCGAGACTTGTCGAGCTTCATTGCCTCGGTTCCGTACCCGAAGGGTCCAAACGTCTGTCCATCTGTCTGTTTGTCCGTCTGTCCATCTGGCTGTCCATCGTCTGACACACAGTTTTTACAGCCAAACGGTTGGAGCTACAGTGCACTCGGCCAGTTTTTTCTGGTGGTCGCCACTGTTGATTCTGGCTTACAGGAGTTACAGTGGGTTGGTGTGGTAGGCTTGTCCTAAAAAAAAAAACGATGTGGCGCAAGCGTTTGACAAAAAAAAACTTTTTACAAAAAATGGAAGCAAAAGAAAACAAAAAAAAAAGTGCAAAATAACTTTAATTTCGGAAGTCGGTGTTTCTGGGTTAGGTGTCTTCCTTTTTTGACACCGACTTCCGAAATTAAAGTTATTTTGCACTTTTTATATTTTCTTTTGGAAGTTGGTTCTACATTTTTTGTAAAAAACCTTTTTTTATTTTTCACTTTTTAGTTGTGGTTTCCCATTAAATTGTGTTAACAATACACAAACGATCGCAGTAGTCGCAATCGTGAGTCATTTGCTTTTAGTTATTGAAAAGTTCCACTGTCTAACTCCAAAGATCTTCATCAGATCCTAATGTGTTATATACTAAAAACCTTCCTTGAAAAATATGCATTTGAATAAATAGAACTCCATCCAAATCGGATCAGCAGTTTTCGAGGAAATCGCGAACAAACAAACACATACATACGGGTCGAATTCAGAACCTCCTTTTTTGAAGTCGGTTAAAATAGTATGAAGGCACAGGATATACTAGAACAAAGTCTATCCGCCTTAAAACAGACTATAAGAAAAGTGCTATTAAACACATTCTTAGTGCGCGTTCATTGAGGCAGCGCGCGTTCATTGAGGCAGCGCGCGTTCATTGAGGCAGCGATCAGCTCGCCAGATGAACGCGTCCCAGAGGGTCATGGTGATCCGCATCATCCGAGGATACCGCACGATCTCCCGTGAGGCTGCGAGCCTCCTTGCCGGACTGTCACCGTGGGATCTGGAGGCAAAAATCCTCGCGCACCTGTATGAGTGGCGCGAGGAGGCCAAACACCGGGGCGAAACTCCGCTGCCGCGACAACTCGCGGCTCGGCGGACGGAGCTCCGGCAGGATCTCATGGTGACATGGAGAGAGTGACTGTCGCAACCCAGCGCTGGGCACGCCACCATCGCGGCGGTAGTGCCCCTCTTTGAGGAGTGGCTGGAGAGGCGTCACGGCGCCCTCACCTTCCACCTGACGCAGGTGCTCACCGGACATGGCTGTTTCGGTAGGTACCTGTGTCGGATCAAGGCGGAGGTGACTCCCGGGTGTTTCCACTGCGAGGATCGCCCAGAGGACACAGTGGAGCATTCGGTGGAGGTTTGCCCCGCTTGGGCAGAGCACCGCCGTGTCCTCGTGGATGCGATAGGCGGCAGCGACCTCTCGCGCCGTGCCTTGGTTCAGGCTATGGTACGGAGCGAGAGGGAATGGGAAGCCGTCTCCTCCTTCTGGGAAGCAGTAATGCTCGCGAAGATGGAGGCGGCATACGTTAGGGAGACTCGACAACAGCCGAGTCGCCCTAGCGCCCCCAGCCGCAGCCGCCGCATCAGACGCCAGGGGGTCCGGGCGCCGCGAGACGATCTCCGGCCACCGTAGACCCGGGCCTGCGGACGGCGAGTAGTGGGTAACTCGCCGTCCGATCAGCACCAAGCCCGAGAGTCGACGGCGCGTAGTGTTCCACGCGCGCCTCAAAGAGTTGTCAGCAAAGGACGGGGCCTGCCACGGCCGATGCCTGCCCGGGGGTGGAGGATTAATTCGAAAGAGTTACCTCGCCCCTGGGCACTCAAGGCAGGGAGGAACAGGGGAGGGTTTTAGTCAGTAAGAGTCTGACACGCCCTTCCGCTCCACCCTAGAGCGGAAGAAGTCATAGGATGATTTCCCACCACCCAAAAAAAAAAAAAAAAAACACATTCTTAGTAAAGAAAATTTAATAGTCTAAGTTGCGGTTGTAATTATTAGGAAGGGCTGTACAAAATGACCTCTCGAGGTAAAATTACCATCTTCTGTTTTACCAATTTTAGCAGTGACATCTAGTTGTTAGTGCGAAACTCAACTACGCCGTCATTGATTTAGAATTCTGTCCAAGTATCATGGCGGTCTGAGCGTCACGGAATAATTAAGTAGAAAAAATGGAGTAGCAATTTACAATTCTTTCGAAGAAAGTGATAAATCAACGTTAAAAATCTTAGGAGTCCAATATGATCCTGTGAGTGACAATTTCAGTTACTCAAAGTCCCCAATCGAGGACGGGGAAGGTACCAAGCGTTCCATCTTATCTAGCATCGCGCGTATTTTCGATCCTCTTGGGTGGCTCACACCTTTTATCTTAAAAGCCAAATTGCTCCTTCAAGATTTGTGGTTAAGCTTTCATAGGACGAACCTGTGCCCAGCTCTAGAATGGCGAAATTTTATAGCAGATCTCCATAACTTAAAACTAATAGAAATCCCTCGTAGGATTATACTTTCTCCGTCTAAAGATTTTCAACTCGTCAGATTTTGTGACGGATCTACTAAAGCTTATGGATGTTGCATTTATCTTCGTGTCGTTACCTCTCACGACGTACAAGTTTATCTTTTAATTGCTAAGTCCAAGGTAGCACCTCTAAAATTGTTGATAGTCAACCGCTTAGAGCTTTGCAGTGCTGTATTACTGTGTAAAGTGATAAATCGCATTTATTCCTTGCTTAGTTCAAAACTTATCTTATCTTTAATACCATCCAGGAAACCTTTACCCAAACTTTTATCTAAACTATCTCCTTTTCTTGACACTCGCGGCATCTTGCGAGTGGGAGGAGGTCTCAAGCACGCATCGTTACCAGGTCACATCAAACATCCATATCTCTTACCTAAGATTTCTCGATTGAGTGCTCTTCTTATTGATCACTTTCATACAAGTTATCTTCATTGTGGGCCTCGCCTACTACAATCTTTAATTACACTGAGCTTTTGGCGCACTTAGCAAAGGGACTATTTGCATACCTTGCAACAGCGAGTGAAATGGTTTAAACACGGCAACCGTCAGCCAAAACTGAACGACCTTATATGAACCCAACGTACCTGCTAACGAATGGAGGTTGGGTCGCGTTGTACAGCTTCATCCGGGCAACGATGAAATCACTCGTGTTCTGACAGTCAAAACCTAAGTGGAGTGGGTGGAGTGGACTGGTGGTGGTGGAGTGGAGTGGTGGTGGTGTAAGACCTGCTGTCAAAATTTGTCCTCTTCCAATTGAACAAAACAATTAATTTATCTACACTACATTTCCATCTAGTTTTACGCACTTATAACACTTAACCATTTTTCGGTATCTAGTATATTATATTGTAACTTATATATTACATTTAAACGTATTTTGTTCTTATCAGCTCAATTTAAACTTAAACTCCTAGCAGCATGATGACAAA
The DNA here is from genome assembly GCA_951329385.1 of Polia nebulosa. Lineage (NCBI taxonomy): Eukaryota > Metazoa > Arthropoda > Insecta > Lepidoptera > Noctuidae > Polia > Polia nebulosa. Next base: position 12,019,967 of record OX589600.1, on the reverse strand, counting down.
CGAATCCGCATGGGCCGTAAGTCTCGAACTTCATATATCTTATCTTATGAAATCCCTGGTTGATTTCAAGTGGGGGGATATGAACAGACTTTGGGATGTTTTCCTAGTCCCTTACTTGTTTTAAATTTACCGCCACTTGTACTCGTCGAGTGAACGACAACGCATCTCTCCCGCCATCTGACGGCGTGAAGACGGAGATTCAAAATCGAACAAAAACGAAGACGCCGGCCGGCCACACGCGCGTGGTAAAATCACTAAAAACCTGGTGAAATACGACTGCTACTGATACAGTGTGGTGATCTCCTTTTTTTTATTGTTGATAGGCACGCGTTTGACCACTATCTCACCTGATGGTAAGCGATGATGTGGTCGAAGATGGAGCACGCTTGCCTAGAAGCAACCTATTCACTCTTGACTTAAAGACTCTCCTGGCTCCCAGCATCCTGTGAATACCTGACCTCTTTCAACTTATATCCTTTAGCCTGTTTCTTGGTAGGAAACTTCAAAAAGCGTCTTTGGCTCCACGCGATACACAATCATACAGAATGGAAGAAAAAGGCAAAAAAGGCGGTTGCAGTTTCCAGGGCTAAGGCGCAGGAACAGTTATATAATTTACTAGACAGCCCTAGAGGCCAGAAAGAGCTGTACCGGATTACAAAAGTAAGAGAAAGGAGAACGAGGAATATAATCCATATAAAATGTATGAAAGATGAAACCGGTACAATCTTGTCGAAAGATGATGAAATAAAAGATCTATGGAAGGTTTATTTTCAAAAGTTGATGAACGAAGAGAATTAATGGTGTGCTCAAACAGGTACAAGTAAATATGGGTTTGGTGAGAGAAATTAGCATGGATGAAGTAAGAAAGGTAGTTCAATGAATGAAAAATGGAAAGCCCATGGGCCCTGATGACATACCAGTAGAAGTATGGATGTGTTTAAAAGAGGATGGATGTATGTGGCTGACTTTATTCTTCAATAAGTTGTTGTATGAAGAAGTGATCCCACAAGAATGGTGCAATAGTTCGCTAGTGCCCATCTTCAAGAATAAAGGGGATGTACAGAACTGCAACAAATATCGAGGGATAAAGCTCATGTCACATAGTATGAAAGTATAGGAGAAAGTGATACAAAAAAGATTGCGAGAGGAGAGTGAGATTACCCCGAACCAGTTTGGGTTTATGCCAGGTCGAGGGACAATGGACGCCACTTTTGCTCCGTCAATTGTCCGAGAAGTACAGACGTGTGCACAAGAACTTGCACATGGTGTTCATTGATCTTGAGAAAGCGTATGATAGGGTACCTCGGGATGTGTTGTGGCGGGCCTTGAAAGAGAAAGGTTTTCCTGGAAAGTATGTTGAGTTGATTCGTGCTATGTACAGACAATCTAGTACCTACATCCGGTCGGCTGCTGGCAATACCGATGAGTTCAGTGAGGCTGTTGGCTTGCATCAAGGGTCGGCTTTAAGTCCTTACCTCTTCCTGTTGATTATGGACGCTCTTACGTCGAAAATACAGGAGGAGGTACCCTGGTGCATGCTGTTTGCCGACGACATTGTTCTGGTCAGTGAAGATGGACCTGAGATCCAGAGCAGATTGGAGAAATGGCAACAGAAGCTGCAGAAAGTTGGCTTGAAAATCAGCAGAACCAAAACTGAATACATGTTCTGCAATTTCGGCGGTCTCTCCAGTTCTGAAGCTAGTGCTAGATGGCACGCTTCTCCCAGTCTGCTCCGAGTTTCGGTATCTCGGTTCACTTGTGCAAAGCGGTGGTGAAATAGATCGGACATTTCATCCATCCTGTGTCAATTCTGTGCTTGACAAGCACAGAATTGACACAGGATGGATGAAATGGCGGCAGGTCACCGGGAATATCTGTGACTCCCGCCTGATAGCCCTTAAACTTAAGGGGAAGATTTATAAAATAATGGTCAGACCTGCTGTCTTCTATGGTTCAGAATGTTGGGCCACAAAAGGGATGAATGAAAAGCAATTGCATGCAGCTGAGATGAGAATGCTAAGAGCGATGTATGGTGTTACGCGCATTGATAGAATTAGGAATGAGTATATAAGAGGAAGTCTGAAAGTGGCACCGCTGACGGAGAAGTTGTGTGGAAATCTGTTGTCGTGCTATGGGCATGTGATGAGGAGGAATGCAGAAAATGTCGTGAGGAAAGTCTTGTGTATGGATGTGGATGGCTATAAGAGTAGGGGAAGGCTAAAGAAACGATGGTTGGACTGTGTGAAAGAGGATATGGGTAAAATGGGGGTGACTACAGTGATGACGACTAATAGAGGAGTATGGAAGAAAAAGACATGAACTTTTTACTTGTTTTTGACAGTCGGGTTTTTTTGAAAATATTCAATTTTTTATTTTCTATATTTTAGTTTAGTCCTAGTTTTTAACCAACTTCAAAAAAAGGAGGAGGTTCTCAATTCGACTGTATTTTTTTTATGTGTGTTACCTCATAACTTTTCACTACGTGAACCGATTTTGAAGATTTTTTTTTTATTTGAAAGCTGTTGCTTCACATGTGGTCCCATTTTAATTTGGTGAAGATCTGATGAATAACTTTGGAGATACACAATGGAACTCTTCAATAAATGATAGCAAACCTTCCAGAATTGCTGCAATCGCATGTCTGTACATTGTTTTCACCACTTCACAACATTACATCACGCTGATACGCTCTGAAGGGGTATACAGATTTGTACAGTTCACCCTGATACACCCTAATTTCACCAACTATCTTCAAATTCCCTATTTTTGGGGCTATCAATTCGGGCATAACTTTACTATTAATTTAGTTTTAGAATGGGGTACAACCACTAAAAAGTGAAAAATAAAAAACTTTTTACAAAAAAATACAACCGACTTCCATAAATAAAACTAAAAAATGCAAAATAACTTTAATTTCGGAAGTCGGTGACAAATAACGAAGAAACCAAACTAGAAACACCGACTGCCGAAATTAAAGTAATTTTGCATTTTTTAGTTTTATTTATGGAAGTCGGTTGTATTTTTTTGTAAAAAGTTTTTATTATTATTAAATGTTTATACTAACTTTTCCTGTATGTATAACCAAAATGTTTATATGGAACTCAGTTGTCTTTTGCTCCTGGGGTGGGCGCTAATAGCTGCGACACAGTTACTAAACTAACGCAGTATTAACGTACACAAAATAAATTGTTATTTGTTTTTGTTCCAATAAAATATTTGTATTTGTATTTGTACTACATATCTAAAATATCATTCGAAAGAGAACCTCTCTGAAAAACATTTGTATTTGAAATTTAAAGAAAGATCATGGTACCTAGTTTACGATCATTTGTAAAATTAGGCCAAGAGGCGCGTTCGTTATTGCAAATTGACAGTTTTCACTGGCTCTTTTGATTAATTTGTTAGATTTCATAATCTATCTTCTATTTAAGATTAAGTGTTGATCGAGGTTTAATTCTTAGGATTAAGATGCACTGATGTACTGTTATTTAACAATTCACTTAGCATATTGACCTGTATCGTCACAAGGTAATGTAGGTACTCGTATCTACACATTTTTAAGGATAATATATAAAAGACGTGCTGTATCATATTTTACGAAAGCCAAAAGTAATATCTTTTTTAGTTGTTTTAGTTGTTATTTTACTGCGTATCTGCTTGCGGTGCGGATAGTGTAGGTGGTGCCGGTGCATGCACGGCTGCAACTTCGGGTGCTGCTGTCTGTCTGTGTCTGGGTTGTAAGAGTCTGACACGCTCTCCCGCTCCACTCAGAGCGGGAGAACTTATATGACTCACCCTATGTATGGTAAATCAGCGCCCGCAACGACCACTTCATCAAAATGGCTGTTATAATTATCCAAAGATCAAAACAAGGACATATTTAATTATTTTCTGTGATAATAATAACCTCCGCAGCAATGAAAAATCATAAACTCCCTACAAAATGACCATGAATAGAATGAAATTAAAATGGACTCTGTCCCCACTCTTGAGGATAGGATGTAAAGGGCTCTCTAGTCTTGAGTACCCTTTTTTTTAGGAAATGAGCCTTGCATAAAACACAAATTAATAACATGAATCAGGGAAGGTAAGATAAGCTTGCGTATTTTCTTCAGGAAAATAGCTGAAATTCCGTCCGTAGGGTTGATTCCTGGGTAAAAAAAAACAATAATATCTATTTCTTCCGTAAGTTGGATATCCTATCGAAAAGTATTGCACACTTATTTTTTGCTTTACCAAATCAATAAAAATATTACAAAGATAAAACGCATCAATGATCAGGAGTGGGGGCTTGTTACGTCACTTATAGGTAAAAAGTTGTACACCTTTTACATAGGTGTGAAGTCACGTGACATTTCCACGCACTGTATCGTCATTTTTAGTTTGCGTGACAAAAGAGAAAAATTTGTTGTCCAATATTTTTCGATGATATAACTGACGGACGAACCAAATATATTTTGTTAATATCCTACCATATATACTGTAAAAGGGAAAGGCCAAAGAAACGATGGTTGGACTCCACCTTCCCATGGCCCTTCCAACTTAGAAGTTATACGGGCCGAATCGTGGAACGCGTGCGGACGTAGCTCCCTTGGCCATCTTATTTTATCGTCCGCAGGCGCTTCTTGATCCCGTACAAATTAGCCACGTGTGTCCCGTGGTAACACCTCTCCCACAATTGGGCGAATGGCAATTCTTACGTTGGTTGGACTGTGTGAAATAGGATATGAGTAAAAAAGGGGGTGACTACAGAGATGACGACTAATAGAGGAGTATGGAAGAAAAGGAGATGTTGCGCCGACCCCGAATAAATTGGGATAAGGGCAGGAGAATGATGATGATATACTGTAATGAATGATGAATGATGATATACTGTAAAAAAAACCATATATTGACAAGAAGCATTTATTATACAAAAATTACAGAGTTACTTAAATAGTACAAAATATACATTAAGATATCACTGCGTTGAGAAACAATCAAAACGCCGACGCTTGGCACCGGCTCTTATCCTACAGGCATTATTTATAGAAAAAAAACCATGTGATTAGTAGACTGATTAGCAGGTTCTTATTTCAACATTTTCTACCCGGAAAACAAGTAGAGGTGGGTGGTAAACTACCGACTGATTATTTAAAGGAGGATTTGTCTTTTAGACAGTTTAATTTGATGGATGAGACATATTATCTTGAATTTAACATCGGCTAATCAGTCTTTAAACTAAGCATAGTAATTTTTATAAATAAGGCTGTTAGTTATAACAATCATACGTGTAAACGTTCAACCTTAAACAAACAAGAAATAATACATTTTACAGTATAATTATGGCTAATAGTAAAACAGACATATTTTTGAGCCCGCAAACTTCAAAATTTCTTACGTTTTTAGGATTCCGTACCCGAAGGGTCCAAACGGAGCCCTATTGCTGTCACTCACGTGTTCTACTGTCCGTCTGTCTGTCTGTCCGTCGTCTGTCACAAAATTATGTTCCGAAGAATTTTTTAACTTCGCATTGACATAATGAACTTAAAATATATTTTACTAATAAATACCAAAATATTAATTTGCCTAATATGGTACGAAACCCTAAATGTGCGAAATCAGACACGCACCTAGCCGGTATTTTTACAATATAAAGCTCAGAATTTGGATCTATATTACCAACATAAAATATTCGAAAACGTAAATAATGTGTTTACCAAATTGTAATCATTAAAATCATCAATACAACTATACGAGTTCAAAGTAGCCCACTAATACTAATAATGACTATTTCGTAAAATAATGAATTTTAATTCATTTCTAACTTATAGCTATGTATTGAATTTTTTATTCGGTAAATACGTATTTGTCACGGTGACGAACGTTTGATAACATAAAACCAGATACTGAACTGCAAAACGCAAAAAATATATATTTGGCGGGCTTTTAAGGGATCGCCAAAAGGAAATAAGGCCCACATACACGGTGTAACGGAACTGCGTGGTTATATTTAAGATATTGCTTCTGCCCATGGAAATGAACAACTTGCTTCAAGGAAACCATAACCCATTCCCGAATTATCATCAACTAGCACTTCGCCCACGACTTCGTCCGCGTGGATTTCAAAAATGTATAGCCTATGACACTCACAAACAACGTGGCTTTCTACTGGTTTGATTTGGTGGAGAATTTTCAAAATCGGCTCAATAATATTAGTATATACTTATCAAAATGAGTGTGGTCCAAAATTTTTATTCGAAATTTACTATTTCATTCTTGAAGAGAGTTGTTCATTTCTTTGGGCAGAAGCAGTATTTCAAAATCACGTATTTCCGTTACGTCCTGTATATTCAGCTTTTGTTATCGCCGGGTTTTACGATTTCAGAGTCGTAGGTCCGAACCCAGATAGGCACTTAACTTTGTGTAAGGCATTTCATCACCACTGCTCAAAAAACGGTGAAAGAAAACAACGTAAGGAAACCGGCATGGGCCAGGCTGGGCTCGCGTGGTGCATTACAGCCCTCTCACATAGAGGGGACCTGTGTCCCAGCAGTGAGAACATTATAGGCTCATTGTACTTATGACATGACATACCCGGTTATTGAGGTCGATTTTCGTTTGATGCCGGCTGTACACGCTCGTCTCGTACGCGTAGCGTGGCTCTCGACACGAGAGCCACCGAGAGACGCGACGCTACGCGACGAGGGCACTATCTACACAGTCGTACTCAGCCTGTCTCGACGAGCGTGTACAGCCGGCATGACGATTATGAGTCACTAAAATTAGTTTATTGTAGGTATATTAGTAAAGTTACAATTTGTTTAACATTGAAATGCATAAGAAATTAAATTTATTTCTCATTTTCTGCAATATTTTAATATAATAATAAGAATAAGAAACCAGCACAATTACATTCAATATTCATTCATTTCATCATTTATTCGTCTCCATTTTCACATTTATTCGGTGAGTCGGTCTTATTATTAGTATACTCAAAACTAGTATTCTTATTCAATATGAATACAGCTCATAAGTCAGTTCATACCAAGACACGAAGTATAGCGATACAATAAAGAACTTTATTAACTACACAGAAAGGTACACATTTAAATGAAAAATTTAGAATAAATTCGAATTCTGAATTACGCAGATGTATCTAATTCTCTCACTGAATTGTGTGCCCTTCTGTGTAGTAAATAAAATACTATACTTATTGTAAAGCTTATCTTTGTGTCGCGTGATGTGAGCTGGCCCTAACACATTAATATTAGCCAACCAAAGTATTTAGACAAAACGGAAAACTGGGTCTGCGTGGTGGAATACAGCCCAATTCCTCTCACAGCGAACAGGCCTGAGAAAAGGATGTCGATCTGTGATCGATTTTTTAAATCGACATATAGAACTAAATCGATGCAATAAATCGATATTTCACCCTCGAAAATCGAAATTCGATTTTTGATAAGAACCATAAAGTTATTTACGAGTTGAATGTACCAGAACCCGTAAAGAAATGTCAGTTTTACACTTAATTATTCAAATAATTTCGACATGGCTGTGTGCTCAGTTAACTATATCTCTTCTTAATAGATTTTTTTTTAAATTACCCACGTTTGTTATATGTGCTTTGTTGTTGATATTGCATCATTTATCTACGACTCGATTGTCTGACAGTTAGACAATATATACAAACTCGAGAAGTAAATTAAAAAAGGCAGATTTTAGAGAAATGGTTGATTTAACAGTTTTTTGAGACCTCAATTTCTGTTTGTGAATCGATTCAACAGACTTCGTTGCGACTCGATTTAAAGACCAATTTTTTCTTCGAGAGAATCGCCATCCTCCCCAGCCTGAGACTCAGTGGGACATTATACTCGTAGGCCAATTTTACTTCTTCACCAAACCAAATCGGTTAAATATTAGCGGCCGACATCTGACTTAATACTTTGGTCGGCCAGTAAATATCAACAGGCAACTATTCCTTACTTACATACATACTTTAATCAACAGTCTTTAAGTTAACACAATTGTTCAATAATAATTTGAAAGTGAACCAAGAAGAATAATTCTTCTTTCAAATTTCAAAGTTCACTTCATACCTTCACCTTTATGCATCGGAATTATAACCACTTACACTATTTGCTGATGCAAAACCGCTTTTATTTCCACATTATTTAACAACTTTGTTTAAGCCACACGTCGTAAGGCCTACGCATACAGGGACGGAATGTCAAAGGATTTAAATTTTTGCTAACGAACATTCAAACTTATCTATGCCGTGGCATCGAAAGTTCGATGCCACGACATCAATTTAAAACATTGGAATTTATGTCGTATTCCTACTACATAACTTTGAATGTCCTTAGGCAAAAATTTGAATCCTCTGCCACTCCGTACCGAAATGCGTAGGCCAGTTTTCTTCTATACCTATCTCTACAGGCTGTAACGGAAATGCATATTCATATCTTAAATACTGCTTCTGATCAAAGAAATGGATAATTTTCTTCAAGAAAGACAGCCAATCCCGAAAAAAGAAATTGTACCCGACTGCGCGACGCAAGGGAGGGTAATGTGTTTATCAGCCTATGTATGTATGTTTGTTCCTTTGTGGCACTATAGACTAAACGCGTGGGCCGATTTTGATAATTCTTACGTTAATTGATTCGTCTCAATCTTGCGAGAGCTACTAAAGACATGAAAGTAATCAAAATACAATATGGCGACAAGCAGACGCCATATTCTGAAAAAGAAAAAAATTAAAGTCGACCAACTATACAGGATGTAAAAAGACACATCACAAAGTCGTTAACTACACATACTGTTCGTCTAACAAAATAGCTTTGCGCAAAAATGATTGCTGGGAAACGACTTTTATTTTTAGGTATGAAAAAAAAAACCTATTTTTTATTGCGCGCTATGTAACGCGAAGTTAAACCCCGGCCCTTCGCTCTAAGCCAGTACTTGTCGGATACGTTTAATATTTTTTGGGAATTTTCTACGACGAATAAAATATCCACGGGTAGAAGCAGTATTTACAATATGACGCGCAATTCCGTATAAGCTGTCACCTCAGTCTTCATCATTCATAATTATCCTACTCGATGTGGCCCGGATTACATGTTACACAACTTTTTTATCTTTCACCCTTAGACTCTCAACTTCCAAATCAATAATTTGAGGTTGAGAACCAATTTGTTAATCGTCTACATAAGCCTGGAAACCTGTGAAACATTCATGACTAAGGACCAGATTATATGCATTTGCATATGAAATTGCATGTTTACCCCATTCTTAGAGGTCATTACATATTCTATCTAATATCTTATGATGTTGCATATATACCCTATTCTTATGTGTAAAAATAAACTGTAACAAAAACGCCTATATACACTAAAGTTCAAATACTGCCCAGTTACCTCCGTGGATGTGGAGCGATTCTTTTGCACTTATAAAAATATTTTGAATGACCGGAGACACATCTTACCACAAAACATTTAGAACAAACCTGACTGTTTATGTTTACAAAAATGTTAAATAATTGTTCGTTCAATTGTATTATTATTATAATACAAATAAATAAAATTTACCTATGATAAAAAATCGGTTTTTTATTTTTTGTTTGTCTGTATATTCCGGCTAATTTTCGAAACGGCTAGACCTATTCCGATAAGGTTTTACTAGCAGGTAACTGACTATATCAGGAGGAACTTAGGCTAATATAAAATAATAAAATTCCACGCGGGCCAAGCCGCTGGCAGAAGCTAGTAGTCTATAGGGTTGTTAAATTTTAAATGAATAATTTACTAATTATGTGCTGATTTAGAAATAAAAAAATTAAAACTTGGTACGCAGTTTCACCCCTAACACTTATCATTTAATGTTGCATATTTTATGAATTTTCAGGTATATTTTACGCATTTTTCATGCATATTTGCAGGCATTTTTATTGCATATAATTCGGTCCTTATTCATGAGTGAGTTTTTGCCACGTTCTTAAGAGCCTTATGACATTTGGACCTTGAATTTTGCAATAACTCTTCACAAGTCGATTGCACATCAGGTGTGCAGATAACAATCTATTGTGTCTGCTAATTAGGCGTGCAACGGGTTTAGCGGCAGTTGTCGACAACTTCATTGAATGGTGGAGAACAGTTATTAGTAGAGTTCATAGCCGACTCGCTTTCCGATTTTTTTTCTTATCTATTTATAGATAAATGAATACTAATATCCTTTTGTATTTCATTTCTTTTGTAAATCAATAAAAAATAAACTGAAACTTACTTTTGGCTTTATAATTTATATAAAGTCAAAACTCCTCGAATTTTTTTTTCATACAATTCGCGACGGCACTTTTTCGAGTTTGTTGTTTGAACTACTTGTACTTGCTGTACTAAGTAAATGAAATAAAATATACATATGTAATAATATCTCATAAATAATAGAGGCCTTGGTATTTAGTTGTGTGAAAAATCTAGAAAAAAAAACACTTTCAAAACCATAAAACTCATAAGAACGCTCAGAACGAACAATAAATTTCTTCTTCCTATATTATTATTACTTAAAATTTACAGCAGAATAAACGTAAGTTTATAAGAAATTAAAATATAACACTTTTATTGGAATATTAACAATTATAAATCCATATATAAACGTTATGGAAACTGCAAAAATGCTACATTCTGCGATGCATCGGCCTTCGAATGTACGAAAGACTGAAATTTTGTGATAGGGCCTTACGGTGAAAGCTCCAGGCTAGCCCGCGAAATTCAAATTTTCTTACGTTTTTTGCAATTTGCAGATCAGTGTCAGGTTGTATCTTGGTCAAATTGATTCGCGGCCGTAGCAAGTATGTATTTATAGAATTATGATCGTTAAAATCATCAATACAACTCTCTCAACTAGAATTGATACCAAATGTCATGATTTCATGAAATACTTACATTTGACATCAATTCTAACTGAAAGAGTTGTATTGATGATTTTAATGATTATAATTCTATAAATACATACTTGCTACGGCCGCGAATCAAATTTTGACCAAGATACAACATGACAGTGACCTGAAAATTGCAAAAAACGTAACAAAATTTGAATTTTGCGGGCTACCTTAACTTCAAATTTTCAATTGAGAGATCGTCTCTTAATTTTATTTTTATGTGATTCCGTCCAAAGTTCAGTGATTGATAGGTTTCGATAGAGTTGGGTGTCGATCAGCAGATCTGCACGCTGTAGGTGTTGAGATAGTTTAGCAGCGCCTGGCGGTGAGGCTCGTCGAGCGCGGCCAGACGCGGCGGCAGCGAGCCGGGCGCCCGCGCCGCCAGCTCGCCCAGCGACGCGGCCAGGTACTTCACTGGGGACTCGATACCTGCCAACAACATCCACAATAACATTATAGTTAAGGCGCAATTATACGATTTGACCACATCATCGCTTACCATCAGGTGAGATAGTGGTCAAACGCGTGCCTATCAACAATTAAAAAAAAAAAATTTTTTTAATGGTTTATAGTTGAACATCACGTCTAAACGACTAGTCTTATTTCTCTGAAAAAAATATATGTTACTCTAAACAATTTCAGTCGTAATTTGATCTCAGAATATTTGAAATTATATTTTTATAACATAGTGTAATTAATTTGTAAAGTTATGTCTAACGCGGATAAAAAATTGAGAATCACGCAAAAACTATGAAGCGTATTTTTATGAAACCTTCACCATTTAAAAGATCATTTAATTATTTATAATTTAGTCTCAGTGTTTTATGTGTAATAAATTAATAATGCGTCTAATTTCGGACAGGGCTTCTTGATGGGCGAGTCCTATTACTGGATACGACGCGTTACGTGAGCTTAGCAGCTAATAGCTCCTTAAAAAATCATTTTTTTAAACAAGCTTTTGTACCGGCTTTCCCAATTAAATGTGGTCGATGGGGTTATGTTGTTTTAACACAGAGATGACGTGGCCACCTTCCAGCTTCATCACCAGACCCCTTTTAAAATTATACTTCTTTAGGCGGGTTATGAAAAAATGATGATTTTAAGATGCGCGCGCATCACTGTCACACAAAATTCACAGGTTGAAGTTAGCTAGAACCAACACCCTGAAGTTAGCTATGGTCTTTGGTTCATGAATAATGATTGTTTTCCTTTATATGTCACAAAGTATATAAACAAACTTTCTATTAGCAATAAATCGGTTAACTCATTCACACAGCTCATTCATTTACCTTTGTTCATAGAATGCGCTCGCTTGTTTCCTGTTGTGTTTTGTGTGGTGAATCCTGTTTGATCCTGGCTTGTTTATTGGATTCCGGACTCTACTTAATACGACTATTTCGGCACGCATTAATGGACTTTGATTTGGCGTTACTGTATTGGATGATTGGATATTTAAAGTTCATATTTGGTACTTAAGTTTCTTGTTCAAATTTTTATTAAATTTCCTTTAAATTAGTCCGTCCCTCTGTATGAATGTATGCACACTTAGATCTTTTAAACTACGCAACTGTTGTGCCCTATCTCTCTCATACTTACAAACACACTCATACGGTTTTCTAAGATTCACTATTCTTTTGCTCCAGATTATTGTTAATTATCTTTGTTTTATTTGTCTGTATATCTCTGAGGTTTTATTATTATTTATTTGTAATATTGTTGGCCACAAGAAATCCTGGGAAGATCCATATTAATATCAACATTTCGATGCAAGTACATAAATAGCTCTACCTAATTCCGACCTCTGGTTATTACAGCCGCACGGGTGAACGGTTCACCAGCGTCAGACAGCATCTTCTGGCATACTGCTGAAATTGATTTTTTGAGACAGCCGAGTGTCACACAATAATTTAAAAGCTATATCTCGTTTATCCCTATTCCTTCTATTTAGCTTTTTAGGGTTCCGTACCCAAACGGTCCAAACGGAGCCCTATTGCTTTCACTCACATGTCCGCCTGTCCGTCGCCTATCACACAGGTTTTACAGCCTAACGGTTGGAGCTAGTCTTCAAATTTTCACAGTATAGGCATCTTGTTGACCCAAAGCCAAAAAAATTGTCAAAAATTGGTACAGAACCCTAATGTGCGACACACACTTGGCCGGTTTCTTTTCCTGAGTACCTTGCCTAGTTACAAATTTGTTTTTAACACACTCGAAAAGCGGTTCGTAACCCCACCGCGTTTAGGCTCGCAATGAAGTGTATTTTGCACTCGTGCGGAATGGTATGTCGGCCAGCTCCAATCAAGCTGGTCGGCGGGCACTGTAAGGTGGCTCAGTACTACAAAAATCGAGCGCGTCGAATGTAAAATATTCGCTAGCTATTTTTCGACTATTATTACTATATGTTATGTTGCATTTGGGCATTTGTCATTGCAGTGTCTCGGCTCGGCTTCGCCCTCAGCTAAGGCGTGTATCGGCTGCAATTACAAAGTTTGTCCAACTTGCATCAACATGTACTATTATTGTTTGTTCCTCACCAGCGAGCGGGTCCCCGGCGGCTCCCTTAGCGCACGTGAGCTGAGCGTACTGCGCCTGGTAGCCCGGTGTGTCGTCCACTTCTATGAAATGGTCGTCTGGCAGCGCTGACTCGTCCGTAGGTAGCTCGAACAGAGAGATGAGCGCCTGTGGGACAGAAACCATTTACGTTTAATAACCCATACCTTACTATTACATGTTAATGATCACACAAATCCATTCTTATATTATAAATGCTCTGTGTCTGTTAGTTACCTTTTCACGTCTTAACGGATTTTGATGAGACTTGGCACATTGTAGGTCATGGAATAGAAAACAGGATACTTTATTATTCCGGGAGCGGCGCCAGCGCTCCGTGCAGGAAGTGCTGGCTGCTCGTCAGCAGCTTGACGCAGCCCACGGCCGCCGCCTTGCGCTCCAGTGAGCTGATGATGAACAATGTGTTACCTGCAGCAGTCTCGGCCACAGCGGCGCCAGCGCTCCGTGCAGGAAGTGCTGGCTGCTCGTCAGCAGCTTGACGCAGCCCACGGCCGCCGCCTTGCGCTCCAGTGAGCTGATGATGAACAATGTGTTACCTGCAGCAGTCTCGGCCACAGCGGCGCCAGCGCTCCGTGCAGGAAGTGCTGGCTGCTCGTCAGCAGCTTGACGCAGCCCACGGCCGCCGCCTTGCGCTCCAGTGAGCTGATGATGAACAATGTGTTACCTGCAGCAGTCTCGGCCACAGCGGCGCCAGCGCTCCGTGCAGGAAGTGCTGGCTGCTCGTCAGCAGCTTGACGCAGCCCACGGCCGCCGCCTTGCGCTCCAGTGCCCCCGACACCCGCTGCAGGTCCGCGATCAGCACACGCTCCACGTACATCGCGAACATGCTGGCGAGAAACGATACGGTTATCAGGTGAAAAGTTAAATAATTAAAATCAGCCTTACCAAAATGACAGAAAATAAAATTTTGTCCGTCTGCCTTGCGTTCATATTAATTTACAGATCGAGACCAAAGGCAAAGAGCGGGCCGCAAATCTAATATATAAAAATCTCGTGTCACGGTGTTTGTGGTTGCACTCCTCCGAAACTCAACCGATTTTAATGAATTTTTGAAGTGACAACTTCTTTAAGCGCGTTGGGCATTTTTGAGATGGGAAAAAACTATTCAACTCAGGCGACACCGACCCGCTACGAGTGCTACGACGTGTAGCGTTATAGCACTCGTAGCGCATCGCGTAGCGGATTGAAGTGAACACTTCTTTAGGCGAGTTGGGCATTTTTGAGATGGGAAAAAGCTATTGAACTCGCGCGACACCGACCCGCTACGAGTGCTACGACGTGTAGCGTTATAGCACTCGTAGCGCATCGCGTAGCGGATTGAAGTGCAAACTTCTTTAGGCGAGTTGGACATTTTTGGGATGGGAAAAAGCTATTGAACTCGCGCGACACCGACCCGCTACGAGTGCTAAGACGTGTAGCGTTGTAGCACTCGTAGCGCATCGCGTAGCGGATTGAAGTGAAACTTCTTTAGGGGAGTTTAGCATTTTTGTGATAGGAAAAAACTATTCAACTCACGCGACACCGACCCGCTACGAGTGCTACGACGTGTAGCGTTATAGCACTCGTAGCAGATTGAAGTGAAAACTTCTTTAGGCGCATGGGGTTTTTTTAAGATGGGAAAAAACTATTCAACTCACGCGACACCGACCCGCTACGAGTGCTACGACGGGTAGCGTTATAGCACTCGTAGCAGATTGAAGTGAAAACTTCTTTAGGCGCATGGGGTTTTTTTAAGATGGGAAAAAACTATTCAACTCACGCGACACCGACCAGCTACGAGTGCTACGACGTGTAGCGTTATAGCACTCGTAGCGGATTGAAGTGAAAACTTCTTTAGGCGCGTTGGGCATTTTTGAGATGGGAAAAAACAATTGAACTCGAGTGACAGACACCGTCACCGACCATCGTAGCGTGTCACCATTTTAGATCATACGACGCTTAGCACTTCGTAGCACTCGAGATTTTTTTTTAACGAGTGAGCACACAAGGGAGCCCAAATTTCTGTTATTTTTTCGATTGGAATCACCGTTTTCGAGATATTTATGATTTTATATCTCGAATCGATCGCTACGAGAGTTCACGTATTCGTAGCGGATCGCGAAGCGCGTTGTACATTTTTGTTCAAGTTTTCACTTCTGTCGGCACTCCCAGAGTGCCACTGTTTTGTTCTTTTATCGCAGAACAAGATTTGCCGGATCAGCTAGTAGAAAAAACTTTTTTACAAAAAAAACAACCGACTTCCGAAAAAAAATACACTAAAAATTTATAAATAACTTTAATTTCGGAAGTCGGTGTTTGTATTTTACTTCTTCGTTATTTGACACCGATTTCTGAAATTAAAGTTATTTATAAATTTTTAGTGTATTTTTTTTCGGAAGTCGGTTGTTTTTTTTGTAAAAAAGTTTTTTATTTTTCACTTTTTAGTTGTTATACCCCAGAACTAAAAACCCCAATATAATGGAACGTGGAATTTAAACATTTGGAGAACACCAAAACGTCATCGAGGTACACGTATTTTCCGTTTTTGTTCAGTTTCTCAAAAAGCGCTGAAGCAATTTCGATAAAATTTATATGGGACCACCTCGGGAGTATATTCTTTCAGATAAAAAAGAATTTTGAAAATTGGTTCACAACTGACGGAGAAATCGGGTAACATACAAAAAAAAAAAAAAAAAAACATAGACGAATTGAGAACCTCCTCTTTTTGGAAATCGGTTAAAAATAAAATAAGTTCCCTCACCCAGCCTGCACGGAATCGATCAGGTCTATTAGCGGGTCGGCGCCAAAGTGCGCAGCGTAGAAGCCGAGGAACGCGATCAGACCGCGGACGTACTTCGTGGTCTTCGACGAGGACAGCCGCTGAAACAGCAGCGTCATTATCTGCTTCGTGTACTGCGACATCACCTCGCTGCGAATATTAAATGGCACTATGATAAAAATAAGTAGCAGACTGAAAATCTTTTAAAACAAGTTTTTAACTAAAAAGTACTGAAATGTAATGTGACTTGTCAATACAGATCCAATGAGCCCAAATACGTCGGTGCTACCTTGTTTAGTTGAGGAGTCTTTATGTCTACCTACCTGCTGCATCATCAAACCAGCTCCATAATACCATATTATTGCATTGTCTCCAAAGTTGTATAAGTATCCCAAGTTTAAGCTTAATCGATAGCCAGGAAGTGCTTGAAAAATCTCTGCTTGGTATAAATCAAAGTCGCTTGCCGCTTCTGTCTGTTTTTTCGCTAACTCCTAAACCACGCAACGGACAAACAACTTTTTGTAACAACGCATAAAAAACTTATTGTAAAAAAGTTTTTTATTTTTCACTTTTTAGTTGTTATACCCCAGAACTGAAAACCCCAATAACACGGAACGTGGAATTTAAACACTCGTAATTGGAGAAAACCAAAACGTCATCTATGTATCCGTATTTTTCGTTTGTTTTAAAAACGCTAAAGCAGTTCCGTTGCTTCTTTCTTTAAAGCGGTGTGTTTTTGTTTTTGTGCTCACACCACAAAATTATTATAGTTCTATAAGTGAGGATTTGTAATTGGCTTTCTGGTGACTATGATTTCCTTTTTTATTTGCTTTTATTAGCTGTAAGTCTTCCATGTACTAAATAAATAAATAAATAATAAAATTTATATGGGACCAGCTCGGGAGTATATTCTTTCGGATAAAAAAGAATTTTGAAAATCAGTCCCGCAACTGACAAAGAAATCGGTGGACATACATAAAAAAAAACATACATACACTCGAACATAGAACCTCCTCCTTTTTCGAAGTCAGTTAATAAGTAATGTCTGGCGGCTCTGGTCTCTTACACTAATACGACTTACCCCCCGAACTTGAACAGCATAGTCTGTATGAGGTAGAATCCTTCATGGTCGTTAGTTTTGGACGCAATCAACTTCTGGAACACTCCCAACATTGCGTTCTGGGAACAACAGATAACATTTGATTCATATAATAGGGTAGTTTCCTAATAAAAGCTATTAAATTTGATCCGTCACTTACGATTACCAAAAAAAAATATTAGACACGTATTTCATCTTTAGCCAGGTCAACTAAACATAAAAACGACGACATCACGCAAAATTTCAATGCACTGTAGCGTTGAAATTTTGCGTGACGTCACGACGCCGCCATGCTACACTTTTTAACTATAAGGTGACGTAACAAGCCCCCCACTGCCGAGCTTTGATGCGCTTTATCTTTGTTAAAAAATTATTATTTTTTATCCAGTCAACATCAATATTACACTTATATAAATATTATTCGAATAGTAGCCTTAATTACAACCTTTTTTATCATTTACTAGCTGCGCCCCGCGGTTTTACCCGCCTAGACCGGAATAAAAGGTAGCCAATATGTTAATCCAGGCTATAAGCTATCTACATACCAAATTTCATCCAAATCGGTCCAGCCGTTTGAGCGTGAAGAAGTAACAAACATACATACTCACAAACCTTCACATTTATAATATTAGTAGGATAGGCTCGCCTTTGACCACTATCTCGCCTGATGGTAAGCGATGATGTGGTCGAAGACTTAAAGACTCCCAGGTCGTAGCTATCAGGAAACACAGACTCTGACAGGGCACTCCTCTCCTTAGCTGTACGCACAATGATGTGTTCTCAAAACGTTTCGTGCATGTGGGTGGGACGTCAATCTAGTACCATTTGAAGCCCTTGACAGGTCTAAACAGCCATGTTAAACGAAGTGGTAGTCGCAGGCGCTGGTACAGCATATCCTGATAATTTCGATTAATTAATTAATAATTTGATTCTTTTCTGATTAATTTCGTTGCGGGACCCAAGACAGTTTAATCGTTTCTCTAGGACTCGTCGAGCTTCATTGCCTCGGCATTTTTGCTGGTGGTCGCCACTGTTGATTCTGGCTTACAGAAGTTACAGTGGTTTGGGAATAGTGTAGCGGGCTAGTCCCAAAAAAAAAATACTCTGATAAGTTTTGCTTGCTACCTGCAGCCATACTATGACGTCTTAAAACCATCATCTTTTCGGTGAGAGAAAGGGATAGTGCTATTTGTTCTGTATAACGACATCTCTCCCTCTCACCGAAAATATGATGGTTTAAAGACGTCATGGTAGGGCGTCCTGGTCACATAAGTCAGTTCATTCATAAACAGCGCCACTATAGGAAGTGTGCAGGAACTATAGGAGGCAGCATAGAAATGTCAATGTCAAGTATTTTTAGGGTAAAAGCTTCGGAATTGAGCCACTCGGTGGCAGAGTGGCTCAATTCCGAAGTCCTATAGCAGGGGTTCCTAAACTTTAAAGATAACGGAACACCAGTCAAATACCTTTTATTTTATGGAATCCCATACCAAATGATCAACACTGATATTTAATGATTTAACAATTTAGACGGAGCGGCACTCACACGCCTACGGCCTACCTAGCGCCGGCGCGACAGTATGAACTATACTCTTACGGCGAATGCACGTCTGTTCAAGCCTACATATGGTTACGTAAATAAAATAAAATGAAATAAATAAGTAATGAGTTCTTCTCATCACATATTTTGCGCTATTTCAAAATATAGCTGTAATCGTGGTATTATTTAACAGCTAATAATAGATAATTCTGGCGGAATCCTTTTTTATTTGGGGTGGGACGTCATCCAATGACATCTCCCGCTTTGGGTGGAGCGGGAGGGCGTGTCAGTCTCTTATTGACTAAAACCCACCCCTGTTCCTTTCCTGCCTGAATGCCCAGGGGAGCGGTAACTCGGTTACGAATTTATCCGCTACTCCTAGGCATTTGGCGGAACCCTGATGAGTATTCTACGGAAGCCACTTTGTTTATCCCTTCCCTATAGTGTGACTCACAAGTCGTCCGGACTGCAGCACTTGCTGGTCGCGGTGCGCCACGAAGGCGCACAGGAGCCGCACGAGGGGCCGCACGTTGGCGGCGCGCTCCCACAGCGCCGGCGCCACCACGCACGGCAGCAGCGCCGCGTAGGCGTCCCCGCCCGCCGCGCTGCTGGCGCCGCGGAGCTCCAGTAACAGAGACAGCATTTGGAACACGTACGGCATGAATTCTACGAAAAAAAAAATGCATATATATGTAAAACTTCAGAAACTCTTCTTCTGCTGTTCTTACACACTATTGTATACAATATTTTAAGAAATTATTTATATTATAATTATACAAATACGTAAGGAATTATTTTTAGAGTCCGACCGAAACTGATTTTCCGGCCGAAACCGAATTTTCGGCCGTGGCTTCAGTTTCGGCCGAAACCGAAACTCACGTGGTCAAGTGTAAAATTCCTTAAAATACTGAAAGGAGGCTGGCGAGAATGTATGTAGAATTGGACCCACTGTTAGGAGTAACGTGCAGTATTGAAACTTATAACTAGTGATAGAACTTTATAAAACTAGCAAAAAAGGCAATGGGCAGTAAGTTGTAGAAGATGGGAGAAAAAAGATACGCAAGCTAAAGCGTTATAACCTAAAACTAATCAAATAACGCTTATTAGTATCAAAAAGGTGTTCAATCGGAATAGAAATACACTATAGTGGTTACTGCATCTGACTGGAGAATATATAGGTAGGAGGTACCTATCTAGACTTGCCTACTTAAAATAAAAAATACGTCTGGGAGCTAGGAACTAAAGTTAGAATATAGCATAGGTTGACTAATTTGAAGAACGAATGAAACTATAATAATTATTGGCTAAAAACTAAGCTGAGACATAGTCTCTAGATGAGACGATGTCTCAGCTTAGTTAGAATTTATGTAGATTTAAGTATAATTGACTCAACGTGTCTAGTTGCGACCAAGATCCCTTCTAAAGACTGATTTTATTTATTATATTTTACATGTATTATATTTAAAAAAAAGACAAGCGTAAACGTTGACAATAGTAACAACATAAATCATATTATGAGTAGGTTGGAATGTAATTCGAAACATGGTGCGTTTAGTAACTGCCACACAATAACATGGTGCGTTACCGTGCGTTTAGTGACTCATTTTTAAGTAAATAAAAATCTTTTCTAACTTTTGATTCCCATCTTCTAGTGACTCAATACTTTTTATATAATCCTCTTATAAACACTCATTTATAATAAATATACACTTACAAGTGAATGGCTCTTTGTTAATTTATAAATAATGTGGGGCCAAACACGCCATCCTTCTTTGGTGCATTTTACCCATTATTCTGCATTAATTAGGACATGAAATGGAAACACAGTATATTTTTTTTTTTGCGCACTACAATTCCCGAACAGGGCCGCCAGCGTACGCCAAAGCGTTGCCGCGAGAAATGAAGTTACGCAAGAGTGTACGACAGCTTCCGAAATCAGTTTCGGTTTCGGCAAAAGTTTCGGCCAATTTTGGCCGAAACCGAAACTGCCGCCGAAACTTGATTTTTGGCCGAAACTCGGCCGAAACCGAAACCGAACTTTCGGTCGGACACTAATTATTTTGTACTCATATTTATAATGTACGTCAAATGGGGTGAATAAGCACATCGGGGTGAATAGAAACAAAACTTTGAAGGGGTTTTTCACGTTATTTAGGATTTTATGTACTCAGATTTATTTATGATTTGTTATAAATACTAAATCTATGCTTTACTAGAAACCAATATTAGGGTATCATAGTGAAAATCATAATCAAAGTTTTGTTTCTATTCACCCCTTCGTTCATATTCACCCGGTTCGAAGGTATTGTTAGCTATTACTGTTTCCCTGCGTGTATACAAAAAAAAAACTTTAAAAAAAAATAGCCGTTGAAGTTTAAAACAAAATTGTAAAGGAAACATATTCATTTTGGAATACTTATCTTGCAATGATATGACATTATAGTATTTTAATAGTTATATTTTTTAAACATAATTTAGGATTTTTCGGACGCTATTTTAACCTTTTTTTTTTTAAGGCTTTTTATGAATACTGTAAAATGTTCGCGTCCAGCACGGCTTGACTATGTATTAAAATCAAATTCTTACCTTGTACATCATTCTGTAATATATCTTGGAATATCGGGAAAAGGGCATCTTCGAATGCTGATATGGCGTTCGGATTAGATTTCGTGACCAACCTGCGAACATTTAATACATAAATAGACTAACTGCTAAAAACATAATGAGATTTTGTCGTACATTTTATATGGTGAGTCAGGATCTCGATCTAGATTTATTTACTAACTAGCACTTTGCCCGCGGCTTCGCTCCCGTGACCTATCCCGCGGGAACTGTTATTTTTCCCAGGATAAAAAGTAGCCTATGTTACTCGCTGATAATTTAGCTTTCCCCCAGCCCAGTAGTTTCGTAGCGTATTCGGTACAAACAAACAAAAAGTCATTCTTCTCTATAATATTAGCATAGATAGCGTTAAAGAAGTAATGAAAAGTTTGAATAGTTGTTTTTTCGATGAATATCCACTTTTGTTTACATATTTTTTAAAACTTTATACAACACAAATTTACAAAGGCGGACTTAATGCTTAAGGCATTCTCTACCAGTCAACCAAGGGTGTTGGAGAAATAACATGGCAGATGCATAAAGTATTATTAAGAGGAAAATGGGTACTAAAATATATATTGGGTGTAAAAAGACAGTTTCTGAAGCCGAAAGCCATAACATTCTACCCATTATTTGGACCATTTTTTCCATTAGATCATACCTGGGAATCCACTGGTTCTGGAGATATTGAAGGTCAAAATAGCAATGTTTTTTTTTTTACTTTTTAGCGAAAATGAATTCCAAGTTGTTTTTTTTGTTTAATTGTTTGAAATTTCGAAATTACGCGTCTGCAGTTACAAAACCGCAATATCAAACGTATCCGACAAGTACCTACGTGGCTTAGAGCGAAGGAGCGGGGTTTAACTCCACTTGCCTGGGTTCACGTTACATTGCGCGCAACGAAAAATAGTTTTTTTTTCATACCTAAAATTTTCCCAGCAATAACTTTTGCGCAAAGCTACTTAGACGTACAGTATGCGTAGTTAAAGGCTTTGTGATGTGTCTTTTTCTTTTTACACCCTGTAGATATATAACTGCATCTGCCCATCGATATGATGTTCTTCAAGAAAATCCGAGGAAAAACTAATTTTTTTTTTTTACCTCCCATACAAAAATTGATCAGCTGAACTTTGTACGGGAAGTCCAATTTTTTTTTTGGGCATTTTCTATTTTTTCTTAGAGAAATGAATACATTTCCGTAGGCAGAACCGGCTCTTAAAATATGACCACACCTTTCCGTTACACCTTGTAAAGTTTAAATAATCGACGAAAAAAATATTTAAAAAAATCTAAATATTTTTTTTATATTAAAAAACAAACGAAAACAAAACGGTGTAACTTTTAAACTAAATGATCTATCGCGATGAAACAAACTCCATAATGATTGCAAGTAAAATAAAGCATCCTCATAAAATGAAAATTGTGAAAAAACTACCCCAAATTGAAAATAAACACGTTTTTTTTAGCAAAACTCGGTTTACTTTTTTATCAATTTTTAAAAAATATTTAGATTTTTTTTATATTTTTTCCGTCTATAAAATTAAGCATAGATACCCTAATTTCGATATGTGCACATTATAAAGACTCACACTGTATTAATTTTATAAAATAAATACCTACATGTAAATATATTTATATAAGGTAATGGAATGGGGTTTTTGAGACGACTCTACTACTTGACTTTTTCTTTTATTGTATTTTTGAGCGAGGGGTAATTTACTTGCATAATTCCTACGCCGCTAATTGTCGAGTATTTATTTGTTAATACTATTATATATTATAGTAGGAACTTGTAATTGGCCATCTTTTACAAAAATATTTCTTGATATTGAAAAGCATAAGCTGTAAGTTTGCCTAAAAGTAATTCTTAAAAAGTAAGTATGGCAAGACCCTTTTTTTTGTGGGGGTGGGCAATAATCCTATGACTTTGTCACGTTGCCGAGGCAGAGGTGGTGGTGTGACACGTAGAGGAGGTCGTAGGAGTGACACGCAGAGGAGGACGTAGAGGGTTGTCTATTGTTTACCCGAAGATTATATATACCATAATCATCATATTCCCGAATTTCATTTAACCGAATTTCATTTGCCCGAATGTTTTGTTTGCCCTAAAAGACATATGACATACTGTTAATTGCCCGAAACTTAGATACCATAAGATACGAGTGCCATACATATTGTTTTTCATATTTTTAAGTGCCATAATAATTATCAAACATAATATTTAAACGCCATAATGATTATTAGACATAACATTTCACACATTCAACTTTCTGGAGTATTTATGAAATCCATAATGCTGGTCTTCCACGAACATAAAACTTTGCTGAAGCTTGGCACAATCGAATAAATAGATTAATGGGGAAATCCCATCCTAGTTTTTACTTTTTCAGTAAAGAAATAATGAAAGAGTCTCTTAAAGTAATGATGGATATTGAAATGATTTTAAATGGTGAACCAGAAAAAAAAAAGAAACAAACAATCAGTCGTACAATCAAAATCAATGAGATATTATCTAAGAAAGAAGAATATACAAAAGAAGAATTTTTGCGTGCTTTAGCATCAAATTTGTATTTGCATTAAAAAAGAAATTGTACTAATTATAATTATATAGTTTGATTATTAAACTTGTTTTTAATTCTAATACCTACCTTAAAATATTCTATGCTCTGGGCTTGGTCGACGGAGCCCCGCATCGCGGGGCTCCTACTTCTGTGTAGTTTATAAAAAAAATAACCACGAAGGGGATGGCGGGGTCTATTCGCTCGATTCGCTCGCTCACACGACCCCGCCATCCCCTTCTAACCTAACCTATCCGAGTCGGAGTGCCCTAAAGTCCCGATTGCATCCAGTTTCTCATAATTCTTTATTGTACACCAAAAATTTCACATAGTACTTAGTGGTTACACAATGCATGTACAAAGGCGAGCTTAACTCAATGTTGAGTTTTCTCCCAGCAAACCTTTGAGTGATAGAGAGAGATCACATTTGAGGGTAGGATCCAGTGCACAAAACATATAAACCTACATAAATAATTCCAAATGTATATTATACCTACATACTAATAAATACAATATATACTAACATTATGTCAATTTGAAAGGAAGTGCTCTTTGATTTTCTTCTTGAAGACATCTAGAGAAGGACTGTCGCGTAGTGAGTGTGGGAGAGAGTTCCAGAGACGCACTGCAGTAACAGAAAAGGAGCCATTATAGCGGCTGGAAGTGTGACGCGGAGTACGAAGGAGAAGAGAATTGACAGTGCGACAGGGTTTACCCCTCGGGATGAAGTACTCAAACCGTTCACGAAGGTATTGAGGAGAAAAAGGATTGTGCAGGATAGTATAGAGAAGAGATAGGGTATGGGTATCTCGCCGACGCCGAATCGTCAGCCACCTCAATTTGGTCCGAAACTCCGACACATGGTCGTATTTGCGGAGGCCAAAAATGAAGCGGATGCACAAGTTCTGCAGTCGCTCGAGTTTATTTAGGAGTACCTCCGTAGCATCTAGAAAACAGACATCCGCATAGTCTATTAGCGGTAGGAGAAGAGATTGAGCAAGAGTGACCTTAGTGTGAAATGGTAAGAATTTTTGGAGACGTTTAAGAGACTGAAAAGAATAGAAGACCCTCTTACTAACATCTGCAATATGTACTTCCCAAGAGATGTTAGTGTCCATATGGACGCCTAGATTTTTAGCGGTTTTCGAGTACAATATGGGCACCGAATCATACACTACCGGCGGGAGAGACTGGTGATCTAAAAGGCTGAGCATGTATCTGCCACCAATAATGAGCGCTTGCGACTTAGTTGGGTTCAGTAAGAGTCCAAAAGATTTAGCCCACTTGTTGATATTTTCAAGGTCATCATTGATGGCATCCACAGCCCCAGCGAGTTCACCCACTTTAAAGTGACGGTATAACTGCAAGTCGTCTGCATAGAGATGATAGTTAGAAGTTAGGACCTTAGTGATAGCGTTTATAAAAACTGAGAAAAGAAGAGGAGAGAGAACGCCACCCTGAGGTACACCCGCAGCCAAATCACACCATTCAGAGGAACCCTCATCAGACCGAACAGACTGCGAGCGACCCCGAAGATAAGATTTGAACCACTCAATTACTGGCGCAGAGACATTAAGGGAGGAAAGAATTCCTAAGAGGATGTCAAAGTCAACTGAGTTAAAAGCACTGCTGAAGTCCAGTAAAACCAACACTGTCAGACATTTGTTTTCCATAGCCAGTCTTATATCGTCAGTTATTTTGACCAGAGTTGTCACGGTGCTATGGCCAGGTCTGAAACCAGATTGGTAAGGACTCAGCAGGCCACTAGAGGACAGATAAAAAGACAGTTGCTTCTGAACAACGCTCTCGAGAACTTTGGAGAGGATTGGGAGAATGGATATTGGACGAAACTGGGATAGTGAGGAAGGATTTTGAACTTTAGGAAGCGGTAGGACGTGAGCCCTCTTCCACGCTGAAGGAAAGGAGTTATTGAAGAGGGAAAAATTTACAATGTGGGTGATGACAGGAACTATTTCACTCAAAATAGGTAGGAACATTTGGAGCTGTAGGCCATCGTCACCTACCGCCTTGGTGGATATGGATTGGAAACATTTCTTAATATCTAGCTCAGTAATTGGGTGGAAAGTGAAAGAAGTATTTGCTGGCAAAGGAAGATTGGAAAGATCATTAAGCGTCGAAGATTTAACATCGTTATCGAGTATAATTGGTGACGTAGAAAAGTGCGCATTAAGTGCATTGAGGTCCATTTTATCAAGAGAACTCTTGTTAGAGGCTTTGCCAATACCAAGAGTCTTTAAAAATTGCCATACTTGTGTTGGATTTAAGGTATCAATTGAGTTGTGAATGTGGCGCCTTTTCGCATTCCTACACAAACGACTGCAGCGATTTCGCATCTTCTTATAAAGGTCCCAGTTTTCCTCAGTGGGCCGCTTCCTGTATAGACGCTTGGCCTTATCACGCTTCGCCATCAGATTTTTTACATCAGGGGAAAGCCATGGTGCAGGAAGGTGTTTGACTCTCACCTTTTTAAGGGGAGCATGAGCATCATACAAATCCAACATAGTCCTGCTGAAAACTGACACCATAGAGTCCATATCCTCGCCGGTGAACACAGAAGACCAGTCAATCCCACCCGCATCAGCCCTCAAACGCTCCAAATCAACGTTTTTAAAACTACGAAGAAAGAGAAATTTGGCCTTGCGTTTAGGAGGTCGAATTTTATAGGAAAGGTAAATGAGGTCATGGTAGGAAAAAGGAGCAGGAAGCTGTCCATGTGTGGCTACTTTGTTAGGGTCAGAAACTAGAATTAGATCTAAAAGAGAAGGAGTACAGTGAGGGGCCCTATGAGTAGCATTTAGCGGAAGTAATTGCATATTGACAGAAGAGGCAAGTGATTGGAGTTTACGGCTGCGTGAATCTCCCTTGAGCAAACAAGTATTGAAATCGCCGAGAATAAGTGTATGATCATATAGTGATGAAAGATTTTCTAATTTAGTTTCGAAGGAGGAAAAGTAGTCAATTTGGCAAGAGGGACTATAATAGACACCTAAAAGTAGTTTTGTATGATGAAAATTAATTTCGATGAATAGGTGTTCAGCAAACTTTGAGTAGGCACTCGGAGACTGGTCAACAATCTTATAGCTGATATCACCACGTAGATAAATGGCAACCCCTCCACATCCCTTGCCAGTTCTGTCATTTCGCACAATTTTGTATCCAGGCAGAGAATACTGCGTGGAAGGAAGAGCAGGCTTGAGAAACGTTTCAGATACAAGGACAGCGTGGACAAGTTCTGAGTCGAAGGACGATACCAAATCAGAATAATGAGCTGGAATGCTTTGAGCATTTGTGTTTCTCCTGATGTAACAACCGTTAGATACCCAATGTCGATGGCAAATGATGTTATGGCATATGATAATTATGGCATGTGATAATTAGGGCATGTGATAATTAGGACATGTGATAATTAGGGCATGTGATAATTAGGGCATGTGATAATTAGGGCATGTGATAATTAGGGCTTACAATGATTATGGCAAATGATGTTATGGTGACTTTATGGGAAACAAAGCTTCTAGCACGTGACTAATATAGCAAATAAGAGTAGGGCAAATGAATATTACGTCGTATAATATTATGGCTGTTGACTATTATGGCAAATGATATTAGGGTAAATAAAATTCGGGCAAACGGCGGTATACCGGACGTAGAGTAGGAGGACCGTAGATGAGTTAGATGAAGATACAACGAGTTCTGACGTATATTTTATTATATACAGTAGGCTTGATTATATGGAACACTTATTAATCGTACGTACACCATACACTGTGACTACGTAAATTTATAAATTGTATTATTGCTAGGAACTGCCTGGTTATAAAAGCTGCACTTCACTGTTTTAGTAACTCTTACAAACTGGTAACTGTCATTTATTGAATAGACAATGGATAGGAGCTTAGTCTAGCTCGGCAGCAGAATTAGAACTGATTTTTAATATAAAATGAGACATAATGACGGAGAAAACAAGTAATATTTGAATTATATATTAAAAAAGGTAGGAAAGAACGTAATTTTGGAATAGAGGTCATAAAATAAATTATAAATGAAAGGCTCTAACACTGCCTTGTTATAACTTCTCCCGCTCTGGGAGCGGGAGGGCGTGTCAGACTTTTACTGACTAAAACCCACCCCTGTTCCTTCTCAGCCTAAGTGCCCAGGAGCGCGGTACCTCTATTTTGAATTTATCCACGACCCCTGGGCAGAAGTATGGCAAGACCCTGCTCTCAGGATTAAGTTAATGACAAATACTTCTACGGTATACAAGGTGAAGTGGACTTTGCCATGTATATCAAAGAATTTGTTATCCCAATAGTTGATAATTATCTCGCATTCTAAAACAAGGCTAGTCAAATAAAACCTTGTAAGAACGTCCGATTCCCTGTAACGGTATGGGAGGTTAAGAAATCACAAAATACTCACGACACCGCCAGCGACAGGGTCTCGAACAGGTAATGGTTGAAGTGCGGCTTGCAAGGGTTCTTAGCGACCACCGACAGCATGTGTGCCAGCTTCGGCAGCGCGTCGCCGAGGTACGCCAGCGACGCGTCTTGTAGGCACGACAGCGTGCGCAGGACCGCTGCGAAACGATCACGATCAAATTAAACCTTTTTAATGAATGAACATGAATGCATCGGCGCCAAGCCAGTAAGTCAGTTCTTCAAATCATTTATTGGTTTGCAAACATGGGTAATTATTACATAGATGTTTAATTAAAAGAGTCCTCTATGTTCTACCATCACAAGGGCATATAAATAATGCCGCCCGCGATCAGCTGCTAGTATATAATGTAGCACGCACCCTTCATCACATACTCGTTGTGGTCTAGCGGCGAGTTCTGCTCGCCCAGCGCCTGGAACAGCGCGCTGAGCAGCGCGGCGGCGTGCGGCTGCAGCGTGGCTCGCTCCACCATGCCGCCCGCGATCAGCTGCTAGTATATAATGTAGCACGCACCCTTCATCACATACTCGTTGTGGTCTAGCGGCGAGTTCTGCTCGCCCAGCGCCTGGAACAGCGCGCTGAGCAGCGCGGCGGCGTGCGGCTGCAGCGTGGCTCGCTCCACCATGCCGCCCGCGATCAGCTGCTAGTATATAATGTAGCACGCACCCTTCATCACATACTCGTTGTGGTCTAGCGGCGAGTTCTGCTCGCCCAGCGCCTGGAACAGCGCGCTGAGCAGCGCGGCGGCGTGCGGCTGCAGCGTGGCTCGCTCCACCATGCCGCCCGCGATCAGCTGCTAGTATATAATGTAGCACGCACCCTTCATCACATACTCGTTGTGGTCTAGCGGCGAGTTCTGCTCGCCCAGCGCCTGGAACAGCGCGCTGAGCAGCGCGGCGGCGTGCGGCTGCAGCGTGGCTCGCTCCACCATGCCGCCCGCGATCAGCTGCTAGTATATAATGTAGCACGCACCCTTCATCACATACTCGTTGTGGTCTAGCGGCGAGTTCTGCTCGCCCAGCGCCTGGAACAGCGCGCTGAGCAGCGCGGCGGCGTGCGGCTGCAGCGTGGCTCGCTCCACCATGCCGCCCGCGATCAGCTGCTAGTATATAATGTAGCACGCACCCTTCATCACATACTCGTTGTGGTCTAGCGGCGAGTTCTGCTCGCCCAGCGCCTGGAACAGCGCGCTGAGCAGCGCGGCGGCGTGCGGCTGCAGCGTGGCTCGCTCCACCATGCCGCCCGCGATCAGCTGCTAGTATATAATGTAGCACGCACCCTTCATCACATACTCGTTGTGGTCTAGCGGCGAGTTCTGCTCGCCCAGCGCCTGGAACAGCGCGCTGAGCAGCGCGGCGGCGTGCGGCTGCAGCGTGGCTCGCTCCACCATGCCGCCCGCGATCAGCTGCTAGTATATAATGTAGCACGCACCCTTCATCACATACTCGTTGTGGTCTAGCGGCGAGTTCTGCTCGCCCAGCGCCTGGAACAGCGCGCTGAGCAGCGCGGCGGCGTGCGGCTGCAGCGTGGCTCGCTCCACCATGCCGCCCGCGATCAGCTTCTCTATTGCGCACGCGCCGTACGTACACACCACGCCTCGCCCGCGGATGTGTGCGATCTGGTCGGACAAGTTACATTCAATTTTATTATTATTTATTTTTGGCAACAGTGGTAAATGTTACTATAATTTAACACACACAATCACAACATATACTCATCTCTCATCATATAATATGATCACCTCAAACCCTTTATTTTTGTGGCGAGTAGGCAAGTAAACTCGCACACTAGAACGCAGCACAAGAAATCACGCCACCTTTAAGCCCCGCCTCCAAGATAAGGATTTTAACTAGGTGTGCGTAGCGAAGCGCACACACGGGTGACCGCCGCCTGCGATCCTTCGTAAAGAAAGATGACGTAATTTGTTTACCAGCTGGTATAAATATTGCGTCTAGATGGAAGTGACCGACATTCTGGTTTTGATCTCTGCTTTTATGCTTATATTTGCTTGCTTTTAATACAGTCTCGCTTTATAACGCTTCCTCGCCTTTTTAATTTAACCACCTGCAAATCATCCGCTCTGCGACAAATACCTACCTAGCGCTCGCACAGTAAGTGGGCCAGGATAGTGTCAACCATCATGTTACACGCCTACCCACTTCATTTTCATAGACACATGACACCACAAAAGTAATACAACTTTGCTATAGTGGCTGCCATTTTGTTTCAAAAGTTTATCAATCAAGGTGTCAAGACGATCCTAATGATGCGGTATTGGCGTTCGTTGAGATCCCAATGGGCTAGTTGGCACATATAGGGTGTAACGGAAATACAAATAGGATGGTACGGAACCGTAAATGTGCGAATCTGACACGCACTTGGCCGGATTGAGTTTTTTGTATTAGAATAATTAAAAAGCGTTCTATGTAACTGAGTTTCACAAAATTTTACTGTCAACGAAGTAATAATAATAATAATTTTATTTGAAAACATACATTACAATCAATGTGAAGCCCTGACTCCAGAGCTAGATAATTATGTAATATCGGTATTTCAGGAGTCAGTATCTTCTTCCTCAATACATGCTTCTTAATGTATGCAATAATTGAATAAAATCATCTAGACTTTTACAACATAAATGAATACATACAACATAAATGAATTGAAATTTATAGTATACATTTATATTCAAATTAAATTATAACAATGATTTTAAAATTACAGTTATACAAATATTTAAATTAAACTACATATATTTTAAAAATTAAGCTGTGTCACAGTATGAATTTGAAAAATTAAAATTACACTGTGTAATCTGTGGGGATGCGAGTGGTGTGAAGGGGTAGGTAAGGATGAGAGTGTGAGTTTAAGAGTGGTGTGAAGTGCTGTGAGAGTGATGTGAAGTGCTGCGAGAGTGATGTGAAGTGGTGTGAGAGTGGTGTGAAGTGGTGTGAGAGTGGTGTGAAGTGGTGTGAGAGTGTACGAGTGTAAGAGATTGTCTATGGGGTAGAGTTTGTAGCTGTTTGCGTGAAAGAATTAGAAAATTTTTGTGTGTCTAGACGAGATATACCATAATATGCTTCACATCCGCTGCAATAGTATTTCGGTTTTTTCATAATCATGTGAAAGCAACCAAGTTTTCACTGTTTGTCTTGTTTCGTGGATTGTTAGTAGATTAATATTTAGAATCGTGTTTAACTTATTATATAGGAAGGTAGCCTGGTGTGCACGCTGTCTTCTAGCAGATGCTGTGTGGCATCGCACAGGCAGACAGGCGTCAGGTATGGTTCTTTTATTTTTGTGTTTATCATTATAGGGTGTAATAGTGTGTTGTTTAGTAATACCGAGTCGGTATATCAGACTCAATAGCGAAGTTTATTGCGCCACTTCTTCCCAGCTAATACAAAAGGAAATAGTGACAGGCGGGCGTTTTGAGGAACTGTCTTTATGTAAAATTAACCTTCCAATCTTGACTTTATATTTTGATGTTGAATGCTAAGCGGAGCGAGCAAAACAAATAAGACCCTAGAGCAACGAACGAACCAATTTTACGGTGACAGTACTTACCAGCAGAGGTACGGCGGAGATGATAAGATCCTTGGGCAGCAGCGACCGGAACGTCATCACGTACTTAAGAGCGTCTGCCTTCAGGACGGGCAGCTCGTTCACTGGAACAATGGGTACATGTTTATCTACTGGTTTTGTAATCTAAACTTTAGGTCAACAAAGAGAACTTTTAGGAGAGAATTTTTATGTGATTCGAACGGAATTCTAATTTATAATTTTCTCACTGGAATGTGTACCTTTTTTTTAGGACGGGAAATCATCAAATGACTTTGCCGGCTCTCGTGTCAGACTCGTACTGACAAAAACCCACCTGTGTTCATTAAATGGCCTGGGCCAGGGCCGCAGATACTTTTTCGAACACTTCCTCGCGACACTGAACTTAATTTGGAAACCACAGTATGATATGCTCACCGTCTGCTCTCTGCAGCTCGGGCAGTACATGTGCTAGTGCGAACTGCGCCAGGTCGACGAGCGGCGAGGCGCGCGTCACGCCGGCCGCCTGCGTGCTGCCGCGTGAAGCCAGTGACGTCACGAGGTACATCGCCGCGTCTTTGCCGCGCCACGCCGACGCGCCTATCTCGCCGTACTTCGCCAGCATCAGCTGTCAAACAATATAAATAACATACAATAGGGAGCGTGCAGGAACTATAGATAGCGCCACATAAATGTCAATGTCAAGTATTTCTACAGTACAAGTTGCGGATTTCACTCAATAGATGGCAGTCTACGTACCGCGTGCTGCATGTGTGCATGATGCGTGTGTGTATACATATATGACACGGAAATGTCAATGACAAGTTTTTAAAGGGTAAAAGTTTCGAATTTACTACACTAGATGGCACAGACTACGCCGTGCACGTTTCCTATACACAACAATCAAAATTCGATAGTTTATAATCCGTATCTTATTGAGGAGAAAGTGTTTAAAAATAAATTAATAAATAATTTCCGGAGATTAATCATAAACTAAGGCCTACGCATACCGGGACGGAATGGCAGAGGATTTATATTTTTACCAAAGGACATTCAAACTTATATAGCAGGAATACAATAAATATGCAAATATACGTAATACGCGTACAAACGCACATACTAACACACACACAATCACACACGCGCACACATCATCACACCCACACTAACACATACACACACACACCACGCTACTCCACTCATTGGATGAATTTTCTTATTTTCTTTTCTAAATAATTTATTTGTCTGTCTACCTCATAGTAAACAATGCACTAGTAAACACTAGTAAACTATTAGTATACTACCAGAATTATATGTATGTACCAACCCAAATACAATTAAGAAGCACTTACTTAAGGGTCGGGCCCAGCATTCTTAACACAAGTTGTCTTGTCAACTTAGCAAGGGTGCTGGAGTCGCCACACTATTGTATAATTTTACTAAAATTGTATGTACTACCATTATGTTTAATGTAAACTTTCCATACAAATAAATTATTATTATTTTAAATTGATTCCGTGACGGGATTTTTTGACACGACACAGAGCGCGCTAAGGGATCCCGCGGCGGGATCCCACAGCACACTGCGGTATGCAACGGCACACAGAAGCACGCCGTGATATGCCGCAGCGTGAGGCAGTGCAAGCAAGAGTACATGCACACCACATTTGCGCCCGCGCCGCTACTCACTTCACACGTATTTAATTTGAGGCATACTTCGGAATGACGTGCCGCGGCACGTGGCCGGGATGTCTTGGTAGACCGCCGGAATGCTACAGTATCTCAATATTAGTAGATCAATCTGCCCAGCCTTTTCCCAACTATCTTGGAGTCGGCTTCCAGTCTAACCGGATGCAACTGAATACCAGTATTTTACATGGAGCGACTGCCTATCTGACCTCCACAACCCAGTTACTGGGTAATACGATATCCCTTGGTAAGACTGGTTGTCAGACTTTCGGGCTCCTGACTACCTGTAACGACTGTCAAAGATCCACGATTGACAGCCGGGACCAACGGCTTAACCACCGGGAGGAATGGTTTCCGAGGCACGGAGGAGTCTCGCTAAGTAAAGATGGTCACCCATCCATGGACCAATATGATGCAACCAATATGATGAAGCAATATTAGTAGAATAAATACCTCTTCACGTGTTAACGGCTGAAACGATCTAGATATAACTTGGCACACGAATAGACCATATTCTGGAATAGGACATTTTCCTTGGATAATTTTGAACCTTCACGCGGGCGAACCCGCTTGTAAAAGCTAGTACGTTATTTTTCAACAGCTAATAACTACGAGAGTTTAAGGCCCGTGTTAATAAACGCTCCTCAACTATGTCCTCAAGTGTGAGTGTGTGTGTTTGATCCGCGATTATTACGATGTCAGGAACTGAAGCTCCTTGCTAAAACACATGAGTACACGAGCTCAGTTATAATAAATAATAATATAAATAATAAAATTTATTTCCCAAAAAAACTTAGTTCTATGTTACAAAAACAGTTTAGCAATAGTTATTTACAAATAAATGGATTTAGCTTCTGTAACCAAACTAGGTTATGCCTGTATTTCGGTTAACAGTGCCATTCCCTCGAATATTTTTAAAATAATGCTAACAAACACAAAGGACTGGTGGTACTATTTTTATGTGATTATAATACATGTAGAACTATTTTTATGCTAAATTATTATATAATGCTAAATGAGAAATCTGTAAATGAGCAAGTTTCTATAAATGTGTGCGTGTATGTGTGTGTGTGTACGTGTGTGTGGGGGTGTCAGTACCTGAGTAAAGTGTACTGAGAGCTAGGTATTTGTGAGTTTACCTGTATATATGTTAGTGTGAAACATTTGGAATAAATTGAAATTAAAATCATAACACGACATCAACTCATTCAAGTCACCGTGATATGTGCATCAGTAGTTCAGTCTCATCATAAGTAAGTTGTTGTAGGTAGTCACTAACTTTTTTCTTACATTGAACTTTTGGTAGAGGGTAGATGTTAATATTTTTTTTCAATTTGTTGTATATGACGGGTCCAAGGAAGGGAATGAAGCGTTTGCTAAACTTTGTTTGAGTTACCAAGATCACTCACACTGTACTTGATGCGAATGATTACGTCACATTGACCGAAGTATAAAATAACATTCGTCACGTTTCGTTACTGATATGTCGTAAGAATAGTTCTGCTTCTTATTTTATTTAATTTCATTGTAGTTTATTCGTTATGTTTGGCGGTACCGATTTGACGATTTGTGCTCTTCTTTTCTTGATGACTTGTCGTGTACAAGATCTCTTATTGTATTCCTGTTTAGCTAGCCGTGAAAACCTACAATTGATTTAATGTTTATTATTTTAGTATACTTATAGTATTTATGAAAAGCTATTGGTTTTCCATGTAATACATAAAAATATGTTACAGAATAAGTGTATTACAGTATTCTACAGACAGACTGGTTGCGACTGTGACGTCCCTTAAAAATACGAGAAGTACCCCCTAAGAATTACAAGCGAGCCCCTCACAACAAAAGCGAGTAATGCGAGCTTAGCTTCTTGACTAGCGAGCCAAGCGAGCCCGCAGACGAGACAAATCAGCTGAGTCATAAACAATTTTTTTTATTATTATCCCCCATGGGAAGGCTAAAGTCTTTTGACCATATTGCCTAGTCTTACGTAGTGTATTTATACTTTTTTTTCCATTAGAATGCAGATGTAACACATTCTAATGTTTTTTGCAGTATTTGGCAACAAATGTTAGGTTAGGTTAGGTTAATGTTAGGTTACTTCTAGGCAAGCGTGCTCCATCTTCGACCACATCATCGCTTACCATCAGGTGAGATAGTGGTCAAACGCGAGCCTATCAAACAAAAAAAAAAAAAAAAAAATGTGTCGAGTCAGCCTTCTCGGCAAACTTCGCTGAGGTAGTCAATACTACAATAAAATTCTCAGCTCCATTTTCCCGAGATCGCGCCTGTTTCAATGATTACACATATTGTCCAGTTGCGTTGACACTTGAGACACAAAACTACACCAATTTTACATCACAATATCCACTAGGAATCAATAAACGAATAATTAAAACAGCCACTGAACTTCACTCGACAAAATCCCGCCAAAAACTCTGTCATAAACAAGCGACCCATATCTCGTACCTGCACGTACTGGCCGAAGATGTTCATCATCTTGTCCTCGTAGTGCACGGCCAGGGTGCGCACGAGGTCGCAGGCGGCGCGGCGGCGCGTGTCCACGTCGGAGCCCTCGATGTCGCGTCGAACGTACTCCTCTGGGTTGTCCTCGAACAACTCCATGTCTGATTCTAAGATATAGAGAAAGAGAAAGCATTTTAAAGAAGAATGGTATGACTGTGACCCAGACCCGACAGGAACGAGGCCTTGTTTTTTTTTTGGGTGGGTAATCGTCAAATAACTTCTGGGTGAAGCGGGAGCCCTGTCAGACTCTTACTGACTAAAACCCACCCGTGTTTCTTAAGTTGCATGTGCCAGAGCCGAGGTGACTCTTTAAAACACACCCGTGACCTTGGTAGATGAGGCCTATCTTAGTGTTTTTGACATCTAAAGTGAAGGCAAAGCCGATCGCGTCAAGGCGCCGACAGATGGCGCTTTCAGGTCTTGTTTAACATAATAATGCGACGAGTATTTACGCGATGATTGCTTTGCATTAGGACGACACCAATTTATTTTTATTTTTTAAGGATTTGTTCATAAAATTATTATTGCTTTTAGTTTGCCTTGAAACGATGTATAGACAGTTATTTTTAATCCATTCCTCCTCTTTAAATTTAAATTATATTCTATCGAAGCCGCAGGAAGCAGCTAGTAAACAATGAATTACCTCTAAACTCCATGTTGGGTATGACAACTTTCTCGCATATACTGCTGAGTGTTGCTGGGTCCTCAAACAGACTCTTGTAGTTATTTTTCTCAGCTATTTTCGCTAGGAAAGTCAGCGCGTTAGACACTAACTGAAAAATATTATAATGGAAACATTACATAAAATCATCATGGTAAAAGTTGACCTCGCAAATTCTTCGACAAATAGGTAATATGCATGAAAAAATATTTGTTATCAACTAAATTTTTCGATAAATAGGTATACATAAAACAGAATGCTAACAGTGAAGACAAAATCAAAATTGATCGAAAAACAAACGAGATAGAATAGTTGTCAATTTTTATTTTTTAATAAAAGTACCTTTCAAAATTGAGTAAGTTTAAAACCTATCTGGTGGAAGGGTTAAACTGTCATGTAACAGAAAAAGGATGCACACACTGACCTATGACGTCACTGCTATTAGGTTACGCATGTAGAAAAGAGATAGTGAGATATCCCCATCCCCTACTACCTTATACCAATATTTAAATCTACATTTCCCGTGACCCTACGGTCTTGGACTTTTGGAAGGCATACGAGAGGCCAAATCTAAGTCGCAGAGGCCTCTTTCGACGCTTTTTGTGAAATGAGACACCACCAGACGATTATCCCTGTACTATACTACCTGAACTGTACAAGTGCATTACATAAACATCAATAAGAAACCGAGACATATCATACCTAAATTAAAATTTATTAGAACTAAATTTGCTTGAGATGAGACTCCGTGGCAATGCTTATGATTTGATACTGACCGCATCGTACTTGGGCTGTGGTCCGGTGGCCAGCAGCACGGTCCACACGCACGTGACGAAAGCTGGCGCATGCGGTCCGAACTCCTCCTCGTACTTCAGAGCATAGAGCGCTGCACATTCACACACTTCTGTCCGGAGTTGCTCCATAACACCCGGCTTTTCGTCGTCATCCTGGAAAGAGCCATAATATAAATATTCAGAATTCGAGATAATTATCAAATTTTGGAAGAACATACTACTTTATACTCGTAGTAAGTTCAATTGCAACCAAGTTTCCATTGCAACCCACACTCTTTGGGATCATTCTGATACAAAAGGCCACTTTAAAATCAACTTAAAATACACAATGCTAAAGTCGATACTTGGTACCAGTGCGACGGATTGAATTCCGTTCTTGAGTGAGGACGCTGTTCGCCAACCGAGTGATCTCAGGCAAGATGGTAGCACAGTGAGGCTCAGAGGAAACCCTTTTACAGACTCCCAAGAATAGACCCAAATAGGCTTTGCACAGAGGGAGCTTCGGGGTGGTCTTTAAGATGTCATGGAGTCCCTGCCTTCCATTATTCGTATGGTGATCACTACAGATGTTTTATTGACATAAAAATCTCTCCCTAGATATTTTCCAAAAGTCCAGGTACTTTCTAAAGGTTTTCCTCCAAAAACAAAACAAGCAAAAGATCTGTTAGTCATACAATAACATAGATATTAAACTCACATCTGTCTCCAAGCAGGGTACTTTGACTTGTAATAAATTGAGTAGATTCGGCATCCAGATAGGCATGTTATCCTCGAAGAATTCCGGTAAGTCTTGATAATTGAGAGAGTAGAACACCTTACATATTAGTACTAGGGAGCCATAGATCACGCGCAACGCTTGTGGGTTGTCGGCGTGCTTTGACGTTAAGTCTATTGTGGCCTGGAATTTAAAAGTAATAACTTAATCATGACATACATCTATAACAACATGTTTTTTTGTCCGTCTGTCTCTTTTTTCCAGCTGATCTTGTTATGTTTTGCGGCTGAGTCAAATTTGACGGAAATTTACATTAGCAGATAACTAAGTAATGTTATAAGTTACGTGGGCTATTTCAATTTATTTAAAAGTATAAGGGAACCGCACTCAAAATTTTAAACAAGTACTCAAATTGAAATAAGTTTTACGAGTTTGACTCGGATGAAGTCACGGGCGTAGCTAGTACTTTAAAAAAAATCTAGTAAGTATTACTCAACTCAGTACCGTAAGACTAAGCAATTCTTGCAGTTCTTTACGCTAAAAATAGAGTACTTACAACAAACAAATCGGTAAGCGGTTTCGCAAAGTTCTCAAGAACGTGCTTGATTTCTTCCCAAAGCTTTTGTGATTTAAACTCATATCGGTACCGCTTGAACAGTGAATGGGCTGTTCTCAAAACTCCGTTGATGATGTGGAAATCTCCTGTAACAATAATAAGTTAAGAGT
The DNA here is from genome assembly GCA_951329385.1 of Polia nebulosa. Lineage (NCBI taxonomy): Eukaryota > Metazoa > Arthropoda > Insecta > Lepidoptera > Noctuidae > Polia > Polia nebulosa. The sequence continues at coordinate 11,980,819 of OX589600.1, read as the reverse complement.
AAAAAAACATTTTCTAAACAACCTTTTAAATTTATACACTAAATTTAAATTCGTACACTAAATTTAAATTCATACACTAAATTTTGTGTCTGTGCCCTTGACCGTTAGAGAGTTCCTCTATCTGGAGCAATTCCTGAATGTCGATTCAGATCATGCAAAAATGGATTGTCATAGGAACTGAACCAACATGTAAAAACTCAACTCGGTAGGTTAAGTTGAAAGCTCCAGGGTAGCCAGCAAAATTCAAATTTTCTTACGTTTTTTGCAATTTGCAGGTCAGTATCAGGTTGTATATTGGTCAAAATATGATTCGCGGCGGTAAGAATGTGTGATGCTTTTCCCTGTTGGTATAGTTAGGCGGAGTCAAAATAAACGGAATTCACTGTATTCATTGTACTCAAATCAATCTATAAGACACTTTCTTACTGGAGCAAAGAGTACTACACAAGTATACGGGTACTGGAGTCACGTTCACGGTTCGAACGCGTAGCATGAAAGGTATAGACTGCGCGGAAAGAACGTGTAGAAGGATTTGGGGGAGGGGTAAGTCCCGCTGTTGGTCTAGTCAATAATATATTATTGTTTAAAAAAACTATAAAACCACGCTTATTTTTTATATTCTTCTCAGCTTTTCATTCGATACCCATATTATGGGAATCATCATCATCAGCCTTTTTATTGTCCCCACTGCTGAGGCACAGGCCTCCTCTCTGTGAGAGGGTGTGGGCCGTGATCCACCACGTGGGCCCAATGCGGGATGGTGGATGTCACATGTCTTCGAATTTTTGGTTCTAGGACAAGCCGGTTTCCTCACGATGTTTTCCTTAACCATTATGAGGGCAGTGCTGATGAAATAACTTACACAAAGTAAAGCGCCTGTCTGGGTTTGAACTCACAACCTACAACTTGTAAGTTGCGGCCAACACCACTGGGCCACCACTGCTCATTATGGGCTTGCATTAAAATAATTAATCCACCATCTTTGAGAGTCCGCCATATTAGATTTAGAATGACGTCACTTAGTTAACCATGCATTGTCATCCAAACTAAACATGTATGCAAAATTTCAGTTCTGTTGTTTATTTTTTTTTAGATGTGTTTCTATTAGAAACCGTGAAGTAGCAAATTTAACATCTAGTAACTTCTTAGTTAGTAACAAGTGAAGCTTATATAAGTGTGTTAAAATGGAGATCATTTAGATCATGTTTCGGTACAAAATATCTGTTTTGGTGTTAATGTTTTCCGGCAATTTCATGTTTGCAACACATGAAATTGACGGAAAACATTAACACCGTTCTGAACATTTTTCACTGCTACAGCAAAACTGTATATCTAATCATAGACTTTCCCAGTCATATTGAAAAATGTCTCAAAAAATCTCCTTTGTTTAAACTGGCTTAGGGGTGATATTTGTTTCGCGGATATATTCGTAACAGAGATACCGCGCTCCTGGGCACTCAGGCAAGGAAGGAACAGAGGTGGGTTTTAGTCATTAAAAGTCTGACACGCCCTCCACCCAGAGCAGGAAAAGTCATAGGACGATTTCCAAACAAAACAAAAAAGAAGGTGATATTTGTTTCCCAGTAAAATCTGCGACAGTTAGTTACTTACCAGTTCCGAACTTTTCAACCATCTCTGGTATAAGGCTTGGCCACTTCTCAGGGAAGTCGCACTTGCCTATGATGGAGACGGCATCGCTGAACTGCCTCTGAATGGCTTCAGGAGACTTCAGCATCAATGACACGATCAGGGTCTTGATGGTGGCTCTATCTGATGCATGGATGCGGTCCACTCCATCTTCTTCCTGTAAAGACCACAAATGATTATTTTTTATCAATCTTTTGTGATGGCTAAATAATAACAGCCGCACGGGTCGATCTACAAGGTTAAGCAACGCTTGCCGAGGTCGGTCTGCGGATGGGTGACAATCAGGGTTGACACCAAATCATGATTTTAATAATTTTGATTTAAATTACGATTTAACGTAACGCAACAATAGGTTTTTAATTGTGTCTGCTAATGAGGGGCTTGACGCGTTAAATCAAATGTTTTTTTCTGTAAAAAACAATTATTTATATAATCTAGTGTCTATTTTTCTAACAGAATTATCAACCTTAAAAAAAAAAGATCCAGTTGTTGAAGTCTTGATTTTAAGTGTCTTAATCTTTGCATGTTTACCTTTACCCTTCCACCATTAGCACAAGGTTTTTAGCTATAATGTTACAGTAGCTCATACTTACAACAGGCCAGTTTCGCTTAATGTAATTTTTGAAGGCAATTGCCGCTGCCACCCTGATAGTAAGGTCCACTGACTCCTTGTCTATGAGATGCAATAGCAAGATAGCATAATTCTGATTTACTTCTACGCTTTCCAAAAACTTTTCAGCTGCAAAGAAAAATAATACCATTCATTAGCAAAATACAGTTTATATTACGTTGTTCTATGTGGAAGGCTTTATGAGTAATGGCGTCGTTTCACGTTTGGTTTCACTTATCGGCAATAGTGGGTAAATTATTTTATGTGCTAATTTAATAGCACTTATTCAATCAGCAAAATCTATGTAATATAATAAAATATACATAAAAACTATCTAAATCACTAGTTATACATTTTTATTTCATCATTAAATGGAGTAAAACATTTTAGGGCGTTGAACTTACAGAAAAACGTTTAATGACGAGACAAAATGTCAAAATTGACAAAATAATGTATAATTAAATGTTTCTACAATTGTTTTTTTTATTTCTCCTAAACCATTAATTTCCTCGCCTTAAAACTTTACAGGAAGGCTTCTAATAATACAATCTTTCTGTGAAAAAAATATGGACTCTCAACTCCACAGCAGATTAAGTAAAGCTTGGCCATGAACAGTTAGGTAGGGAAAAAATTGTATCCAATAATATATGGTACAGTAGTATTAAATAGTCATAATTTCATGAATTACTACATTTGACATCAATTCCAACTGAAAGAGTTGTATTGATGATTTTAATGATTATAATTCTATAAATACATACTTGCTACACTGCAAATCATATTTTAACCAAGATACAACCTTTTGAATTTTGCGGGCTACCCTGGCACTTCAACCTTAACTTGAGTTTTTATTTTGAGTAAGTATATTCTATCCCGGTAGGTAGATTGGTGGTTGAAAGAAAAGTAGATTACGCACCTTGCTAAATTGAGTAATTAATGCACTTGTGTTGATTTAGTGCCCTCACATGCGCTTGGGCTCCAAAATAACACTTGTGCAGTATTAACTCACTTTGCACTCGATGCAAAAATCTACTATTAGTGGCACTTGACACTTCTAATCATGTGTCTCTAGGCCTACGAATAAAAATAATCACTGATCATTTATTGTGACATTGTGAACAATACATAGAGCCAAGCTTTTAAGGTTATCTAGTCTTGGAAATGAATTCACGGAAATATATATTTGTAAGCTGATAGCTAGACCAATGATTTTTTTTTTAATAAATTCACTAGTCGATTAAAATAACATGTCCAACAATAACTGTTCGCATACAAAAAAAAAACAAAGATTACTATACATACCCGGTCGCCTTATGTTAGTGTCTGGATTTAGCGTCTGTTGGAGATAATTCGCTAATGTAGCCAAGTTTTCATCCGTAACTTCCATTTTTGTACTTGTACGAAATATAATCTCTTAAAAGATGGGATTTCAAACGACAATGTGACAGAGAACAATTTTATTTTCAACGGCTAGCTACCGAGAGCGACCACTGAATTCAATTGAATTTGACATGACACACAAAACCACGACAAACATTCAAGCACTGACAATCACTGACAATTTATATGTCATGTCAATGCATTCAAGAGACAATCATTCATACAAGACAGTTGACTCTTGACTTGACAGATGAAAAGCAGTGTGCACAAGAAGGTTTTTTGGCGGGATTTTGTCGAGTGAAGTTCAGTGGCTGTTTTAATTATTCGTTTATTGATTCCTAGTGGATATTGTGATGTAAAATTGGTGTAGTTTTGTGTCTCAAGTGCCAACGATAATGGGCAATATGTGGAATCATTGAAACAGGCGCGATCTCGCTAAAATGGAGCTGAGAATTTTATTGTCGTATTGACTACCTCAGCGAAGTTTGCCGAGAAGGCTGACTCGACTCATTTGTTGCCAAATACTGCAAAAAACATTAGAATGTGTTACATCTGCATTCTAATGGAAAAAAAGGTAAAAATACACTACGTAAGACGAGGCAATATGGTCAATAGACTTTAGCCTTCCCTTCGGGGCAAATCATTTTTACACACATTATTTACATTTTTAAATATTTTTAAAAGAAAACATAAAAAACAATTAAAAATAAAAAAAAATTAGTCCGCCGGTAATTGATTAGTAGTAGTAGTTAGTAGATACCGAAATTTGATTAGTACCTAAGCTAAATGTTTAAGATAGTATTTAGGTGTAATTGTAATTGTCTAGACACCTTATTAATAATGTACCTACTAAAGTAATCTGTGGAAACGTTGTGGATTGTACATTTACTCATATGTCATACCATATTTTACTGTAACATACATTGTACAATTATTTGTTTTTCCCAAATAAATAAATAAAAATAAAAAATATCGACAACCTCGTGTGCTAAGTCAAGATATTTGATTTGTTTCTCTTTATCAGCTTTCACGAGGTTCTCATCATGTGCGACATCGATTATCATTGTGCGGCGCGCTAATCGGTCTATCACGACTATATCAGGCTTATTGGCAACAATAGTCATGTCAGTGATGGATGATAGACCGATCCCAGTATAACGTGACATGGTCATTTGCCAGAACTGGGCGGGCACATACCTTGACATTGGCAGAATTGTCGACATCGGCACGATTGCCAAAGAGAAAAATAGAATAGAATAGAATACCTTGTAATACGGTACCTCAGAATCCACAAGTTTGTATTTCAAAGCAAGTTGCTGGTGAATAATCCAGGCCACTTGGTTATGCCTGTACAAATACTCGCCGTTATTAAGACGAGAACAACCAGAGATAATATGTCTGATGGACTCACCCGGACGGTGGCATGCCCTACAGTCCCGACACACGTCAACCAACCCGTCCTTCATAATATGCCTCCGGTAGTTATTCGTCAAGATAACTTCGTCCATAATCGCACAGACAAAACCTTCAGACGGTTTGTTACTTATAGACGAAGAGACGAAAATCAGGAGAATAATCCTGCTGGCGGCACAAATGAGATAAATAATGGATAGTCGGTCTTATCGCTTGGCAAGTTACAATTGTAAATATGTGAAACGAGCTGTCCACGACATCAGAAATCTGTGCAGTACATGTGACGTAATATGCTTGCAGGAGACCTGGCTGCTTCCACACGACATACCTTTTGAGGGTACGATTGATAGCGGGTTCGGCTACACGGCGACGTCTCGGCCGTGGATACGACGGGGGCATATTGCGCGGACGCCCCTACGGTGGCGTCGTTGTTATGGCGTTACATTGCCTTTCAAGAAGTGTCCGTGATTCAGTGTAGTGAGCGTATTTGTGCCATTAAAATAGCGGCAGGCGATAGGTCGGTGTTAGTTATAAGTGAAAAAAGTAAACTCGCGGCCTGGCCTTCCTGGGAGCGTCGATGGCTTAAGTGATCCTAAGAGCATTGTGAACGTATTCAGAGAACAGTTTTCAATCCGGTAGCCGCTTGGTCCGGCGAGTGGGGTGCAGAATGCTGACTCGGACAATAATAATTGTAGGAATAAGATTCCTCGCGAAAGATATTGCAAATGCCATAACCCAGATTGAGCGGGGAAAATCCCCTGGGCACGACACACTCAGCATTGAGAATCTGCAACACGCTGGACCGCACTTGGCGAGAGTTCTTGCAGTGTTCTTCTCACTTTGTGTGTGCCACTCCTACCTACCTGCGGACTTCATGAGGACAATTGTAGTGCCGGTGGTAAAAAATAAAACGGGCGATTTGGCGAATAAAAATAACTACAGGCCTATACCGCTTGCAACTGTAGTGACGGAGGTATTTGACGGTTGACACTCAGTTAAATAGACACGTAACACTTCATGATAACCAGTTTGGTTTTGGACCAAAACTGTCCACAGAGAGTGCAATACTGTGTTTAAATCACACCGTTAAATATTACACGAAGAGAAAGACCCCGGTATATGCTTGCTTTCTCGATTTATCCAAGGACTTTGACTTTATTTCGTACGACATCCTCTGGAGGAAGCTAAAGAGCACGGACTTACCGTGGGAATTCATCAGCATGCTCCGATACTGGTACGGGCACAAAGTCAATAGTGTCCGATGGGCGGGAGCGATGTCGGATCCTTACACCAATAAATGTGGCGTAAGGCAGGGCGGTCTGACCTCGCCTACATTGTTTCAACCTTTATATGAACGAACTGATCGTCTCGCTCAGTAGTCAACACGTCGGATGCTACCTATATAGACGGAGTGTGTGTCAACAATAAGAGTTATGCAGACGATGTAGTGCTGCTGAGCGCGTCGATCTGTGGGCTGAGGAGACTACTCAGTACGTGTACGGAATACGCGCATGGACATGGGTTAAAATATAATGGTAAGAAAAGCCAATACACGGTTTTCAGGCCATCGGTGGGTCGAGCTCTATGAACGTTTCGAATGTTAATCTCGATGGTGTTCCAATAGATCGTGTGGACCAATTTAAATATCTAGGGCATCTACTCACCGAGGACTTAAAAGACCATGCCGACATGAACCGGGAGCGGAGGGCACTGTCGGTGCGAGCCAACATGATAGCCCGCAGGTTTTCGCGTTGTACTGCTGGTGTGAAGGTCACGCTTTTTAAAGCGTACTGCACATCTCTATACACGTGCAGCCTGTGGGTTGACTACACCGAAAGGGCATACAGTGCCCTCCGTGTCCAGTACAACAACGCGTTCCGGGCGGTGTTGGGGCTGCCCCGTTTCTGTAGCGCATCAGGGATGTTCGCGATGGCACGCACTGATTGTTTCCACGCTTCTATGCGCAAGCTGTGTGTCCAATGCTATCTTGGCAATGATCGCCAACAGGCTGGACTGCCTCTATATCCGGCATTGCTGTGGCAGGCATATTGCTGTTCCAGGCGTAAGAAAATTATAATTATTGTGTTTGTTTTTATTTATTTTCATGACAAATAATGTAAATGAATAAGTGTAATTTTTATTTAATGTCGTGTATGTGTGTTTTTTTTTATTGAAATTTTGCGCCTAATAATTAGAATACTTGATATGTTATACAATTTTATTTGATTTTAATGATTTATTTAATTTAATTTTAGTGACATATTTTAGTTGATTTTTATTTATTTTATTGTATTGATATTTTATTTATTTTGATTTTATTGATTTAATTTGAACGTTTAATTTGATTGATTTATTTATTTATTAGATTTATGTGTCTTGAAATTTTATGGGTGAAATTACCTGAAATAAAAGGATTATTATTATACCATTTTAGCCAAAAGTTGTGCAGTCTTTCCGGTCCCGGAGATTTTCAGTTCGGTAACGGATGAACTGCTTGGGCTATATCTGATGGAGTAATTAATGGTAAAACCACCCGCGCGCTCGACTTCACGCATTCAACCACCCTCAGTGTGACAGATGGGCACCGACCAAATGCTGCGCTAGAGTGTACTCGTGGAGACAGCATCCGGACGGCACCCGTCAGTCACATTTTGTTCAGGTCGCTCCCAAGCTCTATATGCCCACCTCTCATCGCTCTGGAACATGCGATTCTGCGGGTACCGGTCAACTCGCCACTTATACCGCCGAATACGGTTAACCCATGCACAAACTTTCTGCTTCAGGAAGTCGATGCGCTCTGTGACACGGGACATGTATTCTCGAGGACTGATTTCATTCTCCGAAAACGCAAGCCTCACAAAGCGCATCACACGAGGTCGTGTATTGCCCTTCCTGAAGGAGAGTAGTTTGCCGATGAGTACCCTGACCCCATCAATACGCCTCTCGACCCTGCATTGCCAGGCCGGTGCAGCAGGCTTTGGCCGAATAGCTCCGTCACTATTCGGAAACTAACTATATTCAAATCGCTACCGAAACTCGGATACGCAAGAGGATAGCGGCTAGTGGTGTGCTGTAATTTAGTCATGTAACCAAGCCGGTAAACGACGCGTCCTAGAGGTGCGGGAAGATACTAACAGGGGTCGTGCTATTGCAGGTCCTCACCGGACACGGAAGTTTCGGGAGGTTCCTGTGTAGGATAAGGCGGAGGGAAACGCCCGAGTGTCCCCACTGTGAGAATCGCCCAGAGGACACGGTGGAGCATACGGTGGAGATTTGCCCCGCTTGGGCGGAGCCCCGCCGTGTCCTCGTGGAGGCGATCGGCGGCAGCGATCTCTCGCGCCCTGCTTTGGTCCAGGCCATGGTATGGAGCGAGAGGGAATGGGAAGCAGTCTCCTCGCGCAGTAATACTCACGAAGGAAGAGGCGGAACGGGTGAAGGAGGCTCAACAACATATTCGCCCACACGCCCTCAGCAACAGCCGCCGCAGGAGATGCCTGCGGCGTCGAACGTCACAAGACGATCTCCGGTCACCGTAGACCCGGACCTGCGGACGGCGAGTAGTGGGTAGCTCGCCGTCCGATCAGCACCAGGCCCGTGAATCGACGGCGCGTAGTATTCCACGCGTGCCTCAAAGAGAATTTATCAGCCACCACTGACGGGGCCCATCATGGCCGGTGTCTGCATGCCTAGGGGTAGCGGATAAATTCGTAGCGCAGATGCATATATTAATAGTTGATCGCTGACTGTTCACACCGCCGGCAAGGACTCGCTCCACAAGTTTAAGAGCTATCAAAGCTTCCTCGCTCAGCGTCACTCGCTCAGCGATGCTTGGTCGGTGGCCAGAACTCACGCCGAGAGACCAACCCGAGCGAGTGGTGCGAGTAACTGCCCGTCGCACACTATGGAGCTACTCACTGTTCACCAACTCGTTTTTATTTTGAAGCTCTACTCGCTCATCGCCGGCGGTTGGACAAATGCCTCAGGGGCTAGTTATAAGAGGTGTCCGAAGCGCTAGCTTAGTACGCTACGATTGCATAGGCTGCTCGTCAAATGCAACAAATGCCCAAATTTTTGTTGTAACTTTGGAGTCCTTTGGAGAAGGCTGACACCGGTCAAAGCACTACGCGACGTGTCCCGCAGACTATTCCCGTCGCAGCGGAAAAATAAGGTGTCCAAACTTTCCTCGGACTTATGAGGAAAAGACGAGAGTTGCCATCCACGCAGCTGTCTGCGTCAGATAAGAGGGCCTTAAACCTAAAAACTAGAAAGCTGACGTGACGCGACCTTCGGTGCTCCAACACCCGCGACATTAAGGTCACGATTGAGCAGAACCGAGGGTCGTAAGTGTTCGCTTAACAAATAGGGAAGTCCCATCTGACGAAACTAAAACTGCGGATGGCAGAGTCGTGACTTCAAAGTCCGAGATAGTCGAGGAGGTCGAGGATTTCTATGGGCACCTATAGTCAACGCAGACGGTAAAACCAGTGGAACATACTGCAGATGACCATCGAGCCGAATTAACGCGTCACTACACGGAGGACATCCGGGATGTCCACCAGTGCGAGATTAGGCGTGTTGTGTAAATACTCTTTTACATTGTCGTTTTTATGTTTCTATTCTAATATTTAAAATGAAGGCATCAATAATTCACTGTCACAGTCACAGCTCTGTCATATCATCTGTATAATTGTAACACAATAAAACCATAATTCGCAAATGTTTTTGAAGTGAAACTTTTAACGCGACTTCCAACAAGGTTGCGTTATACGTTTAATGCTACCATGGAGGGGGTATGAAAGCACCGTTGCGTTAAACGTTCAACGCTCCGGCAATTCCACATTACGAAGTTTCACTTCTTCTGCACGTAGGGACTCCACGCACAATTTTTTATCTTTTCTTTCTTGTATCAATTTATTGTGTTAAATAAATCGCAGTAAACGATGGCTTCCATAGTGCAACTTCTAAGATTAGACAAATTAGATGTCGATCCGGGGCCTTCAACCGCCGATCTAAAATATCGTTACTGGAAGGAGACTTTCATGAACTATTTGTCGGAAGAAGCGTATGAAGCAAAAATACCAGACGGTAAAACTAAAAATACTTTTTAACAATGTGTCACCTAACGTCTACTCATTCTTAAGAGAGTCAAAAGAATATTCGACAAAAATTCTGACGAAGCGGGAAACAGCTCTAATCTGGCTGCAGCTTTATCACGTAGACGCTGCTTCTTTTGCGGGGAAAACGTGCATCAGAGAATAAAATGCCTTTCATGCAACTTGTCAAAACTGCCGGAAAAAAGGCCATTTCGGCAAAGTTTGTAGGACGGGAGCCATAACAGATAAATCAGGTAGCAACGCTGCAGTACAACCGAAAGACTCAGATTTATCAGCAATTTCAGCGGCGTCACCGGCTAGTCTTCATTAGACTACAGTGTCAATCACCGTTAACGAACACAAAGCCGAAGCCTTAATCGACAGTAGGAGTTCCACGAGCTTTATAGAAAAAAATTTTGCTCGATATCTAAACCTGAAACGACATCCCTGGAAGGAAACCGTAACACTGGCTTCAAATAAATGGACTTTGCTCATAGATGGATTTTACTATGCAACGTTCAAGCTAAGCGAGCACATCTACAAGGAGAAGCCTCTTTACGCCTTAGAAGATCTCTGTGCTGATGTGATCATTGGTCATGACATTCTCAGCGACCATTCATCAGTAGAAATCAAATTCGGCGGCTCAGCAAAATCTCGTAAGATATTGTGACGACCTTATGTTGGCGACCTTATGGTGGAGACTGGCACGTTGGAAGTTTGGAACGCCGATTGAAAATTAAGAAGAATAAGGAAGACTTTTGTTTGAAGGGGACTTCTCCTAGCCCGCTCGAAGAGGGCACTTGTATCTATTTGATTATTCAATATAACGTATTAGTGCGCCATCCTTCTTTCTTTTATAACACAACACACATAAGCAGTCACTCTCGTACACCACACTCTCGCACCGCCAGCGAGTATGACAACCCCCAAGAACGTAAAAGGAATCTCCAGGGACCAGCATTAAGAGAAGGTGCTTCCAGGTCCCTATAAGTGGCGGCGAGCGCCGGTAACGAGCGCCGTATGTAAGAGTGACGGCAACGGTAACGGTGTGCGGTGGACAAACTGAGGACTGATGCAGTGACAGCCACCAGGATAAGAGGAGTATAGTCCAAGCTGAGTGGTTCTGTTTTAATTAGTGTTAAATAATATAAATAGAGCAAAATGCGATTCTTTTCGGGACACACGTATGAGGTGTGCCTCGAAGAATTTATCGACGAGTTTGTGTCGATGGCCATTGCCAGGGGGTGGCGAAAAAGCGATTATTCGTTAATTCTTGGTATTTGGTTTTTAACCATGCTGCGCATTATTTTTTTAAATATACGTTCCAGTATGAGATGGAATTTGACACGCTGTGCGCGGAGCTTAGGAGAGAATTCCCATGCAAGTGTGTGTCTTGCAAGCAGAGAATCAATCAGTGTTTTTATAATCTTGAGAGGCCGGACGTTGTGTCCGAGGCGGATGAACAGTCCGAGGATAATGTGAGCGAAGATAATCAAGTAATATTATTTTCTAGCTCAACAATTAAAGCATCGGAGAAGGACGATGATGACCAGAGCTGCACGGCCTAGTCAATGATGTCCAGGAATGTGAAGACTGCGGTCTAGGCGATGATGACCTAAGCTGTGAAAATGAAGATACAGAATCGGGTCGGTTATTTACAATTATTCCTAGTAATAATATTACAGAGAAACAAGAGATAATTGTAGTAAAAGAAACATTTGGCGAGCACGAGTCGAATGAAAATTTTATTTGTTTGGGAGTTGTTTCGGCTGATGTCGTCGGCATGGAACGCTGTGAGGTGGAAGTTCCGTCGGAGACACATGGTTCTGGTGACGATAATGTTGTTCAGGTTGATTATGTTTCTGCTGATGTTTGCGAGCAGGAGAGCTTCGAAATGGCGGTGGAGTCCAAAGAGCTGTGCGTACCAGTGGAAGTCATGCAAAATCCAGCTATTATTGTTCCAATAGGTGATGGTCCAGCGGATATCTATAGGGATGAAAACTGCATCATAAATATCACTTCACAACATCACAACATTTCACAGCAAACGGAGCGACGTTTTTCACAGAATACGCTGGAGGAGGCGATATGTGTCCTCCCGTATTATACGAAGAGGAATAATTTCCATTTCTTTGATAAACATAAAATTATTTTTGTATCAATGTTATTTATTCTAGCTGACGTGTATTGTCATAGCAACGTGACAAACAAGTTTTCGACCATAAATATAAGGTATGGATGTAGTAATTACGATGATCCAAATTTCTCGATAGAAATAAAAATATGCGAAAGAGGTCAAGAATTGCTTGTAAACTATTTATTAAAGCAATATTCTGTAATTAAATATAAGTTTTGGAAATTTAAGAAAAAATTTATAAATTGTTTGTTGAAAATTATTTTATTTTTAAAAATAATTTTAGAGAATAGACAGTGGTGTCAGATATCATTTGACATGACAAATAATTGTCAGATATCTGGTACGTCAAAGTTAGTACGGTTGACAATATAGTAAAAGTTTAAATTTTAACCGACTTCAAAAGTAGGAGGTTCTCATTTGCTTTGTTTTTTATGTAATATTAATCGTTGTGTTTTTGTGTGTTTCATGTACCTAATCGATATGATGAGCTGCACGGACGTGACTGAAGACTGATGGGAGATGTGACCACATACTATGAGAAAGAAATTAAATTTGTTAGGCGATTATTAGTGAGAAATAGGTATGAGTTTCTCCAGAGTGCGATTTTAATAAAGATGTTACTACGGTTAGGAGGCAGAGGGAATTGTGATCCTCTCTCCTAGGGAAAGATGTGTCTGGGTTTTTTGTCGGTTTATACCAGCTTTGTTTATGGGGTATAATGCCTTCGCAAAGTGGGATCGAGTTGATTCTGTATGGTGTGACCGAGCCCATGACAATTTTTATGTATTATTCATTTAGAGAGCATACTTCAAGTTATATTTATGGAGCACTCTGGGGGAAGTTCAGGAACAGCGAGTAGGTGTTCAGAACAGTGGTTGTTTTTTCTCCTGGTCTTCATAAACGTCCAATGGAGTTAAAATTAGTACAGTTTTGAATTTTATTTTTGTAAACCCCATCTGGGTAGATGCTAACTAGAGCATCTTAGGTCAGAAAATTTAGCAGAGCAGTGTGGCTTTTTAGAGAGGTTTTTACCTCACTGAAGCCATGTGCATTGCCGGGATATGTGGTGCGCCGAATGGCTTAATTAATAAAAGAAGAAGACCACTTTACTCGGGGTTCATTTTTGGCTATCCATAGGTGGACTCTGCTGCGACGAGTACCTCTCAAAGGTAGGGCCTTCGTAGTAGGTTTAGGTAGGCCTCAATCGGCTTTTCAAATATTCAAATGAATAGAAGACATACTAGCGTCTGCACTTCTATTCGTAGGGGCGTAGCTCATGTGACGACCTTATGTTGGCGACCTTATGGTGGAGACTGGCACGTTGGAAGTTTGGAACGCCGATTGAAAATTAAGAAGAATAAGGAAGACTTTTGTTTGAAGGGGACTTCTCCTAGCCCGCTCGAAGAGGGCACTTGTATCTATTTGATTATTCAATATAACGTATTAGTGCGCCATCCTTCTTTCTTTTATAACACAACACACATAAGCAGTCACTCTCGTACACCACACTCTCGCACCGCCAGCGAGTATGACAACCCCCAAGAACGTAAAAGGAATCTCCAGGGACCAGCATTAAGAGAAGGTGCTTCCAGGTCCCTATAATATGCAACGTAACGGAAGCTGCGGTGCCCCCTGTATCGCTTTTTAGTAATCTTTCAAATCATATTCGACCCATTGCTATTATTTGCTATAAAGTCAAGAAAATATTCAGAAGCTAATAATCAATTCATAAAAGATGAAATCAGTAAGTTCTTAAAATATCGGACCATTGAACCCAGTAAATCTCCATGGCGAGTTCAAGTCTTGGTAACAGGAGGTACAACGCACCGCAAACGTCTCGTCATTGAGTACTCATTGACGACCATTCACGGAACTGGATGCGTACCCGTTGCCGAACATAGAATCGATCGTATCGAAGGTGGCACAATACAACGTCTATAGCCAAATTGATTTACGAAGTGCATATCATCAGGTGCCTATAATGCCAACTGAAAAAAAATATACGGCTTTCGAAGCTTGTGGTAATTTATATCAGTTTACAAGAATGCCATTTAGAGTTACAAACGGAGTCGCTGCGTTCCAAAGAACGCTTAACTATCTCATATAACTAATATTATCAAGAAAAAAATCTAACAGGAACCTACTAATATTTACATGACGTCACAATTTGTGGCAAAACAGCAGTAGAACACGATCAGGATTTGTTTCGATTCAAGGAGGCCTAAATATAATCTCACTCTAAATGAGGACAAATGTATATACGGACAAGAGTCTATTAAGTTACTGGGATACAAAATTGAAAAGAATACCATTCGACCTGATGATGACCGTCTTAGTCCTCTAATGAATTTATCAGTGCCAACTGACTCGCGATCACTTAAAAGGACACTGGGCATGTTCGCCCATTACTCAAAATGGATTCGGAATTTTCTCTTTACTTTTGTTGCATGAAGTGTAAATAAATAAATAAATAATAATAATAATAAATCTTTATTGATCATTATAAGTATTGCAGTACATGGGTATTTGGTTTATACATCGTAAAATTACAGATTTGCTACAATTTTAGTGGGTACAGTTCTGATCTAACTAGGTTACTGTAATAACCTGTATGAAGGCGTAACAGTTCCAATCCCCCATGGATTACAAGAATATGTATCCTTATTATTTTGTACATTATGTTTTTACTGCTACAAAAATATGTTATAACTAATTGTAAGCGACAAAAAGTAAAAAACGAATAAATATATATATATCTATATATATATATAAGTGAGAACAATTTTGAAAAAAGATGTGCCAAAAATAAAAATTAAAAAAAAAACTATTTCTATGTGGGTGTGTGTGTGTGGTGGATGAGCTTGTGTGTGTGTGCGTGCAAGTGTGTGTGTAGGTGGTGGTGTGTGTGGTTGTGTATGTTTGCTTGTGTGTATAAGCGTATGAGTCGAGTGTGTGTTGTGAGTGTTTGTTGTGTTAGATATTATGTTGAGAGTGTTATGCTCCATTTCACTTACCCTTAAATAAGCATTTGTTCTGTTTCGTCATATGTATAGTTTAGAAGAAATGAATAGATCATTTTCTTACAGTTATGATGTGTTAAGCCGTATACTGGACAATGTTTATTTATTTATTTATTATTATTTTTATATTATTTAAATAAGCCCCTTGACTAAAGTTTCTGAATTTCCTTTCGGATAAGACGCTGTCGATGCCGATATAATGGAATCAGCCCTAACGGTCATAAATCAGAACGAGATATTTACCGTTGAGACTGATGCTTCAGAACACTCTTTAGCAGTTTCACTGTCTCAGAATGGCCGTCCCGTAGCTTTTTTTCTTACGCTCACTTAACATTTCCGAACGCCGACATTCTTCGATAGAAAAATAAGCAAGTACTATCGTTGAATCAATAAGAAAATGGAGGCATTACCTCATTGGTAGACACTTTTTATTGATACAGGCCAACGATCTGTCTCTTTTATGTTTAATCAATCTCATAACAGCAAGGTCAAAAATGAAAAGATAGAGAGGTGGCGTCTTGAGCTATCAAATTATAAATACGATATAATTTACCGACCAGGTAAAGACAATATTACGGCTGATACTCTCTCCCATGTGTGCTCAAGTATGACCACGGATAGACTGAATGAGTTACACAATTACTTGGGACATTCCGTATCGTACGGATGTTTCACTGGGTACGTTCTAAGAACCTGCCTTACTCTGTAAATGATGTCAAGAAGATAACATCTGAATGTCGTATTTGTGCAGAAATCAAACCAAGGTTTATGAAAAAGCAGGAACCGCTCATAAAAGCAACTACTCCATTGGAAAGACGTACATTGATTTTAAAGGACCTCTGCCAACTAACACTGAAAATCGCTACATCTTGACGATAATTCAAGATTCCCATTTCCTTACCCATGCAAAGATGTGTCTGCTGGTGCCGTAATAAAATGCTTGAAGGACTTATTCACTACTTATGGGGTTCCACAGTTTATACATTCAGATCGTGGAACAGCCTTTATGTCCAACGAATTACGGAGCTATTTGATAACAAATGGAATTGCATGCAGTCGAACCACACCATACGAGTATAATCCGCAAGGAAACGGTCAAGTCGAACGTTTAAATGGCACCTTATGGAAGACAGTAAAACTATGCCTAAAAGCTAAGAATCTGGAAATAGAAAGCTGGGAGCAAGTGTTATGTTCGCTCATTGCTGTGCACGACCACCAATGCCACACCTCATTAAAGATTTTTCAGACATACCTACACGTCGAACTGTAAATGGGGAATCAATGCTAACATGGCTCTTGGAATCAGGCCCTGTTTTGATGTGAAAAAAATCACAGAACATCCAATACGATCCCGAAGTGGAAGAAGTGGAGCTTTTAGAGACTAATCCATTATATTCTCATGTGAGGTTACCAGATGGCCGTGAAACTACCATATCAAACAGGCAGCTAGCACCTCTTCCGGTGTCGCTGGTGGAGAGTGATGAAAATTCCGAAGATCACTATGAGGATGCCGAGGGTGACGCAGAGATTCCAACTGGAAATGCTCAAGGATCACCAATAGCTGAGGACTCTTTCGCTCATACTGCTGTATTACCTCGGCGTTCCACATGAGAGAAGAGAGCTCTACCATGTGGTGTAAATACTCTTTTATATTGTGGTTTATATGTTTCTATTCTAATATTTAAAATGAAGACATCACTTAGGCCCCGCGGACAAAACCGGGTTGTAAAATTGAACCCCTACGACAACCTGGGTTGACAGCCGATTATATATTTTTTTTTTCACTTAAATATTTTTTTTTTTTGTTAAACTCACCGGTGAGTTTCTGGGGCTCAGAGGTTAATTCACTGTCTCAGCTCTGTCATATCATTTGCATAATTTTAACAAAATAAAACCATAATTCGCAAATGGTTTTATCTTTTCTTTCTCGTATCAGGGCGGCTCTCGGACAGCTAAAGAACAACAAGGCACCTGTTGATGACGGAATAACGACAGAGCTCCTTAAAGCGAGCGGCGCTCCAGTCCTGAGAGAGCTAGTGAGTCTCTTCGACTCCGTCATCCAAGAAGGTACAACGCCTGAGGCGTGGAGTGAAGGTGCGGTGGTTCTGTTCTTCAAAAAAGTTGACAAAACCTTGCTGAATAACGATGTTCGTGACGAGGGTCGTCACGAACCGTTTCGCCAGGAGACTTGACGAGTTCCAGCCACCACAACAAGCTGGTTTTCGAAAAGGCTTCAGTACCGTTTACCACATCCATTGTACGGAACCGCACATTATTTTTCATACTCACGCGCCGTTCATTCTGTGCGCTCAGCATTTTGTACCTATCATTAAGGTTATTTGTATAAGTACATTAATTCGATAAATCAGTGTTCAACGGACATTCGCGGTGGTCGGTTTTATTTCATCATCATCCCCATAGAATCGCCCCGGTACTATCATTAAGTGTAGGGATCCCCTACATTTATTTTGGTCCTTCGAGCCGGATGATGATGAAATAAAACCGACCACCGCGAATGTCCGTTGAACACTGATTTATCTGAGAGAGAGCTAGTTACTGTTCAGCAAAATGTACAGACCAAGGAGTACAACAAGCCGCTGTGTACTCCTCGGTCTGTACAATTTGCCGAATTTGGCATTTGTAGACTACGAGAAAGCCTTCGACTCCATCGAAATATGGGCAGATCTGGCCTCTCTGCAACGATGTCGAATTGACTGGCGTTGCATCGAAGTGTCAAGATGTCTGTATGACGCTGCCATGATGACTGTTCAGATCCAAGATCAGAAAACCAGCCCCATCCAACTGCTCGGAGGGGTGAGACAGGGGGATGTGATATCCCCGAAACTTCACCAACGCGCTGGAGGACATCTTTAAGACGCTGGACTGGACTGGACAGGGTATCAACGTGAACGGGGAGTACATCTCACACCTTCGCTTTGCCGATGAATCGTCATAATGGCAGAGACGGTCGTACAGTTAAGCCGAATGCTGCACAGCCTAAATGGAGCCTCGCGGCGGGTAGGCCTTGGGATGTATTTGGACAAGACGAAAGTCATGTACAATTCACATGTCTTGCCGAGTCCAATCCGCATTGAAGGGTCGCTTCTCGAAGTTGTGAAGGAGTATGTCGTCTGTCGTCGAGTATGACCTAGGGCAAGTCATCCAGCTCGGTAGAAACAACTTTCAGAAAGAAGCCAACAGAAGGATCCGGTTGGATTGGGCATCATTTGGAAAACTTCGTCAGGTCTTCTCGTCCCCTATCCCGCAATGTTTGAGGACTAAGGTTTTCAACCAGTGCGTCCTGCCCGTTATGACATACGGTGCCGAAACGTGGATACTGACGGTCGGGCTGATCCACAAATTCAAGGCCGCTCAGCGCGCTATAGAGCGGGCTATGTTAGGAGTTTCTTTGAAGGATAAAATCAGGAATGAAGTTGTCCGAAAAAGAACCGAAGTAACCGACATAGCTTGCAGAATAAGCAAACTGAAGTGGCAGTGGGCTGGACATGTTCGTCGAAGGACCAATGGCCGATGGAACAGACGAGTCCTGGAGTGGAGACCGCGTATCGGCAAGCGTGGTATGAAACGCCCCCCATCTAGATGGACCGACGACTTTAAGAAAGTTGCTGGGATAGACTGGATGCGGAAGGCGAGGGACAGGCTGTTGTGGCGCAGCCTGGGAGAGGCCCATGTCCAACAGTGGACTGCGATAGGCCGAGTTGATTGGAGTCCTTAACATGTTCTGTGTAAGTGAGTTTCATTTTCGTTATGGTCTGTCAAATTGATTTCCTTGGGGTGAGTGTGTTGTATTACTGATGCAGAGAACACGACAAGGAAATATTAAAAAGGAAAAGACCCCGAAAACTGGTCCTTGAACGGCAGCACTTGATGTAATTCGTTACACAGAAACTCATAGAAAAATATTGAGCACCCAAAACGCACCATAATAAACTCGCGCCTTATGCTCCTTTACAGGGTGTAAGGTACATGAACGCACATACGTGTTCCAGTGATTCAGTACATGATTCTGGACACCCTAGCGTTGGAATTTTCGTCGGCTTTTTCTTAATTTTTGAAAAAAAAATGCGTTTTTTTTTACATTTAACTGTATAAAATCGTTAAACCTATCTGCCTCAATGACATTTTTAATAAAAAAATAGTTCACTTTTTTCGCAAAAAAATGCAATGTAAATAAAATTACAAGAAGCTCCCTGCTAAGCTGATTTCCTAAGTTCACCGGAGGTCATCGCGGGCCCAGTAGGTACGCACGCAACATCGGGCAAAGACCGCCGACGTTCTTTTGTCGGCAAATGCTCACACAGACCTATGAATCTAACAGACGCGACACGTTAGGCATTTTCAGTGTCTACAAAAATTGATATCCCATTGCCTACTTTTATTTGAACTTATTTTGAGGGGAGGTTATTTTTATAGAACTTCATCGAAGTAAGTAAAGATCTAAAAAAAATGTGTTACAGTTTACTGATAACGACATAATTCTTAGATACATTTTTGTTATCAACAAAGTTAAGTTAAGTAATACAATAAAACAACGTTACTTACTCATTTCGTTAAAACCATATTCCTACATTTCGTATACCTACATCAAAATAATTACTGAGTAAGTAGGTAGTAGGTACAACTTACTGCGATTGTACAGTCTGTTGTTCGCGAATTTTGGTTGTTACCGTAAAGTTATCAAAAACATGTTATTTTTTGTGTTAGTGTCATCATCATCATTCTCCCGCCCTTATCCCAATTTATTTGGGGTCGGCGCAACATGTCTTTTTCTTCCATACTCCTCTATTAGTCGTCATCTCTGTAGTCACCCCCTTTTTACCCATATCCTCTTTCACACAGTCCAACCATCATTTCTTTGACCTCCCTTACTCTTATAGCCATCCACATCCATACACAAGACTTTCCTCACGACATTTTCTTCATTCCTCCGCATCACATGCCCATACCACGATAACCGATTTCCATACAACTTTTCAGTCAGCGGTGCCACTTTCAGACTTCCTCTTGTATACTTATTCCTAATTCTATCCATGCGCGTAACACCACACGTCGCTCTTAGCATTCTCATCTCAGCTGCATGCAATTGCTTTTCATTCATCCCTTTTGTGGCCCAACATTCTGAACCATACAAGACAGCAGGTCTGACCATTGTTTTACAAATCTTCCCTTTAAGTTTTAGGGGAATGCAGGAGTCACAGATAGTCCCGGTGACCTGCCGCCATTTCATCCATCCAGTGTTAATTATGTGCTTAACAGTCCGATCTATTTCGCCATCGCTTTACACAAGTGAACCGAGATACCGAAAATCGGAGCAGACTGGGAGAAGCGCGCCATCTAGCACTACAGCTTCAGAACTGGAGAGACCGCCGAAATCGCAGGACATGTATTCAGTTTTGGTTCTGCTGATTTTCAAGCCCACTTTCTCCAGTTTCTGTTGCCATTTCTCCAATCTGCTCTGGATCTCAGGTCCATCTTCATCGACCAGAACAATGTCGTCGGCAAACAGCATGCACCAGGGTGCCTCCTCCTGTATTTCCGACGTAAGAGCGTCCATAATCAACAGGCAGAGGTAAGGACTTAAAGCCAACCCTTGATGTAAGCCAACAGCCACACTGAACTCATCGGTGTTGCCAGCAGCCGACCGGACGTAGGTACTAGATTGTCTGTACATAGCACGAATCAACTGAACATACTTGGCAAACCTTTCTCTTTCAAGGCCCACCACAACACATCCCGAGGTACCCTATCATACGCTTTCTCAAGATCAATGAACACCATGTGCAAGTTCTTGTGCACACTTCTGTACTTCTCGCACAATTGACGGAGAGCGAAGGTGGCGTCCATTGTCCCTCGACCTGGCATAAACCCAAACTGGTTCGGGGTAATCTCACTCTCCTCTCGCAATCTTTTCTGTCTCCCATACTTTCATAGTATGTGACATGAGCTTTATCCTTCGATAGTTGTTGCAGTCCTGTACATCCTCTTTATTCTTGAAGATGGGCACTAGCGAACTATTGCACCATTCTTGAGGGATCACTTCTTCATACAACAACTTATTGAAGATTAAAGTCAGCCACATACATCCATCCTCTTTTAAACACTTACATACTTCTACTGGTATGTCATCAGGGCCCATGGCCCTGATCCATCCTCTTTTAAACTCTTCCATACTTCTACTGGTATGTCATCAGGGCGCATAGCCGCGCGCGTGACCCCATAGCACCGACACCAGACAAGAGGTGCTTCTGCTGACTGTGATGTAGGTTCCAGCCTCAGCCACTACGGCTCGCACGGGTGCCTATGCTATGTTACAGCGGGCGGGGGTTGCTCTCCCTTCGCGCCTCCAGTTTTTATATACACTCTAGGGGTAGCAGCCAAAGGACTACGAGCAGTCAGGGTGCCCCGATTCGGATTTGTACAAAATTCGACCTATTTTAACCATGAAGTAACCTAAACAAACATAGGTCATAGATTATATATATAAAAAAGGGGTTGTTTCCTCGCTTTTTCTTTCATAGAGGGGGGGGAGGGGTCTACACCCCGTCCCCCTCCCCCCAAATTTCATCCCTTAATTCCACGGCAGATTAACTGGAAACAATCAGTGTTGTAAAAGAGATGTCAACAAAAACAATTCATATTCTGTTCCCTTCACTTTGAAGAGAATCATGTTTCAACCGGACAATGAATAAAATAACACTGCGTGATGATGCTTTACGTTCACCATAATGGTAAGTAACATTGTTTCTTATAAAATTGTCCAACATGATTGCGTAGTGGGTGATAAATGATAGTGATGACTTCAAGTGCAACACTTGCCTAAGGGGCACAAAGAGTGACGCAAAGAATGTGTTTGAGTGTAGTCCTAAGATAAATTGCCAAAATAAGACAAACTTGTTTATTTGGTTGCACTAAGTGTACTTAATCCTTTTAAAGGAGTTTTTTAATATTACCAGTAGTCTGCTTTTTGTGTCAATGGACTTTTAAATTATATTATGAGGACTTTTAAGTATATAAGCAGTGTTATTCTGTAAAAATCTCCCTATGAAAACTTGGATGAGGTGAACATTAAGTGAGCTTATGTACGATTATTTAGCTCATTATCCACTCGAGAGCTACTGAACTAGTGAGCTATTGAGCGAGTGAGTGAAAAGTGCACTCAACGACCGAACGAGAACTCTTCTCAACCTACAAATTGCAAATTAAATGAGGCCATTTAAAATAATAAGTAACAATCCTAATAATAAAATTGAGAAACATCAAACATATTAATAATTTTATTGCTTCTTTACAGCCTGTAATTCCATCAAATATGTCTGGCATTTTAATTGAAAGTGATCAAAATCAAGACGAACTCTCAACATCTGGATATGGTGCTCTGAATATGGTATTTAGTCACTAGCACGTCCGCTGCGCCAGGTTTAGCCGCTAACGTCTCCGCTGCACCAGATTTGGCTGTTAGCACCTCCACTGCACCAGGTTTAGCCGCTAGCACCTCTGCTGCGCCAGATTTATCGGTATGACTAGCTTCAGTTTTTCTTGTCATCATTATTTGCGAATTTGATCTCAATGATAATATGTCATCGACTGAATTAAGACTGTGTGGGAGATATCTCTCGCTTGTCTTCAATATCTATTAAAGCTTACTTTTATTTTATTTGATTTCAGGTACACATTTAAAATGATTAAGAAATTAAAGGACAAATGACAAAAACAGTCCAAAAAGAAAAGTCAAAAAGAGACTTAATGAGAAAGTTAGAAAACAAACGAAAAAAAAAATGTCTTCAGTAATAATTTCTTTCCCTTTTAAATCTTTGATAGATCTAAAAGGGAAAGAAATTTATTAAATTCAAAACCCCAAGCTTTGTTTATTAATTAAAAGTGTAATAGAGGTATACATGAATTTGAAATACAAATATTGTGGGCAGAATTACTACTACTCTACTGAAAGAATATCACACAGAAATTACCTGAACAAAATTGTATTGTTCAGAAATGAATGAGATTGATTTGTTTAATATAAAGACTTTATTATAGTTATTGTTGACTTTTAATTAAAACCCAAAAATCATCTGCATGTTAGAAAAGATATGTGTTGGAGATGTCCGTGCCTGGAGCCCACTGCGGATTCAGCGTCATTTGTTTTCTTTGAACTTGTTGCCTCCGTCTCGAAGGTCTACTTAACGCAAGGCTCTAGAATAACACTAACACTGTTACTTTTCATTTTAATTGACACAAAATATTCGATGTACCTACTTACTGCATTTCGTTTCTTGTAATAGCTAAAAGCATAAATTCCAAGACACTAAAAAAAAACTGACTTCAAATAATAAAAAAAAAAAATTTTTTCAAAAAACCTGGCTGAAAAACAAGTTGGTGGGAGTTATTTTAGTTCAATTATTGATTTCATGCAACAAACTACGAGGTGCATTCAATAAGTACCTAGCCTCATCGCCAGAGGGCGCTGTAGTTTCAAAAGAGTTTTACCACAGTGTAGCACATTCTTTTTTAATTCTTTTTTCAAATTTTCATTCCAATCCCTTCATTTTTTGTTTTAATTTGACAACTTATGGAAGCGAACGTGTCGATCGGTTTTACAAAAATGGAAAAAGAGCAATATCGTTCGGTGATTCGATTCCTATTTTTGGAAGGGAAAACGCGCATCGAAATCAAAGAGCGCTTGGATGCTGTGTACGGTGACTCTTCTCCATCGATGGCCACCGTCAAGAATTGGTTCAACGAGTTTGCACGTGGCCGTACGTCGGTTTTTGATGAACCACGTCCAGGTGCACCGAAAACAGCTGCTACGGAGGAAAACATTAAAAAAATCCATGATCTCGTATTGGCAGATCGCCGATTGAAGGTTCGGGAGCTAGCTGAGACTGTAGGCATTTCAGAAGGAACAGTGCATCATATTCTTCACGAGGAACTCGGCATGAGAAAGCTGTCGGCGCGATGGGTGCCGCGTTTACTCACACCAGAAAACAAGCGCAACCGTGAGACCACATCGGAGACGTGTTTGGCGCTGTTTAAGCGGAATCCAGCGGAGTTTTGCGTCGTTTTGTGACCGTCGATGAAACCTGGATCCACTGGTACACACCAGAGACCAAGGAGCAATCAAAACAATGGATCCAGACCGGGGAACGTGCTCTAAAGAAGGCGAAAACTGTAAAATCGGCCGGAAAAGTTATGGCCACCGTTTTCTGGGATTCACAAGGTGTGATCTACATCGATTACCTCGAGAAGGGTAAAACAATTACAGGGCTTTACTATGCCGATTTATTGGGCCGATTCGACGCCGAATTAAAGAAAAAACGACCCCATCTGGCGAAGAAAAAAGTGCTGTTTCACCACGACAACGCACCGGTTCACACGTCTGCCGTTGCCATGGCCAAATTGGTCGAATTACGCTACGAATTGCTGCCCCATCCACCGTATTCTCCAGATTTGGCCCCTTGTGACTTCTTTCTGTTTCCTAATCTGAAAAAATCACTCGCCGGGAATAGATATGGATCGAATGAGGAGGTTATCGCCGCCACGGAGGCCTATTTTGCAGAGTTTGACAAAAACTATTTTTCGGACGGGTTAAAAAAGTTGGAGCATCGCTGGGCTAAGTGTATCGAACTAAAAGGAGACTATGTTGAAAAATAAATTGCCACTTTTCCAAAATTTTCGTTTACTTTTTGTAGGCTAAGTATTTATTGAATGACCCTCGTACATCAGACTGCTTGAAAAGTGACTTGTTTGGAACTTTTCATTTGATTTTTCTGGTTTTTGAAAATGTTTTTTATTTTTGTTCTAGACACTTCAGTGAGATAGATTTTTGGAATCGCCTTCTCGAACCCTTTATTTTGGTACCCCACTTAATATAGTTAGTCGACTTTCATTTTTTTCTTTTTCACAATTTATGGCGTCTGGTGGTCACCATATTTTATTTTGATTACCGTCATGTCATTAGTAGCACTCGCAAGATTAAAATAAATCAATTGACGTAAGAATGATTAAAATCGGACCACGCTTTCGGTCTCTAAAACACCTCAAAGGAACAAATATTCATATATTTAATCATAAATACATACATAGGCTGATAAACACATTACCCTTGCGTCGCGCAGTCGGGTAAAAAAGAAACTACGTATTGCAGGGTTCTGGAAAATCACGGTGCTTCTAACCTTCTGGTCGCGAGAAAACTACACCTTAGAAGCGTTCTAGCGCTGCGTGTCTATACTGTTTTGTTCAGACGACTAATTATTGTTTCAGCGTGAACATTAGTTACTCTTGTCAAAATGTAGCATTTCCTTTGCTTTTATGATAGCCTCTCTATTACGTGGTAACATATTACCTCAATGCCACTGGTAAAAATACCCGTTGATATTGTACCGTAAAAATATGAAAACATTCTCACAATCTTTTATCGATGTTTTTAATAAGAGATATCGATATCGGCTACCCTATTATCCGCCATTTTATCCTCTCAGTGAAGTGTAGGTATGGCACGTTTTTCTTGTAGGTATATCCAGTCCATATGATTTATACGAGTAAGTCAGTGTTTTTTTGGCGGGATTTTGTCGAGTGAGTGTTCGTTTATCCTATTGGATATTGTGATGTAAAATTGGTGTAGTTTTGTGTCTCAAGTGTAAACGCAAATGGACAATATGTGGAAATATTGAAACAGGCGCGATCTCAGTAAAATGGAGCTGAGAATTTTATTGTAGTATTGACTACTTCAGCGAAGTGAGCCGAGAAGGCTGACTCAACAAATTTGTTGCCAAATACTGCAAAAAACATTAGAATGTGTTACATCTGCATTCTGAAAGAAAAAAAGTTAAAATACACTACGTAATACTAGGTAATATGGTCAAAGGACTTTAGCCTTCCTTTCGAGGTAAATAAATAAAAAAAAATTGACATCACATCATTGATTTTTCCTCTTTCTAATTTTAATTTTTATGATGTACTATCTATGTTTTTTCTACTAGTATACCTAATAATCTCTTGTGGATTTTTCTTTCATGTTACGAGTTCAGTCAGGGGTTTATATAGCAAAGACACTATTATATAGATTATAGGGTATATCTGTGGTATTATTGGTTGGGTTCAGCGGCAGTGTGTGTTCATACAAATTGTTTTATAGCTGAAGTGGATTTTTCTCCGTCGAATAATTAAAACAAGTTTTGGTTTTAAAAGATGTGTTTGCGTTATTGTTTCGGTTCAACCGTACAATTTTAAGACACATCTAAATTGTGCAGGACGGTCGTAGATAAGGTGATCATTTTCTTTCGGTGATCTCATCTCATCTTGCTCGATTTCTTGTGGTTTGGGTTTTTGAAAGCGTTTGTGCAAAACCGTTTCCAGTTGCTTGTTGCTGGGTACAGAATTATTATTGTGTATGTTTGGTATTACGTCCTATAATCATAATTTCCCATGCAGTGAATAAATTGTATTCATCTTGGTTTTGTTGTAGGGGTATCTAGAAATTTTGTTTATACCAAAATTAGTAGTTGGAATGGTTCTCTTGCTTAGGGTAGGACCAATTTGTGTATCGCTAGGTTGTTCCAAAAAAATAATTATCAGTTGCTGTTAGTTTGATTTAAGGGCATTTCTCTGTAAGCTCGTGCAGGTCCCATATAAATGCTGTCCTGGCATTTTTTTTTAACATTTCGCTTGCCCGCAAGAATACTGTGTTAACTCTAAAAACATACTTTTTCAGGAGAAGCGATTTAAGTTTTTAACAAAAAATATTGTGGTATATCCATAAGATAAACAGATTATTTTTTATTATTAATATGTATTAGTATGTACTCTATAATTATCTTTAAAGACATTACTCTATTTACCATTATTTATTAAATTATTTACACTTTTTACCAGTTGTGACTGTATTCTTTTGAATTTTACTTTTGTTCAAGATGTTTAGTTTAAAAAGAAAACAGTATTGATTAATTTTGAAATAAAACTGACTGTAACTTCTTCAGTTATTTATAAAAAAATACAAAAAAAATACTGTAATGGCGACTCATGGTTTTTTATTGATAAAATTATTTATTTAATTTTTACGCCCTGTAGGTTCCGAGAAAAAAAACATTAAGTGGCTTATCATCTTTATACTTGATATGGGGTCGCTTTGATTGCCCCCGTTTTTTGTATGTAATAAGAAAGTAGCACAGGAAACAAAAACAGAGTAACAGAGAGAGTAACAGGAAATAAAAACAAAAATTAAAAAAATTGTTCAGTCATTAGTTTTTGAATTCAAACACTCCAAAGTTCACCAGGGTGTGTTTGATAACAGGGGTAACATTGAGAATTGATTTCAGAGCTATATTATGGTAAAAAAACACGTTTTGTAGTATAATCAAATATCATATTATGAAATAGACAAAATGTAGTGAATTAAACACAAAATCTTAGTAACAAAACAACAGATTCCTTACAAATAATCAGCCTTCTAACAAAACAACAGATTCCTTATGAATAATCAGCCTTCTGCTTTATTATTGCACTTTAGTGCTTACAAAAGTTACTAGAAAAATCGTCAAAATCAACGTGTACTCCTAAAGTAGTAATAAACTTTAAAATTATATTTAACTACGATAAGTATCACATACAGTCTTTTAATTTAAACATTGAGATCAACATTTGTGTCGTTAGATTTCAAATTGAAGTAAGTCCAAAATGATTTAATTAATAAAAAGCGGTTTTTTATTCTGTTCGAGTAAGGGTTTTTTGTTATCTCATTTTGAGGGTGGTGTGACTATCAAAAATCGGATTCTCTATCATCCTTTTTATCATTGTTTCTATGAAATGTTTATAGATTACGAGAAAAACTAATTTCTAATTTGGATGTAGATTTATTTTGTCAAAATGAACTTCGGACCTAGTGCAGTTTGAATTAAAATATGATC
This sequence comes from Polia nebulosa, assembly GCA_951329385.1. NCBI lineage: Eukaryota > Metazoa > Arthropoda > Insecta > Lepidoptera > Noctuidae > Polia > Polia nebulosa. Next base: position 11,952,599 of record OX589600.1, on the reverse strand, counting down.
AGGGGACGGACTAAGGAAAAAACAATGATAATAGGTATTATTTTTATTTAGGTATTTTTTATGAATAAAATTCAAACAAAAAAATAAACGAGTCATGAGGACTTGTTATTTTTAGTATGCACAATAATATTAGTAATACCTATTTAAATATTTTTATGAAATAAAATCAAATAATAAAAGTCACGAGGACTTGTTATTTTTGCAGTATGCACAATAATAATAGTAATACACAACACTTAGTCTTCATCAACATTTTGTGACATCTTTTTTTATACATATAGTTTTGTTAAATATTCACTTGAACACTTTTAGTACTTATTTTAATAATGGCACTATTTAGTCAGTCGATAATTAAAAAGGGTACTTTATTAAATATTATGTTATACTATAAAAATCAATCACTGTATTAATCTGAAAGGTTGCCATATTGGCGGAGGTTAGTATATTGCTGATACTGAACTACTTTCCCTAAGGAACCCATAGTGAATTCGCGAAAAAACTGTCAGTTTTTTTTGCGAATTTATTATGTGTTCTTTAGTGAAAGTTGTTCAGTATCAGCAAAATAGTAAACTCCGCGAATAAGACAAGCTTACAGTTGTACACCCTGTATATACTTATATGTAATATTTTTATACAATACAATACCATATCTTACTAAGCTCTATAAATAGCACTATTTAGAATATTAATTTCACAAAATACCAAATTTATACAAAGTTTAATACTTCCTCAATTTCCTGTTCACAGCAGACATCACTTTCTCGAGCTTCTAAATTTTCTGTGTTACTCTCCAAAACATTTTTATAAAAATTCAAAAACTCCAATTCAGACCAATCAGGTCCATAATGTTTCGTTAGTAAATTTTTGACGTCTCTCAATTTTAAATGGTTCACAGCAATGCCTGTATTTAATTGCTCTGGTATCATGTCTCTTAAGTTTTTGTTAGGTCGTAGCAAAATTTTACTGACGCCGGTATCGCTTTGGTATGACATTTCTCCTCGTGCTACAATTCTTCGTGTGGTTTTACCTCTTCTCAGTATCACGCGTTTAGTTTTACTTATTTGAAAATGCCATTGGTTGCAGTTTTTGAAAGTGTCTCTAACAACTGAACGAAAGTCGTATACTGGTATTTCTGTGCCCAAATTGTAAACACGAGCATGGTTAGCTATAATCTCCTCGTATTCTCTTGGCTCAACAATTGATTCCAATTTTCTGATCTGTTTCTCGGTCATAGCAAAAACTCGATCTGCGGGTAAAAGCGAATGGCCCGTTACCGGAAATATTATTTCTATCGTTTTCAATGTTGATGGTGCCTCTGAAAGCCACTTACTGGCCATACCGATTAAAAAGCTATTTTTATTTTGCCCCCCACACCCGTCTGCCATTAATCTGATAGTTTTTATATTTCGAAGATCAAGAGAATTTAAGCAATGCTGTACTGCACTGCATATTTCGTTCGCTGATTTCGAAGTGACATTTTCTGTCCACAGGTAGGCCATTACATTGTCTTTGTTAAGACAACTATGAGAAGAACCTATGACTACCGTGAAATTATAAAGATACAGCTGCCTGGAGTAATAAGTTGCCTGATCCGGCACTTTGGGAAGAGGAAGATTCTTTTGGCAGTCAAAGCTTAGCGTAATCATATCATCCCTTTCTTCCCTTAATTTGGCAAAAAATGCCTTCGCACGTAATTTATGGATACGCAGTGTAGTCATCAGAGTTTGTTTTTCAGCTGCAATGTTTACATGCTTTATTTGTTCAGTCAATTGAAGGCAAGTTGAGCAGACATCTTGTCGAGGTGTACCGAAACCGATATTAAAATATCTGGTAAAGATTTTTCTAAAAAACGCGTGTGTCACACACATCCCTGGAGGAGCTTGATCATTATAGAGTTGGAATATTTTCATAATATTTAAAGATGGATTTAAGTAAACACGTTTGCTATCCTTTCCTCGAGTGTAGTGAACTTCCAAAGGTCTGAATCCTTGAATAAATTTTTGAACCGCCTCCTTCCTAGCTCTGAATTCGAATTCTTTACGATCACCACCCCTCCGCTCTTCAGCCATCAAACCAGATTCATGATGTCGTGCTAGTACTCCTCTCAGTCGAGTCGGTCTAATGCTAAGAATGCATAGAATGCTTTTTTGCAAACATTGACTAATGCACCTGTTTGATGTTTTCTGACATAATATTGTACTGACATCCGTTTCGTGACTCTGCTGTTATCTCTTGGACGCTTTCTTTGAGCCTGTGATGTTTTACAATATTTTAAGATAAAATTGTCTTGATATATCTTGTTTTTGGTGTATTAGAAATTTCTATGAAAATTGAACATGTCATTGGATGATAATTTTCTGCATTGGTATTTTTGTTTACGATTGTGATTACATGCTGGCATGACTGGAAGACCAGGTGCCGTATACCTGAAATCAATAAAATTAATATTATATGGACCCAAATAATATTTTGAAAATAAAAGCTTATATTAGATTAGACGGTCCATATTATGAACCACAGCTTTAAAAAAATTAAAAACTTTTAAGCACATAATGGTTTAAAATTCATCAACTTTCTATTTCAAAAAAACCGATCAATATATTGAAAATCTATTTTTTTATCACACTCTAACAAAGGAATTAAAATCTATAAATGGTGATTAATTTGGTCTCAGAGGGAACCGAGGCAATATGATAGTTTCGCTATCTTTCTTGTGAGTGTTTTCAATGTACCTACAATCACTCTTCTATACAGCATCTATCACAGTTTTGCAATAGTTGTTTTCATGCTGATTATTTGATAAATTCGCTAAGAAAATAAAATGATGATCGTAACACACAAACATTAATAATATATAATTATAATAAAATATAATATCTGATTGCATACGAGCACCACGTGTTCTTTACGGCCCTGGAGAACTTACCGTTTTTGCTTCAGTTGCTCGCGTTTGGTTTGATTCTTTTGCACTATTCGCTTCCGTGCCTTATCAGGAGGCACGATTTGTATTTTCTCCATTGATTTTCTTGAAATAACTGAACAAATTTATTAAAAACACGACACGACTTCACACGCGTGGCGACAATCAGCCAGCACACAACTGGGCGCCATTTTGAACGATCGCGTCGCTCTGATTGGCTCAATGCGACTTGTTGCGTTTTGATATAACATGTCAAATGGACTTGGTTCAATTTGAAAAAAGGGGTGTGTTTTAAACTTTTTTTTTTTTTTTTTTTTTTTTTTATGTTTGATAGGCTCGCGTTTGACCACTATCTCACCTGATGGTAAGCGATGATGTGGTCGAAGATGGAGCACGCTTGCCCAGAAGCAACCTATTCACTCTTGACTTAAAGACTCCCAGGTTGTATCTTACAGGAAACACAGACTCCGGTAGAGAATTCCACTCTCTAGCTGTACGTGCAATGAATGTTTTCTCAAAACGCTTTGTGCGTATGGATGGGATGTCCACCATGAACCGGTGGCACTTCGCCGTACGTCTTGTGGTCCTTAGATGAAACGGGCTTGGCGGAATCAAATCATGCAATTCCGTCGCACACTCCCCAAAATGTAATCGATAGAAAACCGACAGGCCAGCATTATTTTATTATTTTGCTTGAAAACTACAGGGACTTGGTTCAATTCGGTAAAATATTGTGAAAGATACTTCCCCTGCCTTTTAAATAAGAATAAAAGCTAACTTTATGTCAAAAGTGGACTTGATGCGATTTGAAATCTAACGACACATTTTACTTAATTTTAATACAAGAAAATAAGAAATTATAGCTTACAGCTCTTTTACATTTATATTTTGTGGGAATATGTATAAGTCACTTTCCTGTTTAGGTTTGGGAAGATAAGCTATGACATCAGACTGATCTATAATGGAGACATCATTCTTTACTGCATGAAATATAGTTTTATTTTTCTTGTGAGATTTGAATCCTAGAACAACGAGTTTGTCTCCGACATTTTCTTCAACCATGCAAACATACTTATAAGTTTTTTTTCCTTTGGCTGAGTTGAATTTTGCCAAAATAAATTCACCAGTTTCTGGACCTTGCCTAACATTTTCCTTTTGTGTTCTTTGGTCATCTGCAACCGACTCGCAGTCTGTTGCATCATCGTCGTTATCTAGAACGCTTTGGCACAACTATCGCTGGCTTATGCTATCTTCCAAAATAATTTCGCCGATATCAGGTTCATTAATGGGTGAAAATGTCAAAGGTTCAGCCTCGGCAGTGGATGTCGAAGGCCCAGGCTCATCGATAGTTGAAATGCTCTTTCCTGGTTCAACGGCTAGTCGTTTTTTTTACGTGTTGGTTCAGAATCTTTGCCAAAACGTTGTTCTTTCAAAAAATCAGTCAATGAATCCCTCACAGCCGCAGTTACGTCTGCTTCGTTTTGAGACGCAGGGATTTTGTTTAAAACTTTTGCTCTATTCAAAGGATAAATTCCCGTTGCATTGAAACCACTGATCAAATTTCTTCTAATAGCAGATGTGAACTTTTCATTGGCGTCACCAGGAGTTCGAACTTTGTCCATTTCTGTTAAGTTTTCTCTCAGAAGTCGTGGGAAAACGTCCTTTGGTACAGCTGAAGCTTTGGGGTTACTAAGCTTCCATTGTTCGAGGGTCTTTCTCCAAGCGGCTTTCATAGGCCGAAAAAAACTAACATCCAAAGGTTGTCAGATATGCGTAGAGTTTGGCACAAGACATACAAAACTAATGTTATGTGATTGGCATGTTTCTAATACGTCAGAATCTAAATGTGACGACAAATTGTCTCCAATTAACACTTTTTGGCCTTCGAGCCTATTAGCGTGAGGTAAGAAACAACTCATAAACCAGTCTCTAAAGGTTGAAGCGTCAATCCACCCGCTTGCAGTCCTATTATATCTGCTGCCACGACTGCAACATGGTTGCTGACAGCAAGGATATCCAGCTATGCCTCTTTCTTTCCACGTATCGTATAAGTGCATGCTCTTGTAGATTACATATGGGGGCAGTAAAGTCCCATCGGCTGATCCACAAATCATAATACTAGTACAACTCTTCCAGTGGTTCATCACCTTTTCGGGGTATTTAACACCGCCTCTGTAAATGCACTTCTTCTTGCCCGGGTCATCCGATAAATTTGACTCGTCATAATTAAAGATGTTCGACGGTGGTACGTTTTCTATAACCTTTTCAAGATTATCAAAGTAGGCGTTGATCGAATCCCGGCCTACTGCAGCCCTTGCTCTTTTTATATTGGTGGCAACTCTTTAACCATATCCATTATTGTGGCGTTTTAGGACACTCATCGCCTAATCAATGCCAGGAATGTTATTTGTGAATTTAGCCTCATATCTTCCATGCTGTTCTAAATATGATTTTGCAAACATTCGTAAGTCAAAACTGATGAGTGGAAATCCCCAATCGGCACAAGTTGCGGCGGCTTTTAAAATTGCAACTTCCTCAACATATGTAAATACAGGTTGCCCTCCAGGAGTTGATCCATGCATTCCCTTATATCTATTGTATAAAGTACCGAATGGTATTTTATAATTTACCGACGCTGCGTTGATGCTCAAATCTCCATCCGTAACTTTTTGCAGAGCTTCTTCGAGGGTTTCATCCGTATAGTTCCTGTAGTGGCGGGTACCCGGCGTCTTCTTGTAGTTTCGCACCATTTTACCTTTAAAAAGGATGACTTTGATAAGCAGTACTTTTAGTATGAATACACGCAAATTTTGTTTCTTGGGGTCACTTTGATAACTATCAATGTCGCCTCGTACCGTTAATCAATTTAACCCCAAGGAATAAAACTCAACACAGAAAACAAAATGGTCGTCATCAATCGAAGTTATCAGATTTATATTATTCTAAAGAAACCGTATAATTATGAAATATAAGTTCTGAAACTACAATAATAATACTTACCCTTGTACCACTGAAGTTCTCCAGCACACTATTTTGCTAGTTGTCGCACTATTAATTTTAAATCATTTGTCATGGAATGTCACAGCTTAAACCGCAGCCATTTTTAAGAAATATGGCAAAACTGTCAATGTTGCCAACCCAAAATAAAAAAAAATCTGCAGTCCATAGACTCCGAGATTTTACTAAAAAATCAACGAAAAAAAGTAATCATCAAAGACACCCCGCTATTCAAATGTCACCCCATTTTACGGTATTTATATATTTTTAAATGCGATTAAAGTGATGAAACAAATAAATTAATAAATCAATTCTCACTTATTTATTACAAAAAAGACCTTAGCATCAATCTTGACTTATAAAAATCGAATGAATAACAATCTTAAGGTATTATACTGGGTGGCGCAAAAGTAAAGACCCTATTTGGTTCAGCTATAACATTTTTTCTAAATTAGAAAACTAGATTTAGATTTTTTTAAATGTATATTTGTGCCATTAAATTTCGTACCATTAGGATTTAAAGATGATGTCTTTTAAATGGTGACCTCCAGAGTTGATACACATTTGAGCCCTATTTATGACATTTTGCATAACTTGCCGTAACACTTCCTGCGATATGTTCGTTATTTCTTGACGAATGTTTTCTTTTAGAGCTGCGAGAGTCTGTGGCTTGTTCACATACACCCGAGATTTCAAAAAACCCCAAAGAAAGAAGTCTGGACTGGTCAGATCGGGTGATCTTGCAGGCCAAGGCAAATCGCCAAAACGAGAGATAACTCGGCCTGGAAAAGCGTCCCTCACTAAGTCCATAGTGTCGCGCGCTGTGTGTGCCGTAGCGCCGTCTTGTTGAAACCAGATGTGCTCCAGCCCCAATTCGTCCAAACTGGGTATCAAAAACTCACGTAACATGGTTCTGTAGCGTTCTCCAGTGACAGTAATCGCATTGCCTCCAGCGTCTTCGAAAAAATAGGGTCCGATCACTCTGTCAACACAGATGCCACACCATACAGTAACTTTTAGTGGGTGTAGAGGTGTTTCTTGAATAATGCGCGGATTATCAGTGCCCCAGAACCGAGTATTCTGCTTATTGACATGCCCTGAGAGATGGAAATGCGCTTCGTCACTCATAACCAATTTTGAAGGAAAATCATCCTCTTCAAGGTTGAGGTTTATGACGCGCTGGCAGTAATCTAGACGAGCTCGGTGGTCAGCAGGCAGCAGCTGATGAGTCATTTGAGTTTTATACGGGAACATCTTTAAGTCTTTCACCAAAATACGCTGCAGGGTCCGTCTGGAAATGCCCAATTGCGTGGCACGTCGCCTCGTTGATGTTTCTGGACACTCTTCCACATCTTCGCGCACAGCATCGATATTTTCAGCTGAACGGCCTGTTCTTGGTCTCCCAGACTTAGGTCTATCCAATGTTGAGCCAGTTGCTTCAAGGCGTGTGGCAAAGCGTCGAATTGTGCGACCAATCGGTGCCGGACGGTGGGGAAATCGTCGACGAAATTCACGTTGTGTTCTTATCACTGATGAATTATTCCGTAAGAACATTGACACAATTATTCCACGTTCTTGGGGAGTAAAACGGTCCATGTTTATTTTCAGTGTATTTTACATTTGTTCACTACACAATTTTCAACAACAGAATGACAGAAAATGTCATATAAAAAAAAAAAAGGTATTTTCTTTAGTGCCACTACTTTTGCGCCACCCAGTATAAAAATCTCAAAAAATAATTATGTTAAAAGTTTGTATTACTTACATTAATTTAATAAGAACTTTACACTTTGCAAGCAAAGTATAACCTGGTAAATAACAGAATATTGAACAAAATATTTGAAGAACAACAACTTTCTGAAAAAACATACTAATTATAAAATTATTAGTTGAGAAAAAAAAACATAAGTACTGTAGCACCACCGAACGTCTAGAACCACGCGCCACACAACACTACTGTGTCGGGACGCCACTAACGCACACAACGTTAGCCGCCTCCGCCTTTATAAGGGGCCGACGCGACCCCGAGCAGTCAGTAAGTCCTGGCTGGAGGCTTTAATAATAATTAAAACCACCACGGGCACGTCCGCTTAAGCAGTCGACAACCACTATGGTTGAACTGCGAGTTTCAGACACAAAAAAAAAAAAAAAACGAGCAGTCAGTCTGCGCTAGAGCGCCGCTGTTTCCACGCATTGGAAGAGCTCGCCTAGTCTAGACGCACCTCCCCTCGCGCCCCGCGGTGACGTTTCCTACCTGTTTCGCGACGCCTCTGGCATCACGAACTCGTTTGGAACGTACCGTGTACTTATTATTTACCACCGTACTTACCTAAGTCTAGTTTTATAAAATCTTTGTGAACTGAAATAAACTAAGTGTTTACCGTTGACCTTACGTTTTAATTATTGACCGTTACAATCTGGCGCCCAACGTGGGGCCCGAAAACAGGCTTGCCCAAAATCAAGATTACGAAGGAAAATAAAGGAGGAACCGCTAACTACCATGAATTTATCAACTGAGCAATTCGAGAAGTTACTGTCAGTGATTGGTAACCAACAGCGACGAGGCTCTTTCGCCACTTGCAATATTACTTTTAATGGTGTCAGAGACACTGAATCGGTAGAATCTTTTCCTGCTGCGGCTTCAGTATTCAAGTCTGTAGAACAGATTTCCGACGAAGATGCCATCATGAGCGTCCCCTTAATTTTGAAGGAAGAGGCAGCCACCTGGTGGAATGGGATAAAGGATCAGGTGAATACATGGAAAGAATTTGAGTCAAGAGTTCGCCACGCCTTTGCCCCTAAAAGACCTGCCTACCAGCTGTACCAGAACGTTGTGAACATCAAACAAGGTGATGATGAACTAACAGAAGTGTTTGTGGCTAAGAAGAGGGCTCTCATTGCACAAATGCCAAAACCACACACAGAGACCCAACAGATCGATATGATCTACGGGCAATTGAAGTACAAGATAAGGGTAAAAATGGCACGCGAGACTGTCAATACTTTTGACGCCCTAGTGAAGGCAGCCAGGGGAGTGGAAGAGCTCCTGGTTGAAAAGGAAATGCCAGAAGAAGGGACGGAGAAAGGAAAAGAGACAGAAAAGGTATCATTTAAAAAGAAGCGTTGCACGTATTGTCGATTACCTGGACATTCAATTGAGACATGTCGGAAGAAGGAGAAGAAGGATCTCGCTTCTGGTAGTAGTTCTTCTGCTGTGAAACCTGCGCCTACAAATGCCGCTATAGGCACCCAAGCGCCATCACCTTCTACACCAAGGTTTGCATGTTACGGATGTGGTACACCAGGAGTGATCCGATCAAAATGCACAACCTGCGCCAAGGCTGTACCAAAGACGGAAAAGGCTGAAGTAAGTTTCTGTTCCATGAACACTCAAGCGGATGTACGTCCTAGGCCGATTGTTGGTATTGCCATAGGTAAAATAACCGGTAGCGCTTACGTGGATACTTGCGCAAAAACGAGTGTTGCATCATACACACTATACAAATGCCTACGAAGACTTGGATTTGCATTCCAGACACAACAGCTCGTGGTGAAACTAGCTGATGGCACGAAGACGACGAGAGAGGTTTTGAACGTAACAGCACCCGTCAGTATATGTTACCGTGTTGTGCAAACGTCTTTTATCGTGTTCCCGGAAGCACGAGAATCTCGCACTGTTAGGCGTCGGCTTTATACAGGATGCTAAGATGGTACTTAACGTTCCGCAGATGACATGTCATTTCGAGGATTACCCTGATGACATCTTTGACCTCCAATACGAAGATGCTGAGGAGATGTCGATGGTTAAGGTAGAGGCGACGCCAGTTTATTTCAATCCTCGGTTGCGGTCTATACTAAAAGATGTCGAGCTGCCTGAATTTATGTCTCCTTTGTCGATAACTTCACGAGACGAAGGCGTACCGGAACCGGCGCTGCCACAATCCAGTGCATGCACTCCATCAGCTGGCAGTTCATTATCCAGCGGAGAACCAGCTCTCCCGGAAACGAGTGCCTGCACCAAAAACACGATGTCATATCGCGTGGTGCCAATTGAGCTGTCCCCTAGTCCAAGGAAGCGATCCCGACCGTTATTTGATGGGTATTCGCCAAGGTTCGTGGACTTTATGGTCCGTGATGCCCAAATGCAGCTTCACGGTGCTCCGTGTGAACTATCTCCACACTCCAAGGCGCTCTTCCCTAGTGACCATAGTACTAGCAGCAATGATGTCGAAATTGGATCTTTAGAAGTGGAAAAGGTCTCATCGGACACGCTGGACGAAACTCAAAAGTCACAGCTGATGAAAGTGTTATGGGATCATCAAGAAGTTTTCAGTGAAGGTGGAGGACCAACTACCCTCGCGGAACACTGCATCGACACAGGTGAGCATAACCCTATTTCTGTACCTCCATACCGCCTCTCACCGCCACGCATGACCGTGTTAAAGAAAGAGGTAAAGAAGATGTTGGACAGTGGAGTAATTGAAGCATGCTCATCACCTTGGTCCGCACCCGTCGTAATGGTGCCAAAGAAAGACGGTTCTGTACGAGTTTGCGTTGATTACCGAAAACTTAATGCCATAACGGTTCCCGACAAGTATCCTATCCCACGCATTGATGATCTGCTTCATGCTGCTAAGCCAACGCCTTTTATGTCGACCCTGGATTTACGCGCTGGCTACTGGCAAGTAAAGGTAAAACTTGAGGATCAGGACAAGACTTCATTCATAACTCCATTCGGTATGTACCGTTTTAAGAGGATGCCATTTGGACTTCGCAATGCACCCTCTACGTTTCAGCGATTGATAGACAGGATTCGAATTAGCCTGGAAAATGTAAAGATGCTAGCGTATATAGATGATCTAATAATTTTTTCGACTACCTATCAAGCACACCTATCAGACCTGGGTAAGGTACTAAGTAAGCTGAAGAAAAGCGGCCTTCATGTAAACTTTAGTAAGTGCCGATTTTGTTGCTCAACAATTAAGTATTTAGGGCACATTATTACTCCAGAGGGACTGAAGGCTGATCCCGAGAAGGTAGCATCAATACTAGCTTATCCAGCACCCAAGACTTTGAAGCATCTGATGACGTTCCTGCAGACCTGTTCCTGGTACAGGCGATTCATACCAAACTTTGCAAGAATCAGTGAACCACTCTCCCGTTTAACTAGGAAAAACTCGGTATGGACTTGGTCAGCGGAACAGGAGCAAGCTTATCAAGGTCTCAAAATACGTCTTACATCCGCTCCTGTTTTACGACAAGCCGACGAGACGAGAGGTTTTATTATCAAAAGTGATGCAAGCAACTATGCACTTGGAGCAGTTCTAGTGCAGGGGGAGGGAGAAGACGAGCATCCTGTCGAATATGCCAGTAGGCTGATGACCCCTGCAGAACGCAACTATTCCACAACCGAAAGGGAGGCACTCGCAGTAGTTTGGGCTATCAAAAAGTTCCGTGGATATATTGAAGGCCTCCCAGTAACAGTGGTTACAGACCATCAAGCCCTGAAGTGGTTGATGTCGTTACGGTCTCCAACTGGTCGATTAGCTAGATGGGCTTTGCAGATACAGGCGTATGATATTACAATCAAGTATGCACCTGGTAGGACGAATGTGGTTGCAGACACGCTGTCCAGGCCTATTTGCGATGAAAGCACTGAAAACACCTGTGGAATGTGTAGCGTAACCGTAGATATGCCGCAGAGACCGACATCTGAAATTAGGGCAGAACAGCTAAAGGATGAAAATATCGCCAGCGTCGTAACTGCCCTAGAAGATGCAGATCGTAAAGATAATGCCGTGTACTGGACCAACAAAGGATACGTCATGAACAACGGGTTGTTGTACCGATATCGCCCGTCGGATGACTCGGATGAGGCTCTGCTCGTAGTTCCTCAACATGATTGGGCAAACGTTCTTTCAGTATACCACGATGACCCTTTGGCGGGACATTACGGCGCTGATAAGACATATCAACGCATCTCGAAGCGATATCATTGGAAGGGTATGAGAAAATATATCGAAGCATATGTTAAGAACTGTGTTGCATGCCAGAGGTTTAAGCCATCCAATTTGAAACCGGCTGGTTTGCTCCAAACCACGCCTGTCAACCAACGCTTCCAAACCCTCGCCTTTGACTTGTTTGGACCTCTGCCGTCAACGACTAGCGGTAAGACATGGATACTGATAGTTGAAGATATTGCTACTGGTTGGATATAATTATTTGCTATGGAAACTGCTAGCGCTGAAAATTGTGCGACAATTTTGATGAACGAGATTTTCCTTCGATACGGTGTGCCCAGACGCCTGATAAGCGACAATGGACCACAACTTGTAAGTGCCGTGATGCAACAATTAACCTATTGTCTGCGAATTAAGCATACATTCACACCAGTGTATCACCCAGCAGCAAACCCAGTAGAAAGGAAAAACAGAGACTTAAAGACACAACTGGCCATCTTAGTAGGAGATGAACATGGGAGTTGGAGTGATAAGTTACCCAGCATACGGTTTGCGATGAATACCGCAACTTGCCTCAGTACAGGACACACGCCAGCGTATTTAACATTTGCACGAGAACTGCGTACTCCGGATGACAATACTCACGATTTTCGTCAGATTGTACTGTCTGAAAACTTTGTGCCTGAAATTACGCCGAAGTTACTTCTTCTCGCACATACGCTGAATAAAGCTAGAGACGTCAGAGAGAATCTAGAAGAACGTAGGAAGAAGATGGCAGACCAAGGACGTAGAGAAGATCCCGGTTACACTCCCGGTGACCTGGTATTAGCAACTACCCATCCAATCAGTAATGCTGCTCGAGGAATTAGTGCTAAATTCTGTCCTCGCAGGGACGGTCCTTATCTAATCCTAGCACGTCATGGTGCTTCTTCCTATCTGATTTCAGATCCCACTACTCCAGATAAACCCCTTGGAGTGTATCATACATCCGCCTTGACTCCGTTCCAAGGCCATGCGGCAAGTCCACTTCCTCCACCGCTGCGCCCACTGAAGAAACGCGGGCGTCCGCCTAAACCTAGGCCTAACCCTAAGGGCGCCACTCCGCCCTCTCGTGGACGAGGACGACCACGGCAACACGCGTCTCGCCCAGCTTAGTCGGTGGAACACTCAACTTGACTGGCTACTCGTCGGGGCGACTTCGCATCCAGAGGGGGAGCCTGTAGCACCACCGAACGTCTACAACCACGCGCCACACAACACTGCTGTGTCGGGACGCCACTAACGCACACAACGTTAGCCGCCTCCGCCTTATAAGGGGCCGACGCGACCCCGAGCAGTCAGTCTGCGCTAGAGCGCCGCTGTTTCCACGCATTGGAAGAGCTCGCCTAGTCTAGACGCACCTCCCCTCGCGCCCCGCGGTGACGTTTCCTACCTGTTTCGCGACGCCTCTGGCATCACGAACTCGTTTGGAACGTACCGTGTACTTATTATTTACCACCGTACTTACCTAAGTCTAGTTTTATAAAATCTTTGTGAACTGAAATAAACTAAGTGTTTACCGTTGACCTTACGTTTTAATTATTGACCGTTACAGTACTAATTGGGAGGGTATTTAGAGGTGCCACGGTAAACATCGGCTCCGTATGAAATTGTTAAAAAAAAATTAGAAAGTGATTTTCAAACCATAAAATATACTCGTAAATGTGCTAAGAGACAAAGTGCTATGTGAACTAGTGAGTAGAGAAAAACAAATATAAAAACACGAAAAACTGTAATAAACCTAGTACCTACAAAGTGCAAACCAAAAAGCTATTTTATCAAACTTGTGGACCTTTATGTGCTTTTCAAGACAGACCACCTCAAGCTGGACTATTATTTATGTATGCAGAAGTGCAAACAAACTGAAAACAGTGCAGATAAACAAGTGCAAACAAGCAACCTAAAATTGATGACTTGCAAATTGCTATTCGCTGCGATATATATACCACTCAGCGCCATCTGTTATAATAGAGACACGCTACAACATCACCAACATCCTTCGAACGATCCATAATCCATACCACTTTAAAAGGCTAACTAACAAAAACGCACCACTAGAGGCCGTCACTTGTACCAAAACAAACTTGTTCAACAAATCATGGAAGAAGTTTTGAACGCTCTTAGAACTATAAAAAAGGAACTTGACGAACAAAGACTGGAAATCAGGGAAACCGGGAAAAATATCACAGAACATGTCACACAGAACATTAGTAGTATGTTGGAAGAAAAATTCTTGGCGTGGGAACACAAACATGAAAAACTAAAAGAAATGGTGGCAAATCAGGAAAAAAGGATCTACTTTCTGGAAAAACAGGAAAGGAAAAGAAATTTGGTATTTTTCGGTATTGAAGAAACTGAAACCTCATATGATACTCTAGAAAAAAACATTATTAAATGGGTGGAACAATATTTCTCTATCAAGCTAACCTACAGCGATATACAAGAAGTAAAAAGAATAGGAAAGAAGGCAGATAGACCACGCCCTATAGTGGCAACTTTCTTGACCCTAGGCACAAAAATCAAAATATTGAAACAAAAAGGAGCTCTAAAAGATACACACTACTATTGTCAGGAAGATTATCCAAAACAAGTACTCGAGAAGAGGAAGGAACTAAAAGAACATCTACAACTCGAGAGAGAGAAGGGAAACACAGCCGTAATTAAATATGACAAACTGATTATATCTAGAAACATCACTAAGCGAAAACAACCTACGTCACCTGAAAATGTCATTGCACCACCTACAGAGAGAAACACACAACCAAACAAAAAGAACAAAATACGAAAAGCTGATAAAACTGATACACCGGTAAAAAGATCAAACAGTGTATCAGAGGGAGTCATAAAACCGGGTTTACTAGGCTTCCTTGTCAATAAAAATTCAAATAACCATAACAAACAACCATAGCAACCAAGCCCCTCCCCCTACACAGATACCACAAACAAACAAATAAAAGCAAGAAACATACATCTTCCAACCCGGCTGGTCACCGTGGAAGAGTACGACCAAAACCCTCCAATGGTAGAAACCATAGCTGAGAAGAACAAAACAAAAACAATTACAGAAAAGAAAACTTTTTAACAAAAAAATTAACCGACGAAAAAGAACAAAAAGCAAAAAATAAATAAACCTTTTAAAGTCTTGAGTAATGAGCATATTTACCTACATAAAATATCAAATTTTATATAAACTAATTTTGAGTCGGCGCCAAACAACAATCTGATTATTAAATATCTAAATTTTATAAGTAGGTACTTACAAATGAAGAAGGCTGTAAGTAGGTAATTAATCATTTTAATAATTGGCACCGACTCAAAATTAGTTTATATAAAATTTGATATTTTATGTAGGTAAATATGCTCATTACTCAAGACTTTAAAAGGTTTATTTATTTTTTGCTTTTTGTTCTTTTTCGTCGGTTAATTTTTTTGTTAAAAAGTTTTTTATTTTATGATTTTTTGTGGCTCGCATCATCTTTTAACACTCTGAGGCTAATTTCTAATCCTCCATAATTCCTCTTGCCACTGAGCTGACGATGTAACCATTCTTCCATGAAGTTTCCAGGATATTGACCAGTTGAGGTTACCTCCAATATTGTAAAGACGTCTTTTCTTCAAAGCATATTATGTGGTATTTGTCACTAAAACCAGTTTTATATCTAAGTTATATTGCGTAGGACTGGTATGGTTTCCATCATCAGCTCAGTTTCAGGATGTGATGATTCCTAAATGCAAATACCTGATTTTTTTTTTTTTTTTGGGGGGTGCGAAATCATCTTATGACTTCTTCCGCTCTAGGGTGGAGCGGAAGGGCGTGTCAGACTCTTACTAACTAAAACCCACCCCTGTTCCTCCCTGCCCTACGTGCCCAGGGGCGAGGTAACTCTTTCAAATTTATCCTCAACCCCCGAGCAGGCATTGGCCGTGGCAGGCCCCGTCCTTTGGTGACAACTCTTTGAGGCGCGCGTGGAACACTACGCGCCGTTGACTCTCGGGCCTGGTGATGATCGGGCGGCGAGTTACCCACTACTCGCCGTCCGCAGGCCCGGGTCTACGGTGGCCGGAGATCGTCTCGCGGCCCCTGGCGTCTCCTGCGGCGGCTGCGGCTGAGGGCGCTAGGGCGACTCGGCTGTTGTTGAGTCTCCCTAACGTATGCCGCCTCCCTCTTCGCGAGCATTACTGCTTCGCAGAAGGAGGAGACGGCTTTCCATTCCCTCTCGCTCCGTACCATGGCCTGAACCAGGGCACGGCGCGAGAGGTCGCTGCCGCATATCGCATTCACGAGGACACGGCGGTGCTCTGCCCAAGCGGGGCAAACCTCCACCGTGTCCTCTGGCGATCCTCGCAGTGGAAACACCTAGGGGTCACCTCCGCCTTGATCCGACACAGGTACCTCCCGAAACAGCCATGTCCGGTGAGGCCCTGCGTCAGGCGGAAGGTGAGGGTGCCATGGCCCCTCTCCAGCCACTCCTCAAAGAGGGGCACTACCACCGCGATGGTGGCGTGCCCAGCGCTGGGTTGCGACAGTCGCTCTCTCCATGTCACCATGAGATCCTGTCGGAGCTCTGTCCGCCGAGCCGCGAGGTGTCGCGGCAGATACCTGATTAAGTTATGAAAAGTAAACAGAAACAATATTCGTGCCCAATTTTTGAGGTTCTCTCTCAATTTTTTCAGGATCCCATGATCAGATCCTGATGTCCTCGACATGGGACCACCCTTGAGGTATACCCTATCTAAGAAAAGTAGAATCATCAAAATCGGTTCATAAATAACGGAGTGAGGGTCGAACATACATATAGAAACGCTAAACGTATCCACAATTTTCGAGGTTTCCTCTCAATTTTATCAGGATGCCAGTGTCACATCCTGACTTCCTTGACATGGGACCACCCTTGAAATATACCCTATTTAACAAAAAAATAATAATCAAAATCGAATCATAAATAACGGAGTGAGGGCCGAACATACATACAGAAACGCTAAACGTGCCCACAATTTTCGAGGTTTTCTCTCAATTTTATCAGGTTTCCACTGTCAGAGCCTGACTTCCTTGACATGGGACCACCCTTGAGGTATACCCTATCTAATAAAAAAAGAATAATCAAAATCGGTTCATAAATGACGGAGTGAGGGCTGAACATACACAAAAAAAAAAAAAAAAAAATATATATACGGTCGAATTGAGAACCTCCTCCTTTTTTTCGTCGGTTAAAAATAAAATGTCACAGCTAAGAGGAACAAAAATAATAATAATAATAAAAAAAAAAAAACACCAATTACAGATTACATTAAAAAAATGTCAGAACCTTATCGTCACATGAACGCCTATTAGGTAATGAACTAGAAGAAACCGGAGCCAAATAGCAAAGTACGCGAGATAAATGGGCATCATTGGAGGAGGCCTTTACCCAATCTAGGGGTCCTAGCAATTAAAAATAAAGAAAATAAACTAAACAAAAAACTAAAAAAAACTAAACTAAAAAAAAAAACTAATAAAAAAAAATCTAAAACACACTGTATAAAATTAAGATACTAACTACACTAACACTTTATCAGTAAACGTTATTATAAAACTGTTTTATGAAAACTGTAAATTATTGTAAGGAATTAAAAGGCTTTTTTATTTTTATTTATTTTATTTACAGTACTAATTAAACAAAAAAATCCTCAAAGAAATCAGAAAAAAGTCCTCATAGTACATACTTAAGAATATTATTAAAAATAAATAAGTGATACCTTATTGAATAAGTGAAACCATGAGTACTATGAGGATTTGTATTAAATATATAAAAGTTACTTATAAATTTTGATAAAAATCTTCATAGTATTTAGGAATTATGTTTTTTTCAACTAATTTCTTTTTATTTGTAATTTTAATCCTCTCAGAATAAGCTACAGGTAAATTCGGTGACATAAAGTCGTTTTGAGTGCTGCGAGTGGATCCTGCTACTTTTATTTGCTTATAGGAGGTGTCAGAGTAAGATGTTTTGTAAAAAAAAGATCCAGGGTCTGATTTAGACACATAAATAATACTGAAATCATTCATTTTTACAGATTCATCACTACATAGTATAAAACAAAGTCGCTTTCTCTGTCCCTATATCCCTATGTATGCTTAAATCTTTAAAACTACGCAACGGATTTTGATGCGGTTTTTTTTAATAGATAGAGTGATTGAAGAGGAAGGTTTATATGTATAATTTGTACCCGAGCGAAGCTGGGGCGGGTCGCTAGTTTAGAATATTTTTGGAAAAGTTTTTTCCAATCTTTGGTGACACTTCTTTAAAATCGTAAAAGCTGTCGTAGGTTAATTCTTTAACTGCGAATGGTTTACCGTTAGATTTAGCAGTTCTAATTAAAGTAAAATACTGATCAGGTGTATATATCGTAGTGGAACAAAGGGACTTTTTAATTTTTCTTTCAATTAGAGAATGGCAATTATCACCCTCATTTTGGGTATGTCCCTTAATTAGGAATTTGTGAGTAATAGAACGAATATTTTGAAATCTATTTACTGCTAAGATGTACATTGAAATCATGAAACGGTTTTTCTGCTGCCCGCAGCAATTATCACTGTAGAATATTACATCAACTAATTGCTCAGCCTTTGTATCAATTTGGTTAAGATAATTCCACACGCAAGTTGCAATCTCATTCACACCACGATTGCCATGCCCTTCGTGCCGTACATTACAATAAACATCTTTTGTTTTCAAATCAGTTATTGTAAAAAAAACATTTACTTTAGAGATGTAATAAAAGTTACTTACGTCCCTCCTTGGACAAGGCATTGTTGCTTGTAAATCATAGACAGCAACTACCACACTGCTCCCTTTCAATTTGTCTTGTTCTTTCTCGGCTCTCGATAGATCTTTTTCAACTAAATGTGTATCATACTCAACTTTAAGACGTTGTTTTTCTTCCCCGGTAGCATTCATGAAAGCCTCACAAGTATCACACCTATCTTTTTTAGGTGAATAAAAGGCAATATTAAACTCATAATTAAATATTTGACTATACAAAACATAGTTACCATATGGCTTATATTCAGTCTGAAATAACGTAATCTCTGTGGAGATCAATCATTGTTTTACTGCCATCAATATAAAGCTTATTAGTATTACTGCGACAGTAATGGCTGTCCATAGTCGGAATAGATTGTATGTGCTCCCTTATTTCGGATTTAATAATATTCGGTATTTTGGCATGATTTCCATGCTTTCCTCTACCATCTACAGCTACAACGTTACTCATTGTAGGTATACGCTTTTCAAAGGCAGTCCTTATTACGCGATCATTAAAGGCAAGTGTGGATTTAAAGAATGTTTTACAAACACGTACTTTATTATTTTGAACCGAAAAATAAAATGCATTGTTGCTCTGCCTAGGATTTGCCGCATTTGTGTATTTATATTTCGGATTAATTATAGTAGTGCTGTTTATAATGAATTGTCTCTGCATCGTTATGTTGCCCAAATTATAATTAATATTCATGAAAAATATTCTGTCTTTCTTCTTCTGACACATTTGCAGAACATTTTAGACGACACTTCTCACCACATGGTGGCCCTACTTTTCTGGCTGGAATGACTTTTTTTTAGTTTTTTTGATGTGTAGCTTTGACCTGTGTTTCTTAAACGTTTCGCGACTTCTGATTTTCAGTCGTTAATATTTCGTTGTCGTTTACGAGTGAGTTTTTTGTTCAAATCTAAGTTTTCAACCTGAGAGTCTGCAAGTGGAATGATTTCGACGCAAGAGACGTGTAATGCAGGTGGAATGTTTTCGTGGTGGGCGGAATGTGAGCGTGTACTAGAAGCTGATGATGATGAACTGGACTTGGAGGAGCTGGAGCTGGAAGATGAACTTGAATCCGTTGATGATATTGACGCTGATCTATGTCTAAAGTTCGGATCTTTAACGCTGTCATCTGAATCGAAATCGGGTCCATCACTTTTATCGGCTTCACTTAGATCTTCAGTGTTAGATATGCCTAAAATATAAATAAAAATTTAAATGATAAATATACCTAAATATAAATAAATGTAGGAATAGTAACCTCCCTTCAGATTAAAAAATCGTTCAAATATATTCTCACCGTTAATATCAGTAATATTTGCATCGTTTTTCAAACAATTTTCAATAGAACTGGATGCTGGAATACTATGATCTGGAGCATTTATATTTTCAATCAAATTGGTTTGTACATTTTCTGTAATAAGGAAAATAAATAAAAAAATGAACTTTATAAATGCGGCATAGCGGAACAACAAGAAAAAAGTGTCATTGCAATACTTAACTTACTAATATTTTGGGTTCCTCATGTTACTCGCACTTTAATCAAAAGAAAAATATAATGATGATTTTAATAATATTATAAATTTGAAAGTTAGGATGTTTAGGTATTACTCAATAACGTCAGAATGGCTGAATAGATCCGGATAAAATACAACGCCTTCTTGTGTTCGATATTGAGCAAAACGGTAAAACTCTAATAAAACAACTCTTTTGTAGTGCAGAACAGAACTAACTGTTTTATTGTTGGAAACATATCACAAAGCCATCACAGATGGCAGCACATGTAACAATAGAACACAGATAACATTTTAGATATGATTGTGGATGTCTATGACTTTTCTACACCCCCACTATGTCTAACAATGTTATACTGATAAACATTAATATAAAAAAAAATTAACTTAAACATAAATATGCTGTACCCCCAACTTATCCAATAAATAGTAATGCTTATTAGAGCATAAGCTCTTTGTAAGTAAGTCAGCTGGCATCTCAGCTGATGGCAAATATTTTACATTCACAATTTTATTTGTTACACAATCTCTACAGAAATGATAACGGATATCTATATGTTTGGTCCTTTTATGAAAAATTGGATTTACAGTTAACTTTAATGCACTCTGGTTATCATTATATAAATCAATAGTGTATTTTTTGTTAGTGATTTCAAATTGTAAGTTTATTAAATAGTGAGATTCTTTACAGGCTTCGGTTAGCGCCATATATTCAGCTTCACTGCTTGATAGAGCCACGGTCTTCTGTTTCTTTGACTCCCAAGAAATTACACAACCTGACAAAGTGAAACAGAAGCCCGTGTAGGATCTCCTGTCAACAGTGTTCCCACCCCAATCAGCATCGACAAACCCTTCAATGACTGAGTTTCCATCTGCAGAAAATTTTAAGCCATGATGTTTGGTCAACTTTAAATATCGCAGTATGCGTTTAACATATGAACAATGCTGTTTGGTATAGGAATTGTTAAATTGACTTAAGAAACCCACTGCAAATGCTATATCAGGTCTAGTAAGAACCGCTAAATACATTAAAGAACCTATCATTTGTTGATAAGGAAATGATTCATCTACATTATTCTCATCTTCAGATACATGTAATTTAGTTTCCATTGGAGTTTGAACAGTTTTATATTGACTCATATTAAATTTAAATAACAGCTGATCAATTTAATCTTCTTGACTAATTGATATTGATTTCTCAGATTTATTTACTTTTACATTTACCCCAAGACACTTCTTGATTTCACCCAAATCTTTAATTTTGAAATTATTAGATAAAAGATCTTTTAAGTGCTTGGTTTCATTATTATTATTTGAAAAAATGAAAAAATCATCTACATAGAGAGTGACAATTGTTTTCAATTTATCCTGTGTTTTCAAAAACATACATGGTTCTATCTTAGATTTGACATAGCCAATTTTTAAAAGACATTCTTCTATTTCAGGATCACTAGGTGTGTGTATGTCTGTGTATGTCTCATCATTTACATCCAGAAATGTGTCGTCTGAGCTATCTGTGTGGTCTGATTCTAAGTTTGCCGCATGCATCTTGACTTCTTCATCCCCCACTGAATCAAAACTCTGAGATTGGGCTTCTATCTGACATTCAGATTTTGATTCCTGCTCAACTATGATCACATCTCTACTAGTCAATATTTTCTTTGTTTCTGGATTGTACAATCTGTATCCCTTAATGTTTTCAGGATATCCAATGAGAATACATTTTTCTGACTTCTTGTCCCATTTCTTGCGCTTCTCTTTAGCTATATGGACCATTGCAGTACTACCAAAGATTCTGATATGGCTTATGTCAGGTTTACAGCCAGTCCATATCTCATATGGTGTTCTATTTCCCAATGATGCAGCCACACTTCGATTCTGTAGATACACAGCAGTGTTGGTGGCCTCACCCCAGAATTCCTTCCCTAGGTTGGCATCAAAGAGCAGACACCTTGCCTTTTCAACAATTGAGCGGTTGAATCGCTCGCACAAACCATTTTGTTGAGGCGTATAAGGATTGGTTTTTTGATGTATCACACCACCACCTTTTAGGTAGTTGTCAAACTCTTTATTGCAGTATGCCAGCCCATTATCACTTCTTAAAACTTTAATAGTATTCTTAGTTTGGTTTTCCACTTGGGCTTTGAATTCCTTGAAACACTTCAGAGCCTCGTTCTTGTGTTTTAGAAAGTAAACAAACACCATTCGGCTACAATCGTCAACAAACAACAAGAAGTATCTAGACCCACCTATGGATGCATTTTCCATGGGCCCACAGATATCTGTATGGACTATATCTAATAGGCTACTGCTTCTCTGGCTGGTACTCTTGAAAGGTAAACGGCATTGCTTGCCTTCACAACATGTGGCACATGAAGACTTGCCGATATCCACTTTATCATCAAAAGACATACCCTGCACTGCAGTCTTCATCTGATTCATGTAGTCTTTGTTAATGTGTCCTAATCTGCGATGCCATGTAACTCCTGACACAACTGATGCAGCCAAAAGTTCCTGGTTTAGTATGTTTACTTTGTACACTCCATGTTCCAATAATGCTGTAGCTACTAACTCATTTTTCTTGTTATATATTGAGCAACTATTATCAGAAAAAATCACTTTGTTTCCTTTGCTTATGAGTTGGCTGACTGATAGCAAGTTAGTCGCCAAACTTGGCACACAGTAAACATCTTCAACAATAATGTCGTAATCAATATCACCAGTTACAGTCGTAACCTTCACATCGCCAGAACACAAAACTGACATATTTCACTGTTCGCAACGATAATTTCTTTTTTCTGTTCATAAGACGCATTCATAACCCAACTTTCATTCGCCGTGAGGTGAACGCTAGCTCCCGAGTCAATATACCAGGCATTTTTGTTGAAATTCCCGCTCAGGAACACTGCACTAAACGCATTTGACTGCATTCGGGGTTTTTCCTTAAAGTTCGACGCGCTATTTTCGTTATTTGTGCATTGGTTACGATAATGTCCTTTTTGTTTACATCTGTAACATGTCACCGTCTTGACGTTTGACTTTGACGTATCGGCAGTGCTACCAACATTGACATTTTTCCTTGGCGCCATTTTATTTTTCTTACCAATGAACTTAGAACGAGCTGCGAATGCGCCACCAACTTCATCATGTTCTTCCGTTGTTGACTCCATGTCTAACAATTTTGACTTGATTGAATCGGCCGTTATGTTTATGCCTGAATGCTCTATTGCCATAATCATCGGTGAAAACCGCTCTGGCAATCCTGCTAATAACAATGAACCTGTCCACTGGTCATTTATTTCGAAACCTGTGCCACTTAATTTCTGAGCTGTGTCAATTATTTGTGTCACATAGGACGTCATCGAACTGCAGCTTTCCAACCTTATCGAAATTAGATTCCGTAACAGATTTATCCTTCTTGAAAATCCGTTGTCATCGAATAAGTGTTGTAGTTTTTCCCATAGTTCTTTCGCTGTTCTTACACTTTTCACATGTACGTACAAAGACGGGTCAATTGTCATAATTAATTTTGCCCGGGTTCTCTCGTCATCTGCAGCTCCCACGATCACTCCTTCTTCCGGCTTTACACACTGTTTCATGCCTTCAAGTATCAGGAAATTCTCTGCCGCGAAGCACCACTCGCTGTAATTTTCCCGCCCGCGTAACTTGGGTACATTTATCAAGTAGCTGGCCGCCATTTTAATTCGGAATAAAATGCTTATTTCACGAATGTCCAATCAATCTACACAGTGAAAACGCGAATCCAAAAGTCTTTTTTAACACTCGTACCGTAACCAAATTCTTGTTAAAAAAACTCTTTTTTTTTATTTCTGGGCCCTCTAAACAACTCAACAAAACAACTCTTTTGTAGTGCAGAACAGAACTAACTGTTTTATTGTTGGAAACATATCACAAAGCCATCACAGATGGCAGCACATGTAACAATAGAACACAGATACCATTTTAGATATGATTGTGGATGTCTATGACTTTTCTACAAAAACCACTAGTAAAAGTTATTAATACCTATTATAAAAAATTACTATTCTTACCATTTGGATCAGATTCGCACGCGAAATCAACATTTTCTAAACATTCAATGTAGCCAGGACCTTGTTCATCTAAGCTAGTATCAAGATTTTCGGATGAGTTCAAATTATATTGACGGTTATTCGATGTCTCACTCTGTGCTACTATAAATTTTCGAAGATAATCTAGTCTTTTCTGTGGTATCATTCTGAAATAACGAATATGAAACTGAAGATCATAGACAGAATTAAACAAACTGCTATCTAAATTAAATAGTTGTAAACAGAACATCGTAGTATTTACCTTAGATACATTAACATCAACTAAAATTCAAATGAACACAGACACATCTTGTAATAATACTTGAATAAGATACAACTTATGGTGAATAAAGTAGCAAACAAAAAAATACACAAATCTTTTAATAGATCATAGGCACAACTCAAAATAATACTTTGTTCATTTAAATGCGGGGTACACTAAGCGTTACGTTATAGTGAAGAATACAGGTTAATTTTCGTGTTATAACTCTGTTCTAAATAGGATTTAGAAAATAAAATACTTACTTAAAGAAAAATACAGCAAGAAATCACAATAATACACTTTTCTTCTTATGGTAAAACCAAATTTATGTATCATTAATAGATAATACTCTGTTTCAAATAACAACACGGGTCAAACTAGTTCAAGGACAGGAGCAACACTGAACGTGTCGTTCTTCCTTTTTCTAGCAAAACAAAGAGCGAGAAGGATATAGATGCAACTTTCGTAATTGGTTCTTCAAGGTGAAAGCGATTTTCGACCTAATTTCAAAGGTAGAACGTACTTTTTTTAGTCGGAACTGTATTATTAAGTCAGTTAGTGCCAAATTTTGACATGATACTGTATTCTTCCGGACAAGCGATTTGTCATAAAACCGAGTTCTATTTTGAAGAAAATTAACTATTAATTTAGTTTGATAAGGAGGACCACTGAATTTATACGTATTTGCCGAGTTATTAGCGATTTTCCAAAAAATCATGACAGGAGACTGTTTAAGGTTTCAGGGGACTGTTTTGAACGTGACAGGGGGCTGTTAAGTGAGACAGAGGACTGTTGTACTTAACAAAAAGTCATTTTACATTAATCAATCATTTATTATTTTTATGGCATATTTGCGCATCAACAATCAACAAAAGTTACTTTAGAAAATATCAACAGAAAATATAACTTTCTTTAAACATTCATATAAAAAATTAACCTTAAGTGCTAGAAACATTTTGTACTCACTAAGATCAACAGTCTTATATACACTTCTGGACACATCTATTGGCCCACCTTGTATTTTCAGTTTCGTTTGGTCACAGCTAAAATTTTATATTAGGTCGAGCAAAAAGTTTTATGCAGTTTTGAACCTGGCACATTCACAATTTCATTCAATAGTCTTTTTTGAATTTCGAACACAGAATTTAAAGAAACAAAAGACAATTTGGAGCCTGTTTGATGATATAAAACAATCGAATACTAAAAACTTGGTTTTATTGGTTTACTTGGATTTAATTCTTGAAAAAGTGATTGATATCTTTGGTTTTGCAACAAACATTACTTATTCTTAACATTAAGGTGAGGTTCTATCAATAATCTATGGATACTTCACCTGAAGTCGCCGCCCAAGCTGTGGCACTTATTCAGGCCGGACACAGCCAAAGAAACGTGAGTGCTCAACTTAATTTAAGTCGATCTGCGGTCCGAAATGTTTATCGGAGGTACCTGGAAACTGGCGGCTTTGTTCGTCGCCAAGGAAGGCCACGATCTCGGGTCACAACTGAAAGGCAGGATCGATTCATCGTGACGACCAGCTTGAGAAATCGTCACCTTACCTCCATTGAGATACAAAACCAACTTCGCGACTTCCACGGAGTATCTGTGAGCGCTCGAACTGTTCGGAGAAGGTTAAAAGAACGCGATATGGTACCACACAAGCCAGCTAATGGGCCCAAACTAACGCGAGCCCACCGAACAGCGCGCCTTCATTTCGCACGCAGTCATTTAAATTGGACACAGCAAGATTGGAGCCGTGTACTCTTTTCTGATGAGTCTAAAATTGTGTTACATGGCAATGATGGAAGGAAGAAGGTCTACCAACGTAAGGGAGAGCGTATCGCACAATGCTGCTTTGAAGAGAGGGTTGCTTATGGCGGTGGCTCATGGACTGTCTGGGGCGGTATATCCGCGAGCGGCAAAACTCAACTTGAGGTTGTTACAGGACCACGGCTGCCAACATTAAATGCTGAAAGGTACATTCGTGAGTGCTTAGAACCTCACGTGATACCATACGCGGACTATGTGGGCCCAAATTTCCTTTTTATGCATGATAATGCAAGAGCCCATGCGGCCGGCATCGTCAGGGAATATCTACGGGATGTGAACATCACAGTTATGGACTGGCCAGCCAGAAGCCCAGACATGAACCCCATTGAGCACATGTGGGACCGACTTGTTAGGCGTAGCTCCATGTCGTATCATCATTCTCCTGCCCTTATCCCAATTTATTTGGGGTCGGCGCAACATGTCTTTTTCTTCCATACTCCTCTATTAGTCGTCATCTCTGTAGTCACCCCCTTTTTACCCATATCCTCTTTCACACAGTCCAACCATCGTTTCTTTGGCCTTCCCCTACTCTTATAGCCATCCACATCCATACACAAGACTTTCCTCACGACATTTTCTTCATTCCTCCGCATCACATGCCCATACCACGACAGCCGATTTCCACACAATTTTTCAGTCAGCGGTGCCACTTTCAGACTTCCTCTTATATACTCATTCCTAATTCTATCCATGCGCGTAACACCACACATCGCTCTTAGCATTCTCATCTCAGCTACATGCAATTGCTTTTCATTCATCCCTTTTGTGGCCCAACATTCTGAACCATACAAGACAGCAGGTCTGACCATTGTTTTATAAATCTTCCCCTTAAGTTTTAGGGGAATGCGGGAGTCACAGATAGTCCCGGTGACCTGCCGCCATTTTATCCATCCAGTGTTAATTCTGTGCTTAACAGTCCGATCTATTTCGCCATCGCTTTGCACGAGTGAACCGAGATACCGAAAATCGGAGCAGACTGGGAGAAGCGCGCCATCTAGCACTACAGCTTCAGAACTGGAGAGACCGCCGAAATCGCAGAACATGTATTCAGTTTTGGTTCTGCTGATTTTCAAGCCAACTTTCTCCAGCTTCTGTTGCCACTTCTCCAATCTGCTCTGGATCTCAGGTCCATCTTCACCGACCAGAACAATGTCGTCGGCAAACAGCATGCACCAGGGTGCCTCTTCCTGTATTTCCGACGTAAGAGCGTCCATAATCAACAGGAAGAGGTAAGGACTTAAAGCCGACCCTTGATGCAAGCCTACAGCCACACTGAACTCATCGGTGTTGCCAGCAGCCGACCGGACGTAGGTACTAGATTGTCTGTACATAGCACGAATCAACTCAACATACTTCCCAGGCAAACCTTTCTCTTTCAAGGCCCACCACAACACATCCCGAGGTACCCTATCATACGCTTTCTCAAGATCAATGAACACCATGTGCAAGTTCTTGTGCACACGTCTGTACTTCTCGCACAATTGACGGAGAGCGAAGGTGGCGTCCATTGTCCCTCGACCTGGCATAAACCCAAACTGGTTCGGGGTAATCTCACTCTCCTCTCGCAATCTTTTCTCTATCACTTTCTCCCATACTTTCATAGTATGTGACATGAGCTTTATCCCTCGATAGTTGTTGCAGTCCTGTACATCCCCTTTATTATTGAAGATGGGCACTAGCGAACTATTGCACCATTCTTGTGGGATCACTTCTTCATACAACAACTTATTGAAGAATAAAGTCAGCCACATACATCCATCCTCTTTTAAACACTTCCATACTTCTACTGGTATGTCATCAGGGCCCATGGCCTTTCCATTTTTCATACATTGAACTGCCTTTCTTACTTCATCCATGCTAATTTCTCTCACCAAACCCATATTTACTTGTACCTCTTTGAGCACACCATTCCATTCATTCTCTTCGTTCATCAACTTTTCAAAATAAACCTTCCATCGCTCTTTTATTTCGTCATCTTTCGACAAGACTTTACCGAGTTCATCTTTCATACATTTTATGTGCAGTATATCCCTCGTTCTCCTTTCTCTTAATTTTGTAATCCGGTAGAGCTCCTTCTGGCCTCTAGGGCTGTCCAGTAAATCATATAACTTTTCCTGCGCCTTAGCCCTGGAAACTGCAACCGCCTTTTCTGCCTTCCTCTTCCATTCTTTATAAATTTTCTTTTTCTCTTCTTTCAAATTATCATTTCTGGTTTCTACATTCTGCCATACTTTAAACGAAATTTTCTTTTCTTTTAGCATCTTTTGCACATCTTCATTCCACCACCATGTATCCTTTTCTGTCATGCCTTTACCTTGCGATTCTCCAAACACATCTTTTGCTACTCGCCTTATACAATCCGCCATCTATAATAATAATAATAATTTATTCATAAGCCTAATCCACAAAGAGAGAAAATATGACCATGAGTAAATTACACTGAATTCGCTTCAAATTATGATCCTTAATTGTAATTAGGCTAAGTGGGTATATTGCATGTAAAACGTAAACTACTGACACCCAAACTAGGACATGTCCTGTATCTCAGGTATCAGCGTTCCTCCCTAGTTAGTCACAAATTAGCCAAAATAAGCTTCTGCTGATTAGAAACAATGAAATTATAAACATTTAAATTAAATTAATATTAAATACGATACAAAATTAAAATTAAAATACGACAAAAACAATTAAAATAATAATTAAGTTAAAATAATATACAAAAGAAAATTAAATTAAAATTAAATAACAATAAAATAAAATTAAAAAATATAGTCAAAATATAAATAAAATACAATCGAATTAAAATACAATAAAAAATTACTGTTTTTTTTTTTAAATTGAGCATACAATCAAATAAATTACATTAAAAACGAAAAGTCCTAAAAGATTGCCTAATAATTCCACTATATTTACATTTCTGCTATAGTGTAGTTTTGTGTGTATGTGTGTGTGAAGTGTTAATGTGTGAATTTGTGGGAGTTAAAGAAAGTGTATGTGTGTGCATAGATTTTGTTGCTGTGTGTGTGTGATCTCTTTCCAACATTCATCCACAGATTTTCCTTCCATATCCTTCATGTCTATCATTTTATCTACCACTTGACTCTTAAACATACTTGCACACTCCTCATTTTCTATCATACGCCATCTGATTTTGGGTGGGGGCCGTTCTTTGTTCCTACTGGACGAGACACTGACTGTTACGCCCATCATTATGAGCCTGTGTTGAGAGACTAAGCCTTCGCCTGGCAACACTTTACAGTTTTTGACTGTTTTGAGACTGTTTCGTTTCACCAAGAAAAAGTCAATTTGGGTCGCGTGCTGGCCACTTTTGTAAGTGATCAGGTGTTCGTCTTTCTTTTTGAACCAGGTGTTAGTTATTGCCAGGTCAAAAGCCGAAGCAGCTTGCAGCAATGTCTCGCCATCAGTATTACGGTCTCCGTACCCCCCAACCACCATGCACTCTCTCATAACCGTACTTTAGACTTCCTACATGTCCATTAAAATCACCCCCCACAAACACCTCTTCACTCTCCTGTACATTCATCATCACACAATCGAAGTCCTTCCAAAACTTCTCTTTTACACTATCCTCACATCCTGATTGGGGTGCATACGCACTAATAACATTTACTATCATACTCTCCACAACCACTTTAATAGCTATCACTCTATTACTTACTCTTTTAACATCCACCACACATTCTTTTAACTCACTATCCAAAACTATGCCCACACCATTCCGTTTGCCATCACTTCCACAGTAATAAAACTTATATCCTTCTCCTAATTCTCTTGCTTTTGCACCCTTCCATTTCGTTTCTTGCAAACACGCTATATTTATCCGTCGCCTTTTTAAAACATCTGCTAACTCTCTTCCTTTTCCAGTCATAGTACCTATATTCCAGCTCGCACACCTCAATCTTAATTCTCTCACTCTCCGAGCTTGCGTTTTACGTCGCACCCGCCCGTCCTGGTGCGACAACCCTTGTCCATTTCCCACAGGAGCCGGGTGCTGCCTCTGCGCGTCGCCTGTGGGGTACGCCCTAGCCCTATCGCACATCATATTTTTCCAGACCATGTTGCAAAAAGGTTTTGGCAGAAGTTTTATAGCCGGCCGCCTGCCTGACGCCAACCCTCCTTGGGAATGCTGTTGTTGGTGGTTTACCCGCCACCGCGCGGGTGGCCCATGGTGCTATAGTAGTATGCACTAGGTCTCAAGCTCCCTTAGTCGCCTCTTACGACACCCACGGGAAGCTAAGCGGGTAGCTCCATGTCGTATGGTATTCTGAATTCAAATTTAAAACAATACGATCGAAAAAGATGGTAAAATGTATCAGGTTTAAAACTGCATCAACAGTTTTTGTTCAATCTAGCAATCATATTTCGGTAGGGGCCATCGAAACCTAAACTCTAAGGTGGGCCAATAGATGTGTCCAGAAGTGTATAATAAAATCAGGCACATAATAAAAATTAAAACTTAACATTTAAAAAATTAGTGCTCGAAAACGTCTACTTGAGTAGGAAACTTATAAAATATCTCTTTCCCTTTACAATCAAGTCAGGATTATCGAACTTTTGGATAACTTGATCAAATGACGTCTGCAATGTCCTTATCATCTATTCTATAGGTCTGCACTTTGTTGTCACAAATCTTGAGTAAAGTAACACGCAAGTCGTTTTCATCGTCATCAATCTCATTAATTACGGCAGCATAACGATATTCTACATTTTTAGCTGGAAATTTCACAAGAACGTAATCTCCAGTATTGTAACACGAATTCCGAATGCAACTCGTTCCTGCTATATCATCATCCGTCTTTGAGGGGACTTGTTCGGTGTAGGTGTAAATCCACGTTCAGCAGATTCAAGATCTGCCGGTTCGGACTCTGTATATGTATACCTCTTCTACTGTCCATCTAGGTTTTAGAGCAAAGTTGATATTGCCAATCGTATAGTGCTCACAAGATCCGCTGTTGCAAAAGCAGCTGAGACTTTTCATTGTAAGTGTTTTACATTTAGTTGGAAGGCCGAGGATGGAGCTGGAGTAAACACCTGCGACCTGGTGCACATCTAAAGTGCCTTTAAAACTCTTTTGGTCGGACGCTTCCTCTTCAACTTTATCGACCATTGCCTGGATGTCTTTACCGTCGATTGCGATACATGTGATGCTAAGGCATCGCTCTTGGATTACTTTAACAAACTGATCAATATTGTTGACGTCGCCTCCAGAATTAACAACAAAATCAGCTGTTCTTTTGCACGTTGCTCCGATACCATCCGGTGCACCTTTGCCATGGCCACTTTCGGTGTAGTTCCATGTAAAGTTCTCAATATTTGGAATTTCTTCAGAGAGTTTGGTTGCCATTATAAAAAACATCGTTTTATTGCGATACTGCGTTACAGGGCCATCGCTCAAGAAATGCACTCGTTTGATGTCACGTGGAAGAGTCTTAAAAATTGGTCGTAGATGTGTCCAAATGGCAGCAGGTGAATGGGCTATGTTGTCGGAGACTGTGCAAAAGGAAAGGATGGAATGCCGTAGGTAAACTACTACGGCATGCAGACTCAGTTGTGCTCGAGATCTACCGAAATGAAAGGCCTGTAGGTATCTCTTCTGCATACTTAGTGCAATAATTTTCGCTGAAATCTACGTGGATCAGGACTTCATCATCTTGTAGGTTTTGCTTCAAGTCATTCATGGTTTTATATTGGTGAACAATATTTCGCTGGTGATCCAAAAATTTCTGTAAATCTTCCTGCAAATGTGTTATGAGCTGTCTTGGATGTACTTCAAATGTTTTTATCAAATATTTGGACACCAGTCGGGGCTTTTTAGTCTTAAAATCTTGAATTTGTTGCCTTTCGCAAACCCACATTTTATATTTTATGACCTTTCTATCATCAAATTCTTTATATTTCGGGTTTTTATCAAAACAAGTATGACATGATCTCGCCAAACAATTCACATTATACCGGTCGCAACATAGATCTTCCAGCAACTTCTGGTGATAGTTGTAAGTCAATATGTTATCAGTATGAAGTGCGCTGAGCTTCATGTCTATGTTGCTGTGAACTATGCATAGACATGTGTCGCGGTTTTGAGCGTTTGGTTTCACAACCCAAAATGGACGGAGTCGGCAAAATGTTTGGTAGCTAATTTTTAAGTTGCCAGTCATAAACTTTTTGTAAAGATTAAAAACTGTGTCAAGAAGATATCTCTTCTGTTTCCTTACAGTTTTTCTGGTTATAAATTCTGTTTTACCAGCTGCCATACGGCTATTACTATCATCTTCGAAGAAATTCTGAACAGCTTGTTTACAACTATCAGGTGTTTTACACCGTTTAGCTACAGGTAAATCCAAGCCATTGAGATTCGATTTTTTGCCGGGTCTAGACAACGACTTCCTGCCCGGGGGTTGAGGATAAATTCGAAACAGAGTTACCTCGCCCCTGGACACTCAAAGGCAGGAAGGAACAGGGGTGGGTTTTAGTCAGTAAGAGTCTGACACGCCCTCCCGCTCCAAACAGAGCGGGAGAAGTCATAGGATGATTTCCCACCCCAAAAAAAAAGACGACTTCATATCTTGAGGTATCCAGTGCCTGTACTTTTGAACAATACTGCCAGCTACAACTTTTTTGAAGATTTGTCTTTCTTTAGTACGTTTCAATGTGGAATAATTTTCTTTCAACTGCTTAGCCCGCTATCCCACTGGCGTTTTACGAGCGTTGGCGCTTCTCCAACGTCTGCGCAGCGCCAACGTCGCACAGACGCGACGCTAACGTCGCGAGTTTCTATTGGCAAGCGTTACATCCGCTGAACGCAACGTTAACGTCGCACACATGCTGTGATTTGCGGTGTAATCAGAGACAAAATGGATTCCGATGAGGAAACACTACTGTTGGCTTTGCTACTTCGACGAAAACGACTTAAAAGAAAAATAAAGTCTCATCGTCAATTTTGGGAAAATCCTTTATGGTCCAATCGATTACAAGAAAGTGAATATTTCGCACTGAACTCTAATAATATTAAAAATAATGAATCGGAATTTTATAAATATTTGCGAATGCCGGAGACTACATTTAACGAACTTTTAGAAGTGATTAAAAATGACATACAGTATTTAGACACTAATCTCAGAAATTCAGTGTCACCAGAAGAGAGGCTTGTTATAACTGAGGTAAGTGTGCAGGAGGTGATCATTCGTCGTGTTGAGGATGTGATGATGAAAAGACTTGATGATGGATACTTTGGTTTTAATTATCGTTCTACAATTTTGACTTATAATATAGACGTACTCGTTCGCCGTTAGTTTTTGGATTGAACCGTTGAACCGTTTTTTAAATTAAATCGGGTTGGGGCCCACGGTGCGTCCCCTCCCGCGCGCGCGCGGCTACGTCGTCCTCGCCTGTGATGTTGTCGCTGGCTTTGTCCGCTAGATGGCGCTGGTTGTCCGTAAACATGCCCCCGGCCTTGGAAGCTCCTGGTTCCAAAGAAGCAGATGTCATTGTGTTGTCGTCGTCAGGAAGCGGGAGTGGGCATATCTTTGAGAAGGAGCGCTTGATTGTGCCCGTCGCCGTTCTTATGCTTGCAACGCGAGCTATGTCATCTTTCCCCGGAAATGTCTGTAGAACTCGGCCTAGACGCCACTTAAGAGGAGGCAGGTTGTCTTCCTTCACGAGCACAAGGGTGTCTGGAACAATAGTGTCTCTGCTGGTCTGCCATTTCGTTCTTTTCTGGAGTTCAGAAACATATTCCTTGGACCATCTACTCCAAAAGTTCTGGCGCATCTGCTCAACACGGTCGTAGCGACGGAGACGCTGCGGAGCCGTTGCGGTAAAATCTTGACTGACGGGTGCGTTGAGTGGTCGGCCAATCAGGAAATGAGCAGGTGTTAGCGGAAGAAGGTCGGAGGCATCGGATGACAAAGGAAACATGGGTCGGGAGTTGAGGATAGCCTCGATTTGTGCCAATACAGTACTTAATTCCTCGTAAGTCAAGTGTGCATTACCTACGACACGAATTAAATGAAATTTACAGGACTTGATACCTGCCTCCCACAAACCACCAAAATGAGGCGAATAAGGCGGAATAAATGTAAATTTAATTAAGTTATTAGCAGTATAATCACGAATATCACTCTCTTTATCTACTAAAAATTTTGCAAATTCTTTTAGCGCCCCTACAAATGTTGTACCGTTGTCTGAGTAGATTTGCAAAGGTTTACCTCGTCTGGAAATGAAGCGCTTTAGTGCTAACAAGTATGCTTCAGTTGTGAGGTTAGTAACCAGCTCTAGGTGTACAGCACGCGTTGCAAAACACACAAACAAACAGATATAGCATTTTATTAACTTTGCCCCCCTTCCTGAACGGTTCAACATAAACAATGGTCCTCCGTAGTCGACGCCGCAATACATGAAAGGGTACCCGGGTTGCAATCTTTCGGGTGGTAAATTACCCATCTGAATATTTAGAGGTTTAGCTTTCATGCGAACACATTTTACACAGGTATGCACTACATGTTTAGCCAAGTTCCGCCCTCTAAGTGGCCACCAAGTTTCTCTTATAGTTGCTAGTAACAATTGGGGCCCCGCGTGTAATAATTCCTTGTGTTTATACTCAAATAAAAGACGGGTGAATCTATGTCGTCCGCATAACAACACAGGATGCTTTTTGTCATATGGAAATGATTCGGAGTTTTCTAATCTACCTCCTACTCGGATTATATTGTGCTCATCTAAAGTTATGTTCAAATTAGAAATATTACGAGGGAATTTTGAAGGTTGTTTTTTTATTAAACTTTCATAAATTATTGGAAAAGATGCTTGTTGTGCGATACGCGTTAAAATTATTGTTGAAGTATTCAATTCATCAACCGACAGATTATCTACGAGGCGCTGTGATTTTATTTTATGTCGGCTATTATTCGTAAAGCGTAGAATATAGGCCATAACTCGTATCATACGGTTGAAATTAGAAAAGTTTTCGAAATGAAAGAACATTGGTTTTGTTTGATTCACTAATGCGGATTTTGTGGGTTTTAATTCTGGTAATTCGTCATAGTTAATATTATAATTGTTATTGTGCTTACCATCCATTCCCTGAACGTGTAAGAATGGCGGTCCTTTCCACCACAGATCAGCTGATGTTAACATATCCAATTGCAAGCCGCGCGATAGCAAATCAGCTGGGTTCTGTTTACCACTAACATGAAACCACGCTTTATCACCCGTTAGTTCGTTAACTTCTACTACACGGTTTTGTACGAACGGTTTCAGCTGGTTCGGTGGCATCTTAAGCCATCCTAACACTACGGTAGAATCTGACCAGAAATACACATTATTAAACGTCAATCGTAACGAACCAATTATCTTTTTGTAAAGTCTAGCACCTACTACCGCACCGCATAATTCTAAGCGCGGAATGGAAACCGGTTTTACCGGTGCCACTTTACTCTTCGCACATAAACGCGCTGTTACAATTGTATCTGTATAACTACGTAAATACGCACATGCACCGTACGCGTCTTGTGACGCATCACAAAAAATGTGTAGTTCAACTGTGTGCGCGTTATCTCCTATTACGTAACGAGGTATGCGTAAATGTTGTAAACAATTTAATTGACGGATGAAATTCTGCCAATCTAATAAAATCGGCTTAGGCACTGAGTCATCCCATCCTATCTTAGCTAACCATAATCTCTGAAGTATGATTTTTGCAATCACTATCACAGGGGTGAGTAGACCTAAAGGATCATATATTTGAGCTATAGTGGAAAGAATACTGCGCTTACTAGCATCGGTAATGTTGTGTTCACAATGAGTAGTAAAATGCAATTCATCTGAAATGTTAAACCATCCCAATCCTAAAGTTTTTGTGTGACACGATTCTCCTAGCGATAATTCTTTAAAACTAGACTCAATTTGGGTTGGGGAAGGCGTTGCATTAAAGATCCACTTCCTCAGCGGAAAACAAGCCGATTCTAGGACTTTAGAGACACTACTACATATCTCTAATAATTTTTGATAATCTTGATTTCCCGTAATTAAATCGTCGACATAAAAATCGTCACTAATGATTTGCGCTATGACGTCATCATCGCATTCCATTGCGAGTTGCTTAAGGCACCGTATACTCAAATAAGGCGCGGATGCCGTCCCGTAGGTGACGGTATTTAGCTGATATATGCCAAGGGGATCAGACGGCTTCTCCCTCCAAAGAATTAATTGTAATCGTCTTTGATCTGATTGCACTAATATCTGGCGATACATCTTTTCGATGTCGGCACATGCGACAAATTTAAATTGCCGAAAACGTAGTAGAATAGCAAATATGTCATTCTGTAAGGTCGGACCGATAAGCTGTATGTCATTTAAAGACTTCCCGGACGCGGACTTGGCACTTGCATCGAACACGACCCTAAGTTTTGTAGTCGAACTATGTTCTCTGTAGACCCCGTGATGTGGTAAGAAATAGTACGGCGGCGAAAATTCAGTTATACGGCTCATGTGTCCTAGACTTAAATATTCTTTCATAAAATTGCAATACATCTGTTTATAACTAGGCGTGCTCCGGTTCAACTTACGTTCGAGTGCTAAAAACCTGTTTTCGGCCATCGTAAATGTGTCGCGCAGCTCGTCAGCTGATTCTTTTAAAGGAATGCGCACGGAAAAGCGACCTTTATCGTCACGTAAAGTGGTGTCTTTAAATAAATTTTCGCATGCGAGTTCTTCTTTTGTGAAATTTGGTTTATTACAAATAATTTCTTCAAGTTCCCAAAAACGTTTAAGTTCCACATCTAATGCTTGCGTGAAATTACATTGCGTTCGAGTGGTTTTTAAATTAATTTGGTTTTGAACTGAACCTGAGATAATCCAACCAAGCTTTGTGTTTTGTAAATAAGGACCTTTAGGCAAACGTATTAGACCCTCATTTAGCAGATCCCAGAACTTGTCGGCACCTATTAATAGATTAATTTCATCACTCGAATGAAAGTCAGGATCAGCCAGTTGTATGTTGTTGGGAATTTCTATATTATGATTGATGCCCAGTGATGGCAATTGTGCGGTGATTTGATACAAAACTAAGCAATTAATGTGTGTATTGTATGAGCTTGTTTTGGATCGTATATTTACATTACATAATTGTGTGGATTGTGTCACGGAGTTCCCTACACCGATGACTTGAATAGTGGACTGTATCGTTGGAATGTTAGGGGTTTTGCAAAGTTTTTCGGAAATAAAACAGTGCTGGCTTCCGTTATCCAGAAGAACGCGGGTAGTGTGATAATTATTTTTGGAATCCGCAATCTCCACTAGTGCAGTCGATAATAATACTTGATCATTAAAATAGCGCGTATCAATATTATTGACTTTGTTAGGCGTGTGAGACGTGTGAGATGCGGTGATTCCGTTAGTGGACTTTGGAACCACTATTTGTGCTGTGTGTGAAACAGTAGACGATTCGTTAGCGTCAACGAACTCACTGTGTATTAATGAATTATGCTTTTTGTTGCAGTGCCTGCACGGCCCAAACCAACAATCAGTTATTGCGTGGCCGTCACGTAAACAGTTACGGCAAAGATTCTTGTCTTCGATAAACTTCAACTTATCTTTGGGTGATAAAATAAGAAACTCATCGCACGCATACAGAGGATGATTAGAGCTGCACATAGTGCATTTATATCGCGGCGACTTTGTGTGATTAGCCGACTTCTTGCCATGTTTTTGAGTTGAAACATGACTATGTGTTTTTATTGACGGCGAACTTTTCGTGTGATTGTTCTGAGTACTTTCTATTTGTTTACCATGAGAAGGTTTTACCGTTTCTAAAAAATCTGCGCGATCCTTAAGAAAGTTCATTAAGTCAGACAACGACGTTTTTTTATTGGGAGACGTATTTGTGAGGGTACCTTTGAAAAGTTCCCATTCGCGCTCGGTCGACGAGTCTAATTTTGTTACGATAATATAAATAATTAACGTATCCCATGTGTCAGTGGGTTCGTCTAACGTTTTTAATGCGCGAAGATTACGCCAAATAGTATCCATTAGTTTACGTACTTGAGAAGCTGACTCTTTATTTATTGCCTGAACAGTAAATAACGCTTTAACGTGATTATGAATAAGCAAACGACTGTTGTTGTATCTATTTTCCAATAAATCCCAAGCAACGATGTAATTTTGTGCGGAAAATTCCAAAGCTTTAATAACCTGTAGTGCATTACCTGATAGAACGGATCGCAAATAGTGAAATTTCTGAATATTATCGAGAGTATTACTATTATGCACAAGTGATAAAAATGTATCTCGGAACTCAAGCCATTGATCATAAGAACCGTCGAAGTTCGGTAAAGTAATTGTAGGTAGTTTGATACCTTGTGTGTGTGTTTTACAATTACTGTTATCGCTTTGAACTATCGAATTATCTTTAAGAATACACTTAGACTTGGCCACAATAGCATAATATTGATTTTCAAAGCACTCCCTTTCTTGCAACTCTTTATCTATCTGACTACCTGCAACGTACGAGTCTATTTCATCTTGGGTGCTACAAAACTGATCAAACAACTGTTCCACCTTTTGCAAGCGCTCTTTTAATTCGGTTTTCTGAATTTCCGTTGGATTGGAACCGTCTAATGATTGAACGAATTTTGAAAACAACGTAAATCTGCCTTTCAAAGAACCGCGTTTTTTCACTAAATCACGAATAATATCATCAATACTTTCTGTGTCTGCAAGCGAATGCCTCTTTTTCGTCATTGTGGTGGTTGCGAGAAACAAAATCAAGTACTTACGGTTTTATTACACCGATGTATGCTCTGACCGCGACGTAGGTAGATGCACACTTACTACGAACACTGGAATTTAGACAAATAAAAGAATATTAGCACAAACTCAGCACGGAATCGGGAAGGAAAATCTTGAATGACCTGACCATTAACTGCAGATGGTGAATCTTCTCTCGAATCTTCTCTCCGTTGCTCGAATTTCGTAGAAGTTGTAGGTCCGCTTCACTCCAGCTCGCTTTGATTTTTCCGGCTCGTAGGATCAAATTATGTGCAGGAGGTGATCATTCGTCGTGTTGAGGATGTGATGATGAAAAGACTTGATGATGGATACTTTGGTTTTAATTATCGTTCTACAATTTTGACTTATAATATAGACGTACTCGTTCGCCGTTAGTTTTTGGATTGAACCGTTGAACCGTTTTTTAAATTAAATCGGGTTGGGGCCCACGGTGCGTCCCCTCCCGCGCGCGCGCGGCTACGTCGTCCTCGCCTGTGATGTTGTCGCTGGCTTTGTCCGCTAGATGGCGCTGGTTGTCCGTAAACAGTAAGTAAGAAAAATAATACAATTAAATTTCTCATACAGGCTGTATATTTATTCAATGACACTGTCGTAAGTTTTACAATAATCAATATTTGTTTAGACACTGATTTCAGCCGCGGAGACATTTTCGAATCATATTTAAAATAATTTTTCGTATGTATACAATACCTGATTTCGTTAATCGTAGTTATCGGTAAATAGGTCGCTGTACACTGACTCTTGTGAAGTGTCATCGCTCAGCAGATGATTAGGAGTAGGAGTATTGGCACAGGTTACTGGAGTACTTTGAGTTAATGGTGGTTGAAACGAACTGGAGGCAGACGATGTTTCCACAGTGCAGCTGTAAAATACCTCTGTTGGTTATAGTTTTGGTAGGAGTATTTAGACATTTGTCTATATTTTTTAATGACGCTCATTATCTCCATCTTGGCGTCCATTTTGTAATCCGGGTGTATACCAGCAAAATCATCTACAAGTGACGTAATAAAATTAAAATCAGGTCTGTTCATATCCTGATTTTTCGTCTGCATTCTTTCAGATAACATTTCAATTAATGTATCCTCACTCGTAACCTTTGCCTTTTCCTTTGCTGATTGTTTACCTTCTGTCGGGGATTTTGGTGGTCGTGTGCGTGATAAAGGATTCAAAAATTCCATCAGATGAGAATATAAGTAATCCTTGCTTGTGGATGCACCGGAGCCGCTTTTGGACTTTTTGTTTCTGTCTGTTGTGTAGTTGTCTCTAATATGCTTCCATTTTTTTTTGTATTTTTAATCCTGAAACATATAAATCGACGCTCCCAAGCAATAACCCGGGTTATAATCGAAAAATCAAAATTTTACAGGAGAAAAGATTTACTGATTTTATCAAATATCTTTTCAACAAGTGGGACTATTGAAGTCATTGATGTATTAAATGAAAGGTATTTTTTTGCTCAATATAACTGTACCATTATTATGAAATCCCGTTTAGTCAAAACCAAAACGGAAGGTTACGGCAACGCGGCGGCGGGCGGGGCGGTTAACGGTAGGTTATGAAAACAAATAATACCTAAAATTGTTTACATCAAATATTACAGTAATAGTAATTACGGGATTATTGCCCGAAATTTGTCAAATAAAATATTTCATGACATTATGTTATGGACTTTCGGGCTTGTACGTTTAGGAACCGGGACAAACCGGGATTTTTGGGGACTTTTTTGTTTATTGTTATGAGATGAGAGATTTGATATTTAAATGCTTTTTAGCATTTAAATTTCAAATCTCTCAGGATTATAAAAATAAAATAGAGTAAGATAACTTTAAGGCAGAGTATTTATTCTAATAAAAATCACACAACCAACTGAAATTCTTGGCCTTATAAATAAACGAGTGCTATTGAAACAAAAATACTTTTAAAAAATCAACAAAATTTTTAGAAACATTTAAAAAATCATGTAAACAGATCTTGTAAGTTCACTTATCCTAATCATTAATATTTTAATATTTGTCCGTGTATCTTAAATCTAGTTGTGTTTTATTGTCACAGTTATAATATGACTTTGAAACTTCTCTTAACCTACATATAACATTATAATCAGTCTTTTATAGGTTTATAATCAGTTCCTCCTTAAATATTTTTTTTTAAATGTAATTAAGGTAATATCTTAAGTTTAACTTAAACAGAATCTTCAAAAATCTACTTAACAATCTTAAGATACTATTTAAATAATCACAGTTCACTTCAGTATCATATAAAAAGTCTTGTGGTAACAAGGAGATTATGAGATCTGGCGTGCGATTCTGTAAACATCTCACCGTAAAAATCTAGGCGACGTTCTGGACGACATTCCACCTAATGAAAAGGATCAATCTATAGGTTGACAGCTCACGTGCCCACGTCACCTAGATTTTCACGGTGGATGTTTACAGAATCGCACGGCAGTTTTATTTTAAGTGGAGAAAATCAGCTACTGTAACATTAATCAAGTTTCGTCTATTATTAGGCCATTTTGTTCACTATTCCACATGTCATATATTCGGTAATAAAAATTAACAAACTATAATTTAACACTTTAACAGTAAAAAGCTTATGTTTGAAATTGAACAATACATAAAATTATTTACTTTTGAGAGCTCTTTGTTCTTTGTAATAGGTTCTAAGAAATATTAGTGAGTCTAAACTTTTATCACTTAAACGTGATCTAATTTTGTTACACAGCAATCCAGCCGAGGAAAAAACCCTCTCGGGTTCGACGCTGGTAGGTGGAATCGATAAAAGATGGTCATATACTTGTGACAAATACCGCCCGCGATTGCCTCCGTTCTCAAAAAGTGCCATTTCGAATTTCACAGTAGTGTTACTATTAAAATCATCGTCGTTTGCAAGCACACGATTCTGGTTTGTAGCCTTTTGTAATTCGGCGTCTAGCTTTTCTTTGTTTGATGATAACCCATCTATTAGTACTTGGAATGAAGAATGGTCTTCCTCTTCATTTTGAATAGATGATGAACCTTGGTCTTGTGGTGTCGGAGAAGGAGGATTTACGCGCATAAGGAGTGCTATTATGTTATTGCACATTTCATCACTGCTTGGACGCAAAAATACTGTTATATCTTCATCATTTCTATCTTCAAAATATTTTTCAGGGTTGTGCAAATAACTTAGCGTTGCCGCTTCTACTAAACGTCGTTTGCTGTATCGTTTCTTTAAAACTGTCATCATTTTTTTGCTCAGATTATTATTAATCTCTCCCAATTTTTTCAGAGCAAATTTGATCGCAACATCAGCTGTTAGTAATGTGGCATCGCGTCGGCATAATGCTTCTAATACAGTCTTGATCACGTCCAGTTTCATGCAATTGCTCGATTTCTTCCCACTCTTCTTCAGAAAAAAATATCTGAGATTTTACATCAATAAGCGCTTTAGCTATGCAATTTCGCAGTTTCAAAAATCGTTGTAACGTATCAGCTAGGCTACTCCAGCGAGTAATTGAGTCACAAGCCAGTGAGTATTCCCTTTTGAACTCTGCAACCACGTATTTCTGCAACACATCGTCATTTTTGGTTGGCGATTTACGAAATAGTTTTACAACCTTTTTTACTTTTGAAATTAATTCGTGGTATTCAAGATGGCGTTGGAAAACATCGGAAGTCGTTGGATTTGATGAGAACTCTGCACCATCTGAATCATCATCAGACTCATAATCTGAAGCAATTTCCTCTTCATGAAAGTGACGTCTCAATTCTGACAACGACATGTCGTCTATCAATTCGGTTAATTTTGCTCGTTTTTTTGGAATTTCTTCCTTACTGGTTGATGGAATCACAGCACGTTCAACATAGCTGTTTGGTTCACCAGCTAAAGTATCGCCAGCTTTTAAATTTATTTGGTGTCGGTTTTTTAAATGCTTTTGCAAGCCACCGGTATATACCGGTAACACATTTTAAAATATTTTGGCATTTTCTACACTTTGCGCTCATTTTGTCACGAGCGCGAAGAAAATAGTGCCACACCGATGATTTGTCATTAGACTTGCTGCAAACTTCTTCAAAATCCATAGCCTATAACAAAAATACCCAAATATGAACTACCATATTTTAAACTAATATCATGACCAAATAAAAAGCTAAGTAAAAGCATATTTCAGTTGTACCCAAAATTATACGTAATTAACTAATTACGTACGAAACTACGAACACATAATAAGCATGATTTATGAATAATTTACTTACCAATAGCAATTTGATATTAGTTTTGATGAAAAAATTACACGGCCACACGTCACGCACGACTCACGACCGACACCAACCACTACCACCGCAAATCACAAACAAACTGGCGGGGTGTCGCGGCTACAAAATGGCCGCCGCCGGGTAACGCGCGCGCGGAGGGGAGGGGCCCTCCGCCCGCGCGTTCTTGTCATCCACACTAGTATCCGAACATGTTATCGCGCTTATAAAGACAAAGTGAATAAATACCTTTCGTCAACTTTTATTTTTTTAT
This sequence comes from Polia nebulosa, assembly GCA_951329385.1. Taxonomy (NCBI): domain Eukaryota; kingdom Metazoa; phylum Arthropoda; class Insecta; order Lepidoptera; family Noctuidae; genus Polia; species Polia nebulosa. The sequence goes on along the minus strand of OX589600.1, from coordinate 11,908,902 downwards.
TTAATAAAAGAGTTTACAAGTTTAAACCTATAATTTAAAAATGTTTCTTGTGTCCCGAAAATGCCGGTTCTTTCAGTAACTGAAAAGAACCGGGAAATCCCGTGATTTTCGGTTCCGGGATGTCCCGGTTCTATACCCTAGCTGATATGTAACGTGTTTTTACGGAGTTATTGTGGTGATTTCAAATAATTTTGAAAACGGTATTGATAAATAACATTATTATTACGATGCAAATTAGAAAACCAGTGCTATCGTTACCAGTCAATACCGATTTTTTTTCGTTATATTTAAATGTAATATTAGAAGGTAATAAACGAAAGAAATACAATAATTTCGATTATTAATAATATTTATTAAACAACAGAATGAAATTTAACGCTTTAATTTTATGCTAACATTTATTAATAAAAAGAATTCAATAAATCAAATCCTGCAATCAACTTTGAGCTACATAAACTCATCAAAGTAGCTCTTCTTCAGAGATATTTTCGTTTTCAACTTCAGAACAGGATAAGGATTGGTAAAAAGAATGGTAACTCTGTGGAATGGCTCCACTTCTACATAAACTCAAAAGGTCTGTGTGCAAAGCTTTGCTTATCGGTATACGTTGGTGGTATGCACGTTGCAACTGCACATTATCCATATATACAGCTGCGTCTTGAGTACTCGTACGCTTTCGTCCTCTTCGTCTAGCTGAGGTAGAGGGAGTGATGTTTATATCAAGCTCTGAATAAGTGTCTTCAAAATTATATTTGAAAAGCAACTTATTTTTCTTGTGAATCGACCACGGTTACCTCCATGACGTCAGCCCAGCGGATTACATTTCCGTCTTTATCACACCGCCAATACTTATCACGAGCGGTTTTAAATCGTAAATTTCGGACTGCTCTAGTTCTTTCATACGATATTTTTCGCCAGTTATCTTTGAATTTAAAATAATGCTATTTTGGTCAGGGGTATATAAAACTTTATTTTTTAAGTTTTTCTCTATGCATGCATGCATGGAATCTCCTTCATTTTGACTATGTCCAGTTTCAAAAAAACGATGGTGTAAGGGTGGGTTATTACATTAAAGTTCGCACACTCGTTTTAAAAAAATGGTATATTGTCAATGACACAGTTTACAAGGGTGAAAGTTAAGAAATAACGATACAACAAAAGATTCGGGAAGCGGTCAGGCGCACACGTGTGTCTCACTGTCTTGCTCGGGTGAAAAGGGAAGGGTCTCGCGAGGTATGAGGCGCGGGTGGCAGGACGCGGTTGTTCGGTTGGCGTCCTGGCGGCGTACACACTGCCAACTTAACGGCGTGGCGTCATATTTGATGCATTTTGAGACGTTCGGAAACGGTGCGCGTTACAATGGGTTATAGTAATACCAAAAAGTTTAGCAGCATATACATAAAGGGCGAAAATATCGTCGGTCAGAAACAGTAATGGAACATTTCAAAATGATACGTTTTTGAGTATTGAGGTTTAAAGTTTTTGGAAATGATTCAAGTGTGATTTTACTTTACCATGAAGTCATTTTATGTTTTTTTATTTATTGAATTGTATGTAGATTATAGCCAAGTTTATTATGTGTTACAAAGATTTAGGATGTCATTTGTAGTTTTTGAGTTATCAGGTTTTTTGTGAAATGTTCCAATAATGAATTAAATATTTTATGAAAATTTAAAAACTTATTAGAATTTTCCTAAATATGCTAGTAATGAAATAAAAAAAAACAATCAATTTAAAAATCCTATTGGTTTATTTAATATTAAAAAAATGAAAAGAGAAATCTTAAAATAATAAGTGCTTCAAATTAATCATTTTCGTTATGCTCATCGGGTTCAATATGATTGTCTCCAGCCTCTAAACTTGAGTTATTCTCGGTAAACTCTTGGAATGACATTTGAGTCGCATAAAGCAAGCAAGTCTTTTTTTTTAGGTTTGATATCTTTGGTCGCTGGTGGTACTTATTTCGTAGATGTAGTTCAACATTTGCAGCACTTCTGCCCCTCGTTCTGTTGCGCACATTTAGGCACTTCATTGTTGAATTCGGGTCATAGGTGTCGTTATAAAAAAACAAGTATGGAGAAGACGCCTGCATAAAGATTTTTTTTATTTCATTCCATACAACACGATCACCGTCATTATTAACTGTGAAGTTTTTGCCAAACTGCGTGACTAAGTCCTTCAAATCGAGGATGTCACTGAAGTCCAATTCGTGTACCTCGTATGGAGTCCCACTTTTCTTGGCACATTGTATTACTGATTTCCATTGTGTTGGCACAAAAATGGATCCATTTTTCAGAATTCGTGTTTTTTCCCGTTCAATAGTGCTATGCACGCTGTCACCTTCGTTTTGGGTGTGTCCAACAATTAAGTATTTGTGTGTTATTGACACAACACCCAAAACTTTGATAGCATAGTGGTAGAGGCTTAGCAGGTATTTATTTTTATTCTGTGCAGAACAATTATGAGTGTAAAAAAAAAACATTTTTTCCTACACAGTGGTCTTTCAGAAATTTGTAAATGCACGTCCCACCTTCATCACAACCTTTTCCCCCTAATGATTCATTCCATAGGTAGCAATAGGCAGCTTTTGATACAATGTTAAATACGGTGCAGTTGTACACATTGAGTCTTCTTTTATAAAAAAATAGGGAATCGTTTCCGCATGGTGTCTGCAGAACTGCCTGCATGTCATAACAACAAATTATCTTGTTAGCATCATTTTTGCATGTTTCTATGTCCGATTTCTTTTCCAATCTGCACAAATCTCTTTCTTTTAAATGTTTTTCATAAGTGTACTTCAGTTGTAACTTATCATCGCCTACAGCATTTTGATACGACAAACAAATTGAACACTGATCCTTCTTGGGCTTGTGAAATGCAATGTTAAATTCGTTTCGAAAAATGTGTTCATAGGTTCCTTGCTTGATGATAGGCTTGCTATTCTGATGGCACCATTCCTTGTATTGTCGATACATCATAGTCAAATTTAAGTCACCATCAAGGTATTCTTTTGTAGAACTTGCCCGACAGTAATGACTCTTTTCTTGGATAAGAATTTATATGATGCCTTGGACCATCTTTATCAGCCTGTGCTAAACATCTACCGGTACTACCATGACGGCCTCTAAGATCTTCTGGTATTATACCCGAAGCTTTCTTTTTATTTACTGTAGATAAAAAGAATGTCCTATGTCCAACGTTGCCGTAAAGAATCGTCTGCATACTCGAATTTCCTCCGAATTTATTGTAAACTTGTATGATACATTCAGGGATCGCTTACTATCTTCCTTGTGTAGTGAATACTTTGGCTTTACAACTCCCATACAACTAGCAACGAAGTAGCGCTGTCTTCCGAGGTCGCCAATGCCCCAGAAATCATTGAATATGTTTAACCTGTTTTCTTCATTAATTTTTTCCGTACATTTCAATCGACAATCAGTTGAACATGGAGCTTTTAGTTTTTTAGCAGGTATTGTGTTTCCTTTAAGTGTTTAGTAAAGCCACGGATACACTAGGGGACAATTGGAGCAACATGTTGCGGAACATGTTCCTCAACAACTACGTGGAATGTGCCGACATACATGTCGCGGAACATTTTGTCGACCACACTTCTCAGTGTTTATAGAAATGTCGCCCGAGGAGGTTGTGGCTATTAGTGCTGCGTACATAGTAATTATATCGAGTGTGTTGAAACGTAAGAGAAAGAGAAGGTGGTGGATGCGGAATTTCTTATTACAACGAGAAAGAAGAGTTAATATTCTAAGTGATCTCCGAATGTCTGACGGATCGTTTGTGAATTTTACTCGCATGTCATCATCTGATTTTGAAACTTTATTGCAAATGATCGCACCTTCCATAGCCAAACAGGATACAATATTACGGAACGCTATTAGTCCTCATATCAGACTGGCCATTACATTGAGGTACTTGTCGACTGGAGATTCTTATGCTTCTTTGTCGTACACTTTTCGAGTGTCAAAACAACTAATACGTAAAATAGTACCAGAAGTTTGTAAAGAACTGATAAAAAAATTGAAGATATTTGTAAAGGTAAGTTGAAGAAAACGCATACATTTTATTTATAATTGTATTTTAATCTTCAGTAAAATAAATTTTAAAGAGTACAAGATGGATATAGCGATCAACGTAAATTAATTAGTATTAGTGCCATCAATGCTATTAGTGCTCGAGGAATCCATATTTGCAAGTATATTTTGTATAATATGCTCTTCAGAAGGCTCGGAGCTAATATCACTGGATGCAGTGCTATAGCCCTGTTGAACAACTGACTGGCTTTGATTATTATAACTTGTACGGTATTTTCCTAAGCGTGCATCTAATAAAATATTATTAATATAATATTTAGCCATAATTACACTGTGTTCGTCATTTAATGCACGTAACTCAGTTCCTACGTACTGTCCATAAACATCGAATTCATCTCGGGACATCATTCTGTTTTGAGCAGCATGCAGAACTTCATAAGCCTCCTCCAATCTACCTTCAATGGGGTTGGCTCCTTTTCCGAGTTGGTCGCGACGATGAAGGTGTTGGTGCAGGGGTTGTGGGTTTTGGCGGAAAGGTGTGTCACCTACAGGGGACGCGACGGTGAGGGCCGTCGCGATATGTCGTGCGGTGTTCCGCAGGGCTCGGTCCTAGGCCCACCCCTGTGGAACATCGGTTACGACTGGGTGCTGAGGGGCGAGCTCCAACCGGGAGTGGACCTGACGTGTTACGCAGACGACACGCTGGTCACGGCCCGGGGGAGCTCGTATAGGGAGGCAGCGTTGCTGGCGACGGCTGCGGTCTCACAGGTGGTGGGTCGCATACGACGCCTGGGGCTGGAGGTGGCCCTCAACAAGTCGGAGGCCATGGTTTTTCACGGCCCCCGACGGGCGCCGCCGCCGGGGTCACACATTGTGGTCGGGGGAGTCCAAATCGCTGTCGAGTCCACCATGAAGTACTTAGGATTGGTGCTCGACAGCCGGTGGGATTTTGGCCCTCACTTTCGACGGTTGACGCCCAGGTTGATGGGCGCCGCGGGTGCGCTCGCAACGCTGCTTCCTAATTTAGGGGGCCCGAGCACCGCCTGTAGTCGGTTGTACTTGGGGATCGTGCGATCCATGGCCTTGTATGGGGCCCCGGTTTGGGCTTCTGACCTGACGGCCGGCAGCATCGCGATATTGCGAAGACCGCAGAGGGCGATGGCCGTCAGGGCTATTAGGGGATATCGCACGATCTCCTACGAGGCGGGTTGTGCACTGGCCGGATCTCCGCCTTGGGACTTGGAGGCGAGAGTCCTCGCCTCGCTGTACCGGTGGCGCGAGGAGGTGCGGACGCGGGGCGGTGAACCGATGCAGCGCGAGATCGAGTTGCGTCGGTCACAGCTCCGCGAGGTCATGGTGGCGGAATGGCGGGATAGGCTTTCGCGCCCTACCGCCGGCCTTGCTACCGTCGACGCGATCCGACCAGTGCTCGACGAATGGCTCGGGAGGAAGCACGGCTCCCTGACGTTTCGGGCGACGCAGGTGCTCTCGGGGCATGGCTGCTTCGGGAAGTACCTGTATCGCATAAACAGGGAGCCGGACGCTCGGTGCCATCACTGCACCGACTGTCGGGAGGACACGGCGCAGCACACACTGGCAGAGTGTGCCGCATGGGAGGAGCAGCGCCGTGCCCTCGTATCCGAAGTGGGCCCCGACCTGTCGCTGCCGGCCGTTGCAAGTTCGATGGTCGGGAGCGCCGAGTCGTGGGATGCAGTGATCTCCTTCTGTGAAGCCGTAATTTCACAGAAGGAGGCTGCGGAGAGGGAGAGGGAGGCCGTGGCCACTCTCCCGATCCGCAGCAGGCGTACCGGGCGTCGGCGGAGGGCAGACAACGCCCTCTTCCAGCCCCCCTAAATGGGTCCGGAGGGCCGGTGGACTCGGGGTCGTCCGCCGCCCCCCATCCAGCAGGACCCGAGGCGGCTGCGCGTAGTGTTCCGCGTGCGCCCCTATTAGACGTCGCGGGGGGAGGACACCTCACTCTCCCCGCGGACCAGAGGTGGCCCGCATAGGCGGGCCGGCACCAGCCGGGGATCATGGAAGTCGTACTAGCTCTCACGATCCCCGGTCCAAGTGTGGGACGGAACACCGGGGTGGTTTTTAGTCAGTAAGAGTCTGACAGACCCCTTCGCCCGCCCCAGGCGAAGGACATCCATGAGGATTTTCCACCCCGGCAACAAAAAAAAAAAAAAAAAAAAAGGGGTTGTGGGTTGCTCTGCTTGATCAATGGTAGATTGCGATTCTAGTTGATGAGGAGATTGAAATTCCGGAACGGTAGATTGAGAATGTAGAACGACATCTTCATCCGGAGACGAAATCGAGTTTTGGCTTTGTGGACTCTGAAAAATTAATGATATAAATATTACGTCAATTATTATAATAAGAATATACTAAGTATAAAACACGTATTGTATTATATCAAACATCTGTTAGACATGAATCCTTAATTATTAGTACGCAAAAATAGTATTTAATGTATAAGTATTTCTTTACAGGTCCCAGCTACTGCAAATGAATGGAAAACCAAGGCTAAAAGCTTTGAAAATATATGGAATTTTCCGCATTGCGTTGGATCTATAGACGGTAAACACGTTTTAATCCAAGCTCCTTCGAATTCGGGAAGTGACTATTTTAACTATAAGGAACAATTTAGTATTGTCCTATTGGGTATTGTCGATGCAAATTACAATTTTATCTATGCAAATTGTGGTGCTAAAGGAAAATCTTCTGACAGTGGAGTATTCCAAGAGACTGCTTTTTATAAAGCTTTAGCTGATAACCAACTCAACTGGCCAACTCCAGACCCAATACGACAAGATGGGCCGAATATGCCTTACGTACTTGTGGGAGACAGCGCCTTTGCACTGACAGAAAACATGATGAAGCCATATCCCGGTAATCATGACGTGGGTACAACAAGACGCATTTTCAACTATCGATTGTCAAGAGCTAGAAGAATTGTCGAAAATGTGTTCGGTATCTTAGGTGTTGTATTTCGTATATTCCGAACTCCCATAACCATCCTACCCTTTAATGCTGAAGTTGTTGTAATGGCGTGCGTATACCTCCATAATTTTTTAAGGCGAAATAGTCAATCGAGATCACTGTACAACCCACATGGGACTTTTGATTCTGAAAATGTGGATCACGATATTTTAGAAGGATCTTGGCGCAGAGAAACTGGCTCTGTTAATATGTCGAATTTAAATGCTATGGGAAGACGCTACCCTGAATCTGCTATGGAAATAAGAAACAAATTTGCTGAATATTTCATGAGTGAAGAAGGACGTGTTCCCTGGCAGAATAATTTTTAAATGAATAAACTAGTATTGTACTATATTTTTTCTTTTAATATTACTGAACAACGTCAATCCTTTTAGAAGTGAAGTTTTGTGGGTGAGGTGTGTACAAATCTTAGTTTATGTAAATAATATAGGTACGTATTAATTTGTTACTTTTCCTTTCCTTGTGTGTCCGTACAATAAATTATAAATAAATAAATATAAATAAATTATAAATAAAAATAAACCCGTTTGCGCTAAATTTGTCGCAGGTGATGTGACCGTGATTACTGATTACGAATGACAAAATAACTAAAGTATGACTTACGTTTGTGTCCAAAGTGTCCAAGCTTCCAGAAGTTGTGGCTCCCTTTAGCAAAAATTTCATTGCATCGTACGCAAACCATGCACTGGACTTCACGTCCTCTCGTCCACTACCAGTAGTTTTTGACGATTTTACTTTCTTCCTTTCTCGGACAAATTGCGAACGCAGGGTATGAACTTTGGTTTCTATTTCTTTTCTAGGCAATTTAAGCACCTTGGCAATATCCTCCCATGCATCATTTTTCTTTATTTTATTTCGATAGTCACGGTGTGAAGTATCCCACAACAAGTCACGACTTTCGTAAAGCTCTATAAGCAAAAGCACGGTATCATTTCCCCACACTACAGACATTTTAAAGGCACGTTGCGTACGCGACTACACTCAGTGACAAATGGCGCAACACTGACGCGGGACACGTGCGCTCGCTCTCGACGCAAGCAACATGCCCCGCGTCACGTACAATGTTGTGGGTCATGTTGCGGGACACTATGCAACGTTGCAGCGTCACGTATATTTTGTGTTGCGCGTCATGTTGCGGGACAAAATGTTCCCTAGTGTATTCGGCGCTTAAGACTTGCCTGTGTTCTTCAAACGTTTTTTTACATTTTTTTGCCATTTTTCTGGCTGTCTCTTCTTCTTTCTTGATCTTTTATCATTGGTATTTAAATCCTCGCCTTCTATCAAATCCGAATCATGTGGGCCTACGTTATCCAATTCGTTGTTTCTTTCGGCTTCCACCACAGGTATATCTACCTCTTGATCCAATTCACCACCTATAAAAATAATGAAATAATGAAAACAACGTACAACTATTGCTTAGTGTCATCTCTTCTTTCTAGTTCAACTCTTGCCATCTTTAAAAATATGTAAAAAGTAATTCCCAAATAATGTAGTTGGTACCTAAATCTTCGCAATCTGTTAAATCTGAATCTTGTCGGTCGACGTTTTTCAAGTTGTTTCTATCCACTTCTAACACAGATTGATCTTGTTCTTGGTCTAACTCACTACCTATAAAACATAAAGAAACAATTCAAACTTGATCCAAACCGTACTTGCTTCGGCAGTACATATACTAAAATTGGAACGATACAGAGAAGATTAGCATGGCCCCTGCGCAAGGATGACGCTGACAGTATGGGTCCAGCGTAATCAACCCCAACACATTTGAATGGATGACCACCGGACGCCACTCGCTGTTCAGGTAAGTTTCCCATAATGGGATTAATTGGTTTAGCTGTAATGCGACTGCAAATGACACAGCGATGATAACACAATTTAGCCAGATTGCGACCACCTATTGGCCAGTAAGTATCTCTTATACAAGCCAATAGTAGTTGTGGTCCTGCATGCATTAGAATTTTATGTTCATATTCAAATAATAATTTAGAAAATCGATGAGTGGACTGTATTAATATTGGATGTTTTTTCTCATATGAAAATGAAGAATTTTGTAATCGACAACCCACACGAATTAATTTATTTTTATCTAAAAATACGTTAAGTTTAGTCAGTGGACTCCCTTTCGGTAAGCACTGATTTTTTTACTAGCATTTCATATTCGGGAAATGATTCTATTTGAGAGAGATTCACAATTAAGTTTAACGCATTTTGTATTTCCTCTTCGCTAAGATGTAAAGTGGTCGGTGGTTGTTTTTTACAAATATTTATAAATCGTTAAGTATATGCTACTGTGCGTTTAAGTCGAGAAAGGTTTGAAAACCGATTAAAATCAATTAAAGGTATCGGATTCTTAGAAGTAGTTAATAAAGAAATCTCAATTTTAGTTTCAGGTAGCGATTCCACTGCAGTGGTTGGAAAACAAGGCCACTCGCTTATGTCCTGGTTTAAAAAATTAGGTCCCGACCACCATAAGTTATGACTCTGAATTTGATTTACATCAATTCCTCGAGATACAAGATCAGCGGGGTTAAGATGAGTGGGAACATGTCTCCAGGTACAATTATAAGCATTCGTTTTTTCAACTATTTCTGCTACACGATTACGTACGAATGGTTGCAACTTACTTGGCAGCATTTTCAACCACCCCAGCACTATTGTGGAATCACTCCAAAATGTACCACTTTGAATTGGTGCGCCAAGTGACTCAATCACTTTTTTATATAGCCTCACTCCAACCAAAGCGGCGCAAAGCTCGAGCCGAGGAATTGTAGTTGGCTTGATAGGAGCCACTCTACTTTTTGCTGTAAGCAAACGCACCATAACTTCATTATTGTTATTAATGCTCCTTACATATATGCATGCACCATAAGCCGTTTGTGATGCATCACAAAATATGTGTAATTCTATCACATTCCAATAATCGCAAAAAACTAAACGTGGGATGCGTAAACTATTCAAAATAACTAACCTATCAACAATATCTTTCCATGTCTTAGCGATATCTGGTGGTAAACAGTCATCCCATGATAATTTGTGTAACCAAAGTTTTTGCATTATTACTTTCATTGGAATGATACAAGGAGTTAATAGACCGAGAGGGTCGAATATTTGGGATGTAACTGACAGAACTTCACGCTTTGTTACATTATTCGATGTTGACGTATTAACAATAGAAAAACAGAGCTCATCAGAGTCTGTTAGCCAGTTAAGTCCCAAAGTTTTACTTGGCTCGTTTGAGCCAATATTTAAAGGAGGCTGGCGAGAATGTATGTAGAATTGGACCCACTGTTAGGAGTAACGTGCAGTATGGAAACTTATAACTAGTGATAGAACTTTATAAAACTAGCAAAAAAGCCAATGGGCAGTAAGTTGTAGAAGATGGGAGAAAAAAGATACACAAGCTAAAGCGTTATAACCTAAAACTAATCAAATAACGCTTATTAGTATCAAAAAGGTGTTCAATCGGAATAGAAATACACTATAGTGGTTACTGCATCTGACTGGAGAATATATAGGTAGGAGGTACCTATCTAGACTTGCCTACTTAAAATAAAAAAATACGTCTGGGAGCTAGGAACTAAAGTTAGAATATAGCATAGGTTGACTAATTTGAAGAACGAATGAAACTATAATAATTATTGGCTAAAAACTAAGCTGAGACATAGTCTCTAGATGAGACGATGTCTCAGCTTAGTTAGAATTTATGTAGATTTAAGTTTAATTGACTCAACGTGTCTAGTTGCGACCAAGATCCCTTCTAAAGACTGGTTCCTCGTGGTTTCACCTGCGTTATGTTTTGAAATTGGTTATTGCTTTGCTCTCGTAGGACATAACGCGATGTTATATAACCTATACTAGCTGTCCCTCGGGGTTTTACCCGCATCTTTAGTTACTACTCCGCTCCCGTAGATCGCAGCATGATGATATATTAACTAAAGCCTTCCTCGATAAATGGGCTATCCAACACAATAATATTTTATCAATTCGAACAGTGGTTTCTGAGATTAGCGCGTACAACAATGAAACTCTTCAGCTTTATAATATTAGCATAGAATATGATTACTCTATGGTAACGGAGCTTTATATGGGTAAAAGAATTTTGAAATCGGTTGGATAGTTTTAGAGTTTATCCATTAAAAACAAACAAATCTTTCCTCTTTATAATATTACTTTTTTTTTTAATTAGTATAGATTAAGGACTTGGATTTTTAAACAAAAGGTTTGTTGAATAAAACAATATTTACATACAAAAATCTTTTATTTTGCTTGAGATTTTAAAATACAGGTTGTGGATAAAAAATAGGATAAGGGCAGGAGGATGATGATTGTAATAAATACTGATACAGTAATAGTATATTTGTTTTATCTTGTTACTGTTTGTTCCTAGATAATCTTTAATATATTATTTATCTAATTAAAAGATTATCCAAGAACGAAGCTGGTGCAGCAACATAGCTTTGGTGTCTGGCATAACCCATGTACCACAATATGCTCATTATATGCGAGCAACAACCTACTGTCCGTGTCCCTACGGGACAATGACAATAATATCCTAATATGGCACCTCGCCCCTCCAGCCTTCTATCTATTGCAATGTAAGTAAAATAGGACTTACTTCCTACATGCCTCGACTTAATTCTGCCACGTATGATAAATGGTTGGCTGTCATGAAATATCCCTTCTAGAGGTGTGTTGTCACCGCAAACTTCTAAGGCATATATTCCGTGAGCTCTAAGGTGCTCCCCAACATATGATTTTGCCTGTTTTATTTGATATGTACCCAGTGCGATTAGTTCCAGATCATCTGTTGTCAATTCAGGGAATTCTATATTTGAATGGGTAATATTTTGGAACATTGTGTGTCTCATATTTAAATTATTTTGTTGAACAATTTCAGCGAGTTCATTATTTTCAAATATTTTATCTTGTATTATTTGTATTACTTCATGGACATTGGTTCGTTCCCTGAATTGAACAGCAAAATGATTTATTAAAGCAGCAGCAATCGAAAAATCTTGCATAATATGAGGGCACCTTTTATTTAAATAATCTGCACGGAATATTTTGAAATCCCTACTGAATCTTCCATTGACAGCTTCAACCACCCATCTATTCATGGTCACACATCTCGAGATATTGGCTTGGAGAGTCGAGAGCTGTCTTTCTCCTGTCGAAATAGTTTCAGGCATATGTACCAAGAAACCTTTATCTGCCATATTGTCTGCACAGTCTCTAAATCCACGGTCCAAAATAAAAACATCATCTTCCTTAAACAAATCCGTAAAAGCACCTCGCTCTGACATAAGGTCATTCATAATTGAAGCGTCATTTTTGGTGGCTGGATATGGACCCACTGCCTCAATGATGTAACCATCGCAGCAAACAATTAGAAAAGGTTTCACTAAATTATAGTATTTATGAAGAGAATACGTTTCTTTTTGATATAAATAATTACTACTCTTTTGAGTGCTTAAATAAGTACCATCAGCTATGGCAATCAAACGTCTTTCTTCAATGGGCGCTTCAGGATTTCCAAAAAGATGATTAGCCAGCAATGTATTTCTGGCAACAAATTCTTCCCTTGGCTTGTGTGCCCATCCCAAATGTCTAGGCACATAGTACTGACAAAGAATTTCTCGCGCCTGATGCATATATTCTTCCAATGTTCTTCTGGGTATTTGAAATAATGCTGCAATTCTTTCATCACTATCTCCAGTCCGCATTTTACAAAGAAATGCACTAAAACCGCATTTTATTTTAGGGGTGTTTAGCCGTGGCACTTCTGTCAAAATCTCATTATATTCATTTTTTGTCCGTCCAAACCAGTACTTAAAAAGATGGTCATCAATATTTTAAGGATTCAGAAAATCCAATTTTGAATCCTCGGAAAGTAAATAAACAAATTCTTCGATGTGTGAAGCACTAAATGTTGAAATAGAATTTTCATCAGCATATAATTCATGAAAAAGGTTGGCATCTAAGTGATAATTGCAAATTCGTGCATTTCTGGGAATATAAAAATTGAATTCCTTCATAATCTATTTTCTAAGTCCATCAGGCACACGTCGTTTTTCACTGTCATTGCACTCTAAAAACAAGCAACGACGTGCTGTATCAGCTGCTCTTCTTATTGTAGGCAATGTAATTTGTTCAGCAGATGTTTCCTGTATTGGAGATCTTGTGATAGACGCACCAGCCTCTTCAAATTCTGCAGTGTCAGCTGCTTGTGTTGTGGGCAATACTTGCTCAGGAGATGTTTCATTCAAAAGATGATCTCCAGATGTCGATGGAATGACCTCTACAACTTGCTCCATGTGTTGTGAAGATGTAGGCTGTACACTACCTCCTACACTAGATATAGAAGGTGCAACAGGGGCAGAACTTCTGTGAGAGCTGTCAATCACTCTCTGTGCACGTAAATAGCAAGGCACACATACTTCATCATTATCGGTTAACTGAAACAATAAAAGTAAAAAGCTTTAAAATCACTAAACAATAAAAAAAGGTTATTGAGTATGCACATCATTAACAGTCACTTGGTGTGTTCTAGCTAAGTCATTGCTACTCATCAATTGGTGAATATTATCTCATTGAGCCAAGTGGCGGTCACCGGTGACCGCACGCATTGTCTTTCTATTGTGTCTGTAATTACGGGGCTTAATGAGTTAATTGGCATTGGTAATCAAAAATGGCATCTTGAACACAATTAGCTGCAAGAATTGCAATTGATTTCTGAGGTCTCCATTTTTGTTTACCACAGAAAACATAATATTTTTTAATGCAATTGTGGATGCTAAGGTATTGTCATTTAGGTATCTGTGGAAACCTATAAGAGGTGACACCCATCATCTCAGAGGGAATATCTGCAGCAATTGCATGCAATGGCACTTTTTCTACTGAGTAGCGATGATTTAGTTCAAACACATTTATCTTTTTTTATTTAATTACAAACCTGGCGGGGTCTTATCCATTCAGACACAACGTTTCCTATTAGCACTTCTCTTTCAGACATTTCTGGTCTGAGGACCAGTCTGCTCCTGATTCTCAAAATAGATCTGCCACACCCAGCACACACATTACGATGTCCAAGTTGCTGTTGAGGGTCTTCATTTGGGTTATGATTTATCAACTCCCAACAGGAATGACAAATAAAGTCGGCTCCAGTCACCTAAAAATAATTATGACCATGGTTTAAGATTATCAAATACATCAAGTTAATGTTATAATAAAGCCAGTGAATCAAAAGCAAGAATGTGATCATTTCTTATCATTTGTGGGTGTGGAGTGGATCATAACAATCAAACAGATACAAAACCACACCACGGGTTGCTACTGAGGTAGCTTATTTGGAAGCGGGCCGCGTAACAGTCATAGCACATATTTATAATATAAGATTTTGAGCTTAAGTATTATATATTAAAATACTTACATCACGCGGATAAACCCATCTTTGAACTCTCTCAACTACCTGAGCACTTTCGTCGGACAGACGATGTCTCCGTAGTCGAGCAATGCGCAATTGACAATTCACACAACGCATTTTAACGGGTAACTAAGGCCAAACGATGTAAAAATCGGAATCCAAAGGTAAAAGCTGTTGTCTAAGTCGGTATGTAGAATAATAATCAGTCCAAAAGTAAAGCCAAGTCGTCAATAATCCACAAAATCGCATAGAACAGTAGATATCCCACGTTAGCCGTTGAAAACAAACAATGGAATAAAAATCATTTGTTTTGTTTTGACAAATTGACACAGATTATACTACCAGCTTTTAGCATAACGTTCCATCCTACGTTATCAAAAATGATCGTTTATAATTATTATTTTTAGTATTGCATATTTCTATTCAAAAATATAAATGTGTTTTTTTAAGTTTTATATTTAATACTAACTTATGTGTTTTATTTATTATATTTTACATGTATATTTAAAAAAAAGACAAGCGTAAACGTTGACAATAGTAACAACATAAATCATATTATGAGTAGGTTGGAATGTAATTCGAAACATGGTGCGTTTAGTAACTGCCACACAATAACATGGTGCGTTACCGTGCGTTTAGTGACTCATTTTTAAGTAAATAAAAATCTTTTCTAACTTTTGATTCCCATCTTCTAGTGACTCAATACTTTTTATATAATCCTCTTATAAACACTCATTTATAATAAATATACACTTACAAGTGAATGGCTCTTTGTTAATTTATAAATAATGTGGGGCCAAACACGCCATCCTTCTTTAGTGATGAATTTGTGGCTTGATCTGACATAACAAGGGTATTATTAGACTTCCACTTTCTAAGTAGCATACCAGCGGCAGCCAACTCAGCTGTGACTTTCTGGCGAATGTTTGTGACGTCATATATCGTATCCCCACCTGTGAGCAAATCATCTACGTAAAAGTCATGGATTATAATACGAGCTATTTTTTCATCCTTACAATCTAAGCCAACTTGTTTTAAACAACGAGTTGCTAAAAATGGTGCACTTGCTGTTCCATAAGTCACAGTGTTTAACTCATAGGTTTTAATAGACTCTAAAGGGTTCAAACGCCACAATATTCTTTGTAAATGTCTGTCATCAGGGTGTACGATCACTTGCCGATACATTTTTTCTACATCGGCGGAAAGAATGTATTTATGTTTTCTGAATCGAAGAAGTAAAGACATTAAGTCGTCTTGAACAACTGGACCTACCATTTGTAAGTTGTTAGATGAAACACCTGAAGTAGTAAGACTGCTGGCATTAAACACTACTCTTAATTTTGTGGTTATGCTATGCTCGCGCAGAACACCATGGTGTGGGATAAAATATGCCAGTTTTTTTGAATCAATGGAACACTCAGACATGTGTCCTAACGATATGTACTCTTTCATGAAATCACAATAAAGAGTTTTTAAAGCTGGCTGACTTTTAAATCTACGTCCAATAGAAAGAAGACAATGTTTTGCTCTAGCCAGTGAGTCACCTAGAATATGGTGTGATTGTTTGAGTGGTATTCTAACACAAAACCGACCACCTACTATTCGAGTGGTGTTTTGTACAAAATGTTCTTCACACTTAGCTTCTTCATCAGAATATGAAGATGACTGATTGGGGACTTCTTCCAGTTCCCAGAAACGCGATAAAAGGTTTTGGATGTCATCTACTGATGTGGGGTTGTGAGAAGAACTGACATGGAGTTTTGCAATGTTAACTTTATGAACTGATAGTGACCGACGTGACCGTGATACTTGGCCACTATTAATTAACGGACCTGAAACTAGCCAACCTAGCCTAGATTCAAATAGTATTGGTTTGCCTTCACCTAAGTTGATTTTTCGCCGCCCCAGTAGGTCCCAGAAAACATCTGCACCTATTATTAGATCCACTGTCGATGGTGTGTGGAAATGAGGATCAGCTAAACTAATACCGCTTGGTATGTTCAAACGATTAATGGAGAATTTATAACACGGTATTTCATCCGTTATGTTTGGTAAAATAAAACAATAAAGATTAGTAGTGAAGTTTTCATTTAATGATTTTAGAGAAACACTACACATTTTACTAATGTTTGTTTTAGAATTATTAATGCCTTGTACAGAATCATTAAACCTGCACGGTAGGTAAATTCAATAAATCACATAACTTATCTGTCATTATACAAGAAGTACTGCCAGTATCTAGTATAGCATGAGCAAGGTGTTCGCGGTTATTCTTATCGTAAACCTTTATTAATGCAGTAGCCAATAGAACTTGACTTTTATTGTTAAGATACTTAGCAGCATGTGCAGATAGTGTCACATTTGTATTGGGTGTTTTTTCAGCTGAGTTAACGTCTACAGTAATAGTGCTGTCAGTTTGTGAAGTAGAAGCATTAGGCATAGATTTCTGTGATGCACCTGCTACATGTACTAGTGTATTGTGCTTACGTTTACATATTTTGCAACCAAAAGATTTGCAATGATTTGCGTAATGACCAGACCGAAAACAATTAAAACATACCTTGTATTTAGGAAGAAACTCAAGTCGTTTTTCGTTGCTGATACCAAGAAACTGTGGACAGTTGAGTAAATTATGTTTATCACTACAATGCGGGCATGACACCGGTGAGGAACTGGTATTAATTTTTTTTATCTGTGTTGTTGTTTCACTGCTCACCGATATCATTGTTTTTTGTTTAATAGGTTTAGGAGTACTATTATTATTACCTTGATTGCGAGACAAATCTAGTGTTTCAAGCAAAACTGCACGATTTCTTAAGAATTCTAGGAAGCTTTCTAACGTGATATTTTTATCTTTATCTAAATGACCTTTTTCTTCCTCCCACTGTCGATAAGTCCTTGAATCTAATTTGTGAGTAACTATATAAATTAAAGTGTCAATAATGTTTTTAATATTATCTGAGGATTCTTTACTAACCAAATCAATGTTAAATAAGGCTGCTACATGATTTTGAATGAGAAGCCGCTTGTTATCAAACCTTTCACATAATAATTTCCACGCAATAGAATAATTATTAGCCGAGAATTCAATAGCCCGTATGACTAAGGCGGCTGTGCCTTCCAAGGAAGCTCGGAGGTAATGAAACTTATTTATTTCATCAATTTGATCATCCAAATGTATTAGGCTTGAAAACGTGTCATGAAACTCTAACCACTTGTCATACGTCCCGTCAAACTTAGGTAGTTGAATGGTTGGTAACCTAACCAACCTATTATTGCTAACGCGAGAAAACTTGTCTTCATTAACAATGTCGTTGTGTCTGGCTAGTAATTCCTGTGCCCTCGCAACAGCTTTAAAATATGAGGTTTCAAAGTCATTACGTTCTGATAACAGTGTATTTATATCCTCAGCTATGCATTCCAAATTTAACTGAACGTTGTCATATTGCGAATAAACAAGTTCAATCTTATCGAGGCGTAACTGCAGTTCGTTCCTCTGAGTTTGCGTTAAAGAATCCTTCTTAAAATCCTCTAAGTAATTAGAAAATACCGTTAATCGACCTTTGTAACTTGCTCGCTTCTTAATGAGCTCCTTTTCTTCCTTTTCAGTCATTCTTTGGGAAGCAGGTAATCAACTGAAATGTAACAAGTTTAAGTTTGATTAAATATGATATTGGTATCGTTAATTACAATATGATCAATACCTAAAGGGCTTACTAAATCGCTACAGCAAACATTAAACAATAAACTTGCTTTTAATTTGATTTTTTTTTAAATAGAAAACTATATCTATTGGTAGCTAGCTATAACAAACATACCATTTAACAAAATACTAATCTGCTTACAGTATTACTATTCACTTACTTATATTATTATGAACTTTGGTAAAATTAAGTTAATAGAACGGAATACAATACAATGTAGGTAGCTAACAAATTATGATTTCTTGTTACTTATTTATTGCAAGATAACAAAGGAAACTGCTCTGAATAATGGTTAACACTTATTGAAAACCTAGTTTGCCGCTTAATTACCTATAATACAATATATTGACTGTAAATCCAAACTAATATTATAAATGCGAAAGTAACTCTGTCTGTCTGTCTGTCTTTGCTTCACGCCTAAACTACTGAACCGATTTGTGTGAAATTTGGTACAGACATAGTTTGGAACTTGAGAAAGTACATAAGATAGTTTTTATTACAAAAAATAAAATAAAAAATAAAATTTATTGCGGACATACAGCGCCATCTATTGGTCAAGAGTCGGCATCAATTCAGTACTGAAAATTCATCGGAAAAATGTAAATAAATAGTAAAAAGGTATGAAAATATAATATAATACAACTTTTAGTACAAAGAAAATGCTCTAACGGAGTATAGATAATTCTATTAGTACTATATGTCGAGTTGGTGATCCCGCAATGGTGTCGATCGTTTTTTTTTTTTTTTTTTGGGGGGTGGGAAATCATCCTATGACTTCTTCCGCTCTAGGGTGGAGCGGAAGGGTGTGTCAGACTCTTACTGACTAAAACCCACCCCTGTTCCTCCCTGCCTCGAGTGCCCGGGGGCGAGGTAACTCTTTCGAATTTATCCTCCACCCCCGGGCAGGCATCGGCCGTGGCAGGCCCCTTCCCTTGGCTGACAACTCTTTGAGGCGCGCGTGGAACACTACGCGCCGTCGACTCTCGGGCCTGGTGCTGATCGGACGGCGAGTTACCCACTACTCGCCGTCCGTAGGCCCGGGTCTACGGTGGCCGGAGATCGTCTCGCGGCGTCCGAACCCCCTGGCGTCTCAGGCGGCGGTTGCGGCTGGGAGCGCTAGGGCGACTCGGCTGTGTTCGAGTCTCCCTAGCGTATGCCGCCTCCCTCTTCGCGAGCATTACTGCTTCGCAGAAAGAGGAGACGGCCTCCCATTCCCTCTCGCTCCGTACCATGGCCTGAACCAGGGCACGGCGCGAGAGGTCGCTGCCGCCTATCGCATCCACGAGGACACGGCGGTGCTCTGCCCAAGCGGGGCAAACCTCCACCGTATGCTCCACCGTGTCCTCTGGGCGATCCTCGCAATGGAAACATCCGGGGGTCACCTCCGCCTTGATCCGACACAGGTACTTACCGAAACAGCCGTGTCCGGTGAGCACCTGCGTCAGGCGGAAGGTGAGGGCGCCGTGACGCCTCTCCAGCCACTCCTCAAAGAGGGGCACTACCGCCTCGATGGTGGCGTGCCCAGCGCTGGGTTGCGACAGTCGCTCTCTCCATGTCACCATGAGATCCTGCCGGAGCTCGGTCCGCCGAGCCGCGAGTTGTCGCCCCGGCGTTTGGCCTCCTCGCGCCACTCGTACAGGTGCGCGAGGATTTTTGCCTCCAGATCCCACGGTGACAGTCCGGCAAGGAGGCTCGCCGCCTCACGGGAGATCGTGCGGTATCCGCGGATGATGCGGATCGCCATGACCCTCTGGGACATGTTCATCAGGCGAGCTGATCGCTGCCTCAACGAACGCGCCCACACCGGTGCCCCGTAGAGGGCCATGGACCGCACGATCCCCGCGTAGAGCCTCCGGCAGGAGGCGTTTGGCCCCCTCAGATTGGGTAGGAGCCGCTTCAAGGCGGCCCCGGCCCTGTCCAATCTGGGAGCCAAACGTCGAAAATGTTCGACGAAGTTCCACCGGCTGTCGAGGACGAGTCCCAGGTACTTCATCGTACCCTCGACGCCGATGCGAACCCCTCCTACCGTGATCTGGGAACCCGACGGTGGCGCGTTCCGACGACCATGAAAACACATGGCCTCGGACTTGTGCAATGCCACCTCGAGTCCCAGTTGCCGGATCCTCTCTATGACTGTCGCAACCCCGCGTGTCATAAGGTCGGCCGCCGCCTCGTGCGACCTCCCCTGCGCTAAGACCAGCGTGTCGTCAGCGTAGCACACTACGCTGACGCCAGTGGGGAGGTCGGCGCGCAGCACCCAGTCGTATCCGATGTTCCACAAGGGCGGCCCCAGGACCGATCCCTGTGGAACACCGCACGACATCTCTCGCCGGTTCCATACTCCCTGATGACCGGGGTAGATGACGGCTCTGTCCGTCAGATACGCCTCGACTACGCGACGGAGGTAGGGCGGCACCCGGTGATACCGGAGTGCCTCCACTATACAACTCCAGGGCAGGGTGTTGAAGGCATTGGCGATGTCCAGAGACACCGCCAAGACGACCCTACCCCGGGCCACTGCATCCCCCGTCGTGAGGGCTCTTACGCGCATGACTGCGTCCACCGTGGAGCGCCCCCTGCGGAAGCCGTACTGGCTCTCCGCCAGGTCCGGCCCCACCCGCACCAACTGCCCGACGAGGCGATCTGCAATTACTCTTTCAAAGAGCTTGCCCACCTCGTCGAGCAGCACAATGGGCCGGTAAGCGGACGGAGAGTCCGCAGGGCGCCCCACCTTCTTGATCAGGACCAGCTTCCCCGTCTTCCACCGACGTGGAAACTGGCCCCTCTCTAAGCATGCGCTTAAAAGCCCTCTGAGTCGAGGCCCGAGAGCCTCTTGCAAGGCCAGGACCCAGGCTTTCCCATGAAAGCCATCGGGTCCTGGGGCGGTGTTTTTGGCATTCAGCCTACGCACCGCCGCTCTCAGCTCTACCTCGGTCACCTCGGGAGCATCGTCGTCGTCGTCTTGGTCCGCGTCAGGTACCGCAGGAGACGGAGCCATAGGCGGAGGAGTATGTTCCCCTCGCGAGGGGAACAGAGCGCTCACCACGCCCTCCACGATCTGTGGCCGGAGACTCTGCGTCAGTGGGGGGGCCCATGGGCGGAGTTTCCCCCGCACCGCTTTGTACGGGCGCCCCCATGGGTCTCTGTTCAGAGTCTCCAGCGACTCCTCGCGGGCCGATCTCTTGGCCCGCAAATGGTGTCGATCGTTACACAAGTTCGGTTCATGTTATTGTTTTAATTCATCGGAAAAAAGTAAATAAGTAGTAAAAAGGTATGAAAAAAATAATATCAATATAATAAAACTTTTAGTACAAAGAAAATGCCCGAACGGAGTATAGATAAATGAATGATTTTGATGTTGATGATTTTTGAAGAGTTCCCTAGAATATCTTCCACATTTCATTTTTGAAGAGATCCCGCGAGATCGGGAACTACGAGTATGTGGGTAAAACCAAAAATCTGCCGGAAGTCACTATTCCACGCGAACGAAGTCGCGGGCAAAAGCTAGTTATAACAATAATTTGACAACTTGAAAAGAAATCATACATGTGCAAATGAACAAAGAAGTTAGATACCAATTTTACTAACCTTTACAATTCCATAAAAAACGTTAAATACTACCTGAATATGAGTAATGGGTTCTGAAATAAACGTAAATAATAGGAACACTGCACTGTACTGCACTATGCTGCGCTGTGACCCTTTTGACTTTAGCCAGCTACTCACAAAACTCCAAATGGCAGTATTATCCGATAAATTTTATATTTCCTGGATTTATCCTTATTCCTGGTTCACTTATCCAGCTCGATATGGACCAAATTATGTTGAGATACGTGTTCAGGCAGGAGATACAAAAATAATTTGACTGGAGCTGTAAAAATGCGTGTGTATTCCGTAGAACAAAAAAAGAGAATAAGTACAAAAAATATGTAGGTAGACTTAAAACTAATTCACCCTCACATAAAGCGCCGGGTGAGCGTTTCTAAATCTTAACACCTAGTAAGCAAAAAAAAACCTTATACTTTATGCTATAGAAAGCTCCATTTTCGTCAGTATTTATTTTTTTACAAAAATTATAAAAATAATTTACACACGTTAATACGTAGTTAGCTTAGAATTTGGTGAACTTAGATTACCTTTAATGTAGGTAAGGAATAACCTACTACTTTGTCAAGCTTAAGCAAAAATAGACCTATACCAGTATTATAAGCTATCTGGAGCTTCTTTTTTAGTCACCATTCCACTTGTTGCTAAGTTATTTTAAAGCTTACACACAAAAAGTAAAAGTTAGGTTATGAACAAATTGTATAAAACTTACCGCTAAACTGATCATCATCACTCTCTGTCCTGGTCATTGCTAATTGTAGCAATTTTTTAGCTCTAGAATTCATTACAGATACTTCTTTAAAGATACTTTTTATAAATTAAGTTCCGTCTATGACCACTACACTGAGCGTTCAAAGCGCAACTGGCACAAAACACGAATAAACAATATTCAAGTAAAAAATTTTAGTGTCATACTGGAATATTTCGAAATATTTTAGTAATGAACTATGGATGCGCTTACGAATTTAGGGTGGCAGCGGGACATTTTAAAATAAACTTATACTGAAAACGAAGATATTAATAAAATCAAATTTTCTTTAACGGAATAGTTTTCTGTCAAGTAGAACTAGAATTTGAGTTGTACCGTTAGTGATTTGGATAAATTATTAAATTCCTGTACAGGTAGCCTCAATGATAACAACATTAATTAGTGGAATTAACTTTATTATTACCTTCCGAGAACACCGTGTCCAACTCACCCCCACGTGGGCCGTCAAAGCTAGTGATGTCCCCAATTCTAGTGATGTGCTACCACAACATCCTCCCTTATAAGAATTTAATAATCTATTTTTAAAACGTTAACAACATAATCGTCCATCCATTTAGGTTTAATTCTTACTCTTTGTCGTCTTTGCAACTCTGGTGAATTATCTTGTACATTAATATTCAATCTCGTTTCATTTTCTACAGAGTCTGGGTCAGATATATTTTCCACAGGGTCTGGGTCAAATACATTTTCAACCTCGCTTACAATTTTAACACAATCCTCACCTGTTTTAGCCACTTCACTATTTTTTAGATTAATATGTACCCTGTCTAAATTCCTTCCTTCATAATCAACTAAACTAGCATGATTTCCTCCTAGTTGCTTCCTATCTGATGGTGAGCAAGGAGCTGGAACCAAATGCCATCTGTTTCTTCTATAATTAGTACCCTCTACCTCAACGAAATAAGATCTTGGTTCCTTAGCCTTTCTCACTATCTGACCATATTTTCTTAAATTAATTACCCAAACCCTGTCCCCTACTGCTAATTCACTTAAATTACTTACTCTATGTTTTTTATTATAATTAGTAGCCATTTTGGCTCTGACCAGATTCCGTTTTTCCTTAAATTGTTCCTGAATATTATCTACAATTTTCAACTTTTCTCGATAAATAGGCAAGATTTCTCTCATCTTCCTGTTAAACAACAATTCACTTGGACTATAACCACATTCTAAAGGCGTATTTCTATATACTAACAATGCTAACTGAATATCATCATTCTTTTTTAATAAACTTTTGGCAATCTTGACTCCTGCTTCTGCACATCCATTGCTTTGAGCATAATACGGACTGCTAGTTATGTGCTGAAAATTGTATTTCTTGGAAAACTCACTAAATTTACTTTTAAACTGGGATCCACAGTCAGTCCGTACTACCTCGGGCACCCCAAACCTAGAGAAAGTTTCTTTACAATGCTTGATCACAGTATTTTCTGATAAATCTTTTAATTCAAGCAAATCAATATATCTTGAATAATAATCAATTATTACAGCATACCAACTGTTCTCATTTTTGAACAAGTCAATACCTACTTTTTGCCATGCTCTAGTTGGAATCTCTTCTAATTCTAAAGGCTCTTTAACATTATTTCTTTCCTGAATGCATCTAGGACAATTCTCTATTATTATTTTTATTTGAGCTGATAAACCAAGCCACCAAACAGATTGCTTAGCCCTTTCCCTGCATTTAGTTACCCCCAAATGCCCTTCATGAATATCAAACAACATTTCTTTTTGCAAACTAGTCGGTATAACAAAACTACAATTATACAGCAAAAATCCATCCTGCACAGTAAAGTTGAATCTATACTGATAATATGCTAACATTTCTTTAGGGATTTTATTCTTATTGGGCCAGCTGTTGACAGTATATTCTTTCAATAACCTACATACCTCACATTTAGTCTGCTCTTGTTTTAATTTATTTAATTTTAGGTCAATCTTCTCTTCAGAATTGATATTCTTAATACTGACATCTACCTCTTCTGGCTCAGACTGCAATAACTCAACTAATTTCTTTCCTGGAACGAATATAATCTTATATGAATACCTCATTATCTGCAATCTAAATCTAAGCAACCTTGGAGTTAAATCGTCTAGTGGTTTGGTTTGCAAAATCTGAAGCAAAGGCTTATGATCTGTTTCCAAAATAACATTTAGGCCTATTACAAAATCTTTAAATTTATACAGAGCCCACACCAAAGCTAACCCTTCTTTCTCAATCTGAGCATAATTCTTTTCTGAGTTATTCAATGTTCTACTAGCATATGACACTACTGCCCTACTTCCATCCTTATTTTCTTGCATTAGTACAGCTCCTACCCCATATGAACTACTATCAGCTGATATGATTATTTGTTTATCAGGATCAAAATGACACAATGTAGGTGCCCTTGCAATCATTTCTTTAATTTGACTAAAAGCTGCCTCCTGATATAAAATTAAATTAAATTAAAATTAAATTATCATTTATTTCAGGAAATTCCCATATTAATTACAACAACATTATTACAAACAATATAAAATAAAAATATAATCAAAATCATTAAATAATATAAAATAATTGTTAGCAGGAATATTGACAGCCATATACAAATAAATAGTTAGCTTCATATATGGCTCTCAATATGCCATTGTCAGAAACATGTACACGGCTCATAAACGAGGCCCTAGCCTTACGCAATACAGCAAAGAAATCGTCAACCCTGTTCTCCGCAAACATGCCGGACGCACTACACCGCCACGGTAGCCCAAATATGCACCTAAATGCATTGTTGTATTGCACACGTAAGGTGTTATATGTGCGTTGAGTGTGTTTGTACCAGAGGTGGCCAGTGTAAAGCGACCGACAGTACGCATTAAACAGAGTGACTTTAACTTGGCCAGTACATTTAGCGAAACGCCGAGCAAGCATGTTACTTTTCGCGGCCAACAATCTCCTCTGTCTCTCTAAGTCGTCATCGTCTCGCAGTTTATTCGTTACGATATGTCCGAGATATTTAAAACTTTTCACAACTTTAAGTTTGGTGTTACATAACGATATATCAGGTGTAGGTAAGGGACTGTTATCATATCTAAATACCATTATTTCCGTTTTCTTTACATTATATTTGAGACCATGCTTACTAGCGTACACTTCACATATTTTCAGTAGCTTTTGCAACGTCTTGACAGAAGGACTGAGCAACACCATATCGTCGGCGTAACTGAGATTATTAACTGAGACATTATCAATAGAACAGCCGACACCTGCGCCGCTCAGCTCCCCTATCAAGTCGTTAACATACAAATTAAACAATGTAGGGGATGTCAGACCACCCTGTCTGACACCCGAATTTAGAGTGTATTCACCAGAAAAACTTTCTCCCCATTTTACAACATTTGTTTGACCTTCATACCAATACTTCATAATGTTAATAACTTCAGGAGGTATACCTGTATTATACATTTTGTCCCACAGGACATTATAATTTACAGCGTCAAAAGCACGACTTAAATCAAGAAAACAGGCATAAATATTTGTCTTTCTGTCTAAATAATACTGAACAGTTTTCTTTAACGAGAAGATGGCGGTATCAGTAGAAAGATTTGAACGAAAACCAAATTGTGCATCATATAACTTTATGTTTTTTAATAGATGTGGGTGCAATATCCTTTCAAATATTTTAGACAACACGGTTGCCAATGAAATGGGTCTATAGTTAGTAATATCTGTTTGTGATTGTGTTTCTTGTGTGAGGTCAGGAACTTTGCGGGTACTCTTCAATGATTTACTTGTATTAAAGTTGATAATAAAACTTGATTTATTTTAGAAATATACAATTATATAGGTATATAGAAATAAGTCTAGTGAAACGACCAGTTCGTACAACGCGCTGTCGACGCAGTGTCGCTGCTCTCCAGCTGACGGGCCGTATATCCCGCTCCCGCGCCTCGCTCCCGCGCCATTGCCTTCCCCGCGCCCTTGCCTTCCCCGCGCCCGCCTGTCGTCGCTGTTGCTGTAGTGTGCGTGTG
The DNA here is from genome assembly GCA_951329385.1 of Polia nebulosa. Lineage (NCBI taxonomy): Eukaryota > Metazoa > Arthropoda > Insecta > Lepidoptera > Noctuidae > Polia > Polia nebulosa. The sequence goes on along the minus strand of OX589600.1, from coordinate 11,882,340 downwards.
TCACGGGGTATGCGCGTGAACATGGCCCCCGGGTTGGAAGCACCCGCTTCCAAAGGAGTGCAGCGGTGGTACGTTCTTCAGGAACCTCTCACGTCATCATCGGGTAGTAACGGACATAGCTTCGTGTAAGCCCTCCGGATCAGTCCCGTCGCTGTTTTGACGTCGGCGACTCTGGAGATGCCATCGTGTCCTGTGAAGGTGTTCGTGACTCTGCCGAGGCGCCACTTGAGTGGTGGCAAGTTGTTCTCTTTTATGAGAACAAGGGTATCAGGTTTGATGTCTTGTTCCTTATTCTTCCATTTAGTTCTCATCTGAAGCTCAGTAAGGTATTTATTCCTTCGTCCATCTCTGCCAGAAGTGTTGTCGCAGTTGTTCTACTCTTGCGTAGCGTGACAAGCGTAGTGTTGGCGTAGTGGTGAGGTCATCAGAGGCAGCTGCAGTGAGTGGCCGACCGATGAGGAAATGTGCTGGAGTGAGTGGGAGTGAATCGGTGGGATCAGAGGATAGTGGGGATATAGGGCGTGAGTTCAGAATAGACTCGATCAATGCTAAAACTGTACTGAACTCTTCATAAGTTAAATGAGCGTTACCCACCACTCGACGGAGATGGTATTTGCATGACTTAACCCCTGCCTCCCATAAGCCACCGAAATGAGGAGCGTACGGCGGAATAAATGAGAAAATAATGTTTTCATTTGCTGTATAATTGATGATAGAATTATAGTTATTATTTAAGAATGAACTAAATTCCCTTGAAGCTCCTACGAAAGTTGTCCCATTATCAGAGAATATCTCTGCAGGTTTACCTCGTCTAGATATGAACCTTTTTAAAGCGAGTATATAGGCATCGGTAGTAAGACTGGTGACTAATTCCAAATGAATGGCCTTTGTAGAAAAACATATAAACAAGCAAATATAACATTTTTCTAGTTTTGCTCCTCTACCTTTACGGCTAAGTATGAGCAGTGGTCCAGCATAGTCGACACCGCAACGATAGAATGGAAACTTTGACTCTAATCTCTCAACTGGTAAGTTGCCCATCTGAGCCTTTATTGTTTTGCCTTTTATACGAGTACAGACGACGCACTGACGGGTTATCTTTCTAGCTAAATTCCTGCCACCCACTGGCCACCACTTTTCTCGTAAAGTGGATAATAGTAGTTGAGGCCCAGCGTGCAATAGACGATGATGTTCGTATTTGAATAACAATATTGTGAAGTTATGTTTACTAGATAACACTATAGGATGTTTTTAATCGAAACAAAAGTCAAGAGAATTCTTTATTCTACCGCCTACTCTCATAAGGCCTTGTTCATCTAGGAATAAATTAAGACCGCTCAAACTACGATTACATTTTATTGGTAAATTATTTTTTAAACATTCATATTCGCGGGGAAAGGATTCCCTTTGTGACAAGCGAGACAAAATAGTAACCGAGCTATTTAATTCCATAACTGATAACGCACCGACCGCTCGGTTTGACTTTGATTTAGTTCGCGTATTCGAAATAAAACGCAACACGTACGCCATTGTGCGTTTTAAACGATTTAGCGATGAAAACCTATCGAATAATTTTAAATTTGTATCTAATTGGCATACCATTGCAGTGGTGTTTAATTTAAGTTCGGGTAAATCGTTAAAATTAATATCACGACATATAGACGTGAGACCTTTTTCCCAATTTGAGTTATGCTCACGTAAACAACTCGGGCCGTGCCACCATAAATCGGATGTTTGAAGCGCGTCTATATGAACACCACGCGATAGTAAGTCAGCTGGATTTTGTTTACTACTTATGTGTAACCATGAGCACCGTTCAGTAAGCTCGTTAATTTCTACAACCCTATTCTGAACAAAAGGTTTTAAAGTACTCGGTGTTACATTCAGCCAACACAGAACTGTTGTCGAGTCCGACCACAAATAAACTTTGTTAAAGTTAATGTTAAGCGCCTTAGTTATTTTATTATATAATCTTGCACCCACTAATGCGCCGCATAATTCGAGACCTTACTTTTCGCGCACAATAGACGGACAGATAACGCGTCGACGGGACTAGTCTCTGTATAGGTGCGTATGTATGCACAGGCGCCATAAGCGGTTTGCGAACTATCACAGAAAATGTGAAGTTCAACTTGTTTATTATCGTCGCGTATATTGCCTATAACGTGGCGAGGGACCCGTATAGTATGTAAACAATTTAATTTCTCAATGAAATTTTTCCATTTTAGTTCAACGCTTTGTGGAATAGGATCATCCCAGTTAATTTTACATAACCATAATTTTTGTAGTATAACCTTTGCGATAATGATTGTCGGTGCTAGCAGGCCTAATGGGTCGTAAATTTGTGAGATAATTGATAGAATACTTCTCTTGGTTATGACGGTACTTTGTTGGTTTTCAAGTTTTGTTATGAAATGCAGTTCATCGCTCGTGCTTAACCAACCTAACCCTAAAGTTTTATTTTGGCAGTTTTCACCTAAAGACATTTCTTTCGATGAACTATTCACTTCATACGTGTTTGAGACGTCGTGATTGAAAACCCATTTACGTAGCATAAAACACCCCGAGCTTAGGACTTTGAAAACACTATCGCATATATTTTTTAGTGTATTTTTGTTATCATGACCCGTAATGAGGTCATCCACGTAAATGTCTTCCTTATTTACTTGCGAAATGACGTCATCGGTGCATTCTTCAGCGAGCTGTCTAATACATCGCATGCTAAGGGGCGCAGACGCAGTACCGTACGTTACCGTGTTAAGCTGATATATACCGAGCGAATCTGAAGGATTTTCTCTCCATAAGATACACTGCAAATTACGTTGATCAGGCTGTATTAATACCTGTCTAAACATTTTCTCGACATCGGCGCAAGCAATGTATCTATGCTGCCTAAATCGTAATAAAATTGAGAATATATCATTTTGCAAGATGGGACCTGATAATTGAATATCATTTAAAGATTTGCCACTAGTTGATTTTGCGCTTGCGTCAAAAACTACTCTTAATTTAGTGGTGCTACTGTTTTCCCTGAAGACACCGTGATGCGGTAAAAAGTAGGTAGGAGAAGAGTATGAATTAATGAGGCTCATATGCCCCAAGTTTACGTATTCCCGCAAGAACTCACAGTAAAGTTTTTTATACTTTGGTGTGCGTGCTAACTTACGTTCGAGAGATCGGAACCGGTTCTCGGCTAACGTAAACGTATCACCTAACGAGTCAGCTGACTCGCTTAACGGAATGCGCACAGAAAACCGACCCTTATCATCGCGTAATGTGGTACTAGAGAATAAATTTTCGCATGCACGTTCCTCTTTTGAGTATTTATTAGTAGTGGGTATTGTAACTTCTTCTAACTCCCAAAATCGTTTAATTTGTGTATCAAGCGTTTGTAAGAAATTACATTGAATCTGATTAATGCGCAAATTCTTTGTTTTTATTGGACCGGATATAATCCACCCCAGCTTTGTGTTCTGGAGACAGGGCCCTGCTGGTAATCTAATTAACCCTTCATTTAGCAAATTCCAGAATAAATCTGCACCGATAAGGAGCTGAATTTCATGAGACGAATGAAAGTTTGGATCAGCTAACGTTACATTATCTGGAAGGTCAAAGTTAATATCCATGCTAAGTGAACTAACTGTGCAATAATGTGAGGCAAAACTAAACATTTTATGCGTCTATTATAATCGCTAGTTTTGGATTTCAATTTAATTTCACATGATTGCGTGGACTGTGTAACACTATGTCCTACGCATGTGACTTGAACAGTGGACTGTAACATTTTAGTATGTAATTTTTTGCACAATGGCTCAGCAATAAAACATTGCTGGCTCCCACTATCGAGTAATGCGCGAATAGTGTGATATTTATTATTGCTGTCGGCGACCTCCACTAAAGCTGTGGATAACAAGACGGGCTGCAATGTTAACGAGTGACAGCTATTGACTTGTTGGCTGGTCGCATGAGCTACCGAATGTAATGACGTGGTCTGTGAATTGCCTGCGACAGGCTCATCCCGCGGCATTGCTTGTGAAGCTTCATTGGATATTTTAACGTCACAATGAAGTAATGAGTTATGTTTCGAATTACATTGTTTGCAGGTTCCGAACCAACAGTTTGTTTCAGTGTGCCCGGCCCGCAAGCAATTGCGACAAAGCCTTTTTTCATCGATAAATTTAGATTTATCATCTACCGACAAATTTAAGAACTTATTACATGAATAAAGCGAATGGTTAGCGTCACACATGTTACAAACGCGCGAACGTTTTGAGGTTTTAGATGCCTTATTATTATGGCTCTTATTTGTTTGCGTTGCGACGTAACTATGAGTGTTATTGTTGACTTGATTCGACGGCGGATTTTTAGAATTGTTGTCGACCGGCTTATTACTAGAAACTTTAATCATTTCAAGCATGTCTGCCCGATTTTTAAGGAATTTAAGAAAATCATCTAATTTTGCTTTTGTAAAGGTACCCTGCAATTCGTTATTTAAATTTCCTTTATAATTTTCCCACTCCCGTTCTGTAGAAGCGTCTAATTTCGATCCTATAAAGAAAATGACTATAGAATCCCAGGATTCAGTGGGTTCTCCTAATATTTTTAGCGCTCGAAGATTTCTTAAAATACTGTCAATTAATTTCCTAATTTGAGCTGAAGACTCTTTGTTCATTGGCTGAATAGCAAATAAAGCTTTAAAATGATTATGCAACAATAAGCGATTATTATTATAGCGATTTCCAAGCAAATCCTAGGCAACACAATAATTTTCAGCAGAAAACTCCAATGATTTAATGACGTTTAGGGCATTACCAGTGAGAGCAGAACGTAAATAATGGAATTTTTGTATTTCGTCTATGTCTTTTGAATTGTGAATAAGCGATAAATACGTGTCCTTAAACTCCAACCACTGATCGTATGAGCCATCGAAGGAGGGTAGTTTAATTGTAGGTAATTTGATGGAAATTGAAGATTTAGAAGCTGTTTCTTGCGATTTAGCATTAGAAGAATCATTCTGAGCTAACAAGCATTTGGCATTAGCCACAGTAGAATAATACCGATTTTCAAAGGACTCCCATCTCCTCTAATTCTACAGCTACCTGACTATCAGAAACGTTAATATCTATCTCATCTTGAATTTCCGAAAAATCCAATAATAAACTTTCCGCTCTTTGCATACGAACTTGTAATTCTGTTATCTGAGCACTACTTAAAACCGTGTTTTCTAAAGAATTAATATACTTTACGAACAAAGAGAATTTACATTTGACGACACCTCGCTTTTTTACTAACTCTTTAACTACGTTAACCGCTAAGACTTCAGAATCAACTATAAGGGATTGCCGTTTTTTCGTCATTTCGGTGGCTATGAAGACAAAGGAAAGTACTTACAATTTGAAAATATGGTCGTTGACCTTTTTCCGACGAGAGGTGGGTAGGCGCAGGTGTCCAAACGGCAACGGTCTCTGTAATTTTAACAAAAAGTATTAGCACTGTTCGTTATAGGGATGGGAGTTAGGAAAGGAACTACTGGCCTCTGAACTGCGCTGATCTCCAACGATAATCTTCATGCAGCGTCCGGCTCGAATGGACCAAATGTTTGTGATTGTGTTTCTTGTGTGAGGTCAGGAACTTTGCGGGTACTCTTCAATGATTTACTTGTATTAAAGTTGATAATAAAACTTGATTTATTTTAGATTTATACATTTATATAGGTATATAGAAATAAGTCTAGTGAAACGACCAGTTCGTACAACGCGCTGTCGACGCAGTGTCGCTGCTCTCCAGCTGACGGGCCGTATATCCCGCTCCCGCGCCTCGCTCCCGCGCCCTTGCCTTCCCCGCGTTCGCCTGTCGTCGCTGTTGCTGTAGTGTGCGTGTGTCACGGGGTATGCGCGTGAAGCTATGTCCGTTACTACCCGATGATGACGTGAGAGGTTCCTGAAGAACGTACCACCGCTGCACTCCTTTGGAAGCGGGTGCTTCCTACCCGGGGGCCATGTTCCTACCTACTTTTTACCGCATCACGGTGTCTTCAGGGAAAACAGTAGCACCACTAAATTAAGAGTAGTTTTTGACGCAAGCGCAAAATCAACTAGTGGCAAATCATTAAATAATAATCAATTATCAGGTCCCATCTTGCAAAATGATATATTCTCAATTTTATTACGATTTAGGCAGCATAGATACATTGCTTGCGCCGATGTCGAGAAAATGTTTAGACAGGTATAAATACAGCCTGATCAACGTAATTTGCAGTGTATCTTATGGAGAGAAAATCCTTCAGATTCGCTCGGTATATATCAGCTTAACACGGTAACGTACGGTACTGCGACGACAGCGCGTTGTACGAACTGGTCGTTTCACTAGACTTATTTCTATATACCTATATAATTGTATATTTCTAAAATAAATCAAGTTTTATTATCAACTTTAATACAAGTAAATCATTGAAGAGTACCCGCAAAGTTCCTGACCTCACACAAGAAACACAATCACAAACATTTGGTCCATTCGAGCCGGACGCTGCATGAAGATTATCGTTGGAGATCAGCGCAGTTCAGAGGCCAGTAGTTCCTTTCCTAACTCCCATCCCTATAACGAACAGTGTTAATACTTTTTGTTAAAATTACAGAGACCGTTGCGTTTGGACACCTGCGCCTACCCACCTCTCGTCGGAAAAAAGGTCAACGACCATATTTTCAAATTGTAAGTACTTTCCTTTGTCTTCATAGCCACCGAAATGACGAAAAAACGGCAATCCCTTATAGTTGATTCTGAAGTCTTAGCGGTTAACGTAGTTAAAGAGTTAGTAAAAAAGCGAGGTGTCGTCAAATGTAAATTCTCTTTGTTCGTAAAGTATATTAATTCTTTAGAAAACACGGTTTTAAGTAGTGCTCAGATAACAGAATTACAAGTTCGTATGCAAAGAGCGGAAAGTTTATTATTGGATTTTTCGGAAATTCAAGATGAGATAGATATTAACGTTTCTGATAGTCAGGTAGCTGTAGAATTAGAGGAGAGGGAGTCCTTTGAAAATCGGTATTATTCTATTGTGGCTAATGCCAAATGCTTGTTAGCTCAGAATGATTCTTCTAATGCTAAATCGCAAGAAACAGCTTCTAAATCTTCAATTTCCATCAAATTACCTACAATTAAACTACCCTCCTTCGATGGCTCATACGATCAGTGGTTGGAGTTTAAGGACACGTATTTATCGCTTATTCACAATTCAAAAGACATAGACGAAATACAAAAATTCCATTATTTACGTTCTGCTCTCACTGGTAATGCCCTAAACGTCATTAAATCATTGGAGTTTTCTGCTGAAAATTATTGTGTTGCCTAGGATTTGCTTGGAAATTGCTATAATAATAATAATCGCTTATTGTTGCATAATCATTTTAAAGCTTTATTTGCTATTCAGCCAATGAACAAAGAGTCTTCAGCTCAAATTAGGAAATTAATTGACAGTATTTTAAGAAATCTTCGAGCGCTAAAAATATTAGGAGAACCCACTGAATCCTGGGATTCTATAGTCATTTTCTTTATAGGATCGAAATTAGACGCTTCTACAGAACGGGAGTGGGAAAATTATAAAGGAAATTTAAATAACGAATTGCAGGGTGGCCACCTTTACCAAAGCAAAATTAGATGATTTTCTTAAATTCCTTAAAAATCGGGCAGACATGCTTGAAATGATTAAAGTTTCTAGTAATAAGCCGGTCGACAACAATTCTAAAAAACCGCCGTCGAATCAAGTCAACAATAACACTCATAGTTACGTCGCAACGCAAACAAATAAGAGCCATAATAATAAGGCATCTAAAACCTCAAAACGTTCGCGCGTTTGTAACATGTGTGACGCTAACCATTCGCTTTATTCATGTAATAAGTTCTTAAATTTGTCGGTAGATGATAAATCTAAATTTATCGATGAAAAAAGGCTTTGTCGCAATTGCTTGCGGGCCGGGCACACTGAAACAAACTGTTGGTTCGGAACCTGCAAACAATGTAATTCGAAACATAACTCATTACTTCATTGTGACGTTAAAATATCCAATGAAGCTTCACAAGCAATGCCGCGGGATGAGCCTGTCGCAGGCAATTCACAGACCACGTCATTACATTCGGTAGCTCATGCGACCAGCCAACAAGTCAATAGCTGTCACTCGTTAACATTGCAGCCCGTCTTGTTATCCACAGCTTTAGTGGAGGTCGCCGACAGCAATAATAAATATCACACTATTCGCGCATTACTCGATAGTGGGAGCCAGCAATGTTTTATTGCTGAGCCATTGTGCAAAAAATTACATACTAAAATGTTACAGTCCACTGTTCAAGTCACATGCGTAGGACATAGTGTTACACAGTCCACGCAATCATGTGAAATTAAATTGAAATCCAAAACTAGCGATTATAATAGACGCATAAAATGTTTAGTTTTGCCTCACATTATTGCACAGTTAGTTCACTTAGCATGGATATTAACTTTGACCTTCCAGATAATGTAACGTTAGCTGATCCAAACTTTCATTCGTCTCATGAAATTCAGCTCCTTATCGGTGCAGATTTATTCTGGAATTTGCTAAATGAAGGGTTAATTAGATTACCAGCAGGGCCCTGTCTCCAGAACACAAAGCTGGGGTGGATTATATCCGGTCCAATAAAAACAAAGAATTTGCGCATTAATCAGATTCAATGTAATTTCTCACAAACATTTGGTGACACTCAGCTGCTTCACCGCCGGCGCACGCCAGCCGACCTCCGGATCACATGACTCGCTAACGAAACCGGTTTTAAATTGCGCGGCAAATGCCTCCGCTATCAGCTTTGGCACCTCTATTTGATTCACACATAACGCACGACTCGGTTTGTGTGATAATTTATTAGTTGATTTCCAAAACTGCTTAAAATCACGGGAGGCTCTTTGGCGCGCAATAACATCCATCTTTAATTGGTCTTGGTGTTGTTGACACCATCGTAATTTATTTTTAAATGTTTTTCGGCTATTATACATGTCGTCGTATATAAGTCGCTAAGTTCGCCTACCGTGCAGTGACCAAGTATGAAAAGCATCGCGAGCAACTGAATGTAGTGATTTAACATGGTCATTCCATCCTACAATAGTTTTACAGCTTTTTGAGAACTTTTTATATGAATTGCTAGCTGCAGTTGTAATAGCATCTATTAAATCATGATAGTATTTGTCAATTAAATTAAAACATTCCTGATCCCTACACGATGACCCCTTACAATCTTTACGACATGTCTCAATATCAACATGGCACAAATATTCATCACATAAACGGCAGTAATCATAAAGTTGTGTCTTTTTTCTATTATTAAGTGAAATTTTATTCTCAATCGGCTGTTGAGTCACAATCTTACGTCTTATAACATTAAAATCACATTCGATTACAAGTGGAAAATGATCTGACCAATTTACTTCATTCAAAACATAAACATTAGTAATAGTGTCCCAAGCGTATAAACCCCATGTGAATAAGATTCCGTCCTTTAACAACTCATTTAATGGCTCTAAAATATTGGTCTTATCTGGAATAAATCTTCCCACATAATTAACTAGCCCTAAAAACCTCATTAAATCTTTTTTACTTTTTGGCTTTTGAATTTCTATTATACTCTCAACTCTTTTAGGGTCAAGTGATATACCTTGTGCATTTATAATGTGACCCAAATAACAAACCTCAGTAACATTGAAAACACATTTTTCTTTATTTATAGTGAGTCCTTCCCTTGAGAGCCTATTTAAAACTTCTCTTAACAAACCGTTATGATTAACTTGGTCTTTTGTATAAAGCAATATGTCATCAACATGAACAACAACTCCCTCTAAGTCACTGAATAAATTTGAAAATTTCATTGAAAAATATTCAGGAGCACAATTCAATCCCATTGGTAATCGATTGTACATATACCTTCCGAATGGAGTAATAATTGTTGAGCTTACGAGAATCTGCATCCAGCTTAATTTGGTAAAACCCTGAAGTAGCATCAATTTTGGAAAAAACTTTAGCACCCTTTAGTTTAGCCAAAGTATTCTCCACTTTAGCTATTGGAAAAATGGGTCTGAGAATGTTTTTATTTACTTGTGTATAATCTCCACAGATACGAACTCCCTTTTCTCCCTTGGGAACAACCACAATAGGTGAAACAAACATAGTTGGCTCCTCAACTGGAACCAACACGCATTTCTACCAGTTTGTTGAGCTCTTCCTTGACCTTTGGCAACAAAGGAATTGAAACTCCTCTCGGAGTTGACTGCACATATGGTACCGGATTATCAATTAATTTAATCTTAAAACTCTTCTTAAATACCCCTAACTTATTAAACACCTGCGGAAACTCCTTCTCAACATCAATTACACTGCCCTGCGGCTCAACATTTTTCCTGATAGAACATACATTTAATATTTGCATCTGTTTAATAGCCGGCTTACCTAATATAGGTACTTGTAAGCTTTTAATAATGTATGCCTTGCCCTTGTACATTTTTTCTTTATATTTCAACTCTACATACATGGCACCTAATACATGCAATGCCGCCCCATCTGGCCCTCTTATTGTTTCATTACAATCAAACATTTTACTTTTAATACTATTATTTTTAAATATTGACAGAGGCAAGGCAACAACGTCGGCGCCGGTATCTATTAAAAATTTTAACTTTAATACTTCCTTCCCTAAACATACCTCTGCATCGACATCTTCCTCTGCCTCATATAGAGGCAGAGGAAGATTTCAATAATATATATTTAATTTCTTCCAGCCTCTGCAGCACCTGGCGTAATGTCCAATTTTACTGCACTTTAAACATTGCTGTTTGGCCGCCGCACACTGATTATCCCCATGGAACTTGCCACATCTGCCACATTTCTTCCTGTCTGATCTGTCACCTCTGCTAGCTGTGTTCATTCTGTTCACCTCTAAATCCTCTTTCCAAATCAATTTTGCTTCCTCTTTCTGCTCTTCCCATTGCTTTGCTAATCTTATAGCTTCCTCTAATTTCAAATCTGACATAAGTTGTAACCTCTCACTTGTTCGTCTGTCGTGTATACCTACAACAATCCTGTCTCTGATCAATTCTTCTTTTAAATTTCCGTACTGACAAGACTCCGACAACTTGTACAGTTCTTTAACAAATTCAGCAACAGACTCGCCCCGTCCTTGGACCCTCGAATTGAATTTGAATCTATCGTAAACATTCCTCTTTGGTCTAAAATACACGTCGAAAGCCTCGACCACCTTAGTGTAACTCCATACGTCTTCAACCCCGAGCTGCTTGGCCAACTGTTCCGCCTTGTCTCCCAGCATGTATAAAAACAAATCAATCTTGGTTTTATCGTCCTTATCCTTGTGTCCGCTTAAAGTAAGGTATCTTTCATACCTCGACTTCCATGCCTCCCAGTTTTGTGGCATAAAATCAAACTCGCCCGGCGGCTTTATTTGTACCGGCAATGGCGGCAATACATTAATACTGTGTGGTTTCACTTCGGCATTTTTGCACTCCTGTTCATCTTTATTTGCCATCTTTGGATCCCACCGCTGTCACCATGTACAGGTAGCCTCAATGATAACAACATTAATTAGTGGAATTAACTTTATTATTACCTTCCGAGAACACCGTGTCCAACTCACCCCCACGTGGGCCGTCAAAGCTAGTGATGTCCCCAATTCTAGTGATGTGCTACCACAACAATTCCTTACCATTCTACTTACTTATCTCAAAACACGTGATTTTTGAAATGTTCCGGTAATGAATCCGACCAACGATATATCGATTTTTGTTCTGTCCATAACATCCATCCGAATATAGTGAAAACTTTGTTATGCCTTTCTCACGTTCAGTTTTAAAAAAAGATAACAAAGCGCTTCCTATTTCGGCACTACCTCTTTTAGCGATTTGGTAGTGCCATACATAACAATATCCTATTTTTCGTACTGCATCAAAAACGGTAAAATTGTAGCATGGATATTTTCTTTTGTAATGAAATACGCCTACTTCAGATTGAGACACACTCAATACTTTTTGCAAATCAAATATTGCTACTGTCATATTTTTTCTGTCAGTTGTCTCTATTTCTTCTTTTTTTATTGATCTTACTTTTTCTTTTCTCTGTAAATGGAGTCTTTGTTTTTCCTCAAGGGTGGCTTTCATCGTGTCGTCTGATTGTTCATAAATGGAGCATGAAAGGCACTGGTCTTTTTTGGGTTTAAAAAATGAGTAGTTATATTGGGAGTTAAAAACTGTTTCGTATTGTCGTTTTGTTGCCATTACAATATCAGTATAATTTTGTTCTGTAAACCAGGCAGTATAAAAGCGATACATTTTTGAAATATTCAAGTTTTCTGAAAGATATTCTCGGTTTGAAGTCGCTCTCGTATAGTGCGACTGTACTTTAGGAAATAATTGAATGTGCGTTTTAATAGTGGTTTCTGTCATAGTATTCATTTTGTAAGGCCTATTATCATGTTTTCCCCGTTTATCTTTAAGTCCTTCGTCTGGTTTCATAACTTTTTCCATTGCTGTATAAACCACATATTCTCCGATTTGTAACGTATCCAAAAAAAATTTTTTACATTCAGGAATTTTTGCATCGTTTGAATTAGAGAAAAAATAATTCAAAGTTTGTGTGCGATTGTTTTTACGGTCTAACGTCATTCGTTTAATAGTTTGTGCTTGGACATATCTACTGATATCGGTTCTTAAAATATGACCACACCTTTCCGTTACACCCTGTAGAATACTGGCGATAATACTGTCACTCGTCGTACAACCACTGATGTTCACGATCAGCCAGACTATAAAACTTGTCAAATATAGCTTGTCTTTCTGCCGGACTGAATTTTTGGCTACAACCCTTTTTACACGCACATGGGGAGCCAATAGTTTTTTCAGGATATTTTTTTTTGGAATTGCACCCTTCGTAAGCTTTGCCAGAATTTTTGAGGATTTTACTTTTCTTACTACGCCACTCAGTTCTATTCTGCTTGCGTTTCCTAGTCAGTTTTTTTTCGCTTTCTACTACCTCCACATGTAAGCAATCACTTGAAGTTTTTCCGCTTATTGTTGTGTCATTGTTACTTTCTGACTGCTCTTCTGCTCTTAAAGTTTCAATGTTTTCTTCTTCGCTACTAATTTCCCGCATTATGCTTGGACTATCCTCAGTGTCGGTTACAACTTCCTTAGCATGTGAGCAATCATTTAAAGTTCTACCGGTCATTGTTGTGTCATTGTTACTTTCTGACTGCTCTTCTGGTCTTGAAAGTTTCATTGTTTTCTTCTTCGCTACTAATTTCCCACATTATGCTTGGACTATCCTCATTGTCGGTTACAACTTCCTTGGCATGTGAGCAATCATTTAAAGTTGTACCGGTCAATGTTTCGTTGTGATTAGTTTCTGAAGTTTCATCTGGTTTTAACGTGTCATCTACATCTTCTTGGCTGCTTACTGTTCTTGTTATGTTTGGTCTTGATTGGTTTTCCTTTTTAATATTCGGTTGAGATAAATCTAAGGTTGCTATATATATTTCTGATGAAGAAGCTACGAAATCAGCGTTGGTTAAAAACAAAGATAGATTAGAAATTGTTGATGGAGTGCTAATCATTTCTGGAAATGCTATAATTTTATTAATACATGCATAGTCTCCGCTTAGACTTGAAACGCTACTTAAAGGACTTTTCAACATGTTTGGGCTTGGACTCGGAGCATATTCCGAGACGTCTGGCGAAAAATCTTCATCGGATTCCTGATCAGCATCAACGTATTTTTTTTTCATTCTGTCTGTAATCAATAAAATTACCTGCGTTATTATTTAGTTGTTAATTCATCAGGAATTATGAAATAAATTGAACATTGTGTTACGCATTGATGAAAATAAAAATTTTGATGATTCAAATTATCTACGATTAGGTTCTAATACATACCTCGTATCTCATATCATGTCAGAACTTGATTAGGAAAAGTTTCTTTTACACTACGTTCGGTATCAACTGCAATAAAATCGCAATCTGTATCTGAAATGATAAAGATTAAAATTTTCAAAAAAAACTAAAACCGCCCCTAAAAATATCAGCTTGCACATAGGTACCTACATAACCCTGCATTTATGTACCTATTCGTTAGATTTAAGAATCATTTTATATGAATGGAAGGTAGATATTGATGTATCGTGTAAAACTATAGTATAATAATTTAAAAACTCTGCTTTTTGAAGAAAAAAACTTTCAAAAATCCATTACACTTGACTTAGATAGCACGACCCGAAATAAAGACGAATTCATGAATGAAATTTACAACCATGTCACAGTTACAATACAACTTATTATTCCTTTAGTAGTAGTGAGTAATTACTAATTAGGGATTATTAAAAATCAATAAACCTTTTGATAATGCTTGGACGTCAGGCTTTGCAATGGTAGATATTTTTTCACTTTGCTTCGGAGGTATTTCTGAACATTCTACCTCTTGATTGGCGCCTATCAAATAGTAAACAAAAATGTTACAAAATACACAATCATAAACAACTTCAATAAGCGGTGCTAAGTTATAGTAGGTACTTACCTGTAATTATTGAGTCATTTTTGTCCTCAACTATTAGTGGTACTAAGTAGGTAATAGTAGGTACTTACTTGTAATAATTGTGTCATTTGTGTCCTCCACCATCTGAAGCATTCGTTTCACACGTTCATTTATTAATGGTCTATTTCTTCTAAAACTCATTATCACTAATTGCACTGAATAACTTCACAGCTAAACTATCCGTTTTTCATTAAAACTTAAATACATAATATCGAGCGTGACGCAAATATCTGCGTGCAAATCCAGAGATCTGAAAGCAACTGTTTACGTAAACAAACTTTACGCACCGGGCCGACTATCAAGGACACTTATTGGGGGTGTGGCATATATCTATTACTGTCTAATAGCTATCAAAAGAAAGAGACAATTGCGCTTTGCAAACTATTGCGCGGCTAGACAAAAACAGTAAGGGTCAATTCACACGTACCACAACCACACCACGTCGCAGCGACATAATGTGGTCAAGCTGTGGTTACGTGTGAATAGTGCCGCAGCGGCTTTTTGCAGTTGCGTTGTGGTACCGACAAAATGTCGATGTGGTTGCGTTGTCGCTGTTGTTGCGACGTGGTAACCACACGTGGTCATGTGCAGTTATACTCCAGCTTTAGTAGAGGTAACACGGCTTGACTGAACGTAGTCATGGAGGAAAGATTGTTGTTGCTATCCTTGTTATGGCTTTTATTAATAAGAAGAAGACGACGAAATCAGCGTATTCGTCGAAATAGAATTTATTGGGTACATCCTTTATTGGAAAACAAAAGCCAAAGCCAATTCCGTACTGATTATCCTAAACTTCGAAGGTTCAAGATGAAATTTTATAAAAAATTTAGAATGAGCAAGAATACATTTGACTACTTGTTAAACGAACTGAATAGTGAGTTGCAAAAAAAAGACACGGCCATGAGAAAAAGCATACCATCTGTTGAACGTCTGGCAATGACATTGAGGTGAGTAATTGTTTTTATAGTTAAATATTTATAAGTGCTTAGAAAATATAATTAGTTCCATCTACCGGGACAGACTCACCGGGCTGATGAAATTAATTTATAAAATATAAAATACAGATGCAAATTAAGAGGCCGTACCTACCTGGTTTTGCTCGCGGCACTAGCGCCACTTTCATTAAAAACAATGTATCTTTTTATTTAAGACATAAATAAAAATATCTTATTATTTTTATGAAAGTGGCGCTAGTGTTGCGAGCAAAACCATGTATGGCCTCTTAATTCACTAACAATAAAAAGTAAGATTATGATTGTGGGCACGTTTCATATAGTTTCCTATTATTACAACAGTATGCATGTACAGTTAGCGTCATATCGACCTACCTTTATCTGTAAAATTTCTGCAACTGAATTTCAACCTAATTTTAAACGTATAGAGATCAACATCAGCTGTGGTTTTTTCACTTTCGTAGATCAATATGTCGCTGACTGTACGTTACGCACACGCCACGTGTCCGGTCTGCTCAGGCCTTTATTATTACCTAACTGTGGTAGGGGGGATAGAAAGCGAAAACAAAGAGCATACTTAATATATTTTTATTTATTTTGTCATTCAAAAATCAACAGAGGTAGGTAATTAATCTCCGAAAATATCCGTTATTATCGGATCATTATAGTTTGAAGCCTGAGAAGAAACGCTGAGTGGAGATGCTGGCACTGAAACATCTCTTGGTGTGGATGTAGTACGCAAATTGCGAAGCTGTGGACCGCCTGTTTCCATATCCGGCCGATACCCAGACGTTGATGGTCGCTCGTACGGTTGGTAAGCTGGTGTCGTATACCCCTGTCCATATTCACTGTAATTATCATTACGTGTAGGTGTGTGATATTTTTGAATTACATTCAATATTTCTATCTGAGCATTCAGTTTCCAATCATCGCGAATGGTTTTAAATCTAGCGTATAAAGATAGCAAAAAATGCATATCACTGTCACAGGACTTGTCAGGTTCCTGTGTACGAGTATGTGCAGTTACTTGATCGCTCAAATGACTTGTGTAATGGTTGTGTCAGTCTTTATTTACCATTAGAGCCCTGGGTCTTAAGCAGTACGAGATCCCCTACCTTATAGTCTGGCGCGGGGCGGCGACCTTCATCGGCGAACTTCTTCTGAGCTTCTTGGGCTTTCTCGTGCACATCCCGTGCATCGAGCAGCACGGCTGAAAGCTTCTTAAGGAACGGGGTAATAGACAAGACCACATTTTCGTTCTCGACGATGGCACGCATCTCAGACAACACGTCGGCGGGCGCGCGTATCTCGCGCCCGAAGTTAAGAAAAGCGGGGGAATGCCCCGTGCTTGCAGTGAACGCAGAGTTCATGGCGAACCGAATGGCGGGGAGGTGACTATCCCAGGAATCATGGTCCTTACCTACCAGTATCGCAAGCTGTGGTTTAAGGTCGCGGTTTTTTCGTTCGACAGGGTTGGACTCCGGGTGGTAAAATGACGTCAGGGCCTGTTTGATGCCCATGACGTGGCACGTCTGCTGCATCATTTCACCCACAAACTGTACGCCATTGTCGCTGATGAGTCTTCTGGGCACCCCATAACGCAGGTACACCTCGTTCACCAGTGTTTTGGCGCACGCTTCGCTAGTGGTGGATGAAAGGGCGAATAACTCAACCCACCTAGTACAGGTGTCCTCCACTATGAGGATCCATTTATTGCCGTGAGGTGTCTCCGGTAGGGGCCCGAACAGGTCTACAGCGAGCACCTCGAAGCGGCGTGACATAGCTGGAACTTGCAGTAGGCCGGCGGGTTTTCGCGTGTCTACCTTGTATCTTTGACACGCTGCACAGTTTTTGACGTACTGAGCAACGTAAGTCCTCATCCCGGGCCAGTAGTGCTTACCTGCGAGACTCTGAAAAGTTCGCTCTACTCCGAAATGGCCGGCTGTGGGAGCGTCATGGTACTCGGCTAGCACGTCCTTGCGCTCATGTTCCGGTACCACCAAACTGGCGTCATCATCTTCTTCATTGTCGGGACCATAACGGTACAACACGCCGTCAACCACTACGTACCCTTTATCTGCCCAGGACCTCCCCCTAAAGGGATCGTCGGATTCCAACGCCTCGACGATCTTGCGAATCTCCGGGTCCTTCAGCTGGCCGTCTCTAACGACCCTAGGGTTGCGTGAGGGCAGGTCAACCACGGCGAGACATAAGTCGCACTCGGTCCCTTCAGTCTCTTCCGTCGCGCATGCAGGACGTGACAGCGTATCTGCGATCACGTTCGCCTTACCGGGCGTGTACTCAATCTTCAGATTATATTCCTGGAAGACTGAGCGCCCACCTGGCCAGGCGGCCGCTCGGTGACTTCAAACTCATGAGCCACCTGAGCGGTTTGTGATCGGACTTAACTGTCACATCGGCGCCGTCAATATACCCCCTAAACTTCGACACTGCCCATACCACGGCTAGTGCCTCTCTCCGTCGTATTGTAATTCTTCTCAGCGGCCGTGAGGAGGCGACTGGCGTACTCGACGGGTCGCTCATCGGTCCCCTCCCCCTGAAGTAGAGCCGCTCCAAGTGCGTACCCGCTGCTGTCGGTCCTAAGGACAAATGGTTTCGTTCCGTCAGCCTGACGGAGAATAGGAGCCGACACCAACAGGGACTTGATGGTCTCGAAAGCGCTCTGCTGTTCGGGGCCCCACTCCCAGGTGCTCCCTTTCTTCAGCAGAGAAGTCAGCGGTCTACTCACCTCGGCATAACCCGGTATGAAGCGCCTGAACCAGCTGGAGGTTTGTAGGAAACACTTCAGGTGTCTTACGTTCTGAGGGGGCGGCATGCCGGTAATGGCAGACGTCTTGTCTGGGTCCATGCGAATACCACCTGGTACGATGACATGACCGAGAAACTTCACGGCATCTCGGGCGAAGTGGCTCTTTTCGCGATTCACCCGCAGGTTAAACATGGCAAGGCGGTCGAACACGGCTTCCAGGCCTTCAGACAGCACCAACAGATCGTCCAAATATGCGAGCAGAGTTATACCTGGTAAGTTAGATTTGAACCGGTCAATCAGTCTCTGAAAAGTTGCCCCTGAATTCCGGAGGCCCATGGGCATGCGCTTGAACCTAAAGGTGCCCAGCGGTGTCGTGAACGAGGTAAGGTCCCTATGATCAGGGTCAACGCTCACCTGAAAATACCCGGATCGCAGGTCCAGCGTAGTCATGTACTTAGAGGTTTTCGCTGCGTGGAGCACATCTTCGATCCTGGGAAGTGGGTATCGGTCAGGCTCCGTGACCGCGTTGAGCTTGCGGTAATCAACGCAAAGCCTGTAGCTCCCATCTTTCTTCCTCACCAGGACGACGTTGGAGGCCCACGGTGACTCGCACTCCTCGATGACGTCGGCGCTGAGCAGCTTTTGCAGCTCCTTTTCTAAAGCTTCATTCTTGGACGGTGATAACCTGTATGGTGGGGAGGCAAGGGGTTCCTGATTATCTCTTACCTTAATTTTGTGACAGGCGAAGTCCGTGGGAGGTCCATCGCCAGCAAACTGGTTCGCTCTGCTACGCAGAAATGCATTGAGCGCGTTCCTGTGCTCTGGTGGTAACTTCGTTCCCTCGTCATCGCGCAAGGAGACGTTGGAGATATCTGCCTGCATCAACTCTGTGCTATTCAAACTAAAAGATTGCACGAAAGGAAAAATCTGATCAGGACTATCAGTAAAGAACCATGACTCCTGCGACAAGTCCAGTGTGACCCCAGCCTTAGTAATAAAATCACGACCTAACAATGTTCGAGTACTCTCACCTGGGAACACCACGAGCTCAGTATCGATCTGCCTTCCTTGTTGGTTGTTGTTTATCATTTTTACTTTGGAAATTGCGACAATCTGTTACGACGTGACCGTAAAATTTACAGAACGAACATCGAACGCGTTTATCACGTTTCAAATTCTCATTCGAGTTTAGAGTGGGTTTCGCGACACTAGTACCGCACGAACTTGTGGTAACGCTGCGTTCGCGCTCGCTCGGCTCGAGTTCATGACCCCGGTCGCGCGGCGCGTCGTGCGATCGCGACAAGTTTTGACTTGCCGATTTCGTCGTAGAAACGATCGGGTTCGCGGCGTCCGTACGAAGATTTAATTCGACAATAGAATCTTCTATGGCCCTCACCTTTTGTATCATAATGTCAATATCGTTAACATCATCTCTAGGTAATCGCTTTCTCACACGTCGATGTAAAAGGCCGTAAATAAGATCTAATTGCATATACGTCGGCACCGCGTAGGGTAATTTAGCAAACAACGATCGCACTCTACACACAAACACTTCTGCGCGTTCAGAGTCTTTCTGGTCCGTGTCGACGATTTCCCGTAGCACTTTGTATGGCGGCTGCTGCATCCCGTACATGGCACGCAGGCGCGCCACGGCGTCCGGCCAGGCGCGCACGCTGGCGCGCGCGCCGCGCCACCACACGGCCGCGTCGCCCTCCAGCAGTATCGGCAGACCGCGCAGCGCGTGCTCGTCGCTGACGCCCGCGCACTCTTTGTACACCTGCACCGCGTCGATGAACGCCTCCAGTACCTCCGCGTCGCGCGACCTCCCGTCGAAACGTGCAGTGCACTTGGCAAAGTTGCCTGTGACCACGGACGAGTAGGCGCTGGGCGGACGGGTGTCGGGCGTTGGCGTCGATGTCGGTGGTTTCCCGGAGCCGTTGAAAGCCCTTAGGGTTTCCACTAGGGTTCTGTTTGTCTCCGCTTGCATTCTGACGAAGGATTCCATGAAACCGGCTAAGACGGTCTCGGTGGTCGCGCTCGTCGAAGCGCCGCCGGCGCGACCATGCGCCCCGGCGGGGACGGGGGCGGGGGCGCTCACGGCGCGCGGCTCCGCCTGGTCGTAGTATTCGGGCTCACTCGTGTCGTCGCTCATAATATCCTCACTCGGTAATACTTTCGCATTTCGTAGTTCCATCGGCATGACAATAGTTCGTCACGTAATAACTGTAATTTTTTACATATTATTTTAGACAAATTATACAATTATTTATGAGTCATTTTCAAAATATGTGTACGTCACGAAATTGTCAGTAAATTGTTTCGTTAGGAAATGTCAGGAAATTGTAAAAGTAAGGTCGTATTCAGAATTAAGTAATATTGTAGTAGTTACGGTGTTATACTTATAATTATTTTCAGACTATAATTTATGAGAAATATCTTTATAAACTTTAGCACATAAGGTCCATGTCTAGAAAGAAAAACAAAAATAAATTGAAAATTGTTTTATTTTTTAAAAAGCTGCATTGCTACATTGACCATCTAAGGGTCAACTGTAAATAAAAAAACTTAAACAAAAAACAAAATATACAAATTAAAAAAATATGGTGTCTTCCTCATTGGCTAATACAAACTCCTGACGTTCTTTCGATATTTGTAACAATTCAACATGTTTAACAATACAATCTTGTGGTACTATATCAATATCTTTGGTAACTCTTGGCTTTGTAAATTTCAAACTACCTTTTTGACGGATGCTTTTAAAGTAATTAATCTTATAACTTTTATTAGTATTATCAATCTGTTCAATTGTACCGATATAATATTTCCAGGTTTTTTTAACGTAATATCTGATCAATACAGTATTATTTATTTCCCATTTGTTTGTCTCGGTTTTCTCGTCCTGAAAGTCACCTCGATTTCTAATGATAGGTTCAGTTTCAACTGCTTTGACGGGTATAATTTGTATATTGCCTGTTTTTTCATTTAATATCCTCTTTACTGCTGCTTCAGTCAATATTTTCTCCGGTGTTAAATTACTAATGCTTGTGCTTGCACAAGGAGGTGAGTCTTCTTTTTGATTTATTAGTTTTATCATCATCTTAGCACTATCAGTCATTTCCGGTTCTTCGTCGACATTCATCTTCACTTCTCCTTTAGTTTCCTTCATGTCTGTTTCTGTTCTTAGGTTTCCTGAATCACTTGTTTCTACTCTCAGCTCTTTTGCATGACTGTCCATCAATAATTGTGTATTGTAAATTTGCCTTTCATTGGATTTTTGTTTCTCTTTTTTTGTTTTCTTCAAATCATTATCTTCTTTTACGGGTATTATTTGCATATTGCCTGTTTTTTCATTTAATATCATTTTTACTGCTACTTGAGTCAATATTTTCACTGGGGTTTCAGTTACTTGGCATGACTTACTAATGCAAGTACTTGCACAAGGAGGTGAGTTCTCTTTTTGGTTTAGTAGATCTATCATCATCTTATCATTGTTAGCATCATCAGCCATTTCCGGTTCTTCGTTGACATTCATCTTCACTTCACCTTTAGTTTTTATTCTCAGCTCTTTTGCATGACTGTTTATCAATTGGGTATGGTACAGTTGCCCTTCATTGGCTTTTTGTTTCACTTCTTTCTTTGTTTTATTCAGGTCATTATCTAAAATCTGATCGAATTTATCAATGGTGTTTATTTCCAGGTCATTTTCATCAATGTGCTCAGTTTTCATTTTTTCAATGTTCTTAACACTATCTGCATTTATGTCAAGTTCTTCTACATCGAATATCTCTTCAAGCATAGCATCTTCCTCATAGTAAGTACTATCATCTGAATCTGCATAGGGAATATCGTCACTATCATAATCATCGCTGTCAGACGAGTTGTATCCAGATCTTTTATTGTTTATGCGTTTAAAAGTTTTTTTGGGTTTCCCGCTTTTATTTTGAGCTTTGTCTGACTTATGGGTTGATATTAAGTCATGTATTTTTGGTTCATAACATTCACAACAACCCTTTTTTGGGCCACAAAAACAACTTAAGTCTCGATATAGGACACAACCTTGTTTTGCAGTTGTGATAATCTGATGAATTCTCATTTTACCTGGCAACGCAATCAACTCATCGGGAACTTTTTGTTGCATTTCTCTTATTTCTTCCTCTGATATAAAAAAATATTTCACCTTTTTTTCTGATTCCTTCAACATCTTGAAAGCGATGGTTGCATTAGGAATGTCTGTTCCGCGAGATACAAAATCATCCAAAGTTCTTTTTACTGCTCCACCCACCCCATCTGCCGCTCCTTTCCCATGGGATGCTTCAAAAAAGGACCAGGAAGCATAATCCAAAGTCCTCTCTTCAACATTTTTACTAAAAAGATAAAAGTTCTTTTTCTGTTTGTATTGTGTGGCGGGGCCATCAGAATACATGTGTACAACTTCTAAGGAAGGAACTATTTGTTTTACATATTCAAAAACTGGTGAAAGGTGAGCCCAAATCGCTCCAGGATCGTGGTCACAACATGGCGATACAGAACAAAACGATGTGGGATTGTTGTTCTTACTATAAATTACTCCCGTATGGAGAGAAATTTGATCTCTATTTCCACCAAAATGGACGGATTGTATTTCCTTATGTAATTTGCCTGCATAATTTTCTGAGAAGTCACAAATTATGACTACTTCATCCTCAGATAGGTTCCGTATGCAATTTTGTAGAGCCTTATGCTGATGACCAATATTGTAATAGTGTTTCTTAAAATCACTCAGTTCTTTGTTAAATTCTTGAATTAGCTCACCAATCGTACCACTTTTAATATCCTTTCCGACTTTTTTGGTAGTCATGGGTTTTCTTTCGCCAGTTTTTAAAATCTTTATATACTCATGCTTTTTTAACCCCCACTCAAGCCAAGTGATATTGATGTTATTGGTATTATCTTCAAGAGAAACTGGAATGGAATTTGACATACAAGATGGGCATGTATTATACATACATTCTTTAGACTCAGGGTTGCAAGATATTTCCGTGATTAAATCGGTGACTTTACAACTCGGTATTATTTTTAAAGCTTTAAGTTTTTCGGCCTTCAGTATCAAATTGCTGTGTTTAACACAAGCACAAGTTTCGCGATCGTTGAGAGTAGGATTTACTACGTAAAATGGTCTATACCGAGTAAATGTAGTGTAAGAGTCTTTTCCACCTTCCGATTTATATTTGGCGTGCAAATTTTTCATGGAATCCAAAAGAAAACGTTTCTGTTGTTTATCTTTTTTAAACGTTTTACATTCTTTTCGGCCTCCTGTAGCACGGCTGACGTCGTCGCGTAAAAAGAACTCCTTGATTTTTTTAATATTGTCTTTTTCTTTGGCCTCTTTCACTGTATTATCATTTCTAATTCGTCCCTTTAATCCTAAAGTTGTTGTTAGTTTGGTAGTCAAACTATATTTCTTTACAAGATCGTTGTTAACCACATTTTTGAGTACCCTTTTTTCATTGTTTGTGTCTGCATTGTTATACTGTTGTTTTAAAAATTCTGAAATAACATTTAATTCGAAAACTTTTCTCTTTACTTTTTCTTTATCCTCTTCTCTTACAACAATCTCTTCGACAAAACTGCTTGCTTTTGACATTGGAGTTGCTTCTTCAGGAAAATTGCTTTGTACAGGCTGGTTATCTGTGGCTGTGACTAGATTTCGGTTTTTAACTTTGAGATGTTCAATACATACTTTGCTTCTATAAATGCGTTTTTTCATTACAACCATTCTTTTCATCATTTTGCTCACCTTTTCTTGAAGTTGTTTATTTTCCTGTTTAAGTTTTGTATTTTCTGCTTTCAGGTATAGTACTCGTTTAGCTGCATAGATTTCTCTTTTTCGCCTAATATCTTCTTCCTTTTTTAGCTTTTCTGTTTGGTTTTTCTTTTCTTTTCTTCTATCGTTAGCTTCTTTCCATTTTTGTCTTCGAGCTTCTTTTTCACTATCAATAAGATCTGATATTTTTTTTTTGTTTTTGTTTCACTTTCTCCAGGTGTTTTTTCCTTTTTTCTTCATATTTTTCAGGGTTTTGCTCTTTAAGTTTTTCAATATATTTTCTTTGCCGTTCGGCACCGCTCAACGGCATTCTGGAACTAAAACAAGCTGTTGGATATCTTTTGAATAACACTAAAACTAAAAACAAAAGTACGTATGGCAAGTGTGGGTGAAACGATCAATACTAGTGTATTTTTTACTAAGTACACGAAAAGTCTAATATTGAAAATAAAATCAAAACAAATAAAAATTAGGAAAACTTTAGATTTTGTGTAGCATTAAATGAAAATTGAGCTTTTTGTATCCGTAAAAAGATTTTTTATATATTTTTAATTTTGCGCGCGGTACTCCATCTATAATAACGATATTCAGTTTTCTTCTAAGATAATCCGTAAATATTTATCGTTTCTCTCTTTTATTTTTACCCATTACACAAAACACTCATTTTAATATTATGTAAGTACCTTATATTTTCATACTTTACACATGAGAGCCACAGCCTTACCGGCTACAATTTACTGACGTCAGTAAATGTCAGGAAATTGTTCGTCACTAAACATGTAAAATTTAACCTAAAAAATATTTTTACACTAAATACAATCACATTTACTAGTAGATTGAAAGCGTAATCTATTATTCTTGTCCTAATTTAAGTATTTTACAATTGCGGTGGCTGAATTCTTAAAAAAATACTTACTTTTGTTGAGAAGACCTCGTCAGGAAAAGGTTAATTATTTTTTTCACAATTGAACTACAGAACTTCTGCCGTGTCACAACGACAAAAAAAATGGCGGCGCGTCATTGTGATGTTACTTTTCGTGACATGATCAGTGTTGCCAGTGATTAAAGTTAGATTCCCACTCTTCGTGACACAAAAAGTTGGTAAATTATGTCAATAAATCAATGTCACGAAAATGTAACGATTATTAAGGACATTTTTTAAATGTTCATTCTTAGTTTATTTAACGTGAATTTAAATAGTTTATCCATCCAACATAACACTTAAACATTGTTTTTTTAATTAAGGTATACAAAACTAGTAAGTTTTGTACAAAAATTCTGATTAAAAAATGTATGGTGTTTTTTTGTTACCTTATTTTAACATTCTACTTATGCTAGGATTTGAATCGCAATTCATTGCTTTTTATCAGGATTATTATGCAGAGATGTTTAGATTAGTCTGTGAAATTAAAAAAAATGATTTATGTTATTCGGAACCATTTTGTTTTCAAAGATTTTTAATGAGGACAAACGTTTTGTAGTAATAGTACACATATTTTGAAAATGACTCTTATATCAACAATTATTTATATGAATCCTAACTTAATTCAAACCAATCCAATTTTTATTTAATTTTATTTTGAATCAATACGATGCCTATATTTATAATTTAGTACTATTACTCTACGAGTATAATGTCTTTGTGAAGTGACTAAATCTAAATCTATTTTTAATTTTACTTACCATCTTTGTTGTTCCGTTCTGTGTTAAATCAATGTGTTTGTGATATACATCGTTCTACACTTTCATAAACACTTTTTCCCAAAAACAATAACACTACTCGCTATACAATTTCCCTTAACTATTTATTATTATCTCATCATAACATTCATTATATAATGTCATTGCGTAATGCCTGCCAACGCCTGCATAGTGCCGCCATGAGCCATTTTTTTTATTACATAACCTATTCTAATCTAACATTGTCATTGTCAAAGATAGTTTACTGACAGCTGAGAGGCACAGATTAAAATCAAAGCCGGCGGCGCGTGCGTCATGTTGCAGGAAATGGAATGTTGCCACTTAAATATTAATATTTTTTACGCTGTATAATATTTAGAAGTTTTACTCATTGTTTTCTGCACCGGTTGACGTCATGACGTCGGCGCCGGCTGTCGCTGAAAACCAGCGCTGGGGCTCTGTCTTGCATAGGGTCATAGCACTTAAGCTGAGCGATGGCCGTTTTGCGTGGATGTGACGCATTTTTTTCCCCCAGTTTTTCTTTGTTTTTGTGTCTCTCTGTTTTTTGCGTCATGTTTACCGTAAATAAACGTATTTTCTTTCTTTCTTTCTTTTAACGTATGTTTTCACGATTTGACGCTTATGTAGGTATCTATTGCGGCACTCGCGACAAAGCTTCTCGAAAATATCTCAAGGTGAATTCGAAGCCACGAGTTGGGCAGCCACTGTAATGGTTGTGTCAGTCTTTATTTACCATCAAACACAATTATAAAAGTACAGACATTCAAAATAGATGGAACACAACACAGTTTTATGGGGTGTGGGACACGAAAAATTATTTGGCGTAAACGACGCGTCGGCGTCACGAGATCACGTGCGACTGGCTGTGCGCGGGACGCGGGCGGCAGGGTTGGAATCAGGCTCTCAAAAAATTATTGTCTATGGACGTCAAAAATATTGTATTTTGCTAAAAAAGATAGTACCTTGCCAAAAATTACAGAAGCCTTTTTTTAGGTGTAGATTTAAATAAAAAACATGTTTGGACGTTGGATTTTTATTAAATAAATCGACAAAAGGCATAATTAACGTTACTATGAAGGTAAAATAACCTCAATGTTGGCCAATTCTTCAATATTGGGTACATCGTCCTTAGCAACGATGCGACGTAACATGTCGTCAGACGGTGCAAAATCTGTGCAATTTTTCGATTTGCTTTCTTTTACGGCATCACAAGTAAGTAGTAGGGCATCGACGCAACAAATTAGCAACCCAGTCTGGGTTGCTAATTTGTTGCGTATTCTGGTCTTTGTTAAATTCACTTTGCTGAAAACTCGTTCGCAATCGGCGTTTGCGTGAGGCAAGACAAGGCAGTCAAGCGCAAATCTGCTGATCGCTTTAAACGGCTGGCTTGCAGAAATGTCAGACCATTTACTGAGTTTTGCCCAGAATACGTCTGGTCTTTTTTCCGCCTTTAAGTCTTCGTCAATGTCAGCCAGTGGCAGCATGCGCCACTGATCATCCAAAACTTGTAGTGTTTGTAAATCTTGTAAGTCTATTACTCTGGGGAAGTTGGAGGCGATTGGAAGAATACTCGGTGTTCTTTCTCGCACACGTTGACTAAGGGCATTTTTGGGACTTAACAAGGAAATGCAAATTAACGCTTCATTACCGAAATCCCATCTTTTTTTAATTTGCAAAGTAGATTCTACTAGAAAATCTTTACATCTACTCAGAAATTCTTTTCGCCTTTTCATGTCTGCTTTTATTTCAGGTGTGTTGATTTTTGTAGCTACGCTTATTCCTAGATAAAGGAGTTCAACATCCAAGTGTTTCGTTTTGTCTTCTGGATTGATTTTCGATAGATCAGTTTGGTTGACATGCCCTCGATCCATAAAACAAAATAAAAAGTCTTTGTACATTTCTTTTACTTTAGCATCCAGCTCAGAGGACTGAAAGTATTTGTTAAATATTGTAAATTTTGGTAGCACCCAGGTCAGAAATTCATAATATAATTTGATATATGGATCCGAAAGCAACTCGAGTATAGACTGCCCCGAGAGAGATCGTTCAGACAATGCCATATCAGTAAAATACAATTTCAAAGCATCCTAATTGCTTAAAAGAAAGAAAGAAGAAAGAAAATACGTTTATTTACGGTAAACATGACGCAAAAAACGCGTGCCACTACTTGCTGTAGTGACAACCATCTTGTTTGCGATGGATGTAACATTTTTTGTGGCTTCAGATCTAAGAATTCTTGAAATTGTTTTAGCGCCGCTGATCGTTTCGAGCTGTTGTGAATGAAACTAAATATGTTTCGTGCCAGCTGTTCACACCTATTCGGTAGTTTTTGACAAGCTGCACTAGCACATAGATGGGCAGAATGGCAAGTGCACCTCATAATAATAATTCCAGGGCAATCTTCTTTGAATCTGCTGGCAATTGAATTTCCGCTTCCCATCATTACATTACAGCCGTCAGAACCAAAACCGACGACATTTTTTAAAGGAATTCCATAATCCATTATGGATTTCTTTAATTTCTTATAAATGTTTTCAGCCGTCGCTCCTTCATTTACGGCGCTAGGGTCATCGTCACTGAAAATTTCGTGAAGGTTCCAAAATTTGCTTTCTATCCGGCCGGAGATATCGTTGAAAAATCTCACTACGACACATGATGCTTTAGAGGTAGATATATCGGTGGATTTGTCAGTCATTATACTGAACTTTGATGTTTTCAATTTTTCAGCCAACTCTGCTTTATGTCCTGGACCAACGCCTTTGTAAATAATCTTTGCAGTCTTTTTTCGAGTAATGTTTGTTTCTTTTAAGATTTTGGAATCAGGAAAGCATTCTTTTAAAAGTTTACCGAGGTGATCAGCAGAATTAAAAGCTATGTTATGTTCAGCAAAATAGGCAGCCATCTTAACTTCAGCAATTTTTGCCAATTTGATCGTGTTATTTTCCTGAGATGTTGAAGAAGACGGAAAAAAGGAAGTGACTGGTTTTGCAGCACGGATCGATGTCAAATTTTTTAAATGTTTTTGTCCTTCAGAATGTTTTGATAAAACATGCTTTTCAGCAAACATAGAAGTATTACATACCTTGTAGTGATGTGCCGAGTCGGCTATTTTTGGTATTCGAGTATTTTGGTACTCGTTGAAAAAGGAATCGAATCAGGATTCGAGTCACGGAACTCGGATAGGTACTCGAGTACCAGCATGAGTATTCGAGTACTTTGGTAGACTCGAGTACTTTTTTATTTGTTCTCGAAAGCTTGCTTTCGGTTCATAAGTATTATATGACGATAGGACAGTAAGTAAATAATAACATTATTATGGTATAATCAGTCTTTTTAATCTAATCAGTCATCAATATAATCAGTCTTTTTTTTATTTAGTACTCTGACAGTAAACTTTGCATTTATTAATTAAATATTATGTACTTTTATTGAGTCATTTAGTAAGAAAATTCAATCTTAGTAGGAATTTGGAATTAATAGTGAACACACTGTAATTTTTAGAAACAATTAAAGCGAAACAAACGTATTTTTTTACTCAGAAATCAACAAATAAACACAACAAAAATCCTTGTTTGGAAAACAATAATAAACATTTAAAAATATAGGATCAACTATTTATGTCGCTTTAAACATTAAATAGAGTATTCTTCAATAAAATTTTAAGTAAACATTGTTATAAAATCAACACAAGAATATAATCTTTACCTACCAACGTAAACATCGTACTTCTTTGGTAACATAATTAATGATATTTCCACAAACGAATATTTATAAACAATACAAAAACTGCTAAAACATTTTTTATGATTCATAATTTGTATTAAAGAAGTGATACCCTAAATGGCAACACTTTATCCCACCTTCACAACCCACCATGAATGGACTATTCTTCAATAAAACTAGAAGTAAAAGTAATTAAATAAAGTCAAATAAAAATATTATCTTCTTACAAACGTAAACATCAACTTTCAACTTCTTCGGTAACTTAACTATAATTCCGAACACAAAACGAATATTTATAGAAATACAAAAACTGGCATATTTTTTTCATTTTTAAAGAGCCTAGCAATACTGTCTAATTATTTATTTCTAGCTCACAAAACACGATTATTATTCAGTTCTCATTTTGTGTGATGAATTAAAACTTGCAGTCGCGTATAAAGGAACAGACTGCGGCCTCTTATTTCTTATTTTTATGATGACTATTCAAAAATAATATTTGGTCAACTTTTTCAGATTCTAATCTATTTCTGCGCTGATTACATAAAAGTCCTGCCGTCGAAAAAGCACGTTCTGATGGTACAGATGTTGCAGGAATGCATAAATATTTTTGAGACATTTTGTGCAAGCCCTTATAAATAATTTTTCTGGCCTCCCAAAACTTACATGGATCCATATTTCGATCCAAGTAAGGAAGTTCAACATATTGTTTCACTTTTATGATGGCGTCAGAATTTGGTGTTGCCATACTCACCTGCTCTTGTACTTTTTTATCCAAAAAACTCCATAAACTGTTAGATTCATTATTTACAGGTGTTTCATTAGGTTGCTGATTGTTTGAATGTACAGATAGCCCCAGGTTTGAAGAGGGTGTTTGAGAAGTCTCATGATATATTAATTCTTCAACAATCCAATTCTGAGCATTATCAGCGTTCCTCTCTACTCCGAATCCAGCCTTTTTGAACCTCGGGTCTAAAAACGTTGCCTTAGCGGCAGTTTTATTAATTTCATAACACCCCAAACGTCTGTCAATTGTTTCTGTGAGCTTATTTTTCAATATTATCGCGGTATCAGTCAATAAAATACAATTCCGTAAAGATGTTTGTACTCCTCGAATAAGTGGGATAACACTCGACAACGTTGGATAATCTTGGCCAGATAGTATTGTTGTTAATTGTTCGATTGGCTTTAAAACAATCACGCATTCGTGTAAAACATTCCATTCTTCTGTAGTCAAATTGTCTGGAGGAGAAGTCAAGGATGACAATGCCGCCGTTAGTGGTACCTTAACCGTTTCTAATCTCTCGAGCATAATGTAGGTGGAGTTCCATCGCGTTTTGACGTCTTGAAGCAGCTTTAGTTTTTCTTTATTCATCTGCTCTTGCATTATTTTAAGCTGGTAAGACGCAATGTTACTTCGTTTGAAATAAGTAACGATATCTCGGCATTTTTCTGTCAAAAGCGATAATCTCTCATTGTCCTTAAAGCAATCAGTAACTGCCAAATTCAAAGTATGAGCTACGCATGGATGATGTCGCTTCTGCAAAATTTCCACTACAGCCTTCTTCATGTTACTAGCATTGTCTGTGGTAATACATACAACTTTGTTAAAAAAATTCCAATCTGCTTCAAGTATATGGCGTATTAAAGCCGCTATATTTTCCGACGTATGTGACTCGGCAATCTCCTTCGTAGTAAGTACTCGAGATTCTGCTGTGCCTTGATATATGTAATGTATTGTTAGAGTTAAGAAAGACTTATTGCTGTCTGATGTCCATATGTCAGTTGTGCATGCTATGTAATCTACTTGTTGTACCTTATCAATTAGTGCTCTTTTTGATATATCATATTGTTGTGGCAGTAACTTTTCCGACAGAATTTTTCTTGAAGGAAGGCAGTAGTTTGGATTAAGTTCCTGAGTATATTTCTGAAAGCCTGTATTTTCCACTATAGAAAAAGGCTGCAAATCCACACAAATCATATTTACTAGCTCCCGGTCTATACTCTTTGAGTTGACCTGAATAGCATTTTTTGACAAAAATGTCATCTGTAGCTGTCTTTTACGATTTCTCGTAGGTTGGTCCATTTCATAGCCATCATTTGTTTGTGATTGACTAGCAGACGACGACGCCGATGCTAATGACTCCAAATCAGAAGTATCTTCTAAGCATTCATTTTCATTTTGCTTACCGGTTTTTTCTATGGACACTGTATATATCAATGGATGTATCTTTTTCAAATGTTTCAATAAATTTGTAATTAAAAGTTGTATTTTGTTAATAAAATTGTACGTAGCGGTGTTCAAATTTGATTCCTGATATATTTCGTCAAAGTTTACTTTATTACATTCTGATTTTAATTTATCTGTGTTAATTTTATAGTTTATTTTCATCTTTATAGGTTTTATCTTAGTAACATCGGTTTTTAAACAGAATAAGACTGCTTCGTGGTCGGTAATGCTAGTACCTAAGGAAAATGTGAAAGCGTTTAGCTTTGTTTTCAACAAAAATGTCATCTGTAGCTGTCTTTTACGATTTCTCGTAGGTTGGTCCATTTCATAGCCATCATTTGTTTGTGATTGACTAGCAGACGACGACGCCGATGCTAATGACTCCAAATCAGAAGTATCTTCTAAGCATTCATTTTCATTTTGCTTACCGGTTTTTTCTATGGACACTATATATCAATGGATGTATCTTTTTCAAATGTTTCAATAAATTTGTAATTAAAAGTTGTATTTTGTTAATAAAATTGTACGTAGCGGTGTTCAAATTTGATTCCTGATATATTTCGTCAAAGTTTACTTTATTACATTCTGATTTTAATTTATCTGTGTTAATTTTATAGTTTATTTTCATCTTTATAGGTTTTATCTTAGTAACATCGGTTTTTAAACAGAATAAGACTGCTTCGTGGTCGGTAATGCTAGTACCTAAGGAAAATGTGAAAGCGTTTAGCTTTGTTTTCAGTATTACATGGTCCAGGCATGCCTTACCTCTGGTGGTAGTATTTATGGCCGGGAGAAGTCCATGGAAAGCAACAGTATCTAGATACGCTGTGGTTGCGGGACCGATGCCGATGAGGTCAATATTTATATCACCTACGATGATAATATTTTTAAATGAAGATACGCTCGCTAAAAAGTTATTTAATGAATTCAGAAAGGTGTCAGGTGATTTAAAACAAGGGGGCCTATAAATTGCAATTAATATGGTTTCATGTTTTTTTTTTATCGTCAAACAGTTTGCTTCCAATAGGTCCGGTTCCTCTACACTGCATTCTAGATTTTCTTTTGTGTAGACAACTACACCGTCGTTTTGGTTGTAATTATCACTTGTTTTGTATGAGCTATATCCTTGGAGTAGTGGTAAGTTAACAACATTCGATAACCAGCATTCTGAGAGCACAATAATATCACAGGATAGTTGCAGCCTACTGAGCAGAACATGTAATTCTTGGAAGTTACAGTTTAGGCTACGAATATTTTGCTGTAGAACCTTTAAATAATGAGTGGAATTTATAAGATATGAGTTGCATTGTTCGGGGTCGCATGTGATTGGGACAGATATATCAAATTGGTCAATGTCCCTAATTAGGTTACGTGTGGTATCGAATGTTGGGGTTTGCCAATACTAGTGAAAATAATTTTGGCGCCAATATTATTAAAGACAGGTACAGCCTATTCCGCAAAATAGAGAGCAATATGAGGTGACAGTAATTGGTAGAATAGATTTTAGTTTGTCGTGAGATAGTAATGTATTTAATGAAGGTGCATAAAATATCAGATGCATTTGTTGTCCTGGTATATATTTTAGAATCGCAAATGTTTGCTTCAGTAAATAAAATTGAAATGCTGTTATGCAAATCAAAATGTTTCATTAATGTGCATAAGATAGCATAACATGGATTTGTAGTAGTATTTATATTATTGTGTAATTTAGGAAAGTAAGTGTGTGTAATTAAAATGTAGTTTTGTAAATAATTATATTTTATAACGGCTGGTGTGTAAAATTGCTGCAAATTCAGAGTTTTATATAGAGACATAAATACTTCCATGCATTGTTGTAATTCATTGTATGATTTAGAATAATAAATGTTAGTTTTAGTGAATAAAATAAATAGGTGAATATGAAAATTAAAATATGTTATTAATGTGTCTATGATAAATGTATTGGTTGCATAGGTATGTATTTTATTGTATAATTTGTAAAAGTAAGTGTGTGTAATAAAAATGTAACATTGCAAATAATTGTTTTTCAACACTAGTGCGTAAAATTGCTGCATATTCTGAGTTTTATACAGAAACATAAACACTTCCATGCATTTTAGAACGATAAAACAGTGTGTTAGAAATCCATTTTTGGCGTAATAATTAAAACAAAGTTTAGAAAGACAGGAGAAATCGACAGTAGGGCACGACGCGCATATAAGTCATTGTGGTTTTAGCGTAGAAAAGTCCTCCTCTCGTGAGATCAGTGTAGACGAGTCACCTTCTTTCTGGCGAATATAAACCCTCCCATAAGAAGTCCAGCAACTGGCGTTCTTATGATTTTTCACGTATTGTCGAGCCAAGTAGTACAAGTTTCTTGCGCAGGTGGTGAGCGATTCAGATATGAAGATAGGTCTAGCTTCACCGTTCAGCTTTAGGTGGGTTGAATTTAGCTTTTCTCTGGTTTTGTCCTTGTTGTACT
This sequence comes from Polia nebulosa, assembly GCA_951329385.1. Taxonomy (NCBI): domain Eukaryota; kingdom Metazoa; phylum Arthropoda; class Insecta; order Lepidoptera; family Noctuidae; genus Polia; species Polia nebulosa. The sequence goes on along the minus strand of OX589600.1, from coordinate 11,848,096 downwards.
TTTTCGAAGACTTAATGATATTTTCTTTAAGTGAGGTAGAAGAAAATTCTACTATTATGGGAGCGGATTTGTTTGAAGATTTCTTTGGCCTGTATATATTTCTAATGTCTGCGTCGAGTACCTTAACATTCAACACATCAGCAACACATTTCACCATGCCAATCAATGCACATTTATCCTCTGATTGGGTTTCCGGTACATTTCGGAGTTCCAGGGTTGACGCCTTTGAATTACGTTCAAGAGTCTCAATTTTTTGTTCCAGTGTTTTGATTTGAGTCTTAAAAGCAGTATTTTCTGACTTAGTTTGGCGAAGTTGACATAAGATTTCGTCATATTTATCCGACATGAATTTAATAGACTCCGTGATTTTGTCATTTTGCTGAGTTAGTTTTTGCATCTTTTCGTCGAATTTCACCGCCTGAGTTTTTTGTTGAAGCTGTACATCAGCCAACATATCCCTTAATTCGGCCAGCGTTGAGTCATCATATTTACGTTTATGACGCCGCGTAATATTCTGCTGACTACCACAATCAGTTTCCGAACCCACATAATCCGAAGCTGTATCAGATTCCTGTACCAGAATAGTTGGTTTTAATAATTTTTGGGTAGATTTTTCGGGTGGAGTTCTCTTAGTGGCCATAATGCAAGCGACTTATGCAAAATCACAAAAAGAAAAAACAAAAAGTTGTGGGATGGCTGGATTCGAACTCGGGACCGCTTACTCACTGATGTACTGCGGTAACCAACTAAGCCAAATTGACGTTTAATTTCTAAGTGAAATTAGCGAGTTGGTTACGGACGGTGCTAGCTACTGACGAAGTCTTTGTTTGCGAATGGGTTCAAAGTCCAATTATTTGCACGTTTTTAAACTTTCTGTTTTGTTGTTTTTGTTTTTTTGTTTTGTTTTGTTTTTTTTGCTGTTTTGTTTTGTTGTTTTTTTTTGTTTTTATTTAAAAATTGTTCACACTGCGTGTTGAAGATTTTAGTACCCTGAGGTTTTTTCGCACAACGATCACTAATTAGCACTTGTTATTATGGTTCACAAGAATGTACTATTGATGACAAAGGTGTATGGAGAGCCTAAGGTCGACTTTTGACTGTGAGGTTTTGCATTACGTATCATGACTTTCATGAGACGACTAGATGGCGCTGTTCAATCATGAAAATAACACTGCAAAGCTTATAAACCTTATTATGCAGAGGCAGATAATAAGGTTTTTAATACCTAAAATATAAAAATTACTAAGTAATAATAATATATTTATATTCAAATAAACAAAAATTACTATATTTTCTTATTTCCGAGTACTTAATACAGCGCCATCTAAACCAAACTAAATAAGCCAATTGGTACTATATCGGTTAATTCGACTACAGATGGCGTCGATCACAAATAATAAAAATCCCTACATTCACAAAGTAGCTCTTATTTTCACGTTCCAGAATAAATAGTCAGTAGCTCAGGTGGATAAGCATGGCAGAATAACATAGATCGTTCAACAGGGCACCGGTTCGCAACCCAGCTCTCTGTCGACTTTTTTTAAATTTAATTATTATGATATATAATTTATATTCTATTTTTTGTATTTTTAAACATTTTTATTTTATTTTTTGTTATAAATAATATAAAAAATATGAGGTATAAGATGTATAAATGAATATAGGGATAATATACAAGTATACGTAAACTACTATACAGTATGGATTCGACATATGGTCAATAAATGAAATCACGAGTTATACTCGTCCACAGAAGTATAACAAAATTTATTATTAAATTAAAATTCAAAAAATTAAGAAACTTAAATTTTCAAACAAAATAAATATCAAATAAATTCAGTAAAAGTCAAACACTCTGTTTAGAGAACGTGGGTACAATACCTACTTACCTAGAGTACAGAATGGCAACAGCTCAAATGCAGACGAGACGGCACCGGCGCGGCGTGGCGCGGCGCGGTGCGGTGCGGCGTTTTTATTGTAATTTCACAATAGTATTTATAAATTATTTACTAAGTTTATTTGTACTACTACTTAGGTATTTCTTTTGTGATAAATGATAACTGAACTGACCGAAATAAACTAAATCATAGCAAAAAACCGTCTTAAATTCTTAAATGTTCAAAATGTCCACCACGTTTTACAATACACAAGTTACATCGCCGACCAATGTTTTCCCGCACCCTGCTCAATAGATTTCGATCTGGATCCGAGGCCATGGCTTTTAATTTGTCAAACGCGGCAACAATACGACTGCGTAGTTCATCTTCGCTTTCGGAGGCTTGCGAGTAAACTTCATTTTTAATAAATCCCCATAAAAAGAAGTCGAGAGGAGTGAGGTCGGGTGACCGCGCTGGCCACCTGTGGGGGCCGTACCGCCCAATCCATTGTTCGCCGAACATGGTGTTAAGCTGCTCTCTTGCGCGGAGAACAGAGTGTGGAGGAGCCCCGTCTAACTGGAACCATACCCGAGAGTTCGCTGCCAAGGTTAATTCGTCTAAGTAATCGGATATTGGGCCTCTTAGAAGGTCTAGGAACTTCTGCGCATTCAGGTTTCCATCGATAAAAATTGGGCCAATTATTTGATTTCCGTGAATGCCCGCCCAAACATTAACACTAAAGCGGTATTGATGAGCTGATTCCCTAAATAAGTGAGGATTGGTGTGGCTCCAGTGACGCAAGATTTGTCGGTTCCACATGCCGTTTCGAGTAAACGTGCTTTCATCTGTCCAAAACACATTTGACAAGAAATCTTGGTCTTGGGCAATTTTTTCTAATACCCATTGGCAGTAAAACTCTCTAATCGGCTTATCACGGGGCAGCAGCGACTGCACCTTTGGCAGTTTAAAAGGACGTAGTTTGTCTCTTTTCAATACTTTATGTACTGTTCTATGGGCCACTCTAAACATACGCCCAGCTGGTCTCAGGCTGCAGGTTGGGTTGCGATCGAAGTGGTCTAAGATTCTTCGTTCCAAAGACGAAGTAACGTGACGCGGGGCAACTCCTTCATTTGTGTTGGGCACAATGTTTTGATTTTCCCTCACTCTCTGGACAGCTCTGATGATGGTCCGAACACTAGTAGGGCAGGCGCGACTTGCGCTGTATCTCTCACGATAAGTACGCAGAGTTAATGCCGCGTTTTGGAGGCATTCGCCATAAAGTAAAATCATGTCAGTATACTCTGCAGCACTATAAAAACGCTGTTGTCGCGGCATAATACTGTTTAAAAAACAAGCAACACACAAAAGTTAATTAGCTAGTGTCTATTTCACCATAGAAAAATAAATAAGCACAAATTAAATTAAAAACACGATTTACACATACACACACGTAGGTACTTAGTATCTATTTCACTGCAATAAAAAGAAAAACTCTTAAAACCTTAAAATACACGACAACACGCGTAAACTAAGTAGGTATCAAATCTGCGAAAGGCGCACGCACGCACCATCCCGGAAGGCAAACAGCGTACTGAGTACTGAGAAAGGTAAACTAACTAGTAACTACTTCCGAAAAAATAAGTAAGTAATAAATAGGGTCGACAGCGCAGTTATCGACTTATCGTTTATCGATACTTTTCTACATTAACTTACCTAAAAAAGACAAAATACTTAACAAGATTTTTTTTTCTACTTATAATATTTTATTATTACGAATATTATTAACAAATTATTTACAGGATAAATTTATTAAAAAATGAAATAAATTTTCAGTTTGCTTTATTCGAACAAAACCGTTTAGTGAGAAACTTCCTGACTAGCAAACAACAATTGCTACTGTACCTACTCGTACGTATTTTTAATAGGATGCTTCATATCCGTGTACAACCAGTGTTAGTTAATTGCTATTATTTACTTCTACCTTAATTTATCTCTAAATCTACTTGATTATAATTTTTAATTAGAACACATTTAAGATCTGTTATTATAATAATTAACACATTATGTCCACTCCCTAGTATTTAAAGCGAAACACTTTTTTGCAAACATCTTCAAAACGTAATGTGAATCAGCTGACTGTAGATAAAAAGGTGTCCTTCCCTACACAAGGCGCGCGCGCAACGCCCGTCCGCTACCCCTTTGCCTTTGCCGATGTGCCGCGGCGCCGCCGCGCCGCCCGCCACCGCAATGCTTTTGAGATCGCCGCGCGCAGACGTGTGGGCGCCGTTTCGTGAGCCGACAAAAGATACCGCTACCGATGTACACCCGCGAGAAATATTGGCGCACATCAGTGGTAGGTTAGTAAACAAAATTTCGGCCGTGACAAGTTCACAAGTCAAGGACGTATTAACTTTTACAAAAGAAAGTAAGTACTCCAGTCTGGGAGAAGGGCTTAATGCCTGTAATCCACCACGTGAACCTTAGTAAAAGACTGACAGATTGTCAGACTTTTACTAACACCCTAGAGAAGGAGAAGTCATAAAAAACCTACATGTAACATCTACTAAATTAGTGCGAATTAGTAGATGTCACATGTAGGTTTTGTTTTGAGGTGGGAAATCATCTAATGACTTCTCCCGCTCAAGGGTGTTAGTAAAAGTCTGAAAGATTGTCAGACTTTTACTAAATAAAATCGAACCCGTGTTCCCTTCCTTGCCCTTATCGTTCCAGGGCCACGGGCTTCCTTTTCGGAAATTTATCCATGGCCGTAGAGGGCATCGACCCATCTGCTGGGCCCCTTCGGTGTGCAGATTTTCTTTGAGGCGCGCGTGGAACACTACGCACCGTCGACGACGTAAGCTCGGTCGAGCGGACGGCGAGCTACCCATTGCTCGTCGTCCGGAAGCCCAGGCCTACGGTGACCGGAGATCACTCTGCAATTCTCGACGCCCGCGGCGTCTCCTGTCGCAGCCGCTGGGGCGAGTGTGATGAAATACATTACAGAATGAAAGCACTTGCCTGGATTTGAATTCACGACCTTCAACTCATAAAGTGAGATCTTTCTTACTAGGCGCTTTTAATAAAAAAATACGTAAATTGAATTCCTGCCTGCCTTTAGGTGTACCTATTTTACATTTTAGGCAAATAAGTAGAATGCCTAAAAGAGCTTGAGCGATAGATTGCACAGAGTGGCAACGTCGCATTTCAAAGTTCAAGGATTTAAGGAACAAAGTATGTTAGATCATTGACCTAGTGCTGCAATTCTACAGAGTGTTCAAATTTACTGAAAATTAAAACTATTTTTTTTGTTTAAACTACTGGACCGATTTCGTTCATTTTTTGCACATCGTCAGTAAACTCTTAAACAAGCATGTGATTTCATTTATTGCCCATATGTCGAATCCATACTGTATATAACATTATATAAATATATATTATATAAATTACTTTCATAATTGGTGGTAAGTATTAGTATTATTAGTAAAAAACATTTATGTAAGAAGATTTAGATATATTTTTCTTACAGCTTAAGATTTACTAAGTTTAATTCTCGTAAAGGATAAGAAATGAAACTATTTGATTGATTATAGTTTAAGACATTTAATTCTCAAAGAAGAATACAATTTATGTCTTTCTTTCTTATAGAATGTATAACCTAACCTAGCAGTTTTACATCCAATTAACAATGATTTAATTCACTTGTTAAGGAGAAATACAAGTAAAATTTATAACTGAATAACTCTATTACAAAATAGAAGACCTTAACAAAGTAAAACTGTATAATAGATATTATAAGTATTCTAAATCAAAACTGTGTTGTGCTATTCTTCTATTATTTAGTTTTATTTACATTATGTTATAATAACTTTCACTATATATGCAACCTTAGTTCTGTAAATATTTTACCTACTCATAAATTATAAAAATTTTACGTTTTGCATAATTATGTTTCCCGGCAACCCTATTTGCCAGAAAAACAATGCTCTTGAGCGTTATGGCAAACGCGGTTGCCAGCTTGGTTTGTTCACTTTAAATGATTTTTTTGCTGTGGTTGCGTTGATTGAGCTTTGAGAAGTAAAAAATAATGGCACTGTATTAAATTTCACGTCTTTTTTTCACTGGGCCCGCAAAGATGTATCAAACAACTCTGCGTAATATCTTGTTGGTGTAAAGCCATTTTCCTCATAACCTTGCACCATAAGTTGACGCTGGTCTGAGTCAATATGGCGTCTTCTGCCAGATTTACTGCGGTGTTCCAAGGAACCCTCTTCTTGAAACCGCTTTATCCATAAAGTAACAGTCTTTACCTATAAGGGAAATATATTATTTATTATTTTCGTGTATCGATAACCATGGATAATAAAATAAATAACGAACAGTGATTTTAAAACATTACTTACGTTTAAGCCAGTTTCTCTCGAAATTTCAGAATAATTTAGGCCTTGATTATGCAATGCTATTATTTGGGCCCTCGTAGCCATATCAATATTAGAACGCGAACTCATGGTAAAGATAAATATTAAAAAATTGTTAAATGCAATCGTAACTGAACTCACTCAAAGATAGTAAAGAACGTTATGATTGAACAAAAAGATTTAATTTTTATACAGTCAATATTAAACTACCCTCAATTCTTTTGAGATTTATGATACAGGTTAAAGTCGCTAAACAACTTCGATATAATAAAGAGTAGGATAATTTCAACTCATTGCGTAATGACGCAATAGTCCAGTGGCTATGGTATCGGTAAATTTTATGCCACCGAGTTCGAATCCTAGTTATTACGAGCTTTGCTTTATAAGGTTTGTAATGTCGTAGGAGAATTTGTGTTAAAATTAAGTAATATTGTAACTAGCAAAAAACAAGATAATGTTCTTTAACGAGAGATGTATATTTTCCAATCCAACTACTATACTAGCGCCATCTATGTCGTTCATGCCGTTTTATTAAGGCGATGAAACCCTGTGCAAACGATTTTGGTTTGGAATTCTCCATGCAGTTCTGTCTTCATTAGTACCTACTTGATAAGAAGTTTTCGGTATCGTAAGTTTGTTGCGATCTATAACTTCGTTCTCACTGGTGGTAAGAGTTAATATTTCACTACAATTTTAGCATATATACAATTTTTGACACTTGTAAGACAGTATCGTGTAGTATTATTAAAAATTGTGCACTATTTACACTGTTTATTATTTTAAAACACGGAGATGCGCGTAGGTACGTGTGCTCGCGATGGCGGCGAGAGCGGGGGGGGCAGCCATAATATCTGTCAACATACTTATCTAGCATTAAGTAATTTTGTGGAGATATAAATAAACATTTTTATTTATTATTATTAATAAAAAAATCTGCTAAATACCTCGTGCCAAAACTCGTCAGCCTTGTCAGTTTTGGGTAATTGCGTTTGAGCCATAATCATGGGGAAATTTCTCCACTCATCGTCCAGTGTTTGTTGGTCACTGAGATTCCTTGGGCTTATACGGGGGAAATGATCGAAGAGCATTGATAATGTGGTAAATCTTTCGCTAGATCCTGATGAAATGCATATTTCCGGTTTTAATTTTGAAATAATGTTCACAATTTGATCATCTAGACTATATCTTTTCCTGATACCCACACAAGCTGCCACAATAAACTGTCGACAATTCTCTTTGAATTCTAGTTTTTCAGAATCAGAAACCTCAGGCAAATTAAGTTGTTGCCGTGCACCTAGACCAAGATATATTTCGTCCAAACTAAGATACTGGTCACCATTTGTTGGCTCGATTTCATCCAACTTAGTGGATTCAACGTACGAAGTATTCATTATCGTCAGAATTAGCTCACGGTATAGTTCTGTCATTTTTGAATGAAGCTCAGTAATGACAGTAGATTCACTTTGGAAATATAAATAGGTTTTTGAAAATTTAGGCAGCATCCATGATAAAAAATAATAATATGCTTTCATGATTGGGTCGTTTAATGCTTTATGAATCTCTGCGCATTCTCTGTCATTTAACCATCAGCCATCAAAAAATAATCTTAAGGCTTGCCATTGTTCTATAATTCGTTCTACCACTGCAGTCAATGACAGCCACCGGGTTTGTGCTGGTCGCAACAATTTGTGGACATCTGTTTCAGTGAATATCTGGAAATCTTTAAATTCAGATTGCCGTTTACTACTTGATTTGAAAAAATTGTATATTCCTCGACCCAACTTTTCACATTCTTGTGGCAATTTTTTACAAGCATCGTTTGCACATAAGTGCAGTGAATGGCACACGCATTTTATAACAGTGATTCCGGGACAGCGTTGACGAAACCTGGTAGACACTGAATTGTTGCAACCCATCATTGTGTTGCACCCGTCGGAAGCAAAGCCAATAATGTTATCCAATGGGATTTCATATTTTTCAAATGATTGTGTGACGATGTTAAATAAATGTTCTGCGTTAGCTGTGTAATCTTCAGAACTGCTATCAAATAGCTGTATCAAGTCCCAAAAACGAGAAACAATTTTACCAGTTACCGGATCATAGTACCTGATAACTACGCATACAGTTTTTACCACCGCTATATCAGTGCTCTCATCGATTAGCACTGAAAATTTAGATTTTTTTAAAGCTTCACACAAGATCTCTTTTTCAGTTTTCCCAATAACATTGTTAATAATAGCTTGTACCTTTGTACGCTTAAGTTTTAAATTTTTGGCTATGTTTGAATCCGTAAAACTTTTTGCCAAAAGATCGCACATGTGATCCGCCACTCGATGTGATAATTTATGTTCGGCCATGAAGGCAGCTAGCTTTAGTTCTGCTATTTTTTGATTATCGCCACTGGGCTACAATTTTTTGAACATGCTATCTATTGGCTGAACGTTTGAACGTACAGTTTTAACGTTTTGTGAATGTTTTGTACCTTCAGAATGTCTTTTTATGATAGTTAATTCTGCATTCATCGTTGTGTCGCAAAATGAGCAGAAAGCTTTATATTGGTCCTTAGGATGTTGCTGAAGCCAAGGGGAAAAAGCTTTATTATTTCGCCACTCATCTTTGAATTTTTGTTTATAATGCTTACGTTTTTGTCCAATTTTCGGAATCTTGGATGATGACGCTTCTTTATCTGTCTCGTAGCTATCAGTATCACTACCCATTTTATGTACGTTGTGTCGAACAAAAATAAATATTGTTTCACTGATTAAATACACTGCGCACTTGCCATACATCAAACAGCAACAAACAAATCGAAGAAAAAAAGAGTGTGAGCAAGCGATTCATTCATTCATTATTATTCAACCAATTTTCGTAAACATTGATTGTTTGAATGGACATGTAAACTAACACACTTTTACATTTAAACGTATTGTGATGAATAAAATATTTAGGGATTTCCCCGGTAGTAGTGAAGCGAAATAGCGGCGACTTGATGTTGCCATGACATATAGAGCTGGATTTTCGTTTCGTTCTACGTATCTTTTTATAAAATTAATACTTCTGAATAATTATTTACATGTTGACTGTCAAGGTAATTCTTAATAAAAATACCGTAGAAAAGTACACGGTAGTGAAACATTACCGTAGACCGTGTTTTAGCCAAAAATACCGTGCATCTACGGTAATTACCGTGTATCTGGTAACACTGCATGGCGGAGCCGACCGAGGACGAAGCACACCGAATTACCACGAGAGCGCGCGGCTGGCGCGAGTATTCAAACGTTCGTGGCGCAAGTATTTGATTGTTCGTCTTATACTTGTTATTTTTTTTATTAACCCATATTCTGCATCATCTTTTTTTCTTTGGATATATTTTGGTCTCTTTCAAACTTCAGAGTCACTCGTTTCAGTAGTATTATCGTCTTCATTATCGATTTGTTCAATGTCATCGTTTTTGTTTTGTACTGGTAGAGACGATGTTGTATTTCGATTTTCAGACAATGGCTTTAAAAATAATAATTGATTAAAGTAGTAGTATCTCTTCGTACTACCTGCTGAACCGCTTCTTTGTGAATTTTGTTTTTTAAGGTCTCTGTTGAAAGAGTCTCTTAAGCTTTTCCATTTTCTTTGTAAGTTGGCAGCTGAAAAAATAATAGTTAAATTAAAATTTGTAGAAAAGATACCTACATGACCTAAATGTATGAAACAGCAGATTTTTCCATCCAGTGTTATTTATTTCAACCTTTTGTAACTAACACCCTGTATCACCCTGTAACACCATTTCATTATTATTTGTTTTTAATTTTTTTTTTGTTACAGATATTTGGCAACGGGATGTTCGTTTGAAGATCTCGCCGATTTTTTTAAATGTGGTACTTCAACTGCTAGCAAAATTGTCCACGACGTGTGCCGTCTGATTTGGGATAAATTACAGCCTATTCATTTACCACCATGTAATAAAACAATGTGGCTTGATATTGCGAACAAATTTAAAAAGAAAGCAAATTTTCCAAACTGCTTAGGGGCTGTAGATGGGAAACATATTAGAATTATTCATCCACCACGCAGTGGTTCATTATTCTTTAATTATAAACATCTATTGTTTTAATGGCCGTATGTGACGCCGATTATTTATTCGTGTATGTTGATACAGGAGCCTACGGTAAAACTTCTGATTCAACTATTTGGAGGGACTGCAGTTTATATGATGCAATGGAAAGAAATGATTTAGATCTACCTGGACCGCAAGCAATTACCCCTGTAGGTAGGCCCTTGCCTATGGTATTCATTGGCGATGAAGCCTTTGGATTACACAAACATTTGCTGCGACCATACAGCCGCAAGCAATTAACAATGAAAAAACGTATTTTTAACTATAGCTTATCACGAGCACGAAGATATGTAGAATGTTCCTTTGGAATTTTGACAAACAAATGGCGAATATTGCATAGGCCAATTAACGTGTCAGTTGAATTTGCAACAGACATAGTGAAAGCATGTGTCGTATTACATAATATAGTACGCAAGCGAGATGGCTATAAATTCGATGACACTTTATCGATAACTTCAAATTTGTTACGAATGCATTCCTTTGATCAAAATCATGACGGCATTCGAGCAGATTCTGTTAGAAATGAATTTGCCGACTATTTTGTGAGCCCTGAAGGTGAATTATCGTGGCAGTACAATAAAGCGTGAATGGTGTTGTTAGGTATTATACTCGGTTTAATAAATAAATAGTACTTAATTAATAAACTTACCACACTTGTTTTTTTCTTTTGTTTCCTTACTATCAAAATCTTCATAAAACTTCATGCAAAGGTTTTCCCATGCTTTGTTTTTTAAAATGCGATTGGAATACTCCTCTGTCCTTTGATCCCAAAGGCATGGCGAATTGCGAATCTCCTCAATAAACATATCCGTGTCAAAAGTTTCGGAGTCGGACATTTTAATTTTTCGCACAACCACGCGGCAACTCAGTACAACGCAGAATGAAAGAGGGGAGCGCAGGCGCCAGCTAGGCGCGCGCTGTTGATGACGTCATGTCGTGGCGATGTGGCCGCGGTGCCGCCGCCGCGGTGCCGCCGCCGCGTGGCGGCGTTGCCGTCGCGATGTGATTGCGATGTGTTTGTATTACACAGGTGGTCGATAACAACGTCAAAATGTGGTACGTGTAAATTGTAATATTCATTTTCAATACAAAATATACGCCCGACCACATGGCGTCGTTGTGGTGTGGTTGTGGCTGTGGTGTGGTTGTGGTACGTGAGAATTGACGCTAATATCCAGAACAGAGCTAGGTGTATTGAAATTTGAAATAAATTGACCGTATTGAAATATTACGTACATTAATGAGCAAACACCAATCTTAAATAACATTGTTAGTGCGTATTACGGAAATAAACTCATAAACACGTTTACCAAAAACTTTATGAAAATTATTTACGCCAATAACCCGGTATTCGCAACTTAATAAAATAAAATATAAATAGTTTTTCCGTACAGATCTATATCAGGTTTATTGTCGGAATATTATTGTGCCTGATTTCCCAACAATAAACACGTGTGTCATGATTTCTTTGTAAATATGATTAGGAAAAATCTGAAAAAAATTGCTAAGGTGTATTCCAGTCTACAGATGCCGAATTTGACATACCAGCATAAAACCCATAATAGCACATTACCGAGTTCTTGGTTGGGGGGATCGAAATACTTTCAGATATTTGGCAACTGGGGCTTCATTGACTGATCTGCAGTACTCATTCAAAAGAGGAATTTCAACCATTCAACGTATAGTGCGAACAACGTGCCAAGCCATTATTATTAACCTATTTCATATCTGCAAACCACTCACACAAGTTAGAGATTGGATTAATATCGCCAAAGAATTCAAAGATAAAAGCAATTTTCCGAACTGTATAGGAGCTATAGCCGGGAAACACGTTAGAATAATAAGACCATGCGAGAGTGGATCACTTTACTTCAACTACAAAAAGTATTTTTCAATAAATTTACTAGCAATATGTAACTCAAATTATGAATTCATTTATGTAGACGTTGGGAGTTACGGAAAAAGCTCTGATTCAACGATATTCTTGAATAGTAGTTTCAAAAAGGATTTAGAATAAGGAATATTAGACATCCCTCCACCAACTCCAGTAACAGAAAACGGCGACCCTCTTCCTTTCGTGCTAGTAGGTGATGAAGCATTCCCTTTGTCAGCATATGTGCAACGGCCTTACGCGGGTAATCATTTAACACACAAGCAAAAAGTGTATAACTATAGATTAAGTCGTGCAAGACGCTACATAGAATGCAGTTTTGGAATTATGACCAGCAAATGGAGGATTCTTCAAAGACCTTCAAAGGTGGGACTTGATTTCAGTGAGGAAATTATAAAAAACGTGTTGTATCTTGCACAATTTTGTTAGAAGCAAAAACAAACACACACAAGAACAATCTAACGTACCACGAGATTCATCACTTGTAGACAATTCACATATCGACCTACAAGAAACCGCACACTTATCGAGAGGTGTCTCTGAAAGAAATAAATTTGCCGATTATTTCCTTTCCAGGCAAGGAGCACTGCCTTGGCAAAATAATAAAATTTAAAGTTTTTTACTTGCCTTCTTCATTTTTTTGCTTTGTTGTTTTCAATTCGAAATCAGGAATAAATAGAGTACATATTTCCTCCCATGCCTTTTTTTTAGCAACACAATCACTGTATTCTCGTTTTGACATATCCCATAACACAGGTCGATTTTGAATTTCATTTATAAATAGTTCGATATCGAACTCGTTTGCTGATAGTGACTGCATTCCGAATCGTGCCAGTGCCTACGTACGCTCGCTAAAGCAACTACCGTGCAAATGGCCGCCTGCCATAACCTCCACCCGCGCCCACACAGATACAAAGAACGGGACGGCGTGGTTGTACCTGTTGCCAAAAAACGCAAGAAACTCGCGACGTTAACGTCGCGTTGGCGCAACGTTGGCGCTTTACCACTAGAAACTCGCAAAGTTAACGTCGCGTCTGCGCAACGTTGGCGCTGCGCAGACGTCAGAGAAGCGCCAACGCTCGTAAAACGCCAGTGGGATAGCGGCCTTACTAATGACGTCGCCAAACAACGCTTTCTTGACTACTTCTTTTCTTTGATCAGGCTCGTCTAACATTTTGAACATCTTTGTCTTAGGTGTATCTTCGACGTTCTTTTTGTTTTTACTTACGAATCTCGCTAATCTTTTTTTTTACTTCTCAATTTTTTTCTCTAGACATGCAATCTTTTCATTTCTTTCCCTGTTAAACTTCTTTCGTCTCTTTGTGGCTTCTTTTTTCCTTTGCTGTAGACTAGCACTGGAAACGGCTGGGCTTGGAGCTGGAGATATTTGAACAGGAACTAGAGTGGAAGGTCTTGAAGGCGGAGTGTCTACTTTTGGATCTCATAACGGCGTATTTTCTCGTAAAAAAGTGTTAGTGACGCTTTTCAGTCTTAGTCTTTTGGCTCGGTATACGGTACAATGTTCTTTCCACTTCTTTAAGGCAGCTCTATGATCACGAGGTGTCATATTCTTTACTAACTTCCGTTTTTTTAACAGACGAAAAAAAGGAGGAGGTTCTCAATTCGACCGTATATATATTTTTTTTTCTTTCTTCTTTTGGTATTTCAACTTCTCCTTTTCTCTCATTTCTTCTCTCTTTTGAGGGTCATTTTTTCTTCTTTGGTATCGTAGTTTCTCTGCTTCTCTCTTTTTCTGTAGCAATTCCTCTCGGGATATTTTTTTCTTTTTAGGAGCCATATCACGTGTGTTCGATCAGATCAACCTGTGTAAAATAGTTTAAGTTTATAAAGGAAATAATGCGAAGCAATGATGCTTTAATGATTCTTACATTAATAAAACAGACTAGCGGATAAATTTACACAAGCAATTCCTTAAAATTATAACCAATACACAAAATACACAGTCCCCTGCTGTGTAGAACAGTCCCCTGCTACATTTTCAGGCAGAGGACTGTTGCCAGGGGACTGTGTATTTCGGTTAAATTTTACAATGTTTATAAAACTGATGTAAAATAGTCTTTTAAGAACCTACCGATCAATTTAGACACAAATAATAAACCAATAAATTATATATAGTTTTAGGAATTTAACTCGATTTTAATTAAAAAAAAATAATTAAGCACAAGCAAAAGTTTTTAATAAATTCACAAAAATATTTTTAACAAAATTATTTGACACGGAATCCTAAGTCGATGTTCACGAGCGTGATATATACAGAGTGGTGATGACAATACGACAATAAATTAAACCTCGCATACCTCAAGACGTTCTCAGTCTACATACAAAAAATCATTTGAATATGTCCAGTAGTTTAGTCACAGGAAAATATTTTTCATTTTTAACATTTGCTACATGATGTATCTGATAATAGGGAAACACTGTCAGGTTAACGACCCACATCGGTATAAACATCAAAACATTAAAGTCACGTTGCCAACTCGCTACTTAAGCACTTTCGCCAAATTAGTATTTTCATCTGATTTAGTGAAAATTATACCTTAATTCTGAGTAATAAGAGTCTTAAAGCGTGTCATCAAAGTTGGATAAGAAAGTAACGAATGCGGAAATTGCAATGCACTCATAATATTAATAGAAAGTTTAGTGTGTGCGAAAGAGATAAATCTAGTTTCGTTTGTTACTTCGCTTTCTTGAAGAAATTTGCTACTACTTTTACTTTAGCTTAGTGTGTCGCCGCGGTCCTGTGAAGAGTCACGCGTCCTCGCTTTGTAAGAGCCGCAAACTTTCGTGTAGGTACTTCCCCGCCGCTCGTGTTTAAATTTGTAAATTCATTTACGACGGTATTAGTGCGAAATTGGACGCTTTATTTTGGTGACAGGACACGTAACGTTTTAATAGGTATTTAGTTAAACAGTGAGTGAATTGTGCGAAATTAGACGCTTAGTTTTTATTGTTTTCGTGTTTTTTTTAACGCAACCCAACGTGTAGTTCGCGAAGGGCAGGTCAGGTGTTGACCATACAACTATTCTTAAAGTTTTAAAACGCGACAAACGGAAGCTGTATAAATACAAGAAATTGCATGCATTGTTACCTAGAGACAAACCAGTTAGGGAAAACTTTTGTCGCTGGATTGAAAATAAACATTTCGAGAAGCCGGATTTCTTGTACAATGTGATGTGGACTGATGAAAGTACATTTACAAGGAACGGTTTATGAACAGACAGAATCTTCGTTACTGGAGCCGCGTGAATCCGCGTCTAGGACGGGAGACTTCGCACCAGTACAGACTTGCAGTCAATGTTTGGGCTGTGCTAAATAATCTGTGATTCAGTGTAATTTTACTGAGCATTAATCCATAATTAAAAGCCAAAAAATCAAGTCGCTACAGGACCGCGCGTTGTTGCCGCTCTTACGACAGGTTAGTGAACTCATATTTATAAATGGTGTTCTATTTCGTTTCCAGTTTTATGCCATTTAGTTTGTTTGAAATTTTTATTTTCGATGTTAGGACATTTTTGATAGCTTAAACTTATTCTTATAAACTAGTATTGTCCGTGTTTTCATTTATTGTCGTATTGTCTTCTCCACGCTGTATATACAATTATTATGTAATTATTATCTGTTTATACTGGATCGTTAAGATTAATTAATGAATTTTAGTAAATGATTATTGTAACAAGCTTATTTTCCTAGAAATCGAAAGACTGATATGACTCAATTGTCACTTGTGAATCATACTTGTTTGTTAACGGGTATAAAAGAGCAGGGCCTCAGTGGAGCGAGTCAGTTTCTCTTCGACTTCCAAGGCGCTAACATCTAAGGTATGATATTATTCTGACTATTGTTGATTTATTGTTGATGATGAGGTATATTTATATCATATTTATGAGCCATGGAATGTTATTATGATGATTGGTGTATTTAAAACACAGTTCATAATAACTTGTTTATTAACGTGACGTTGTGTTATATACACTACTACGATAGTGGTTGTTATATACCACAAGATAGTTATCGTTGTAAATATGGCGTATGTGATGGATCCTATAATTAGATTTATTATGATAAACGATTATTTATGATGTGTCCTATTAACGTAACGTTGTGTTATATACACTACTACGATAGTGGTTGTTATATACCACAAGATGGTTATCGTTGTAAATATGGCTTATGTGATGGCTCCTATAATTCGATTTATTATGATAAACGATTATTTATGATGTGTCGATACAGTAAATAAAGAGAGCTACCGTGAAGTTTCTTGCCGTTCTTTTCCACGAAGACCTAGTTTTGCGAACAGGCAATTAGATTTCGATTGATTACAAGCCTATTGGAAATAAATACATAGTCTTGTCTTTGTGCTTTTTCTTAATAAATCCCTTCCTTAAAACACCACATTCACAATAAGTAAATAACTAAATAAAGTATATACGTAAAGTATATAACTAAGATTTCGATTGATTACAAGCCTATTGGAAATAAATACATAGTCTTGTCTTTGTGCTTTTTCTTAATAAATCCCTTCCTTAAAACACCACATTCACAATAAGTAAATAACTAAATAAAGTATATACGTAAAGTATATAACTAAATAAGGCGAGTAGCAAAAGATGTGTTTGGAGAATCGCAAGGTAAAGGCATGATAGAAAAGGATACATGGTGGTGGAATGAAGATGTGCAAAAGATGCTAAAAGAAAAGAAAATTTCGTTTAAAGTATGGCAGAATGTAGAAACCGGAAATGATAATTTGAAAGAAGAGAAAAAGAAAATTTATAAAGAATGGAAGAGGAAGGCAAAAAAGGCGGTTGCAGTTTCCAGGGCTAAGGCGCAGGAAAAGTTATATGATTTACTGGACAGCCCTAGAGGCCAGAAGGAGCTCTACCGGATTACAAAATTAAGAGAAAGGAGAACGAGGGATATAATGCACATAAAATGTATGAAAGATGAACTCGGTAAAGTCTTGTCGAAAGATGACGAAATAAAAGAGCGATGGAAGGTTTATTTTGAAAAGTTGATGAACGAAGAGAATGAATGGAATGGTGTGCTCAAAGAGGTACAAGTAAATATGGGTTTGGTGAGAGAAATTAGCATGGATGAAGTAAGAAGGGCAGTTCAATGTATGAAAAATGGAAAGGCCATGGGCCCTGATGACATACCAGTAGAAGTATGGAAGTGTTTAAAAGAGGATGGATGTATGTGGCTGACTGTATTCTTCAATAAGTTGTTGTATGAAGAAGTGATCCCACAAGAATGGTGCAATAGTTCGCTAGTGCCCATCTTCAAGAATAAAGGGGATGTACAGGACTGCAACAACTATCGAGGGATAAAGCTCATGTCACATACTATGAAAGTATGGGAGAAAGTGATAGAGAAAAGATTGCGAGAGGAGAGTGAGATTACCCCGAACCAGTTTGGGTTTATGCCAGGTCGAGGGACAATGGACGCCACCTTCGCTCTCCGTCAATTGTGCGAGAAGTACAGACGTGTGCACAAGAACTTGCACATGGTGTTCATTGATCTTGAGAAAGCGTATGATAGGGTACCTCGGGATGTGTTGTGGTGGGCCTTGAAAGAGAAAGGTTTGCCTGGGAAGTATGTTGAGTTGATTCGTGCTATGTACAGACAATCTAGTACCTACGTCCGGTCGGCTGCTGGCAACACCGATGAATTCAGTGTGGCTGTAGGCTTGCATCAAGGGTCGGCTTTAAGTCCTTACCTCTTCCTGTTGATTATGGACGCTCTTACGTCGGAAATACAGGAAGAGGCACCCTGGTGCATGCTGTTTGCCGACGACATTGTTCTCGTCAGTGAAGATGGACCTGAGATCCAGAGCAGATTGGAGAAGTGGCAACAGAAGCTGGAGAAAGTTGGCTTGAAAATCAGCAGAACCAAAACTGAATACATGTTCTGCGATTTCGGCGGTCTCTCCAGTTCTGAAGCTGTAGTGCTAGATCGCGAGCTTCTCCCAGTCTGCTCCGATTTTCGGTATCTCGGTTCACTCGTGCAAAGCGATGGCGAAATAGATCGGACTGTTAAGCACAGAATTAACACTGGATGGATGAAATGGCGGCAGGTCACCGGGACTATCTGTGACTCCCGCATTCCCCTAAAACTTAAGGGGAAGATTTATAAAACAATGGTCAGACCTGCTGTCTTGTATGGTTCAGAATGTTGGGCCACAAAAGGGATGAATGAAAAGCAATTGCATGTAGCTGAGATGAGAATGCTAAGAGCGATGTGTGGTGTTACGCGCATGGATAGAATTAGGAATGAGTATATAAGAGGAAGTCTGAAAGTGGCACCGCTGACTGAAAAATTGTGTGGAAATCGGTTGTCGTGGTATGGGCATGTGATGCGGAGGAATGAAGAAAATGTCGTGAGGAAAGTCTTGTGTATGGATGTGGATGGCTATAAGAGTAGGGGAAGGCCAAAGAAAAGATGGTTGGACTGTGTGAAAGAGGATATGGGTAAAAAGGGGGTGACTACAGAGATGACGACTAATAGAGGAGTATGGAAGAAAAAGACATGTTGCGCCGACCCCAAATAAATTGGGATAAGGGCAGGAGAATGATATAACTAAATAAAGTATATATGTAAAGTATATAAGTATTTAAGTAAATAAAAGAGCAATAAATAGGTAAATAGATAGATAAGTAACGAATATTAAATATTTACATACATCTGGTTACATATCTATACATACACATATAAAAATTCTAACAAGCGCACGTCTGTCGGCGAAAAAGGGAAGCGCGCTGGTTTTCCGTTGGCTTATATAGGGCTGACCACTCGTAGCTCCCTCTACTCTGAAGTTGCAGCTAACACGGCTTCTCCTGACAGGGCAGCGTCCTCGATGCTCTCTGTAGATGGTCTTTGCTCTGGCTCTGAAGCAGTCTCAACAACCGAATCCTCATAACCTGGGGGCAAATACAATCACGTTAGGTCTAACATACTCGTACATTGTGTTCATCATTAGTTTTAGAGTCGTATGGACCAAGATGTCACTATGCGCTTTTATACGTTTCAACACGCTACCTATGTTTCATGAAATAAATGAGCGATGCCACACAAGGCCTTATACGCCGCAAATGGGACACTACTCTAATGTCACCCCAGGGTTTTTAAATGAAATTAATGTCACACATATCGTTGCCACACAAGGCCTTACACGAGGTAAATGGGACGCTATTTCGATGCCACACAAGGCCTTACTCGAAAACAACATAGTGCAATGCCTTATGCCGAAGCCATCCAGGTCTTACATGTACATTACAGCACAAAAGTACTTGTCTGTTTTTCCGGTCAACTCAACGCCACACAAGGCCTTATAAGAGTTTGATACAGATTACCCTGATATCCACATAATGTATATAAGCAGGCATAGCGAACATCTTTTAAGAATATACACATAGCAAAGAAACTTTATGATAAGCAAAAATAAAAACGAATATTCTTACATTCAAAAAAAGCTGCACAGGTCTTGGGGGTCCACTCGCCTCGCCACGGTATCATATATTCCGCGGCTGCCTGTTTAGTTTTTCCGCAAGAGCCCGCCAGAAGCCGTAATTCATATCGAATATTTGGCAGAGCATTTATAATGCGATATGGACCCCGGATGCCCAGATCGTTCACAGCGAAGGCTCTAGGTGCCTTTCTACTTCTATTGACACGCGCATCTTGGTTAACCTGATTTTGAGCCAATAGATTGTCTGCCCTTTGTCGTCTCATTTCACGCCAAGCTTCGCGATTCGGTGTGGAACCGTCTACAGTTATATCTCTGATAAGAGCATTTATAGCATGTGTCGTGTTGTGACACGACTACCCCGTGTCACAACCGATAAGCAGATTCAATGCTGAGCATTGAGTACTTTTCTGCTTATTAATGTTCAGTACCAGCTGTAGTCGCCAGATTACATTCGACCAGGATTCGTGTCTATAATTTACATCTATCCTAACCATGTTCAGCACTGTTCGACAATACCGTTCCACTTGGCCATTCTCTTGGTGCATTTCGGGCGTTATGAAATGTATCTGAATACCAAAATTAGCTGCCCATTCGCCAAAGTCGGCACTGTCGAACATTCTGCCCCTATCACATACTATTACTCGTGGAGTACCAAAAATCGACACCGCGTTAGTAAATGCTCGTTTTAGTTCCGAGCTTTCTTGTTTATACATAGAATACAGGAAACAATATTTCGTGAAAGCGTCGATTATAATAAGTATGTATTTGTACCCATTAGATTCGGGTAGCGGGCCAAGTGCATCCGCGTGCACTGTATCAAAAGGTATTGTGGGTTTCGTCCACGATACAATTGGCTGTAGAGGGGCACGAGGCACCTTTTTGTGTGTTAAGCAATTAATACAATGACCTATATATTTCTTGACGAATTGGCGCATGTTAGGAAACCAAAAATGTTTCAATATTAAATCAAGCACTTTTTCGATATTAATATGTCCGTGTTCGTCATGAAAAACACGTAATAAACTTAGCCTAAAACCCTTTGGGACATAACATAGTAATCGTGATTGCTCACCTATTGGGTTGTACTTATAGTAAAGCAAATTGTTTTTCTTTATATACCGAGAACTATCTAACTGGTCCTGATCAAGTTTTTTGAGTAAAGTTACTGTTTCATCATCTGCGGCCTGTGCAATTTGAGCCCAGTTAGCTGGCTTTTGTACGGCACAAAGATTGACTGGATTACGGCTGAGATAGTCAGCATGTGGCATAAACTGACCTTTTCGATACTCGAGGGTAAAATCATAGTCTTGTAAGAACATCCACCAGCGTGCCACCCTAGGCAGGAGATCCTTTTTACGCTGAGTCATCTTTAAGGCGTTACAATCAGTAACTACTTTAAAGTGTTTACCAATAAGGTACTGACGGTAATGGTGCAAGGCCTTAACGACAGCGAGAGTCTCCAACTCATAGGAGTGGTACCTGGGTTCCGCGCCTACAGTCACCTTACTATAGTACGCTACTGCATGTCTACGTCCGTCTTTTCCCGTTTGCATTAATACAGCGCCGTATCCTAACGAACTTGCGTCGGTGTGGACCTCGGTTTGCAAAGATGGATCAAAAATTAATAACGCAGGCTCGCTAGTCAAAATCGAGAGGACTTCTTGTCTCGCCCGCTCCTGCTCGTTACCCCAATGAAACTTAACATCTTTGCGAGTCAAAGAAGCGATGGGGGCAACTTTAGTAGCGTATCCTGGGATATATCTTCTAAAGTAGCCGGCCAGGCCGAGAAACTGCCTTACTTGTTTTACGGTTTTAGGAATTGGAGATTTGGCTAGTGCATCTATTTTTAGTACGCTCGGCCGGACCTGACCTTTACTGATCGTCCTCCCAAGATACTCCACTTCAGTGGTAAGGAAAGTGCATTTTCTTAAATTAATAGAAAAACCCGCCTTTGTTAAAACCTCCAGAACAGAATCGAGCAAAGACAAGCCGTCCCCTACGGAGTCGCTCAATAGCATGACGTCATCAATGTAGACTAGGACCTGACCTGCATCAATGAAAGATCTCAATGTATCAGATATAATTCGCTGATAGACCACAGGGGCGTTAGCGAGACCGTAGGGCATCTTCAGATATTCAAAATGCCCCTCGGGCGTCACAAACGCAGTTCGGTGTACAGAATCTTCATTGATTCTTATTTGATGGAAGCCTGTCACCATATCCAGCACAATGAAATATTTACATTTGCCAAGCCTATCTATGAGATCATCGATCAAAGGAAGAGGGTATCTGTCTTTTACCGTTATGTTATTTAGAGCTCGATAGTCAACAACCATTCTATCTGATCCGTCTTTCTTTTTTACCAACAAAATCGGACTCGCATACGAAGATTCCGACTCACGGATTATACCCTTTTCCTTTAAATCACTAATAATTTCACGAACACGCAGACTTCATCGTACGATAATTTGTATGGTCGATAATTAACAGGCTCTTCGCTAGTAAGCCGAATGTGCATCTCTCCGGTATTTACGGTGGTTGTCGCTGTCTCACTGAGAAAGTATATTGAATATCTGTTTAACACAAACGATAAACGCAATTTCTCATCACCACACAGTTTTGTGTTGACCGAATCAAGTTGCACAGTCGGTTCACTGTGTGTTAAGTTATTTACAAGCGAACTATTCCTATTTATTTGCTGCGAATCGCCAGTTCGAATGTATGCGATGCCCCCCTATTTAGTACATCTGTACCAATAAGCACTGGCGCATTAAGGTAATCACGGGGCACTACATAAAGATCTACCTCTAAGGTGACGTCACTAAATTCTATTGACAAAGTTACGAAACAATCGGAACGCATTTCTATTCCACCTAAACCACGCAATATCTGTAGTGCTATTCTGTAACATCTCACCGTGAAAACTTAGGTGAAGTGAACGTGAAGTGGGCTGTCAATCCATACAATCAAGGTGAAATGACAGTTCGCTTCACGCTCACTCCACCTAAGTTTTCACGGTGAGCTGTTAACAGAATCGACCGGCTGTACACTCGGATTCGTGCGACATGAGAAATGTTTGACAAGATCATTTGATATTAAAGAAATACTCGAACCACTATCAATCAGGACATCGGTGGGTACTCCACTGATCACGGCTGTTATGACATCCCTTCTATTACGGTCGCACGTTATTTCACGACAAAAATTTATATTAGATTTATTTCGTGTTTCGGAACGTTCTTTTGTAAAGCAAGTGTCTTCGGTGTGACCTACTTTCTTACAAAATGTGCACACAACTTTAGAAACGGATTTGTTAGTAGATTCGGGGGTAGTCACAGATTTATGTTTATTAGTATTACTGTCTTCGGTTTTATTTCGTTTTGCACAATATTTACTTTTATGCCCGATTTGGTTATAATTATAGCAACGTAGACGTACATCTGCATTAGTGGCAGGACGTTTGCGAAATCGTTCGGTGGAAGAGTCAGTGGTGGATCGGTTATTGCGTGTCTGAATATTATTAGGTGCACTTGTACTTGAACAATTTGATTTCACATAAATTGATAGGAACTCCACGATAGTTTCTGGTGTTAATTTCGCGTTCGTGGCGGCTGCACGTATTTGTGGATCTTTTATGCCGCGCACAATTATGGCACACAATAATTCGTCACTTAATCCTTTCACAATACGTAATCGTAATAATGATTTTCGCGTATAGTCTGCATACGTGGAGTACTTATCAGATTCTTTACACATCACATCAAAAAGAATATTCGCAACATCAACGCGTCGCGGACAAAGTAATTTGAGCTCTAATTTGAAATTAGACCAAGTACGATCGTTACTAGTCCACTCGCGCAACCAGGAACGGGCGTCGCCCTTTAGAGATAATCCCACACGGGCTAGGCATTCTTTTTCATCCCACTGGTTTTGCGATTGAGCTCGATCCACCTCGTCACACCACGCATAGGCGTCATGAATGCTGGGATCGAAGTCCGACACATAATAGTGGTTAGATCTCACCGGGTTTATGAATTTTAGCGCGTCGATAAGACGCTCCGTGATGTCCGTTGAAGCCGTTGTCGATGTAGCTGAGCATCCGGCGGCGCTCGGGGTGCTGGCCACGCTCTCGCCACGTGGCGCGCTAATTGCGAGGGCTGAAGCTGGCTCGCCAAGGGCTGGCAACGGCGGCGGCGTGGTTGCACGTGGTTCGGCGCGCTGCTCTAGCGTTGTCAGGCGGTTGAGGATTGCTTCCATCGTCGCTGCTTGGTTACCTAGAGGAGGTGAAGACGCGCGCTCTCGCGGTGGTGCACGTTTTCTACTAGACATTATGATGGAACCAGAAATGACTTTGAAGCGGCTATAATAGCGTTCAATCCCACTTCTGATTTTAGGAACTTAACTCGATTTTAATTAAAAAAAAATAATTAAGCACAAGCAAAAGTTTTTAATAAATTCACAAAAATATTTTAACAAAATTATTTGACACGGAATCCTAAGTCGATGTTCACGAGCGCACGTCTGTCGGCGAAAAAGGGAAGCGCGCTGGTTTTCCGTTGGCTTATATAGGGCTGACCACTCGTAGCTCCCTCTACTCTGAAGTTGCAGCTAACAATAGAGATAATTTGACGGCACGGTTGGCGTAGTGGTTGAGCGTTCGACTGCTGTGCTGCGTGTCGCGGGTTCGATCCCCGCACGGAACAAATATTTGTATGGCCTACAGATAGTTGATCCAGGTCTGGGTGTCTTGTGTATGTGAGTTCAAATGTTTGTGAACGCACCCACGATACAGGAGTTATTCCTAGTGTGGGGCAACGTTTTTTTAAAAGAAAAAGAGGAAAGAGAGGAATTAATACAAATATTGTTACTTACCAGAGGACTGTGTGTGGTAGCGGTCCAAACGCGTGTTCACCTCACAAATGACGCTTTGACACTAAACAAAATGGCGTCTCGCCGCCGCATTCGGCATGTTTGCCAACTTCACAACAATTGCGTTTCGTCTCATTCAAAAAAACGTTTGTAAACATTACAGTTTTTTTTTATTATGGCTTAATTTTTTTGGCAGGGGACTGTATAGAAATTCTGGGGACCAAGTTTACAGGACTTTACTAAATAAATAAAATAGGTAATCAGACCTTGTTTTATGACAATAATATAATTTAATTATTTTACTGTATGATATTAACTGCCAAATGTATTTAGTTTCAAAAACTTCTTCGTAAATCTCATTTCTAGATGGGAATACAGTGATGGGGACAGCCAGGGGACTGTGTTTTTAGAGCTTTTATCACGTCTAGAAAAAAACTTAAAATAATTATAGTTCTAAAAACAATGGGCCCGTAAAGTTTCGGGGTTAAAGTTTCATTAGAAGTGATTAAAAAAAAAATATTTCACTTTTTGAAAAAATCGGTCGGGACAGCCGTTTACGAGCTTACAGAGAATCGCCCTTAAATCAGACAATCTGTTGTCTCCCAGTTGTCCTGTTAGTGGGTTTTCAGAAACCCGAAGATTTATCACAGATTAAAACGTCCAAATGTGTTTCATGGAACTTACACATCACTTAAACAATGCTTATTTATTTATTTAGGGACAACTAAACACAGGGGGATGGCGAATATAGACCGAGACGTAACGCAAAGGATCAACTCAGGATGTATGAAATGGCAACAGGTCACTGGAACAACTTGCGACCGACGGATGCCCCTTAAGTTAAAGGGGAAAATCTATAAGTCCGTGATTAGACCTGTCGTACTGTATGGGTCAGAATGTTGGACTGGGAAAAAGACGGATGAAAAAAGATTGCATGTGGCGGAGATGAGAATGTTGAGATGGATATGTGGAGTAACGAGAATGGATAAAGTGCGAAATGAGTACATTAGAGGTAGTTTAAAAGTGGCGCCAGTCACAGAAAAGTTGAAAGGAAACCGCTTATCTTGGTATTGTGACGACCTTATGTTGGCAACCTTATGGAGGAGACTGGCACGTTGGAAGTTTGGAACTTTCTAGAAACTCTTGGAACGCCAATTGTGAATTTATAATAAAGAAGACTTTTGTTTTTCGGTAGACTTCTCCTAGCCCGTTCGAAGAGGGCACTTGTATTAATTTTATTATTCAATATAACATATTAGTGTGCAAGTCCTCTTTCTTTTATAACACAACACCCATAAGCAGTCACTCTTATACACCACACTCTCGCACCGCTAGCGAGTAAGACAAACCCCCAGGAATGTGAAAGGAATCTCCAGGGACCCTAGCACTAAGAGAAGCTGCTCCTGGTCCCTATATGTGGCGGCGAGCGCCGGGAACGAACGCCGTATGTAAGAGTGACGGCAACGGTAACGGTGTGCGGTGGACAAACTGAGGACTGATGCAGTGACAGCATCAGGATAAGAGGAGTATACTCCAAGCTGAGTGGTTCCGTTTTTATTTATGTGTTAAATAATATAAATAGAGCAAAATGCGATACTTTTCGGGACACACGTATGAGGTGTGCCTCGAAGAATTTATCGACGAGTTTGTGTCGATGGCCATTGCCAAGGGGTGGCGAAAAAGCGATTATTCGCTAATTCTTGGTATTTGGTTAAGAGGAGCTGCGCATTATTTTTTTAAATATACGTTCCAGTATGAGATGGAATTTGACACGCTGTGCGCGGAGCTTTGGAGAGAATTCCCATGCAAGTGTGTGTCTTGCAAGCAGAAAATCAATCAGTGTTTTTATAATCTTGAGAGGCCGGACGTTGTGTCCGAGGCGGATGAACAGTCCGAGGATAATGTGAGCGAAGATAATCAAGTAATATTATTTTCTAGCTCAACAATTAAAACAAAGGAGGAGGACGATGATGACCAGAGCTGCGCTGATGCCGGCCTAGTCAATGATGTCCAGGAATATGAAAACTGCGGTCTAGGCGATGATGACCGAAGCTATGATAATGAAGATACAGAATCGGGTCGGTTATTTACAATTATTCCTAGTAATAATATTTCAGAGAAACAAGAGATAATTGTAGTAAAAGAAACATTTGGCGAGCACGAGTCGAATGAAAATTTTATTTGTTTGGGAGTTGTTTCGGCTGATGTCGTCGTTATGGAAAGCTGTGAGGTGGAAGTTCCGTCGGAGACACATGGTTCTTGTAACGATGATTTTGTTCAAGTTGAGTATGTTTCTGCTGATGTTTGTGAGCAGGAGAGCTTCGAAATGGCGGTGGAGTCCAAAGAGCTGTGCGTGCCGGTGGAAGTCATGCAAAATCCTGCTATTATTGTTCCAATAGGTGATGGTCCAGCGGATATCTATCGGGATGAAAACTGCATCATAAATATCACTTCACAACATCACAACATTTCACAACAAGCGGAACAGCATTTTTCACAGAATAGGCTGGAGGAGGAGATATGGGCCCTCCCATATTGTACGAAGAAGAATAATTTCCATTTCTTTGCTAAACATAAAATTATTTTTGTATCAATGTTATTTATTCTAGCTGACGTGTATTGTCATAGCAACGTGACAAACAAGTTTTCGACCATAAATATAAGGTATGGACGTAGTAATTACGATGACCTAATTTCTTCAATAAAAATAAAAATATGCGAAAGAGGTCAAGTGTTGCTTGTAAACTATTTATTAAAGCAATATTCTGTAAATAAATATAAGTGTTGGAAATTTAAGAAAAAATTTATAAATTGTTTTTTGAAAATTATTTTATTTTTAAAAAGATTTTTAGAGAATAGACAGTGGTGTCAGATGTCATTTGACATGACAAATAATTGTCAGATATCTGGTACGTCAACGATAGTACGGTTGACAATATAGTAAAAGTTTAAATTTTAACCAACTTCAAAAGTAGGAGGTTCTCATTTGTTTTGTTTTTTATGTGATATTAATCGTTGTGTTTTTGTGTGTTTCATGTAATCGATATGATGAGCTGCACGGACGTGAATGAAGACTGATGGGAGATGTGACCACCAATCATGAACAAGGAAATATATTTGTTAGGCGATTATTAGTGAGAAATAGGTATGAGTTTCTCCAGAGTGCGATTTTAATAAAGATGTTACTACGGTTAGGAGGTAGAGGGAATTGCGATCCTCTCTCCTAGGGAAAGATGTGTCTGGGTTTTTTGTCGGTTTATACCAGCTTTGTTTATGGGGTATAATGCCTTCGCAAAGTGGGATCGAGTTGATTCTGTATGGTGTGACCGAGCCCGTGACAATTTTTATGTATTATTAATTTAGAGAGTATACTTCAAGTTATATTTATGGAGCACTCTGGGGGAAGTTCAGGAACAGTGAGTAGGTGTTCATAACAGTGGTCGTTTTTTCTCCTGGTCTTCATAAACGTCCAATGGAGTTAAAATTATTACAGTTTTGAATTTTATTTTTGTAAACCCCTTCTGGGTAGATGCTAACTAGAGCATCTTAGGTCAGAAAATTTAGCAGAGCAGTGTGGCTTTTTAGAGAGGTTTTTACCTCACTGAAGCCATTTGCATTTCCGGGATATGTGGTGCGCCGAATGGCTTATCTATACATATAATAAATCTGTAGAAAAGTCATTTTTGTACATTGAAGAAATTGAAACAAAAAATAGCCAGCGTGTGAAAAGATAAGTAACAGAACCCATTTCCATCATTTTTGAAATTTTTGTCTGTTTGTCTGTTTGTTTGTGCGCACATCACGTAAAATCTACGAATTCAATGCTGACAATGTTTATATACAAAAATTATACGCAACTTGAGGATTAACTTAGTTTTTGTTTCATCGAAATCGGTTCACTCTATCAAAAGATATGATTAATTTAGTGAGTTCAAGAAGTAAAATATTACGTTACGCAATTAAGTATAGTACTTGCAACGACATCTTAAGACTAAAAATAGAACTAATGTTGATAGTTGAAATCTAAATCCGATAGATGGCGTTGTGCAAATGACGTCATTTTCTGAATCGCGGTGTTAAGATTTTCCGCGCGAGGATGACGTCCACCGTGTTTACTAGGCAAATTGGGTTTCGTTAGGTGTCTTAAAAGTTCTTGCGTGTGTCGTAAAAGTTCTTTGGTTGCTTGGTTTATCGATTTTCTAAATTGGTCGAAAAAAAAGTATTTGCTTATCTTATTGGTTTCGTTTGGTCAACTTTGGTCATTGGTTTGAAGTACGAAGTAAAGATTGTATTTGATTTACTTCGTAGTTTGAATCCAATAGTGCCAATCGTTATACAGTAAGTTAGTGTTGCCAATTCGTTGAGTCACGACCACGAACAGACGATACGTTGTCACACTAGACTGTTCGACGCACCGTTCTTTTAAGTTTGTAGGCTATTCAGTCATAAGTGTTGTTAGTTTTGTTTATTGCTTTAATTTTCCTTGAAAATGCCTCAAAGAAAAAAAACTAACCTTTCGCTGCGTAGCCGAAATGCGAAAAGGATGAGACTTTGTAGGTCTCAGGAATCGGAAGAAGATCGTGAAGCACGGTTATCTGCTAACCGAGAGCACATCGCTCTTTCACGTGAATCGGAAACGTTCACCGAAAGGGAGTCACGTTTAAGTTCACAAAGAACACGGACCGCGACTTTGCGGTCTCAAGAGAGTATCCAGGAACGCGAAGACCGGCTGTCTGCTGATCGGGAGCGCCACTCTCTCTCACGTGAGTCAGAGACATTCACAGAAAGGGAGTCGCGCTTAAGTTCGCAAAGAACTCGGACCGCGACTTTGCGTTCTCAAGAGAATATCCAGGAACGCGAAGTTCGGCTGTCTGCTGATCGGGAGCGCCAGTCTCTCTCACGCGAGTCAGAGACTTTCACAGAAAGGGAGTCGCGCTTAAGTTCGCAAAGAACTCGGACCGCGACTTTGCGTTCTCAAGAGAATATCCAGGAACGCGAAGTTCGGCTGTCTGCTGATCGGGAGCGCCAGTCTCTCTCACGCGAGTCAGAGACTTTCACAGAAAGGGAGTCGCGCTTAAGTTCGCAAAGAACTCGGACCGCGACTTTGCGTTCTCAAGAGAGTATCGAGGAACGCCAAGCACGTCTGTCATCTGACCGAGAGCGACACGCTCTCTCGCGCGAGTCTGAATCTCTCTCCCAAAGAGAAGAACGATTACAAATAGCTAGACATAACTATGTAGGTGTACAAAGAAACAATGAAAGTTATCTTGCATCTGAAAGGGAAAGAATAGATGAACTAAGACGAGCAGAAACAGCAGAACAACGTCAATCTCGCCTAGAAATAGAACGAGCTCGATACCATATGAATAGAGAAACAAATAGCGGAGCTGATGAGTCCATGGAAAATGACGATGCAAATATTTTATTACCTTGGGACAATAGGGAAAAATCAGGGTTCACATATTCGTCTAGAATTAATTATGCTGGCTTTACTTTCGTGGGTGACATGAGAGAAATTTGTAATTTTTGTCATGCTTTGAAATGGAGGAAAGAGACAGATGGAATGTGCTGCTCAAATGGAAAAATTGTTCTTCCAAATTTCCAAGATCCACCACACTTACTTAAAAGTCTCCTGAATGGCGATCATCCCCAGTCGAACCGTTTTTTGGATAATATTCGTTTATATAACAGTGCTTTCCAAATGACTTCCTTTGGGGCAAAACAAATAACGGAAGGACCGTTCATGCCAACCTTCAAAGTACAAGGTCAAGTTTATCACCTTATTGGATCTTTGCTGCCAGAAAATGAACCCAAATTTCTCCAAATTTATTTTGTATCCGATTACACGCAACAGCTCAATGTTAGAAATCACAATTTTCCCCAGCTCAATGCTGAGCTTTTGGGTCAACTTCAAGAATTGCTGCATCACGTTAACCAGTACGTTCGTGAATTCAAAGCTGCATTGGAGTCAATTCCACAAGGCAGCAATGATTTCAAAATTGTTATAAGTGCCGATAGACGTCCTGTGGGTGAACACCGTGGAAGACACAATGCACCCGTCGCAGATGAAGTTGCAGTTGTTTTAGTCGACCAGGAGTGTGAGAGACGTGATATCGTGTTGCGTACACGCGACGATCGCCTTCAACGCATTTTGGAAACCCACCGAGCTTACGACGCCCTGCAATATCCACTAATTTATTGTCATGGTGAAGATGGGTACAATTTTGGGCTGTACCAAGTGAACCCTACTACGAGAGTCACTAATTATCAAAAAAAAATATCTGCTCAACAATACTATTCCTACCTTTTACAAATAAGGCAAAACAGTTTCGTATATTTGCAACGATTTCGTGGTTTGTTCAGCCAATTTATTGTGGACATGTACGCAAAAATAGAAACTGAACGTTTAGTGTATATTCGCACTAACCAGCGACGGTTACGCGCTGAAGAATACGTGCACTTGCGGGACGCCATGCAATCAGATAATAACGTCGAAAACTTGGGTCGATTGGTTATTTTGCCATCCAGTTTCACAGGCGGTCCGCGGTATATGCACGAACGAACGCAAGATGCTTTTTGTTACGTCCGTAAATACGGCCGGCCGGACCTTTTTATAACATTTACAACAAATCCAAAGTGGACGGAGATTTGCCAGGCACTTCTCACAGGACAGGCGTCATACGACAGACATGACATTATTGCTAGGATTTTTCATTTAAAACTCAAAGTCTTGATTAATCTACTTACAAAGGAGAAAGTTTTCGGTTCAACTCTTTGTTTTATGTATAGCGTCGAGTGGCAAAAGCGTGGTTTACCCCACGCGCACATTCTTCTGTGGCTGGAAGAAAAAATTCGTCCCGATGCTATAGACAGTGTCATAAGTGCAGAATTTCCGGACTATAATGCAGATCCGATTTTGCATGACATAGTAAAAACACATATGGTTCACGGGCCATGTGGCCTCTTAAACAGGGAATCACCGTGCATGAAAGATGGTCAATGCTCAAAAAAATACCCCAGAGCACTGAAAGAACTAACTATGGCTGGGGAAAATGGGTATCCGCAATACCGGCGAAGATCACCGTCACAAGGTGGTTTCACAGCTACTGTCAGATTCCGTGGACAAGAAATAATTCTAAATAATAGTTGGGTGGTACCGTATTCTCCAGTTTTGTCAAACGCTTTTCAAGCACACATTAATGTTGAAATTTGTAATAGCGTCGAATCTATAAAATATATATGTAAATATGTTAATAAAGGTAGTGATCAAGCCATGATAGCACTAAGAAATAACAACCAATTTGATGAAGTGACAAGGTATCAATCTGGCCGATACATAAGCTCTTCGGAGGCAGTTTGGCGCATTTTGAGTTTCCCTATTCATGAAAGGTATCCGCCAGTCATCCATCTTGACGTGCACCTGGAAGGCGGGCAGCGAGTTTACTTTCAGCCAGAAAATGTGGCAGAAAGAATGAACAACCCAAGACAAACCACCTTGCTCGCATTCTTTCGCCTTTGCGAAAGAGACAATTTCGCTAAGTCTCTGTTGTACAATGAAGTGCCACATTATTATACTTATAACAAGCAGCAAGGTGTTTTTAATCGCAGGAGACGTGGAACTGCTGTAGAAGGCGAGTCCGGCATTTTTAAAGAACACGTGATTGGAAGAGTATACACGGTGCACCCAAATAATGCAGAGTGTTATTATTTACGCCTTCTTCTTCACACAGTGCGAGGACCTACTTCTTTTGCTGAGCTCCGCAAAGTGGACGATATAGAATATCCCACATTTCAAGCTGCTTGCCGCGCACGGCATTTATTAGATGGCGATCAGCATTGGGATGATGCTTTAGCCGAAGCATGCGTCAGTGATAGTCCACATCGTTTGCGCCATTTATTTGCCATTTTGTTGACATTTTGTGGCCTATCGGACGCTGGGCAGTTGTGGCAAAAATATAAAGACGCGTTTGCCGAAGATTTTTTGAGACAGCAAAATATAAATAGTGAAACTTCTGACCAAGTACGTGAAAGCTGCCATAATAGGGCTTTGCTGGCTATACAAGATATAGTTACAAGTATAGGAGGGAACCCCCTCAGTCAATACGGCTTGCCGACACCGACAGTTGGTGGGGAACGAATTAATAGGGAGTATACATCTGAAATAAATTACAACCCCGAAGAGTTAGCAGAAATATTGCGAAATGGCTGTTCAAATTTGACGACAGAACAACGTCAAATCTTTGATAGAGTATGCTGTAGTGTAGAACATTCATTAGGAGAAATGCTGTTTTTAGATGCACCTGGTGGAACAGGTAAAACTTTCCTCACTAAAGTTATCTTGGCTCAAATAAGGAGCCAAAACAAAATTGCCCTTGCCGTCGCTTCCTCAGGAATAGCTGCCACTTTATTACCAGGAGGAAAAACTGCACATACAACATTTAAAATACCAATCGACTTGGACCGCACAGAAAACCCTGTTTGCAACGTGTCTCGCAATAGTGATAAAGCAAGGGTTTTACGCGATTGCGCCCTTATCGTTTGGGACGAGTGTACGATGGCAAATCGTAAAGCTGTGGAAGCTGTAGATAGAACGTTGCGAGATATAAGACAAAATGACCGACCGATGGGAGGCTTAACGGTGCTATTCTGTGGAGACTTCAGGCAGACACTCCCTATAATACCCAGAGGAACGAGGGCCGATGAAATAGGTGCCTGTTTAAAGAGCTCTATTTTATGGCGTAGTGTCATATTAACTAATTTGAGCTTTAATATGCGAGCATATTTGGGAGGTGACGCAAACGCGCAGGTTTTCTCAAATTTACTACTTCAAATTGGTAACGGCACATACCCGACTCAAGAAGGAGGTAAAGTAACTTTAGTCGAAAGCCTGTGTTCTTCTGTTGCCTCACAGCAGGAACTCATTTCCTCTGTATACGGAGATCCATCAGAGATCTCGAACCATGACGCTGCTTGGCTATGCCAACGAGCTATTTTGGCACCTCGCAACGACCAAGCAGCAGCAATAAATTCTCAAATATTGGTACATGTTTCTGGAGAAAGTAGGGAATATTTATCTATTAACACGGTTTTAGAAGAAGGAGATGCCACCCACTATCCAGTAGAGTTTTTAGACTCTCTAAATACACCAGGTCTTCCAGCACACAAAATTTATTTAAAAGTCGGAGTACCAATCATTCTACTCAGAAATTTAAGCCCACCAAAACTATGCAATGGAACTCGGTTGAGAGTAACAAATCTCCAACGAAATGTCATCGAAGCCGAAATCTTAACAGGTTGCGGCTCCGGTGATGTTGTTTTCATTCCCAGGATACCCATTATCCCCAATAATTTTCCGTTTACTTTCAAACGTGTGCAATTTCCTGTAAGCCTCTGTTACGCTATGACTATTAATAAAGCCCAAGGCCAGACGTTATCCGTTGCGGGTGTAGACCTTACTTTTGATTGTTTTTCACACGGCCAACTCTATGTTTCTCTATCACGTGTTAGCAACCCAAACAACCTTTTTGTATATGCTCCGGGTAATTCCACCGCTAACATAGTATATAGAGAAGCATTAACGTAATCAACTATACCAAAGTCAGGACTCTTATCTAAATCATCAAAAAGGTGATATACTCTTATCTAAACGACGTTGTTTTGTTCTCGACAACCACGCGAACGAAGTCGCGGGCACAGCTAGTTAATAATAAGAAAGAAGACCACTTTACTCGGGGTTCATTTTTGGCTATCCATAGGTGGACTCTGCTGCGACATGTACCTCTCATAGGTAGAGCCTTCGCAGTAGGGTTAGGTAGGTCTCAATCGGCTTTTCAAATATTTAATTGAATAGAAGACTTACTAGCGTCTGCGCTTCTATTCGTAGGGGCGTAGCTCATGTGACGACCTTATGTTTGCAACCTTATGGAGGAGACTGGCACGTTGGAAGTTTGGAACTTTCTAGAAACACTTGGAACGCCAATTGTGAATTTATAATAAATAAGACTTGTTTTTAGGTAGACTTCTCCTAGCCCGTTCGAAGAGGGCACTTGTATTAATTTTATTATTCAATATAACATATTAGTGTGCAAGTCCTCTTTCTTTTATAACACAACACCCATAAGCAGTCACTCTTATACACCACACTCTCGCACCGCTAGCGAGTAAGACAAACCCCCAGGAATGTGAAAGGAATCTCCAGGGACCCTAGCACTAAGAGAAGCTGCTCCAGGTCCCTATAGTATGGTCAAGTGAAGAGGAGGGATGAAACACATGTAACTAAAAGAATTATGCAAATAAATGTGGATGGATGGAGAGGGAGAGGGAGGCCAAAGAAAGGATGGATGGATTGTGTGAGGGGTGATATGAAAGAAAAGGGAGTTAGTGATAGCGTGACAGCTGACAGGACAATGGAAGAAAAAAACGTTGCGCCGACCCCGTAACATGGGATATGAGGGCCTAGCCAAGTTACAAATGTTACGTAGCTATTCTCTTTCTACAATCGTTAACGTCGTAGTGATTCGTTCAAACAAATAGAATGGATGATAGCCAATTCAGTGTTGCTAACTAGGCTAAAACAAAATATGCTAAACTGCTTTTAAAAAAAATGCCAAAAATCTGCTAAATTTTTTTGAAAGTGGGAATTTAAAATGCCAAGCTAATTTCAAATTTTAATCAAAATTATTAGAAAATATAGATATTGGCTGTAAGTAGAATTACTCCAAGTTTTGAAATAAACAGTCGATATCATGATCTTAATCAACAGTAGTTGTAGATGTTCAGACTGAGAGTCCGATCATAAGTCTCTTTGGTACCTATAAATCGCAGTTCGTCATCTGGATTCTGGAACTGTATAAGAATAACAGCATTTTCTTGGCCTCTTCAGGTCAAATCTGACTTAAAAAAACTACATTAAAATACCTACACATTACAAGCAGTTCTATTTTTATGATTAATTAGAGCAAAAAAAATAGGTATAAAATCACAAAACATTTTTCTTTGCAACTCCCGGTAGCCCCCTTCGTTTTGACATTTAAAATGTTAGTAGCATGGCATGTTTTATTGTTAACTTTGTGTTCAATATGCCACAAGAGTAAAAGAGATAATCGCAATAGTGTCGGACCGGAGTGGGGGTGTGGTTGTACATTATCACTAGACTAAATTTTGACATAAGGGTCATATTCATCTAAATTGTACATGTTACGAAACGGAAAGTAACGAAAATAACGAAACGGAACATAAGGGCTTGGGCACAGTCACAACCGACATAATAAAAAAAAAAAAGTGTCATTAGTTAGTGGTTATTACAAATAAAATATTCAGCAGTAATTAATAATTATGTTCTGTTATAATTCGGTTTAAAGTCACAAACTTAACATAAAAATTAGGGAAACAAAACAAACCATATTATTCTCTAAATATTATCAAAATAAGACACAGTCTTGAAAAAAAACAAGAAAATCAAATAACATGTACTACAGTTTAAAGTCACAAACAACATAAAAATTAGGAAAACAAAACAAACCATATTATTCTCGAAATATTATCAAAATAAGATAGTCTAAAAAAAAATAAGAAAATCAAATAACATGTACTATAGTTTAAAGTCAGAAACTAACATAAAAATTATGTAAAAACAAAACAAACCTTAATCATTCTCTAAATATTATCAAAATAAGACACAGTCTTCAAAAAAATAGGAAAATCAAATACTATGTACTATAGTTTAAAGTCGCAAACAACATAAAAATTAGAAAACAAAACAAACCATATTATTTTCTAAATATCATCAAAATAAGACAGTCTTAAAAAAAAAAAAGAAAATATATGTTAGCTGAATAAAGGAATTTTATATGTAACAGACATGGCATACGAGTATGTATTCTTTTTCCGCGATTTCTGCGAATGGACGACCTTTATGCACTGTACACTTCAGGTGGAACCACCTCGGACATTTGTCACACCCAATATTTTTAAGATCGTCTTCTTCAACGTCACTGATGAGATCCTCCTCGCAGCCTACACATAGTATGCGCGATTGCGTAGCTGTAACTTTGGAAGTCTTCTTATTTTTTGTTTTGACTTTCACTGGAATTGTTGTACTAGTAATTTCTTTACGCTCTTCCATATTTTCTTCTTCTACAAATGGATAAAGATCCTCTTCCTCCCATGGGCTGTCATCTGATTCGGCATAAACAATATCAATGTCTGTGTCTGCATCTGAACCAGATGAAATTGAAAGCCGTGGTCTTTTACGACTATTGTTTTTGGTCCTTTTAGTTTTTGTATGGCTGAGTATAATATTCTTGACTAATTTGTGTTCCTTCAGATCATAACATTCACACAATCCTTGATCTTCTCCACAAAAACAACTTATGTCTCGATATTTTATGACATTTGTGTTATCGGGCGATGCTATCACTTGATGGACTTGCATTGTGCCTTTTAAAGCCAAAACACTCATGTTAACATCATTGATAATCTTTTGTTGCAAATGCACTTCTTCTTCTGAAACGTAAAATAACTTGATTTTTGTTTTATCAGACAAAAACTTAAATGCTTCTTCAGCATGCGTTATGTCAATACCATAAGCCACATTCTGATCTAATTGTCTTTTTATTGCAACCCCTATTCCGTCAGCGGCGCTGTTTCCGTGCGAAGCTTCAAAAAAATTCCATGTTAAGTATCGAAACTGAAATTCATTTAATTTACGTGTTATGAGAAAAAAGTTCTTTTTTTGTTTGTATTGCGTGCAGGGTCCGTCAGTAAAAAAGTGCAACACATTGATTTGAGGTAACTCTTTCCTTATAAATTCGATTACAGGCTGCAAATGCGCCCAAATAGCACCCGGATCATGATCTGTGTTCGGGGAAAGAGAACAAAACGAAATTTTGGCAGATTGAGTGTAGATTACTCCAGTATGTAGCGAGACTTGATTTCTTGAAGCCCCATAGTGCATACTTTGAATTTCTTCATGGTATTTAGCTGAATAATTCTCCGAAAAATCGCATATTATTGCGGCTTCGTTGAATTTCAAATTGTCTTTACAAATCCTAAATTGGGATTGTTGGTGGCGATTGTTAAAATAGTGCTGTCTAAAATTTTTGAATTCGAGCTGAAAATCTGCCAAAAGGTCATTGACGACCCCAGTCTTGATTGTTTTTGAGTATTTTTTGGTGACCATTATTGTAGAGGATCCGTCTGAGAGATTCTTTTTATTATATTCATGTTTTTTAAGCTCCCACTCCAGCCATGAAATAGTATCATTACCAATCTCTGTTACTGATGTATCTATGTCTTTCTCTTTACATTTAGAGCATTTTCCATACATACACTCTTTAGAGTTTGTATCACAAGCTATTTCCATTATAAGATCGTCCAGGTTTACTGTCTTAATCATTCCCAACTTCTTTAACTTTAGTACCTTCAAAGCAATATTACTATGGCGGACGCAAGCACATGTGTCCCTTTCGTTAATTTTTGGTGTTACAACATAAAATGGACGATATCTTATAAAAGTGGTATATGAAGCCTTTCCTCCTGATGCACGATACGTTTTGTGTGCATTGAGCATTGAGTCAAGTAGGTACCTTTTTTGTTTTTTTATGGATTTTCTCGTCAAACATTCTTTTTTCCCAGACGTTGCTCGACTGATATCGTCACGGCAAAAGAAATCGTCTATTTCCTTTGAAATTTTATTTCTCCTGTTCTTCTTTACTTTTACATTTCTTACTCTTCCTTTTAATCCGATTTTCAGTGAAAGCTTAGAAGCTACTTTATATTTTTTACATATTTCATTCCGAACAACATTTTTCAAAGCCGTTTTCGAAGCGTTTGATTGCGAAGCGTGTTCATGTTGTAATGACTTTGATAAAACATTTACCTGAAAAATTTCTTTTTTTATTATTTCCCTGTTTTCTTTAGTAGTAATGATCTGGTTGAACATAGTTTCTGTTTTCTTTCTAGGTGTAATTGTATTTTCAGTAAGAAAAGCTGTATCCGGAATGTTTTCATTTTCAGCAAAAGTGGGTGCAATATTTTCCTTTTCCTCGTTTTTCTTTTTTAATCTATAATTTTGTTGTCTCAATCTATTGTTACTTTTTTTTAGGTTCAGGATCTTTCTTCGTTTGAGTAATGTGTAATTTTTATTGGAAGCTTTTCGTTTTTGTATTGGGCTAATGTTCTTTTTTCTTTTTTCCTCCCTCCATTTCTGTCTTTGTATAACTTATTACTCCTTGCTGAGGTCTTTAATTTTATTTTTTTTTTGTTTCACCCTCTCTAAATGCTTAACTCGGAGTTCTTCGTATCGCTCCGAGTTTTTAAGTTTTTCGCGGTAACGCTTTTACCGCTCAGCGTTCGTTAGCGGCATCTAAAATAAAACAGGTACATCAACTTAAATACACACCTACCTTAAAAGATTATTTTGTGTTAATCCAGACTATATACTATACCAAAGGCCTCCCTCAATTCCTACAAAAACATTTGTCTACTTTTTTGGATGGTCGGCTAATAAGAGCAGTGTGATCACCGCCTTTTCCATTTCGTTGCGTAACGAAACATAACTAAACCGACAATAACAAAACTAAGTAAACATAACCTAAATTCTTGAATAAACATTCGCAAACACCCTTACAAGTACATATAAAGCGTAATTTTGTCTGTGCACTATAAAAACAAATCAATATTATCATAATTACAAAGTTTTCTTACCATTTTCGTAACTAAACCGAAAATAAAATTCTCAAAAATTGTCGTGACCAACTATTGTGACAAGACGCTGCAAAATGGCGGACTGTCTATGGTTCATACTTTGACACATCAGTTTTGCCAACATAAAAACGATAAACAGTTTCACGAAATGTTACTAAACGGAAAATAAATCTGTTACAAGAATTCAAAATGTATTTTCTATTAAATATTATATAACGATATTAATAAGTTATTAATAAATCAATAGCTATGCTACAAAATTATCAAAAAATATATACTAAAGGATACCACTACAAACGGCAGCCCTGTAATAAAGCATAAGTTAATTGGCCGTAATATTGTTACAATAAAAATGTGTATGGAATAATCTTACTCGTATATTTTACTAAGTTAATATTTTAACATTTTATTTGTTTAAAAGTTGTCTATATTTGATATTCTAGATATCAAAGAACACCCGGTTGTACATAATTTGAACTAAAATATGATATTTTCATTTGTTTTCATTGCACAAAATCATAAAAAAGAACTGTGACATTTGAAAATTGCAAATGTACAATTAAAATGAATATGACCCATAAGTGGTTGTATAAAAAAGTACTCTGTGGTGGTTGTACAACCGATGATGGCACCAAGCAAATGGATATGTTAAGTAGATAATATGCTTGAAAAAATTTGCTATACCTATGCTAAACGACGTAATATTATATAATATATATATATATATTATGTTACAAGTGTCTAAACAGAAAGAAAATCTGCCAAATTTAGCTAAATTGCCAATTTAGCAAAAAATGCTAAATTGGCAACGCTGATAGCGATTCTCACATCATCTCTTATAAAACGGTAGCCAAGTTGCACTTTTGACAAGCGCTAACGAATCGAATTCTAAGTTTTTGATCGTTTCCCAAGCGATCGCCGAAACTCGAGAAATCGCTAAAAAAATGGCGTCTTTAAATTAGCTGTTCTATGACAGTGAAGTATATTGTTCATTTACTTTGATTTTGGACTCTATTTTTCCTTATATCATATAAAATGCATTCTTTAAATATGTTGTGGCGTGCTCATAACGAAGAAGTGTTCTTAAAACAACGAAAAAGAGATCTATATCGTCAGTGCATGAAAACAATAGAAGAAATGTCGGACACTTTGTTTATATGACGATTTTAATTAGATAAAGTGACTTTCGAAGCTCTCGTTCAAGACCTAGGGGAAGGTGGTCTGAGATGGCAGATTTTGAAAAGTTTGATTTATAACAAACTCGTAACCAAATAGAAATAAATAGCAATTTTGTATGAAAAAGTGGTTTATTATCAGCATAAAAACAATCAACAAAACAAAATAATTTTTTTTTTCTTTGGATAATAATTAAATATAAAAATGTTTTGAAAATCCATCTCACCCAATCCCTGTAGGTAAGATGGCATACACCAAACTGGAGCCGCTAATCTATTTGCAAACATCGCAGATTACATTTTTAGCCGTTTTTGGTAACCCAATGCATTCTGCGTGACACCACTGGCGACAAACTTGACATTGAAGCCACCATTCCCTGGAGCGAGAATGACTCCATGGCTCATTGCAATATATGCAGGGGGGGTCTTCATCGTCTGAGGCGACCGGTTCTTCCTCATCACTGGAAACTCCCAACACGATTCTTTTCTTGTCGGGCAGATTTTCTCATATTGGCTGCTTCTTTTTCAGCAACGACAGCTTTTAGTAATGCTATGTCTGGTGATGCATTCAGCATCCCGAATTTACCTTTCTTATGAACAGATCGTTTTATTTGTGAAGATTTAGGCAAAGGTGAAATATCTGCTATTGTTAAACTTGACTGAATTTGATCGTGGGAGCTAGTAGGCACTGAAGGCCCCGCAATAGTGTCGTCATTTAACTGAGGTACTGGAGGCTCTTCCTCAGTTTGATCGTTTGGGCGCGATGTCTGGGCATCTAAAAGTGGTGCCTCGCCGTGTTTGGTCAGCTGGAGATCCTGAGACTCTTGATTGCTGGCATTGTCTGGCAAGATAGGAACGGAAGAATCTCCAAGAACATTGTCAGTAACATCTGCAGGCGCAAACATCCAGTCAGGGAAAATATTCTCATTCAGGGGGTAAATGCCACTTGCAGCAAAACCATTTTGACCATTGCTAACCGTAGCTGCTCGAAGATAAGCTTGCTTGAACAGCTCAGCCACCTGGAAATGCGTAACAGTTCGTCCTGGATGGTTCCTCAACCAAATATGCAGCTCTTGATTGTAGAATGTATTAAGTGGGCCAAAGAAGCTAACGTCAAGTGGTTGCATTTTATGTGTGCAATGTGGGGGGAAACAGAATAGGATGATTCCGTTATCTTTTGCGTACGTCAATACCTCCAAGTTTTTGTGACTGGAGTGTCCATCTAAAAGTAATAGAATCTTGGCTTCTTTTGACGGCTTTGCGTGTTTAGCAAAATGCTGCAACCACTTAAGGAATACCTCCCCATTCATCCATCCTTTTTCTTGGGCAAATCCAACAGCGCCGGTAGGCGCTCTTGGGCAAATCCAACAGCGCCGGTAGGCGCGTGGTTCATAAGTTCTGCTTTCATATTTTTGCGAGGGAAAATGAATGCTGGAGGTATGCAGCTTCCCAGGGCATTAACGCAGCAAACCGTAGTATAATGTTGGCCTCTTTCAGCACTGGTTAATACCCCAACTTGTTTTCTACCTTTTGTCGCAAAGACTTTCGGGTTTTGTGATAGCACTGTGCTAAACCCAGATTCGTCCACATTCCAAATTTGATGGGGTTCAAAGTTGTGCAGTTCCATTACATCAACCAACAATTTAAAAAATGTTAATTACCTGGACTTTGTTGAATCCCCGAGCTCTGGCTGCCGATGTGGCTTCAGGTATTCGAAGTGATATGGACGGATTACGTTTCCTAAAGCCTCGCAGCCAGTCCAAACCTGCCATTTTATTTTCCGAAGAAAATCTATGGGGAAGTTTCTTAGCAACAGCAATTTGATAAGCAAGTTTTTTCAAATCAGTCCTTGTCATTCCAAAAAAACGCACCTCCAGCTCTTGTAAATGCGCAATAATTTCTCTTTCGAGTTCTGTATTAAATGTAGTTTTATGACCACCTAAATATCCTTTAGACGTTTCTCCTTTTTCTGCTAGACGTCGGAGCGTAGTAGCGGGAACGTGGTATGTCTTTGCTGCCATTTGCCAACCCATTCTTTGGCTTCGAACGGCTGCAATTGCGTCTCTCATATTTGTTTCATCCCAACTTTGCCTTGTCGTTTTACGAATGTATGGCGCCATATCTAAAACAAACAGGTACATATTTTTACTGATTAAGTACATAATGTTAAAAATATCTTACAAAATAGACTACACTAAATCATAATGATTTATTAACAAAATAAAATTATCTCAACATTCAACATCACTTACTGGGTGAGATGGCATACACCCTATGCCATCTCATCCGCTAGGTACATAATCTTGAAAATAAGTTGAATTTATTTTGTTTGACAAGCTACCTAACTTTGCTTTTTACAACACTTTTTACAACATATGTTTCACACTCTACTCTAAAAGAAAACATTGATAGTTACCTGTTAGCTAATGTAGAACACCTGTAATCACGATTTCACTTCAGCAAAAATTAAATTTTTCGAGAGCAATTTTTACCAAAACTGACGTAGTAACCGCCTCGATTGATGTTGCGCACTGGCGCGCGGCGTGTCGCGACGAGTTTCTGTTAGGGACGCAAGGGTGCATATAGGGGCGCCACTGGACTACAAATGGTAAAGATATTGAGACTGTGCCATCTCAGCCGCTAT
This sequence comes from Polia nebulosa, assembly GCA_951329385.1. Lineage (NCBI taxonomy): Eukaryota > Metazoa > Arthropoda > Insecta > Lepidoptera > Noctuidae > Polia > Polia nebulosa. The sequence goes on along the minus strand of OX589600.1, from coordinate 11,804,925 downwards.
GCCGTCTCAGACCACCTTCCCCTACTATGGAAAACTTCTATAACAGGGACCAACGAGATTAATGTGTAACAATGGATGGATGGACCAACGAACTGTTGCACCATTCATCAGGTATGGCTTCTTCCAGCAACAACTTATTGAAGAACAAAGTTAACCACGTCCATCCATCTACCCGTAATGACTTCCACCCTTCAATTGGTATTCCGTCTGGACCAATTGCCTTACCATTCTTCATTCCATTCACTGCTATTCTCACTTCATCCACTCTGACCATTCTCACTAACACCTCATTCATTGGTTTATTCTCTACAACACCACTCCAGATATTTTCCTCATTCATCAATCTTTCAAAATAGCCCTTCCATCTATCCTTAATCATTTCATTTTGATAGAAGCATTCCAGCTCCTATGTGTTAATCCAGGGTACCTATAAGCTAACTACATACCAAATTTTATTCAAATCGGTTCTGCCGTTTGAGTGTGAAGAAGTAACAAACATACAAACACTCACTAACTTTCGCCTTTATTGTAAGTTTGCCATAAGAATGTTTTAATAGTTTTAATTACAGAATTGTTTCATGTCAGTATATCACTCATTCAAAATAAAAATAGCCAACATTTATTTTTAATTTTGTCTTTCTATTAAATAAAACTACTAATAAAATAAATACCTTTGTTATTCCAAAAACACTGTTTAATTCTTAATGTAGTGATGTTGGCCTGAACTATATCAAATTAAATCAAAGCATTTATTTCAAATAAACCGTTTACAGGCACTTTTGAATTGTCAAGAAGTCAGTCAGTCAGAAAGCTGAAGTTAGTTGCACATTCCAAAGCGAAGATCTCTAAAGAGAAGAACGTGCAAGAAAATCCATTGTCACTCTTCTTTTAAAGCATGTTATGTATTACAAACCCATTTGAGTGAGCATGGCAAACTGCCATGCTCGTTCAAGTAAAAAAAAGCAGTTACATACTAATAGTGGTGGGTCGTTAAGAGGCCTCTTACAGTCCACTAGCGCCGCCAATCGAAAAAATGTCATAACTCGTAAATAGAATAAAAAATACAAAATATGTTCTATTATTAGTGTGGAAAAGGCAATAACGTAATTGTATAACACCTTATCAACACTTGAAATATAGCTGTTTAGCTAAATCGTGCATTCAAAACATAATCGGCCGTTTTTGTTACTAATAATAGACCACATTTTGTATTTTTTATTCTATTTACGAGTTGACATTTTTTCGATTGGCGGCGCTAGTGGACTGTAAAAGGCCCCTTAACGATTTTTGGGTTAACGCAACGAAGCCGTTAATTTCATCCTGTTAACCTGTTAAAAAAGCCGTTAACATTATTAACAGGTTTTCATTAATGTAACAGATTTGTATTGTACCAACGTAGCAGTTAATAGACGAAACTTTGTTCAAATTGAAAAAGGAGCTGACGTTACGTTGCGGGCTGCTAAAACCAAAACGACGTTTTCGTGTTTTAAAGTTAGCTTGTTTGAGTGACCAGTCAATTTTAAATAATGATCAAAAGTCGACATTTAAATGAAATAAACTTTTCTTCATACTTTTCCAGGCTTAGGACTGGCTGGCGAAAAAAGGATATACCAGGCGTATTTAAAAGTTTAATTCAATTTATGTACATAATCATTTTAATTTTTTATATAAGGTCCAGCGAGGCTATTGTAACTAAAAAAGTTGCAACCAAAAATTCAAACTGTTGTATCACCATCAGTAAGAATTTTGGAGTTGAATTAATAAAACATATAAGTTGCACATGTATCAATTAATATTCTTAATTAGTCAAAAAGAGATAAAAAGACTGCTTGAAGTGTAAATTGTAATTTTTTCTCAACAATAACGTAAATAGTTGCAGTAACCCCTTGCCGGGGTAAATGCAACTAGCGTTGGTTGGGTATCACTATCATAAGAATTCGAAACCTAAAACGGTCGTGTCTTATAAAAAAAAGCGTTTTTCTCCCGATAATGTACCCTATACAGCAGTATGATGGATTGATTTACAGTAAAAAGATCTAAAAAAATTAAAGGGGCTATTGCAACTTCTTTTCATAGTAATAGTGATGGGACAATATGGCGAATTTATCGACAATAAATTTTTATTATCTCTTTATCCGAGGCCGAGCCTGGTAAGTACAAGTTTATGCTATATATACAGGGTGGAGAAGACAATACGACAATAAATGAAAACACGGACAATACTAGTTTATAAGAATAAGTTTAAGCTATCAAAAATATCCTAACATCGAAAATAAAAAAATAAAAATTTCAAACAAACTAAATGGCATAAAACTAGAAACGAAATAGAACACCACTTATAAATATGAGTTCACTAACCTGTCGTAAGAGCGGCAACAACGCGCGGTCCTGTAGTGACTTGATTTTTTGGCTTTTAATTATGGATTAATGCTCAGTAAAATTACACTAAATCACAGATTATTTAGCACAGAATCACAGCTGCAAACCAATGCCAGCCCAAACATTGGCAGCAAATCTGTACTGGTGCGAAGTCTCCCGTCCTAGACGCGGATTCACGCGGCTCCAGTAACGAATATTCTGTCTGTTCCATAAACCGTTCCTTGTAAATGTACTTTCATCAGTCCACATCACATTGTACAAGAAATCCGGATTCTCGAAATGTTTATTTTCAATCCAGCGACAGAAGTTTTACCTAACTGGTTTGTCTCTAGGTAACAATGCATGCAATTTCTTGTATTTATACGGCTTCCGTTTGTCGCGTTTTAAAATTTAAGAATAGTTGTATGGTCAACACCTGAACTACACGTTGGGTTGCGTTAAAAAAAAACACGAAAACAATAAAAACTAAGCGTCTAATTTCGCACAATTCACTCACTGTTTAACTAAATACCTATTAAAACGTTACGTGTCCTGTCACCAAAATAAAGCGTCCAATTTCGCACTAATACCGTCGTAAATGAATTTACAAAAAACACGAGCGGCGGGGAAGTCCCTCAACAAGGCGGGCGCGCGGCGCGAACGAAAGTTAGCGGCATCTGAGGACGCGTGACTCGTCACAGGATCGCGGCGGCCGGCGACACACTTAACATAAATTTGTTGTAGCAAATTTCTTCAAGAAAGCGAAGTAACAAACGAAACTAGATTTATCTCTTTCGCACACACTAAATTTTTTATTAATATTATGAGTGCATTGCAATTTCCGCATTCGTTACTTTCTTATCCAACTCTGATGACACGCTTTATGACTCTTATTACTCAGAGTTAAGGTATAATTTTCACTAAATCAGATGAAAATACTAATTTGGCGAAAGTGTTAAAGTAGCGAGTTGGCAACGTGGCTTTAATGTTTTGATGTTTATACCGATGTGGGTCGTTAACCTGACAGTGTTTCCCTATTATCAGATACATCATGTAGCAAATGTTAAAAATCGAAAATAATTTCCTGTTACTAAACTACTGGATATATTCAAATGATTTTTTGTATGTAGACTGAGAACGTCTTGAGGTATGCGAGGTTTAATTTAATGTCGTATTGTCATCACCACTCTGTATATATTATATTGTAAATTCGCGCAATATCAGCTATTTCTGTTCACAGACATTATTTTTGTGTCTGGAAATAAATAAGCCGTGCGATCCTTTCACTATAACTAAATGCAACAACTTTTGCTCTATGACTTTAGTAGAAAACTATAAAATAAAATAATTAGAATTTATAGATTCGTTTTTATTATGGCACGAAAAGAAATACAAAAAAAATGTTACTTGACTAAGTCAACATAGTAAACAAAAAAATAGAACAACTTAAAAATATCGCTAATTAGTTATCAAAAATCTTAATCATCTTAGAATTAGAATTCAATCTTAGAGAAAAAATATTTATAAACTAACACTACTGGCAGGAATTGCAGACTAGGAAAACAGGAAACTATATTCTAAAGCCTCATTACGAAATTGTCTACAAGTCTAAAAGGTCTTAATTACTAGGTTGACCCTGTTATCTTTGGATGTAAATATTAGGCGGACAAATAAAAATATATCTTCAGTCTTTTACTGAACATTAAACTCACTAAAATCGTAATTAAATATTAACTGCCCACGTCTAGCAATTTTTGGCTCAGGCAGTACTACAATTATATCATCTAACTGTTTAATGACACATACGTCATCTACGGTCGGATATCTGAATACAGTGCCTTTAGAATTTTTAATTTTTCTAACGAATTTCATTGTAGGGTATTTTGCATCATCCAGAGTCATTACTTTACCAACAAAATGTTTTATGCTCTTTTTCGTGCAGAATCGGACTATAGCCCAGTCATTTTCTTTTAAATTCATTTCTTTGTCAGTATAATATTGGATGTCATGCAAACCAAATGGTACCGGTGTGAAATTATCGTTTTGCATTTGCTCATGTAAGATCTCAACAATATCTTCTGTTTCTTCTCCTAAACATTCAGCTAGATAATTATCAAGTGTTTCATAATCAGAATTATCTGTGACATCAAAACTACAATTAGTAGATAATGAGTCTGAGCTAGATTCACTATTATATCGTTTCCGTCTTCTCTTTACGGTGTTTCTTTGGCTGACCTTCTTTCTTGTAGAGTCTCGTCTTTTTGTTGGTCTTTTAATGATATTTGTTTTAGAAGCTTTCTTTTTTGTCTTTGTTTCTTTCTCGTCATCTTCGTTTTCTTTATCAGATTTATGATCTTCATGTAATGTAGATGTTTTATTTTTCTTTTTTTTCTTGGCTTCCTTTTCGTTTTTTTCTTGCATGTCATTTTTCATTTGCTGTATTGTAGCTGGATATGTTAAAACTTCTGCACCTTGAGTGTTAATACGTTTTTTGGTCTTCTTGGGTACATCATTTCGAGCAATTGACTGCAAAATTAACTGTTCAAAGGATATGTGTGGTGTATCTTGGTGGGAATGGAACATTTCATGGGTACTAGAAGTTGAAGGTACAATTACTTCATTAGATAGTACTTTCACAGATGGTGCCGAGCTAGTTGCAAGCTTATTTGGTAATGGAAGTTTGTAAGCGCCAGTACCGTATCCTGATCTATAAATAGTTACATTATTGTTTTTTACACCAGCCGTTGTTTCATTCAATATTATATGAATTTCCTTATCAGCAGATTTAACACTCACCATATCTTTTATGTGAAAATCTGTTTTTGGATCTACTTTGAAGCATGAATTAACTATATTAATCACCATACTCAAAAGACTAGGCACTTTTTGGTCAGGTGTTTGAAGACTACACTTATTAGTTTCTTCATCGAAGGATTTTCCTATAAAACAATCTTCAGACGTATTCTCGCTGCTTTGTTGTTTTATGTGTTGCTGCCATTTCAGCCATGACAATGAATCAAATTTTGTCTCTTCGATTGCATGGCGATTAACGGGAAATATTCCAGTTTTTCTAAATCCGTTTTGTAGTATAACGGGATTGAGTGAATTCCAAATTTCTGTGATAATACGAGCAAACTCTGCCTTCGGTAATTTCATACCTACGTGTAACCGCTGCCATTTGATAAGGGCTTCTTCCCATTTATCTTTCATTGGCTTCATCGTGCTGCAGTCTAAAGGCTGTAGCACATGTGACGAATGCGGTGGTAATTTTATAATGGTAATACCGTTAGATGCTGCTAGTTCCACCACATTTAAATCCACATGGGTAGAATGCCCATCGTATATTAGCAATACGGGTCTTTTGACACCAATCGCTGGAATAAATACGTCTTTTAAATATTTTTTAAAAATTGTAGTCTCCATCCATCCTTTTTGGCTAACTGCATACGCAGTTTTGATATTATCATTTTGATACATCCACTCATTCCAGAGATATTTCCCCTGAAATATAATTAATGGTGGTACCTTTACACCACTGGCACTGGTAGCAAGCAAAACCGTTGTATTTTCGCGTCCAGGGCCGCTTGTTGTTCTAGTAGACTGGTATCCGGTTAACCCAACAATTTTGCTTTTAGACGGGTCAGAACAAAAGCTTGTTTCATCTAAATTGAAAATTTGACCTGGCTGATCCGTAAGATCCAACTCTTGCATGACCTTTTCAAGTATATCAAAATATTCAAACACAATAAATGGGTTGCAGGCCTTTTTGCGGGCCATTTCGACGGACTGAGGTTTTTTGTACGACAGTTTATGTCTTTTACGGAAAGCTAAAAACCACTCTTTTCCTGGAACATCGTTAGTGAAGGGAGTTATAATTCCATTACGTCGAATATATTCTGTAATCATCTGTAGTATTTCTTTTTTTGTTAATGGATATCCACATCTCTCAACGATGTGAATAGAGGATGCAATTTTTGTTTCAATTTCTAAAGAAAATACACACGGTCTTCCAGCTCTATTCAGTTTAGAGCCTCGGGTACCGTATAAACGCGCAATAATAGTGGATCTTGGGATTCCGTATTTTTTAGCAGCGTCATAGCTATTAATTTTTTTACTGCGCACTTCTTCAACAGCTGTAAGAAGTTGCTCCTGAGTGTATTGCTTTTCCTTTTTCCTTTTATATTTCCGCACCATCTAAAAAAAATATTCAATTAATTGACTAACAAAATAATAAAAGTTTATATTAAAAATATAATGTCCAAGTCAAAGATTTATATATTTTCTTTTCTGCTCTCGGGAGTCTAAACCGCCATCAGATACTCCGTAGTTAATATTGACTGCGCCAAAAATGTATTTTAAAATATTAAATACCATTACCAAACCTTACTTTATAGTAAGGTTGTGTTTCCTTATGATCGATGTTATCATCGACCATGAGGACAGCACTAGCTTTTTTCAATTTCATACAAATTAGATAGGGTAATTGCAACTACCCTAAAAGTCACAATAGCCACACAATGCGATTCCGAGGGGCAAATGTATCTGTAGCCAAATTACTTATTTGAAGCAGCATTTTTATGAATTATATTATTAAAAGGACTCACCTTTCATTTATTCTGCTCACCACATAAAACTCTTGTCGAAAAACTGGGAATTTACAATTTTTTCACTCGAAATTCTGACGCCGGTGGTTTTGTCAACACTGCCGTAAAAGTGGCGGTTATTAAATGACACTCTAGGCAAAACAGTTTACGCAGTAGTAACTCCATCTATATTTTGCTACGAAGACTAGTAGTTCACCTAACGATTCTAGATGTCACTATCTTAAAAAAACAGTTCTATGGAAAGTTATTTAGATGAGTTGCATTTTCCCGGTAGTTACAATAGCCTCGCTGGACACTGTTATGTTTTTTCTCGGAAGTAATTCGTCCGACAAATACGAATCAACTTCTTTTATAGCCGCAGAGACTGGTGTACCTTGACTCTGACCTTGGCTTACTATAGAATCGAATATCTCCCAAGGACTAAATTCATCTTTCTCACTAGTATTGGATTCCGGAATGGTTTGTGCAGTATAAGTATCTTTTTTGGAAATGATTCCTGCCACAAGGTTTCTAACTTTCTCCTTCGTTCTAAGGGCTTCATTCCGATCGGAAAAAGCTTGAATTTTAAATCGGGGGTCTATAAATGTGGCTATTGACAAAGTTCCACTTTGTTCAATATTCTTGAATCTTTCGGCAAGGCCTGATTTTAATAATAGGGCTACATCAAACACGTCGCTCGACAAATCAGGTTTTGCCAATATTTTGTTACAGGATTCAATAAGACATCGCGTCATAACAATGACGTAGCTTCCTGTTAGATAATTTTGTGCGCTCATCATGCTTGTTACTTCTTCAAACGGTCGTAAAATCTGACAAAGCTGTGATAAGGTAGACCATTCATCATTGGTGATTACTGGCAGATTTTTATTAACTAACGCTAGCGTCGAACGTACCGCCTCCTGCAATTCTATAAATCTTCGTAACATATAAAAAGTGGAATTCCACCTTGTTTCCACATCTTGTATTAAATGCTTTGGTGTTAGTTGTTGTTGCGCTTGATACTTTGACAGTCTCTCTGAAGAAACAGTACTTCTTTTGTAGTGTGCAACAATTGTTTTAACCTTGCCAATAAGTCCCTTTACCAGTACTAGCGCATCATTAACTATTAAATTAAGGGTATGTGCGAAACAACCAAAGTGCTTCCACCCTAAGCCCTCTTTTATTGCTTTGACAACATTTGACGCATTGTCACTGACCGCGAAATTTACTCTGTCTTTAAGTCCCCAATTATCAATTAATGTACTAATTTCATCGGCAACATTCATTGCAGTATGGTTACCAGAAAAATGGCAGCATCCCAATAATACCGTTTTAAATTCTAGGTCTTTAGTTATGTAATGACCTGTCACAGCAATGTAGCTTTCCGTCACTCGTGACGTCTCGAAACGAATCGGTAGTTATGCACATAGTCTGTACTTCTTCAGCAACTTGTTTTTTAACAATATGTTCAGTCTGCGTGTAAGCCTCTTGTAACAAAGAATTTGACAAAGTTTTTCTTGTCGGCAATTTATATCCTGGTATCCATCGTGAGTATTTTATAAAAGAGCGTTCTTCTACCAATGAAAAGGGATGAAATCCATCAATACATAGATCAAGTAAGTCGTGATCAATTTTATTTTTTTGTTCCAAGCTTATTTTTTTATGTAAATATGTGTCCAAAGCCCTTTGACGCTTTTGAGCAGGTGGCAAATGAGATTGGCTGGAACTAGTACTTGGCAGGACAGAACTAGTACTTGGCAGGACGGAACATGTATCAGGCTCACCTTCATTTTCGACAGCTCTAGTTGATTCCGACACTCCTTTTTCCTCGGATACAAGAGACGTAAAAGTGGAAATGTGTTTTCTTTTTAAATGGCTTCTTAAATTAGAAATGGTTGTCTTGTAACTTATTTTTTCCCTACAAATATTACATACAGCTTTCCCACTATCACTGTCCTTTTCATAATGACGCCACAAAATACTTGAGTTTTTACGTGCCGCTGCTGACATTTTGCAAATGAATTAGGTATCTATTTTACCTACTTAAAACAATTACTTATTAATTTATTTAGGTACACTGTACACTTAACAATACTAAAACTATATAACAACGTCAAACTAGAAACCATTAATTAACTACGAAACGAAATCTACAACTTAAACTTTCACTTAACAAATAAAAAAGCGTTGACCTTCAACCTGTCACTCAAACAAACTAATTTGTTTTGATTGTAATGTTTACAAGCAAAAACCTGTTCGTTTCGGCAAGACAGAGCGGCGCGAGCCATGGAGTAAGCGAACTTAGAAACATAGATCTCTCTCACTCTCGCTCGTACAATTTTAAGGTAGCGGCGTCTCGCTCACTCGCATAGGCGCCCTCGCGTCCACTCGGCTCTCGGCATTAGTCGGCATATTCCGTTTCTAGTCGTTCTTTCAACGCAGAAGAAACAGTTAATTTTAGCTGGTTTTGCGTTAGCAGCTTCAGATAAGGTTAGCGACTTTTGAATAGGTATTCAAAAGTCGCTAACCTTATCTGCAAAACGCATATTATTAACTCAACGAATAGGTATTCGTTGAGTTAATAATATGCGTTTTGCCAAAATCGTTGAATGAAACAGTTGATAGATTTAACGGGTTTTGCGGTAAACAAAAAGCAGTTAATTCGCTAACATTAGATTAACAGTTAAAAAAAGCCGTTCGTTGAATTAACGCCCACTCCTACATACTAACATATACATATAATGCCCCATGGTACTCACATTTACTAAATTAGAAAATGCTTCGATATTAAAATACACTACTACTTTATTTTTTATTGCTGGGGTTCTATCTAGAACCCTAGCCAAACGAATTAAAACTTGGATACGGTTTTCTTCCATTTCAATTCTTCGGGATTCCAATCGAAGTCTTTCCATTTCCCTCTGATCGTTATTTTTTTCGCGCTCTTCCTCAAATTGCAGTCGCCGATTTTCGATGGCTACACACTCACTCGTGGCTCGTTCGAAAGGTGTCTGTACTCTCCGTGTACGCGACCGAAATAGCCTCTGCTGCCGCGGAGTAGATGTCGGTGACGTGGCGCCCCTCGCAATGTTGCATTGGGTGACGTCACTGACGGCATCGATGCGTGCACAGGAGCGGGCGGTGGCGTTGACACTTGAGGTGAAGGAAGGCGTGAAACTTCAGAGGGAGGTGGCAGTGAAAATGGGGCAGTAGATGTTATGTTTCCTGAGGGAACAATAAGAATAGTTATTATCTGATATATGTAATAGAAAAGAGCAGTGGTGGCCCAGTAGAGCAGTGGTATTGGCCGCAACTTACAAATTGTAGGTCGTGAGTTCAAACCCAAAAAAAAAGGCAGGCGCTTTACTTTGTGTAAATTATTTCATCACCACTGCTCTCAAAACGGTGAAGGAAAACATCTTCATTCGACAGGAAACCGGCATGTCCCAGAACCAAAAATTTGAAGACATGTGACATTCACCAATCCGCATTGGGCCCGCGTGGTGGATTACGGCCCACAGCCTTTCACGAAGAGGAGGCCTGTGCCCCAGCAGTGGGGACGTTAAAATGTAAGATGATGAAAATAAAAGATGACGAGATGATGATATGTAATAATTATGTCCAAATAAATCAAAACTCGTTTAGGTATATCATATAGGTATGTATATGTAATTGTCTCCCTCATTGGTCTAGTGGTCACAAACACGACTGCTGCGCGTGAGGTCCTGGGTTCTGCAATGTTATTGGGGTTTTCCATTAGAAAAACCTTAGCAGCATTGAGTCTGATATTCTGAAATTGTGTCTGGCTAATAATTAGCTAGCAATAGGCTCGCCCCCTATTACACGGGACTGTGGCCTCAGTCCTTATTGTATAACATATATAATGTTTCCAAAAATAATAATATGTTGTTAAATGTTTCTTGTAGTGTTTCACTCGTCATTGTTCACAAGTTCCTGAACATGGGAAAGATTAAAAAAAACAGGATGGTTTTTATGAAACAACCATTAATAGTATCTGCCCATGAATTCCAATAGAGCTGCAAACTGTTCTGGGCTAGCTCGAGATTTAGATTCCATCCTATAAAAGTAATTACTATTATTTTAAAATATCTCACACATACTTGAAGATTATTTACATTTTATGTCACAATAATCGTTAATTTTTTTATCCCTCACTGTGATATTATCATGAATCAATAATAAAGAGAATCTATACCTTAATTCCGACATATTTCACTCACTTTTTTATACAACACGACACACAATACTTTTCAAAACACGCGCACGAAGTATACAGCGTGACCAGTGTTACCAGGGCACTTGAGTCGAAAGTTACGTTTCGTTCAATGAAATGTTACATGTTTGCTGCAAAAGTTAATTTTTTTTTAATTTAGGTGTTTTTGGGGTCGGAGGTAAATTGATGTCAGAATTTTTTGACGTTTTGTCATAGCTAGGCTCAAGTGTGCAGTGTCAAAACATTCTTCTCCACGCGGGCTAACAGAATGTTTTAAAATAAAAATTTACGCTAAACAAAAATTTTACACAGTGGGCAAAAACAATATTTTAGGGAAATATTTTGAAAAAATATACCGAAACCAAAACTTAGGCGCGCGAAACACGCACCGGGACACTGGTGAGGGTTGTAAGTGTCTGATAGAATTAAAGCCAAAAATTTTTGTCGAGTAGATATTTGATGAATAAAGATTTAAAAATCAAAGTGAAGTAAGTATTTGAAAAAAAAACTTTGTATTGTCTCACGCACTTTTCCTATAACTGTACGACAACAAACAATAACACAACGAAATAAAACAAATCACAATCAGCCATGTTTATTTTCTTTTTCTTGCTAGGTAGCTACGAAACCGTGAACGGCGCGAACTCGCGAAGGAAAAGTCTGCGCTTACGCTCAAGCAAAATCAAGTTCTAATCCATCCAGAATAAGTTTCATTTTGTCATGGCGCAATCCATTCAGAACCATCTCTGAGTGTGTTATGGAGTGAAATACTTTTTAGACGCGCTAGTTTAAAGTACGTTCAATTTGGATGCGTTCGTAAACTGTTTGCAATAAAATCTAGTATTACAAATCTCGTTGTTCTCAAAAGTTACGAAAATTGCCCTGAATATAAAAATTACTTACATGTTACGCGAGGGGGTCAAAAGTTACGAAAAATTTAAGAAATGTAACCGTCTGGCAACACTGGCCGTTACTTTGACGCAAAGACTATATTTTTTAAATCCATTTGATCCTAGTGGAACAGGCTAAGGTCAGAAACCATGATGCCTAATCTTCAGTTAATTCGTATTTTCTTTAATTCTTTATTGTACACCAAACAACTAACATAGTACACAGTGATTAAATAGTTAATGTACAAAGGCGAGTTTAACTCAATGTTGAGTTTTCTATCAGCAAACCTTTGAGTGATAGAGTGAGATCATATTCGAGGGTAGGATCCAGTGTACAACATAAACTTACATAAATAAGTATAATTATCCGAATATATATACCATTTACTAAATAAATACCAATATATATTAATATTATGTCAATGTGAAAGGAAGTGCTCTTTAATTTTCTTCTTGAAGACTTCCAGTGAAGGGTTGTCGCGTAGGGTGTGTGGGAGAGAGTTCCAGAGACGCACTGCAGTTACAGAAAAGGAGCCATTATAGCGGCTAGAACTGTGACGCGGAGTACGAAGGAGAAGAGAATTGGCAGTGCGACAGGGTTTGCCCCTCGGAACGAAGTACTCAAACCGTTCACGAAGATATTGAGGGGAATTTGGATTATGCAGGATAGTATACAGAAGAGATAGGATATGGGTATCTCGACGACGCCGAATCTGCAACCACCCCTATCTGGTCCGAAACGCCGACACATGGTCGTATTTTCGGAGGCCAAAAATGCACAAATTCTGCAGTCGCTCGAGTTTGTTAAGGAGTACCTTCGGTGCATCTAGAAAACAAACATCCGCATAGTCTTTTTTCCTCATACGAATGCAGATGTAACACATTATATGTTTGTGCAGTATTTGACAGCAAATGTATCGAGTCAGCCATCTCGGCAAGCTTCGCTGAGGTAGTCTACTACAATAAAATTCTCAGTTACATTGTACCGACATCGCGCCTGTTTCAATAATTCCAGTTTCCACATATTGTCCATTTGCGTAGACACTTGAGACACAAAACTACTCCCAATTTTACATCACAATATTCACTAGGAGTCGATTTGCGAATAATATTAAAACAGCCACTGAACTTCACTCGAAAAAACCCAAAGAGTATAATAACTTTATACAGCGTGGAGAAGACAATACGACAATAAATGAAAACACGGTCAATACTAGTTTATAAGAATAAGTTTAAGCTATCAAAAATGTCCTAACATCGAAAATAAAAAAATAAAAATTTCAAACAAACTAAATGGCATAAAACTAGAAACGAAATAGAACACCATTTATAAATATGAGTTCACTAACCTGTCGTAAGAGCGGCAACAGCGCGCGGTCCTGTAGCGACTTGATTTTTTGGCTTTTAATTATGGATTAATGCTCAGTAAAATTACACTGAATCACAGATTATTTAGCACAGCCCAAACATTGACAGCAAGTCTGTACTGGTGCGAAGTCTCCCGTCCTAGACGCGGATTCACGCGGCTCCAGTAACGAAGATTCTGTCTGTTCCATAAACCGTTCCTTGTAAATGTACTTTCATCAGTCCACATCACATTGTACAAGAAATCCGGATTCTCGAAATGTTTATTTTAAATCCAGCGACAAATGTTTTCCCTAACTGGTTTGTCTCTAGGTAACAATGCATGCAATTTCTTGTATTTATACAGCTTCCGTTTGTCGCGTTTTAAAACTTTAAGAATAGTTGTATGGTCAACACCTGACCTGCCCTTCGCGAACTACACGTTGGGTTGCGTTAAAAAAAAACACGAAAACAATAAAAACTAAGCGTCTAATTTCGCACAATTCACTCACTGTTTAACTAAATACCTATTAAAACGTTACGTGTCCTGTCACCAAAATAAAGCGTCCAATTTCGCACTAATACCGTCGTAAATGAATTTACAAATTTAAACACGAGCGGCGGGGAAGTACCTACACGAAAAAAAACACACACAAACACATACAAAGCGAGGACGCGTGACTCTTCACAGGACCGCGGCGACACACTAAGCTAAAGTAAAAGTAGTAGCAAATTTCTTCAAGAAAGCGAAGTAACAAACGAAACTAGATTTATCTCTTTCGCACACACTAAATTTTCTATTAATATTATGAGTGCATTGCAATTTCCGCATTCGTTACTTTCTTATCCAACTTTGATGACACGCTTTAAGACTCTTATTACTCAGAATTAAGGTATAATTTTCACTAAATCAGATGAAAATACTAATTTGGCGAAAGTGCTTAAGTAGCGAGTTGGCATCGTGACTTTAATGTTTTGATGTTTATACCGATGTGGGTCGTTAACCTGACAGTGTTTCCCTATTATCAGATACATCATGTAGCAAATGTTAAAAATGAAAAATAATTTCCTGTGACTAAACTACTGGATATATTCAAATGATTTTTTGTATGTAGACTGAGAACGTCTTGAGGTATGCGAGGTTTAATTTATTGTCGTATTGTCATCACCACTCTGTATAAAAACCCCAGACCAACTATACTCTTTGCCCCAGACTAACTATGACACTTAGACGTTTTTATGAACGCTCACCATAGATTTTTAAGAAATGTTTTTCTTTCTTCTTTATAGAATGAGCGATCGACGCAGTTGTGTCAACTTGGCTACGAACTATTCAGCTCAGCAGTATTGGTGGACATATTAATGAGATTATTCCGTACCAACCTGCAGAGCGACTCATCCCACTGTCTCTGGGAAGATGGGTTCTCGGGCAACGCCGTTTTCGGGCAAGCCGCTTTCCAGGCGTTCACAGCATCGGTCAAGCTCGGCAAATTTTGCGGATGCCGAGCCCACCAAAGCGAATGGGTAGCGTGGCTTGCAGCCATGCTCGGTCATCCAGGGCCACATTTAAGATGGACGTAAGAGTGGAACGAATAATTTGATCGATTTTGTCCAAGAGATGTGGCTGCTTCCATAAAAGGGAAGAGCGAAGAAAATATATGAAATTTGGTCCGAAACAGCAATACCTGATGAGGGTGACCGCCGAATGTAAATTAATTTTGGAAAGTCTATCTGAAATATCGTTAAAACGTTTAATTTTGTCGTCGATGAATGAAGAAAAACTGTCTTCCAATATTGGAGAACCTAGGAGGTGTAATGAACTTTTCTCTAAAATTTTGATCTCTGGAGCTATTGCACTGAATTTCTGTATGGTCGATTGTCTGTCGGTATTGTCACAAAGAAATATTTCACATTTGGAGTAGTTAAGGTCAAGGCCTATGGACTGAAACTGGTTCTTTAGGAATTTTAAATCTTCTAAAACGGTGTCTACGTCACCTCCTAGTGTTCCATCATCTAAATACCACAGGTTAAATTTTGAATTTAGTTGTTGAATTATTGGGTGAATAGCCAAGCTGAAAATGACTGGCCCGAGAACCTTGTTGGCATCCAACTGCAGATTCCAAAACGTTGTCTTTATATAATAATTTTGATGGATGCCTATAGCATTGCCACAAAAAGCCGAAAATTTCTGGTAACTCTTTTTTTCCTTCAGCCAACAAAGTGTCTCTGTTAACTGAATTGAAGGCGTTTTTAACGTCAACCTTGAGGATGACCTCACCTTTACCAGAATTTAGAAAGGTGGAAAGGGCGTGTACGGCAGCCTCACAGCCCCCTCTGGAACCAAAACCAAGTTGTAGGGGCTGGAATTTGTTGGTCAGTGATTTGCTGTATATTTTGCAACAAATTTTGGCTGCCAAACGCCTGTAGGTGCACCCGACGGCAATGGGACGAATGCCGCCGTCCTTCTTGTGCAGGGCACATAGGTTGGCCCCGTACAAGACATCGACGACGGCATCGTTCACGCCGCCGGAGAGCATTAAGGTAACTAAAGCCAAGAGCTCCTTCAAAAGCGACTCACCAGCTTCCCTGAGCCTGAGCTTAAAAGATCCTTTAAGTGCTGAGGAGTCAGGCCGTCGAGGCCGCCGGCGGAACCGTTTCTGAAGGAGCTCACGGCTGCTAGCAACTGGGGGGCTGTAATTTGGAAAAATGAGGAATCAGGATTAAGGGAGTCGGGAGGGTCAGGGAAAGTGAGGTCATCCGCAGGCGCTGGGTGTTTACTCTCCAGGGCTGAAATTGTTTCTGGAGAGTAAGGCGCCACCACATCACTGCTGAAAAGTAGCCTGGCAGCTCCCCTTATGTCACCATCGCTTAATTTGGATTCTACATGTGAACATAAACCTTTCTGGGGAAAGTTATTAAAAGCGGGTAATTTTGGATCTAAAATGTAGGCCGAATTGTTGCAATTGTCTTTAATTTGGGTCGTTAATGTTTTTTTTGTAGCCAAATTTTTTTGAACATGTAGAATCCTATAAGGGAAGGTGAGTAATTCCTCCCAAGCACTTTGTGTGTTCTCCTGGGCCGCAAGACGGACGCATCGTGCTAAACTCAGCGCAACAGACCGTCTTGCGCCCCGGGGAACTCGCTTTAGAATGGGAGTTGAATTTTTTAATTTTGACAGTGTTTTCCAAAGTGATTCGTTATGTGGCTGGTATTGATGTTTGAGAGGGGGCACAAAGGTACACTATGTGGTTTGTGAGCCTTGCCATAGTGTATCTTTAAACCCCGTTCACCTTTAAAAAAACGTGCCTGGGAGCAATGGGGACATCTTACCAACTGGGTGTCGAGCGATGTGGCAGGTTGACTGCTACAGTTTCCGGCGTCGCTACAGTCAGCGTTTGACATAAAAAAAATGATTCCACTTACCTATAAATTACACAAGCACTATAAATAATTTATTAAAATAAAAAAAACACAAAATAGAAAGTCAAAATATCGTCTGACGGCTTGCACTGACGTGACGGCGCACAGGGTTACTAAGGGCGCTCCTTCGCGACCGTTGCCTGGGTAACGACACGGGCGTCGCGTCGTACGTATATTATTCTGGAATTTCTGTCTTAGATTTTTTTTTCGGATTATTTTTAAGTCACCATCTTTTCAAATTATCACAATTTTGTGCTTTATGGAAGAAAAATTCTTCAATCTATCTTCGCCTTTTCATCTTGCACACAATCTTTTAAATACTTCTTTTAAGGACTTGTCTTGTTTCTGTCAAATATTTTTTATAAAAGAAGTCTCTCTGTTGTCCTTTGTAGGTACAATATTAATTGTAGATATTAGATTTGTAAATTAACTTAGAAATTATTATTATTAGAAAATAAAAATTCACGATTGACAGGTGACAGATGACTTTTTCAAACCTAAACTTTTCAATTAACATTATTAATTGTAACATACATAGTTGCGATAATCAACAGTCAACAAAATTAAATGAGACAAAGTTATCAATTCGTACTTAGAAATATTTTATTACCAATAATTTTTTTACACCTAGTTAAAATAATTCAGTCTCTTCGTAAAATTAGTCTTTCAAAATAATCATTTGGTAGTAAGAACCTACTTAAGCTAAGACAACATTCTCGTTTCAACAATCAAAACAATCTTAATGCAAATAATAACACTTTCTAAAAACAAAGATTTAGAAAATATTGTTATTCACATTGAGATAGTTTAAAAATAATTATATCTAAAATTACGAGTACCTTCACTAATTATAATGTGGCACGCAGGAACTTTTCGGTAAAAAATATCACACATAAACTTTAAAAAAATCACAATTTCACTTATTTCGAAATAAAATATTTATTTTTTGTTTATGTACTATATACTTACTTAATCAAAAAGTAAAATAAAACAATAAAATAAAAGTATTCTTAAGACCTATATAGCTTCAAAAAAGGGCTTATGATACCTAGGGACTAGGTTTTTTTGACTAAATCCATGAGATCCGATTTTTTTCTCTCACCTAACCCAGGGTTCTGATTGTACGCTTTTTTAAAATCGATATTATTATTTCTCTTCTTTTTCAAAACAATGGCTTTCTTAAACTCTGTCTCAGCATAAGAATATTTAAAAAATACAGCATTTGAATCGTCTTTACTAACTCTAATTACCTACCTTTATTTCTGATAGTATAACTATTGTGTTATCTTCATCTTGCGTTAAGGAAAAATTAATTTGACTACACACACTTTTCCAGTCATAAAAACCTTAAAAACACATTTCATTGACATGTATTGGCTCGCTTTTTTTCCTGGCAGCTTTTTTAGCATCAATGAATCCGTCAGGAGCGCAGATGGGACCTGATCTTAACTGTCTCTTTACTTCTCGCTCAATTTAGGAATGGGCTGACTCTTCTTCATTTTGTGTGTGCCCTTTTGGCATATTTAATAATAATATATATATGGTAATAATTAATATATGGCATAATTGAGTGTGCTAGCTAACAAGTGGCGGATTATTTAATTTTATGATTATATTTTAGACGACATATATTTATTTTTCTGTTTTACATATGTTAAGATTGTTGCATATAATTATATAGATTCAAGTTCTTCAAACTTAACAGACAGATGTGTTGCTAGGGAGTTTGTTGGCCACTTCTTCTTCACAGCTAAAACACTAGGAAGTGGTGACGGGCGGGCGTTTTTGGGGTACTATCTTTATGTCGAACTTTGACGTTCAAAAAGTGCTGGCTCTCAGCCTAGTTTGAATCACTTTTGATTTTGATTTATATAAGATATTTGTGTGTAACTGATTTGAGGTTTGGCAAGGTCTGTACTGCATATATAGGGTGACTAATTAGTGACCTATACTTAAACACGTGATGGCACTCATGGTTATAAACAACTTTCCCAAAGAAACTTTTTTTATACTTATTCACTTTTATCACAATAACAACAGTTTGAAATAAGAGCGCGCGCGAGGGCAGTGACCGCCGCAATCAGCTGTTAGCACTGAGGCAAAGGGAGCGGTGCGGGCGGCGGGGGAGCGTCAGACGCTACTACTACTACATTTGCCCTTTCTCGAGGTCAGACTATCAGCTGATAGTTTTTTTTTTTTTATACGTATTCACTTTTTTCACAATAACAACATTTTGAAATTCGCGCGCGCGTAAGGGCAGGAAGGAACATGGGTGTGTTTTAGTCAGCAAGAGTCTGACACGCCCTTCCGCTCCACCCTAGAGCGGGAGATTTCGGAGTCATTGGATGATTTCTCACCCCACAAAAAAAAAGGGCAGTGATCGCTATCAGCTGTTAGACACACGCTCCGTGAGCGGCGCGACGCAGCGCCCGGCAAATGTACTAGTAGTAGTAGCGTCTCACGCTCCCCCACCGCCCGCACTGTCCCCTTTGCCTCAGTGCAGTGTAGTAGTGACGTAATAATAACAGTCAGCCCGGAAAGCGCGTCGCATACACTTGTTTTTGTTTTGTTTTATTCGACGCTCACGCGTACTATGCTCACTATACAATTACACAGCGTACAGTGATATGGCGAAGCGGCAAGGCGATTGTACCAACTGTTGTATGTAAGAATAATTCGCCCAACTCCAAGAACATTTTTACGCGCTGCACAGCGAATAAGAGACTGGAGAATGCTCATCGCGCCAAATTTGAATGCAGAAAGACCACGTCGCAATCAAGCAAGAAAGATTGTGGCGCGCGCGCGTAAAGTACCAAAATACTAGATAATTTATTATTTATTTAGTCTCCTCACCGTGTTGTGACTGCTCCGAAAAGACCCCAGGCTGCTAAAAATTTTCGTTTTCTGTAATATCATAGATTTTTGTGTTGAGGTTCGGTTTTCCTTTGTGGGAAAAGGTGGTGCCCCTCCAGTAATAAGTTTATTACTTAGTTAAAATTTAAATTTAGCGCACACACCTTGTGCCATACGCCCCTGACTGGTCATGGCTCCAACCGATGATAATTCGAATTCCATAAGTATAAAGCAGTCCAAAGCCTTGTTGTTGAAACAAGGAAGGGTCCGAAAGAAATGATTTGTGAGACTTAGGAATTCAAGTTGTGAAACACATAAGAAGTGGTTCAGAAACATATTATATAGCTAAGGGATGCTAAGTAAATCTTTAATTAATGATAGTTCGTTCGAATAACCTTTACGCTAGCGTAATAGGTAGTTGGTCAACATCTACTCACACGTTACCTCACATCTGCACTCATAATACTTCAGATTAACACACCTTTAGTGACGCAATCGGCTTTCCAGCGTCAATACGTCGTAATCATGCTTATAAGAAGCATGTTCCCTAGCAGCTTTCTCAAGCTGTAAAACGTGATGGGGCGGCTCTTTCAATAGCAGAACGTCGAAAACATGCTCTTAGGAGACATGGTCCCTAAACAGTCGTAGACTGTATAATGTGATAAATATAGTCGACCCAACCCCCAAGGAAAGTGCATCATTCGTACAACAAGTACATCCATAAAGTGCGGTGTTCGTATCTGACCGAAACAAAGGTCGCAGATAGAGAATATAAATTCAGGAATTAATACAAATACTAACTGGTAATATAGTTGAGAATCTTCACTCAAGAAGTAAATAGAGTTGAACATTCCAACTCCCTTGAAATCCTACACAGACAGTTCAATAGCGCCAACAACACGCTTCTGCCTGTTAAGTTCTAAGAACTTTAGCCAACTAGCTCTCCCCGCGGCTCCACTCGCGTGTCTGTTTAAATTATTACTTAAACACAATACCAGCCTAGAATAAATCAGAATAACAGAACACTCTTCCTGTCACACTCACGGACATTCACACATATCCTAAATTGTAATGGATTTCCAATACCTAACTAATGCTAGGTTCAATAAGAAGCTCACATTAAACAGCCAAAACTCACCCATTCGTTCTCCATCACATCCTCCGAGATTCACACAGGTACCTTTACACTCTACTTACTGATATTTGAGTCCTATAGAATCAAAAGCGGATATCTGCATTTTGACTAAATAGTGGCAATGAAAGAAAAACGTTTGTACTTATTTGATATTTAATAAAATTAAATAATTATTATTTGTTTAGGTATCTTTAATTATTGATGCTATTAGAAAACACACAAAAAACGAGGTGAAGTTAATATCAAAGAAATAGGTGACGAATCTTTATTTCAGATTGCCGGTTTTGATTCTAAACATTGAAGATAGCCGTATTTGATGTTAAGCCTATTGCAAATATCCATATTTGATCCCAACTAAATGTCAGATTGCCATATTTGATTCTAACAAAACTGAGGTAAACCAAGGGTTGTCAATAACATACAAATGTAAATTATTATACTTTAATTCAAAATATTACGTAAATCAGTTTCGCACATAAAATTAAAGTTTTTTAATAAAGTCCACGCGCGTATAATTTAAATTTTCATGTTACCGAAATATTGTTTATTTTTCATTTCAATTGATATAAAATGACATTATGATAAAAAATAATAATAAGAAAATGAAACATGTCAAAAGATAATAATTCAACATACCTGAAGCAATAGTTAAAAAAAGCGATACAATTTTAAGTTAAACGAAAATAATTAAACGACGCGTGTACAAAAGTAAAAAGAAAGTAACTAAAAGTATTATAATAACCAAAATTAATCACATCAGTTTATAATTGAACATTAAAAAAAATCTTTCTATTTCGTTTTTCTAAATCCGTAAGTCGTGACCATCTTCCAATGGTTCCTCACAAAAATCTTGTACTACAGGTGAAACTGTAAGTGTTTCTTGTGAGCTGAGTAACTCTTTATAAAATGTTAAAATTTGCAGCTCTATCCACCCGGCCCCAAAATGCTTGCACAGCAACTTATTCTGCATATATACGTCTGCAAGTTTATTTTTGTTTATCGCCACAACTGAGGGCAAAACTTGCGCCTCAATCATATCAATATTTTTTTGCCGTTTGCAAATGTTTACTGGTTTTGCCACGTCACTTTTGTAAAATAGTTCACCTCTAACAAGTACATTGCCAATTTTTTTAGATCGTTTCAATATAAACCGTTTACATTCCTTGAACTGTATTGACCAAGATGTTGTCGGCTTTATTACGTTTTTAACTGAATCCCTCCAATCTAAAATCGGACAATCTTTTCCAAGTTCCACCAAAGTCGCCGTTTCTGCTATAATTTCTTTTATCTCCTTTGGGTGTAATATGACTTCAAGTCTCTTCAATTTTTTTTTCAATTACTCCAAAAACCCTGTCCGCGGGCATAAAAGAATGCCCAGTAACTGGGAACACTATTTCAATTGTTTTGATACTGGGATTTCTCAGTAACCATTTAGAGCAGGCACCAACAACAATGCAGTTTTTGTTTTGGCTGCCACAACCGTCGGCGATCAATCGAATCGTTGTGATATTAGTTTTATCCGTTTCAGTTAAACGGTGGTACACCGCGGACGCAACAAGATTTGAGTCTTTGCTGAACTCATTTTCAGTGCACACATAAGAGAGGACATTTTCTTTCGAGAATGGTTGTGTGGATGATCCCTCCACCATGGTCAAATTATAAAAATATAATTGTCGGCTGTAATATGCTATTTGATCCGGTACCTTAGGGAGGGGAAGATTTTTCTGACAATCAAAAGAGATAATTTTAAGCCCATCTGTTTCTTCGCGCAGCTTATCAAAAAAGATTTTGCTCTTAGCGAATGAACCCTTTTCTCAGTTATAAGAACATTTTTTTTTGCTGGCATCAGTTTCATGTTTAATTCTGCCTGAAATCTCCAAACACTTAGCAAACATCGGTCTGCGGTGACCCAAACCCAATATTGTATTTGTTGTTGAAAATATTTCGAAAATAAGATTTTTTCACATTTGGATGCGAATATTCACTTCTTTTGTAAACGTCATAGAGTTTTGATAAGTTCAGATCGCAAGACAGATATTTTCTTTCTGTGTGCTATGTTTTGCGACAATAATGTGTTTCTACACATTAAAGATTTCTAATAAAATTGTGAATTGATTGTTTCTGTTCCTTGTATTTATTTTCTTTGTGGTTTCCACCACGCCGTTCATCAGCAAATTCACCAACAAAAAAAAACCTTCGCATAACGTACGCCACCCGGTGCTTAGTTATGTCAGATATTTTAAGAAAGAACTTTTAGCAAAGTACCTATCACGCGAATGACGTAATGACAGTCCCCCTGTGACGTATTTTATTGTAAGTATGTAACCATAATCTCTCACGGAGTACAACATACCATGAACAAAGCATGGAAGTACACATTAATAGATACGAGTATATATATTTATAGTGTTCCTATATAACTCAACTATTACTTTTATTTTTTTAGTGGGTCGAATGGATCAAGGATCCTTCAATGTACGAAGAAGCAAGATCCCCCAACATCCAAAGAATGCAAAAATATATAAAATAGGGAAGAATCAGACAGGCCACTCACACTGTTGGAAAACCATAACCATTGCCTGTAGGCCATGACCTTTGAGGTTAGTACAAAAAGAGCAGCTATTATTACTAATATTTGTTTCTAATCATGCAGATTGTTGTATGTGCATGAAATATTTCTTTAAGGTATTCAAAAAAGCTTTCTTGTTCTCAGGACTCTTACTGGTGGAGGAATGTTGTTCCAACAGCGCGTGGCGGCGTATCTGAAACTTCCCCTGAATGCTGCGGTGTTCTGCTTTGATCCACAAAGAGGATTGGTAGAAAAGCGTGGTTCGTATTTGCTCTGTCTCCAACTTAACTTTTCAAACAGATAGTGTGGTTTTTGTGTAGTGACTACTCCAAATAGTAACCCAGCCATATGTAACTTTCTCCTAGCAGCCATTTTCACTATATTAAGTTTATTTATAAAGGGAGTAACATGACTTCTAACCGAACCTTGTACATGCATTTTGTATGCGTTGTATCAACTTCTCTATTCTTGCTAACAGGCATGGGCCATACACAGTATCACAATAGTTAAGCCTTGATAATATTACGCTATCCACTAGTTGTTTACGTAGATCAACACTCAGGTAGTCTCTAATTGAATAAAGGAGTTTCAATCTGTAAAAACAATTCCTCATCGAGTTACTGATATGCTTCTCAAATCGTAGTTCTGGATCCATGGTAAATCCAAGATTGCAGGCTATATCTACCCTATCTATTTTTTTCCCTCTAATAACAACTTCTGGCTTGGCTGACAGAATGGCGCTGATCATTTGCCTGCTTCTCAAAACCATAAACTTGGATTTCTGTGGGTTCAGAACCAGAGAGTTATTATAGGACCAGACCATCACTCTTTCAAGATCATCATTGATTTTCTCCAATGCCTCTAAGGTATCAGCTGGTTTGAATGATATATATAATTGTATATCATCAGCGTACATGTGATACCTGCAATGCTGGAATGAGTTAATTATATCTGCGCTGTAAAGGATATACAGAGGGGGCCCTAAAATTGATCCTTGAGTCACACCACGTGGCATCTGACGAGGGGTGGAAGACATCCCCGATCCATCCTCCTTCTGAATTTCCACGAGCTGTGACCTATTTTGCAAGTAGCTAGCAAACCACTCTATTGTTTCCGTTGTAAAACCATAATAGGCCAACTTGGAAAGTAGCAGAGTGGTATTTAGTGCATCAAAGGCCCGTGAAAAATCAAGAAGTGCAAGGACTGTTCCCTCCCCCTATTCCGTGCCTCCAGGATATTCCCTACTACGTCTGATAGGGCTGTAGCCGTCCCACGGCCTTGCCTAAAACCAGACTGAAGGTCAGGAAGCATGTTGTTTGCTTCTAAATTTTCCAACATTTGGTTGTAAACCACCCTCTCTAAGACTTTCGATAAACAAGGTAAAATACTAACAGGACGTAAATCTTTAAAAGTACTTGGGTTGGTAATTTTGGGTAATGGGCGAACAATAGCGCATTTCCATAAGTCAGGGAAAGTGTGGGTATCTATCGACTTATTTACAATTGCCGTAATAACCTGAAGGGTGGTTGGCAACGTTAGCATTATCATATCCAGACTCACCCCATCAATCCCTTTAGCGTTTGACCCCAAGCTCTTAATAATTTTCGAAATTTCTTCCTCATTAACATTATGAAGCTCGAAGTGAGCTTCACCAAATCTATTTGTATCAAAATATGTTAGCTGCGATGTAGGCAGTATGGACTGTCCCGGTACATTCAGAAATGCCCTGTTTATCTCGTCTGGGTCATTAAATTGCCCAGGAAGCATTCGTTCACTATGTTCTGAAAATACATCTGATTTAAGATTTTTCCAAAGTTTTTTGGGATTTTTATCTTTCCTGTATTAGTGCTGCATTAGCTTGTTTTTTTAAATCCAAATAATATGTCTTTGTAGAAACTTGCTTTTTTTTATATTTATTTTTCGCTTTGTCTCGCAGCTTAAACATTAATTTAATGTTATCGGTTATCCATGGCGTGGGGCGGTCTTTAAAAATCCTACTCTTTATGGGGGCATGCAAGTCAAACAATTGGGTGATACAGTCATTAAAATGTTCCACCATCCTATTGACATCTAGCGGTGAGCTTATTTCAAACCATGGCATTAATTTCAGATCCCCTACGAAGTAATCCATCAATATATCCCTTAGAGGCCGATATACCACCAACCTAGGTTTACTATTTACCTTTTTGATAACTGTATCACATACAATAAACGAGTCATGGCCAAGTTCACTGATATGACTGACTAGCACATTACGAACCCCTACATCAGTACAGATCACGTCTATGAGTGTACTACTTTCCCCTACAAAATGTGTTGATGACTGTACCACTTGATTTAACTTAGTATGATGTAAGAAGTCCATCATCTCTTTAGTGTTTTTACTGTTTATGTCCAGTAGATTAACATTGAAATCCCCCAACAATACCAAGTGATCATAAGGTGCCAATGTGCTAATACTGTCAGTTATTCCATCTAGAAATTTTATTAGTCCAAACCATTGCAGCCTGTATGCAGTACCAATCAACAGCTTTCTACCATTGACAGTAAGATTCAACCACATCTGTCGGGGTACGTAACAAGGTGTCGGTGTTTTTGAGGAGAAACAAATGTTTATGTTGAACACTATTTATTGAGTTACTCTCACACTGTTCTTAATGTTAAATGAAATGTTGATGAATGTTAGAATACACCCGGCTAACGCGGTTTACCAAAGTGCACTGACTTTTAAGTTAACTTAAAAGTATTAAGTGTGTTGTAACAAAGAAATGAAATAAGGTCAACGCGTCACGGCGGTATTTGCTAACTCATGTGTTCGGTGAAAACACCGAACATACTCCGGGCCCCGAAAGATAGGCGGTGATAAAACAATTTTTTGTTAGTAAAATTATGAAGTAGTCATGATACTGTTTACAAGGTGAAATCAAGACAACTTAAGATTAAAATGTTAGTAGAACAAAAGTAAAGTTTATTTTAACTTAAACTAGGAGCTTATTGTTCCTAAAGGACGCGAAGACACGCCCTATCCACCATGTAATGTTTAGTTCACTATAACTATGTATCGCACTAAAATTGCGTTCACTTATGTTTGCCGCGCACTAGCACTAACACTATTGACGTTCACATCACTAACACTTCTGGTGGGTTGAAGCTCCATTCCCGATGTGATGTGGGCGCGGCGCGCTCGCCTCCGCAGCCATCTGTACAGCAGCGCTCCCGCCGCCAGCGCCAGCGCGCCGACCAGGACGTAGCTCACGGCATACTGATGGATGTCATGAGGGGATAATATTTGATCGACCTCCACTTGGCTGTTTTTCATGTCCTCGATCCGTCGGTGTAGCTTTTTTAAGGCGTCCTCCATTTCGCCTGAATCTGTTACGTCTGCGTCTTGTGTGTTTTGGAGAGGCATAGTGCTGTTGATAATTAAGTTTAGCTGATCCATCTCAGGTATAAAAAGGTCCGGCTTCATATCTAGTCTGTTTTTGTTTAGATTATGAATGTTCAGAGTGAAGTCCTGACCCTTCAACAGGCAACCTGGTTCCATGTAAATGACCCCAGCTTTGCTCAATATTATCTTATCTATCTGTTCTCCGCAGATTACTTTGACGGTCTGTTTGTTGCAGCAATGATATAGGAATAGTGACGGGTTTGCAAGTGGTGTCCATTGGTTTTCACACTTGGTCCTCCGTACCTTGCACGAATCTGTGTCTCGGTCAAGATCACAAAAGTTGTTCTCATTGCCGAGATGGTATATCGGCTTTTTCCAATCGCACATAAATATATCATCTTCTTGTTTGCATAGAGAGAGTTCTTCCGGCGTAATGGTAAGATATAAGTCTCTTTTGAGATCTGTAGCGACGTATTCTGAGGACGGTAAGAGCTCTAACATACTGTTGTTCGTCTGGTGTGGTACAGGGTGGATCCTGTACAGCTTGAATCGGTCTCTACTGATAAGAGGGAACGTTATTTGGAACAGGAAGTATTGGTCAGTTATGCGTGCTTTAATGCTTATCAGAGAATAAAGTTTCCGAATATCGTGTGGTTCAATGGGCAATGTTAGATCCTCAGATAAATGCCCAGAGATAATGTTAAGCTCTTTTTGGAGCTGTTCAGGGGTAAGCAGATGAATGTTAAACTGTCCATGGTGGACATTGGTTAGAATGTCAAGTAAGATATCTTGAGTTCTTTTAAGGTTATGTAGTAAATTACTGGCTGTTAAGGCTGTCATGGTAAATTCTTGAAGTAGGGATATGTTGTTTATCTCTTTTTGTAATTTGTTTGAGATGTTATCCAGCGTAATGAGATGTTTGTTAATTATTTTATGTTGTTTTGCCATGATTTCTTCTGTTCTTTTCAACAGATTGTACTCTGATTCTACGATTGACGTCTGATTCTTCCATAAACTGGCTAAATGTTTTTCATTTTGTTGTATCATGTTGATGTCTCTGCTGTACTTTTCCGCGAATTTATCGTCTAATACGCCGAATAGGGAATTTGCAATGTTTCCAACTGCATTGATAAGTCCCCGTCGCCGCCGTCTGGAGTGTCCGCTTACGTGTTGCGTCATCAGAAGTTCATTGTAGTATTTCAGTTCATTACTCTCATGGATCAGCTGTGGGACTATCATGTTACACTGTTCGCTGCCTGTTGTTTTGCATGTTTTATCCAGATATGTTGTTACTTTTTCAAACGCCTGCATACCTTCCCAATATGGAGACATGTTATAGAATACCACTAGGACCCAACTGTCTTTTATGAGGCTAATTCTGGATATTGGGTCAAAGTAGAAAGATTGGTTAACGTTTAATGTTGTTATATTATAGCTGCAGTTTGCAATGCTGCAGATTGACATAAAAAAGGTTAGTGCCATGGCGACATACGATAACGTGCTAAGTGTCGCTTTTCTTGTTCCGTTCCTGTTCTTCCGGTTCTCAAAGCTCTGTTCAGCTGGTTTGTCTGTTTCATTTGAACTGTTTTGTTTGTCATCTGTTTTGATTTCTACTGGCAATAGAGAAAGTTTGACTACTGGTCGTTTTATGATGCCATTTTTCGTTTTCAATGATACCACCCTGACATAACCATCGTTACCGGGATGCAGATCTATCACTCGGCCCATAATCCACCTTCCAGCTGGAATGTTGTCCTCGTGTACGACCACCATGTTGCCTATTTTTAAGTTTTCTTGAGGTTTATACCACTTTTCTCTCGCTGTTAATTGACTCAAATATTCATTCCTCCATTTTTGCCAAATCTGTTTAAAAATGTTTGTTGTTAAATGCCATCTTGTTCTAGCATCCTCCTTCGTCTCAATCACTGTTAAGTCGGATCTTCCCGTTAAGAAATGAGCCGGTGATAAATAATCCAGATCTTCAATGTCTTCTGTAAGCGAACATAACGGCCTCGAGTTCAGACACGCTTCCAGTTGTGTTAGTACAGTTGTGAACTCTTCGAACGTTAGTCTTTGTTCACCAACCACTCTTTTCAGGTGGAACTTCAGACTGCGGACGGCTCTTTCCCACAGCCCGCCAGCGCTTGGCCAAGACGGAGCGTTGAAATGCCATTGTATGTTCATTTCAGCGATTTCTGCCTGGCAACTATCACCGAAAACTTGTTCTAATTGATTGTACTCCTCTTGCAGCAATCTATTAGCTCCGATAAAATTAGTTCCTTGGTCACTATACAAGTGATGTGGTGTTCCTCTCCTGGCCGTCATTCTCTTAAGTGCAGCTAAGAATGCTGAACTGGTAAGGTCAGACACTAATTCCAAATGAACAGCTTTCGTGACCATGCATATGAATACTGCCACGTAGCCTTTCAGTGTTCTCACCCCTCTCCCCTTGTTTGCCTTAATGTTTACAAAACCGGTGTAGTCCACCCCAGTATGGTAGAATGGTGGAGCGGGGTTGGTTCTAGCTGCAGGAAGGTCACCCATCAATTGGTATTGTTTCCTTGCTTCATACTTCCGGCAAGTTACACAATTCCTTAACTGTTTTTTGGTTGTACTGTATCCGCTTGTTATCCAGTATTGTTGTCTGAGAGTAGCTAAAGTCAGTCGAGGACCCCCATGGAATGTTAACTGGTGAGCCTCTTCTATGAGTAGCTCCGCTAGTCGACTTTTGTTGGGGATTATTTTCGGATGTTTCATTTCGTCGCTCATGGTCGCGTTCCTTAAACGTCCTCCTACTCGGAGAAAGCCGCTTTTATCGACGAAAGGATTTAAATTCAATAAGTTGCTGTTTGTTGCAACATTTCCATTTTTGTTTAGCATTTCTATGTCTGACGTAAATGCTGTACTTTGCACTCGTTTTATAATAGCTGTTTTGGCTTTTCGCAGTTCTAGTAGTGTTAGGTACTTCGGTAAATGTTTACGTTGCGACTTTGGCGTCAATGCCCTCAGTACCCATGCTAAGACACGAGTTATTTTTATAAACGAATTATGTTGTAATAATAAAGTATCTATTATACTATTATTATTAATGTCTTGAACCGCGTTTACCAATTTTGTCCTTTTCATCTCTTCGTCTGTTTGGTAGATAAGCGGTTTTTGTTCTTTTTCTGCGTCATAGGAGGCTAGCCATGCTGGTCCCTTCCACCATAAAGGATGTTGTAGTAGTTGGAGCGCTGTTATACCTCGGCTGGCACAGTCAGCCGGGTTGTCTCCCGATTTCACATATTGCCAGCAGCTTTCCGGCATTATTTGTTTTATAGATTTGATTCTATTAGCAACGAATGGTTTCCAACGTGCTGAATCACCTTGTAGCCACCCTATGACCACCATAGAGTCACACCATCCGTAGATTTCTAACGGACAACTAATACTCTGTTTGATTTTGTTGATGAGCTTAGATAGTAGATAAGCACCACAAAGCTCCATTCGTGGCAATGTTACGCTCTTTTTACTTGGTACAAGTTTTGACTTTGCTGCAACTATAACTGTTTCTTGTTGGTGTTTGTTTCGTGCGTATACTACGCACGCATACGCGTCAATTGACGCGTCGCAATAGCCGTGCAATTCGATGACGTCATTCTCGTTGCTTAATATCCATCGAGGAATCTTACAATGTTTAATGTTGTCAATATCCGTAGTCAATTTGACCCATTCATTATGTATGTCATCTGACACCTTATCATCCCACTGTAGGTCTTGTTTCCATAATTTTTGAAATAATAATTTTAGTTTTGTGGATAGGGGTGTCAGCCAACCAAGTGGATCATATAATTTTGATATGTCGGATAGTAAGCTCCTTTTAGTTGGTTTCGGTATTGTTTGGGAAAAGTCGCAACGGAATGTAAATTGATCTCCTCTTGGATTCCAGCACAAACCTAAGGTTTTCAGCATGTCATCATTTTTGAATTTATAAACGAAATCTTCTTGACTTGTTGGTATGTTCCCCAATAATTCCTGGCTGTTGGATGACCATTTGCGAAGATTAAATCCTCCTGATTTCAAGAGCTGAATTAAATCATCTATTGATTTTTTACCCTGTTCTATGTTGTAGCAGCCGTGTAACAGATCATCCATATAAAAACTGTTTTCCAGGACAGAAGCCGCTTTTGGAAACTTGCTTCGTTCATCTGCCGCCAACTGTTTTAATGTCATAATTGCTAAAAACGGTGCGGCCTTTGTTCCGTATGTTACCGTGTTTAATTGATACACTTGAATAGGTTGTGTTGGTGACTCACGCCACACTATTTTTTGTAGATGTTGATCGATGGGGTTAACTAAGATTTGGCGGTACATCTTCTCGATATCCGCTGTGAAGGCAAAGGGATATTGTCTCCATTGAAGTAGTAACGCTTGTAGGTCTTTTTGTAGATTGGGCCCTTTGAGCATGACGTCATTTAAGCTGTATTTAGTGGATGTTTTGGCGGATGCGTTGAAGACCACACGAAGCTTTGTTGTTGAAGATTCTTCTCTCTGTACGCCATGGTGAGGCAAGAAGCATTCGAGTGTTATGTTATTGATTTTCTGTTCCGGTTTCATGTGGCTCAACGCAGCATATTCCTTCATGAAGTCCTTGTATTTTTCGGCTAGTGCTGGTTGTTTTTCCAAACGGCGTTCCAAATTCTTTAGCTGAGCAATAGCCATAGGTTTGGAAGACCCCAGCTGCTGTTTTAATTCTTCTTTCAGCGGTACTCTGACTTCATAGCGACCCTGACTGTTTCTTTTTGTTGTTTTTGTGTAGAAGTTCATGCAGTCCTGTTCTTCTACGGATAAGTTTGAAGGTTCTGAAATTTCCTCAACTTCCCAAAATTTCTGAATCTCTTCGGTGTTGTTTAGAACTACGTTACATTGATACGTTTTTACGTTACCGCACAGTAACCATCCCAGCTGTGTTTGTTGAGCCATCGGCTGTTGGGCCTGTTCTCCTTTTATCATACCGCCTAGCATAATGTTAGCATAAATGTCCGCTCCGAAAAGCAAGTCAACTGGTCGACTTTTGTAGAATTCCGGGTCTGCTAAGTTAATGTTTTTTAGGTAAGTCCAATTTGGTTTCGCGAATGTTTGATTTGGCAGACTTTTAATGAGTTCGTTCATGATGAGCACATCAGCTTCGAATTCGAAGTCGTTATACATTGAAGTACATCCTATGCTTATCATCCCTTTAGAATTGTTCTCCTTTTGCCCCACTCCAAAGATGACTCCTTTGCATCGTCGTCTCTTTATACCTAACATCTGAGCAGCTTTCTCAGTTATTAAAGATATCTGGGACCCTTGATCGATCAGGGCGCGCATGGTTTGGTAAGTTCCATCCACACTTTTGACCTTTATCAGAGCAGTCGCTAGCAATATCTCCGCCTTCTCTGCTTGAGAAGCATTCGTGGTACCCGTCACGGGTTCATTGCGCTTTGCTTTCGGTTGTTCTACGTTGTTGCCGCTTGACGACAGCGTTAATGAGTTTCCTAATTTTGCGAATGCATCATGTAAAATGGTGTTATGTTTATCTTTGCATCTTCGACATGTTAAGTTAGAGGTGCATTGATTTCCGAAATGGCTAAATAAACAATTCGTGCAAAGTTTTAATTTGGTTGCAGTTTTTAACCTTTGGTCGTCACTCATTTTTAAATATGTTTTGCAATTATAAATGCCGTGTTGGTTTTCGCAAAGAGGGCATTTTATGTTTGACGTGTGCATCGATTTCACAACTGTTCTATTTCCGTTACCTTTGTTGTTTGAATCGTGGTAATTAATTCTCTTATTGTTCGATGTTGAATTTGAATGATTGTTTTGATGAGATGAAGTCTTCGAGGGTACACTATCTTTACGGCGAACTGTTTCCAGGGAGGTAAATTTTGTTTCCAAAAAATCTAAGAACTCTGATAGAACCGGTAGCTCTTTCGAATTCTTCAGCGACTCTATGTAGTCCGTGTATGTTTCCGTATCTAGTTTTTGACCTAGAATATGTACGATCATTGGATCCCACGATGTGGTGTCAACTCCCAAGTTTTTGATGGCGTTAAGACATTCCAGCGTCGTGTCATGCATTCGCTTAATCTGCTGTAGCGACAGTTGTTGTATGTTTG
Organism: Polia nebulosa; assembly: GCA_951329385.1. Classification (NCBI taxonomy): domain Eukaryota; kingdom Metazoa; phylum Arthropoda; class Insecta; order Lepidoptera; family Noctuidae; genus Polia; species Polia nebulosa. The sequence goes on along the minus strand of OX589600.1, from coordinate 11,772,014 downwards.
GCAGGCCTAACAAGATGTTCATATGAGACGAGAATATTAGTTTTTTGTTATCATACCTGTTGGTGAGAATATTCCAGCACACCAAATAGTTATCAGTACTTATCGCTAGATGTTGTATGAGTTTCTCTGCTTCTCCACGAACTTTACCCTTTAAATACTGCATCTTTTGGCCGCTTGATAATGAGGGGTTGTTATGTATAACTTCCGTAAATAGATCTCTAAACGACACCCATTGGTTGTAGTTGCCGTTGAAGTTCGGTATCTCAAGTTGAGGTGTTGATTTTTCCCTGTGTGCTACTGACCACATTTTCGTGTTAATAGCCCTTTTCAGGTTGTTGAACTTTTTCTCGTACTTATCGTACATGTTGCTGTATTGTTCATTCTCTCCCTCCAATTCAATCTCGATATCCCAATGTATTAAGTCGATAGCTGACCATCTAGCCTGTAGTGACCTTAATACGTCCTCAAATTCCCACTTATCGGAGATAGAGTCCACATCTATGTTTGCGGTTGTACGCACAAAAGCTTTAAAATTGGCATACTGTTTTTTCAACAAACCGTCTAGCTTGTTGTTTGGTTCCCTGTTCGCTGTGTGAGATGGTGGGTCGCTCAGCTGCCTCGAGAAGCTCGGTCCCGCCTCCTCTTCTGGTACCCCTTCTGCACGCCTACTTGACGCCGAGGGTGATCGGTCGCGACATGTTGTTTGCTCATCTGTTGTCAGACTTCCTGTTTTCCAGATCCGCTGATACTGTTGGTTAATCAACGCCTTGGTTGACTCATACACCTTACTCGTCTTCTCGTACTCTCGGCTGGTAAAATAAGTATCAGTTTTACTTACCTCGCTCTCAATTCGCTCATGGTTAATTTTGTACTCGTCCCAATAGCTCTCCAAGGTGTTAAGCTTCCGCTTAAAGTAGTCCACTGTTTTCCTATCAGCACTATCCTTCTTCAAGTTAATGCCAAGTTTTATGATGCTATCATAGATCATTGATTGCGTCTCAATGAGTTCCGCCATTGTCATAGGATGTTAAAAAATGCCGCCCTTACTGACTATAAATAAGGAAATTTATTACTTGTATTCTCCGTTGTTGGTACTCAGCCTCTGCTGCTATTGCACTGCTCTGCTCCAATGTTTGATCCGACAGCCCCACGACGTACACACTATTTCTTATTACGATAGTTCAGACCTCGCACACCGAAATTCTGAATTACCAAAATTACGCGACGCGAGATCCGGCTCGAAGGACCAAATTATGTCGGGGTACGTAACAAGGTGTCGGTGTTTTTGAGGAGAAACAAATGTTTATGTTGAACACTATTTATTGAGTTACTCTCACACTGTTCTTAATGTTAAATGAAATGTTGATGAATGTTAGAATACACCCGGCTAACGCGGTTTACCAAAGTGCACTGACTTTTAAGTTAACTTAAAAGTATTAAGTGTGTTGTAACAAAGAAATGAAATAAGGTCAACGCGTCACGGCGGTATTTGCTAACTCATGTGTTCGGTGAAAACACCGAACAACATCTGCTCCACATCAGTTTGCTCTGAGTGTGGCTGTACGCGCACCCTAACTCCCGTTTTAATGTAGAACGCTACTCCTCCGCCTCGTCCCTTGCGAATAGTCGCCCCGGAACCTTAGGCGCGCGTCCCTCCTCCTCAGGTCTCAGCCACGTTTCGTTGATCGCCATTATATCCACTGAGTGTTGTGACATGGCAATAAGAAACTCATCCTGATTTGTTGCCAGAGAGCCCGCATTGAATAATCCAAATTTTAATCATTTTGATTTAGTCATGTTATGTAAATAGTAATGGCTGTATAATTGTATTTATATAGTAAAAGTAATGGTAGTATTTTATTCATATATGTATTGTAGTAATTTTGTTTATTCCCTTTACATAAGTAATCTTTGTACGTATATAGTCCTAGCAGTAATAGTGATAATAAATAAATAATATAATATAAAACTGTGTTTCCCTGAAAATAATGCTCCCAATCATAAACTGAAAATAACATATAACTAAGGTTTGTAAATAATGTTGTTGTGTAGATAATAATATGTGTAAATAGTATAACTATGTTCCTCATATTATTGCAGTACTCACTTTTACATTGCCACTTCCCCAGATCACGACAGATGCGACACACCATACTCAATAGACATTCACAACTAGAGAGACTATAAACTAATACAAAAAAATATACAGCATCAAACAAAGATTTATTTGTAAGTCTCCGTGAATGGTCCAATAATCTGCAGAATGTCTTCCACAGATGCAATCCTGTGAGTGTGTTCTCCAGGCTTTTGCCGGACCAGGATGCGACCACGCTTCGTCCATACGAACCGCCATCCATGAATCCCTGCAGCGGCCCTTGTTTGGCGAAACAACTACTAATTCAACTTTGTCAGTCTCTCATTGACAAAGAATCGTGCGGGCTTCCCAGAGAGTCCGAGATTCTCTGTGGTAGCTTCACGTCGCACTCGAGCGCCCTTCAACACGGCGTCACGCAGGTCACGTCGAGCTAGAGGCACCATAATAGCGCGAGGGCGGGGCTCTGTTGACGTTATGGGGCTTGTCGCTTTTATGTGTCTGCCGCCAACTCGCTCCGCGCCCAGGATGTCGCCATCCTCCAAAGATACTCCTAGCTTTGTGGCAATTAGATGGAACAGGTCTGTTGGGTTTTCCGCTTGCGACTCAGGTACAGACTGTTGTCAACATTATCTGACCCACCCTAAAATCAAACGACTTTGGACCCTCTGCCCTGTAACATTAAGGTTTATTTAATTTATATGAGCTTATCACACAAGTGCACGAGGACTTGATGAACAAAAATACAATAATAACACAGATACTCAAATTAAATTTGATCTTTAACACGTAACGTTAAGGTAAACCCACCCAACATAGTCGGAGCCACCGGCATTATATATATTTTTGTTAAGCTATTTTAATCATTATCTCGTTAACATTAAAGTTGAAAAGCTTTTAAATCACACTACATAATTACAACCCAATCTTTAATTTCGCGTATTACCAACTAGTTCTTGTGGCTTAGCGGTTTGATGCTGGATTGACGACGAACAGCATGTGGGTTCGAAAACACGGTCCACCTATACATCAGTTTATTTTTTAATTTGTTTTCATTTCTACAATATTGCTTGCAATATTAAAGAACGACCAATATGATTTTCGGTTTAGGCGCATTAGGGCTAATTCTCATTTTGGCAACCGACTCGCTAATGGACTACTTCTCATTATGGCCACTTCTCATTTTGGCTACTTCTGATTAGGGCTAATTTCTCACTTGGGCTACTTCTCACTCGGGCTACTTGTCTCTCGGGCTACATCTCACTAGGGCTACTTCTCATTAGGGCTATTACTCATTAGGGCTACTTCTCAAAATTTGGGAATGTTTATTGAAATAAGTACTGTCTTTATGTATATAAACATGTTTATTCATTCATAAGAGTGGTGGCAGAAGGCTCAACAATCAACATTAATTGAACCAATGTAATAGATAAGTATACAATATTATAAGTATTACTTCTTGTAATTACTTTAGTCTGGTTTGAAATTAACATTTATTTATTTATTTATAACATACACAAAAATCAATAGTTAAAGGATAGGTAAACATTTCTAGGTGTCACTTCTTTTAATTACTTTAATTTCAATAATATCAACATAAATCCACACAATAATAAACAAACAATATTAATTAGGTATATCTAGTCAAATATGAACGTGCAAGACTTGTTAAAAAAATATACACTTCTGGACACATTTCTATTGGCCCACCTTAGAGTTTAGGTTTCGATGGCCCCTACCGAAATATGATTGCTAGATTGAACAAAAACTGTTGATGCAGTTTTAAACCTGATACATTTTACCATCTTTTTCGATCGTATTGTTTTAAATTTGAATTCAGAATATCATACGACATGGAGCTACGCCTAACAAGTCGGATATGCGCCTTGTTAAAGGCAATTGATTTTTGAATAAAAAACATGTTTTATCAAATAAAGGTTTAATTTAATAACGCGTGTTGCCTCCATGGGCATCTACCACAGCTTTCATACGATTAGGCATAGAGTTTATCAACCGCTCTATGAAATTTTGAGGGATCATCTCCCATTCCTCTTCTATGGCAGTTTTCAACTCCTGCATCGTCTGGGCAACTGGCTGACGAGCCCTAACACATCTTTTTAGCTCGTCCCACATGTGCTCAATGGGGTTCATGTCTGGGCTTCTGGCTGGCCAGTCCATAACTGTGATGTTCACATCCCGAAGATATTCCCTGACGATGCCGGCCGCATGGGCTCTTGCATTATCATGCATAAAAAGGAAATTTGGGCCCACATAGTCCGCGTATGGTATCACGTGAGGTTCTAAGCACTCACGAATGTACCTTTCAGCATTTAATGTTGGCAGCCGTGGTCCTGTAACAACCTCAAGTTGAGTTTTGCCGCTCGCGGATATACCGCCCCAGACAGTCCATGAGCCACCGCCATAAGCAACCCTCTCTTCAAAGCAGCATTGTGCGAAACGCTCTCCCTTACGTCGGTAGACCTTCTTCCTTCCATCATTGCCATGTAACACAATTTTAGACTCATCAGAAAAGAGTACACGGCTCCAATCTTGCAGTGTCCAATTTAAATGACTGCGTGCGAAATGAAGGCGCGCTGTTCGGTGGGCTCGCGTAGTTTGGGCCCATTAGCTGGCTTGTGTGGTACCATATCGCGTTCTTTTAACCTTCTCCGAACAGTTCGAGCACTCACAGATACTCCGTGGAAGTCGCGAAGTTGGTTTAGTATCTCAATGGAGGTAAGGTGACGATTTCTCAAGCTGGTCGTCACGATGGTTCGATCCTGCCTTTCAGTTGTGACCCGAGATCGTGGCCTTCCTTGGCGACGAACAAAGCCGCCAGTCTCTAGGTACCTCCGATAAACATTTCGGACCGCAGATCGACTTAAATTAAGTTGAGCACTCACGTTTCTTTGGCTGTGTCCGGCCTGAATAAGTGCCACAGCTTGGGCGGCGACTTCAGGTGAAGTATCCATAGATTATTGATAGAACCTCACCTTAATGTTAAGAATAAGTAATGTTTGTTGCAAAACCAAAGATGTCAATCACTTTTTCAAGAATTAAATCCAAGTAAACCAATAAAACCAAGTTTTCTTAGTATTCGATTGTTTGATATCAACAAACAGGCTCCAAATTGTCTTTTTTTTCTTTAAATTCTGTGTTCGAAATTCAAAAAAAGACTATTGAATGAAATTGTGAATGTGCCAGGTTCAAAACTGCATAAAAACTTTTTGCTCGACCTAATATAAAATTTTAGCTAGGACCAAACGAAACTAAAAATACAAGGTGGGCCAATAGATGTGTCCAGAAGTGTATTTATTTAATTAAAAAATACACGTGTGCTCAGCATGAGCATTATAATAAGAAGAACATTTAAATCTAAGTTACATGGGCTTATATACTAGTGGAGAGGTTTGCATGTGTGTATCTGTGGCTGGACCTCACAGTGGGTCAGCAACAGGAAGTCGCTGGTATGTCAGATCATACTTCTAATTGTTTTGGCCATCATTGCTTGGTAATTTATTATAAACATTCAGGGCTACCTGGAAGACGTGGGTGGCATGGCGTGATCTTAGTTTACCAAAACAGTTCGGTGTATATGCTGGCTATGCATAACTCCTCCCTCCGTAAGAGCAAAATCACCATCCGAAGGTGCATCACGAGGTTGATGATTTTGTTTAAGCTTACGCATTAATGTACTTCTATAGCGATACACGATAACTAAAATTAGTACAAATACTAAAATAACGTAAATTACAATAGTTCCTATGCTAACACTGTGCACATTCACAAAATGATTTTCACTATTTTTCACTTCACTCTTGTCCGTTAATGCATGCGATAGAAACTGTAAGTTTTCCAAATCAATCTCATCTAGACTGATAGTTTTACATAGTGTGATGTCTTTTGGTGGTATAATACTGGGCAGATGAATTGATGGTGAGCTGCGGAAGACAACTTCTCCTGATTGAAGGCGGCGTCTTCTTAATGTGCTGGTCCCGAGTTTTACCTCACACGCATTGTTAAGGGTTAGGATGTATGTGCCCATAATGTCGTGCTGGCTCCTGTCGTTGTTGCAGTTTTCAGTCAGGTATGTAGGAAAACCTGCGAAAATAATCCTAGAGTCCGGATGTATGGACTTTATTTTAACGTCAGATGCGTTGACGGGAAGAGGCAGGCACGATGTTATTTTCGTAGAAAAGGTCATCAAATCTTTGATGCATTTATTAGAGAGCGATACTACTTTCGACCCTTTCGCAAGGATATGGGAATGTTTAGGGGTAATTAGGAAAGATAAATCAAGGTGGGGATTATACATAGGGAAAGGATGTAAAGTGTAATAATTATAGACATCTAATTGGACCGTTGGTACTGACATAATAAAAGTTATTTGTTTGCCTTTTACATAAGCTTTGATGTCAATACAATGTTCAATATTAACTAAGTTTTCATTGGTAACAGGGAAAGCTAGCTTATCTGTTTTTTCGATGTCTCTAAGAATAGTAATTAGTTCAGTGGTATCTAATATAGATTGATGTAATACATTAACTCTACTAAACGCTAATGCTGTCTCCACTTCATCTAAGCGGGTTAATAATATTTGAAAGTTTTCAAAAAGTTTTTTGTTTTTTTTTTGAAAGTTTCTTAGTTTTACTGGCTTTATTTTGGACAGCTACCGTATTTCTTTTAACTTCGTCTATAACTATCGCTTTTTGGTATCTAGGCTTATCTTTGCTACGTCTGGTATTAACTCCTTTCATATAAATTTCATCTCCCTTTTTAATGTCGAATTGTTTTTCACCGCCGCGTTTTTCTTTGGTTTTTTCTTTGGACTGTATCATTTTATCAGTTAAGTAATTATATAAATATTTAGTACGCTTAACCTTTTAGTTAGCAAGTAAACAAAATCCGTATTTTACTTTTGGAAAAACATACGTTAAAAATACTCAACGTTGCGATGTATTGAAAAAAGTAGGTGATAAAATTAACGTTGAGTATTTTCAACGTCGCGATATAGGTAGGTTTTGAGACTTTTATTAAATAAACACTTATTCACAATTATCACGCATTTATTATAAAAAAATAAAATTTAAAAAGACATAAAAAGAACAATCAGTCATTAATATTATAAAAATGAACGAATCACCTAAAAGGTATCTACTGTAATACATGGTAGTTGTAAAAACAGTTTCTTTTAGAGACAAAACAAAGCCGTAAGTTACATTTTGTACAATTCACATTTGTATAACCCGTTTTACAGAATTTGCAACGCCCATAGGATAAAAATGTAGGCCAGTGCCCTGTGTTGTCATACCTGACTGAATCAGGAGGTCTTGGAGCAAAAGTAGTTTGTATGTGCTGCTTGGCATTGTCCACTTTTTCGTTATTTTGTCTTATTCGGTTTTTGTGTAACAGTTCGTTTACAATTTGAACTCTAAACTTTTTCAAGCTAAGACATTTTTTTTGCATCTGGGCTTTCCCTTCTATATAATAACCAGGCATTGTTTACGCATATGTCAAGAGTCTGGGAGAAAATCGCCATGTACCATCTTTTGGTTTTGAAAGCAGATCTGTACAATGCAATCAACATATCTGCCAAGTCTACGCCGCCCATGTGAGCGTTATATTCCTTTACTATTCGAGGACAATTCACTTCAATCTTAGCTTTACTTTCTTTGCAGTATCTTTGAATTTTCCCCAACGGATAAGAGTCAACAAATGAACTTGCTAGAGTGACCACTTTGTTATCCAACCATTTTACAACAGTTATTTTATTGGTATTGCAAACGACCTGTTTACTTGTACCTCTACCTTTGTTGGACAATTGCTTGTCAGTCAACATTTTACTTTGACAACCTCGCAGGCGATTGGCTTTTATAGTTCCAAGGCTAAAAATTCCGTACTCTTCGCGTAAATGATGAATCAACTCTAAAGAAGTAAAAAAGTTGTCAAAGTACACTGTTGCCGGCTTTGCTTCTATTGTCTGACAGAGCGCCAAAACAACTTTCGCTCCAAGACCTAAACTATTTTCATAGTCTGTGAAAGTGTTATTCCGGAAGGTGTCCTCTCCAGCGCGCAGCGTAAGGAATAAAATCGTATACTAGCCCAGATACGCCAGCTCTCACAAATATTTTAAACGCCCATTTTTTGGGCTTTTTCGGTAAGCATTGACGTCTACTGCCTGCCCTAGTACCTTTATAGGGCACCATCATTTTGTCAATACTGTATCTACCTTCTTCTTTAAGTTTTAGGCAATTGCGTCTCACCATTTCTAAAAGTGGCCGAACTTTAAAATAGCGATCATTATTCATGTCCAAGTTGTCCACAAAATGAAGATGTTTTCTGATTTTTTCATACATTTTGACTGACATGATATCTGCGATCGGGGGATATCTTAATTCGCGACTCCAATAATCCTTATAAGATGGCATTTGTACTACGCCCATCATAAGAGTAATGGCTAAAAAGTCCCGTATATTATCATTAGAGACATTTTCGCATTTGGCAGCATCATTTTGTACTGAATATAGGTTTGTATGATCTGTAATCAAATTAATAACATCTTCTGAAAAAAAAATTGTAGAAGTAGTCTAAAGGGGACATGGTACTTGAATCAATCGGAACATCAAGTACAGGTTCGATATGTGCTACATGTCTAAATTTACCAGTTTTCCATTTGAATAACAACGGTTTTCTCACATACTTTTTTATTTTCTTAGCAACAATTATGGGTGTTGTATTTGCTCGCCTCTTGGAACGTGTCGCTGAAGATACATTTGCAGGAACTTGTGAGGATAAGACAGATGAAACTTGAGGTGATAAAATAGACGAAACTTGAGGTGATAAAATAGATGAAACTGACTGGAGAACTGGAAGTTGATGTGATGTTTTATCTGGAGGGAACATGTTATTCATGACGGGTGTCAATGGAACAGTTTCTTCATCGGATAAGAAAGGCGTGGGAGACTCATTTCTAGAACTATCAAGGTCCAAGTCATTAAGTGATGAAGGGTAGTAGGGAGCTAGAATAAGAGTTTGCACGTTTTTTCGTCCTGTCTTCAATTATAACTTCATCGTCAGAACTGGTACTGCTATTGTCTGACGGAGCATTCTCTGGAGGAACTAGTGCCATAATTTTGCGTGTTCTTTGCCATATTGGCTTAGTCTGAAGCAAGCAAAAAAAAAACCATGCAAACCACACCCAAAGCATGACAAAACACAAATATATAAAATAAAAACTTTTTTCCAAAAAAATAGAACCGACTTCCAAAAAAAGTGCAAAATAACTTTAATTTCGGAAGTCGGTGTTCCTGTTTTGTGTCTTTGTTTTTTGACACCGACTTCCGAAATTAAAGTTATTTTGCACTTTTTTTGGAAGTCGGTTCTATTTTTTTGTAAAAAAGTTTTTTATTTTTCACTTTTTAGTTGTGGCTCCCCATTAAACTGTGTTAACAATTCATAGACACACGATAGCAGCAATCGCGGTTGATTTGCTGTCAATTTTTGAAGAGTTCCGTTGTCTGTCTCCGAAACCCATCATCAGATCTTTTTGAAATTTAAATGGGACCATTTCGGAATAAACCCCTTTCGAACAAAAAAAGAATTTTGCAAATCTGTCAATATATGACGAAGTTATGCCCGAACATACATAAAAAAAAAAAAAAAATACAAACATCCGAATTGATAACCTCCTCCTTTTTCGAAGTCGGTTAAAAATGTTAATATAAATACATGCTAAGAAAATTGTTAGCAAAGCCGCAGTGTTGAACATGCTCAACATACATATTACGAAGTACTTTACTGATTACGTCGCAACGTTGAGAATGTTCAACGTATTACTTTATGAACTCTATTCTCGTAAGTTAGTCAATAAAATGAAGTTATTTGTAATCATAATACTAAAATGGCTTTCTAAAAATAAAATACCGAAGACCACTATCAGAAAAAACTCGCAAAAATATTTTTTATAGAATAAAATTACCTGCAATCCGCGAAGTCGCTGCGACCGTGACGCCATTTTGTACAACACTGACGTAAAATGCGTTCAGAAATGTCAATTTTTTTTTTTACGTTTACGTTTAGTTATTCGTTGTAGGCATTAAATAAAAGTTTATAAAAAGTAACTAATTTTTTATCAATTTTTTTTTTAAGTGAACGTTGAGCCGGCTTGTCATTGCGAGCTAAAGGGTTAACATGGTCCTTTACTAACTGCTGGGTGTAGCTCTTGCTAAAGTCTACTGCAAAGGTACTTGAGGCGTCAGTATGTCCAAAGACTACTTCAAACGGTGTTAAGCCAGTAGCTGAATGAATAGACTGGTTGTAGGCCATTATAGCATACATCATGACAGATGCGGCGTCGGTTATTTTCCTCTCATACTTCGCTAGTCTATAAATTTCTGTAATAGTAGAATGGAATCCTTCTACTAGTCCCATAGAGTTTGGGTTATGAGGCGTACTAATGTGTAGATCTATTTTGTAAAAGGATATTTCTTTTAATAAATGGTTATTAAATTCTGATCCTGGATCTGAGCTAATTTTTAATGGCACACCATATATGGAGAAATACTTTATTAGTGTCCTTATAACTTCCGGTGTAGATCTATTAGGTACTTCAAATGCTTGACCTAACTTACTGAATGCGTCTATGATTGTAAGGAAATAAGTTCCTTCTATTGAGAATATGTCTATGAATAATTCTTGAAAAGGTTTTGTTTGAGTTAATTGTAGTTCGGGTTTTATTGGTTTTCTGTCATATTTCATTTGCTTACAAAGTTCGCATGAGTTGATGATACAAGCTACGGTGTTTTCTAAATTGTTCCAGTAGTAAGTTCTTTTTCAATGGGCTACGGTTTCTTTGATACCATGTTTTTCCAATATGATATTTCAGGATTATTTCACGTTGTTCATTTTCGTCTTCAACGTAAACAACTCTTTCAGTGCACTCATAGATGCTTATCGCGTCTTTTTTTAAATAAGGTTGTAATAATGTTTGAAAATTCTTTACGGTGGCGTTCGCCTTCAAAATAGATGTAATATTTTATTTTGGGGCGGATATATTCTTTTAAGAATTCTTTTATTAACTCTGGTTTATCTATTGGTATGTGTACTTCGAACACCTTTTGCTTATGTCTAGATAGGTTTTTAACGCTACATTCATTTTTATGCCAAGTGTATACAAGAATTTGATTGGGTTTTGTATCTATGGCTTCCTTTAATATCGGGATATCAGAGGAGTCTGTATTGTCTTCTGAATGGACGGTTACTAAAGAAGGAGAGTCTGCTCTTTCAGAGGCTGTGACTGTTTCACTTCCTATTGATGGTACTGAATAAGGTGACTTAGGTCTGTTTTCAGAGTTTCTGGATGAAATAGTAATATTATCATCTTCGTCTGATGAGATGACAATGGTCTTCAGACCATCGGTGTTCACTATCATTGAGACATCGTCTAAGGCGTTGACTTTAATTCTAGACAATGCATCTGCATTGCTGTTTTGTTTACCGGGTTTATATTTAATTTCGTAATCGTATTCAGATAGTCTAAGTCTCCATCTCGTGAGTCTACTTCCTGGCTCTTTAATTGATTTTAACCATACCAATGGTCTATGATCGCTTAGTATTGTAAACTTTTTACCGTATAAATAAGGTCTAAAATATTTGCATGCCCAAACAACTGCTAAAAGTTCTTTTTCTATAGCGCTGTAGCGCGTTTCGGCGTCATTAAGAGTTCTACTTGCGAAAGCTATTGGTTTATCGCTACCAATTGGACCTTGAGATAAGACTGCTCCTAGTGCAAAGTGGTTTATCGCTACCAATTGGACCTTGAGATAAGACTGCTCCTAGTGCAAAGTTAGATGCATCCGTTGTTAAAAGAAAAGGTTTTTCAAAATCAGGGAATTGTATTAATGATGCATTGGTAAGTAATTCTTTGCACTTTTCAAATGCGTTAACAAACTCTTGAGTTATGGTTACTTTAGTTTTCTTTTTAAGGCAGTTTATCATAGGTTGTGTTATTTTAGAGAAATCTTTTATGAATTTACGATAGTATCCTACTAAACCTAAGAAACTCTTTATCTCTGTTGGTGTTCTAGGCAAAGGGAATTTTAACACAGCTTTAATTTTATCATTATTTGGATTTAGAGCGTTTTTGGTTATTGTGTGTCCTAAATATAACACTTCTTTCTTAAGAAATTCGCATTTGTCAAGGGTTACTTTGAGATTCGTTTGTCTAAGTCTATCGAATATTTTTCTTAGTTTTTCTATGTGTTCCTGAAGGCTGGTTGAATAATCAATAATATCGTCTAAATAAACAAGACAATGTATGCCTTGTAGTCCACAGAGTACATTATCCATTGCTCGTTGGAAAGTAGCTGGGGCAGTCTTTAAACCAAAGGGCATACGTGTAAATTCGTAATGTCCTGACTGTGTAGTAAATGCTGTTTTCGGTTGGTCCTCTTTTTCTACCTCCAGCTGATGATAACCACTAGCTAGGTCTATTGTAGTGAAATAAGAGGCTTTTCCTAGCCTATCAAACAAGTCCGTAATGTTTGGTAGTGGGTATTTATCATCTATCGTTATTTCGTTGAGTCGCCTATAATCTATAACCATCCGAAACTTTTGTTCACCTGAGGCGTCCATTTTCTTGGGAACTATGTGTACAGGGGCACTCCAAGGTGAGTGTGATTCTGTGATTACTCTATTTTCTAAAAGCTTATCTATTTGCTTCTGTATTTCCTCATTTTGACTAACGGCGTCTATATGGGTATGTAAATTGGATCTTCGTTCTTTGTACGAATCTTATGTTTAACTTGGTTAGTAAAAGATAGAGGTATGTGTTCACAATGGAAGATGTCTTTATACTCGGTACATAGGTTAATTATTAATGATTTTTCTTCTATGTTTAGGTGATCAAGCCGTAACTTATTTAAGTTTTCATCTAATATTTTTTCTAAGTCAGAGTTGTGGTTTAAATTATGAACTAGGCAATTATCTGCTAAATCGTGTTTTATGCTGTGGACCTGAAATGGTTTTTTAAATGTTATAGTCACCTCAGTGTCGGTAGTTTTCTGGATGATGGTTTGAGCTAAGGAGTCTACGCAGTTAACTAAAGCGTCAGGCATACGAACTCCTGGGCAGAATTCTATGTGGTTTAAAATTGCATTTCCATTGTTCAACATCGTTGGCACTTTAACGCGTGTTTCCGATCTAGGTGGTATTACTATCTGATAAGCTGGGTTATATAAAATAGGAATTTCTGTTGTATTTGTTCTTAAGACCTGATTTTTCATGTCTATGGTAGCTTCTAATTCTTTTAATAAATCGGATCCGATAAGGCCGTTAGACGCTTTGTCTACGTTGTATATATAAAACTTATGATGAATATCGGTGTTAAAAGTGTTCGTTAAGGGAATGTATGCGACTTCGCTATGCTTGCTACGTCCATGTGTACTGATTACTTCAAATGGTTCCTCACTCTTGCAATATTGGAAGTACTGGTCGGCTAGTTCAGCGTTAATAAAAGATCGTGTACTACCTGTGTCTATTAGAAAAATTGCTTCCATTTCTGGTAAATAGATATGTGGTAACCTAAGGCCACTATAATTTAAATTTATTACTTCTATTTCTGGTCTGATTGGTCTATTGTAGAGGCTTCTCTCTGAAAATTTACTGGTTCGTTTTCAACTTGCACACAATTAGTTTCGTTACTATCATCTATTAACTCTACAAGGTTCTCATCATTCAACAAGAATATCTGTTCGTAGTTATAATCAGGGTCAAGTTCAAGTGGCTCTTCAATCATGTTATTGCGAACCGTTCGCATCGACACGTCAGTGTTTTGTCTAGGCTGTTGATTGACGACGCCAAATCGGAACTGTTGGTTCGGATTGGCTTTATAAAAACCTGATTGTTTATAATTATTAAGTGTACGCGGAATCTGTTGCGGTTGGTGAATTATAGCTTTTTGATTTGGTTGATTATTACTGGTATTTGGTTTAAATCCTTGTGGTGGATTTGTAACTCTTTGGTTGTTGCTATTTGGATTTGAAATAAAATTTGGTTTAAAACCGTATATTTGTCTAAATCCTTGATTATTATTGGTTGGAATGCCAAATTTATACTGAATTGGAGCCGTAAGGTTAGGTTTAGAATTGTTTAAATGGTTAGCGTTATTATTAGTGGTTGTTTTATTTTTATTTCGGGCGTTGTATCTCGTTTGGAAGTTAACTTCCTCGGTTACAACACTTAACGCGGACTCCAGTGTTACGCATTTATTAAGTCTCACAAACTTAATCATGTCCTCTGGTAAATTATAGAGGAACACGTTTAAAGCAGTATTATTATATATAATATATTTCGCTGCTTTAATACCGTCGTCGGTGAGAAGGTTTACTTTTGATGTAAGTGAGCTTCTAACATTTTGTATTCGATGGCAGAAGTCTATATATGACTCCCCTTGTTTGATCTTTAGGTTCTCTAATTCAATACTAATGCAAGCTTCGGATCTTGGATCCCCGAAGTGTTGAACAAAAAGTTCTTTAAGATCTTCCCAGGTGGTAACGCTTTCACGTTCGCTTATTAGGACTGCAGCTTTACCCACTAATCTGCTCGTGATACAATGAAACAAATAAGTCTGCTGCGCTGGGTTCTCCCCTCTAAAACTTCTAATTACGTACTCGCATTTGGAAATAAAAAGGTTGAGTAACTTATCATCTCCGTCAAATCTTGGGATGATGCTTTGAATTGCCTTAGGGATAAGTTGAATATTCATTATTCACAATTTATTTATATAATAAGGCAAACAAATAACGAAGTTAGCTATTTTAGTCTAAACAACGCTTTAAGTTATGCTAGGATGTTTAAATTGACAATTTTTTTTCAGTAATTAAAACAAAAGTAGTAAATTGGCAATGTGAGTCCAAATTACTTAAAAATAAAACTTATATTAAATTGGCGACGTGAGTCCAATTTAATTGTAATAAAACTAATATTAAATTGGCGATGTGAGTCCAAATTAATTATACTAAAAACTAGTATTAAATTGGCGATGTGAGTCCAAATGAATAAAACTAATACTAAGTCTAGAATTGGCGATTTTTGTCCAAAACTAGACGTGTTACGTTAAATGGCGATGTCTAGTCCAATTAAACGCTACAGGATAAGACAAGGAAGGGAACAGTGCGAATAAGAGTCTACTCACAGTTTGCTCGATCCCATGCCGGTTCTCGTACTACTGCTTACTGCTTCTGCACACGCGACGTTTTTTAACGAATTTGTTTGTTAGGTTCTTTACAGACTAGAAGTCTATGCGTCTAGGATACGTTACGAGCGATGAATGTGTCTATCAACGCTCACTGTTCGCGACTTTACTAATCCGACCCGGCTGCGCCAGTCAAAATTGAACGTGCAAGACTTGTTAAAAAAATATATTTATTTAATTAAAAATACACGTGTGCTCAGCATGAGCATTATAATAAGAAGAACATTTAAATTTAAGTTACATGGGCTTATATACTAGTGGAGAGGTTTGCATGTGTGTATCTGTGGCTGGACCTCACAGTGGGTCAGCAACAGGAAGTCGCTCGTATGTCAGATCATACTTGTAATTGTTTTGGCCATCATTACTTGGTAATTTATTATAAACATTCAGGGCTACCTGGAAGACATGGGTGGCATGGCGTGATCTTAGTTTACCAAAACAGTTCGGTGTATATGCTGGCTATGCATAACTATGTATATCTATTTGTTTATTTATTTTATTATATAAGTAAGACGAGCGTTTGTCGTACTGAAAATTTGCAAATTCTGTTTTTACAAGAGGGGTGCAAGCAACATTGTAATTCCTTCTTCTAGCTAATGTGTTGGGATCTAAAGGTAGGTTTTTATATTTTTTTAATACTATGTGTATAATATATAATTTTTAGACTGATAGTAAATTACTTTACTATGCCACTTTACTATACTTTTGATGGCAGCCACGATAATCTTTCATTGACGAGATATTGGTGTTTTTATTTTTCTTCTTTAAGGCGGTTATTAATAGACAGTTTTTTTGAAAAAGCATTTTGCACACTCTAGTCTTCACACCAGAAATAGTCAAAAAGAAAGCGTTGTTATTTTCACGCTTTGCAGCAATATTACCATCTGAATCCACCTTAATATATAGCTTGTTTTGGAATAATCAAATCAACATGATTAGCAATAAATGACCATCGCTTCTCAATTTGTCCTTTTAGTGTTGTTTGAGGATACACTAATAATTGCGTTTGTGGTTTAGCAGCGATAAATAAAAGATACTGTGTAGCTACTCACGGTATAATGTTTTTACACAAAACACAGAAAAATTCATAGACGAAAGACACACTAGTCGATACACACACAGATTTAAGCACACAAATTAGGAAGTACTACAGATAATCGGTTTCAATCTTCTTATACCGAAATACATGAAGAACTATGCTAATACCGAAGGATCACCGTAAATATTAGAACAACCGATGGCATTTAAGGTTGCGTAGGCTTCGCGTCGCGATAGCTAGATCGGACTAAAGGTCAACCAAGATGTGCGTACGTGCGCTGAGTCCGCGACCTTAAGGCTCAATTACACCTTCCGATTTCAAGGGACCCAATTTAGGAAACAGGAAGGTGTAATAGCAGTTAGAATTGCTCGCTTCATACTTCCTAGTTAGATCGTTCCTAAATTGGGTCCCTTGAAATCGGAAGGTGTAATTGAGCCTTTACTCCTGCGCATCAACTACGTCACGCAGTGACGTAGACATGGCGCGCTTCCACTGTACGGTATCATTGTGTACGACGGTGATGAATGTTAATTATTTGTATGTTAATAAATAATATGTGTAGTAATATTTTATTGTCAATTTTATGGTGTATAGTTGTATAATGTGTATGTCATGTTATTATGTATGTGTATAGTGTATATTATGCATGCGTATATTATAAATGATAAGGGACGCCACATCCTAAATCCCAATATTCTTTTAATATTTCCTCACGTTACACCTCTGAGAAATTTGAACGACATTTGAATTTACAATCTTCTCTGCAAGGCGGTTTAAGCTGGCGTTCTGGAATAGTCTTATTAGTTTTTGTTGATTTATATGGCTGTCCGCTATTTCTTAGTCGCTTCGCAATGTTTTTCTTCCTATTTGTCTCTTGTCGTGGTCTTTTTTTCCTTTTTTAGTTGGAGTAGATTTTGGGTTGGTTGATTCTGTTTGCGTAGTGCTAACAGTTTCGACTACAGGCGATTCATTCTCTCTAGCGACCAGATCTGCCTCGTGTGTGGTGTATCTATTATTTCATGATCTTCTGCTGAATTACTTACCATTAACATGTCATCTTGTTTTATGATGTCGACTGGAGCAATATTAAAACTAAAAAAGTCCTGATCTTTTGGGAAGTTGAAGTTAGTGCTGGCACCTTCATCGTCAGATTCTGAAGAACTTTAATTACGTTTGTCCTTTACAGAATCATCACTATCTGGGGAAAACATAAAAAGAAGTAAGGCCTGGTTCAAAGCGTCGCAGGCGTCCGAGATGCACTGAAGCGCGCCCAACAATGAATGAATGAGTACATGCATTAAGGAGTTAAACTCTTACCTTCGTAGAAAGATGGTCCACTGCTTGAGGAAGAGCTCGAAGAACTACTGCTACTACTAGTCGGCTCACATCGATGACGTTGTGAGTCGTCGTTATTTTTGTCTAAAAGAAAGATAAAATTAGTAATAACTTCACGAATAAATTATTAAACTTAAAATGAGAATCTGAAACTTGACTACACAACAAAAAATCGAATCTAAACTAGATCTGTTTATATTTATATAGAGAATTAATGACTAAGCCACAAACCAATTCAATTTTTGAACTATACAGGCTGTAAAGGACACGATACCACAAACTTCGCGAAAAGGTGAAACCTAATGCCACTAACAAAATTATGATAGTAATTAATCTCGGTAATGATTGGTTACAGAAATTGATATTTTCAAGCGCGCAATGTATTGCAAAGGATGCGATCTCAACGCGACGCAATTAATGTAGGCGCGCGCGACCGCGTATTACGTAGTTACGTACACGTCTTACACGATTCCGGATGTAAGTACCAGAGTCCTGTTGTTTGATTGTATTGACTGAATCTGATGTTCAGTTGCTACAAACGGACTTAGATAACTTAACTCAGTGGTGTACGAAGAATAAAATGTATCTAAACTGTACCAAGTGTCACCACATCAAATTTACCAGAAAGCAGAATATAATTCGATCTAGCTACAATATTCAGGGAAACACATTAAATGAAGTGACAGTTATCCGAGATCTAGGAGTGTATCTGGATAGTAGCTTGAGATTTATAGCACACATTGACAAAATGCTCAACTCAGCTTATCGGGCCCTTGGATTTATACTGCGATCTTCTAAAGAATTCAAAAAACCTTCTACTACACTTCTGTTATACAATAGCTATGTAAGAAGTCAGTTGGAATACTGCAGCACGGTCTGGAATCCAACATACCAGGTTCACACAAATCGAATAGAAAGAGTCCAGAAGAAACTTGTCCGTCACCTAGCTTTTCGGTTTAGAGTTAGGAATTTGAGATCATATGCGGACAAGCTGAATTATTTTAAAATCATTCCTCTCAAGTCTCGCCGTACGGTCTCTGATTTAACTTTCCTGTTCAAGTTGCTTAATAATGGTATTGACTGTCCAGATCTTCTTAGCAGAATAAATATTAATGTCCCTGCCAGAATCCCGCGTTATCCCCGCCCATTACTCAAAACTCCACAATGCTGGACAAAGCTGGGTGAACATTCACCGGTTGCCAGGATGACCCAGCAGTACAATGCTTTATCAGGTGCATCAAAAGACATAGACATATTTTCTAATACTCTGGGTAAAAAGTCACTAATCCGTACACAATTAAATGTTATGTAAGTGTTGAACTGCCTGCCTAGGAATGCATTATTTGCTTTTTTTTTATTGTATTTGTCTGTAAGTATATATTTTTGTTTCTAATGGGTTCTTTTTGCTTTTAATTTTTATTTTTATTCAAATCAGAGACCTTAACAATATGTACCAGTATAACTTTAATAATAATTTAACTTTAAGTGTTGTTTCCATTTTAATTAGAATTGTCTAAGTTAGTTAGGTATCCCATACTGTTTGTTTATTCTATTGCATGATGTGGTCTCCTATAATTGAGGGAGCACATAGACTTTTGTTCTAGTCCTGTACAATGTAGCATGTAAGGTGTATTCTTTGTTGGAGATCCTAATAAAATAAAAAATATTAGAATGTGGGAAACCAGGCTTTTTGGTTTGTAGCCCATTTGCCTGAGAGGTATTGACTGTTTAAGATCGCTCCCCAGCCCGCATCCGCTACGTCTGTGGTTAAGAAATGTGTTATTTGTCTCTTGTGTAGTGGAGTTGGACTGCCCTCTATCGCATCCAACCACCACCCCAAGTCCTCTCGCACTCTGGGGCACAGTGCTTTCTTCTGGCCTCTCTGAGTAAATCTTCTCAGGAAGAGCTGTGCCCTGCAACAGTAAACTCAGCCTTGAGGGACCGCCTGGTTGGCGAAATTTAGCTTGCCCGACACACTTTGCAGCTCTCTTAATGAACAGCTGTCTCAGCTCAACATGTTTGACAGTGGGCTTTTCATTCCTAGAACTTTCCGGGTGGGCAAGGCTACTGTCCGGTTCTGAGTGTCCCAAACCAGCCCTAAGTATTCCATTGCGCGTGGGCTCGGTTACGGATTTCTGGTAATTTACATGCCAACCTAAAGATTCCAATATGGCCAGCGTTTCCGCAACCTGTGCCGTAAGCTTGGATTTGTCCTGACAAGCCAGGATATAGTCGTCCAGGTATGAATGTTATATGTATATAGGTAGGAGGGTTTCGGCCACCCAGTTTGAAACTGCTGCAAAAGCACGGGGTGCCGAGGACAGGCCGAACGGTAGTGCTGTTAACTGAAGGATTTCTCCATCGTAAACTACCCCTAAAAATCTTCTGTGAGTATCCGCGACACTCAGATGGAAATAAGCCTGGTGAAGATCGATCTTCACTAACCAGTCGTTCTCCTGAAGAAAGTCTACCACATCTATCTGTGATATTAGATGAAAATTCTTTGTTGCTACATACATATTATTTAGAGCCTTGAGGTCGAAAATTGGGCGCAATCCCCTATCTGATTTTTTTATTAGGAACACTTTTCAGAAGAAGCCTGGGTCCCAGAGTCATTGGTTTTTCTAAAATACCATTGCTCTCCAACTCTTTGACCATTTGTGTCATTTTGGGGAAACTGGTGGCTAGGCACCCTAAAAAATTTTTGGTTGGGTATTTCAAAGGAGGTTTTTTTCTGAAGGGCAAGCGGTAACTTGCTATTGACTTTATAATAAACTTGTTTGCCCGTAATTGAGTCCATTTTTCTGTGGCAAATTTCAGGCATCCCACTCTGAAATCCCGGTGCGAGTCAATTTTCTTTGGACTTGGAAAGTTCATATCTGACGTAAAATACGTCGAGCGTATCATCGGTCGCGTCTATTCGGTCGAATGTGTCGGTTCATATCAAACGTAAAATGCGTCGTGCGTATCATCCGTCCTGCCACATGTCAGTTTCTGCGGTAAGCATCTATAGAGCGGTTGTGTTGTGTGATACTGAATTTTAAAATGAAGCCTATCGCAATAATTGCTATTTGGGAGGCTTTAGAACAAGACCGAAAAAGAAAACGTCGATATTGGGTGCATCCTTTAAATACTAAAAGAATATCAAGTGGCCAATTTAATTGTCTATATGCAACTTTAAGAGAGTATCCTACAAAATTTATTTAGTATAACCGCATGCCCATAGAATCTTTTGATGAACTCCTTACGATTGTAAAATGTTCCATAACTAAGTATGATACGAAATTTCGATGTGCCATTCCTGAAGAAAGACTGACTATTACATTGAGGTAAGATACTCGTATTATAGGTAGATACAGGAAAGTTGTAGGTATAATAATAACTGCTTTTGTTCTTGACATTAATATTTTAATATTATTGACATGTATATTAAAATGATACAAAAATCCAAAATCAACCAATTTAAAATAAACGTAACGGATTGACTCTGCATTAATGCTTCAATATCTTCTTCAGTTGAAACCTGCGAGGTCGCTGATTGTGGTGAGTCCTTATAGTAGTCAGTTGTAAAATAACCGGTGTGTTCAAACTGAGAAGTCTGCGGAAATGATATACGACCTTGTTCGTTACTACCTTGATCGGGCAGGATGTTATATTTTTGCACTGTACTTGTTGTAGCAAATCTATATTTTTTTTTACCAAATTCATAATATCTAAACGGAAGTCAAAATTTTGTGCTTCAGACATTTTTTTCATCTGTGGGAGTAACGACTGCAAAAACTGTTTATCTGAATCACTATCATCTTGTGAAGATTTCTCCATACTGTTAATGAATGACCTCTGAAACAGTGTCATACTCTGGTATTTGCGACTGGCAGGCTTGGAACTGGAATTTGACGATTCGCTTCAAGTCTCTTTTATTTGGTTCTCTTCACCACTTGTTTCATTAAATTCAGCTTCTATATTACTAGTTGTAGAGAGCATTTCTCTTAACACATCTAAGAAACGAAGCATTTCTACGTATGGCGTTTTCCTCTTCTTTGCAGCAGCAGAACTTCCACTGCGCACATTGTTCTCTTTTTTTTTCTTTCTAACATAGTAATCACGGAGATGCTTCCATTTTTTCTGGAGGTCAATAACTGAAATAGAAAGTGTACATGATTATTAAAATTAAAAACGTAATAATTATTTAATTTACTAGGTTATTAGGTAATGATTATTTAAGTTTAATATATTTTCAGATGTTTATCAACTGGAATGTGTTTTAAAACATTATCCCTGGACGTCCTGGCGGGAGTATCTACAATATCCGTATTAATTAAAGAATGTTGCAAAGTGATATGGATGACGCTGCGAGAAACAGATATGCCATGCCCGAATGAAGAAATGTGGTTAAATATAGCTGATCAATTTTATGAAAAAAAACTGATTTTCCAAACTGTGTTGGAGCAGTAGATGGGAAACATATTCGCATAAGAGCTCCGAATCGCAGTGGTTCCCAATATTTTAACAAACAAAAAAATCTTTTCTATTGTCCTTATGGCTATTTCAGATGCAAATTACTATTTTGTAGCTATTGATGTTGGTGCTTATGGCCAAAAAGCTGATAGCAGCGTTTTTAAACAATCAATTATAGGTAAAAAAAATTTAGAAAATGACTTCCATATTCCAAGAAACAAAACTTTACCAAATTCTAATGGACACCCAAAACCATTTATATTAGTTGGAGATGAAGCGTTTCCTTTACAGAAAAATATAATGCGGCCGTATCCTAGTGGTAATATTGATAGAGAAAAACGAATTTTTAATTATAGACTCAGTCGAGCGCGTGGATGTGTTGAGTGTTCATTTGGATTATTGTGCACTAAGTGGAGAGTACTTCACACTGCCATTCTTACCGAACCCGATTTTGCCGGTGCTTCCTCATAGTCAAACTTTTTAGTCCAACTGGTTTGACCACGAGGAATTAAATTTCCTCGTGGTCAAACTACTTGAATGTTCCTCCCTGTATCAACGTCAAGTTAAAAATGTGTACAGTCAATCATAAAAATTAAAAAAAAAATACTGATGTTTTGGTATGATTATGATGGGTTCAAAGTTATTAAGTCCATTGGCCCGTCGAGTACCAGAATTTCAACACTTTTAATATGGCTCTAAACCGTTGCTACCGAAATTATAGTAACCGCGGTGTCACATTAAAATCGGTTTTTGTCTATGGTCCTCAGCTTTTAGTCGGTTTTTCTCTATTAGAGACTTTACTCAACTAAATTTTGCGTCAAATAACACTGGGTGCACTGTTTTTTCTGTTGTTGCCAAACTGACAGGAACTCTGGATTTAAAATCTAGGTAAATACAATTTTATTTAAAATCCTGTGTCTTAGAAAAGAATCTTCAAGATTCAAGCTTAACGAAACACTAGAAGCTTTTTCAACGGTTTACCCGACTACGGGGACCACAAAGGGTTATTATTTGAGCTTGAGCACGATGTTTTTAATAAAGCTTACAAACCTAAATGTGATGGTTTGGATTTAATGATTTTGTATTTTTTTCAACGGTTTAGCCGACTGCAGCAAAAAGAAGTGTTATGATATTTTCATTGCAGTTTTTTTTTTCTTTCTTGTCTTTAAATTTTTGGCCATGAGAATAATGTTTTTTTTTTAATGCCTAATTGCTGTCATAAATTAAAAATAAATTGGAATCTAAGACAAGTTTCGATTTCAGGTCTCAGGATAATTATAATAATTACGGTTTGGAGGAAGAGGAGGATGTGTCTATATATCTGAGTTTCGCTAGCTACTTTATTTGTTCGGTTTTGCTGCCGTACAATTATTTTAATGTAATAAAAAGGGTCCTTTTCCTCGTATTCTGTGCAAACCTCGTAATACACCTTCCTTTTAATGTGTGTGTAATGTGTTAAGTAAATAAATATGTAAATATGTAAATTAAAAAAAGATATCACATAAAAAAAGTTTATTTTTAAATAGGTACATTTTCTACAATATTAAACAACTATGTATCATTGTCTCATTTCAACAAAAATCACAAAATAAAACAAAGTGTCTAATTTAAGGTATAGGACGGGCCGTATGCAGCCATACGGATGAGCCCTACGGGCGGCCATCTTGCAGTATTTTGCTTATTTTTGCTAGCGCAGGTGTGGCATGAAATTAATGCGGGAAGGGGTGTTTTGTTTTCATCTAGTGTGCTACTTAAAACCGTCCAAGTAATGACTTCTGGGTATTAAAAGAAATCTTATATAGTCTAGTTTTATTATACGTAGGTTTAAAAGACACAAACTACAAAATTATTAGTAAAAACTTAGTAAGAACAAAAATTTTACTGTTTTTCAACCCAAAATCTCAAGTTTAACTTTTTTTTGAAGTACTTAGAACTAGTTGCTGTGACTTAGTTATCACATAAGTCGATTTTATATAGTATCAGCTATACACAAGTATTTTTTACTTTTGTGTTGCTGCCGGAGTTTACGAGATATTTAGCTTTAAATTGGAAATCTGAATCTGAAAATGGGATTGGGTAGATGACCGATGTTCGTGATGCGCGCGGTGACTGGAAGAATTGGACGTCCGGAAGATACGGCGTGGCTGTCCGACTTGCTCGGCGGACACCAACGTTCGATCCGACGGAAACTCGCCGTAGTTCCCTAATTCGGGATTACGAGTATCTGGAGATAATTTATGGCACTTTGAAGGCACTCCACCGAGAGTTGATTTATTTTCAAAAATATGTATTGATAATTTCCAACTAGATAATTAAAAAAAGGATTACGAATTACGAAAAGAAATACGTATTAAGGTATCTTTCCGCGCTTGCGCGGCAAAATACCAGAGCGAGCGAGCGGACGTAGGCTGTCACTTTTTGGCGTGTGGACTGACGTTTGAGCGGAAAACTGATTCCTATCTCACTTTATTTAAAAATTAACCAACATCTATTTCGTTGTGTATTAACTCCATTTGACATTTTGTAATGAAATCATCTCTATAAATATGTTCACTCCGACGAGGAGATGGTTCTTCACCAAAATTTCTAATAATGTTTTGATTAAGCGAGCAACTGTGATTGGACGATGTCTCTTCATCGTTTTATTAAGTTGTGCATTCCAGCTCTCTACGACATTATTAGTGCGATGTCTTTGTCCGTATACAGACCACTGCTTTCTAAGAGATTCATTCTTTAGCCATGTAGTCTCGAAATAATTCAAATATTTTTGATTTCTTTTTAAATTAGGACTATCAGATTTTATATAATCCCAACCTTCCTCAATTTTGGTTTTCGGGAAGCGAAGCGAGTGCTGAACATAGTCCGACAATTCTTTGCTCTTGATTTTATTTTTTTTGCCTTTTTCCATTGAGAATTTGTGAAATGATAGAAGCACTTTATAATTTGAACGTCAGGAAAAATAGATAAAATAGCATTGCTCGCAGTAGTTTCAAAATCAAAATGATTTTTTTTAGGTGACCACTTGGGTATTCTAGACCGTAACATAGAGAATAAGATAGTATATGATTCTTCTGTCTTATCCGTCATTAACGCATAAGCAACAGGAAGCACGTGCGTTGTTGTTGTCGAAGTAGATAAATCAGCATTAATGCTATATAATTGGGTAAATGAATTTGGGCAGCTGAAGAATGTACCGTCCCCAAAAAACTCTTGTAACTGAACCATTCTTATCCGATTGCTTTTGGAGCAAAAACTATAATCCGTCGTGTTTCGGTAACATAATCAGCTAAGAGAAATGACTGTAAATGATCAGGAACTGTTACCTCTTTAAAATCACTGAAGCACGTCTTTTTTCTTCTATTATATAATACCGATTTGACGCTGCCAAAAGATGGTAATGTGAGTTGATTTTTAATAGACTCCTTCTTTTCATAATATGCAACCGGAATAGGGACGTCACTGTTAACCACCTCATGTCTTAGCTCATCAATGACTATATCAATCTCATTTTTTTTTTAATCAGCAATACAGGTGTGATTATTGCATTTAACTATGATGTTATCCTAAGTAAAAGAAAAAAAATATGGCGAATAAAAAACTGGATACAGTAGAAAGATCGGAAAAAGAGAATATTATACATAGCAGTATGGAAATCACATATAAATCGCCAAATTAAAAATTAAAAATAACCGTTTTAAAAAATTGATTTTTTAACAAAATAAATTCAAATAAATAAATTAAAATTCTACTCTTCGACCTAATAATTATTGGATCGATTTCGTTAATTTTTTGTATATTGTCAAAAAAAGCGTTAACAAATTAAGTATATAATTACCTCAATGTAACAAATATGTGGTTTCAATTTTAATATTGCATATTATGTGGTCTCCATACTGTATACGGAATCCTCAAAACGACTATGAAATTGCTGTTTGTAATATTAATACTAATAATTTACGTAGTACCTTCAGAGTAATAGACCCCCGACACTTTTCTTTTCTCATTTGGCTGCAAGCCCAGTAAGCGTTTCCATTTTTATAGGTACGCCATCTGTAGTATTGCCGGCCTTCGATTTCTGGTGTGGATGTTGATGGCTAGTACTCGGGACGGGGTTGATACGGTAGGCCAGGGAAGGGGGCTGGGATTCGAGCATCCATCCTCTCATCCATCTTATGCGAAAATAACATTGCCCCAATCTCGATCCAAATTTTCGTCAGCCCAGTTGAGTCGTTTTTGAACATGTTTTTCGGAAAACAAAGGTTTCTTTAATTATTATAGGTTGAAAAGTGTGGGCTCTTATCATCATAAGAGCCCAATGTAGAACTTCCGATCGTGGTGTCACTTTCTCCGCTTATTATGGAGAATACCTCTGTGTGATCTGAATCATATATTTGTGTTCCAACGTTGGTGGACAAAGGATTAACATATTTAGCTTTAACCTCCGCCACGATGGTTATAACAGGCCTAGTTTGTTTCACGGCTTCTTTCATTGTACAGTTTTCCTGCGTCTTCTCTGCCATTAACGATGTTTGTACGCAGGCGTCCTGTAAGGCTATTAACAGAATACAGGCATTAGTAAACACATACATTTTAATAATAGGGTCTTATCACTTTCGTTCCAATCGTGCCTATTGTGAAAATTCATACACGTATGAATTTGTGTACAACAGTTTTTTATTTATTACTAGCGATCGCCTCTATTTTGCACGTTAACAAATTATACTTTCAAACCTTCCTCATGAATCAATCTGTCTATGGGTAAAAACCGCATGAAAATCGGATCAGTAATTTTTGAGTTTATCGCGTACAGACGCAGCGGGGGACCAGTTATGTTAAGTTTTTGTGAAGAGTGATACCTACCCACTTGCCAGATAACCTCGATTGAGGATATCTCGTTTAAAGAAACTAGACGTCGACATAGAGAGACTAGCTGTGCGTAATTACCCGTATTTTTTGGAAATCAATAAAACATAAAAGAACTCTGTCAGTCAAATGTGGAAAAAGTCTAGTTCTAGGCAGGGCTTGAAATACCGTTAAAAATATGGTATCGTTACGGCCTTTTGATGCAGATATCGTTATCTAATAAATAACGTACCGTATTTAACGTTATATCTGGCACATTTTATCGTTAAACATATGTAACGTTAAAATCTACGCTATCGTAAATTTTATCGTTATGAGTTAGTTTTGTTACCGTCGCTATCGTCCAATCGCAAAAGAGTGTCAGACAGCAGCGACGTTAAGACTGTTCCGTACGACTATTTGCGTGTTTAATTCTTTTAATTCTCTTTGCTATTCTGAGTTGTGAATGTTGCCTTCCACCCGTAACGTGCAATCGTAAAAAAGCGAATCTGACTGAAGCCTTTTCTTTAGCCTCAAAATGGGTAAGTTCAATAAAATGATCATTGAATATTTTGTGATTTTTTTCTATATTAAGCGTGATTTTTTTCTATAATAAAACCAAATATAATTAGGTAGGTATATGCTAGCATATACCTACCTAATTATATTTGGTTTTATTTCAGCAAAGCGAAACAAGTCACCTGACGTATTTACATGTGACTGGAATAACCAATTCGAAATAGACGCGGCACTTAAAACTGAAATACGGACGACAATGCCAAAAAAAATCAAGCAAGAAGATACATGTGAGAACAAGGAAGTAGCTGGAATGGTTACAGAAAGTGAGATCAAAAAAATACCTAAAACGGTTACAGAATGCACCTCCGAGAAGACCTGTTCAGACTGTGTCATATTTAATAACTGTATTGGGAATGATGGGAGAAATGAGAATTTTTCACGCCTACTACAAGGAGAATTACAGTTTATCCAACCCTGCATGCGGACACGTGTATATACGAAAATTTTACATTTTGTAGACACTATCAGAAATTGTCATTCTAGTGAAATAGATTTAACAGACTCAGAGAAAAATAATTAAATTTACAATATCTACGATTACAGTGTAGCATAATGTAACTGATTGGTATCGATTAAACTCACAATTTAAAGTAGGTAGTGCAGAGTCACTATCTATGCGACTCATGGTGATCAGCTGTCGTTACTTAAAATTATGAGAGAGTATAAAATAAGTTTGTTTTTTCTTGTTACTATTATGTTAGAATATACAGGGTATCAAAGTATGGTAAGTTGAAGCCCAGAGATAGAAGACCCCTAGATAATCCTGAATAACCGTTATGCATGTTCTACGATTTTTCGTAGTTTTCGAGTTATGACTGATTTATTTTTTTAATACCTAACATTGAAAGAAAAAAATAATGTATTTTTTTTTGCTTTAGCCTTCAATGATTTTATAAAATCTTATATTATTTGTTACGCGGGATTACTTTTTTTGTTGCTCTGTGTTTACATCTGAGGACAAAGGTGATGATTTTGTTTGTCTAATCATGTATCCAGCAAAGTGAGAAAAAAAATGTGGCCTGCATCTATGCTATCGACATTACTGTAGGTACACAAATTCTACACTAATATAATAAAGAGGTAAGTTTGTTTTTATGTTTTTTTGTTTGTAGGAGGTAATCTCTGAAAGAACTGGTCCGATTGCAAAAAACCGATAGATAGCTGCTTTATTCCTGAGTGACATAGGCTATATTTTATGTAAGCAGGCGAAGCTGCGGGTAAAAACTAGTGTCTTATATGTCAGAAACTGTTAAAAATTAAACTAAGGAAAATCGTCTAGGCCTGCCGGTTTAGGTAGTTAACTAAACGTAAACAATCTTGGTATGTCTTTTTATTTCAACAAAGTCGTATAAAAGACATACATAGATTATTTAAATTTAGTTTATAACCTAACTTTGATTTAGGTAAATACCTAATTGTAAACATTTTTAAATAAAATTTTTAGCCAACCTTTAGATTAAAAGACATGCCAAGATTGTTTACATTTAGTTAACTACCTAAACCGACGGAATGTTGACTCTAGGGATTATCTATCTCAGGGCACCAGCTGTACCTACTATACTTTTGGGACATATAATATGTAGACACGTAAACATAGGCAGTTAACATATCTAGATTGATATCTTACATTCATATCAATTAAAATAATTTATTTTTTAATAAAATGTTTTTCAATAATAATAAGTGTGAACTATAAAAGTATTTACTAGTGATTATTAAATTTACGGAAAAGGTATAGGAATACATATAATAAATAAATCAAAGACAATTTTAAGTACAAAAACTATATATTTCGGACTTCAAAGCGATACATTAATCTATAATGTTGAATTATGATTACTTAATTAAAAATAAAACCTTCAAAGTTTAATAAAAAAATTGTTTTTTTTTTCTTTATGTACCTAATCATTACGGATATAAAAATACAATAAATGCACCACCTATAAGGACGGTTTGGAGGTACTCGCCAGTCTCATTTAAAACAAAAATATTCTGAATAATAACTTTGAGCTTTCTATTGAAAGCTACTTATTAAAAATATTATTACTACGTATGAATAGTAAATCTTCAATGACGTCGTCTTTCATGGAGTATCTGTAATTAGATACTACAAACTTAAGTGAAGAAAATAACCTCTCTACACTAACTTGTGTCATTGGTGCAGCTAATACGATGGTAGATAATTTGTACAGAAGAGGAAATTTATAACGTAACCTTTCCCAGTACGTCAAGACACTTTCTGTAGACTGAAGAAGTGGCTCTTTTAAAAAGGCATCAAAAGATTCCTGTAAACTGTTCAGCACGTTACGGTCATTTCTAACCAAGTCTAACAAATCCATTAAATCATCGTGTCTATTTATATAACTTGCATTTAAGAAATCGTCTAATTCAATCTGCGCTTCAGAATGGTCATTTGTTGTTGTACTATTGATGTTACTATTACTAATGTTATTTTCTATGTTTATCTGTTCCAATTCAAAATTTGTTAAGTATTGTAGGATTAAATTTTCTTTTGCTTTTTTCTGTTGTACAGATGTCAACACTGAATTTACTCTTGGGTCTAAAAACATTCCATTAATAAAAACATCATTTTCAAATAGAAGTTTTTGCCTTTCTTTCATCGAGTCAATTATGTTTTCGGACAGTCTGGTCTTTATTTTGGATAACTTGAATTGGCACATCATCCATGCCAGATAAAAATCTCCGACTGTCAGTTGTTCCTCCTGTAGTTTTTTTGTCAACTGTTTTGCAGGTGTCAAAGATTTCAGAATTTCTGTCAAAGTATCCCATGTTGAGTCAGGTAAATGAAGCCGGACATCAGTTGCACATATATCTCTCAGCGATAGCAAACTTTCTACCATGTCAGTTACAGAATGCCATCGGGTAGAGCAGTCTAATTTAGGTACATTTTTGTTATGTTCTCTAATAATTCTCACAAACTGTTTTTTTTTTTTTTTTTTTTTTTTTTTTTTTTTTTTTTTTTTTTTTTTTTTTTTTTTTTTGTGTGGTGCCCGCAAGCGTCGTACAACTTCTCTACAACTCGAAATCAGATTAGAAAAGGCTACATCATCACAAGCATCATGTAGCGCTAACTGACGAGTATGTGCGGCACATCTTACTATGCCAATTTTATACTCAACATTTTCGCCAGTAATATGAGTAAACTGCGCTCTGAGTATATTTGTTAATTGTGCAGTATATGCTTCTTCAACGTCAAAATAAAAATCAGAATTTTCAAAGTCTGTATCAGAAACATTACATGTATCTGCGTTTTCATCATCACATTGGCTGGAGCTGGGGCCGGCCTCTATAGTGTTCCTGTCAAGGGTAACACAATTGTCCATATCGTTAAGGAGCTTGGTCATTTTAATCACGTTAGCGCCATTGTCAGTTGTGATGCAATAAATTTTTTTATTAATTTCCGTGTCAATACGGAACCGCTGAAGGTTGTACACCAGTAGATCTTTGAGGTGCTCTGAAGTATGGCGCTGAAAAATTTCGATCACTCCTAAATTTCTTAATACAAGCTGCCCCTCCATTAAATATTGACAATTAATCCCCATAAAACTTCTCGTTGCAAGCGAAGCGATGTCTATTTTCATCGATATAATTTTATCTTGTAACGTAAATGCTAATTCATCTCTCATTTTTGTAGCCAGTAAGCGCACGTTTTCTTTAATATTAATAGCGTTAATAGTGCTGGTATTTCCGGGTATCATAGATAGCAAATTTTGGAAAGCTTTATCGTTAACCATTGAAAAGGGACGACCATGAATGGCTACCAAATTGGTGCATTCCTTAAGCACAGTGTCAGATACAGTAGTTGACTTAGTGGCCATATCGGGATCTTGACGACTATTATTAATTTCTACGATTTCTTTATGTATATCTTTATGCACATGCTTTAAATGTTTTAGCAAATTTGCGCCATGCTGCGTCTGCAATAGAAAAAAAAAAACATGCAAAGCAAACTGGCAATAATACAGAATTAAGAACACAGAGAAAACAGCATTTTTGAGGTCTCGGGTTTTTTTAGAGATACAGTTTGAAACAGCACCAGCACCAGAAGTAACGGGAAATTGAAATAAAAACTAGCCAAGTTCGAAACGGATTCATATGCAAGTTCCAAGCGAATCTCATTTTTGTAACATGTTACTTTAAAACTACAGTCCGTCGGTTTAGGTAGTTAACTAAACGTAAACAATCTTGGTATGTCTTTTTATTGTAAGAAAGTAGTACAAAAGACATACATAGATTATTTAAGATCTAGTTTATTACTTAACATCGATTTAGGTAAATACAAAATTGTAAAAACTTTTAAATAAAATTTTTAGCCCACCTTTAGATTAATTTTAATTGTTTACATTTAGTTAACTACCTAAACCCACGGACTGTATACATATATGGTGACTGGTAATTAGTGAACAATATTTAAGTACCCTTCATACGTGATTGTACTCATGATTACAAACAACTTTCCTGAAGAAATTTTTTGGTATACTTACTCATCAGTTTTGCGCCTCGCCGCTAACAGCTGATTGGGTGGCGGCGCGCACGTGCGAAGTTTGAACTTTCCGTGTGCGCCAGCTGTTTTGTTATTGTGAAAAAAATAAAACTAATGTGTTTAAAAAAATGTTTCTTTGGGAAAGTTGTTTGTAATCATGAGTACAATCATGTGTTCAAATATCGTTCACTAATTACCAGTCACCCTATATCCAGTGTCTTTTTTAAATTTTAATTTTAAAATGAAAAATTCCACCACTGGAGGGTCCAGAATCATGTACCAGATCCGTGGTATTCGTTTGTGCATCGATGTCAAAGGGACCTTGTATAAGTATTTCTAATAGTCCTGTAATCTACACAAAAACAAAATAACTATTATTTGTATATTTTTTCAGAATTTCTTTTTAAGAAAAAACTTAGTGGGGGTCATTCGATACAAAATTGTGCCATAAACAACAATCATTCATTTCATAATAACTGACCGAAAACAGCAAAATGTTAGGTACTTTTTATTTGAATATCCCACAACGAATGGTTCGAATTATCTAAACACGAATTAAATATAGGATAGTAGGTACCACAACCAAAGAACAACAGGCTGTTCACCTGCACTAGCACTAGCATAATGCTACGCAGCCCAAATGCAAACTCCAAGCACAAATTAAAATTACGTTACGTTGAGCAAACAGAAAATAGTAGCGTATTCGCATGTACACACGTAAAACACAGGCAAGTAAGTAGGTATGAAGTAAGTGCCAATTTGCCAAGCTGGTGAAATATACTATGCTTCAACTAAGAACAGGATGACATTGGCGACGTATTCAACTATTCATGCACGTTTTCTTATAATCTTCCTTTTATTTTCTTTCTTATATAAACAATAATCATATTAAAATAACACTAACAAGATAATAACGATAATAAACATTATTGAAAATTAATTTGCACAAAGTAGGTATTTTTTGTTACTTACGTTACGTAATTGTTATCACTATATTGCGCCAAGGTCATCTTATAGGTACTTAGTTGAAACGCATAGAAACACGTTACTTACACACTGTGTAGATACCGACTGAGCGAGACGCACGCAAACCAACTCTAAGGGCCAAAACAAAACACATGTAGGTATTTGTGTATGAGTGGTAGGTACGAGGTCGCGGGACTGACTTATGTCTATTAGGCACATACTGATCGGAAAGGCTGACTTAGCTAGAAATTATTATTTGCATCTTATAATTTGCTTAATTCGGGTTTTTTAACCACTGTGTAGCGGCGTTCGACCCTGGACGTGCCTGGACGTCGGAGTTTTTATGACATCGTAATGTGTGTAATGTGTTTTGGCCCTAAGATGTAGTTTAGGTAGGTATACTTAGTAGGTAGGTAGCCGACCGACGGCGACAGTGGGACCAATTGAAGTGGTTGACTGTGAAATAACATTATTTTATTACTTACAATAAGTTTGAAAATGAAGATAGAAATATAAAAATATCTCATTCTCAACTTCAAATAAGAGGCCAAGATATAGGTAGTCCATAAGATTGTTATAATCGCCATGCAGTCGACCATATAGAAAATCAGCACTGAGCTACATAAGTACAGAAAATAATTAAGTATTTTAAAACTTACCTTTAATTTTTTTCTACACTCTGGCACTAAACAAGTTGAGGTGTTGTCATCATTTATTTCAAAATATCTATAGACGACATTTCTTTTCTTACGCCCCATGTTGAACTTTTTGTAATCGTTGCTCAAAACACAAAAACTAAATCAGCTGTAGTAGCTAATCTAAATTGAAGTAATAATTCGCGAGCGTGTTCTGTAAGCGCGTCCGACTGCCGTGAGAGTTGAGAAGACTACAAACGAAATGGCAACAGCGCGTCAGAGGGGCGCGCGCCGCCGCCGCTACCTACCCGTCGCGCGTCGCCGTGCCGCGCCCGCGCGGCCTTGGAAAAAACGGCAACGTCGCATAAAATAACCAAAATATACCGTTTACTTGTTACCACTATTTTCACAATAACATTAAAAATACCGTTAATTTTTAACGCAATTTTTAACGTTCTTATAATGTTATGCTACTAAGTAACGCTACCAAATCATACCGATATGCAAGTATCTCTATGGAAATACCGTTACTTAACGTTATTTTTAATGTGAATTGGTAACGTTTTCAAGCCCTGGTTCTAGGGGTAATTTTGGTAAAAGATTCTTAAAAAACAAAGAGTATTGAGGGTGCTGTCTGATAAACGACATCGTCATCATAGGACGATGTGGTACATGGTGTAAATGTTGTACCAGGTGAACTTTTGGAGGATGACGAAGGGACTAAAACGATTCTAGGTGGCAAGTGGTTGCTGTGGGCGGATGCAGAAACGCGGTCATAATTGATGTTGATTCAGGAGAATGCATGGATTCAGACCAGGAGTCACACTCGGACGCCTCCACTTCCTCCTTCTTGTCCGTATAAGGCAAATGATCCACGGGTCATTGCCGGTATTGCGAATCATCCGGCAGTGAGTCGGCCGGTGACCGTGGTCGGTATCTGTCATCCAAGTGTTCTAAGCAGCTCGAGTACAACTCTATGCGGTTCGTATTCTGTTCCTGAGTATTTGATGGTGGTGGAGACGCCATAGCGTTTACGGTCGAAGTGACGGTGTGGCTGCGCGGTGTGGAGCGGATCGTTCGAGCCGTCGTGGAGTCGGGCACGTGCTCTGCACCTGCAATATCGTAATTAAAGTAGGAAGTGGCTGCCTCGGCTGATCACGCAGAGTGTGGTGCGGTGAGTTGTAGAGGATGTCATGAGGCGTTGACCTGGGGATCAACTGAACTGAGTTGT
Source organism: Polia nebulosa (assembly GCA_951329385.1). NCBI lineage: Eukaryota > Metazoa > Arthropoda > Insecta > Lepidoptera > Noctuidae > Polia > Polia nebulosa. The sequence continues at coordinate 11,737,081 of OX589600.1, read as the reverse complement.
TGAGGATGTACACCATAGGGGGGTTGACTGATGGTCTGATTTTGCACTATTTCTGGTGTGGATGTTGATGGCTAGTACTCGGGAGGGGGTTGATACGGTAGGCCAGGGAAGGGGGCTGGGATTCGAGCATCCATCTTATGTGAAAATAACATTGCCCCAATCTCGATCCAAATTTTCGTCAGCCCAGTTGAGTCGTTTTTGATCATGTTTTTCGGAAAACAAAGGTTTCTTCAATTATTATAGGTTGAAAAGTGTGGGCTCTTATCATCATAAGAGCCCAATGTAGAACTTTCGCCGCTAATTATGGAGACCTCTGTGAGATCTGAATCGCATGTTTGTGTTCCAACGTTGGTGAACAAAGGATTAACATATTCATAATATGCTTAGTTATTGATAAATAATTCATCCCAGAATAATATAGGGTTTATTAGACACGAAATCAGCGTACTATTTGACATACAGCACTACAATGACATTCATAGAGTTACATAAATTTAGTCTATTACATTCTCCTCAACCTAATTTGTGATGTAATCCCCTAAGTAACTCGGTGGTCGGCGTTCTCTGGTGGAGCGGCGCGGGCCTTCACGCTCGTGTGCGCTTGAAGCCGGAACTTGCCCTTCATCAGCAGAGCTCCGTGGCACGTCTTCTGGCTCTCCTACATCAGTCGGCTCCTGTTCGGGTGAAAGCTCTTCAAATTCAGTTGCATTAGGTGCATTTTCAGCAGATGGCGCCAACTGTCTATTGGACACAACCACATCTCTTCCATTCTATAACCGAACATGGGAATGTAGCGAGTTGAACTCCAATAAATCCACTTCATCAACTATCGGATCATATTTGTTGATCTTACATTATTTTTAAGCAGAGCTTTCTTACCTAAAGCTAACCAGGTTGGCACCGATTGCCCATTTGACGATCGTCTCGGGTGGGAAAACATTCTTTCATGTGTAACGTAGTGGCGTTACAATTTCAATTAAAACATAAACATGCGGAATGAATCCAGAGATGAAAAGCCAATTTGGTAAGCATAGACAATTTTAGTTAGCTGACAACACTATTGTCTTTGAATTCTATGACACCTGTCTGTCAATGACGGCGTAGATATAAAAACCCGATTGCCAGGTGGTTCCTTTTTTTGAATCTTAATCCAGCTGTTGGCGGTGGGCTTGCCTTGTTCTGTAGAACATCCTTGAGCCGTGTACCGATCGCCAAATCCAAGCAGCTGTAGTTTGCATTGGCAAATATTTGCCAACTTAAATAAGTGTTCGTCAACCCCTGTAATTGGGGTCCTAGATCCGGATTACCAGCTGCAGTTTTCCCAGACCCGGATCCTCAAATTTCGGAATATGGAGGGAGAGGACTTGGAGCCCTACGCTCTGAGCCAGTGCCTGCATCGTCCTCCATCGCGGCCATCCTGCCGCAGTGCCTCGTGGCGCGGCCACTAGGCCACTCATCACGGCGGTCCGCTCCACGCCGGGTGCATATTTACCCGCGTGGCCTCAGCAGGCCGTCTCCGAGCCGGCTAGACCACCTGCCGGCCGATCCACCCTGGCTCCTGTCGACCCTGCGAGCCGGCGCTACCGCCTGCCGGCCAACACCTCCGGGGGCAAACGCAACGTGGCTTCCCCGAGACACCAAGGCTGAGTCAGGGCAGTAGCGTGCTATCTCCCAGGGAATACTGAATCATGTGACTGCAGACCTCCCCACACCCTTTCTCTATTTTAAATATATATTTTAACGTTGACCGAGGTACGTGTGTTATTTTTCATCCCACGTAGGCTCCTTACGTCACACTGGCGCCCAAAAACGTGGTTTTGTAGTCACATTTTTTCATTATTCCCTGGTGGGTATTTTTTTTTATATAATTGTGTGTCTTGTCCAATTGTAGAACGTTTTTTTTTCTCATGGTTGACAGCAACTAGTGTGTACTCACGGCTATTAAGATAATATCGTAGTAGTAGAGCTATTAGTGAACGGCTCGCCCCGGGGAAGTACTACCACCAATCTTATTTCTATCGGTTAGCAACTAGCGGTGTGCCGGTAGAAGAGATTGGGTGCCGGGTATAAATTACAGGCACAACCAGACTAAACATCTAGTCTTGGAAGACAAATTCTAGCAACTTCTATAATCTTTGCTCATAAATTGTCAACCTACCTTCTTTTTAATTTTTTTTTTAATTTTCAATGTTAACTTCAATTTTAAAATCATACTATAAATAACTTAACTTTTCATAACTATTTAATAATTTAATTAACAATCATATTTTTATAGAACAAACTTTTAATAATTCTGTATCATATATCCTGTACAATAACCTAGAATACTACAAGATCATAACAAACATATTAAAGTATAGAACTTAGTAAGATTATCATTTAAAGTACAGTCAACAACAAATTTTGCTTGAAACACTTGAGTGTTCAAACAAAATTAAAATTTTAAACTTAGTTATTTTTTTTAAATTGATATTCTCAATAACTTTTAACTCTATATTCAAGTTTGAACACTTAGGTTTTAAACAAAATTTTATTTTTTTTTTGAAAAAAAAATTTTTTTTTATAATTTTTAAACAGTCTCACTAGAGAACTAAACTTTTAGAAAATACCTAGCCAGTATAAACATTACATGCACCAGTTACTTTTTGAACAATATATTATTTTTTTGAAAGGATTTTTTTTTATTTTTCCTTAGTTTCTTACTAACTTTCATAAATTACTTAGCCTGTGTACACACTAGTTGCACCAGTTGCTTAACAATCATTAGACTAATTTTACTTTTATTTCTTTTGAAACAAATCATAACTTTAGGAATTCAACCATAACGTTCAATAGTTAGAATTTTTTGTAACAGACGGAGTACTTCACATTACTTTTGTATTGCTGTTTCAACACTCACCATCTTGCATAATATTACCTAATATCACAATTGATTAAACTTGTTTACATATGTTAAACACATTACAGTTTGATCAATAATCCAATGAAATTTTTGTCCGCTCAATAATCAGCGACATAATTTTTTTTTTTTAATTGGTTCAGAAATTGGTCTCGTGACTCGTTGTGGGTTCGATTTGTGATTCCGTTTATATTGAGGCCCTACCTTTTCTACAATGTTTTTTTGCTTTGAACCAAGTTTTTTTTTTTCCTTATATACAACTATGGGTCCTTTTTATCCATAGTTTTTATTTATTTTGCTATCTGAGCGGGTTGCAACTCAATAAATAAGCCATTGCAGGGGCGGTATAGTTACTCCTTAATCAAAACCTAAACCAGAAAAAACTTTACTTCTTGATTTTATATATCTATTTGAGCGGTTTGCAACTCAGTAAAATAAGCCTCTGCAGGAGCGGGCGGAGACTCCTTAAACAAGCCTTAATCCAAAACAATATTTTATTTATTTCTCTAGTAACTTTGATATATATATTGGTTCTTAGTAATAAACATTCACTGACTAAGTCTGATTTACGCGAGTATTTAGTCAAATAAGGACGATCTACTCTTACATACTTGCTAGGAAGCGGACTCACTTCTTTAATAAGTGGTCTGCTGGTATGATAGGTTTATGAAAGGATGAAATGAGCTAATGATGAATGAATGAAGATGAATAAAAGGGTCGTATTTCAGATGGTGGCTAGTGCAACACCATAAGGATTTTTACCCAGGTAAAAATCCTACCTTTTTTGGGGGGTACTGTAACGTAGTGGCGTTACAATTTCAATTAAAACATAAACATGCGGAATGAATCCAGAGATGAAAAGCCAATTTGGTAAGCATAGACAATTTTAGTTAGCTGAAAACACTATTGTCTTTGAATTCTATGACACCTGTCAATGACGGCGTAGATATAAAAACCTGATACACGCCAGGTGGTTCCTTTTTTTGAATCTTAATCCAGCTGTTGGCGGTGGACTTGCCTTGTTCTGTAGAACATCCTTGAGCCGTGTACCGATCGCCAAATCCAAGCAGCTGTAGTTTGCATTGGCAAATATTTGTCAACTTAAATAAGTGTTCGTCAACCCCTGTAATTGGGGTCCTAGATCCGGATTACCAGCTGCAGTTTTCCCAGACCCGGATCCTCAAATTTCGGAATATGGAGGGAGAGGACTTGGAGCCCTACGCTCTGAGCCAGTGCCTGCATCGTCCTCCATCGCGGCCATCCTGCCGCAGTGCCTCGTGGCGCGGCCACTAGGCCACTCATCACGGCGTTCCGCTCCACGCCGGGTGCATATTTACCCGCGTGGCCTCAGCAGGCCGTCTCCGAGCCGGCTAGACCACCTGCCGGCCGATCCACCCTGGCTCCTGTCGACCCTGCGAGCCGGCGCTACCGCCTGCCGGCCAACACCTCCGGGGGCAAACGCAACGTGGCTTCCCCGAGACACCAAGGCTGAGTCAGGGCAGTAGCGTGCTATCTCCCAGGGAATACTGAATCATGTGACTGCAGACCTCCCCACACCCTTTCTCTATTTTAAATATATATTTTAACGTTGACCGAGGTACGTGTGTTATTTTTCATCCCACGTAGGCTCCTTACGTCACACATGGGGTGTACACTCAGTAGACGTGCAAAATAATGAACGAACGGAATGTAAGGCCTGTGTTAGGACGTTTTGCCAGGCTGTAATGGGTAGATTAAGAGTCTTCAAAGCTAATTGAATGGTTTTCCATAATATACCATTGTACCTCTCTTTTATTTGTCCATTACCCTGTGGGTATAAGGAGTCGTATAGCTCGTGGCTACGTCCAGATTATGTAGAAAACTTTTCACTTCAGCAGATATAAAACTAGATCCCGGTCGGAATGGATGTAGGTTGGTATTCCAAAAATTGCAAATAATGCAGCCAACTTCTTCTTTACAGTACTAGCACTCAAATCAGAGCAAAGAAAGGCAAACGGAAATCTGAAAAATTCATCAATTACTGTCAGGATATACTTATTCGGCGTCGAACTTGGCAAAGGACCTTTGAAATCTATTGAAAGCCTTTCTAAAAAGGTGCTGTCGCTTTTATCAAAGTGCCAGATGATCGCATAAATCTCGGTTTTATCTCTAAACAGGTAGGGCATGCAGCTGTAACACGCCTCACATCCTCGACAGAGAAAGGAAGGTTTTCGATCTCACCCAATGCACCATTCGAGTAACACCCGGGTGTCAGAGATTATTATGTAGCTGCTGTAAATTGTTTATCGATGTCGAGGCTAAAATGTTATTAACTCAAGATAGAGCATCTGCTACAACATTCTCCTTTCCTGGTCGATATACGATGTCGAAATTAAAGTTGGATAGTTCTAGTCTCCAGCGCTGTATCTTGTCATTTTTAATTTTGGAATGTCTAAGTTTTTGATCAAACATAAATGCAATAGATCTTTGATCAGTTATCAATTTGAAATTACGACCTATCAAGAATCGTCTCCATTTTCTCAAACTTTCGACAATGGCAGCGGCTTCCTTTTCTATAGCGGGCTGGTTCTTTTCGCTATTTGAGAGAGTTCGTGAAAAAAAAGCAACTGGTCTCCCTTCTTGAGACAAAGTCGCCGCCAAAGCGTAGTCGGATGCATCTGTCTCCACTGTCAGGGGTATTTTACTGTCTATTATTTTGATAGCGGCTCTTGCTATTTCTGTTTTAATTGAATTGAATGCATTTACAGCTTCGCCTGTCAAAAGATAAGATTCATTAATAACAAGTGGATGTATGTTTGCGGCGAAATTCGCGATCCATTTGGCATAATTTGCAAACATACCCAAAGCTCTCTTCAGGGTGGCAGAGTCAGCAGGAACCGGCATTTCTAAGAGGGGTTGCAGCCGCTCTGGATCGAGTTTCATCATCCCGCTGGAAATTTTATACCCTAGTAAATTAATTTTGGTTCTTGAAAATTCACTTTTACCAATGTTAAGTGTCAAATTGTATCTAGTGGCTACCTCTTTATATCTACGTAGTTTCTCATCATGGTCGGCTTGATCTATGCCACAAACAGTTATATCATACAAATATATGTAAATACCTTTAAGTTTCTCATTCTCTATGATGCTTTTGATAGCTCGTTGGAATGCTGCCACTCCATTCGTGACTCCAAATGGAATGCGCCTAATTTGATATAGGTTTCCACATGCTTTAAAAGTTCTGTATTGTTTATCTTCCTCTTTGCTTGCGAATTGATGATAGGCGCTTTTCAAATAAATTTTGCTAAATACCTTATACTTAGCAACATTTTTCACAATATCGTCGATTAAAGGGAGTGGAAATGCGTCTATCAGCGTAAATCTATTAATAGTCTGAGAATAATCAATCACCATTCTTTTTCTATGATGTTCACTTGATGTAACAAGAACTTGGGCTCTCCATGGTGAATGACTCGGCTCAATAACGCCGTCCGACAGAAGCTTTTGTGTTTCATCTTCAATAAAATGTGAATCAGCTTCGGAGTATCTCCTCGATTTGATTGCAATAGGCTTATCAAAGGGCAACAAATTACTAAATAGACTCACAGGTTCAACATTAGCCTGTGCTACAGTGCAAATCTTTAAAGACGGCTTCTGCCCTCCAAAATTAATTTCTAGACCCTCATGTTTTCTAAATACGTCGCGGCCTAGAATCACATCTGAGCAGAGACCATCCATGATCAATAGGTTGACGTTAAGTTTCTGGTTTCGTAGTTCTAGCGTCAGAGAACATAAGCCCGTTACTTGAGATGTAAGGTTTGACTGGGCCATTGTGATCTTTTGCTCACATGGTATATTCAGTAACTTATAGTAATCGGCTAACTTTTTGTCGATGAAACTAGCAGTACTGCCGTCGATAAGAGCTCGTGCTAGGATATTGTTGTTTATTACGACTTGTACAGTAGCTTTACTCAGATCACTGGCAGCGGCGGACGTAATATATGACAAAGTTTCATTAGAGTTATCATCGGTGAAGAGCGCAGCATTTTGTTGAGATTTGTTTCTGCACACTTAAGAAAAATGTCCTCTTCTCTCACTACCAGCAGCGGGACAATTCCGCCTTTGATGTCGTTTATTTCCACAAAAATAACACGTTTCTTGTGTGGCCGATAAGTTACGAGTTACGGCTATGACATCATCGGAACTCGTTGGAGTATTCATTGTACTCGGAGTAGCAGTAACAGAGTTGACTAAAGAGGCACTTCCTTGTTGGTAAGCTTCGTTGTGTCTCTGAGCTAACTCGAGCGATCGCGCTTGTTCATATGACATGTCTAACGAGAGAGTACGATATTCAAGAAGTCTCTGGCGAATGGCAGGTGAGACAAGACCACTTATAAAAGCATCTCTTACGTACTCACTTTCATTTTGCTCGGCGGTCACCTCCTTAAAATTACAATTCTTTCAGTACTTGCAAATACTGATGAAAGGGTTCTCCCGGCTGCTGAATTCTTTTCATTAAGCGGTGTCTCGAATAAATTTCATTAGAAGGTTTTATAAAAATATCATTGAGCTTCTGAATCGCAGTATCGTATGAAGCGCATCCTCTAACATGGGTATATAGCGCAGGAGATGAATGATTTACCAGTAGTTTTTTTTTTTTTTTATGTTTGATAGGCTCGCGTTTGACCACTATCTCACCTGATGGTAAGCGATGATGTGGTCGAAGATGGAGCACGCTTGCCTAGAAGTAACCTATTCACTCTTGACTTAAAGACTCCCAGGTTGTATCTTACAGGAAACACAGACTCAGGTAGAGAATTCCACTCTCTAGCTGTACGTGCAATGAATGTTTTCTCAAAGCGCTTTGCGCGTATGGATTGGATGTCCACCATGAACCGGTGGCACTTCGCCGTACGTCTTGTGGTCCTTAGATGAAACGGGCTTGGCGGAATCAAATCATGCAATTCCGTCGCACACTCCCCAAAATGTAATCGATAGAAAACCGACAGGCTAGCAACTCGGCGTCTATGTTCAAGACTTTGGAGTTTTGACTCAACGAGTCAAAACTCCAAACAAAGTTCCAAAGTTGGAACTTTACCTCGGTAGACACAAGTTTTTCGGGAGTGTCGATAGCATTTAGAAAGTTCTGGAACGTCTGTTTCCAATGGGTCCACTGAGGGGACAGATCTCCTTCGGAGGAGGGATCTACTTCAAATCTATCAGGACGCAAATAATTGTCCATATTTAAAGAAATGTGGACTATAACTAAACAAACTATTACTATTGATAAATAACTCATCCCAGAACAATATAGGGTTTATTAGACAAGAAATCAGCGTACAATATTATTTGACATACAGCACTACAATGACATAGAGTTAAATAAATTTAGTCTATTATAATATCCACGATGGTTATAACAGGCCTAGTTTGTTTCACGGCTTCTTTTATAGTACAGTTTTCCTGCTTCTTCTCTGCCATTACCGATGTTTGTACGCAGGCGTCCTGTAAGGCTATTAACAGACTACAGGCATTATTAAACACATACATTTTAATTATAGGGTCTTATCACTTTCGTTCCAATCGTGCCTATTGTGAAACTTCATACACGTATGAATTTGTGTACAACAGTTTTTTATTTAATTACTAGCGACCGCCTCTATTTCGCACGGGTACAAATTAAACTTTTAAACCCTCCTCATGAATCAATCTGTCTATGGGTGAAAACCGCATGAATATCGGATCAGTAGTTTTTGAGTTTATCGCGTACAGACGCAGCGGAGGACCAGTTATGTTAAGTATAGTGACGAGTGATACCTACCCACTTGCCAGATAACCTCGATTGAGGATATCTCGTTTAAAGAAACTAGACGTCGACATACAGAGACTAGCTGTGCTCAGTAATTACCCGTATTTTTTGGAAATCAATAAAACATAAAAGAACTCTTTCAGTCAAATGTGGAAAAAGTCTAGTTCTAGGGGTAATTTTGATAAAAGATTAAAAAAAACAAACAGTATTGAGGGTCCTGTCTGATAAACGACATCGTTATCATAGGACGATGTGGTACATGGTGTAAATGTTGTACCCGGTGAACTTTTGGAGGATGACGAAGGGACTATAACGATTCTAGGTGGCGAGTGGTTACTGTGGGCGGATGACAGAAACGCGGTCATAATTTTATTGATGTTGATTCAGGAGATTGCATGGATTCAGACCAGAGTCACACTCGGACGTCTCCACTTCCTCCTTCTTGTCCGTATAAGGCAAATGATCCACGGGTCATTGCCGGTATTGCGAATCATCCGGCAGTGAGTCGGCCGGTGACCGTGGTCGGTATCTGTCATCCAAGTGTTCTTAGCAGCTCGAGTACAACTCTATGCGGTTCGTATTCTGTTCCTGAGTATTTGATGGTGGTGGAGACGCCATAGCGTTTACGGTCGAAGTGACGGTGTGGCTGCGCGGTGTGGAGCGGATCGTGCGAGCCGCCGTGTAGTCGGGCACGTGCTCTGCACCTGCAATATCGTAATTAAAGAAGGAAGTTGCCTTGTAAGTAGTGAGAAATTCAGCGGCTGCCTCGTCTGGTCACGCAGAGTGTGGTGCGGTGAGTTATAGAGGATGCCATGAGGCGTTGATATGGGGATCAACTGAACTGAGTTGTTGAGGATGTACACAGTAGGGGCCCCCTACTGTGTACATCCTCAACAAATCAGACCATCAGTCAACCCCCCTACTAGGGGGGTTGACTGATGGTCTGATTTTTCACTATTTCTGGTGTGGATGTTGATGGCTAGTACTAGAGACGGGGTTGATACGGTAGGCCAGGGAAGGGGGCTGGGATTCGAGCATCAATCCTCTCATCCACCTTCTGTGAAAATAACATTGCCCCAATCTCAATCCAAATTTTCGTCAGCCCAGTTGAGTCGTTTTTGAACATTATTTTTTTTTTTTTTTTTTTTTATGTTTGATAGGCTCGCGTTTGACCACTATCTCACCTGATGTTAAGCGATGATGTGGTCGAAGATGGAGCACGCTTGCCTAGAAGTAACCTATTCACTCTTGACTTAAAGACTCCCAGGTTGTATCTTACAGGAAACACAGACTCCGGTAGAGAATTCCACTCTCTAGCTGTACGTGCAATGAATGTTTTCTCAAAACGCTTTGTGCGTATGGATGGGATGTCCACCATGAACCGATGGCACTTCGCCGTACGTCTTGTGGTCCTTAGATGAAACGGGCTTGGCGGAATCAGATCATGCAATTCCGTCGCACACTCCCCAAAATGTAATCGATAGAAAACCGACAGGCTAGCAACTCGGCGTCTATGTTCAAGACTTTGGAGTTTTGACTCAACGAGTCTATCATTGCCGATGATCCGCTTGGCTCGTTTCTCAATTGACTCAAGGGCATCAAGCTGGTATCTTGCAGATCCGTCCCAAAGATGAGAGCAGTACTCCATACACGATCGGACTTGCGCTTGATAGAGTTGGAGCAGCTGTTCCGGCGTTAAGTATCGTCTCACCTTTGCGAGGACCCCCAACTTTTTGGCAGCCACTTGAGCCTTAGCCTCTATGAAGGGACCAAAATTGAGGGTAGATGTTAAAGTAACACCAAGAAGTTCAAGTCGGTCGGTTATCGGCACGGTTACACCTCGGAAAGATGGAGCCGGGTGAAATTGGCTCCTTTTAGCAGAAAAAAGACACGCCTGGGTCTTAGCAGCATTGAACTTAACCAGATTGGCATCGCCCCATTCTGAGACAGCCTGCAAGGACAAGTTCAAGCGCCCAACCATATCCTCTCGGAGAGACCGGACCTGAGACCCACTAACTCGTGCGTCTGGCACGTATCTCTCGGCAACAGTGCTGTCGTCTGCATACCCAAAGGTACCGGGTTTTAGCAGATCGTTAATATGCAGCAAAAACAATGTTGCCGAGAGCACCGACCCCTGAGGAACACCGGCATTAATAGCCAGCAGTCCGGACGAGCAGCCATCTATGACTACTCGGATAGACCGATCCCTCAGGAAATCTGCTATCCAATCACACAATCCAGCGGGCAGACCGAAGGAAGGAAGCTTGCCAATTAAGCTGTCGTGCCAGACCCGGTCGAAGGCCTTCGAGATATCAAGGGAGACCGCAAGGGCTTCCCCTTGTTTGTCGATGGCCTCACTCCAGATGTGAATGGCATACGCTAGAAGATCTCCTGTTGACCGATTTCGGCGGAAGCCGTATTGTCGGTCACTTAGGATATCGTTAGCTTCTAGGTATGCTAGGAGCTTACCATTCAGTATACGTTCCATACTCTTACAGAGAACGGAAGTTACCGAGATGGGCCTATAATTTGCTGGGTCAGCTCGACTACCCTTCTTGGGTACGGGTTGCACGTTAGCTTGCTTCCAAGCCATCGGCACTTTTCCAGTCTCAAACGAAAGGCGATATAGGCGTGTCAAGATCGGAGACAACTCAGGCGCACAAGTCCTCAGTACAATTGCCGGTATCCCGTCGGGACCACTAGCCTTGTTCACGTCCAGGTTACGCAGTACCCTCCGGACATCCTTCTGATGAATGCGAATGTCTGACATAATCGACTCGCATCCACCAAGAGTACCAGGGGGCCTCGCGCCACCAGGATCTAGACGCGAAGATTCCGCAAACAGAGAGGCAAACAAGCTTGCTTTCTCCTCAGCGGAGTGGGCCAGCGACCCGTCGGGTTTCAGCAGTGGAGGTAGTGAGGGGCGGCAGAAGTTCGATTCAACCGACTTAGCCAGGGACCAAAACGCCTTACTACCAGCTGGGTAAGAAGCAAGTTTGTTCCCAATTCGGCCAATGTGGTCAAACCGAGCCTTCCGCAACACCTTCTTGCAGAACTTGGCAGCCCTGTTGAAGGCTCTCTTCTTCTGACTCACGTCACTCGCTTTACGCGTCCGAGCGTCGACCCATGCTAGGTAGGCCGCGTGTTTAAGCGCATCAGCGCGATTGCACTCGGCACCAAACCATGGTCGAGCCCCGCCAGACATTGTTACGTCAGAGAATGGAATGTAGTACTCCATTCCCCGCCGCAACACATCCGTCACGGCGTCCGCGCACGACGAAACATCAGTCGAAGAAAAGCAAGTGGGCCCCCAAGGATAACATGCGAAGAAAGATCGCATGCCATCCCAATCTGCTGACCTGTATCGCCAAACCCGCCTGGTGCCTCTAGGGCTAGGATCGGGCGGGGAGTAGACGGATACAGATTTCACCAGACAGTGGTCGGAAGTACCTAATGGTGAAGAAATCGACACTGAGTAACGGTCTGGATCTGTTGTCAGCAGAAGGTCCAAGCAATTGGCTGTGTGCGAATCAACATCCGGCACCCTCGTTGCCCCCTGGACCAGCTGGGTAAGATTTAACGCCAGCGCTAGCTTATACGTCTCTTGTCCAGCATGGTCTGTGTACTGGTATGGGAAGAGCCACTCCTGATGGTGGGCGTTGAAGTCCCCCAGTAACACCAATTGGGCAGAAGGGTACCGTTGCTGAGCCACATCCGCCGCTTTACTCAGGTGTTGTGTGAGCCCAGTTGTCTCCAGATCACCGCTGTGCGAACGGTAGACACAGGCGTAGACAATTTTATCTAGGCCTGTGTCCACTAGGACCCAAAGAGTTGAGAACCTGGAGTCCTCAAGGTTACGGAGACGCCGATAGCAGATGTCGTCCCGGGCGTACATGCATATACCAGCGCGTGGCTTAAAATTGTGCTCCAGGGTAAACCCTGGGTAAGATAGGTACGCCACGTCAGACGGACATCCGATCTGCGTCTCCGAAAGGAATAAGAGAGCTGGTTTCTCAGTCTCTAGGTGGTGGTGGACTGCGGCGAGATTTGAGTGCAGACCTCGAATGTTAGAGAGGTGCACTTTATGTGAGAGGGAGTGCTGCCGCTGTACAGCTTTTTTCTTTTTAGTTCCTTTTTTCATTAATAAAAGAGTGAAGGAAGGAGAGGAGAAGGAAGTGAAATGAGGTTCCATGCTGGCTACCTTCAGGCACGCACTGACAGGACGGTATCATTGGGGGACTAGTCTGGAGACTACGGGGACGCCCGAGCCCCCCCGGGAATGTCCATCGGGCCCTCTCATCTGGTCGCCAACCAGCACGATGGTGCATTCCGGGATTTTTCGTCAGTTGGCGGGGCAGCCTTTCGTGTGTGGCTAGTACACTACTTGGGCCCCCAACTAACTGCGGTCGGCCAGCGGCGCACCGTGCCTCGGATCCCGCTACCCTCCGCGACTAGTCTCCCGATACATTCATATCAGCGCGAGCCCGGTTGGTCTGCCTGCAATGGAACAACTATTTCGACCCAACTCCTCTGGATTGGCTACACTGAGCATCGTACCGGAACACGGCCAGGCCGCTTGGCGGTACGTCTTTGCCCAGTGGGTGGTCGCAAGCCATCGGTCGAAACCTACCACCAGTTTGTCACCTGATTAGCACCACCCGGGGACCACGTGTAGGGACTCAATGGGTATACTCCTACGGACGCGGGTGACTCGGCCCCCAAAAATTTTCGGCAACAAAGGTTTCTTTAATTATTATAGGTTGAAAAGTGTGGGCTCTTATCATCATAAGAGCCCAATGTAGAACTTCTGATCGTGGTGTAACTTTCTCCGCTAATTATGGAGACCTCTGTGAGATCTGAATCGCATGTTTGTGTTCCAACGTTTGGTGGACAAAGGATTAACATATTTAGCTTTAACCACCACCACGATGGTTATAACAGGCCTAGTTTGTTTCACGGCTTCTTTTATTGTACAGTTTTCCTGCTTCTTCTCTGCCATTGACGATGTTTCTACGCAGGTGTTAGAATATGGTTATTACTCAAACCATTTTGATTCCAAACATACTCAATTATTATGCAATTATTATCTGTTTAATATCATATATTCAATTGTAGAGATTAATTAATGAATTTACTAAATGATTTTTAAAACAAACTTATTTGTCTATAAGTATAACACTGATTTGAATCAACTGTCACTTGTGCGTCATACTTGTTTGTTGACGGGTATAAAAGATCGGAGTCACAGTGGGGCAGTTCACAAGTCCGATTAAGCAGTCGACAACCAATAGGGTTGAACTGCGAGTAGTCAATCACAAAAAAAAAAAAAAAAAAAATGGGGCAGTTCAGTTGCTGTTCGGCTTTCAAGGCGTTAACATCTAAGGTATCATATTATTCTGGCTATTGATTAATTAGTGTTGATGATGAGGTATATTTATATCATATTTAAGAGCCAGTAATGTTATTATGATGAATGGTGTATTTAAAACACAGGTCACAATAACTTGTTTATTAATTATGGTTGGTATATTGCTACGTAACGTTGTGTTATATACACTACTACGATAGTGGTTGTTATATACCACAAGATATTTATCGTTGTAAATATGGCTTATGTGATAGATCCTATATATTATTTATGATGTGTCGATACAATAATAAAAGAGAGCTACCGTGGAGTTTCTTGCCGTTCTTCTCCACGAAGACCTAGTTTTGCGAACAGGCAATTAGATTTCGATTGATTACAAGCCTATTGGAAATAAATACATAGTCTTGTCTTTGTGCTTTTTCTTAATAAATCCCTTCCTTAAAACACCACATTCACAATAAGTAAATAAGCAAATAAATAAATAGGTAAATAAAAGATAAATAAATAGGTAAATAAAAGATCAATAAATAGGTAAATAGATAGATAAGTAACGAATATTAAATATTTACATACATCTGGTTACATATCTATACATACTCGTACACATATAAAAATTCTAACACAGGCGTCCTGTAAGGTTATTAACAGAATACAGGCATTAGTAAACACATACATTTTAATTATAGGGTCTTATTACTTTCGATCCAATCGTGCCTATTGTGAAACTTCATACACGTATGAATTTGTGTACAACAGTTTTTTATTTATTACTAGCGACCGCTTCTATTTCGCACGGGTACAAATTACCGCATGAAAATCGGATCAGTAGTTTTTGAGTTTATCGCGTACAGACGCAGCGGGGGACCAGTTATGTTAAGTTTTTGTGAAGAGTGATACCTACCCACTTGCCAGATAACCTCGATTGAGGATATCTCGTTTAAAGAAACTAGACGTCGACATAGAGAGACTAGCTGTGCTCAGTAATTACCCGTATTTTTTGGAAATCAATAAAACATAAAAGAACTCTGTCAGACAAATGTGGAAAAAGTCTAGTTCTAGGGGTAATTTTGGTAAAAGATTCTTAAAATACAAAAAGTATTGAGGGTGCTATCTGATAAACGACATCGTCATCATAGGACAATGTGGTACATGGTGTAAATGTTGTACCAGGTGAACTTTTGGAGCATGACAAAGGGACTAAAACGATTCTAGGTGGCGAGTGGTTGCTGTGGGCGGATGGCAGAAACGCGGTCATAATTGATGTTGATTCAGGAGATTGCATGGATTCAGACCAGGAGTCACACTCGGACGTCTCCACTTCCTCCTTCTTGTACGTATAAGGCAAATGATCCACGGGTCATTGCCGGTATTGCGAATCATCCGGCAGTGAGTCGGCCGGTGACCGTGGTCGGTATCTGTCATCCAAGTGTTCTAAGCAGCTCGAGTACAACTCTATGCGGTTCGTATTCTGTTCCTGAGTATTTGATGGTGGTGGAGACGCGATAGCGTTTACGGTCGAAGTGACGGTGTGGCTGCGCGGTGTGGAGCGAACCGATGTATTAAAAATGGTGTATTATGCACTATGCCAATCGGTAATAGGATATTGCATCTCTGTATGGGGAGCTGCAACAAAAGGTCACATCCTGAGGGCAGAGAGAGCACAGAGAGCCGTACTAAAAGTAATGACATGGAAATCCCATAGATACCCAACAACACAACTGTACGCAGACTGCAAGGTCCTTACAGTCCGTCAGCTTTTTGTGCTTCAATCTGTCCTTAGGAAACATAGCAGCCTTCCTCCGTCAGGCACCCAACACAGGACCACGTTTGCACAGCATCAATAAACAAACACAACTTAAAATTTTAAGTGACAGAATGGTTACTTAAATAGGACTATGCCGCAACGGAGACTTTACTTGCCTACATCACCTAATAAGCACACACCCATCTCCATGCTTGCACGAATACCTCTATCCTCGCATCCAAACACACTCGCTTATACAATCTCCCCCACTCACTTACACACCTACTTATCCACACTCACAGACAAACTCCTACACACCTACAATCACATTCATTCACTCCCTTCTTAGGTAAATCGACACAGTCCACTCATACACTATCAGTTGTAACTACATTCCGAAACGCTGTCTCTTAAAGTACGAGTCATAAGGTACGAGTACGTACAATAAAAAAATATTATTGTACGTACTCGTACCTATTTATTGTTTGCGATAATGGATCGAAAGTCGTGGAAAAAACGTAAGAGAACCGGTCATACCAAAAGAAAATTGTTAAAAGAATATTTAAATATCAGCAGTAGTAATTGTCCTAGTGTTTCTGGTCATCAAAGGATTTGTGAACATATTTTGAACAAAACTGAACCCGGTCCCAGCCAGCATGCGTGGTTGCCGTACAATGAAGAGGGTTCCGTCCCCCAAAAAAGTCAAACAAATGCCGTTTAACTTTTTTGGGGGACGGTGGCGATTCACGCAAGAAGAGAGTGCATCTGATGGCAGCTTTACAGATATCGAAGAAGAATAATGTACACATGAAAAATTTAATATTTCGTGAAAAAATTAGAAAATGGGCTGTCGAAAAAACATCACACAGGGAGCACTAAAGGATTTGGCAGAAATATTAAATCAAAGATTCCCAGAAATTTTACGTAATGATCCAAGAACAATTTTAAATACACCGAGACAAGTCTAAAGTCTATTGAGCAAGGTGAATACTAGCACAATGGCGTCATTGAGACACTTAAAAACATATTGATTAACACAATCGTTGTGCCAGAAAACATATCACTG
Organism: Polia nebulosa; assembly: GCA_951329385.1. Taxonomy (NCBI): domain Eukaryota; kingdom Metazoa; phylum Arthropoda; class Insecta; order Lepidoptera; family Noctuidae; genus Polia; species Polia nebulosa. The sequence continues at coordinate 11,720,216 of OX589600.1, read as the reverse complement.
AATATAAACATGGTTGGTCTTCCAATTTTCAATAGTTCCAAGAAAGAATTTTGGACAATATTGTGAAAACATGAAATAAATGAACTACCATTCGTCACCGGTATATTTATATTATGGAACTGGAAAATCGAAAGATTTAAAAATCTATTTAGAAGATTTCATTTCTGATTATTTTTTTAGCAGAAGGTATTACAGTACAAGAAAATAAAATTAACGTTGCGATAGATGTTTTATTTGCGACTCTCCAGCTAAAGCTTATGTAAAATGTAAGTAACTCCTATGTTTGAAATTTAAAACAGTATAAAAATGCGAAAGTAAATACTCTATTTCTTTTCTCCAAATTATAACAGAATTCTACTGAATTCGGTTCTGAACGATAGAATATTAATTGTTGAACACAGCTGTTCTGATCAAAATCTGTGTCGGTGTCTGTTTTGTTCAGCATATTTGCCAATTCTTCTCCAGCCTCTTCATAATTTTGAATTCTTTTCATTTTAAGGAACAACTCATCGTAAGCCAATCTGCGCGAGGTTGGACCCTGCTGTCTTTAGTTAATAAATCCGCATTATATCTTGGCCATCGAATTTGTCCTTTGTTTTCCCATACGGACGGTACAGTACACAATTCTGGGCGACCCTTACGAGCGACGACGTGTTGAAACTATTTTATAGGACATTTTCCTGAAACGAAAAATAAATTATCGTTACGATGCAATGATACGAATTTTAATGTAGGTGCAACATAGTAAATGACCTAGGTAAGTAACGGAAAACATACTGCAAAGTTAATCCTATCGCATCATTACCAACCGTCGTTATTTTTATTGTTTACTATTCGGTGAGGACTCACATGACGTGTGTGCATGCTGTGACCGAAAGCTAGCAATAGCCAAAGAGTATAATTATAATATTGCATGACGACGACGGGATTTGTTTGGAGGGAGGTGATCTGTGGTTTGGAGTACAGAGCACATCAAGCTACTACAATCTGTCAAATTTCTTTAATGATTTTCATGTTTATCGCTAAAGCATTAGGTTCAAGGTTGATTGGGAACATTTTACGGTTTCGAGCGGCTTGATGTACTGGCGTCTGTACATAAAATAAATAACAAAACATGTGTGAGAATAAACTAGGACCCACACACGAAATCTGCTATTTTTTTAAACGAAACGCGATTTTTTTTTCACGAAAAAAGTTCAATCAAAGACGCTCTATTGTAATAAATTTAGTGAATGCCAGGCGGGACAATTCCACACTATAAAAGGCTTTTGTCCGTTCGATTAGAGAACCCTAAAAATCTGAGTAATGTAGATATGTGATCAACTTTAATAATTGTTATTCAGAAATTAGTGTAATGAGACTACTCTTTTTCAAGTTATAGCTTAGTAACAAGACATGTGTACACTTTTATTCAGCATTATGGAGCAAAACAATCGATCGCCATTAAAAATCTTTGTAATTTATACTTACGAGGCATGTACGAGATTACCAAAATGCGTAATCTTACAACTACAACATTTTCAACTCGATTCATGTTATTTTGGTTGATTAAAATTGCTAGTATTAACTACTTCATTACAAGTATTTTTATCAGACCTAGTAAGTATGTATGAAAATACTATTTACTAACTGTTATCTTGATTATTCTCGGCGCGTCCTAAGTAATGAAAAAAAAACATACTATATTCACGACAAAATTATTAGCGCACTAACAATTAACAGACAGAATTCTTGTAAATTAAAATTTACTTACCGATTTTATAAGTTCACCATGTCAACAACATTTAAATTCGACATCGACATTGAAATAAATATTTAATCCAATTGAATTAATTCTTTTCACATGTTTTATGAATATTGTTTGCAAAAATGAGAACAATAATTTAAATAAATTCTGAATACAATAACCAATTCGACTAAGCTGAATAACTCAGTTGTTAGAGCTTAATAAAAACAATGTGAGCTGCTATTCAAAAGTTATTATGCTAATTGAAACGTTATTAAGCTCCTACTCAGATATTGCTCAGATGTTATTCAGGGTTAAGCATTCAAAAGTGCGGCCCTTTTTGCTTGAATAACAGCTGAATAGACGGTACTCAGACGTTATTCAGCTTAGTATTCAGCTTTTGCTCTAGATGATTGCTCTTACTCAATCTTTATTCAGCACGTATGTGTTACTTGGGAGAGGATTTCATGAGGCGTTGACCTGGGGATCAACTGAACTGAGTTGTTGAGGATGTACACTATAGGGGGGTTGACTGATGGTCTGATTCTGCACTATTTCTGGTGTGGATGTTGATGGCTAGTACTCGGGACGGGCTTGATACGGTAGGCCAGGGAAGGGGGCTGGGATTCGAGCATCCATCCTCTCATCCATCTTATGTGAAAATAACATTGCCCCAATCTCGATCCAAATTTTCGTCAGCCCAGTTGAGTCGTTTTTGATCATGTTTTTCGGAAAACAAAGGTTTCTTCAATTATTATAGGTTGAAAAGTGTGGGCTCTTATCATCATAAGAGCCCAATGTAGAACTTCCGATCGTGGTGTCACTTTCTCCGCTTATTATGAAGAAGACCTCTGTGTGATCTGAATCGCATATTTGTGTTCCAACGTTGGTGGACAAAGGATTAACATATTTAGCTTTAACCTCCGCCACGATGGTTATAACAGGCCTAGTTTGTTTCACGGCTTCTTTTATTGTACAGTTTTCCTGCTTCTTCTCTGCCATTAACGATGTTTGTACGCAGGCGTCCTGTAAGGCTATTAACAGAATACAGGCATGTGTACAACAGTTTTTTATTTATTACTAGCGACCGCCTCTATTTTGCACGGTAACAAATTCTACTTTTAAACCTTCCTCATGAATCAATCTGTCTATGGGTGAAAACCGCATGAAAATCGGATCAGTAATTTTTGAGTTTATCGCGTACAGACGCAGCGGGGGACCAGTTATGTTAAGTTTTTGTGAAGAGTGATACCTACCCACTTGCCAGATAACCTCGATTGAGGATATCTCGTTTAAAGAAACTAGACGTCGACATAGAGAGACTAGCTGTGCGTAATTACCCGTATTTTTTGGAAATCAATAAAACATAAAAGAACTCTGTCAGTCAAATGTGGAAAAAATCTAGTTCTAGGGGTAATTTTGATAAAAGATTCTTAAAAAACAAAGAGTATTGAGGGTGCTGTCTGATAAACGACATCGTCATCATAGGACGATGTGGTACATGGTGTAAATGTTGTACCAGGTGAACTTCTGGAGGATGACGAAGGGACTAAAACGATTCTAGGTGGCAAGTGGTTTTGCTGTGGGCGGATGCAGAAACGCGGTCATAATTGATGTTGATTCAGGAGATTGCATGGATTCAGACCAGGAGTCACACACGCCTCCACTTCCTCCTTCTTGTCCGTATAAGGCAAATGATCCACGGGTCATTGCCGGTATTGCGAATCATCCGGCAGTGAGTCGGCCGGTGACCGTGGTCGGTATCTGTCATCCAAGTGTTCTAAGCAGCTCGAGTACAACTCTATGCGGTTCGTATTCTGTTCCTGAGTATTTGATGGTGGTGGAGACGCCATAGCGTTTACGGTCGTAGTGACGGTGTGGCTGCGCGGTGTGGAGCGGATCGTGCGAGCCGTCGTGGAGTCGGGCACGTGCTTTGCACCTGCAATATCGTAATTAAAGTAGGAAGTGACTGCCTCGGCTGATCACGCAGAGTGTGGTGCGGTGAGTTGTAGAGGATGTCCTGAGGCGTTGACCTGGGGATCAACTGAACTGAGTTGTTGAGGATGTACACCATAGGGGGGTTGACTGATGGTCTAATTTTGCACTATTTCTGGTGTGGATGTTGATGGCTAGTACTCGGGACGGGGTTGATACGGTAGGCCAGGGAAGGGGGCTGGGATTCGAGCATCCATCCTCTCATCCATCTTATGTGAAAATAACATTGCCCTAATCTCGATCCAAATTTTCGTCTGCCCAGTTGAGTCGTTTATGAACATGTTTTTCGGAAAACAAAGGTTTCTTTAATTATTATAGGTTGAAAAGTATGGGCTCTTATCATCATAAGAGCCCAATGTAGAACTTCCGATCACACGTATGAATTTGTGTACAACAGTTTTTTATTTATTACTAGCGACCGCCTCTATTTTGCACGGGTACAAATTATACTTTTGAACCTTCCTCATGAATCAGTCTGTCTATGGGTGAAAACCGCATGAAAATCCGATCAGTAGTTTTTGAGTTTATCGCGTACAGACGCAGCGAGTGACCAGCAGGGATATTGCGTATCTTTTACCAGTGCCAATGACTAACTGGCTTCTATTGTCCACCGAACTTTGATGTCAACAGTGGATTTCATTAGATTGGTTTTACGTATCATAGGTCAGTGGTAATCAAATTGCAGGGGCTTACGGTGATTTACGGTGCTCTTCGTCACGTCACTTGAAACCTCTATTTTTTTATCGACTATTATACTGCCAAGTTGAGAAATGCCCTCTGAGAACATAACATAACACAGAACATAGAAACATTTGAACATTTGATTTAAGCGGGTTATAAATGCTCTTGACATTTTATGTGTCAAATTCGAAATAAACTGGCGGTAATTTCATTCTTTCGCGAGCTGAATTATAGTGTTTATTATAACGTCTTGTTAAAAATATTCTTGAATTTAAGGTAAGTTATACCACAAAATACATAGGTAGTCTAGGTATCGAGTAAGGTTTTAATGTGAAATTTGTTACCTCCGGTATTTTTATATTCAAAGTAATAAAATAACACAAAAATGTAGTAAAAGGTGTTTACAAATAAGGTACCTGTAACTGTGTAGAATATTTAAATTTAAGATGCCTGCACCTCGAAGAGTTACCGTGAGGCAAATGGAGTTACTTCTGGAGTTTGCGGAGTCCAATCCCTCTGTTGCATTGGGCCGCTTTGCGGGAGGGCCACAGGCGGTTCGAGTATCCCGAGAAGTGTGGAACTCCGTGGCAGTCCAACTAAACTCAGTGGCAGAGGGCGTTACAAAATCACCTGACCAATGGCGAAGAGTAAGTTTACATTTCATTTACTTAATGTTTTCTGAAAATACGTTTTTTTTTCTATAAAGTACTGGATAGAGTTTAAGGCCAAAACTAAAGGCAAAGCTGCAAACTCAAGAAGGAATGCGACAGCAACCAGTGGAGGGCCTAACAAGCTTGTTCCTCTGAATGAGTTAGAGAAGAGAGTGCTTGCACTAATAGGTCCAGCAGCAGTGGAGGGATTACCTGGAGTTCGCCTGCCTATTAATGTTAGTTTTATTCATTTTTACATTGTTTAATGTTTAATTGTATAATTAATCATTCTTAATCATTACTAAATACTAAGACTTACGTTTAGTGTGTAAAATGTGGAGTTATAAGTTTTTTTTGGTGTTGTATTTTACAGATACCATCAGTAGAAACTGACCCCAGCCGTTGATTCTGGAATTGCAGCACCCGACCCCATTATATCCTCATCCTCTCCCAATACTTCAACAATCATCCCTCAGTCCGCAGCTCCTAATTCCTCCTTAATGGATGAGGAATGGCTTGAGGATATTGCATCTCCTTTAAGTCTGGAACCTGCATCACAGACCTTTGACCCTCCCCTTCGACATAGCCTGCACCACTGCCTACATTGCCACCCTCCACTGAAACAAAACTCACATTGCCACCTTCTATTGAAACACGGCCTGTCAGGCAGCAGCCCCAAGTAAATTCAATAGAAGATAGTAAGTATATCATAATGTCTATGATATAACTGTTTTAATGTGAGTTAAGCTGAAGAGCGTCATGCAACAGCAATGAAAGCTCTCGTGGGAATAATGTCACACATTAGAAACGAACTTACACATATTAGAAACAATTTAAATATTTATTTAAATCGTGAATAATTTTTTTTATTTACCTACTTTATTATACTGAAGTGCATTATTAATTTCTTGTTTTATTTCAATATGTTTCACAAACCTTAATACAGTTTCCTACAGTAAGTACCTACTATTATATAAATTAAGCATATTAAATTCATATCAATAAAAGACTGATAATACGAGTAATATTCTATTCATTTATTTCGTATGAGATATGTTACAAAAAAGGCTTCAATTAAATAAAGTCACTGATTTCGTTGCGCCCCGCGGTTTCATCCGCGTAGACCGGGATGAAAAGTAGCCTGTGTTAATCCAGGGTATACGTTATCTACATACCATATTTCATCCAAATCGGTCCAGCCGTTTGAGCGTGAAGAAGTAACAAACATACAAACACAAACTTTCACCTTTAGAATATTAGTGTGACTAGCTTCTGCCAGTGACTACGCTCGCGTGGAATTAGTACTTCCCCATTATACGAAAGTGCGTGCCTATATGTTATTCTGATGTATAAGCTATATTATTATAAAGTTTCATCGAAATCCGTTCAGAGGTTTTTGTGTAAAAGAGTAACAAACATCCTAACAAACTTTCACATTTAGAATATTAGTAGGATGTGAAAGATGTTTTTTACTCTTTCACGAAACAACTACTAAACGGATTTTAATAAAACTCTGCAGTAATATTGCTTATACATCAGAATAACACATATGTTATAATTTATAATGGAGGGAAGTACTAATACCACGCGGGCGAAGCCGCTGGCAGAATTTAGTAAGTACATAATGATTGCAAACTTGTACAATTAAAACAGACACATGCCACATAAATGTAAATTTAAAGATTAATATTGTTATTGACATTAACAAAGGAGCATTTATGGACTCTGTGAAAATATAAATAGAAAATAAGCAAGACAAAGGGCATCCATGATTCTTATTTACTATTAAAACACACGTTGAGTTGTCACCGACTATATTAAACTTTTCTAGAACCTCAAAGACAATACAATGAAATGACAGCTTATCCAAAGTTTGAAATAATTACTGGCAGGTGTCGCTACTAGAACTAAATATGTAATTTCGTTATAAATTCAACATGCTTCCTTAAGGAAATAACACCATATTAAATTTTAAAAAAAACAAAATGATATTAGCTTACAATAAGCAAATCATACAAATTATATTACAAACCTGTGATACCAAACTGTTCAATAAATTTATAATGTTTCTGAGAACTTAGACTCTGTCAGTATGTCAGCGGGCATATCATTTGTATTCAAATAATCTATCTTGACAATATTTTTCTCAACAGCTGTTCTTACAAAATGAAATCACACATCGATATGCATACTTCTCCTATGGAATACACAATTTTTTGCTAATTTTTGAGCATTTTTGTTATCATTATAAAGACATACAGGTAACTCATTTCTACATTTCAATTGAAACAACAATTTTTTTAAATAAGTGGCTGCTTTAGTTGCCTCACAAATGGCCATATATTCAGCCTCTGTGCTGGACAAAGCTATTGTCGTCTGTATCTTACATTCAAATGAGATTACACTGCTAGACATTGTAAACATAAATCCAGTATAAGATTTTCTGTCTAAGCAATCTGATGCCCAATCAGCATCTACATACCCTATTAAATCTAAATCATCTTTAACATATTTCAAAGCAAAGTGTTTTGTTTTCTTTAAATACTTTAATATTCGTTTTACATGCTTCCAATGGGTTTTACTGAAACAGTTATCAAATTGGCTGAGGTAACAAACAGCATAATATATGTCTGGACGGGTAAGTATTAACAAATAAAGTAAACTTCCTATCAATTGCTGATAAGTATACTGAGTGGAGCAAATATTTTCCTTCTTAAGTTTTAAATTTACTTCCATTGGTGTACTTACGGTTACAATTCTCCATATTATTTTTTTCTCCTCAAGCGCCGAGCCTCTTATCGCAGTTTGACATATTTACGACCGGGCTCATAAAAAACAACTTGCTGAGGTTTCTATTGGAGCGAGGCACTTAAAGTAAACTTTTTTGGGTTGTTGAATAAACAGACCTTAGAATAACATGTAAACAATACTTGTAATTCAAGAGTTGAATTTTATTCAAATTCTGTTATCAACGATTTGTCGGGAATAGTGTGTGTGTGTGTGTGTGGGTAGTTGTTAAAACCACTGTATCAATTTACATGAAATTTTGCATGTTACACTATGAATAGACAAGTAATCTAAGAACAGTGTTTTTATTGTAGAGTCCGATATCATATTTTCCTATTATTCACACTCAAACTTCAAATTACGAAATCAAAACAACATAACGGCTTTTTAAAATTGCGTTTCTGCGTTTGCGTTGCGTTTTGTGTTGCGTTTTTTTTCTAACACTATGTAATAACTATCTAAGAATGCATGTGAACCATGCCACAGGATATAAGATCTTTAGTTATTTAATAAACCCCTGAACGCCCGTCGGCATGCGGGTATGCCGTCGGACGTTCAGGGGTTAATAAATGTTCAAGAAATTGTTCTTGATCTACAATTAAAGCATTATTTTCTTTTCTAACTCTCATACCTAGTCATTGTCTGACTTCTCCTAAATCTTTTAACCTAAATTTTGAACCTAATTCAGTTTTGAGACATTCAGTTTCATTTTTACAGTCAGAAAAAAACATCTACAAATAGAGCTACAAATGTTTTAACTTTCTCATTCGGTTTGACAAACTAACAAGGCTCATACAAAGACTTTTTATAACCTAAGCTTTGTAGACAATCATCTACTCGCGTATACCAAGCCCAAGCAGATTGCTTTAAGCCATGAATTGCCCTATTCAACTTTAGAACTTTATTTTCTCTATCATTACACACAAAAAAAATCTGGTAAGTTCATATATCATTCATTTCGTTTCATTTAAATAACCATTTAAGAACGCTGTGGAAACATTAAGATGAGTTATATCTAGGTTATATTTAACTAACACTTAACGCAAACAAAAGTCTTAGTGTTGAGTAACGAATCACCGGGGAAAAAGTCTCTTTATAGTCTATTCCAGCTTTCTGGGTGTGTAGCCTTTAGCTGCTAAACGCGCACGATATCTCACTTTTTCACACTGGTCTAACTTTTTTTTAAACACCTACTTGCACTTAACCACAGTAGCTTGATCTGGCTTATCTACCACTTCCCATGCTTTATTGTCTTCAAAAGATTTCAGCTCTTCTTTTATAGCTTTACTCCACTCTTGCGATTCAGGACCACTTACAGCCTCTTTGTAAGTTATCTGGTCTTCATACAGATTGAAATCTGCATTAACACACATATTGCTATAACCAAATCTGTCGGGCTTTTTTCTTTTTCGTACTTCTGGCTGCAGTTCAATTGTGTGAGTAATATTCTTCGACTCCTTAAATGGTATAGTATCAAGAATCTCATCTGCTTCCTCTTCTACATAGGTACTATCATTCTTTGATATCACTGTACTAGTAGACACATCTGAGTCGGTGCTATCTACTCGTAAGTCTCCATGCTGCTCAAGACTTGCAGGTGTTTCTTGGTTGTCAGTAACTACTGCTTGCACCATTTCTGAGCTTGACTCCATGATGGTAACATCTCGACTTGTTATAACTTTGTTGGTCACAGGGTTGTACAGTCTATAGCCCTTCACATTATCGGCATATCCAACAAGATAATGTCTCACAGCCTTTTTGTCCCACTTTAGGTGTTTTTCCTTAGGAACATGTGCTAATATTGTACTACCAAATACTCGAATATGACTGACATTCGGCTTTCGACCAGTCCAAAGTTCATAGGGAGTCTTCTGATTTAATCCTGATGCAAGAGATCTATTTTTCAGATACACAGCAGTGTGAACTGCTTCTGCCCAAAACTTTTTCTCCAACTTAGCATCATATAATAAACATCTTGCTCTTTCGACTATAGTTCGGTTAAATCGTTCGCACATCCCGTTCTGTTCCGGACTATAAGGGTTAGTTCTCTGATGAATTATGCCACTTTGTTTCAAAAAATCCTTCATTTCATTAGAACAAAATTATGTGCCATTATCATTTGTCGTCTGTTTTTCAACCATATTTTTAAACTCTTTAAAGCAAGTAAAAATTTCACTTTTATTTTTCAAAAAATGGACAAAAGACATCCTGCTATAATCGTCTACGAATAGCAAGAAATACCTGGATGAACCGATTGACCTAGTCTCCATTGGACCACACACGTCTGCATGCACAATCTCAAGTATCCTCTCACTCCTGTGACTGCTCTGTAGAAATGGTAGTCGACTTTGTTTACCCTCACAGCACACTGCACAATTGTATTTACTGATAACGGCTTTGTTCTCATACACTAAACCTTCTACGGCTCCACGGCTCCATTTCTTATTGCATTCATGTCTGTGCTGTTAATATGGCCTAGTCTTCTGGGCCATATATCTGAGGTTGTTGTAGCTAAAGCTGCTAACACACATACTGACCTGTTATTAAGTCTGTATACTCCATTCACCGCCTGTGCAATGCCAATCAACTCATTCTGCCTATTTCTGATGTAACAATGTTCTTTTAGGAAACATACTTTGTTACGATTCTTTATAAACTGGCTGACGGACAACAGGTTAGTAGTCAGATTTGGTATACATAACACATCTTTCACCACAATATCGTTGGAGATGCCCAAGCGTGTAAATAGCTGTGGTTCTCTGCGGGATGTAGGACTTTGTTACGACCAAACACTTGGAGTGAGTGCTGGCCCAAAATTGCCTGTATTTGTCTGTATAACTTCAAGTTGGGAGTGGTTGGCAGTAGACGGCGTATGGTGGCCTAACTCTAAGCAAGTAAAGAAAGCGGTACCTGACTCTTCCTTCGGCAGCCTCGCAGGATCCCGACGAGTGGCCACTCGATTCTCTTCACACCAACACTCCTGGTTATTCTTGTTCACTAGGTACACGGACGCGGTAAATATGGGGTTATTTAGTATTCCCGGAAAATCCCCAACGCTTACGGGATATTACTCGGGATTGTAGCGTATTTGCGGGGACGATGTTAAAGACATTAATTTAGTCTGCAGTGAGATGCGTACGGACTCGCGGCGGAAAGAGATCTAACGTCGACTTCCGCACTTTTGATTGCCTATGGCTCCTGTAAAGCCGGCCACACACCTTGCATCACATGCTAAAGCCGGACACACACACGTCGTGATACCACACCCCATCCAACTTGCAGAGTGGCGGCAACTCGCCACACCAATCGTGTTCTGTATCCTGAACAACAGTCGCAATTCGTGTGTCTCCCGAGCACAGCACCGGCATAGTTGTTTTATTCGCAACTATAATCTCCTTTGTTGTTAGGTTATGTGACGTATTTTTCATGTTTTCCTGACTTATCATCATATGACGGTTAGATCCGGAGTCAATATACCACTCATCTTAACTGAAACAATCGTTAAGGAAAACCGCACTAAACGCATTTTCAGGCTTTTCTTTAACTTGTGGACACTGATTTTTGTAATGGCCGTTTTTTTACATTTGTAACATTTTATCACTTTGACAGGTCGATTTGACGTATCTGCAGATTTGCAAACCTTGCCATTCTTTTTCCGTTGCCAACCTTTCGCCGATAAAAAAGCGCTGTCTGTTTCAGTGCTGCCAACATTATCACTCATATCCATAAGTTTTGATTTAATGACGTCAGCTGAAATATCTATGCCCGAGTGCTCGATCGCCACTATCATCGGCGAAAATTTGTCGGGTAGTCAAGCCAACAATAATGATCCTACCCATTTTTCGCTGATGTTGAAGCCGGTCCCTCTTAATTTATGCGACGTGTCAATTAATTTTGTTATGTATGCTGTCATTGATTCACAATTCTCTACCCGTATTGATATTAGACTCCGCAATAGACTGATTCTGCGTGTGGAACCCGAACCATCAAATAACGATTTTAGCTTTGTCCAAACACCGTGCACTGTGTTTTCACCCTTGATATGCACATACAAGTGTAGCGGCACACACAAAAATTGACCTGGATAAGGCATATAACCAGATTCCGGTCAATCCAGATGATATACCTAAGACCGCAATCACTACACCGTTCGGAATGTTTGAATTTCCGTATATGACGTTTGGCCTACGAAACGCGGGTCAAACATTCCAACGGTTTGTGGAAGAAATGACGCGCGGCCTTGATTTTTGCTACACATATCTAGATGATTTCCTTGTACATGTGGAACATCTGAGACAGTTATTCACCAGAATGAAGGCATACGGGATGGTGATTAATAACGCCAAATGTGTTTTCGGCGCGCGAGAAATAAACTTTTTGGGGTATACTATATCAGAAAAAGGAACGAAGCCATTGACAGAAAAAGTACAAGTCATACGCGATTACCCAGCCCCTAAAAATATACGTGAGCTTAGAAGGTTTCTGGGCATGATTAACTTCTATAGACGTTTTGTGCCCCAAGCCGCCCGAATTCAAGCCCCACTAAATAATTTGCTGATAGGAGCAGTGAAAGGATCAACTCCAATAAACTTGACAAGAGACGCGCATAAGGCCCTAGAGCAATGCAAAGAGAGTCTCAAACGCAGCCCTATTGGCCCACCCAGATTGCATGGCCAAAATGGGATTGGTGACGGATGCATCAGATATAGCCATGGGTGCAGTGTTGCAACAATACAAGGAAGGCTACTGGCAGCCACTCGCATTCTTCTCTCGAAAATTAAACACTGCTCAACAAAAATATTCTCCATACGACAGAGAATTACTGGCAATATATGAAGCGGTGAAGCATTTTCGACACATGCTCGAAGCCAGAAATTTCGCTATCTATACTGACCATAAACCCATCAGTTTTGCTTTTCATGAAAGAAAAAATAACTGTTCTCCACGTCAGTATAGATACCTGGACTTTATATCACAGTTCACAACAAATATCCGCCATATTTCCGGAAAGGATAATGTGGTTGCTGATACCTTGTCTCGGATAGATGAACTGCAGGCACCAGTAGCTCATGAAACTCTCGCTAAGGCTCAAGAGTCAGACATGGAGCTGGCAGGATTCCTCAACTCAACGTCATCACTTAGGCTAGAAAAGTTTAAAGTCCCAGGTTCAGAAATAACTGTGTACTGTGACGTCAGCACGCAAACTGCCAGGCCTTTCGTACCACAAGCCTTACGAAAACAAGTGTTCGGCAGTCTCCATTCGTTAAGTCATCCTGGCGCAAACGCAACCGCTAAATTAGTTGCGGATCGGTTTGTTTGGCCAGGGGTTAGGAAAGACTGCCGGGAGTGGTCCAGATCTTGCGTAGCATGTCAACGAGCCAAAGTGAATCGGCACGTATCAGCACCATTAGGTACCTACAAATTGCCACACTCTAGATTCAGACATATACACATTGATCTGATTGGTCCCCTCCCCGTTTCACAAGGTTATCGATATTGTTTAACGGCCATTGATCGATTCACACGATGGCCGGAGGTAATACCGATAACTGATATCACGGCGGAGACAGTAGGCAAAGCCCTGCTGCATGTCTGGATATCTAGGTTCGGCAGCCCAACAGATATTGTAACAGACCGTGGACGCCAATTCGAGTCCAACCTGTTTCAATACTTAGGGAAAATAGCCGGGTTCCTTCATCACCGAACCACAGCGTACCATCCAGCAAGCAACGGACTAGTGGAACGTTTTCATCGACAACTGAAAGCATCTATCGTGTGCCATGCAAACGAAAACTGGACTGAAGCTCTGCCCTTAGTCTTACTTGGCGTTCGAAGCGCATACAAGGATGACTTACAAGCGTCACCAACCGACTTAGTGTATGGTGAACCACTTAGGCTGCCTGGCGAATTTCTAGAGCAATCAACGAACGGCACTAGTGACGTGACAGATTTCACAGCACGACTTCGAAATATAGCCCAAAAACTTCGGCCAGTGCCCCGACATCGCGCCACGGGGAAAACAAAGTTTTTGTATACAAAGACCTAAGCACATGCGGATATGCATTTTTAAGAGAAGACTCATCGCATAGTCCCTTAACTCCGGCATAAACTGGTCCACATCAAATTATCGAACGAGGTGACAAAGTGTTCAAATTAATGGTGAAAGGCAAGGAAGTAACAGTCTCCATCGATCGCCTCAAACCTGCATATATACTGGCTGAAAAAGAAAGAGTACCAAATGACCCAGCACGGCCTTCCCTAAATAGTTCAAATCACGGGTCAAGTGGCGCCACCAAGACAACTCGATCCGGTCGTGTGGTAAGATTCCCGGATTATTATCGTCCTTAACCAGGCCTCTGGGAGGGAGTGATGTAGCGGCACACACACACATATGCGTATAATCTACATTTACAAACACAATTATACATTTACATACACAATTATACATTTACATATTTACATTATTACATACATCATATTTAAAGTCGGAACTTCGACCGCTGTGGCTCAGTGGAAACGCACCGTTAATTTAGCCCTCTACCTACATATTATCATCTCATCATAACATTCATTATATAATGTCATTGCGTAATGCCTGCCAACGCCTGCATAGTGCCGCCATGAGCCATTTTTTTTTATTACATAACCTATTCTAATCTAACATTGTCATTGTCAAAGATAGTTTACTGACAGCTGAGAGGCACAGATTAAAATCAAAGCCGGCGGCGCATGCGTCATGTTGCAGGAAATGGAATGTTGCCACTTAAATATTAATATTTTTTACGCTGTATAATATTTAGAAGTTTTACTCATTGTTTTCTGCACCGGTTGACGTCATGACGTCGGCGCCGGCTGTCGCTGAAAACCAGCGCTGGGGCTCTGTCTTGCATAGGGTCATAGCACTTAAGCTGAGCGATGGCCGTTTTGCGTGGATGTGACGCATTTTTTTCCCCCAGTTTTTCTTTGTTTTTGTGTTTCTCTGTTTTTTGCGTCATGTTTACCGTAAATAAACGTATTTTCTTTCTTTCTTTCATATTCGCCGACCGCAGGCGCGCGCGCATCGACACACCAGTCTTGACCTACTCTCGACGCGAAGCACTCGCTGCTCGCTTGTCTACTGATTTGCTTATTACCCGCTTAATACTATTTGTGACAAAAGTATTTTTGCTCTCAATTAAATTGCAATAAGAATTTTACCGTGCTATTCTAAACTGACGTACACTCGCTTGCGACACCTGTGCTTGTGAACTTTGTGACAATATGTGCTTCTCAATCCTCCGTTCTTCTTGTGCTTAAATATCTGTGTACTGCTTTGAAACCTATGACAAGCTAGCTACAATACCTACCAGTAGACTTTCATTACATCGCCCGAATCACACCCGGTTCTGCAGCTGCTGCATTACGAAGGAGGTAACGATAGCGAGAAGGTAGGATTTATCTATATTATTCCTACACAAGGATGAATCGATGGTCATCACTAATTTCGCTTTTGCCTTTTGATCTTCGACGCTAGTTGCTGCATCATTGCCATCTTGCTGGTTAATATCAACCCCTCACGGAATTAGGAAATTTTTAACCGCTAAACTCATCGTAATTTTCACGTCCCTTGAGTTTGGGAATATTTACGATGTAACTACCAGCCATTTCTGCCCGGGGGTTGAGGATAAATTCGAAAGAGTTACCTCGCCCCTGGGCACTCAGGGCAGGGAGGAACAGGGGTGGGTTTTAGTTAGTAAGAGTCTGACACGCCCTTCCGCTCCACCCTAGAGCGGAAGAAGTCATAGGATGATTTCCCACCACCCAAAAAAAAAAAAAAACTACCAGCCATTTTACTGCACAAAAAACTGAGGAACTAATAACTTTACAGAAAAAATATGGGACTGGGCCCATAACCTATTAAAACACACGTTGAGTTGTCACAGACTATATTAAACTTTTCTAAAACCTCAAAGACAATACAATGAAATGACAGCTTATCCAAAGTTTGACATAGTTACTGGCAGGTGTCGCTACTAGAACTAAATATGTTAGGTATTTCGTTATAAATTCAACATTTACATATAGCATTATCAAAACCAAAAGTTTATTAAGCTGAGAGCCAGCACTTTTTGAACGTCAAAGTTCTAATAAAGACAGTCCCCCAAAAACGACCCCTCGTCACCACTTCTGTTATGGGTGTGTAATATATGCCATAATAACAGATAATATAGTATCACTTGAAATAACGTTCACATGATATAATTTTCGTATGCCGTAAAATGCTGCAACTTTGCACGGATTTTGACGTTTTTCTTCGATAAATCTTTAATCGTTAAGAAAGTCGTATGTTTTTTCAATTACTGTCCAATATTGGACTTTAAGCTATAGGAATACATTTGCTACTAGTAAAAAAAAACACCTATAAAGCAACAAAAAATTGCTTTGAAAACGTAGGCAAAGTTGAGGTAAAAACTACAACATTGCCTGTCATAATATCTTTTTAAATGAATAGGTATTTTGGTAACGGATTTGACACCCATATTGCCATGAAGTTCTTTTCCACGTCAGACTTCACTGAATCTTGAATAGCACAAGAATTTTTTTTTTACAATGCTAGGCAAAGTTGTGCAGGTTTCTCTAAAACTCCCATACAAAAGTGAGTTCGGTGTAGGGCTGCCCCAAAGGAAATGCAACAATTTTTCTTAATATTCAAATATATTTTTAAGAAATCAAATTGTTGTACTTAAATTCTAATAACATTTTTTCATATGAAAACAAATATGTAGGTAGGTAATAACATTTAAAAAATAATAATGTTGGTACCTATTACGTATAATAAAAATTACAACAGCAGCCTGCAGAGAGATCAACAAATAGTTTTACATTAGTGAGATCAACAAATAGTTTTCCATAAACATGTGAAAACATCTTAGTACCTATCTAAGTTCTAAGAAAACAATTTTATGAAGAAACTTCTTCAAAACAATATTGTATGTAAACTGTAAAAAAATCTAATTATTTTGAAATAAAATTATCAGAAAAGTAGGAACTTGTATAAGTACTTAGCAAAAAAATCAACAAAATTAAATAGTTTTACTTACACACGTAGGTGATAAAAATATTAGGGACTAACTGCACTTACCTTCTCAGCTCAATTCAACTTATTCCATAAAAAAATAACAGTTTTGTATGGTGATGCAGCAACGTTAAGTTGAACGGCACATTCGTTCATTTTAACGCTGCTGTTGCATCTCCATACAAAACTGTTATATTTTTTTCCATGTAAAAAGCTGAATTGAGCAAAGTAAGTGTAGTTAATTCGAAAGCAATATAAGGAAAAAAATTACTTCAAAAAATAAACTTGATCATGATCTTCCATTAAAACGTAAGAATTAGGGTTTTCAGATATCTGCAACATTTCTATTGCTTTCACAATACTATCTTCTGGAACAATGTCTTTATCTGTGTTACGTTTAGGCATAATAAATTTTAAAGTACCTGTTTTTATGCCAATAGTTTTATAAAATGAAATGGTATAAAATTTTGTATCTGGACTGATACTCTCTATCTCACCGATATAATACTTCCATGATTTTGTTTTGTAATATCTTATCAAAACTGTTTCTCCTATATTATACTCGTATGAGTCTTTTACACAACTTTCATTGTTAACTTCAAAATCAGTCTTTTTCTTCAGTAAGTCGTTTTCTGTTACGTCAAACTTTGTATTACAAGCCTCATGATCATGCTGCACTTCTCTATCACGAGTCTTAAGTAAAATTTGATCGTTTATTTGGCCAGCCTCCGTCCATTCTGATTTTTGTACGTCGTTATTTTTTATCTTCTCAACCTCATTATCATTCTCATTCATTATTGTTTCGTCGTCATCAGCAATGGGAAATAACTGTGATTTTTCTATTGTTGCTTCAATCCTCTCGTCGTTTTCATCATCGCATTCTAACATTGGTATTACGTCGATATCCATTAAATCGGAATCACTATGTATGCTCATTTCTATTTCACTGTTAGAAGTTGACAAAAGCATGTTCGACCATGAATTCCTTTTTTGCTTTACTTTCGAATGATGGCTTTCTTTCTTGGCAACCTTCTTTATTCTTTTAACTAATTTCTTCTTCTTTTGAGGCTTAACTATATTACCCGTATTTATATTATTTTCTTCATCAGTGCTACTTAAAGTACCATGAACGTTTACAAGAGTAACAATTTTATTTGGTAAGTTACACTCACTATTCTCATCTATCAAAGATTTTGTGTCTGAAGGTTGATTTAGCGTTGAAGTATGAAACAAGTCAGTATTTTTATCGATTTCAGTAAGCTGTAAAGGTGTGTTTTCTAAGCACCTAAATGGGGTATTGAGTGTACTAAATTTGATATCTGACAAAAGAGTTACCTTTGGAGTGAATATCAAAAAAAATGTACATAAGAAAAAAGCTCAGTGTCCTCATTACTAACACGGGCGTAAAAAATCCAATTTAGTGAATAAATAAGCCGTTTTTTTTTATAAGGCTCTTTGTTATTCATTTTTTCGTATATAAATACCAGATCAACAGAATTAGGCAAAACAAATAAAATAAAAACGAAATATAATGATGTGGAGTTATTTTAGTCATGCAAAAAAGAGTTGTCTCCACGCGCCAATTTTAAATGAAAAAATTAATACTCTTTAATAATCGAACCAATACAGATTTATTTAGTGCAGTATACTTGGAAAATGATCACTGTGCATGAGGAACCTTTTTATTTCTATAAGAACGTTGTAATACATGAGAAAATTTAAGTAAAAATGATGTCTCCATATTTCGTTGCTTTGTGTGACGAACCTTGTGTGACGAAATTCTGTGTCCTACATAGATAGTTTCTGAACGTATCCGCATTTTATTACATCTGGCAACATTCGATTTACTACCAACCTACAAATAAAGAACGTTAGCCATCTTAATTTTGATGTATTGTGTCGAAACATGTGTTTACCGGTTTTGTCGCTTTAAAAAATAATACTTGTGTGACGCAAAATTTCAGGTAAGTTTTATGATTTTATTACAGACATATTATCATTAGACATTATTTGTAATAAGTATATCGTGCAATAGACAAGAATTGTGAAAATCTTTTCACTCTGTCTGTTGTGCGTGGTTTCTTGTTTTGTTAGGTTATATTTTGCTTCCATTGTGTGACATTGGGTGACGTCACACAAAAAGATCAGGGTGCATTCTCAATGGTTATTTTTATGTTCTAAAATTTACGTAATAATCCCAATTATGTATTCTGAAAATTGGAATGTTCCCGAAAATGTTGTTTTGGGAAAAAGTTAACATTGATTTTTTAAATATTGTGTTATTTAAATTATATATTTTTTCATGACAAAAAACAAATTATGCAATAATATACAATGTGCCCAGTGATAAAGTAAACAAACAAAAGGACAAGAAACCAGACCGAAAATAACTTTATTTATTTAAAAAAATGAGGTTACAGGGACGTTTCTTAAATAAAAATCATCTTAATTGAAAAAATACTGCATTTTTTGGGATTCTCTTTCCATTACTTTGTACTTATTTTTTTTTTAATAAAAAATATTTTAAAGGTTTTTTTAAATTTTATTTTTATTATGCATTATTTACGGTTATTTTTGGATTGGAGTTCAAATAAACATTGAACTCGATAATCCTGATAGTTAATAAGTTATTGTCAATAAATTGACAAATAAAAATAACTACAAAAAAACATCTTTTTTTTATTTATTTTTTTTTCGATTAATTTGAGCCTCATTTCACATCCTTTCGTTTGTGCACTATATGACTAGGCAAATTGTGAGTCATCTCATGGGCAAAAGCCGAAAAAATAGGGATTATTACGTAAAACTAATTCTAGAGGGCGCTACTCTGCCATTACGTACCTAAGCAGTCTTTTTCATTTTTATTAATAATTAGTATGTATTTATTTGCGCCTAAAAATAATAGTCATTATTTTTAGGCGTAAAAATACATTATTGTATTGTATATTATGTCTGTAGATATATTTACATGGTAGATCCATTGTTACAATTTGTGCTTTCAGATAATGGTACAAAATGCCTTTGACTGGAGCAGAAAGACAACGACGATATCGTCAAAAGTTGATTCAAGAAAATCCGGAAAAACTGCTGCAGCAAAAAAGGGAAAATTTAGAAAGAACAAAAAAAAAATATAAAAAAATTAGCGAACTAACCCAAATACAACAGAACTTACAGCGAGAAAAGTGGAGAAGAGAAAAAGAAAAATGTAAAGATGATAAAGCTGATAATAAAACGTCAGAAGACAAGGCAAAAAAAGCAAAACAGCGCATGTATTTTCGTAAATTACAAAAAGAAAATTTAAATTTAAAATCTACTGTAGCTCTATTAGTGAAAAAAATAAAGACGCTGAACAGGAAAAATAACAGATATAAAAAAAAAATTGAACAGTTGACTCAAAAAATAATAATTTTGAATACCAGTGAACAAAAAGAACAGATAATACATATTGAAGAGGACAAAGATACTCCATATTCTAAAACTGAAAAAATTATGAAGGAAACGGTTCCCAAAATTTCGACCCCAGAGAAGAATATAGTAAAGAAGATATTGTTTGAAAATCTTATTCTAAAAGAATCATTACAAAACCAATATTCCCAAGCAACAAATAATGCCGAACGACACGTACTAAAGAAAGTAGTGAACAATGATATGACAGCAAAATATAAAATGAAAACTAAGTTAAGTGCATGCGTGGGGCTAAAAGGAAGATTAAGAGTTCGACAAAAAATACATAAATATAAAATTAAACGTTTGCAGGAACTTACATCATTTTATGAAAGAGACGATAATAGCCGCGCTACAGCTGGAAAAAGCGAGTATAGAACCTTACATAAAACAAGAAAACAAGTTAGGTATTTATTGGATACCTTAAAAAATTTACACAAAAAATATAAAACTGAAGGGGGCAAGCTATCCTATGCTACATTTAGTCGCTATAAGCCGTTTTATGTATTAAGCCCAAAAATAGTAGACAGAAATACTTGTGCCTGCGTAAAACATGCGAATATAAGTTTCCTGGTCAGCAAATTGAAGCAATTACGTTTATTAAAAACAGATAACTGAGCTGGTATCAACAATAGCATGTAATATAAATGACAAGACTTGCATGTACAATGAATGTCACACTTGCTCTTCCAAAAGTTTTGAATTTGATTTGTCACAATCGAATCTAACAGATACAGTGTCATGGAATATTTGGGTTACAAGACAGTTCAAATATTCAAAAAATACCGCCAATGAACGAAGTGAAGAAAAAATTACAAAAAGGACAGTTAAGGAAGAAACTACGGGATCATTACAAAAACTTCAGCAGACATTTTGTACTCAGTTACGGCTGTTTAAGAAGCATCATTTTAACATAATGCACCAATTTAAGATGTATACAAATTGTAAGAATAAACTCACTGAAAGCGACATTGTTGTGCATTGTGACTTCTCTGAGAATTATATCTGTAAGTTCACAGAAGAAGTACAGGCAATGCACTTTGGTGCTTCCAAAAGACAGATATCTTTGCACACCGGTGTTATTTATGCCAAGTGCGAAGATGGACCACAAACTATATCTTTTTGTACGATATCGCAAAATACCAATCATACACCTGGCGGTATTTGGGCCCATCTTGCCCCTGTGTTGAAATTAATAAAAGAAAAATTTCCAACTGTTAAGACCATACACTTCTTTACAGATGGACCCACAAGCCAATACCGCCAAAAAAAAAATTTTTATATGATGAATACAGCTATTTCTCAGTTAGGTTTTGAAAGAGCGACTTGGTCGTTCTTTGAAGCTTCCCACGGGAAAGGAGCTGCTGACGGTGTTGGAGGAGCAACGAAAAGAAATTTAGACCGATATGTCGTACACGGCCATGATATTCCAGATGCTGAGGCAGCTTATAACGCACTAGTGATGAATAACACATCGAAGATCAACTATTTTCTAGTGCCTGATGAAGACGTAGATAAATCAGTAAAAATGTTAGATTCGACATCAAAAAACCTGATTGCCGTTCCAGAAACCATGTCTATTCATCAAGTTGTTTCGACGCCGCATACTGATATTATAAAATTTAGAAAACTAAGCTGCTTTTGTGGAGAAGATTTTGGTTTTTGTGATTGCTTTGATTTGACTGAACATAATTTAAATCAGAAAAGAAAAACGATTAACAGAGAAGCAAAGATTATTAAAAGAAGACGTTTGAATTCTTCAAAAAAGCAAGTACAATCTGAAGATAGTGATACCACCGACACGGATATTGACATAACCTATGCCGAATCAGACGATAGCATGTACGAAATTGAAAAGCTAGATAGTGACAATATTGAAGACGTAGAAGAATCAGTAATGTTAGTGGAAGACAAAACAGTCGACAGCAAATGCAGAGATGATGGCGCAAAAATAATGGGAGCCAATAAAGTTACGCTACTATCGGACATAACATTTTCATTGGAAAATCAAGCCTTTTCAAATTTACAAGCGTACGGTCCATTCAAGAAAATCGACAAAAATACTGATTTATTTTCTACTTACTGTCTTAAAGAAAATTTAAAAAATATATACGACGATCCTGTACCATCTACGTCGGGAAGGAAACGAAAGCAAACAAATGATTTTGAAATTGAAGGGAGAAAAACAGGAATAGACTATTATAACATAGATTTAAGAAACATTCACCTGGAAACGGTAAAAAGGCAAGAAACCAGCACACAAAAAAAAAGAAAAGTTAGAGAAATGAAAGAAACTAATGATATCGAACTTGAACAAAAGACAGGAGAGGAAAAAAATGAAACAAAAGAGAAAAATATTGAAATAAATGGACAGGTAAAAAACAGTGGTGAGGTAAAGAAAAACATGGAAGACAAAATAACATACTGTTACGTCGACCGTATTACTCTGGAACGTTCGAGAATGTGGTCGAAGTTTCCAGAAGTTTCCACTAGGTTCGAGAACATTCCATTGTGGTACTGTATAGAAGTTCATAGATGTTTCTAGAATATTCCACTATAGAATAGTTCGACAATGTTCTGGAAACTTCCATGACCGTATAAATAGGCCGGACGGCGGGCGAGTGAGTCAGTCTGATTTCGACTACGGATGCGAACGGATGTGAATACAAGCGATTACGAAGAGAATAGTGATTATTAGCGAATTAGTGTTTGTGTTTATAAGTTGTTGAGTTAATAAAGGATATTTAGTAAATTAATTGGTGTAAAATAATTTATCCCATACCCAGCTCGTAACAAATTGGTGTCAGAAGTGAGGGATAAATTATGCCAATTTTACCAAAGGACGACACGGACGGTATTCGTACAAGGAGTCAACGGCAGCAAGACATGGATCAGAGGCGGTTTGGAGATTCTCCGATACAGACGTCGGGTGGTGTTCAGCCTACGACAGAGCCAGTCGCTGGCCCATGTGAAGTTTCTTCAGCACCAGCGGTGCCAGACTTGTCTGCGCTAATGGCGCTGTTGCAGGAACAGGCTCACCGTCAAGAAGAGCAGGCCCGCCGCCAAGAAGAGCAGGCCCGCCGCCAAGAAGAACAGGTCCGTCGAATGGAAGAGAAGCTTCGACAAGATAAAGAGGAGCAGGCCCGCCGTCAAGAAGAACAGGCCCGCCGCCAAGAAGAGCATGCCTGCCGCCAAGAAGAGCAGGCCCGCCGCCAAGAAGAGTTCCAGGCCCGCCGCCAAGAAGAGCAGATGCTCCTCATTAAAGACCTTCACTCAACACTTGGCAAAGAGTTCAAGGTGATGAAGGAGCAGGTTCATCAGCATGAGAATCGCATCTCAGAAGCTGAAGTTCAGATTGCCGGGGTGAAAAAGGCTTTAGGTGAACTTAGGGCTGGAGACGGGGTTGTGCCTTCAGTGGTTCCTGCACCTTCGGCACGTGGATTTAAGGTGCCGCCATTCGACGGAACATCTTCATGGTCGGCCTACAAAATTCAATTTGAGGCCGTTATGAAAGCGAATGGGTGGACCAAAGACCAAGCTATGACCGCGCTCACCTTAGGCCTCCGAGACCAGGCCCTAACCATACTTGAGGCTCTTGGCAAGGATGTGACCTACGAACAACTGCTGGAAGCGTTAGAGTCCAGATACGGCGACGCTCACTTGGAGCACGTATTTCGCGCTAAGTTAAGGGATCGCGTTCAACGTAGTGCCGAGAACCTACAGCAGTGGGCCTTGGAAGTTGAAAAGTTGGTTCGGAAAGCATACCAGTCCGCCCCTGCACTCATCAATGGCAATCTGGTACAAGCGTTCATCGACGGAATACGTGACTTGGAAGTTAGAGCCGCTGTAAGACTTGGACATCATGAGACACTGAAGGACGCCTTGGCCCATGCCTTGGAAGTAGAGGCAGTGAGGCAAGACCATCGAACACACCGTATCAGGGAGGTTGTGGCATCACCTGTACGCGATCGTCCGCAAGGATACAGCCCTAGATGTTACACTTGTGGAGAAAGGGGTCATCTTCGGTCAAGATGTCCAAAGCGCAGCTCACTGAGAGAAGATCAATCCCAGCAAGAAAGGGCAACTGATACGACTGCCCAGCAACAGCAGGGAAACGAGTAAACGCCAGGACTGGGGGGCGGGTGCTGGCTGGTATTGAAAGAGCCCCGAGGATCTCGATCTCACAGGCCCATGACGGAAATAGTCTGATCATCAAAGGCGAAGTCAACGGAAAACCATGCAAATTGACGTTAGATACTGGAGCTTCTCACACGGTCGTCAATTCTCACTTAGCAAGTCGGTTCCTTGGGGACTTCTTCAATAACCACGACCGTATACAATTACTGACAGCTACCGGTCAGCACATAATCGTCCGAGGCAGGAAGGAGGTGGAGTTAAAATTAGGTAACAAAATTTATCGGCATAATGTCATCGAGGCTGACATAGTGGACGATTGCATCCTGGGTTTAGACTTCATGCGGAAACATCGTTGTGAGATCGACGTTGATCAAGGAGTATTGAAGTGTGGTACAGAGGAAATCTTCATGGAAGGTGTACCATCAGGAAAAGTGTTCCGTTTGAAATTTGACGTGTCAACACTTTTGGAAAACTGCGATTTAACGGAAGTAGAAATGGATAAGGCTAAGAAGACGTTACTTCAGTACGCCGACTCTTTCTCTACAAATGATGCTGACATAGGAAGAACAGGACTGGTTCAGCACAAAATTAATACTGGCATCGAGTTACCAATCCGTCAACGACCAAGAAGATTGCCGGTTGCACGTGAAAAGGAAGTGGAAATGATGATTGAGGGTATGGTCAAGGATGGTGTTATAGAGCCTTCATCGAGTCCATGGTGTTCTCCTGTGGTCCTGGTGAAGAAAAAGGACGGCAACACGCGCTTTTGTGTGGACTATCGACGATTGAACGACGTCACGAAAAAGGACAGTTACCCACTGCCTAGGATCGACGACACATTGGATACACTGACTGGAATGAGGTGGTTTACCACGCTAGACTTGAAAAGTGGCTACTGGCAAGTGGAAATAGACCCTAAGGATAAGGAGAAAACTGCATTTTCAACAGGAAAGGGGCTATGGCAGTTTAATGTTATGCCATTCGGATTGTGCAATGCTCCTGCGACGTTTGAAAGGCTAATGGAGCAAATACTTGCCGGATTGATCGGAGACGCATGTCTTGTCTATTTAGACGACATTATTATCGTGGGCCGTACATTTGAAGATCACCTTCAAAATCTCAATCGAGTGCTGTCAAAAATCCGGACGGCAAATCTTAAATTAAGTCCGAAAAAGTGCTCATTTTTCAGACGACAAGTGAACTTTTTAGGACACATAGTTTCGGAGGAAGGTATTCAGACAGATCCAGAGAAAATCGTCGCCGTCAAGGATTGGCCAGTTCCGAAAGACAAGACGCAGGTCAGAGCATTTCTGGGTTTGTGCTCCTACTATCGGCGGTTTGTCAAGAATTTTGCCGACATTGCAAAACCTTTACACAAACTCACTGAGGAGAAGCAACAGTTCTGTTGGGACGAGAATTGTGACATCGCATTTCGGGAATTAAAAAAACGTCTGTGCAATACACCTATTCTGGGATATCCTGACACTGAAAATGGCTTCATAGTTGACACAGACGCAAGTAATACTGGAATTGGAGGCGTGTTGTCTCAACGGAAAGGAAACCAGGAAGTTGTTATAGCTTACTACAGCAAATCTTTATCCAAACCAGAAAGAAATTACTGCGTCACGAGACGGGAGCTACTCGCAGTAGTAAGGACATTGCAACACTTCAGTAAATATTTGCTGGGACGGAAATTCCAATTGCGAACTGACCACGCTGCATTAAAGTGGCTATTGCAGTTCAAGAATCCAGAGGGACAAGTGGCAAGATGGATCGAACTACTACAAGAGTTTGACTTCGTAACGGAACATCGTAGTGGGAGAACTCACGGTAACGCAGATGCACTGTCTAGAAGACCTTGCCCTGAAGACTGTAAGCATTGTACCAAGCAAGAGACTAAGGAAGTAGTTCCCGTGAGGATGCTAAGAATGGATCTCAGCAATGAATGGAAGGAAACCCTACAGCTTGCTCAGCGAAATGACACGGACCTCAAACGGATCTTTGAGTGGATTAAAGCTGGTGCTCCGAAACCCAAGTGGAGTGATGTTGCGGCGTTAAGTTCCATCACAAAGAGCTATTGGGCACAATGGAACAGCTTGGTTATCCAGGATGAAGTCTTGTGCCGTAAATGGGAAAACGCTCGAGGAGACAACTGTCATCTACAAATTGTTGTCCCCAAAGCCAAAGTACCTGATGTTTTACGGCTCTACCATGATGGATGTTCAGGAGGACATATGGGGGTAAAAAGAACTCTACTGAAGATACGAGAGCGGTTTTACTGGATTCACTGTCGAGAGGATGTTGAGGACTGGTGCCGCAAATGTACTAGTTGTGCGGCTGTGAAAGGACCCCAGACACGCAGCAGAGGTGCTTTACAATTATACAACGTGGGAGCCCCCTGGGAACGGATAGCACTAGACGTTGCAGGACCATTTCCGGAAAGTGAAAACGGAAACAAGTACTTCATGGTTGTCATGGATTACTTCACAAAGTGGCCAGAAGTCTTCGCCATTCCCAACCAAGAAGCAACAACAGTCGCAGATAAATTGGTTCAGGAAGTCTTCTGTCGTTTTGGAGTACCCTTGGAAATTCACAGCGACCAAGGGAGGAATTTTGAATCACAAGTTTTCCAGGAGACTTGTCGACTGATGGGTACTCACAAGACCAGAACCACTTCTTACCATCCGCAATCTGATGGAATGGTAGAACGTTTCAACCAAACGTTGGAGAGATATCTGGCAAAAGTTGTGGAAAGCAGGCAAAGGGATTGGGACAAGCACATACAGCCATTTCTTCTGTCCTACCGTAGTGCAGTTCACGAAAGTACGACTGTGACACCAGCCTTCGCGAACTTTGGAAGGGAATTACGGTTACCTGCAGATTTAATCACTGGAACCCCCCCTGATGCCCCACGCAGTGTAACCGATTATGTGAATGACTTGCGTAACAAGTTGAATGATGTATATGAGCATATCAGACAATCCGGCCAACAAATGTCTGATAAGATGAAGACCCGATACGACCGGAAGGCAAACCATAGAGGTTTTGACGAGGGTTCACTGGTGTGGTTGCATAACCCAGTGCGCAGCAAAGGGAAGTCTCCCAAATTGCAAGCAAAATGGGATGGACCATACCGAATCGTGACCAGGATCAACGATGTCACCTACCGAATACAGAAGGGTCCACGAGGTGCGCCTAAGATTGTTCATGTAGACCGTTTGGCGCGATACTACGGGACTAATGATGCTCGGGACGAGCATGTCTAAGGAGGGGGCAGTGTTACGTCGACCGTATTACTCTGGAACGTTCGAGAATGTGGTCGAAGTTTCCAGAAGTTTCCACTAGGTTCGAGAACATTCCATTGTGGTACTGTATAGAAGTTCATAGATGTTTCTAGAATATTCCACTATAGAATAGTTCGACAATGTTCTGGAAACTTCCATGACCGTATAAATAGGCCGGACGGCGGGCGAGTGAGTCAGTCTGATTTCGACTACGGATGCGAACGGATGTGAATACAAGCGATTACGAAGAGAATAGTGATTATTAGCGAATTAGTGTTTGTGTTTATAAGTTGTTGAGTTAATAAAGGATATTTAGTAAATTAATTGGTGTAAAATAATTTATCCCATACCCAGCTCGTAACAATACAATTACAACCTGGATTTAACTGACACCGAACTTGACCAAAAAACGGGAGAGATAGAGACTGAGAGAAGTAATGGGGTTGAAGAACAGAAAAGTAACAATGATAATGCAGAGTTACAGGAAAAAATTGAAGAAACAGAGACACAGGGCTGTGATGATTCAGATTTATCTAATTTAACTGTAAATGAGAGTGTCCTTGTAAGGTATTTTGAAAAAAATAAGTGGGTTTATTATGTTGGATTTATAGAGAGCGTGCAAAATAATTTTTATAATATAAGATTTTTGAAGATTATTAGAAAGCCCAATCTGAAATTTATTTTTCCTAAGAAAGATGACAAAGATACAGTTCCTAGTATTAATGTGGTAAAAAAAATAGAATTAAAGTTAGAATTAAAGGAATACGTGCTTTGCGATGAAGGTGATTCAGTATTTTTTATTTAATGTGCGGTTTATTGCGGGATTTGTTTTCTGTTTTAAAATAAAAACTTTATATTTAAAAAATCTGTTTGAATTATTTTTCAAACACTTTTTTTTATTGCAGATGTTAATTCGTTTAAGTGATAAGTAGTGCCATAATTAGTTTTGTTATTTTTGTTTTATTTTATGATTAATGTTATCTGATATTTTTATTGAGTACTTAAGAGAGTTTACGACGTACTGCATTCCATACAAATGTTCTCATGTTTCGAAATGAATGAACCGATTTTAAAGAAACTTCATAAACATAAGCAGGATACAAAGGTCTAAAAAGTTAGTTAAGAACATTTTCGAAATATCTTATTTTAAAAAAGATAATTTGAAATCTCTATTTCTATGGAAAATTTAAAATCGGTTGAATTTAGCTGTAACATTAAAAATATCGAAAATGTTCTCAATTAACTTTACAGATTTATGTTACCTGCTTATGCGTAGGAAGTTTCATTTAAATCGAATCATTCATTAAAAAAAATAAAGTTTATAAGTACTTTAAGTTTTAACGAAATGTCGTAAATATACTTCGTTAGACTCTAAACTTCTGTTAAAAATGGCTCAAATAATTATTTTCTATTTAAATATTATTAAAATCGTTCAAGTCTGTTGGAACCGCCACCAAATAATAGTGTCAATGATTACTGTGATTAAATTAGTTTTGTTTAATTTTGTTCTTCATGTTGATTTTGGAGTAAAATTTTTGTTTTTTGTTTGATAATAAATGAGGATATTTTTTTATTTATTTTTCACTGTTGTTTTCTTTCTATAACACCTACCTACCCTAAATAAATACCTATCTGCCCTAAGAATTCTACATGTTAATTAAATTAAACTTCATAGTTCGTCTAATGTGTTTGTATAAATGCACCTTTATGTTTTTTTGTGTGACACATATTCCTTTGTGTTACAGATATTGTAATATTCCATTGTGTTTCTTTTGTGTGACGTACATTTTTTTTGATATTCACTCTTACTTTTTCATTTTAGAGTTGTTTTCTGAAATTTGTGTAATAGAATCAGTTTCACTGAGTGGTGCTGCTAATATGTTATTGTGGTTAATTTCCGAATTTGCAACATTCTTTGCTTTTACTTTTGTAGGTTTCACCTTATTGATGGATATTTTTTCGGCATCTTCTGTTGATAATGACTTTCCTGGAGTAATTTGATATTTTTGGTTTTTACCACTTTTTAACGGTTTGGATTGTCGACTGGTCTGTAAAAAGTCTAAAAGAGCTGTATCAAATTTTTCTTCTTTCTTCTCCGTGGTATTTGGTATTTTGTCGGTAACTTTAGATGGATTAAGCGGATAAATGCCAGCTGCCAGAAATCCACTTTTCAAGTTTTCATTGTTATTCAGCTCTATTTTCTCCAATAATTCCTTTAAAAGTTGAGGAAAATGGCATTTGTTGATTGAAGAAACACTAGGGTTTGAAAGTTTATATTGTAGTAAAATTTTCCGCCATTCCCTCTTCAGTGGTCTAAAAAAAGCCAAATCCAGAGGCTGTGTTAGATGTGTGGCATTTTTCGGTAAAAACACAAATTTGATATAATTTTCCAGACATAATTTTATTGTACTAACACTGAGATGTGACGACAAATTATCACCAATTACAAGTTTTGTCCCATTTAAATCATTGGCCCAGGGTAGAACAATAGATTCAAACCAATCATCAAACACGTTCATGTCAAACCATCCAGACTTGGTTCTGTTGTATCGGGCGTTTGGGGGCCCATCTCGACACCAACGTGCCCATAAATGATCGGATTTATATACTACGTATGGAGGTAAACACTGACCAGTTGCTGTACCAGCAAACATTATTGACACTGAAGTTTTGGTTGAATTTACTACGCGCTCCGGATGCTTAGTTCCTCTTTTAAAGATGGCTTTCGTAGTACCTGGGTCGTCACTAAGATTTGTTTCATCAAAATTTAGTATGTTCTGGGGAGGAATGTTTAGAAGAGAACTCTCTAGATTTTTGTAAAATTCGATCATTTCTGAAACAGATTTTTCAGCGCGACATCTTTTAATATTTTGTGTAGCACGCTGAGTAAAATTATGACGCGCCATAAAAGAACGTACCCATCGTTCGCCTGGCATTTTTCCATTAAAAACTTGCAATCGGTCATTTTTTTCTAAATAATCGTGCAGAACAATACGCAAGTCAATCATACTCAATGGACAACCGAACTCTGCTGATAAATTAACAACCTCAGCTATATGCTTTTCTTCTTCAGCAAATAATTTTGTAGGATGGCCCACAGATTTTACTCGTACATGAAGATTCTTACATTCGTTAAGAATAGTACGCCTAGGAATACCGAATTGCTTCTCCGCCTCGTATGAAGATATTTTCTTACATGTAACTAAATCTACCGCCACATTCAGCATCTCCTGCGAATAATCGGAGTACTGTCTAGCCCCTGGTTTTCTTCTACTCTTGGGTTTGCTCATGTTTGAAATCTGTCGAACAATATGATAACATAAGTACTATAAATGACTTAAAGAAAATTACATTCGACATCCTTAATTTCTGATGATGATAAATAAAGAAACAATAGTTCTAGCTTCTATAAAACGTTCTTAGATCAATTACAAAAAAAACAATTACACAAGCAAAACCACGGTCGATTAAGAGTTTGTTGAAAAAATTAAAAGTGGCAGCCCTAACCCTAGATAATGTTGAGTAAAAAGTTGCGAAAATCTGACACAACTTTGCCGACCATGATTTAACGGTTTAAATTAACCCTTTACCGCATATCGTTCCAAATTTGGACCACTCTATAAACTCGTTGAAATATACAACCAGCGACATCTGACTGCTTTGCTAGTAAGTATAAATTGTCAACTAGTGTGTATCCGAACGTAAAAAGTCTATGGCTAACCTCTATGCTTCAATCCTTCCATA
This sequence comes from Polia nebulosa, assembly GCA_951329385.1. Classification (NCBI taxonomy): domain Eukaryota; kingdom Metazoa; phylum Arthropoda; class Insecta; order Lepidoptera; family Noctuidae; genus Polia; species Polia nebulosa. Next base: position 11,688,713 of record OX589600.1, on the reverse strand, counting down.
TTTCAATGTCAGGACTCGCCTGGCGTCCATTTTCTGTAAAACGTTAGGTTGGGTTGCTCGTGTCGCAGATTTTAATGCGTTTTTGTGGAAATTAAAATATAATTTAACTTTTATAAGTAAGAAAAATGGATCCCAGGAAATTCTATGGCTTATCACGTAAGTTAAATTTACTGCAAATTAATTAACAATAGCCATAAACTTTGTTCCTAATTTGGAACACTATGCATTAAGAACTATATCATTCGGACAAATATGGAACACTATGAACTATGGGTTCTATTGAACGTTTGGCAAATATGGAACAGTATGCAACATGGGTCATCATAATACTACCAATTTTTTTTATGTAAGTACAATACGTATTAATTTATAACGTTCGTTTTGTGCTTATTTCATTTTATTACTTACAGGTAAAAAAATGCACAATCGTGTTTTGTGTCTTCCCGACGACTCTGACGATAAAAACTTGTCAGATGACGATGAGTATCAGGTACCAACGAGAACGATTGAAGAAACCGACTCTGAATCTGATTCTGAAGTACTGGAAAATGAAATAATATACCTGCAAGAAATAGAACCGGAAAATACAGAGGAGATGGAAGATATCGATGAAATGTTGGGACAGGAGTCGGAATACGAAAAAGAAAGTGTAACTAAAGCTAAACCTGCAAAGGTAGAAAAGCGAGCAAAATTATCATGGAATGAAGATTTTATTGAATACGAAAACCAGGATATAACATTTTTAGGTTGTGAAGATCTCCCAGAAGAAATTTTACAATTGGAGACGCCGATGAATTTTTTCAAGTATCTATTTCCGACAGAAGCGTTAAACCTCATTTACGAACAAAGTAACTTGTATGCGGAACAAATTGAGCCCGAAAAGGCATACTCTCTAACTAGGGATGATATCAGTAAATTTATAGGTACTGTAATTTATATGTCTGTGGTACAACTACCTTCTACACGACACTACTGGAGAAAAGGTACATATATTGATAAAGTAGCTTCCACTTTGACTTGTAACAAATTCGAAGAAGTAAAAAGATTCTTGCATTTTATTGATAAAACAAGTGAACTTAAGCAAACTGATCCAAATTTTGATAGACTTCAAAAAATTAGACCACTCCTTGATATTTTGAGAAATCAATTAATAAGAATCCCTAAAGAAGAGCATTTAGCCGTCGATGAACAAATGATACCCACTAAGTCCAAAACATCTGGTATGCGTCAGTATAATTCGAAAAAGCCTCATAAGTGGGGGTATCTAAATTTTGTACTAAGCGGAGCATCAGGATTTAGTTACGATTTTGATTTATTTACGGGAAAACACAGAACAGATTTGGCAGAAAACTGCCCTGACCTTGGCGCTACCGGTAATGTGGTTACTAGACTGATAGATACAGTGCCAAAAAATTTGAACCATAAACTTTTTATAGATAATTGGTATACAAGTCTACCTCTAATGGCATTTTTGCATAAGAATGGGGTTCTACCATTAGGAACTATTCAGCTGAACAGAGCCAAAGATATAAATTTACCAAGCACGAAAGAGCTTTTAAAACGTGGCAGAGGTTACTGTATGGAAAAATGCACCGAACTCGAAGACGTGAAGATTAGTGTCACTACGTGGGTGGATAACAAGGTGGTCAATCTGTGCTCTTCATACGTTGGAAAGAATCCTGAATCAACCGTTAAGAGGTATTCAAAAGGAAAAAAGGCTAGAATCGATGTTTCTCGGCCGAAAGCGGTTGAAATTTACAATAAATATATGGGAGGCGTGGACATTTTAGATTCCATGCTCGGATTTTACAGAATCAAAATAAGAAGCAAGAAGTGGTATCACCGCAGTTTCTTTCACATGCTCGATTTAGTATGTGTAAACAGCTGGTTGTTATTTCGACGACGAAATAAACAAAAAGGCAATGCAACCTATATGCCACTTCTTGACTTCAAATTATATATTGCAGACGTGCTTATGAGAGAGACGACAGGCGTTTTCACACCAACCACGCGTAGAAGAGGGAGACCCGTTTTGGACCAAAACATAGAAAACATAAAAAGACGGCGTTTAGATCTGCCTCCTCGGGAAGTGGTTGAAGATTGTATTGGGCATTGGCCTAGTTGGAGAGATGATCGGCAGCGTTGTAAAAACTGCGGACAAAAGTCTCACGTATGCTGCAGTAAATGCGATTGTTACTTCTGCATAAACAAAGATAGAAATTGTTTTAAGAGTTTTCATGTTTCAAATGAATAAACCTATAGCTAAACAACGGATGTCTGATTATATCAGACATCCGTTGTTTGTTCATACTATAACCCTTACTCATACTAGGGTTGCTGAGGATTCCTCTTCCGCTTCCTCATAATGCGGAAGTTCCGCTATATTTTGAGTTCCTCAACCGTTACCGCATCCTAATAAATAAAAAATCCTCTTCCGCTATCGCTTCCTCAAAATAAGAGGAATTTAAGAGGAATTTCACTGCGCATGCGCGTATAGCCGCAGCACGATGCCGAGCCGAACGGTAAGCGCGCGAGCCATCCCCTCCCGTCACCCGCGCTCTTCCTTGCCTGTGCAGTGTGCGTGTTTTAACTTGACATAGCGTTGTTTTGTTTACGCGCGTAAGTATCGTGCATTGCAAACATAATAATTTGTCTCTAACCCATTCAAAAACATTGTTATATCGAAATGAGACCGAAGTGTAGTGCTATATGGACGTACTTTAATGAAGTTGACGATGAGACTGTGCATTGTAAGTTGTGCAATCAAACTTATTCAAGGAAAGGGCGCGGGACTTCTGGGCTACGAAGTCATCTCCAGTCACGTCATAAAACGGAGTATACGGAGTATGAAAAATGCGATGCGTCATTGAAAAAGGCTGAAACGGAAAAGAAACGTAAGAACACAGAAGAAACTTCTCTTCAATTGGTCAAAAGGCAAGTTACTTTACAAGAGTCATTAATGAAAAACCAGTATTGGGATACATCGCACGAAAAAAGTCGCGAGATAGATAATTTAATATGCGAAATGATCGCGTTGCAAGATTTGCCATTCAATTTCGTTGAAGGTATTGGTTTTAGACGGTTTGTCCATGCCGCACAGCCTAAATATAATTTAAAAAAACGTCAGTATTATACTTCCCATTTGTGTAATTACGTTTATCCTAAACTTTATGCAAAGATTAAAAACCTGATAAAAGATTTGCAATACGTGTCTTTCACTACTGACATATGGACAGAGCCTGGAGCTGGTGTTTCTCTGCTCAGTTTTACAGTCCATGGAATTAATGATGATTTTAAAAGAGTGTCTTTGGTTCTTAAATGTGTCACACTCGAAGAACGACACACAGGCGATTTGGTAGCTCAAAAGCTCGACGAAATACGAGAGGAATGGGACATTCTTCGTCAAAAGCTACATGTAATGGTCCGTGACGGTGGATCTAATATGAGACGAGCTGCCCGTATCTCACATTACATCAATTACAATTGTGTATACGTTCTGCATTGGCGGGTAATGAATATGTCTCAACGCTGTTGGCTAAATGTAAGCAGATTGCGACGCATTTCAATCATTCTTTATCTGGACAAAAAGAATTGAGAGACTTTCAAGAACGCCTGGGCTTACCACAGCTGTCAGTCATCCAAGAATGCGCTACTCGGTGGAACAGCATGTTTTATATGATTGAAAGACTTATTAAGATAAAGGATGCTATCGTACTATATACATCGCAACACTCAAATTTGCCGCAACTTATACCAAATGATTGGTTGAAACTTGAAAGTTGCACAAAGATTCTAAAACCCTTTGAAGAGATCACTAAATCCATGAGCAGCACTGAGGCATGTATATCCACTGTAATCCCACTGATCCATGTCTTAACATGTACAATGCAAAAAATTTTGAGAGAAGATAACATAGACAATGACCAAGATTGCAAAAATATCATCCAAAAACTAATAGAAGAGATTAACAACCGCTTCGGAGAGCTTCATAATAATAATCTCTACGCCATCTCTACTTATTTGGATCCAAAATACAAAACTAAATTTTTTAATGAAATAATTAAAGAACGTATTGAATCAGTACTGCTAACATTAATCAACCAACGCCCAATAGATAATATCGTCATGGAAGTCCATAATCAACCATCCACTAGTTCTGGAGCTGGAGTAGCTACACCCAGTCCCACAGCCACCGCTCCCACGGGAAAGACTGTAGATTCAATGTTAGCCGAAATGTTAGCTTCAGAACCAAACAGTGACGAAGAAAGTTTACCAATAGAAGATAGATGCGTGGTACTAAAGTGCCTATTAAATAACTACATTAAAGAAAAACGAATCAATATGCATGAAGATAGTCTTCTATGGTGGAAAAATAGCCCGAAATATTCTGAGCTTTACGGAGCTGTACGGCAATATTTATCTTCTCCTCCATCAAGTGTACCCAGCGAACGACTTTTTAGCAATGCTGGATTGGTTTATGATGAGTTAAGGAACCGGTTGTCAGGGGAAACAGCATCCAAATTGATTTTTATGAAAATCAACCTCCCTATAATTAATTTTGATTATTAATATCTGTATAAGATAATATCGTTTGATTACTTAAATTCGAAATACTTAATTAATAAAGAAAGGACTGCATTCATTATTTTCATTTCAATCCTACTTCCTACTAATATTATAAATGCGAAAGTTTGTATGTTTGTTTGTTTGTATGTTTGTATGTTTGTATGTTTGGCTGAAGGTATCGCAAAAACGGCTGAAGGGATTTGAATGAAATTTCGCACACAGGTAGGTCATAGCCTGGATTAACACATAGGCTACTTTTTATCCCGGTAAATGACAAGACTTAGCGAAGGCTGAGGTGGAAGTAGTAATCCAAAGTCAGGCTGAACGAGCGGTTTACGCTCACAAAGTACCAGGAGACCAGAAACATGAAAAGTATTTCCGGGGTTGGAATCATGAGCGGTAAAGTCTCGCAAAGTACCAGGGGACCAGAATCATGAAGAGGTATTTTCGGGGCTACAACCCTAGCGGTATAGCTTCGCAAACCACCAGGAGACCAGAATCAAGAAGAAGTATTGCCGGGGCTTGAATCCTGAGCGGTATAGATTCACAAGCTACCAGGAAATCAGAATCACAAACTATATTCCGAGGCAGGTATTATGAGATGTAGAGATTCACAAATTACCAGGCGACCAGAAACATGAAAAGTATTTCAAGGACTGAAATTATGAGCGATAAAGACTCACAAAACTACGATAAGATCAGGATTCACGAAAAAGTAGTTCCGGAACTGGAATCATGATAGGTGTAGATTCCAAAACTACCAGGAGACCATAGTCATGAACCAGTATTTTTGGGGCTTAAATCCTAAGCGGTATAGATTCCTACGATCTACTAGGAGATCAGAATCACAAAATATATTCTGTGGCTGGTATTATGAGAGGTACAGATTCACAAATTACCAGGAGAACAGAATCATGAATAAGTTTGCCGAGCAGTACAGATTCACGTTCAACCAAGACATAGAAGAATTACAAATGTTACCAAAAGGCTGGGATTATGAGCGGTAGAGATTCATAAATTACCAGGAGACCAGAATTATGAAGAAGTGATTTTGGGGTTGGAATCATGAGAGGTATAATTTCTAAAATTACCAGGAGACCAGAAATGTGAAGTAAAATTGAAATATATGGGCCAAAAAAAAAAAAGCCTATAAATAAATAAATGGATAGATAGATAGATTTTCAAAAGCTTTTCATATGATTTTCAATAGACTTTCAATGGACTTTCAATGGACTTTCAATGGACTTTCAATGGACTTTCAATGGACTTTCAATGGACTTTCAATGGACTTTCAATGGACTTTCAATGGACTTTCAATGGACTTTCAATGGACTTTCAATGGACTTTCAATGGACTTTCAATGGACTTTCAATGGACTTTCAATAGACTTTCAATAGACTTTCAATAGACTTTCAATAGACTTTCAATAGACTTTCAATAGACGTTCAATAGTAGTTCAATAGTAGTTCAATAGTAGTTCAATAGTAGTTCAATAGTAGTTCAATAGACGTTCAATAGACGTTCAATGGACGTTCAATGGACGTTCAATAGACGTTCAATAGACGTTCAATAGACGTTCACTAGACGTTCAATAGACGTTCAATAGACGTTCAATAGACGTTCAATGGACGTTCAATGGACGTTCAGTAGACGTTCAGTGGACGTTCAGTAGACCTTCAGTAGACGTTCAGTAGACGTTCAGTAGACGTTCAGTAGACGTTCAGTAGACGTTCAGTAGACGTTCAGTAGACGTTCAGTAGACGTTCAGTAGACGTTCAGCAGACGTTCAGCAGACGTTCAGCAGACGTTCAGCAGACGTTCAGTAGACGTTCAGTAGACGTTCAGTAGACGTTCAGTAGACGTTCAGTAGACGTTCAGTAGACGTTCAGTAGACGTTCAGTAGACGTTCAGTAGACGTTCAGTAGACGTTCAGCAGACGTTCAGTAGACGTTCAGTAGACGTTCAGTAGACGTTCAGTAGACGTTCAGTAGACGCTCAATAGACGATCAATAGACGATCAATAGACGATCAATAGACGACCAATAGACGACCAATAGACGATCAATAGACGATCAATAGACGACCAATAGACGATCACTACTAATATTATAAATGCGAAAGTTTGTATGTTTGTATGTTTGTTTGTTTGTATGTTTGTATGTTTGTATGTTTGGCTGAAGGTATCGCAAAAACGGCTGAAGGGATTTGAATGAAATTTCGCACACAGGTAGGTCATAGCCTGGATTAACACATAGGCTACTTTTTATCCCGGTAAATGACAAGACTTAGCGAAGGCTGAGGTGGAAGTAGTAATCCAAAGTCAGGCTGAACGAGCGGTTTACGCTCACAAAGTACCAGGAGACCAGAAACATGAAAAGTATTTCCGGGGTTGGAATCATGAGCGGTAAAGTCTCGCAAAGTACCAGGGGACCAGAATCATGAAGAGGTATTTTCGGGGCTACAACCCTAGCGGTATAGCTTCGCAAACCACCAGGAGACCAGAATCAAGAAGAAGTATTGCCGGGGCTTGAATCCTGAGCGGTATAGATTCACAAGCTACCAGGAAATCAGAATCACAAAGTATATTCCGAGGCAGGTATTATGAGATGTAGAGATTCACAAATTACCAGGAGACCAGAAACATGAAAAGTATTTCAAGGACTGAAATTATGAGCGATAAAGACTCACAAAACTACGATAAGATCAGGATTCACGAAAAAGTAGTTCCGGAACTGGAATCATGATAGGTGTAGATTCCAAAACTACCAGGAGACCATAGTCATGAACCAGTATTTTTGGGGCTTAAATCCTAAGCGGTATAGATTCCTACGATCTACTAGGAGATCAGAATCACAAAATATATTCTGTGGCTGGTATTATGAGAGGTACAGATTCACAAATTACCAGGAGAACAGAATCATGAATAAGTTTTCCGAGCAGTACAGATTCACGTTCAACCAAGACATAGAAGAATTACAAATGTTACCAAAAGGCTGGGATTATGAGCGGTAGAGATTCATAAATTACCAGGAGACCAGAATTATGAAGAAGTGATTTTGGGGTTGGAATCATGAGAGGTATAATTTCTAAAATTACCAGGAGACCAGAAATGTGAAGTAAAATTGAAATATATGGGCCAAAAAAAAAAAGCCCATAAATAAATGGATAGATAGATAGATTTTCAAAAGCTTTTCATATGATTTTCAATAGACTTTCAATAGACTTTCAATAGACTTTCAATGGACTTTCAATGGACTTTCAATGGACTTTCAATGGACTTTCAATGGACTTTCAATGGACTTTCAATGGACTTTCAATAGACTTTCAATAGACTTTCAATAGACTTTCAATAGACTTTCAATAGACTTTCAATAGACTTTCAATAGACTTTCAATAGACTTTCAATAGACTTTCAATAGACGTTCAATAGTAGTTCAATAGTAGTTCAATAGTAGTTCAATAGTAGTTCAATAGTAGTTCAATAGTAGTTCAATAGACGTTCAATAGACGTTCAATAGACGTTCAATAGACGTTCAATAGACGTTCAATAGACGTTCAATGGACGTTCAATGGACGTTCAATAGACGTTCAATAGACGTTCAATAGACGTTCAATGGACATTCAATAGACTTTCAATGGACTTTCAATAGACTTTCAATGGACTTTCAATGGACTTTCAATAGACTTTCAATAGACGTTCACTAGACGTTCAATAGACGTTCAATAGACGTTCAATAGACGTTCAATAGACGTTCAATAGACGTTCAATAGACGTTCAATGGACGTTCAATGGACGTTCAGTAGACGTTCAGTGGACGTTCAGTAGACCTTCAGTAGACGTTCAGTAGACGTTCAGTAGACGTTCAGTAGACGTTCAGTAGACGTTCAGTAGACGTTCAGCAGACGTTCAGTAGACGTTCAGTAGACGTTCAGTAGACGTTCAGTAGACGTTCAGTAGACGTTCAGTAGACGTTCAGTAGACGTTCAGCAGACGTTCAGCAGACGTTCAGTAGACGTTCAGTAGACGTTCAGTAGACGTTCAGTAGACGCTCAATAGACGCTCAATAGACGATCAATAGACGATCAATAGACGATCAATAGACGATCAATAGACGACCAATAGACGACCAATAGACGACCAATAGACGATCAATAGACGATCAATAGACGATCAATAGACGACCAATAGACGATCAATAGACGATCAATGGATGATCAATCCTACTAATATTATAAATGCGAAAGTTTGTATGTTTGTATGTTTGGCTGAAGGTATCGCAAAAACGGCTGAAGGGATTACAATGAAATTTTGCACACACGTAGGTCATAACCTGGATTAACACATAGGCTACTTTTTATCCCGGTAAATGACAAGACTTAGCGAAGGCTGAGGTGGAAGTAGAAATCTGAAGTCAGGCTGAACGAGCGCACACGCTCAAAAAGTACTAGGACACCAGAAACATGAGAATTATTTCCAGGGCTGAAATCATGAGAGATAAAGACTCACAAAGTACCAGGAGACCAGAATCATGAATAGGTGTTTTCGGGGATACAATCCTAAGCTGTATAGCTTCACAAACCACCAGGATACCAGAATCAAGAAAAAGTGTTTCCGGGGCTATAATCCTAAACGGTGTAGATTCACAAACTACCAGGAGATCAGAATCACAAAACATATTCCGAAGCTGGTATTAGGAGAGGTAGAGATTTACAAATTACCAGGAGACCAGAAAAATGAGAAGTTTTTCCAGTGCTGAAATCATGACTGGTAAAGACTCACAAAGTACCAGGAGACCAGAATCATGAATACGTATTTTCGGGGCTACAATCCTAAGCTGTATAGCTTCACACACCCCACCAGGAGCCCAGAATCAAGAAGAAGAAGTGTTTCCGGGGCTTGAATCCTGAGCGGTATAGATTCTCAAACTACCAGTTCACAACCTACTAGGATATCAGAATCACAAAACATATTCTGAGGTTGGTATTAGGAGAGGTAACATCTTGAATAAGTATTTTCGGGGCTGGAATCCTGAGCGGTATACATTCCCAGGCGTATAGACAACCAATAAACAGAATCATGAAGAAGAGAAATTTCAGACCTGCACGCGGATGCAACCACAGGTAAACTCTACCAGGGTGCCAAAATCGTGAAAAAGTTAATCCTACTAATATTATAAATGCGAAAGTTTGTATGTTTGTTTGTTTGTATGTTTGGCTGAAGGGATTACAATGAAATTTTGCACACACGTAGGTCATAACCTGGATTAACACATAGGCTACTTTTTATCCCGGTAAATGACAAGACTTAGCGAAGGCTGAGGTGGAAGTAGAAATCCAAAGTCAGGCTGAACGTGCGCACACGCTCAAAAAGTACTAGGACACCAGAAACATGAGAATTATTTCCAGGGCTGAAATCATGAGAGATAAAGACTCACAAAGTACCAGGAGACCAGAATCATGAATAGGTGTTTTCGGGGATACAATCCTAAGCTGTATAGTTTCACAAACCAGAATCAAGAAAAAGTGTTTCCGGGGCTATAATCCTAAACGGTGTAGATTCACAAACTACCAGGAGATCAGAATCACAAAACATATTCCGAAGCTGGTATTAGGAGAGGTAGAGATTTACAAATTACCAGAAGACCAGAAAAATGAGAAGTATTTCCAGTGCTGAAATCATGACCGGTAAAGACTCACAAAGTACCAGGAGACCAGAATCATGAATACGTATTTTCGGGGCTACAATCCTAAGCTGTATAGCTTCACCAGGAGCCCAGAATCAAGAAGAAGAAGTGTTTTCGGGGCTTGAATCCTGAGCGGTATAGATTCTCAAACTACCAGTTCACAACCTACTAGGATATCAGAATCACAAAACATATTCTGAGATTGGTATTAGGAGAGGTAACATCTTGGCTATAATCCTAAACGGTGTAGATTCACAAACTACCAGGAGATCAGAATCACTTTATAATCATACCTTTCACGCGGGCGAAGCCGCGGGCGGAAGCTAGTTCCTAAATAAAATTATATACCATTCTCTCTCATCCTCATCCGCTTCCTCTTCCGCTACCTCATCCGCTTCCTCTTCCTCAAAAAATATCCTCATCCTCAAGATTTGTGCTTGAAACTCCCTCTTCCTCCTCCTCTTCCTCATAATCACTTCCTCAACAACTCTAACTCATACCCTAACCTAAACTATGTAATAGTGACTGGTAAACCATTAACTTATTTATTTAAACCTTAAATAAATATATAAATAGATATAGCCCTTTTTTACCGTAGCTTCATGTTGTTCCAAATATGGATCGGTTTACGAAATTACCATGAACGCATGCTGTGCCAAATATGGGACAGGGGGGTTTTCTCTAATTTTATACGATTTCCATGTGTTTTTATTTTTTTTATTATTTTTCTAGGGTATTTTGTGGGGTATGACGTATCATTAATTAATATTAACTCTCTCTGCCTAGCCTTATCCCATTATTTGGGGTCAGCTCTCCTCGTCATTCTTCGCCAGACGTGTCTGTGCTGGGTCGTCAAAACGTCCAAGTTCCCTGCCTTCAGGTCGTTGTTTACGAGGGACATCCAGGTTAAAGGGGGTCTTCCCCGCTTTTTCGGTCCGGTTTCGAAGCTCAGGACTTGTCTGGTCATGTGTTCTTCGGATCTTCTCATCACATGCCCGTACCATCTCAGGCGTGCTTCGGAGAGCTTTTGTTGGATTGGGCGGATCTTAAAACTTCCACGGACATGTTCGTTTCTCACCCTGTCAAGCAGAGTGACACCTCCTGCCCACCTCAACATTTTCATCTCCGTCGAGTGCAGTTTCAAGGTGTGGACATTTTTCATAGGTACGCACTCAGCACCATAGATGAGCGCAGCGCGCACCGCGGTTTTGTAAACTTTACCTTTTATTCGTATCGGCATTCTGCTGTCGCATAACACGCTCGATAGTTCTCGCCCCTTCATCCACCCAGTGTTTAAGCGGTGGGTTATTTCGGCGTCAATTGTACCATCGTTTGCAACAACAGAGCCTAGGTACTTGAAATGGTCGACTTCCTTCAGCTGGTGGCTCTGTAGTTTAACCGAGTGGTGTTGGTTGGATGCTGAGTAGCAACACCGCATGTATTCCGTCTTTTTACGGCTGATTTTTAATCCAGCAGTCTCCAGGGCAGATCTCCAGACTTCAAGAGATGCTTCTAGTTCTTCGGGGCTATCTCTGACAAGGACGATATCGTCTGCGTAGAGTAGGTCCCAAGGTGGCATTTTCTGGAAGTGTGCTGTAAGATATTCCATTACAAGGTTGAAGAGTAATGGGCTCAAAGCCGACCCTTGGTGTACACCTACTCCTACCTGAAACTCGTCTCCTATTCCAGCTGGGCTCCTTATTTTTGTAGAGACGTCGGAGTACATGTCGATGATAACCCTAACATAGTGTTCTGGAACCCTTTGAGCACGAAGAGATTGCCATATCAACTGTCGCGGTACTCGGTCGAACGCTTTTTCTAAATCTATGAATGCGAGATGTAGGTCCTTCTTGCGTAGCTTGTGGTTTTCTAATAAGATTCTAAGGCTGTGGAGCGCATCAATTGTTGATTTCCCTGCTACAAAACCGCACTGGTTTTCGGTTACAGCTGTTATTTGTAATAGACGTTTGTTAACAACCCTTTCCCATATTTTAAAGGTGTGCGATATCAGTTTTATGGCGCGATAATTTTCACAGAGTCTGATGTCACCCTTGTTTTTGTAGAATGGGACTAGATAGCTCTTCCTCCATTCGTTGGGTATTCCATCACTCAGAATCTTATTGAAGAGATTTGTAAGGAACCAAACGCCACATTTGCCCAACCGTTTCCATAATTCTGCGGGGATCTCATCTGGCCCATTCGCTTTGTTATTAGTCATTTTCCTTACTGCTGTTTCCACTTCTTGAGGCGTTATCTCTTGAACTGGTCCCTCGGCAGCGTCTACTGGGACCTGCCTCTCAAATGGGTAGGTCTCATTAAGGAGTTCAGAGTAGTATTCCCACCATCTTGCATTTATCTCGGCGTTCGACGTGAGCATTTGGCCATCCTTGTTTTTGATGTATTTGGTGTTCCGTGCATCCATGCTATTGGAATGCCTTTGCCTTGCGAGTTTAAACAGCTCTCTGTCGTCCTTGGCATTTTCAAGCCGGGCATAGTAGTCGCTGTCACAGCTTGCCCTTGCACACGCCACTTGCCGTTTTGCCTCTTTCTTGGCAGTGCGGTAACTTTCACGATCTTCATTACTCCCACTTAGCTGCCAGGTCTTAAAGAGGCTCTTTTTGGTCTTGACTTTTTCTTCGACCTCTGGTTGCCACCACCTCGCCTTTTTGGTGTTCGTAAGCGGTCCTTTCGAGATTCCGAGGAATTCGGAGGCCTTCTGTCTACAATGGTCTTGGAATCTATTCCACATTGTGTCAGCAGTGCAGTCTGTTTGTGCCTCGTTTTCTATGTATTGTTTGATGTTGTCAACCAAACGGTCTCCTTCCGCAAGAGGTAGCTTGTGCCAACGAATTTTAGGCCTCTTTTCTTTGGGAACTTTGATGGGTTTTGGCATGGTGAGGTCCGCAACTAAAAGTCTGTGCTGTGATGTGAGGGGCTCACCAGGTATCACCTTACAATCCTTGAAAGAGACAAGCCTTGAGCGGTCGGCTAAGATGTAGTCGATTTGAGTGTTTGCGCCACCACTCTTGTAAGTTATCTTATGTTTATCAGGTTTTGTGAAAAACCTGATAAATATTAACCATTAATTAATATTAACGAATTTAAAAAATCCATGCGGTAAAGGGTTAAGATATAATACAGAAAAAACAGTTTAAATACATAAAAGAGCATATTTTCTTTGCTTTAGAACATATTACGCTAGAAAATAAAGCATAAATACTCACAAAATGAAATTTTCCTGAGAGCCGGTAAAAAACGAGTATCCGCACTGACAATGAAACTGACACTGACAGTTTGTTAACTAAATTTTGGAGTGACGTATGATCGAATGTTGCCATACAGATTGCCGACTTGCTTTTAGTAATACCATAGACAATAAAAAACATTTCGCAGCGGGAATAATTTAACTTTTTTGAATTTAGGCAATGTTGAGCTATAAAGGCAATGTTACAGCATTTTACGGTGCTATAAAAACAAATAACCTAATTTCATGTGATCTAATATTACATTTCATATAAACTTCTTTTGCTCTAATAACATTTAGTATAACGTTCATCTCATATAATTTTCAATTAGTATATTGCTCTTTTTATATAACGTTCAGTTGACCTAATTTTCATATTTACTAATTTTCTGCCCAAATTCTGTAGTGAATAAGTAATTTATATCAGAAAACATCATACTGTTATAACCTCATCTAACCCAAATGATTCATCAACAATAGAAGGGATTTGACGCAGGTTTTTACGAGGTGAATATGAAAGAACAAAAAAACATATTAATTCGTAGTTATTTATTCATACAAAAATGTTTTAAGTGAAGACAAAATACTATGTAGCATATGCATATACTCAGCATGTAGCATATACTCAGGAGTATTTCCCGAAAGTCTAAAAACTGTAATAATCAAACCACTATATAAAAAGAATGAAAAAGACGAAATGACAAACTATAGACCAATTGCTCTAATTCCCATCTTCTCAAAGGTCATAGAAAAAATAATTTATGAATCTCTCTACAACTTTCTAACAAAATACCACATACTATGTGACGAACAAAAGGGTTTTAGAAAAAATAAAAACATCAACATGGCTATCTTCGACTTTCTCCAAAAAATAATGCCAAAAGTAGACTCTAAAATACCTGTATGCGCAATATATGCCGATATGTCGAAGGCTTTTGACTGTGTGGATCACGACACCCTTCTAACCAAACTTCACGCATACGGTATTCGTGGTAATGCCCTTAATTTAATAAAAACGTACCTAAAAGGTCGTAGACAATGTACGGAGGTATCGAGCCTGTGTTTAAGATCTAGGAAGGAATTAAAATCCATATCGTCTTTTAGAGAAATAAAATGTGGTGTCCCTCAGGGCACCGTCCTCGGACCATTATTATTTTTGCTATACATAAATGACCTGCCACATCATATATTGTATCCAATGATATTATTTGCAGATGATAGCACATCAATTGTTTCATGTATCAATAAAGAATCATATAACAATGACATCAACAATACAATTAGTAGTTTAATAAAGTGGCTTGACAATAATAATTTAGTTATTAATCTTCAAAAAACTAAATTCATGCACTTTTACCAACGAACATCTACGGGAGATATGGATATAAACTACAATGGTCAAACTATAGAGAAAGTAAACAGTACAAAATTTTTAGGAATCATAATTGACAGCCAGTTAACTTGGAAGCCACAAGCAGCAGATATATTATATGTAAACGTTTAAACACAGCCGCGTTTATGTTGCATAATTTGTCAAAAAAAGTAAATTTGCCGACGATATTAGTGGCTTACCATGGTCTAGTAATTTCCATCTTGAGATTTGGTGTAATATTTTGGGGTTACTGTAGTGAACGAGAAAGCATTTTCAAAGCTCAAAAGCGCTGCCTGAGAGCTATATTTGGTCTTAAAGTAACAGACAGTTGCGTATCTATATTTAAGTCTCATAAATTATTAACCTTCCCATGCCTTTATATCCTTGAATTAGCAATATTTGTAATAACAAATCGAAGTCTATTTGCAACTTTAAGGGAAACTAGAAAACGAAGTACACCTTTGAGATCACAATACCAAAATCTATTATGCACGGGCGTATTTCAAACTGGCTTATTGAAAAGAAATGTGATTCGTATGGCCCCTGTAATCTTTAATAAAATACCTGACGAAATTAAAACCTTACCGTTGCAAAAATTTAAAAAACGTTTCACAAAATTACTAGTAGATAAATGTTATTATTCTGTGCAGGATTTCTTAGATGATAATTTTTTATAATAATTTTATTATCCTACTTTTTATTACATTTGCATGCTATATTAAGGCAGAATGTACATGGATTCTATTATTTAATTTAACAACTTATTTTTATGTACCTACATTCCAAGCAAATAAAGACCTATTCTATTCTATGTAAGATTGACTAACCTTGTTTCAGTTTTAAGTTAGAGGCCAAAGCTCGAAGGAATTCAATTTCAGTGTATTCCTCTTTATTTTTCAAGTTATTATCTATCCGTTCGTTTTGCTTCAAACAGCATTTTTTCTTTTTTGGCGGTGACTGCCCATTAAGAAAACATTCTATTTGACCTAATATTACTTTGCTTTCCTGAAGCAACTCATGGGCTAAGCAATAAAAACCTGGGTTTTTTTCTCTATAATTTGATTGATCCTATGGTGCCACGATTCTGCTGAATTTTGGGTTCTTGGTAGCCCCTTGCTGTGTAAGCTTGCAATACTCCATAGTTCTGGAGGATAACATGCGTTATTTTTGTCGTTACCTAAAACGTAATCTTTTCCAAACATTTTAACAATGTCATTGCTATCTGATGAAACAGATTCTTGCAACTTCATAAAATAGTAGGGTATTTCCTTTTGATCTAAAAATGCCAATGCTACTCGTAGCAAACACTTAATTTCAATTGAAAAATTATAATTAGTTCCATACATAACCGTTTTCCCAGCTCTTTGTATTCTTCTGTATATAGATTGTGCAAGATGAAAAAAACAGCCATTAACAGTAACGCTGTCAAAATTTTGTTTTACACATTTCAGTGCACCAACTTCAAAATCCATTATTACATTGTTCACCGTAATTGTGATGTCATGTTCGCTACAGTAGGTAAAAACTAAATCGAATAATTTATTATACGTTTTTTTATCTTTATGTGTACACAACGCAAACAAAAGAGGATATGTGTGTCTGTTTTCTTAGCCGTGCTGGTTCCGGATCATGTCTGTGCCTGTGGTTCTCATCATATTTAACCACAGTATGTAACTGCATCTCATTCTCCATGTTTACTGTTGTTACGGCACGACACATACATTTTTCCGTACGTTGTCGTTCACAAATCCAATAAACTTTATTGTTCACTTGCCTATTTTTGTTGTAAATGTATCCATTTACACAAAGTTTTTGTCCACCTTTAGAACTTTTGAATGTAGTACAATTTATAGTAGGTAGTCATTTTAATCACCAAAACAAATATTGAGATCGCACTAATGTTGACATACACTAAATATTTTTGCTGTATGACAGTAAGAAAAATAAAAAATATTCATCTACCATCCTCCCGCATAAAAGCAATTATTAACAGCGATAGCTATCCGGCGCGTTTTTGCTAGCACGAAAATGGCAGGCGTTTATAATCCAATCAGTTTTTGCAAAAATATACAAAACAAAGTAGACGTTTCAAAATTATTTTAAACGTTACTATAGAATTTGAATATTATACTAACTAAATATTATACTAACTGAATATTAATTCAAATGTGCATTATAGAAAATGTTTATTAAACCATATAAAATTAGGTAAACTGAATTTATATCAATAATTCATTATATCATTTCATCGTTGTACTAAAAAAAAATTATAATAAATGAAATTAGGTCATGTGATCGTCAGAACTTTTGTTATTATGTCAAATGGTACGCACCCATCTGTTATAGCCATGAAGAAGTGGCGCAACAAACTCCCCAGCAACAATTTTAACATATATGTAGGTATGTAAAACAGAAAAATAAAGACCTATCGTCCAAAATACAATCATAAAATTAGATAATTATCTGCAACTCGTTGGCTAGCATACTCCATCAAAAACAGAAAAACTCAAGCATAAACATTAGGTACACCAAAACCAAATTTAAGAAGCCTCCATACATAACTGAAATGCCCGCTTACATATGCAATGTTAATATCTATCGATAGGGCTGCTATTCTAAGCCACAAGTGATATACTAGGGCCATCACATCAAAACCAGTAAACAATTATTATATGAACTTTTACAATTATTATGTATCCTGTCATAAGCTAATTATGAGGAAAGAAATACTATTTAGATGATAAGAAAATATTCTTATCATCTAAAGTCATTGATGCAATAGTAGCCTTCGAACAGAGATTCAATTTAACTTTAGTTTTAAATGCATTAAAAGGCAGGTCAAGAAAAGAAAGGTTATTGCAAAAGCGGATACCGAGAACGAGCCAGCCATAAACCTTACGAAGACAGAGGGAAGGCATGTAGTTTGAAAAACAAAATCAAAATCTTGTCTATTCCTTTCTCCTATGAACTTGTAACCCGGAAGACTTAAAACCATCTACACTTTTGAACCTATTACATAAATATGTATCAATTACATTGAGAGCTTCGTTTCATAATTGAGATTTGAATTTTACAATTACTCCAAGAAAATATTATAACAATCAGTTTAACAGATGAATTTAAATTACTTCAAAGATTATGGAATGATAGAGATAGCTCTAGCATTCCATAATCTTTGTACTAGTCTTTCCCTAGAGTTGTCTGTCAACGAGGCAATAGTCTCACTTCTTGCCACCTCTTCAGAAACTTGGCTCTGTTGGTCGTTGTAAAAATCGTCACTTTCAGTCTCAGGAATTGGAACATTACGTGCATTGGCTATGTTATGCAGAACTACACAGGCATTCACTCTTGATGAATTACCCGGTGTGCTAACAAACACCGCCAACGTGCTTTTAGAACTCCAATGCAACGTTCAACAGTATTTCTAACTTTACAATGAAGTTCCGTGTAGTGTTCTTGTGGTGAATCTGGAGCTGCTCCTAAGATAGGTGTCATCATCCAAGGGCGCTGAGCATATCCAGAATCACCTAAAATATAAATAATAATTTTAAAAATCCATTTGGTTATGTTTGCACTCCAAATACACTGTCTTCCAGAATAATATGTCTTATCTAATAGCCAACAACACTATTGCTGTCCAGTGTTTCCATATGAGATTTTAAAGGTCATTGATTCCAGACATATGAATCGTGTTAAGCACCACCAAATGATGCATCAACATGCAATATATTTAAATTGGAATCACAAATCTGAAAAAAGAGTTTTATTTTAGGTTCTCAATAGTAATGTTGGTTATATACTTTGAAAATTGCTACTATCTTAATACTACTTATTACTTACTATTAAAACATTCAAAGAATGATAATTTTTCCTATTAAATTATGCCTCCTCATGATCAATTGGCCGGATTAGGGCCACACGGGTACCATCAATGCACCCAATAATGCCCGGAAAATCAAATTTTTCCCATGAACCTGAAAACAAAACAAAAGGTATTTTTTTTTAAATATATACCAACATGAATACTGTGATAATTTAAACACATTCAAGACATACCCTTTCATAATAATTTCCCTCTCTTGCTGAGATATAGGAAACTTTATGTAGTTAGTATTTCCCGGACATTGAGTGCCTCAGTCACTTCATGTAGATACTTACTAAAAGTGGGCTGGGACATGTTGCATAAAAATGATGCTCGTATTGCGTTGGTATGACCCATTGGCAAAAAAATTTAAGGCACTCAAAACCTGAAATAGAAAATTGAAATACATTAGTTTCTCAGGCAAACAAGTTGGTACACTTAATAATACTAATAGAATCATCATCATAATCATAATCTTTATAACTTAACATAGTAGGTACAGGCACTGGATAGTAAAATGAACCATCTTAAATAGAGAAAGTCTTCTGAATTATAGATCACTCGGCTCTTTTACATAACATGCCCATGTTATTTGATAAAAGGTCAAGAAGAAGGTCAAGATTTAACAAAAGACTGAAATTGTAGGTAAACACTTGTAAAGAAACATCATTTAAATTCTCAAAACAAAAAGGATAATAATAAAATAAACGGTACGTACTTTTAATTCATTACAAACAGCTGTTTTTCGTCGAACTTGTGGTAGGTATGGAAGGAGTTCTTCCAATACCTGTTGGAATCCAGCTTTACTCAAACGAAAATTCGCTATAAACTCTCTGTCTGGCAACAGCAATGGATTACTAGCGTCACGCAGGCGGCGCCCCTCAATTCGCAAAAGGCTTTGTTTTCTATATTCTTCAGCGATTCCCAACAGTATGAGACGTGCCATTATTTTATAATAACACTAAACTTGTCAATCAAATGAAAAAATGTAACAAACACCAAAGGCGAACGTTTTTTTAAGAAGCACCACAGAACATAAATACCCTGCGTTAAGCACTGGCTTCACTAGAATTCTTATAAAACACTACATATGAGTAGTCTTTCGCAAAAATTATGACAAGTTGAGTGATAAACGATTTGTTGTCCACTCCAAGCTATAAAAGCTTAAGGCTCAAATAGTGTCCTTCACCACACAATCCTCACTTTTGAAAACTTGATGAAAATCAATTTTGAGTACGCAGAAAAATAATCAATAAATAGTCATAAATAGTCACCAAGGTTAAAAAAATAGTCGCATTATGAATCCGAAGTTATAGCTATATGTTGGTGAGGATTGTGTGGTGAAGGTCTCCACACAATCCTCACCTCCGTGCAAGCAAACGGCTGGGAGTATTGACTTGGTTTCAATTCCAAAAAATAGTAAAAAAATATTCGTAACGCTATGCCTAATCTCGAAAATAGTCATTAAGGCATTCCAGAGATATAAAGGTGTCTTGGTGAGGATTGCGTGGTGAGCCTTTCTCGCCACAATCCTCACCTGATTACCGCGGAACGCTTACGTTTTTGAAGTTGATATTAGTGTCAAAAAATAGTCAAGAAATAGTCGTCTCCAACCATGATAATTTCGACCTGGTTTACTATGTAGAAGTATGTTAAACTTTCATGTAAACTTCTACGTACATTTTCGAATCGAGTACAGTCGAGCAAAAAATTATTAAGTACGTATTTTAATGGTGACCTTATTTTTTGGTTGTATTAAAATGAGTATAAATTATTTTTAGTTATACAGCTATTTCGGGTTGGTATTTTAAGTATATTTTATACATATATAATGTATATCATTATAATGACATATTATAAAACAAAGTCATAAGCTAAATTAAACCTGTTTCAGGCACAGCAGTTCCTTAGCTAGTAGACACTTCAAAGAGTAACTTATTATCTTCAATAATAAATAATGCCATGAATTTTGCTTTAGTCGAATACCAAATACTCGGCCACGCTCTCTGTCGACGCGCTGAATATTCGGCCACTGCGGTGCGTGCGAGGGTGTCGGGAGGGTTTTCTATCTTTATCTAAGAATGAATACTTACCAAATATACAAGATTAATTACTGTTTTGGAGTGTAGGGGCTGTGATCAGAAAAATACAATTTAAAGTTGAATAAAACTTACAAACTAACACTACTGTTACGTAATTTGTGTTTATCACAATAATTACACAGTTGGTTTCTGATAATAATTAACAACAATAATTAACAAGTATAAATATTTTGAAATATTTTATATATGTAAAAATTTAAAAATAATCTGCTTATATTCTCTAAAACAATAATTAACACCTACTTATAATCAGTACAGAAATACTTAAAATAAGTTAAATCCTTAATATAAATCACATTATGTATTAATATCATTATTAATATCTTTGCAATTTATACGTTACATCATGTAGACAAAGAACTTAAATACAATTTGGCACCTCTGGTTATGACTAGGTATTATTATAGGTACTTACCTACATGAAATAACTAACCGCCTCGCGGCCGATAGCTCAGATCATGAAATTGAACAAATGGTGAGTTTCCGAATAACGTAAAAAAAGTTGTTCAGTTTAGTGATCTGAGATAGAACATTAGGTAGGTATTTTTAATTCAGTCAAAATACAAATCATATAATGTACAACAATTTGTGGAAAAAACAACATAACCTAATCTCGTTGAATTTTTATTTATTATTTTTGAGATCTTCGGTAAACATGTTTTCTCGACTTTCAGGTTTTGTGTAAATAATACAATGAGGTGTGGTATTGGATGTATTATAATAAACTTTTGATTGTAAATCATCATAGCAGTTCCAGCTTTTCTTTGAAGAACGATAGTATTTACTTTTATAATGTCCCATAGTACCCGCACCATTTGTATAATCAATAACAGAGAGTAATGTATATGATATTCCTTTCAATGTCATATCCATTGGTATGTCATTAATATTACATGACCTTAAAGAATTAATTTCAAAAAATAAAAAAGTCATTTAAATCATATTCGTAAGCATTTTTTCCATCACATATTTCAGATTTATAAGATCTTTCTGAATCGTCATAAATTAAAGCTGCTTCATTCAGCGCCTTTAGCCCTTTGTTTTGTAATATTTCAGTATTAAGTGGAATGTAGCTACATTTTTTATTAGGTCCATCATTCAATTCACATTTCACAGAAGACTTACATTGATTGAATATTACATTGATTGAATACGAGGCTTTTAGCATTCATGTATGTTTACGTTATTTAATCCATTTTTTTCTGTAATGTGCGTTAAATCTGTGCAGAATAAATTATTTTTCTTTCTTTTTTTTTCTATTTAGAATTTGTGCATTTTAAATAACGTGTAGCACTGTAAAATCCGTATTTTTGTAAATTGTCGATAACATAAGTAACATTGCTTTCGCAGTTTTATAATATGGCGGCTATGGTGTTAAAAACAGATTAAAAAAACTGAAAACTTTGAATTGAATTTTAAAATTTATTTTATATTTTATGAACTAAAACTAACATTTTCCGACTGCTTTTTTGCCGAAGCTATCTCAATAATATATTTTTAGTTTTTTTCTCATCTAGAGTAAAATACCCTATTCGTCATGACATTCAAGTCGATTTTACTGCCAAGCCGCACCAATAGATGTTTCACATGAAAAAAGAAAATGAGACGTAAGATGTAGTTCTAATTATCACCACGCACACGTGGCTCCATTTGCAAATTCGCGCTATTTGCATATTAGAAACGTCAAAGATTGTAGCCACTTACCGACTGATATCTGAAAACAAAAGTTTGTTTCATTATCTATTGTACGTTTTAAAAACGCAAATGTGTTGAAAAACGTTGTATGACACATGTGCGCAAATTGGTATTTACTAACTGGTAATTATGGTAAGCCCTCGACTTCGTCTCGTAATCGTTACATTCTCGTACTCGTTTCTAAAAACCAACTTACCGCACTAGTATCATAGTTTTAACCAAAAAAAATACTAATTCGTATTAAGAAATTATCGACACGTCAAGTTTGGTTTCAAACATGACTTCAACCCTACGGTAGTCTCGCTATCATTTTTACAAAAGGACATATCCATAGAGCAACACGGGCCACCCACCGGCGTCTCCGGTCCGCCGGAGTTGCTCGCGTTGCTCTATAGACATATCGCATATCAAGTGCATGTAAATTTTGCTGATTAGACGTATATTTTCGTAATGCAGAAGAAAAATATGTTGATCTTTATGAACTTAAAAACGAGGGGTAGCGAGACTCGGTGACATCATAAAAGCGATGTGAGGAAAATACTCGCTTCTTTATGTTGAATGGTGGTTGAATCGAATGAAAAATCAAAATGTATTTTGAATTTCAATAAAAACATGACTAAGTATGATATGTATTTTCCATATTATGGAAGGTTATTCAGTTCTGCCAAAGCCAGAAACATAGTGAAAGTAACTATAATATTTTATTACCGTTTTAAATTAATAGACAACAATACTAAATAAAATAATTGTGCAAAATATAGTGTTCGCGACAGTACCAAAACATAATGTACGTAGAAGTTTACATGAAAGTTTAACATACTTCTACATAGTAAACCAGGTCGAAATTATCATGGTTGGAGACGACTATTTCTTGACTATTTTTTGACACTAAAATCAACTTCAAAAACGTAAGCGTTCCGCGGTAATCAGGTGAGGATTGTGGCGAGAAAGGCTCACCACGCAATCCTCACCAAGACACCTTTATATCTCTGGAATGCCTTAATGGCTATTTTCGAGATTTGGCATAGCGTTACGACTATTTTTTGACTATTTTTTGGAATTGAAACCAAGTCAATACTCCCAGCCGTTTGCTTGCACGGAGGTGAGGATTGTGTGGAGACCTTCACCACACAATCCTCACCAACATATAGCTATAACTTCGGATTCATAATGCGACTATTTTTTTAACCTTGGTGACTATTTATGACTATTTATTGACTATTTTTCTGCGTACTCAAAATTGATTTTCATCAAGTTTTCAAAAGTGAGGATTGTGTGGTGAAGGACACCTCAAATACACCTTCCGATTTCAAGGGACCCAATTTAGGAACTAACTAACTAGGAAGCAGGAAGCGAGCAATTACACTATCCTAAATTGAACTCCTAAGTCGGCAGTGTTGCCAACTCTTACAAATTCGAGTCCCTAAACAGAATATCAAAAGTCGCTCTAAAGTCTCTTAAAAATTGATTCTACCAGGAGCAGACTTAAAAATAAAAAGAGCGGACTCAGATTTTTTTTCTGGGAAAGGGACTTTGTGAAATTTAATTTAAACTTAAACACAAACCAAAATACTACTACCCCATTTGTAGCGACAAAGTCTCTAAATTGGCAACACTTAGCTCTAAATCGGGGTGATGCGATTACACTATCCTAAATCGTACACAATTTAGGAAGTCAAATCGGGACGTCCCAATCTCACTAAATCGTACACTAACTGCTCTAACTGCTATTACACCTTCCTGTTTCCTAAATTGGGTCCCTTGAAATCGGAACGTGTAATTGAGCCATTAAGGCTCAATTACACCTTCCGATTTCAAGGGACCCAATTTAGGAACTAACTAACTAGGAAGCAGGAAGCGAGCAATTACATTATCCCAAATTGAACTCCTAAGTCGGCAGTGTTGCCAACTCTTACAAATTCGAGTCCCTAAACAGAATATCAAAAGTCGCTCTAAAGTCTCTTAAAAACTGATTCTACCAGGAGCAGACTTAAAAATAAAAAGAGCGGACTCAGATTTTTTTTCTGGGAAAGGGTCTTTGTGAAATTTAATTTAATTTTAAACACAAACCAAAATACTACTACCCCATTTGTAGCGACAAAGTCTCTAAATTGGCAACACTTAGCTCTAAATCGGGGTGATGCGATTACACTATCCTAAATCGTACACAATTTAGGGAAGTCAAATTGGGACGTCTCAATCTCACTAAATCGTACACTAACTGCTCTAACTGCTATTACACCTTCCTGTTTCCTAAATTGGGTCCCTTGAAATCGGAAGGTGTAATTGAGCCTTTACGCAATCGCAATCTTACAAGTTTTTTTTTTTTTTTCTTCGCCCTTTCTCGGGCAGGCTAAGGTCATAAACCATACCGCCTCGTCTTTAGTAGTGTATTTTTACTTTTTTTTCCATTAGAATGCAGATGTAACACATTCTAATGTTTTTTGCAGTAATTGGCAACAAATGTGTCGAGTCAGCCTTCTCGGCAAACTTCACTGAGGTAGTCAATACTACAATAAAATTCTCAGCTCTATTTTACCGAGATCGCGCCTGTTTCAATGATTCCACATATTGTCCAGTCGCGTAGACACTTGAGACAAAAAACTACACCAATTTTACATCACAATATCCACTAGGAATCAATAAACGAATAATTAAAACAGCCACTGAACTGCACTCGAGAAAATCCCGCCAAAAACTCCGCAATCTTACAAGTATCGACACAATTACATATGTCAAAATGTGTTACGGTGGCTAATGGCTCAATTTACACCTTCCGATTTCAAGGGACCCAATTTAGGAAACAGGAAGGTGTAATAGCAGTTAGAATTGCTCGCTTCATACTTCCTAGTTAGATCGTTCCTAAATTGGGTCCCTTGAAATCGGAAGGTGTAATTGAGCCTTAACAGCGATAACCAGTGCTCATGACGTCATCATAGTTAATCACTGATGATAGCCGATACGAAACTAGTTTTTTGACAGCTAATCATTGATCACTTTGGACTAGTGATCGTAATAATAGCTGTCAACAGAGATACGCAATAGCCCTGCTGTTATGTGATTGGATACTTAAGTTTTTTTAAGTTTATTAAGTTCGCTTTCATTGAGGGAGGATGTTAGGACAATAGTTCGTGTCCAATGAAAGCAAACTATAATCTTTGGTTTTTGGCTAGTTCGCGCCTGCGTGCGCTGCCACTTGTCTGTAGCCTAGCAACTGACTGTTTGCTTTTTGTAAAAGAAGAAAAGACGATTAGGTTTTGTTAACTTGCATATTTTCAATAATATTATTTATACAGTGGACAATGTGTTTTTCTTACGAAATGAATACGTCAGGCTTCCTGAGGATACACAATAAAACTTCGCTGAGGTAGTCAATACTACAAAAAAAATCTCAGCTCTATTTTAAGGCTCAAATACACCTTCCGATTTCAAGGGACCCAATTTAGGAAACAGGAAGGTGTAATAGCAGTTAGAGCAGTTAGTGTCCGATTTAGTGAGATAGAAAGGTCCCGATTTGACTTCCGAAATTGTGTATGATTTAGGATAGTGTAATCGCATCACTCCGATTTAGAGCTAAGTATTGCAAATTTAGCGACTTTGTCGCCATAAATGGGCTATTGGTATTTTTTAATGTGTTTAGTATTAAATTAAATTTCCCAAAGTCCCTTTCCCAGAAAAAGAATGTTAGTCCGCTCTTTTTATTGATGTGAAACATCTATAGCCGCACGTAAAACCGATTTCTGGCGTGGCGACGCATGCCGTGGCGACGCGTCGCCACGCTATACGATGTTTTTTTGTTTTGTTATTACAAGGGTTTTATTCGTAATATTTTATTTTATCATTATGACATATTTAGTTCCTATCACAATATGTTCTTTTCTGCATATTACTTTTACAAAATAATGTCGATGTTTCACATCTGCCAGGCGTCCCGTCCCATTTTTTTTTATTCCGCTCCTGGTAGAATCAGTTTTTAAGAGACTTTATAGCAACTTGATATTCTGTCTAGGGACTCGAATTTGTAAGAGTTGGCAACACTGCCGACTTAGGAGCCCGATTTAGGAGTTCAATTTAGGATAGTGTAATCGCTTGCTTCCTACTTCCTAGTTAGTTTGTTCCTAAATTGGGTCCCTTGAAATCGGAAGGTGTAATTGAGCCATTACCGAAATCGCGCCTGTTTCAATGATTCCATATATTGTCCAGTTGCGTTGACACTTGAGACACAAAACTACACCAATTTTACGTCACAATATCCACTAAGAATCAATTTGCAAATGGTAAAAACAGCCACTGAACTTCACTCGAAGAAATACCGCCAAAAACTCCAATAAATACACAGTCCCATGCATTGACATATAAATTATATGGACTAGACATGTTTGACTATAGAAAAAACAGTTATACAAATATGTGGCATATCGACGCCAAAATCATAAAAATACTGCTATCTCTTTTTAACTTTCTTAATTTTGCATAAGTGAAAAAGGCTAGTAGTATTTTTGACAGTTACTATAATGTCAACCCTTCATTCCTACCGTCATTGAAATACCTATTTGCGGCCAGTTCGCCATTTTATCCTCTCGGTGTTTGGTACCTAAGTTGGGTACGTCAACTGTCAAATGGTCGTAAACAATGGATATATTTTGTGAATTTTGGAGTAATTTTGCTGTGTTATTGCGTTTGAACTCGGTTGTTTAGTGGAAGTCGTCAATAGCAAGATGCCTAATTGCAATATAATCGGATTTGGCATCAAAACAAGCGGAAATCACCCGAACATAACTTTGCACCAGTACGTATACTTATTTTCAGTTAAATGTCTTTATATTTAGTTATTAAACAAAAGATTTTGTATTCGTTGAAGAGTTTATGTAAAAAGCATTAACAATTTTCCGTTTGCCTTTCTTTTTAACAGTTTTATTTCATGAAATCATTTTCTTGTTTTTGTAGGGATAGAGTAGTGCATGCATGACATTTTTGTTTATCGATAATGCTATATTATTATGGTTCTTTATTGGTTTTACGTTTTACTTTCAAGGCTGCCTGCTAATATACGAGAAAAAAAATTTTGCTGGAAACAATCAGTGTTGTAAAAAAGCTGTCAACAAAAACAATTCTTAATATTCTGTTCCCTTCACTTTGAAGAGAATCATGTTTCAACCGGACACTGAATAAAGTAACACTGCGTGACGATGCTTTACGTTCACGAACCATAATGGTAAGTAACATTGTTTGTTATAAAATGATTGCGTAGTGGGTGATAAATGATGGTGATCACTTCAAGTGCAACACTTGCCTAACGGGCACAAAGAGTGTGTTTGAGTGTAGTCCTAAGATTAATTGCCAAAATAAGACAAACTTGTTTATTTGGTTGCACTAAGTACATACGTACATACTCCTTTTAAAGGAGTTTTTTAATGTCACCAGTAGTCTGCTTTTTGTGTCAATGGACTTTTAAGTATATTAGAAGTGTTATTCTATAAAAATCTCCCTGTGAAAACTTGGGTGAGGTGAACATTATGTGAGCTTATGTACGATTTTTTAGCTCATTATCCACTCGAGAGCTACTGAAATAGTGAGCTATTGAGCGAGTGAGTGAAGTAGTGCACTCAACGACCGAACGAGAACTCTTCTCAACCTACGAATTGCAAATTAAATGAGGCCATTTAAAATAATAAGTAACAATCCTAATAATAAAATTGCGAAACATCAAACATATTAATAATTTTATTGCTTGTTTGCAGCCTGCAATTCCATCAAATATATCTGGCATTTTAATTGAAAGTGATCAAAATCAAGACGAACTCTCAACATCTGGATATGGTGCTCTGAATATGGTATTTAGTCTCCAGCACGTCCGCTGCGCCAGGTTTAGCCGCTAACGTCTCCGCTACACCAGATTTGGCTGTTAGCACCTCCACTGCACTAGGTTTAGCCGCTAGCACCTCTGCTGCGCCAGATTTATCGGTATGACTAGCTTCAGTTTTTCTTGCCATCATTATTTGCGAATTTGATCTCAATGATAATATTATGTAATCGACTGAATTAAGACTGTGTGGGAGATATCTCTCGCTTGTCTTCAATATCTATTAAAGCTTACTTTTATTTTATTTGATTTCAGGTACACATTTAAAATGATTAAGAAATTAAAGGACAAATGTCAAAAACAGCCCAAGAAGAAAAGTCTAAAAAGAGACTTAATGAAAAAGTTAGAAAACAAACGAATAAAAAAATCTTCAGTAATAATTTCTTTCCCTTTTAAATTTTTGATAGATTTAAAAAGGAAAGAAATTGATTAAATTCAAAACCCCAAGCTTTGTTTATTAATTAAAAGTGTAATAGACGTATACATGAATTTGAGATACAAATACTGTGGGAAGGATTTCTACTACTCTACTGAAAGAATATCACACAGAAATTACCAGAACAAAATTGTATTGTTCAGAAATGAATGAGATTGATTTGTTTAATATAAAGACTATTATAATTATTGTTGACTTTTAATTAAAACCTAAAAATCATCTGCATGTTAGAAAAGATGATGCAGATGTCCGTGCCTGGGAGCCCACTGCGGATTCAGCGTCATTTGTTTTCTTTGAACTTGTTGCCTCCGTCTCGAAGATCTACTTAACGCAAGGCTCTAAAATAAAACTAACACTGTTACTTTTACATTTCATTTTAATTGACGCAAAATATTCGATGTACCTACTTACTGCATTTTGTTTCTTGTAATAGCTGAAAGCGTATATTTCAAGACACTAAAACAAAACTGACTTCAAAATAAAAAAAAAAAAATTAAAGAAACCTGGCTGAAAAGCAAGTTGGTGGGAGTTATTTTAGTTCAATTATTGACTTCATGGAACCAACTACATCATACTGCTTGAAAAGTGACTTGTATGGAACTTTTCATTTGATTTTTTATGTCGGGTTTTTGAAAATGTTTTTTATTATTATTTTATACACTTCAGTAACTTAGATTTTTGGGATAGCCTCCTCGAACCCTTTATTTTGATACTTAATATAGTTAGTCGACTTTCATTTTTTTCTTTTTCACATTTTATGGCGTCTGGTGGTCGCCATACTTTATTTTGATTACTGTCATGTCAATGTCATTAGTAGCACTCGCAAGATTGAAATAAATCGATTGACGTAAGAATTATCAAAATCGGCCCACGCTTTCGGTCTCTAAAACATCTCAATGGAACAAATATACATACATTTAATCATAAATACATACATAGGCTGATAAATACATTACCCTCCCTTGCGTCGCGCAGTCGGGTAAAAAGGAAACTACGTATTGCGGGGTTCTGGAAAATCATGGCGCTTCTGACCTTCTGGTCGCGAGAAAACTAAACCTTAGTAGCGTTCTAGCGCTGCGTGTCTATACTGTTTTGATGAGAAGACTAATTATTGTTTCAGCGCGAACATTAGTTACTCTTGTCTAAATGTAGCATTTCCTTTGCTTTTATGATAGCCTCTCTATTACGTAGTAACATATTACCTCAATGCCACTGGTAAAAATACCCGTTGATATTGTACCGTAACAATATGAAAACATTCTCACAATCTTTTATCGATGTTTTTAATAAAGAGATATCGATAGGGGCTACTCTATTATCCGCCATTTTGTCCTCTCAGTGAAGTGTAGGTATGGCACGTTTTTCTTGTAGGTATGCCCAGTCCATATAATTTATATGTCAATGGTCCCATGTCTGTTTTTTTTTTAATTTTGTTGCTTTGCCACTGGCTTGGTTTCAAGACCTTTAAGCCAAGTCTTTATTAGAAAAGTCTCAATTTGATTATTTGTAAGAGTTTACACACTTAATTTTTTCACTGCACAGTTCCACGACTGTTTTTAACAAAGGACAATGGGCAAAAATGTATGGAACGTGGTACCCGCTCCAATAGTCCTCATTAATATATCATTGAATAGACATTTTGATGCAGAAAAACGTCTACCATGGCGCCTGTCCCTATTCACGTTTGGAAAGCAGTAATCTCACTATCTATACTTATTATTATAAAGCTTTAATCTCAGGAACTGCTAGTCCGATTTAAAAAATTCTTTCAGTGTTAGATAGCCCATTTATTGAGGAAGGCTATAAGCTATATATCATCGCTACGCTACGACTAAAAGGAGCCGAGCAGCAGGGGTGAAACCACGGAGAACAGCTTGTGTTTTATAAATGATGAAGAATTTATTACAAACTACTTATATAAGTAAAATAAAGCTAGAATAACATGATATAACACATTTAGGATTCTATTATTAAAAGAAGTAAGAAAACAAGCATTCTTTAAATACAAAACATATATTTTATCAATAAGTGAGTAGATTTAAAACATTACATATCGGTATCAACTATAACAGCATTGAGGAAAGATGTCCACGTTGATGGTCCACGTTGTAAGGCCATTCTTAACATGTCACAAATGTCAGTAAACTGTTCTGTATTAAAATCATGAGTGACATTACATGTTTGAGGTAGCTCATCCCAAACGTTGTTCTCTAAGTGCTGTGTACACACTCTTGCACCATTTGGAATATAAAGCTTATATTCACAAAAGATGTGAGTTTTAATTGTTATTGGGATTCGATGGCGAGTTGCGTTTGGACAGTTGTTAAATATACAATGCCGTGGTGTGTTTGGAGCACGTGTATACTCTGAAACTTGAAATTCCTGAACATTTTGCACAGCTTCCGGCACAGCTTCCGGCACTGCTTCCGGCACTGCTTCCGGCATTGCATCCGGCACTGCTTCCGGCATTGCATCCGGCATTGCTTCTGGCACTGCATCTGGCATTGCTTCAGGCATTGCTACGGGCACGGCAGGGTTCGCATGTCTTCTCACTGCATTATCAGCGGACTGCCAACATCGGTGACACACACGTCGTGTGCCATCGAATACCACCTGAAAGTAGTAAAAATATGATTTAATATATATTTTTTTGGAACTAAGCTAAAAAACTGAGAAAACAACGTCACGTAAATACAAAATATTAAAGTGTCGATCGTAACCTAACAACACTTTTGTTATAGTAAGCGCAGATTCAACAAAGTCGTCGGGCCATAAATCATTTCTCTATGTCCATCTTGCTTGCACTTATAAAGCTTATGGAACGCTAATGCAAAATAATAGGGCATTGGAATAATAAAAGTGACTTTCGAAGGTCCGATGACTCCACACGTGCGCACAGTGTCCAGGTAGCTAATATCGAGTTAGAAAGGATAAGCCCTTTTCTTTGTACTGCTAACCATTATCTATTGTTATTGGTAATGACCGTCTTAAGTGGCAGCACCTGTGCTATACTATATTAAGAGTATAAACGGCACGGACGAAGGGATGATGAAATAAAACCACACCTTGATTATAATAATGGAAGTGCTTACCTCCAGAACAGCATGTTCATGAATAAACGCAGCGAACTCAGGGCGCGTTCTTGACAGATTAGTTGTCAAAACATTTTGTTGGTATCTTCTGGTATATAAAGCTCGCCGACACATTACACAGTTGAGACGTTCCATTGCGATATTCCAGTTCGAAAAGCAAATCAGTATAGTCCACAACACTAGCACAGGTCAGCGTTAATTAGAGCGGGTAACAAGTCCAGTAGGAGCGCAGGGGTCAGTAGTTAATAAAACCGAGTTATGAAAGCACAAAAGAAACTCAAACAGCAGCTAAACGTCGTCACGAGCGCAAAACGAACGAGCGACTGACGCAGGACGCGAACACGTCCATGCTTACTCTTGATCGTCGATCTCAAATGGAATTGGAAATTGGGATCGAGTTAATGTCATTTGGCACTATTGAATGCTACACTAGCTCACGATTGGAATTGAATTAGGTGGATTTTTTTGGAACTAAATGAAATCGAGGTTACTCGAACGTTGCATTTTTTCGACACTATTGACAAGATTTTGACGTTGACATATCGAGTTTGAATTCGTGTTTATGATCTAAGTTGATCGATTACAAAAAGGTTACTTTTTTGGGATCGAGTTTGTTATGGTGACTGTTTTGTGACGTTTTTATTGTGAATAATGGCACGTTTAGAACTTATTTGTGATATTTTGGACAGGGCTCATAAGTTAGATTTGAAACAAAGAAGGAATTACAATATATTTAATAAAACTGTAGCTTTACCTTGATATTTTCATCTTCCTCGGTTGAATACAGTATAACTAACTTGAACTTGTGCATATAAACGTACTTCAATACATTCCAAACTAAACACTTGAACACTTTTAGATAATATCGCTTTGAAACTTTTGTTTATCACAACACCAATAATTCATAGTTCATAATCAACTACAGAGTACTTTTTTATATAATCAACTAAGACCATATTTTGCTGACGCAACTTTTAAGTGGATGATGACATTTGTCGGGAAGTTTTTTTTTTTATGTCACGTAGGCAATGACATTCACAATGAGCCAATGCTGCCTAAATATTTAGTGTTAAAATTCTTATCTAGATGCAAGCAAAGAACACTTAAATGATAATTTATGTTAAAATAAATATGAGAAAAAATTTATTTAATGATTTATCGAGTTATTTAATATTGTTAATTTTGGTAACCAACGTTTTGATTGGTATGGCCACCCCATGTCAATCAGAGTACTCGAACATGCAGTCGATTCCAATCTCAGTCTCGACTTCTTTCAATAGTGCCAACTTTCTGAAGATTGGAATTGAAACTGGATGGAATTGGAATATGATCGAGACTGAGATTGATTTCAATAGTAAACCTCCAGTGTCAGTCGATCCCCTCCTCTCCCTCCCCCGCTGCTCTTGCGCACACCCCGCGCTCAGGAGCAACGGGACTCGAGTTAAAATGAGGAGTGCATGGCAAAGTCTTACGTAAAAACGTTATTAATAGAAAACATGAACGGAAATGCCGAAAATATTACCTTGGTACTCATTTTCTTACATAAATAAGTGGTAAGTAATATACTCGTATATGTATGTTTATCGCCGGGGCCACGAGACTGTCTAAACAGGTTACTGTGGCCCTGGAAAGCAAAGGGAAACTGAAGGAACAGGGTTTTTATTAGTTAGTAAGACTGTCGTTTATCTTCAAACGCAATCAGATTTGAGAGTGGCGGCTATAGTAAAAATTGTTCCTCTTGGTAAGACCTTTTAAACGACACTACAATCATATCTATTGGAGCCGGGTACCATTTTGCTCATTCTTCTTTAAAATTCGGCACATAACACTTTTCAATTTTAGAATGTCGTTCAGGCGGCGGGAGGAATTATTTGGTAGGATATCACTCAGTTCAATCTTTAGCCTGCACTACACTACTCGCCTCCTCCTCTTCTTTTTTTTTTAAACTGCTTCCTCAACCTCGGTTTTCCGGTAATCTATAAGTAAATAACTACTTTCTGTATTTTTTTTTTCAAAATTTTAGGCCCAGTGGATTCGGAGATAAAGGGGTTAAATAACTTTAAAACTATATATTTTAAAATTATGAAAAAAATACATTCGAGACCCTCACAATGTCCCCTTTCTGTTATTATGTCGCACGGCACAGTTTGAAAATCTTTGTTTTTTAATTTTCTGATTTTTACCCCAAAAGTGGCCCCGACATTCCAAATTAATTTATTTAGTGTACACGTTGTAAACATATAACGTGTACTCTAAATAAATTAATATATTATCATAACATCGCATTATAGTGTGTTATAAATTTATAATGCGAGAGTACACATCGCAACGGCAGCTGCCACTTGAATGTTATCCATGATGCCTATCGTTGGGGGGTCCAAACACCTCCTGCCGGAGGCTCTACGCGGGGATCGTGCGGTTCATGGGGCACCGGTGTGGGCGTGTTCAATAAGGCGGCGACCAGCTCGCCGGTTGAACGCGTCCCAAAGGGTCATAGCCATTCGGCTCATCCGCGGATACCGCACGGTTTCCTGTGAGGCGGCGAGCCTCCTTGCCGGACTGTCGCCATGGGATCTGGAGGCCAGGGTCCTCGCGCTGCTCTGGGAGTAGCGCGAGGAGGCGAAACTCTGCTGCCGAGACACCTCGCGGCTCGGCGGACGGAGCTCCGGCAGGATCTCATGGCGACATGGAGACAGGACTGTCGCAACCCAGCGCTGGGCACGCCACAATTGCGGCGGTAGCTCTTTGAGGAGTGGCTGGAGAGGCGTCACGGCGTCCTCACCTTCCGCCTGACGCAGGTCCTCGCCGGACACGGTTGTTTCGAGAGGTTCCTGCATCAGATCGGGCGGGAGGAAACGCCCGGGTGTTACCACTGCGCGGATCGCCCAGTGGACACAGTGGAACTGGTGGAGGTCTGCCCCGCTTGGGCGGAGCACCGCCGTGTCTTCGTGGATGCGATAGGTGGCGGCGACCTCTCGCGCCCGGCCCTGGTTCAGGCCATGGTACGGAGCGAGAGGGAATGATAGGCAGTCTCCGCCTTCTGCGAAGCAGTAATGCTCGTGAATGCGGAGGCGGGACGCATGAGGGAAGCTCAACGGAGTGGCCCTCACGGCCCCGGCCGCTACCACCGCAGGAGAGGTACTGGGCGAACTGGGCGTAGGACGTCGCGAGATGATTTCCGGCCACCGTAGACCCGGGCGTGCGGACGGCGAGCAGTGGGTAGCTCGCCGTCCGATCAGCACCAGGCCGGTGAGTCGACGGCGCGTAGTGTTCCACGCGCGCCTCAAAGAGATGTAATCAGCCACCACTGACGGGGCCCATCGTGGCCGGTGCCTGCATGCCTAGGGGTAGCGGATAAATTCTGAAAATGAGTTACCGCACCCCTAGGCACTCAGGCAGGGAAGGAACAGGGTTGGGTTTTAGTCAGTAAGAGTCTGACACGCCCTCCCGCTCCACCCAGAGCGGGAGAAGTCATTGGATGATTTCCCACCCCACAAAAAAAAAAAAGATTCCTATCGTTCGGCCGTCGGGCGACTGAGCTCCTCGCGAAGTTGCACGAGTGTGTAGTCACGTATTCGGACTTCGGTCAACTTCGACGAGTACTTCGTCGAAGTAACTTCGCGAGTAGTGTAGTGGAGGTTTTTCACTTTCAATAGCAAAATTTTGACAGTTAAAAATCAGGTATTGAGCGTCAACTTGCGGTGTGTTACAGAATTTACATGAATCACTTGATATTATACCCAAACGGGATAAGTGTTGGTATGGCCAAAGCGAAGTCTGTTAATCGTGATGATAAAGTGCCGGCTGGCTGACTCCAGATCGTTGTAGGGGCTCTGTTGGTAAGTCTGTTTGAATACTTCCGTACCACTTTCCTTTTTACTCTTGGTCTTTCTTCCACATTTCAACCCAAAGAATTTTCAAATCTTCGTTAATGGAGCTCTAATAATCAGTGTGCGGTACACTAGTTACATGTTGAACATCCAATGAATTTATCCCCTTATTTGCAATTCCATCTGCAACTTTATTTCCAGATACACCTTTATGCGAAGGGATCCAAATAAAATATATCTCGATGTCCTTACAATTTAACTTTTAAATAATATCTTTAATACTATACAAAATATATATAGTTTAAAAATTCAATTTCAAATTTTGAATCGGTTAAGATTAAGAAGGATTTATACGAGTAGGACTGTTGAATACCATATGACTTATTAACTTTAACCCTTCTAAGATTGCATAGGCTTCTGCAGTAAATATTGAGCATTCATTGTTCAGTGAGCGACCCTTGTTTGAGGATCATATAAAGCAGATCTCACATGGTTATCTCCCTGGCTCCACTTTCCTTTAGCGCCAATGCGTGCGAGGCTTCACAATTTTATGGCTTGTAGAAGTAGCGGCACGAAACTTTAGCGCTGACCGTTATTGCGCAGAAGTAAAAATTAAGGTACCTGAGGGGGCTAGCGGGATGACGGGCGAGCGTGCGTAGCGCCGATTGGCTCTCCAGTCGCATTCTGTTCCCCGCGCGCCACCCGCGCCATCCGCCCATTCGCAGCAATTATCGTTCAGCGCTAGACTTACGTGCCGCTACTGTACATGTATTTAAGTAAAACACTTTCGTAAAATATTACACTGCGCAAATGTCTACTTTTTGAGAAAAAAAATCCTAAAGTTTCAGAAAATACCAATAAAATTGACATTTTAATAATTCGGAAAAAAAAATCATTACATAATAATAAAACACCTGTAGTTTTTTTTTATTTTTCTTTATTTCGGACGTATAAAAGTAGTACGTAACAATTAAACATGCTGAAACATTCTATAGCATTTTATTTTATTTCATAAAGTGTAACAACAAATACCTACTTACATCTTTATCAAATAAGGGCAGCCCTAAAAAGAAAAGCCCTAGCAATTCTCAAATACCACGCGGCGACGCGCAGCTACAAAGCAAAACTCACTTTACGCTTGTAAGGTTAGGTAACATTTTCGTTCGCAGCGTCTAGCGAGTCGTAGATTTAGGCCTATGATTTAGGCTATTAAAGCAGTAGATACGTACTACGTAGTGAACATTTTGTATGGAGTGAATTATATGGTAATATGTGATACTGTCGTCTGCTGTCCTGCCGGATTCTGGTCTACAGATTAGGCTTGTTCTTGTTTCTGAAGCGTTAATAGCATCTATGGCGTCGTTGGTACACAATACAATCGACAGCATGACTATTTTGGTACCTCAGCTGTAAAAATCCCAAGTCAATTCCCATTGCAAACTTTGACAGCCCATATTTCTGTTACACGAATTAGGATGTTGCAACCAGTTGCAACTTGGGTACCTTCATATATTTAGATAGTTTTAGAGATTTCTTGAAGTGTTGTGCACACAGTTTGACCGTATCGATCGCACTTAGATTTTTAAGTGAATTATGACACCATCTCCGTTGATATTAGATTTTTTTTTTGATACGGCACCTTAAATGTGCAAAGTCTGACCCGCACTTGGCCGGTACATGAGGCCTTGATGGTTTTGCCAATATTTACATAAACTGTGACCTCATTAGATAATCATAAATTCGTTTGTTATTTTAGACATCGACAGCTTTGATACATAGTATTTAGCTAAGTGCTCAGGATTGTACCTACTTAGTTAATCGTATTCATTAAAGTGAAATGTGAATGCGTTACCTAATTAGGTACTTTATACTCGCCCCCGGGCCCCGCCTTCATTGGCGGTGGCGGAAATGTGTTGATATGTGAC
Source organism: Polia nebulosa (assembly GCA_951329385.1). Classification (NCBI taxonomy): domain Eukaryota; kingdom Metazoa; phylum Arthropoda; class Insecta; order Lepidoptera; family Noctuidae; genus Polia; species Polia nebulosa. The sequence continues at coordinate 11,651,042 of OX589600.1, read as the reverse complement.
CGACTACGACTCTCTAACTCTAACGTGTCGTCATGTCGTGCCATGTCGTCATGGCCTGTTCCCTCCGCCTCCCCGCGTCCCACGCTGGCCGCAGCCGGCAGTCCGGCACTGAGCGAGCATTAACATAAAAAATATAGATTATCAGTAATCAGTAGTCAGTGAAGAAGACTGCAAACAAAATGTCAGTCAGTCATTAGTGCATTAGATATATTAATTGTACTCTGTGATTGGTGCTGCTCTGTGGTCAGTCACTTCAGTCAGTTAAACGTCAGTGTCTGAGACGGATGCATCCAGCATCACTTTGTTTGTGGCGAACGGGCGCTACGTGTGTGCTAGTCCAGTTAATTGCGCCGGTGTCCGGTCTGCAATATCTACGTAGGTACATAACATTACCGGTGGTAGTGCTGGAATTATGAAAGCCTTGGGGCTGGTGCTGGCGCTGAGCGCGCTGTACGTGCTCGCAGGCGGGCGCTCGCTGCTGCGCGCGCCGGCCACTTTCGAGCTGGAGTCCACGCTGCAGCTCAACGACGCGGCGCGCGCCGATCGCGAGGTGGGCTACAAGCTGCGCGCGCGCCTGGACGTGGCGCCGCGCTGGGCCGACGACGCCGACCTGCTGCTGCAGTTCCAGGTACGCACAACACTGAGTTACCGACCCAGTGTTATCATATAGAACAGGGTTGTTTGTTTGAGTTTAGTTAGTTTAACCTAAACTGTAATTTCATTTTAGTTGCATTCCCCTAAATTATATCTGCGGGGGAAGCATGTTAACGCTGACTTCATGCCGTATGAGTCTGTGTGGGACTCGTACAGCGACAGCCCATTCTTTGCTCACTGGAGCCGCAGTGAGATCAAGACTGCCTACCTGGACCCGGATGAGCTCCCAGATGTGCTCAACTACAAGAAGTCACTGCTCAGTTTGTTTCAGGTAATATTTCACTGCTTGCTCATCATGCACAGTCTGACTATTAGATAAAGTGGAAACTGTTGTTTATGGCATGTGATAATTTATATTAAATTCAGTTTGTTTATTTGTCTGGTTTGTATTGTACACAGATATATAATCGGATTTTTATAAGGTGGAATGTAGTCTTAACTTGTCGTTCAATGAAATGTAAAAAAATACTATTTTTCAGATACAAATGTTGGATGGGGAGTACAATGAGACAGATGTCTCGGGCCCCTGCCTCGTACTCTATGAGACCATTTCCACGGAAGTGTTCAGAAAAATCAAGGTAGGTGTCAACATAGTAATATATTACTTTGCTTGAGAACACTTTATTAGAATGGAGGTTTAATTTAGTTCTGTCGGTTCATAGAAGTTATTTTTTGAGGCTGAAGAATATATTTTAGTCTCAATTTTGTTATTTAGTTGAATTTAGTCCTGTGAATCAACCAAATGTTTTTTGAACATATTAATGTTACGGTAACAAGTGTACACAATTTTCACTATAACTGGTTACAATAATGTTATTGTTAGAATCTTCCCCTTCATATAATTATGTATGTAGAGTGGGGTAACATAAAGTGTGTCAAAAATTCCAGGCGCCTTTTGAAGGTTTCACCCAGAAAAAAAAAAAAAAGAGTGGGGTAACATAATGGGTTGTTTGTCGGCAGCGGGGCTGCGCGGGTGACGTGGAGGGCGCGGTGAGCAGCGCGCGGCGTGTGCAGCGCTACACGCTGGGGGAGGGCGGCCAGCTGAGCGCGCTGCACGCTGAAGAGCTGCTCCTGTTGGGCCACCACGCGCTCGGCGTCAAGGCGCGCTCGTGGCATACGCTGCGTCGCGTCGAGCACGCGCGGCGTGCCGCTCCGCCGGCCGCCGAGCTGCAGGACGCGCTGCGGGCGCTGCCGCCGGCGCTGCGGGCGCTGCCACTGGCCCTGCAGCCGGTACCCGAGGAGGACTCCGCCGACGATGAGGTATGCCAAACGCGCATAGATAGTGGGGTCGCGGGGTCGAGCTATCGGCCACGTGTCGCTCCGTAGGTCGCTGACGCCTGTTATCTCTATGTCTGATATACTGACAAATATTTGTATCTCTTTTTCTTTGAGTTTGCTCAACATGTGGATACTAATGATATAATCTCATTATTACATTTTAGTTAACTATTACTTAGAACAGTGGTTCCCAACGTTTTGTTGACCTGGAACCATTTTGGTTGCTGTGTTAGCATGTACCATATTAAAAACATTTTATCATAAATTCAAAATTTGTATTATAGTGCATCTTCAACTCAAAAGTAACAATCATTGCCATAGAAAACACAATATTTCTGATAGAAATTTAAAATCGGTTTGCATAAATGTTACTTTTCATATTTTAGCTCTCCAACCACCAGTGTTATTGCAATTAACTAATTGATTGGTCATGACTAAAAAAGTTAATCAAAACTAAATAATTCAATCATTGGTCATTGAATCATTATGATTGTTGACTAGACTAAAATTTTTAAAAACAAGCATGAGTCATCCCCTCCATTTTTCTGTGTTCTTCATTTTTCTTTTTAACCGACGACAACAATCTGATTTTTAAATATCTAAATTTTATATGTACGTAGAAATGAAGAAGGATAGATTTAGGTAAATAATCATTTTATTATTTGGCGCCGACTCAAAATTAGTTTATATAAAATTTGATATTTTATGTAGGTAAATAAGCTTAACACTCAAGACTTAAAAGGATTACTTATTTTTTGCTTTTTAGTTCTTTTTCGTCAGTTGAATTTTTGTCAAAATAAGAGCTTTTAGTAATTAAAAATTTAAAAATCCACGACAACATGAAATAACTTGTGACATAAAAAAACTTTGCCCAATGTACTTAGCTAAGTTTCTTTTCATGTGTCTGGAATGGGGCATATACAAAGCAAAAAAGCGTTTCTAATTCGGCCCAGCCATTTCCGAGAAAAATGGTAATAGAAAAACAGTCACACAGCTCTTACCCCAAATGCATACACCATCACAATTCAGTAAAATGTTAATTTCAACATGCCTAGTAAAAACTTCAAATTGACGGTAAGCAGAGATAAAATTAGTCTTGAGAAAATGAGCCATGATTATTTAGCTAAAACTAAAAGTAATCAACAGTCAATCACCACACGTTGATTGAATTATTTAGTCAATAGTCATGATTAATTTAATAATTTGTTATCAATGATGAATCATACCAAATTATGCCCAACACTGCCGACCACAAATTGGGGAACCACTGACCGGGATAAGTAATTGGATGATTTCCCAACCCCACAAAAAAAAAGGGGTGAGCACTGCTTCTCAACCAATGTGGGCTAGTGCTACGGTACACTACAAACACAAATCGCTGAATGCATTTTGATTTCAAATTGAATCTTATAAACATATTATTCATACATAATTTGTATGTTTATGATTGAATCTTCAAAAATGACCTTTTTGAGTGGTTTCTCTTTATGATCGAGCGTGCGTTTTGTGTTCCTCGCTGGTAACGTTGACGCCAGCTGTGTGTGGTTCGCAGGAGCTGAGCGCGGCACTGGCCGAGGGGGCGTCCTGGGCGGCGCTGCGGGGCGGCGCGGCGGGGGAGGGGGGCGACGCGGACGCCGCGGCCGCCGCGCTGCAGCTGCTGCCGGCACTGCGTCGCGCCAACCACTCCGTCGCGCTGCAGCTGCTGCAGCGCCCCGACATGCACGACCACCTGTATGTATCTTATCTACGTGACGAGGTCTGTTTGAAGCTATTGCGTGCCTGCGATCGAGTTTTTATTTAGTTTCACCTGCCCCGGTGTCGTTTGTCTGTCTGTAATATTAAGGTTCCGAATGTCATAAGAAACAACGGAACCCTTTGAGATCACGCGTCTGTCTATCTGGAACGGATTAAGAGACAAACATGATTGACCCAGAAGCACTACTAACATAAGTACGAGCAAACTGTGTCGGGCCGCAACGGGTCGGGGCGGACGCATCGCAGTGCGAAATGCGTACCTATTTAGCACATTACGGGCCGGGTTGCAGTGCATTGACGGATATAGTAAAGTACACTGCCGAACGTTACGACTGTAGGATTGAGGTAGCGACTATGAATATCTCTGACGAAGAACTTTTTACCTCCTATTTGAAGACGAAGTGAAATAAAACGTGCGTAAAAAAATAAAACGTAAATTATGGATACATCCAATTTTTTCCAAGAGAAATATCTCGATCTATTAGCTGACGAAAAAGGTTTTGGGATTACTTTCTGATGATTTCTAATCGATATTATCACTGTTACTTGTGAAATAATAAAAGATGAATTGCAAAAAAAATTAACCTATCAGACCAGAACAGAGGCTTGTTGTGTGTTTGAGGTAAGTTTAATTTTGTAATCATCATCTCATGTCATGACATTAAAAACCATTCAATATTTTGGACTGAAAATGTTACGTGTAATACTATGTAGAAAAATCACCACTAGTTCCCCATTGGCTGCGCTATGTTTTCGCTACAAGGGGAGAAAAAGGAATGATAAAATAATTATGTCAATCAGCCTTTATAAAATACTAGCTGCGCCCCGCGGTTTCACTGGCGTAGACCAGGATAAAAAGTATAAGCTATCTGCACTCAGGCAAGGAAGGAACAGGGGTGGGTTTTAGTCAGTATGAGTCTGACACGCCTTCCCGCTCCACTCAGAGCGGGAGATGTCATTGGATGACTTCCAAACCAAAAAAAAAAGGAACAGGGGTGGGTTTTAGTCAGTAAGAGTCTGACACGCCCTCCGCTCCACCCAGAGCGGGAGATGTTATTGGATGATTTCCCACCCAAAAAAAAGGATATAAGCTATCTACATACCAAATTTTATCCAAATCGGTCCAGCTGTTTGAGCGTGAAGAAGTAGCAAACATACAAACCACACTCACAAACTTTCGCCTTTATAATATTAGTGTGATAAAGGCTGATTGACATAAGTATTTTTACTTTTATTTGCAATCCTATAGATTTTCTATTTAATAAATATCACTATTCAGCTTCAAACTTTAAAAAAAAATGTTGTATGTTACATACAATATGTTTAAAATTCAATATTTTGTCAATACTTTTTAGTTACAATATTTTTTGTTAATGTTATATTTCATGTGTGCCGAAAAAATTATGAAGTAAATTAATTTTCATATACATTTTGTATGGAACTGCTTTTTAGGGTTCCGTAACCAACGGAACCCTATTACTATGCTTCTGCTGTCCGTCTGTTTGTTAGCGGGCTGTATCTCACGATCCGTAATAGCTACACAGTTGAAATTTTTATTTTTGTTATTTGTATAAGTAATCTTGACAAAGCTTAAAGTAATCGACAGTTATATTTGCCTGCTGACCAATTATTACCGGGTACAGACTTAAGGTTATCACATGTAATCGTTGGAGACGAAACTTTTCCTTTAAGCAAATGTTTGATGAGACTATATCCTGCAAATCAGTTGGCTTAGTGACGAAAACAAGAAAATCTTCAATTAAAGACTGAGTAGAGCAAGGCGTGAAAACAAAAATTCATTTGGTCTATTAGTGAAATTTAGAGTATACGAAAGACATTTTTCGATGTTGTCAAAACATGTAAACGTAGTTATATTACTCACATAATGTTTTCACAACTTGCTACGAAACGATATTGCTGCTGGACTGAAGAGGAGGCTCAAAGAAGTGTGGTAACTGAAGCCGTTACAGATTTACCATATTTTATATTAGTAATCATGCAGCACTAGATGATATGTGTGTTCGTGAAAATTTCAAAAGTTTCTTTGTATCTCAAACTGGTGCTGTTGAATGTCAGGAGGTTTTTTGGAAGAGGTACACGAAGAAACTAATGTGCTGTCATAATTCGACCCGTTGCGCCCCGGGCATAGTACCTATAATTCGTATAAAATACATACAAGCAATTTGAGCGGATTTTTGCGGTGGGCCCCGACCTGTTGCAGCCCGACACAGTATGCTCGTACCTTTAAGGTGCGTTTCCACTGAAGTGTAGCTAGACGGAGCGAAGTGGAGACGTGCAGGAATCGTGTAATTACAGACGAAACGAGTGACGCGATGAGAGTTTCAACCAGTTGTGATTGGTCGAGTGCAGGAATCGTCCAATCATAGACAAGACGAATGAAGGATTTCAACCATTGTGATTGGTTGATTTCTGCACGTCTCCGCTCCGCTCAGCTCCGCTTCAGTGGAAACGCACTGTTACACGGGTGCCGCACATTTTGTATAATATATTTGACATTATATTATAAAAAATTATTACGCTCACATTATATAAAATTTACATTTAACCATGCTGATTGAAATTGGTTTCGTTTAAATTGGCAAAGATAAAAAACATGCATTCATAGTTAAAAAAAAAAACCTTTTTTTAAACAAAAACTTTTCATTGAAACACAATCACATTTCATAATATAAAATACAGCACGGGTCTGTGCCGCCTGCTGGGGCTGGCGGGCACGCGCGCCGCGCACGCCGCCGCCGACGACTTCCTGCAGCTGCACGCGCGCGAGCCGCTGCTGGAGCTCGCGCACACCTACCTGGCTGCGCTCGCGCAGGCCGACCAGCCCGACGTGAGTACCGTGCCACCCCTTGTGTCTTGTGCCGCCCTGAGCCCCGAGCACCGAGACTCACCGCCCTCTTGCCGCAGGAGGCCGTGGTGCTGGAGGCGCTGCGCCTGGGCGAAGAGGCGCGCGCGCCGCCCGTGCGAGCCAGTGCGCTGCTGGCCGCCGCCGCCGCCGCACGCGCGCTGCCCGGCGCCGCGCAGAGCGTGCGCGACGCCCTGGCGCGCGGCCTGGCGCGCTGCCGCGACGAGCCGTGCCGCGCGCTGCGCCTGGCCGCGCTCGGCAACCTGCGCCGCGGCGACACCGCCGACCTGCTGCTGCAGCACGCCGAGCGCCCCGAGCCCGGCGCCGCGCTGGCCGCGCTGGTGGCGCTGGACGCCGCGCCGTCGGACGCGCTGACGTTCGCGCGCCTGGACCGTCTGCAGGCGCTGGCGCTACACGAGGCGGCCGCGCTGGAGGTGCGCGCGGCTGCACTGGACCTCCTGGTGCGGCGGCGCGCTCACGTGCCGGCGCCGCTGGCGCGAGTCGCGGCGGCGCTGTACGCGCGCGGGCCGCACGAGCTGCGGCGCGTGCTGTGGCAGCGTGTGGGCGCGCTGGCGCCGGCGCACGCGGAGCTGGGCGCGCTGTTGGGGCGGCTGGAGCCGGCGCTGCGCGGCTGGGACGCGGCGGCGCCCGGCGGCACGTCGTCGGTGCTGGTGCGCGCTCCTGGCTGGGCGCTGGGCGGCTGGCGCACGGAGCTGCAGTCGGTGCAGCTGGCGCGCGCGGGGCTGCTGCGGCGCGGGGAGGTGCGGCTGCTGGCGCTTGACGAGCACGGCAACAGTTTCGACGCGCTAACCGTGAGTATCACGCACTATAGTTAAAGCAATGACCCGTAGTTGCAGTATCTATGAGGTAGCCGGATGGCTCTCGGTATTTGAGCTCCCGAAGTGTTGTGGAACCGCTCTGTGCATCCCGAACTGAGCCAACTTAGCCTGGGGCGGAAATAGGGTCCCACCGATGTGAAAAAAAAATGGCGAGGCAACCGATTGAAACAGCGGTCGCCTGAAAGTGTATACGCTGATTATATAATGAAATTTTAATGCCATCCCTCCTGGTGCGACGGCCCTGTACGCGAGCGAAGAAAAATAAAAAAGGTTGTCAGGCAGCCGCTTGAAAATTGGCATGCTTGTTCTTCATCACATACAGACTCAAGAAATTAATTGCCATCCACCCCGGCCAGTCGGTTATCGATTCATCAGAGTTATAAGCCGGTTTTTTTTTTAAATTTTCGAGCGTTGGACGAGAACTTTTTTTTTGAGTCTTGTAGGATGTGAAAAACGATATGCACAAATGCCATCCCTCTCCTATGAAATTCCATCCACCTGTGACCACCACTACAAACGCGAAATTCTTCAAATTGGAATACGCGCAATAAAACATGTTTTGCAATCAGTTGCCATGGACAATGTGCCTTTTATCTAAAGCATTATATTTTATCTATTTATTTATTTATGCACACACAAAAACAATTACAAGAGAAAAATGAACAAATACAGATAGAAGAGCATAACGGTGCTGCTTATTTCAAAAGAAATTTCTTGCAGCAGACCTGCGACTGGAAAGTTGGTTGAGAAATGTAGACACAGTGTGTATAAATAGATATAGAAACATAAAATAGACTAGAATACATAAATATTTCATAACTAAAATATACCTAATACATAATTAAATATAAAATAAATATCAATAATAAATTTAATCACAGAATGGTGGAGAGGTAATGCTTATTCCAATTTGACGAATTTCGCGTTTGTAGAGGTAGCCACAGGGGGATGGCACTTCATGGGAGAGGGATGGTATTTGTACATATCGTTACCACCATACAAGACTCAAAAAACAAATGCCATCCGATTTTAAGGATTTGATCATGAGATACAGCTCGCATAAAGACAAATGGACAGACAGATGGACAGACAGCGGATGATTGGTTACCTTTTAGGTACAAAACCCAGAAAAATAAAACTTGAGAGGTGTCAAGGGACACCCGGATGGAACGAAGTTCCTTTCGATTAATTAGTGAAGGAATTGTAATATAATTTTATTTTTTTTAATTTATAATATTTTTTTTATTATTAACTACGCACACACGCACGCACGTAAGAAGTTATACTTCATCATCTCATCTCATCTCATCGCAGCTCAGCTCAGATCAGCTAAGCTAAGCTCAGCTCAGCTCAGCTTAGCTCAGCTCAACTCAACTCAACTCTTTAGCAATAACAACAACTGTAACAAATAATGTTTGATAATGCTTGATCTGCTTGCAAACTTTGTACCTACCCACCAAAAATACAAGAAGTTTTTATTAGATTGTTTTTCCAACACAATCTTTTTGGATGGACAGCCTCATTAGTGTCGTGACAACTTTTCGTAAGAATTTTTTCCGTCTAGCCCCCTTTCACAACGCGCGATAAGGAACTTCGTTCCAATAAATTAAAACGTATTTATTAAGATTGCGCGATGCACATTACGTTGAAAAAAAAAAACAGTCAAGAGTGAGTTGGACTCGCGCACGAGGGTTCCGTACCATCATAAATAAATATTTTGGATGTGATACTAATTCGTCAGGCAGTTTTACTTCGAGACTAATGTAATTTTAATTTATGATTTCTGAAAAAGTTTGCTATTTTGAGACATCGTTTTATTTTACCTGTAATCTTTACATAAACTTCTATCACATAGAATAATTTCTGATTTTTCTCTATGCATCTTTGGAGATTAGGGAACGCTATTTTTTTTACATTTTCTATCAAAAGTCGAAAACTATGCGGCCTAAAAAATAAAGAACAAATGTTTGAGAATGTGCAAACAGTGCTCTTACATATGATACCCCACTTGCAATAGTAGCCCCACTTCGAATTTTTAAGACCACTTTTCAGTCCCCGTTGCAAAGAAATATACATTTTTTTAATTTCTTTCTTGTTAGCAAAATATTTGGGCAAACGTCATCTAAAACTTTTCCAAATTTAAAGTTGATAGCATTAAACAGCAGGCCTAAATCCTTTCCAATTTCATCACAATACATAACTACTTCTTTATTTACAATTTAGTGCGATAAACAATTCTACTACTCATTTCTACTGGCAAATTGGCACAAGACCGTGGTAAGGTGGTATCATATATTGGCAATGAATTGTCCGGAATAGATGCCAGTGATGGTGATTGACAATGCTCACAGTTTGATTTTTGTGAGCTTATCAGTGCATTCATTTTTTTTTAATTTTTAATTCTTTTTTAAATTAGGGACTTTTATAAACGCAATGCGTATGACCGTCCCATCATACACTAAATAATTACTCTAAATCATTCTATAGCATTTGGGCCGTGAACCTGAAAAGACTCCTCGCATCATCACCATTTGGTTGAGACGAGAATTCTATGGAGTGTGCCTACATCAAGTCAGTTTAACCTTAAAAACCCAAAGAGATCATTTCTTTCAGACTCATATCGTACACAATCCATCAATAGGTGATGTAGGTCCTCGACAACTCCACAATCCACACAATTAGGTGAGGTAGTTTTCCTCATCATGAACGCAAACTTATTACATGGAATGTGTCCAGATCTGAGTCTATGAGCTGTAACAATTAAGTTCATTCATTGCCAATACATTATGCCCCTCATTTGTTTCTCTGAGGCTGTATATTTAATAGTAATTGAATTAAGTTTCTGTTGCATAAGGTCAAGTTCACACTGCAAGTCTTGTGTCAGTTTGGTATTTTCTAGTACTTTTCTCTATGTTCAAAGAATACATATCTAAGTGTTTTAGTAGCTTCAACCTTCCCCTATTTCATTTCACATTTTTAATAAAAAACTTTGCTTTTTAACTATTTTCTTAGTTTTAACAATATATTTGTTTATTTTTATTACTTTTATAAGTTTATTTTTACTAAAGATCACCTTGACTGTTTAACTTGATTTTGAATGATCATCACTGGTAAAATCTATAATGTCAGATGGGTTTATTAATTCAACCATTGATGGGGTAATAGGAACCAACTCGCTGAATAAACTTTGATTCAGCGAGGCTGTCATGTTCAGGTTTGTTGACTCAAGTTGTGATATTTGTGTTTGAGCCTCTTGTAGCTGTTGTTGCAATAAATATTTGTGACTAAGAGCTTTTTCATAGGTGCTACACTGGCTGAATCCATCCACAACAAGTTGGAGCCTAACTCGGACTTCTATGACCTCAGTGTTGAATGTATAACTGAGCCATTTAATTTTTTAACTTCCTATTCCTTTCATAGGCTTCAAGGAGCACCCTTTCATTATGATCCATTTCCTTAATCAGTTGATCACAGATCTCCTTAGACGCCTTTAATTCGCTCAAAGCCAGTTTCAGTTTAGACTCCTCTTGGCGAGCATAGGCGCTTCGAGTTATAGGCATACTAAAAGGATTAAAAATGAAATTAGAATTGAATAGGCAGATTGGGACAAAAGTCTTAAAGATAATTAGTTAGATGAAAACGAAATTAAGAAGTTTTGTCACCAACTAATGAAGGTTATGTTTACGTTTCAAAGGTAAATTGGCATCAATATTTAGTTGTATAAAAAAAATTAACACTGAAATATATTAATTAATAAAACGAAAACAGTATAATAGCAAGTAAAATATAAAGCATTGTACATTTATACCTGATATCAAAATTACAATACAAAAATTCTCCCAAGCCGGTAACCTCTGACTGTCACCGAGTTTCATTAAAACTTTTTACACTTATTTACACTTGGTTGTATGACTCTAACACTAAAAACACATTAATGTCCTAATTACTTGATGAGAAGTTGGAAATAGGCCTTGAAAACAAAGAAATATAATATTTAAAATTAAAATTACAAAGGATTAATTAAAATCAGCTGTTAGCTGTAGTGTTGCCACAGGAAAAAGAACAAAAAAAAATTTGTGACCTTTCCTATACCTACCACAAAATAAAAAGCTGAACAAAAAAGAACAAAATTACACCCTCTTTAGCAAAACATGAGTATCCTAATTAAATCTATGGAGCCCTTTTTGATGTTGTACAAAGAGAGTAACAAGCCACTTTTGAGACTAAAGCTCTATACGTTACGGGTACCTCAATTGGTTACAATTAATGGACCACTGCTGTTATATACACTAATGGAAAAAATTAAAGAATCAAAAATAAAAATCATTTTTTCGCGATTTTTCAAATGGCCGTATGTTTGTTATAAAATTTATCGTATCAGAGTCGTAAGAAAAGCAATTTAAAGCATAAAGACTAGTTTTATTTTAGATCTTAAAATGAGATTTTTAGGGTCCCGTACCAAAATGGCAAAAAGGAATTTCTATGGTGTGACTCAGTCTGTCTGTCTGTCTGTTTGTCAGTCTTTCACAGCTGGATATCTCAAGAACTACTAATACTATCAACTTGAAATTTGGAATAGTTTTAGATGACGTTTGCCCAACTATTTTGCAAACAAGAAAGAAATAAAAAACTTTTTACAAAAAAATAAAACCGTGTTTCTGGTTTTGTGTCTTCGTTTTTTGACATCGACTTCCGAAATTAAAGTTATTTAGAACTTTTTTTGGAAGTCTTTTATTTTTTTTGTAAAAAAGTTTTTTATTTTTCACTTTTTAGTTGTGGTTCCCCATTAAATTGTGTTAACAATACATAGACATTAGATCGCAGCAATCACGATTGATTTCCTGTCCATTTTTGAAGAGTTCCGTTGTGTCTCCGAAACTCATCATCAGGTCTATATGAAATTTAAATGGGAGCATTTCGGAATAAATCCCTTTCGAATAAAAAAATAATTTTGCAAATTCGTCAATAAAAGACGGAGTTATGCCCGAACATACGTAGAAAAAAAAAATACAAACATCCGAATTGATAACCTCCTTCTTTTTGAAGTCGGTTAATATAAAAATACATATTTTTCTTTGCAACAGTGACTGAAAAGGGATCTTAAATATACGAAGTGGGCTACTATTGCAAGTGGGGTATCATGTGAAAGAACGCTGCTTGCACGTTCTCAAACATTTTTTCTTTATTTTTTAAGGCCGCATAGTTTTCGACTTTCGATGACAAATGTAAAAAAAAATAGCGTTTCCTAATCTTCGAAGTTTGGATATAGAAAAATCTGAAATTATTCTATGTGATAGTAGTTTATGTAAAGATTACAGGAAAAATAAAACGATGTCTCTAAATAGCAATTTTTTTCAGAAATCATCAATTAACATTACATTAGTTCCAGTATCGGTCAAGAAATGGCGCTGAACTAAAACTGCAATTTTCTACACCGCAGTGTTAAAATTCTCTGACGAATTAGTAACACATCCAAAATATTTATTTATCATCATCATCATAATCAGCATTTTAATGTCACCACTGCTGGGGCACAGACCTCTCTGTGAGAGGGTGTGGGCCGTAATCCACCACGCGGGCCCAATGCGGGTTGGTGGATGTCTCAAGTCTTCGAATTTTTGGTTCTGGGACATGCCGGTTTCCTCACGATGTTTTCCTTCACCGTTTTGAGAGCAATGGTGATGAAATAATTTACACAAAGTAAAGCGCCTGCCTGGGTTTGAACTCACGACCTACAACTTGGTATGTCGCGGCCAATACCACTGGGCCAAAATATTTATTTATGATGGTACGGAACCCCCGGTGCGCGAGTCCGACTCGCTCTTGACTGGTTTTTTTTTTCAACGTAATGTGCATCGCGCAATCTTAATAAATACGGTAACAAAAAAGTTTTTATTAATTTATTATTTTGGGTTCCGTACCCAAAGGGTAACCACCAACGGGACCATATTACCAATCATCCGCTGTCCATCCGTCCGTCGGTCTGTCAGAGAGCTGTATCTCATGATCCGTAATAGGTAGACAGTTGAAATTTTCACAAAATGTGTATTTCTGTTGCTGCTATAACAACAAATAATAAAAGTAAAAATTAAAGGGGGCTCCCTTACCAGAAACTTGTTTTTGTGTTGGCTTTCTTTGCTCGATCTTAATAATTGCAACAAGCAGACGCGTATAATCTTGTACGATAGTACGGAACCCTTCATGCGAGTCCAACTCGCACTTGGCCGGTTTTGCTTTTGGTAACGCACTTGGATTTTTTTTTCGACTTAATCACTATATGGGCTGGATAACTTGTTTATTCAGCTTTAATTTGCTTTTTTGAAGATATCGAACTTTGAATAGAAAAGCATTGTTTTGTCTTTGAGCATTGCGAATCAGCAATTTGTGCAAAAAATCCTATTGCGTAAAACTCTACAGTGATTGCTCATTAGTTCGATAGTATCGTCATCATTCTCCTGCCCTTATCCCAATTTATTTGGGATCGGCGCAACATGTCTTTTTCTTCCATACTCCTCTATTAGTCGTCATCTCACACAGTCTAACCATCGTTTCTTTGGCCTTCCTTTACTCTTATAGCCATCCACATCCATACACAAGACTTTCCTCACGACATTTTCTTCATGCCTCTGCATCACATGGCCCATACCACGACAACCTATTTCCACACAACTTTTCAGTCAGCGGTGCCACTTTCAGACTTCCTCTTATATACTCATTCCTAATTCTATCCATGCGCGTAACACCACACATCGCTCTTAGCATTCTCATCTCAGCTGCATGCAAAAGGTTTTCATTCATACCTTTGTGGCCCAACATTCTGAACCATACAAGACAGCAGGTCTGACCATTGTTTTATAAATCTTCTCCTTAAGTTTAAGGGGAATGCGGCGGGAACGCCTACTGTTGTCCGTGACATTTAATTAATAATCTTATTTTGCATTGTAGACGTTAAGGTAATACATTAAATACCATACATATCTTCCTTAGATTAGGATCCGGCACAAAATAAGTTTCTCAAGTGGCCACGTTTGCATACACATAAACATCTACATTTCTTAGAAAAAAGTTTAATAAAATTAACAACTTTAGTTTAATATAAACCGTATTGCTTAAACATTAAGTCCTTTCATCAAAGAAAGATTTTAGGCAGTAAATTTAAAATGTCGCTTGAAAATAAAAAGTCATCAGTACAAAACTATTTCTTCTAAAATGAAACTTAAGTTCTAAGTAATAAGGTTAAAAACATTTTGTTTACAATTTCGTGCTTATTCTATTGTGGAACTAGACGTAGTTCTTGGTATTACATTTCAATGCTCGGAACACAGTAAGTATTGAGTTACAACAAATATGTAATCAAAAAAATATAAAAGTAAAACAAAATAAAGGGAGTCAAGAAACGTGTTTTCGGCGTATTCTTTATATTATACAAAAGTATTTAAAATAGATTTTTGACGTTTCGTGAGAGCTAGGCTCTCACGAAACACATGTGGGGTGTCAAAAGATGCGTCCCCGCGCGGGCTAACTGAATGTACTGGAATAAAAATTTCAACGGAACAAACACATTTGCACAGTGGGCCAAAAACCAGTTTTTTAAGGAAAAAATTTGAAAATTTATACCAAAACCAGGACTCGGATACGCGACACACGCACCGGGACACAGGTAAGGGTTGCAGGAGTCCTATAGAGTTTAAACCAAAAGAATCGAATGAGTAGAATTAAAGATAACTAAATTTGAAAATCAAAATTTTGTAAAAACCACAAATTGTGGGGTATTCAGAAAATAAAGCCGCGATGGTTGTTTTTCACCTATAGCTCAGAGACCAAACCTCGGCTGGATAATATTTGGAGAAATAAGCATAAAAACAAACGCTAAAGAAAAATGTTTAATGGCAATAAATGAAAAAGTCGATGTGAAAGAACTATTGAAGACTGCGGGAGCTAGAAACCGATACAAGGAGATATGTTAAAAAAAATTGTTATTTTTTTATTTTCCTATATGCACACCAAAAGTGACCCCGAATTCCGTACAGGTCCGTATTTGGGTCACAGATATTAATGAGCACCAAATTTCAAACTTAATCCCTAGTAGATTCGGAGTAAATTGGCTGTGAAAGACAGACAGAAAATATAAACATTACTCGTTATTATTATTTACAGGTAGAAGTGGGGACACGTGGTCTGGAGGCTTTCGGTGGAAGCAGCGAAGGTGAGAGTGCCGACCAGCCCGAGGAGCCCGCCGGCAACCTCGCGCTCTCGGTAGGCGGCGCGCGCCTTCCAGACATCCCGCTGTTCCACGGACAGGTGAGTGTGTGTTGCCGCGCAATGTGCCCACCGCGCCGACCGACCCTCGCGTCCTGCTGACTGTGTGTATCCCGCAGGCCGAGCTGCTGGGCCACGTGTGGGCTGGCACGGCCAGCTCGCCCACGCCCGTCCTGCGCGCGCTGCGGCCGCTGCAGGCTACGAGCGTCGTCGTGCCGCTGCTGGGCGGCGTGCGCGCCCGCGTGCACGTGCGCGCTGCTCTGGCGCTGGCGCTGGACGCGCAGGCGCTGGTGTCGCTGTGGTGGCGCAGCGCGCGCGCCGAGCTAGCACTGCGCGCCGGGCTGGCGGCGCAGGCTACAGCGCACGTGCGTACGGCGTGGAGCTCACTGAGCGCCACGGCAGACGTGCGCGTGGCGCCGCGCCTGCGCATCGCCGCCGACCTGGACTTCAACTCGGGCGTGGCGCTGTGCGTGCGCGTGAGCACGGAGCCGCACGTGGTGGCGCGCTCGGCGGCGCTGCAGTCGGCGGGCGGCGCGCGGGCGCTGCGCGTACAGCGCCTGCGCTCCGTGCGGACGGCCTGGCCGGGCCGCACGCTGGCGCTGGGGCGGCCGAACGACGCCACGTGCTGCACGCTGCGCGCTCACGATGCGGACGACGTCTGACGGGCTCCCATCTCCTTCCTCACACCAAAGACTAGCTCGTTTTTGCGACGAATAATGACATAGTTATTTAAGAATACTAATATTGTAATAAAGTATATTTCTATGAGTGCTGTTTGAGAAAAATACTCCACTACATTTAACTTAAGATCTGATAGATTTGTAAGCAAACATACTTTTTTATTTTATTAAAATAATCTGAAAATCTCCTAATTATTTTATTTATAAACGTTTTTTTTAGAGCAAGAGCCTATGAATCCTAGACTTGCCTTATCTTATAAAAGCTGAAAGTTTCTCAGCGCAAGTTTCCAACACAGCACCCCATTTGATTAAAAAAAACTGGACAAAAATATTTTTTTATATATTTGACGTTATTATGATACAGGTGTACCTGTAACTTAAAATTGATTTATTTTATTTTAGGGTATTTAAATAGATCCGCTGCTAGTTTAGTGTAGCTGGTAATTTTAATTATTAAAGTGAAATTATTTAGCAAATTACACAAAAATGTTTATATACACATTTTATTTACAGAATTAATTAGAACTGTCACTGACGATGCATCCTACCATTCTTCTTCAGATTCACCAGGAGTTTCTTCTTTAGAATCAAATATATTTTTTTTCTTAATCTATAAATAAATCTATCTCATTGCTCGAGCATCGGATCATATCTTTAGCTTCAGTAATGAAAGGTTTGACAGTTTTTGGTGACTATCTGATGATTTCCCACCTGTGACGTCCACTTGTCACAAGGGTAAGCACAGATGGTTTAATAAAACAATTGTTTGGTGTCTGGAAATAGCAATCTGGGCACACGTCCACCCGGTAACCGTGGCAGCCGTCCAGTGACACTTCTACCCGCGTGGAACTACCTCCGCTTCTATATTATTTAATCGTCACACCTCTTCCCTTTTTACAAATATTAATTTTTCAGATTTTTTTTATATACAGCGTGTAACGGAAAGGTGTGGTCATATTTGAGGATCATTAAAAAAATCTTATAATTACTCGATACCTATGGTCAGAATTAAAGATTTGTTTATTATTACGGAAATATTGAATTTTCTTTTCTATCGATACTAACATCGACATCTCGTCTAGTCGGTAATACGAACAACCCTTAAACTAAACAGCTGATTAGGACGTTGAACTCTAAACACTCTTTCTGTCTCGCTTACTAGGCCTATCTGTCCATTTCGTGAACGCCCAATTCCAAACTTCTGTTTCCCTGTTACATTATTTGAATGGTTCCGTACTAAAAATAAAACACTTTAATAGCATAGAATCAGGCTTTTTTTAATGATATGAGGGTGTGACCCGTAATCTACCAAGCGGACCCAATGCAGATTGTCGGAAAACACTTTAAATCAAGATAATTTCAAAGGAAATCAACAAAAAATACTAGGATGTCAGGTACTGGAAGAGGAATTTAAAAAGGTCATAAAAATCGTAAAGGAAGGAACCTTAAACTGTGTCACAATAGTACACATCGGCATTAGATTCATATGTGCGTGCAGTTTGAATAGGATGGTTCTGTATAACAACATATTAATTTAAATAATCAAGCGGACCCAATGCAGGTTGGCGGAAAACGCTTTAAATCAAGATAATTTCAAAGCAAATTGACAAAAAATACTAGAATGTCAGGTATTGGAAGAGAAATTTAAAAAGGTCATAAAAATCGTAAAGGAAGGAACCTTAGATTGTGTCACATTAGTACACATCGGTATTAGATTCATGTGTGCGTGCAGTTTAAATAGGATGGTTCTGTATAACTACAAACTAATTTAAATAATCTTCAATATTTTACTGACTATTACTAAACTTAAACTTGGTAAAATAAAAGAAACAAACAGTGATTTTGAACTCCATTCATTCACTCAATATCAATTTATTGTATCTCAAATGTTGAATAATTTAAAATAATAATAATTTAAAAGAGGTAGGTATCATTAAAAGTTATACAATTTACAAACACGGAATGTAACCTTTATGTCTTTTACAGTCTCTAATAGAAATTTGTATAAATATATACGAGTATATAGGTTGAGGCGTTCTTAAGTAGCTCCTGAATGCAATGCGGGACCTTATCAGGTTTTTTATAAATTTTTAGAAGCTCATCCGACAACACAAGGCGCTGAATGTTGAAAGACGAACACTCAAAGAAGATATGATGTAGAGATTGAACTTTTTGTGAATGACAATATTCACATTATGGACAATCAACCATTTTAAGACGACGAAGATGATAATTCAAACGACAGTGACCAAAACGCATGCGACAGATAAAAGAATAAAACTTCCTGTTTATAAAATTGTTATTCCTGCTAAACCAAGGTATGGCGTTTATTTGTACATCAAAAGTGGCAAACCAAGTGCCTTTATTTTCTATCTGTGTATAGGTACTGGTATGAATGTCTCCCCCACGCTTGACACATACGTTGTCTTAGAAGACTAACTGCGTCTGTATGTGGTATGGAAACATTCATATCAGCATCAGAATTTGGTATCAATTCATTTAAATCAACAATTTTCTTGGCCAAATAGTCTGCCTTTTCATTTCCTGCAACGCCAATGTGTGAAGGCACCCATACAAAACTAACTTCAATATTGGAATGGGACAGTTCGATCCATAGTTGTTTTATTAAATAGATTATGTAGTTAGTTAGCATGTAGTTTATTATTTGCCAGATTTTTCAGAACACTCATGCTATCACTTACCACAACCCTTTTGCTGTAACCTGAATTTTTTATATGTTTCAAAGCACACAAAATGGCCACAGCTTCTGCTATAAAAATACTGGCATTTTTATCAATTTTTCTACCAAGATCTATATTTGAGTTTGGCTCATAAATAGCAAAAGACACTGCTTTATAATTTTTGGAACCATCACTACATACTTTATGATCTGACTACTCTGACAACATTAAATTACATCAAAATAATTACTTAGTGAGTAGTAGGTACAACTTAATGGGATTGTATAGTCTATCAATTTTATTGATCTAGGCGGTCTATGGCAGCCATTACACGTTCAATCCAGATGGCGATACGTGATCATGATCATTGTCCGTCTGTCTGTCAGCGGACTGTATCTCATGATCCGTAATAGGTAGACAGTTGAAATTTTCATAGAATGTGTATTTCTGTTGTCCCTATTACAACAAATAATAAAAATATAATTAAACTACCCTATTAGAAACGTGTTTTTTTGAGATTATTTCTTGATCTTAATATTGGCAACAAGTAGACGAGTATAACCTTATACGATGATATCCGTATCATCGTACAAGGTTATACTCGTCTACTTGTCAGAAGCTTGTGTAGAACCAATAATTGTTTCTACACAAGCTTCTCTCTTATCAACATTCATTTTGTGGTTGTAAACGCGTGTTAATCTGACGGTAGCGAACAGTGGACTGATGTGATCTTGATTGAACGTCTAGTGTCGTTTTAATTGTACTAAGATCGATCAATCTGCTGCGATCCGTGACCTTGCTCAGATCGCGATCTAGATTGACGATTGCCTATACGCATGTCGGCACATTCAAAAGCGTACCTGCGCAATGGCGTAGGTGAAAGAAATAAAATTTTACTTAATAAAATACAATTTAACTTATTAAAGTAAAATTTTATTTCTTTAGTATTTTGCCTAATTTTTGTCAGTTTCGTGTTTACTTTCATCGCAAACGGATGTGCAGTTTATCGCGAATTTAGGTTGTTATCGTAAAGTTATCAAAAACATAAGTTATTTTCTGTGTTAGTTAGTGTATGTGTTTTTTGTTCTGTATGTTGAGTGGATTTGAAACAACACTTCAGTGCCCAGGAAAATGTTCATGCATGAAGCACGTAGGCGCCTCCTTCGTAAGAAATTAACTTAAAGGTGAGTTAATTCATTAGTTAAGTACGGTTGCCGTCCCCGACAGAGGTGACCTTGGTTAGCGACCGGCAAAGCTGTACCTACGAAATTTGATCATCATAAACCACAATCTACATGGTTGTAAACCACCGAGTTCACTTTTGTCGGGACGCGATTAGCGACCGTTTAGCAGGCGCTTTATACCTACATTCCTGGAGTGCAATGTAGGTACTTACAAGCTCCTTTATTATTATATATCCTGACTATATCTAACTATCCTAAACTAACCTTATCTTCAGTATTCCTGAGGGATTATAAATGTATATGATATCAATGTTGTCGTCAATAGAATAAACAGTAGAACATTATACGTTTCGATGTGCAGCATTCGCAGCATTTGTCGTTTTAAACGTTTTAAGCAGGTTTGCGTGCTATTGTGTATGTATTTGATTTATTTATCGATCAAATCGGTCAGAAACATCGACGTAAATGTATTTTTATCACTAAGTGCTATGAAAGAGTATTTAAATACAAGCGCGGTGCGGCGCGACCCGAGTAGTGCGCGCGCGGCCCAATGCATGGGCGCACGGCCCGAGCGGCCGTGCGCCGTAACGTGGTAGGTAACTACGTACTACGCGTGGGTAGTACGGTAGGTGTGTGGCCAGGCTAAAACTTGAATTCTTTATCCTCCCTCGTCCCTCGACCTCTATCAATCACTCAAAAGAAGAGTTTATAGCGAAATTTTTTCGAGTTAGCGTAACGTTAGTTCAGTGGCTGTTTTAATTATTCGCTAATTGACTCCTAGAGGGAACGTGCACGAACTGTAGGTGGCAGCACAAATCGATACGAGCGTCACAGTGTGGTAAGAAAATTAACTATTCAGAGCTGTTATCGTGTTGCCGTCTATTTGTTTACATTATTGGGACATCCTAGCACAGGTCCTTTCATCCTTTTACTTAAAAGGAGGTCCAGAGGTAAAATTAACTGTAAAAGTTGTACAAGTTTCTGCAATAACTCTTTTATTTTTATTTTATTTATTATATTGTATCGTTTTTATTATGATTTAAATGATAAAATACCCATATTTTAACATTTTAATCATACCGGCCGATTAATAATGATCGTCCGCGTGGTCAGCGTATGTCAAAAGGCCAAAAAGTGTTTGAATCCAGGCATGTCTTACAAGTAGAAAGTTTATTTGTTTTATTTATATATATACCTGTAAAGCCCCGAAACTCACCGGTGAGTCGGACCAAGAAAAAAAAAATTAAAGAGAATAAAAAAAAAAAAAAATCGGCTGTCAACCCGGGTTGTCCTCGGGGTTTAATTTGACAACCCGGATTTTGCCATGGGGCTTCACAGGTTAAACTAAATGCACAAGTAAGAAGTACTGTACAATGGCGGGCTTAATGCCTTGGGCATTTTCTACGGGTCGACCTTCCGTGCCCTGGTTCAGGCCATGGTACGGAGCGAGAGGGAATGGGAGGCCGTCTCCTCCTTCTGCGAAGCAGTAATGCTCGCGAAGAGGGAGGCGGCACACGTTAGGGAGGCTCAGCAACAGCCGAGTCGCCCTAGCGCCCCCAGCCGCGACCGCCGCAGGAGACGCCAGGGGCCGCGAGACGATCTCCGGCCACCGTAGACCCGGGCCTGCGGACGGCGAGTAGTGGGTAACTCGCCGTCCGATCAGCACCAGGCCCGAGAGTCGACGGCGCGTAGTGTTCCACGCGCGCCTCAAAGAGTTGTCAGCCAAAGGAAGGGGCCTGCCACGGCCGGTGCCTGCCCGGGGGTGGAGGATAAATTCGAAAGAGTTACCTCGCCCCCGGGCACTCGAGGCAGGGAGGAACAGGGGTGGGTTTTAGTCAGTAAGAGTCTGACACACCCTTCCGCTCCACCCTAGAGCGGAAGAAGTCATAGGATGATTTCCCACCCCCCAAAAAAAAAAAAAAAAAAGGGGTCGACCTTAGGGTGGTGCAGAGACAGAACGTGGCAGGTGCAACTTAAAGGAAAGAATAAACGGAACAAAAATCCAATAATAAATACATACTTAAATATTATACATACAACAAAATTAAAATGTAATAGAGATTAATGAAAACAACGAATCAGCGTTGTGATGATTTTTCCAACTCCTTGCGAATGTGTTCACGCGCCTTTAACTTAAAGAGAACCGACTGGTTGCTGTCCTGATGTTCGGAGGGAGCACATTCCATAGGGAGACCGCCTAGACATTAAAGGAAGAATGGACAAATCCAGAGCGGTGAGATCACATCGCAGAAGACGATTATTGGTCGAACGAAGATTTTTAGCGTGAGTAGGTAGAGCAAAGAAACTGAAAATGTGAAGTCAGATAAAAAAAGTGGGTTTATCGAGTAAAGAAAACAAAGTAGTCAAGGCCCTTAGCGCTCTACGCTGACGAATGTGAACGAGGGTAGTCAATTTAAAATTAACCGATGCGCGGATACATGATCATTCTTACGTAGATTGAAGACAAATCGAATGCAGTTATTTAGAAGGCGGTCAAGTTTATTGAGAAGATCTGCATTAAGGTCACAGTAGCACACATCGCCATAGTTGATTATGGGAAAGATTAGGGACTGTACAAGCATCGCCTTTATGTGACCTGGTAGAAGGTTTTTCAGGCGATAGAGCGACCGCAGCGTTCCAGTAACTTTTCCACTGACACTTGTGACCTGCTTTCGCCAGTCAAGGCAAGTGTCAACATGCAAACCAAGATCCTTAATCTCGGAGCCAAACAGAATTACTGTGTTGTCAAAGATTACGGGAGGTACATTTAGGCAATCCAACTTTCTCAGACTATGGGAGCTCCCAACTGTGATTGCCTGACACTTTGTAGGGTTAACCGCCACCCCGAATCGATCTGACCAGAATAATAAATTAATGATTCGTAAATCCCGTTTTAGCTTCTCGATCGCATCCGATAAATTGTCAACACCTGCCTGACAGTACAGCTGTAAATCATCGGCGTAGAGATGATACGCACACTGAAGCTCGGTGGTAATATAATTTATGAAAATTGAGAACAGACGAGGAGATAAAATACCGCCTTGTGGGACGCCAGCTACAAGGTCACACCACCCTGAAGAAGAGTCTCCATTATGAACTGACTGCTTACGCCCCCGAAGAAAAGAAGAAAACCATTCCAGTAAAACTTGAGAGACGATGAGATAAGAAAGGATGGACAAAAGGACTTCATGACTGACGGTGTTAAAAGCATTAGAGAAGTCGATTAACACTAAAGTTATGACTTTAGTGTCCTCCATTCCTCGCCTGACATCGTCAGTCACTTTAAGGTGGATGCGCCAGGGTAGCCCGCGAAATTCAAACTTTCTTACGTTTTTGCAATTTGCAGGTCAGTGTAAGGTTGTATCTTGGTCAAAATTTGTACCTCACCCCTGCATTCAGGGCAGAGAAGAAGATGGGTGGGTTTTAGTCAGTAAGAGTCTGACACGCCCTTTCGCTCCACCCTAGAGCGGGAGAAGTCATTGGATGAATTCCCAACCACCAAAAAAAAAAAAGTGGTCGTACATGGGCTTTACGCCACATGGAAAGGAAAGCACCAGATTATAGGGAAAAGTTAACGATATGGGAGATTGCAGGAAGGAGTTGATCCAGAGCCGACACGATCATATAACGACTGATGTTATCGCAACCGACGGCTTTGGATTAAATGGATAGGATTATCTTTTTGATCTCTCCCGGGTCAACTGGAGTGAAGACAAAGAGTGCAATATTGGGACGCGTCAGACCAGCTAGATAGTCGATAGTTTTAGACTTGGTTTGACTATCCAGTAAAGGGATAGTGGAGAAATAGCGATTCAGATCGTCCAGGCCAATTGTGTAAAGAAGGTCTGAATGCCGCGATTTGTCGATACCCAGCGTTCCAAAGAATTTCCAGATATCGGCAGAAGAAGAAGAAGTACATTATTAGTACCTTAATCCTAAATGTTTTTGAAACCCATACTTACATGTTTTGCATTTATCCACTATTGTCGTTTATCACTTAACCATGGAAAGTAAATATTATTCGCAGGAAAGTAATAGAATTTTACCCCATTTGACTTATTTTTATTTTTCTTTGAAGTGTTCAAGCATCCCGAAATGCAACAATACATTTTTACTTAGTTATATGTTATTTTTCACTTCTTTATTGTGATTATTTTAGAAACAATTATTGTTTCCTTAAATGATTCGGATTTGCGTTACCAGGTGGCAGTCTCCGTCGTGCACGTTCCCTAGTGGATATTGTGATGTAAAATTGGTATAGTTTTGTCTGAAGTAAACACGCCTCTACGCAACTGGACAACTGTCAACATGACATCATTGAAAAATTCGCGATATCGGTAGATTAAAGTTGAGAATTAGTGTTGACTACCTCAGCGACCAATGCCGAGAAGGCTGATACTACTCATTAGCTGCCAAATACTGCAAACATATTACAATGTGTTACATCTGCATTGAAAAACAAGTGACAGTGGTGTTGATTCTGTTGTGCACAAACTAAACTTAATTTAGGCTATTGCTATCTTTTTCTCTCTAATAAAACAAGAAAGAGACGGACGTAAATTACAGCTGTCAAATTTAGTTTTAAAATATTTCCATACAAATTAAGGGTACACGTAAAAACATGTCGTCTAAAAACACGGCGAAGCGCAAGGCGTAAACTAGCTTGACATCTCTAACTTAGTGCATAGCTATAGCCGTCCTTTTCTCGCACTACCTTTTAGTAAAAATCAGCAATTCTCTAATTTTAGTATAGATATTGAACAAGAGAATCCGTACCAGTATTTTGTATCTAAAACTAAAAATACTGGCGAACATTAATATTTTTGCATAGTTATCTGTGGATTCGCAGTTCTGTGAGTGTGCTCCTGAGTGGTCCTCTCCTGGATTCTGTGGGAGTTTTTGGCGTGATGTTCTCGAGTGAAGTTTAGTAGCTGTTTTAATTCTTCGCTTATTGATTCCTTGTGGATATTGTGATGTAAAATTGGTGTAGTTTTGTCTACACAACTGGACAGTATCTGGAATCATTGAAACATGCGCGATCTTGGTAAAATGGAGCTGAGAATTTTATTGTAGTAAAGACTACCTCAGCGAAGTTTGCTAAGAAAGCAGATTCGACACATTTGTTGCCAAATACTGCAAAATACATTAGAATGTGTTACATCTGCATTCTAATGGAGAAAAAGAAAAAGTGATAGTGATTAAATTAAGACTTGGCTTAAAGGTCTTGTAACCAAGCCAGTGGCGTAGCCACAATTGTTAAAAAAAAAAAAAAAACTTTATTGAGAATCAGAGTTGCCAGAACGTCCTAAAAGGGACGATTTTTGTCCGTTTAGACATCTTTACGTCCCTTCGATGTCCGTTCATATAATTATTCCGTCCTTTTTCCGTCCCTTTTCAAATAGCCAACTACAATCATTTACTTTTTCATTACAAAATTCGTTTAAAATGCAACTAACAAAACGCAGTTACAAACAGTAAAACGCACGCGGTAGTTGAGAGGTTAAAAATTACAAAAATGCGTAAAACTTTATATTAAGTAAAAAAACAAAATGCGCGGCATGTCAACTTCAGGCTAGCGAATATCGCAAACCATCCTTTTTCTACGCACAGCGATCCCATCCCATATCGCTTGTCTGGACGTTCCACCCCCACAAACAAACACAATCATTCGGTTATTCAGCTGAATTCATTACGTACGAGTTAAGCAAGAGACAAACTGATCACAAAGTATTTTTAAATAGGAGACTGATCCCACGTACGCAACGTATGCAACGCTTTACATGATATCTGTGCTCTTGATTTTATATGACAAAGTTTGTTAAAAAATAGTAAACTCATTAAATCATCCTCAAACCTGGGACCAGTTGGTCTCTAGCTTTACGATTAGGTACGAGAAATTGAATTTTCGTCTTACGAGTTCCTTCCAAAACATTTTAGAATAACGGAAAGCAGAACGCGGCTCAACACCAATACCTCAGTATCCTTGATGGCAACGAGTTCAGGAATCAAGGATGTCGTTAAGATTGAGCTGACCAAAGACATGCAAGAAACAAAATAATAATACATCTAAAAAAAAAATTCACTTTTATTTGTTTGCCTTATAAATTTAGAAGTAGGTACTCACGCCCTTTTAGGTATACTTTTATCTCATTCAATCGTAACATTAATATTTCTCAAACCGTCCTTTTTGTCCAAAAATCGTCCCATTTCAGGTAGTAAATCGTCCGAATCCGAAAGCAAAGAGAATATATGTCCGAAAGTCGATGCAGGTACTGGCAACACTGTTGAGAATGTTGATAAATTAATATAATTGTCGTGTTAGACCGTGTAATTTATATTCTCTTTGCGTGTAATGTCTTCAGATATTAGTTATCGAATTTCAAAAACTATCAAGAAGTACTCGATAAACTGTACCAATCTTTCAGATCATCGCTTGTGTTAATACAGGATAGGTCAAAACAAAAACCCTTTTCAGTATCATGTGAGAAAAATGTTATGTGCAAATATCAGGTTGGGTCCATTTGCTTGTAACTCCGTTTGAAGTTATTAGAACAATTCAATTATCATTGTCTACTAAAGTATGAGTTCGATATTCCGTCTTGAATTTGTAAATCGTTGTTGTTTGTTTTCTGTCTTATTCAATTGTGCCAATTTCTTTTTGTAAAAAAATGTGATAAAACCTAACCTAGAAAGAGAAACTCGAGATACACAGTACACTGCTAAAAGCAGGTCTGTACTAAGTTTTGTCAAAATCTTAAAAAAACCTTGTCCTAAAGGAAAGTTTTTTCTCATAATCTTCAATGATTTATTTGTAGGTTGTTCTTTGTAGTGTAGGTAATGATTTTTGTACCGGTATCCGTCAGCCAAAGCTATTATTCTAATCGATGAACGTCGGTATCGTACGGCAGACGATTTGTGTAATAATACCCTTGCTATTATAAAATTAACATAAATTGAAATACCAACTATCAAAATAAAATGACCATCCTATAAATCTTAACTTTTTGGTTTATTTTTAATTACACTATCATTTATCAATAAGTCTTCCTCGTCATTCTGCTCTGTCTTCTCTAAAAGCATTTTAAAATCAGTAACATGATCGAAGCCATGTACATCCTCACCATTAATCTCGTACCCTTTAGAGTTTTATAGAAATCTAAACACTCTTTGGGAATAAGGTCAAACAAAGATTTGAGATGAAGAACACTAAGTCCTCTTCCGATATTTGTAATTGTTTTCTAAAATTCTTCTCAATGTTTCGCTCTTCAATCATTCCGTCAGCAGATTCCATGTAGATTGTTTACTTTTCGTCTCTTTTTAAGAGTATTTTTTTTGTCTTTATCAAGTTAACAGAAAAACTTTAATCACAAAAACTATAGTTAACTAATTTTTTTCTTTAGTTTGCTGGTAGAATAGAAATTATTTTTTAGCGTCTTGTAAACCTTCAGTGGGTCTTTTTGTTGCAGCTCTTAATCACGTCGAATGTGGGTCATTTTCAGAAAATTTTTACACTGTTAAAAATATGCCGATTTTTATTTTAATTCGTTTTTTTAATTTAATTTACAATTGATATTCATTTAACTATATGAAAATAATGATTAAATCTCTTAATCAGGATTATTTACTGAAATATAACTAATTTATTGGCCCTGGGGAACAACATTTATTCCATTCCGAAACTTTCTGATCTAGAAATAAAAAAAACTTGTTTGGATTCAATCAAATAGTATAATTCGTTAGAGGTTTTGTACTTCAATACAAAATATTTAAAAAATAAAATCAACAATAGCATTAATATACATAATCATCATTTTAATTTCCATTATGTTACTCTTTGGACCAAATTAGTTAAATACTTTTTGGGATGTTTCTCAACAGGGATGAAAATGTACGAACTTTTTTTTTTAACAACATTAATCAAATTATTACACTTAAATTATATAAATCTACTAACAATTGGATAGCGTTTCACTCTAAAAATAATATTTATGACAAATTATAAAATAGGACTGTCACGGAATGGACTGGTCCTATAACAGTCTATAACGGAATAGAATTCTTAAGACTATTGTACATTATCAAAAAAAACGAGATCAATTTTTACAAATCTTCATTATATGTATAGTAATTTCAATTTCAAATAAAATTGAAATAAATGACTGTAGGGACTTATCAGCATGACTAAATTTTACTAAGGAATCAATCCAAAAAAAAAAACCAATATCCAAGTGGCTCCTATAAGTAAAATTTGTTCATAATGATGGCACAAGGAGTCCCATTAAACCAAATTAGTTTTGGTATTCAATAAAGATGTTAAGTTGAATGTTGATGACAAAACTGGCGTAAGAGATACGGCATAAGAGGTTTTCAGTTATTTCAATTACACCTTGATCAACTTATAAAAAAAATATTATTTCCTATTCTTAGAATAGAAATAGACTATAGCTAATTGCAAATTGACAAGAAAATGAGATCATTTCAACTGAATGAAAAATGAGAATGCTCGTGAACATAAAATTATATTGTGATATTTTTTTTTAAGTATTTTTTTTGGTTTTAATTTTTATTTTATATATTCTTCACCAAAACATTTTCGACAAATAAAATCAATATTATTATTACCTTCACTACATCTGATACAAAACCATTTTAAACATGATATACATTTTGTAACGTCTACAGATGGGAATTTATCATTTTTTTTACATGCGTAGCACTCTAAACTTCGAGATATTACTGTCTTAATAGAAGGGTTTTTATTTTGAGGACTGTTTTCTTTACCATCAGAACGACTTTTTTTCACTACTTTTTTTGTAGACGTACCAGAAGCCAGTCTCTTAAGAGTATGTGACGAACTAACTGTATTAAACACGTTACTATGAGGTTTCTTTGGATGATTTTGGCTGTCATGCACTTTTATTTCACTGTTTATTTGTGTTTCATTTAGAGGTATTATTATTACAGGAGCATGTATCTTTTCAGATTTTTGTTCCTCAGGGATCATGAGGTTTTGGTCATCTGTAAGTTGAAAACTGAACTTTTTTTCTGTCACATTAGATACGGTAGATTCAAATAACATTTCCGTTAAATTCATCTCAAAACTTTCATTTTCGGTCAGAGTTATGTCTGGACTCCAGTCACCAAACTTACCAATTTCACTTAAAAGTAAAATTGGTAAGTTTGGTGACATTGCCCTAGCTGTTAAATTATTGTCAATATCTAAAAAACCTTCAAAATTTTGTACTGGATCGAGTTCAAGTAATATACTCGTAGGATTTGACTCTTTTGTGTTAGCGTTAGCGATCTTGCTGGTTGATGGTAAAGGAGTAGGCTCAGAAGGTCCTTTGTTTATTGTGCAATTTTGGATGAAGTGTTTCTTCAACTCAACATTCACAAATTTATGTTCTTTTTCAATTTGGCAAAAACAGCTTAACACTGTGATGTAAGTGTGATGAATTAGCCAAACATAACACTTGGTGTATTTGCATCGTTCCAGTTACAGGTTTTAGATCAATGGGAATGTTATTCTGAACCAAATGTATTTCAGAGTCTTCAACGAAGAAAAACTTTATTGTTTTGGATACCGACATAAGCATTTCGAGGGCTTTCTTACCGTTTGTGATATCTTTACCATAATCAACTTGTTTATCTAAAGATCTCTTAACAGATCCCCCTATTCCGTCCGCCACTCCCTTTCCATGGCCACTTTCAGAAAAATTCCAAGTACACATGACAAGGCCTAGTTTAGTTGTTAAGTATAAAAATTCGATTTGTGCCTCTGTCGTCCCACTATCTTGTCCCACATTCCAAAGAATTCCTCGTTCGTCCCACTTGAGTTTTAAAGTCACCACTCGTCCCACATTCCTGGCAAATTCAAAGTACAGTTGACAAAAAATATTGTACTATATCTTCCAATAAATTGAAATAATAGTTTTTTCTAATAACATAAAGATATTAAATACTTCCAGTTCTAGGTATGCATCCGCGATGCATGTTTTTAATTTTAATAATTAAAAGATCTATGAGTCATTTTCAAAATATGTGTACGTCACGAAATTGTTTCGTTAGGAAATGTCAGGAAATTGTAAAAGTAAGGTCGTATTCAGAATTAAGTAATATTGTAGTAGTTACGGTGTTATACTTATAATTATTTTCAGACTATAATTTATGAGAAATATCTTTATAAACTTTAGCACATAAGGTCCATGTCTAGAAAGAAAAACAAAAATAAATTGAAAATTGTTTTATTTTTTAAAAAGCTGCATTGCTACATTGACCATCTAAGGGTCAACTGTAAATAAAAAAACTTAAACAAAAAACAAAATATACAAATTAAAAAAATATGGTGTCTTCCTCATTGGCTAATACAAACTCCTGACGTTCTTTCGATATTTGTAACAATTCAACATGTTTAACAATACAATCTTGTGGTACTATATCAATATCTTTGGTAACTCTTGGCTTTGTAAATTTCAAACTACCTTTTTGACGGATGCTTTTAAAGTAATTAATCTTATAACTTTTATTAGTATTATCAATCTGTTCAATTGTACCGATATAATATTTCCAGGTTTTTTTAACGTAATATCTGATCAATACAGTATTATTTATTTCCCATTTGTTTGTCTCGGTTTTCTCGTCCTGAAAGTCACCTCGATTTCCAATGATAGGTTCAGTTTCAACTGCTTTGACGGGTATAATTTGTATATTGCCTGTTTTTTCATTTAATATCCTCTTTACTGCTGCTTCAGTCAATATTTTCTCCGGTGTTAAATTACTAATGCTTGTGCTTGCACAAGGAGGTGTCTTCTTTTTGATTTATTAGTTTTATCATCATCTTAGCACTATCAGTCATTTCCGGTTCTTCGTCGACATTCATCTTCACTTCTCCTTTAGTTTCCTTCATGTCTGTTTCTGTTCTTAGGTTTCCTGAATCACTTGTTTCTACTCTCAGCTCTTTTGCATGACCATTTCCATCAATAATTGTGTATTGTAAATTTGCCTTTCATTGGATTTTTGTTTCTCTTTTTTTGTTTTCTTCAAATCATTATCTTCTTTTACGGGTATTATTTGCATATTGCCTGTTTTTTCATTTAATATCATTTTTACTGCTACTTGAGTCAATATTTTCACTGGGGTTTCAGTTACTTGGCATGACTTACTAATGCAAGTACTTGCACAAGGAGGTGAGTTCTCTTTTTGGTTTAGTAGATCTATCATCATCTTATCATTGTTAGCATCATCAGCCATTTCCGGTTCTTCGTTGACATTCATCTTCACTTCACCTTTAGTTTTTATTCTCAGCTCTTTTGCATGACTGTTTATCAATTGGGTATGGTACAGTTGCCCTTCATTGGCTTTTTGTTTCACTTCTTTCTTTGTTTTATTCAGGTCATTATCTAAAATCTGATCGAATTTATCAATGGTGTTTATTTCCAGGTCATTTTCATCAATGTGCTCAGTTTTCATTTTTTCAATGTTCTTAACACTATCTGCATTTATGTCAAGTTCTTCTACATCGAATATCTCTTCAAGCATAGCATCTTCCTCATAGTAAGTACTATCATCTGAATCTGCATAGGGAATATCGTCACTATCATAATCATCGCTGTCAGACGAGTTGTATCCAGATCTTTTATTGTTTATGCGTTTAAAAGTTTTTTTGGGTTTCCCGCTTTTATTTTGAGCTTTGTCTGACTTATGGGTTGATATTAAGTCATGTATTTTTGGTTCATAACATTCACAACAACCCTTTTTTGGGCCACAAAAACAACTTAAGTCTCGATATAGGACACAACCTTGTTTTGCAGTTGTGATAATCTGATGAATTCTCATTGTACCTGGCAACGCAATCAACTCATCGGGAACTTTTTGTTGCATTTCTCTTATTTCTTCCTCTGATATAAAAAAATATTTCACCTTTTTTTCTGATTCCTTCAACATCTTGAAAGCGATGGTTGCATTAGGAATGTCTGTTCCGCGAGATACAAAATCATCCAAAGTTCTTTTTACTGCTCCACCCACCCCATCTGCCGCTCCTTTCCCATGGGATGCTTCAAAAAAGGACCAGGAAGCATAATCCAAAGTCCTCTCTTCAACATTTTTACTAAAAAGATAAAAGTTCTTTTTCTGTTTGTATTGTGTGGCGGGGCCATCAGAATACATGTGTATAACTTCTAAGGAAGGAACTATTTGTTTTGCATATTCAAAAACTGGTGAAAGGTGAGCCCAAATCGCTCCAGGATCGTGGTCACAACATGGCGATACAGAACAAAACGATGTGGGATTGTTGTTCTTACTATAAATTACTCCCGTATGGAGAGAAATTTGATCTCTATTTCCACCAAAATGGACGGATTGTATTTCCTTATGTAATTTGCCTGCATAATTTTCTGAGAAGTCACAAATTATGACTACTTCATCCTCAGATAGGTTCCGTATGCAATTTTGTAGAGCCTTATGCTGATGACCAATATTGTAATAGTGTTTCTTAAAAACACTCAGTTCTTTGTTAAATTCTTGAATTAGCTCACCAATCGTACCACTTTTAATATCCTTTCCGACTTTTTTGGTAGTCATGGGTTTTCTTTCGCCAGTTTTTAAAATCTTTATATACTCATGCTTTTTTAACCCCCACTCAAGCCAAGTGATATTGATGTTATTGGTATTATCTTCAAGAGAAACTGGAATGGACTTTGACATACAAGATGGGCATGTATTATACATACATTTTTTAGACTCAGGGTTGCAAGATATTTCCGTGATTAAATCGGTGACTTTACAACTCGGTATTATTTTTAAAGCTTTAAGTTTTTCGGCCTTCAGTATCAAATTGCTGTGTTTAACACAAGCACAAGTTTCGCGATCGTTGAGAGTAGGATTTACTACGTAAAATGGTCTATACCGAGTAAATGTAGTGTAAGAGTCTTTTCCACCTTCCGATTTATATTTGGCGTGCAAATTTTTCATGGAATCCAAAAGAAAACGTTTCTGTTGTTTATCTTTTTTAAACGTTTTACATTCTTTTCGGCCTGCTGTAGCACGGCTGACGTCGTCGCGTAAAAAGAACTCCTTGATTTTTTTAATATTGTCTTTTTCTTTGGCCTCTTTCACTGTATTATCATTTCTAATTCGTCCCTTTAATCCTAAAGTTGTTGTTAGTTTGGTAGTCAAACTATATTTCTTTACAAGATCGTTGTTAACCACATTTTTGAGTACCCTTTTTTCATTGTTTGTGTCTGCATTGTTATACTGTTGTTTTAAAGATTCTGAAATAACATTTAATTCGAAAACTTTTCTCTTTACTTTTTCTTTATCCTCTTCTCTTACAACAATCTCTTCGACAAAACTGCTTGCTTTTGACATTGGAGTTGCTTCTTCAGGAAAATTGCTTTGTACAGGCTGGTTATCTGTGGCTGTGACTAGATTTCGGTTTTTAACTTTGAGATGTTCAATACATACTTTGCTTCTATAAATGCGTTTTTTCATTACAACCATTCTTTTCATCATTTTGCTCACCTTTTCTTGAAGTTGTTTATTTTCCTGTTTAAGTTTTGTATTTTCTGCTTTCAGGTATAGTACTCGTTTAGCTGCATAGATTTCTCTTTTTCGCCTAATATCTTCTTCCTTTTTTAGCTTTTCTGTTTGGTTTTTCTTTTCTTTTCTTCTATCGTTAGCTTCTTTCCATTTTTGTCTTCGAGCTTCTTTTTCACTATCAATAAGATCTGATATTTTTTTTTGTTTTTGTTTCACTTTCTCCAGGTGTTTTTTCCTTTTTTCTTCATATTTTTCAGGGTTTTGCTCTTTAAGTTTTTCAATATATTTTCTTTGCCGTTCGGCACCGCTCAACGGCATTCTGGAACTAAAACAAGCTGTTGGATATCTTTTGAATAACACTAAAACTAAAAACAAAAGTACGTATGGCTAGTGTGGGTGAAACGATCAATACTAGTGTATTTTTTACTAAGTACACGAAAAGTCTAATAGGGAAAATAAAATCAAAACAAATAAAAATTAGGAAAACTTTAGATTTTGTGTAGCATTAAATGAAAATTGAGCTTTTTGTATCCGTAAAAAGATTTTTTATATATTTTTAATTTTGCGCGCGGTACTCCATCTATAATAACGATATTCAGTTTTCTTCTAAGATAATCCGTAAATATTTATCGTTTCTCTCTTTTATTTTTACCCATTACACAAAACACTCATTTTAATATTATGTAAGTACCTTATATTTTCATACTTTACACATGAGAGCCACAGCCTTACCGGCTACAATTTACTGCCGTCAGTAAATGTCAGGAAATTGTTCGTCACTAAACATGTAAAATTTAACCTAAAAAATATTTTTACACTAAATACAATCACATTTACTAGTAGATTGAAAGCGTAATCTATTATTCTTGTCCTAATTTAAGTATTTTACAATTGCGGTGGCTGAATTCTTAAAAAAATACTTACTTTTGTTGAGAAGACCTCGTCAGGAAAAGGTTAATTATTTTTTTCACAATTGAACTACAGAACTTCTGCCGTGTCACAACGATAAAAAAAATGGCGGCGCGTCATTGTGATGTTACTTTTCGTGACATGATCAGTGTTGCCAGTGATTAAAGTTAGATTCCCACTCTTCGTGACACAAAAAGTTGGTAAATTATGTCAATAAATCAATGTCACGAAAATGTAACGATTATTAAGGACATTTTTTAAATGTTCATTCTTAGTTTATTTAACGTGAATTTAAATAGTTTATCCATCAAACATAACACTTAAACATTGTTTTTTTAATTAAGGTATACTAAACTAGTAAGTTTTGTACAAAAATTCTGATTAAAAAATATAATAATAATAATAATATCTGTGGCCCGCCTGTCAAGCCGACTGTCATAATTTTTTCCATATATTTTTCCCAAACTATTTATATTTATTATCATGTTTACAATAGTGAAAATAAGACCAAAAACGAGAGAAAAAAAAATATTACCAAGTGCAAATCATAGTGAACAACAGTGAGATGAGAACTACAAAAATAAAACGGAACTTATGACAACGTGAAAATGCTAACTAGGAACCGGGCCAAATTGCTGACCACACACCCAACATCTTCGGGTTCGTCGCTCAGCTCCGCCTCGCAGCCGCCGGGACCTGCACCAGCCGTGAGTCGAGTGATTCCGGCCGCTGCAGTTGCGTCGAGCTCGAGCGACGAATACACCACTCCGCCGACGACACCACCACCTGCGCGTCGACGGGGAAGAGGCCGACCACCAGCCAGTTTGGAACCTCGAGGCCCACCGGCCTCTGATAGGGTTCCCGCTGCCGGTGGAAGTGTGCAGCGCATGCGATGGACTCAATCCATTAACGAAAACGTCATGCGCTCATACTATGGGGCTACAGAGGGGGGAATTAACCTGACTGCGTACCGTGGTCGGATGCTCTCTCTGTTTCAGGTGCTTGAGCCAGCTGTCAACGTATCGGCCCAACGACTGTCGGATCAGGTGCGGGTCATCCAGCGTAACCGTATGCTGGATGATACCACACTTGATAGACTACGCCTCGAATCACGGAGTAGCCGTGTCTCACCTGCTTCGCCACCGGCCGCGGTGCAACTGCAACCTAATGCACCACCGCGACCTGACCACGTTGGTGAAGATGATGATGACGTGGCTATATCCGTGAGTACCCAGTGTAACGAACGATTGAGGAGCGCTTTGGAGGATGCATTCCGAGAGCACCGCTCCACACCGCCTGGGCTTAGACCTCGTCTACCTCGTTTGCCCATGCATAAGAAAAATAAGGCGCTGGTGTGTGCTCTAGATTCGCAGCTATCAAATTTTTTTGATAGCAGCAAAGACCTTGCTGATACCCACTCAATCTTGTACTGCGCGGCTGCAGCGGCATGTCGTGTAGCTCACGTCAAGTTCCCCAACAGTGACAGAGCTGCACGACCAGCTGTACCAGCTTGGCAGTGCAGGATCGAGCGTCGTATCGGTGAGGCTAGAGCACTCATTGGCAAGCTTATCTGCTTCAGGGAGGGCAACACTCGCCCTAGGGTGATGCGCTTTGTGAGGCGGGCATTCTCGGGGACTGATATAAGTTCCCGAGATTATCTGACCCGCGTCACAGAGCGTGTCGACTTCCTGAAGCAGAAGATCTATGCATGGGCAAACCGTATTCGTCGGTACAAGCGGCGAGTGGAGCGGTACACTCAGAATCGCACATTCGCAAGCAACGAAAGGTGGGTTTATAGGGCTTGGGAGCGACCGGACCAAGGTGTGTCCGATACGCACCTACCTGATGACGACGCCATGAGCTCATTCTGGCGCGGCATCTGGTCGGTGCCGGTCAGGCACACCGAGGGTGATTGGACTCGAGAGGTCGAGCGCGCGTGCGATCTGATACCAGAAATGGGGGCTATTACCATCAGCCCCCAAGATGTAGCTCGTGCAGTCCGTCCGTTGCCTAACTGGAAATCTCCAGGGCCGGACGGTCTGCACAATTTTTGGATAAAATGGTTTCAAAGATCGCACGCTCGCTTGGCAGCTCAGTTCCAGTCTGCCCTAGAGTCAGGGTCGCTGCCACAGTTCCTTACGACAGGAGTAACCCACCTGCTCCATAAATCAGGTAGTACTGCGGAACCCAAAAATTATAGGCCGATCACGTGTTTACCGACGGTCTATAAAGTTTTTACATCCATCCTGAGAGCCAAAATTAACAATCATATTGACACAAATTTTATCATGTCTGCCTCTCAGAATGGATGTAGGAACGGGTCCCGTGGTACTAAGGAGCTGCTCCTCATTGATGTTGCCATTAGCCAACAGGTTCGTCGTTCTCGAAAAGATCTGTCGACATGTTGGATAGATTATAAGAAGGCCTATGACTCGGTGCCACATACATGGCTCATGAGGGTGCTGGAGCTGTACAAAGTGGATGCAACTTTGCGCACCTTCCTGATGTCGTGTATGGGACAGTGGAGGACGGTTCTTCACTATCCAGGATGTCGACAAATCCGGGAGAACAGCGAACCGATAAGGATCGAGCGTGGCATATTTCAGGGCGACAGTCTGAGTCCACTGTGGTTTTGTCTGGCCCTAAACCCTCTCAGTACTCTACTGGAGGGTTCGGGCCAAGGCTACCGGTTGAGAAGAGGTGGTCAGGTTATATCACACCTCCTTTACATGGATGATCTGAAACTCTTTGCCCCCAACAACTTGCAACTGATGAAGCTACTGAAGGTAACAGAAACCTTCAGTAGCGCCATCAGGATGGAATTTGGTGTGGACAAATGTGCAGTCATGCATGTAAAGCGAGGGGAGATTATGGAATCCGTGGGAACTCAACTCTCGGATTCCGTACACCTTAGATCCCTCTGCTCAACCGAAACCTACAAGTATTTGGGTATGTCGGAAGCGTTAGGCATCAGCACTGCTGACGTGAAACAGTCGTTGAGGGAGCGCTTCTTTGGCCGCCTGAATAAAGTACTGAATAGTCTTTTATCAGGCGGGAACAAGGTGCGCGCCTTCAACGGTTGGGTCATGCCGGTATTGATGTACTCTTTCGGCATACTCAAATGGACTCAGACCGAACTTGACGCCCTGGATAGGAGGGTCCGCACACTGCTGACCGCAAATCGCATGCATCACCCACGATCATCGGTGATGAGGCTGTATATCCCGCGGAAGTGTGGGGGTCGTGGCTTCTTAAACGCTAAGACCCTACACAACCGCGAGGTATGCAGCCTTAGGGAATACTTCCTCAAAGCTGACGTGGGTATGCATCGAGATGTGGTCGCTGTGGACAAGGGCCTCACCCCGCTCTCCTTGGCAAACGAGAACTGGCGCAAACCTATAGTACTGGATACTAATGACCGCACGGAAGTATGGCAGAGCAAGGAGCTTCACGGACGCTTTTACCGGGTCCTACATGGGCCCGATGTAGATCTCTTAGCGTCCGTATCCTGGCTGCGTTTTGGTGACCTCTTCGGGGAAACCGAAGGTTTTGTCTGTGCGATTATGGACGAAGTTATGATGACGAATAACTACCGGAAATACATTGTGAAGGACGGTACGGTTGACATCTGTCGGGCATGCCACCGGCCCGGGGAATCAATCCGACACATTATTTCTGGTTGTTCTCGTCTAGCTAACGGAGACTATTTGCATAGACACAACCTTGTAGCCAGGATTATCCACCAGCAACTTGCTCTTAAATACAATCTTGTGGAATCTGAAGTACCGTACTATAGGTATGAGCCCGACCCAGTTCTCGAAAATGGCAATATCACGTTATATTGGGATCGATCTATCATCACTGACAGGACTGTTGTTGCCAATAAGCCTGACATAGTGGTGATAGATCGACTAGAGCGTCGCACAATGATTGTTGATATAGCTGTCCCTCATGACGAGAACCTCGTGAAAGCTGAGAAAGATAAACAAACAAAATATCTTGATCTGGCTCGCGAGGTTGTCGACATGTGGGAGGTGGATACAGCTATCATTGTGCCGATAGTCGTGACGGCCAATGGCTTAATAGCCAAGAGCCTCGACGAACACCTAAGGAGGCTCTCGTTAGGCGGCTGGATCAAGGGATTGATACAGAAAGCGGTACTCCTGGACACGGCGCGTATTGTTAGGAGATTCCTTTCTCAGGAGCCCTGACCACCGGTAGCTTGGACCCTATCCCGATACCGGTGGGCTACTATTTTTTATATTTTTAAATGTTTTTATATTTTGATATTTTAATATTTAAAAATGTAAATTGTATGTATATATTATAAAATAAATGAAATAATAATAATATTCCACAACTATCACACAACGCCATCTAGTCCCAAGCTAAGCAGAGCTTGTGTTATGGGTACTAGACAACTGATAAACATACTTAAATATTTCTAAATACATACATATTATAGATAAATTACACCCAGACACAGAACAAATGATCGTGCTCATTACACAAACATTTGTCCTGGGTGGGAATCGAACCCACGACCTCCGGCATAGCAGTCAGGGTCACTAACCACTAGACCAACAGGCCAGTCAATATATATAATCATATGTTTCCATTGTCATCCAAATAGGGGACAATAAAAAATGTATGGTGTTTTTTTGTTACCTTATTTTAACATTCTACTTATGCTAGGATTTGAATCGCAATTCATTGCTTTTTATCAGAATTATTATGCAGAGATGTTTAGATTAGTCTGTGAAATTAAAAAAAATGATTTATGTTATTCGGAACCATTTTGTTTTCAAAGATTTTTAATGAGGACAAACGTTTTGTAGTAATAGTACACATATTTTGAAAATGACTCCTATTGCAATTTAGGAAAATCTTTATTATTTAGTATCACAATCAAATCCAAATCACAGTACTATTAATTACACCTATCAATATACACATTTGTATTTATCTTATAGAAGTACCACGTTAAGATAAATATATATATGTATTGCCATGTGGGTGTATGATATTACCACTTATGTGTGCCACAAAATTTAAATTTCACTTGTGTTAAACAAAATTAGGTTATTGAACGCCAAAATAATAATATAAAAAAAGAACCTCGGGCGCCAGGCGTCAATAAATAAATTAACACAATAATTACCTGGATAGAAGTCAGCGGCAAAAATGGCTTTTAATCTTAGGGAAGGTGATAACAGAGAGAATTCAAACTACAACATTTTAGATTATTTCTCCTGTGTATTCAACAATTATTTAGGTTACTTATGTACAAGTTTGGTCTATTGGTTTGGTCAATAATTTTGTTCAATAATGCACCGTAGCACGTGTTGTGAGGTGAAAAGAAAAAGGTTTTAATTACATACCCTGTTATTGTATGCTAAATTATAATAAGGAAAAAATAAACCAAATCTTCCTGTAAGAAACATCCGTCTGGAATTGTCCACTTTCCACGATGGGGGGCTTCCAAACTTCAAATTTAAATTTAATTAACCATAAAAAAATATAAAAAACGCTGGATTACAGCGCTTTTTAACAAAGGGAAAAATTATGTTAGACACATGGTCTATATAATCATTTTATATTTATGATTCCACCGAAATCATTTCTGGAACGTAACGTCCATGTTGAATTAGGGCTCCAGCCGCCAGGATTATGCGAACTGGGCACCAACAAACCATGATTTTCATGGATTTAAAGATATTGCAAAGAAGCGATGTGACTTCAAAACCTGCCAGTCGAAAAAGTGAACTGTCAAACTTTGACGTTTCCTGTCACCACCGATAAAAATCACATAGTGTTGTAACCAAACTAACGTACTAAGACGCAATTTAGGAATTTTGATGTTGCCAGAAGCGAATTTTGACTTCAACTCCAACAAATATGTCCAAAAAATGGTAATAAAACGAAATAAATATTGTACATGTGACGTTTACAAAGGAAATACGTTACATTACATCCCTCCCCGAAAAAATAAAAGAAAGGAACTTTCTTTTATGTTTGAAATATACTTGAAGAAACATACAAGAGAAACCAACTTAGGTCAAGAAACCATAGGAATCTTAAAAAACCAAAATACAAAAAAGATTTTCAAAAATAAATTCGAAAAGAATTTGTGAGATAAACCTCAAGACAATGGTTCAGTTAGAGTACAGTTAGGCACCATAGCCACTGACTAACAAAATAAACCAGAACACCTATCCAAATTAGAGTGCAGTTAGGCACCATCGAGTAATTCCACTTTGCCCCACCAAGCCCGCCACCCTGGTGTGGCAAAGTGGACTGCCTTAAATTTTGCAGTGGAATATGCCCCACTATTCTGATTTGATGGGGCGGATAACACTAGCATAAACACTTTGTGGATTCTGCCCCACTAGGGTTGGCACCTCAGGATTTGTGTATGAAGGTTAACATGTATTTTTACATTTGTTTGTAAAAAAAATAAATGTATACCTATATCTGTAAGTAAAACGTTATTAGTGCTGGAAGCTTAGATTTAATACGTAGCGAAGTGGTTTAAATAAAAGTAAAAAATAAATAAATAATTTTAATGTACTATTTATTTCTGGAAGGAATCGGTTTATAAATCACAGATTAATTACCTTTTACAAATAAAATTTTACTAACTAAGATAAATCTTGATAATCACAAATTAAACAATGATTTGTTCTTATGATATGTTCTTAAAACGAAACATATTTACTACATAACTATTCAAAATCACAGATTCGTCATCATTTTGTATGGTTTGTGTAGATATAGGTATTTTCTTACTGATTACGTTATAAATAAAAAAAAAAAATTTAAACTATATACATACAAACAGCCACTAAATTACTTGTTACAAAAAATAGAATCACAGATTATAGAGTCACAGATTATAGAATCACACATTGATCGACATGGTATAAAACAGTCTTATGTATTACCTTATGAATAAAAACAATTTATATGCAAAAAAAACAGCCACGAAATTACTTCCGGCTAAAAAACAAAAACTAAAATTATAGAATGATAAAATTTTACATAGCAAAAAGTCTTATTAATACAAATAAGAAACATCCTAACGAAAGTAGGT
Organism: Polia nebulosa; assembly: GCA_951329385.1. Taxonomy (NCBI): domain Eukaryota; kingdom Metazoa; phylum Arthropoda; class Insecta; order Lepidoptera; family Noctuidae; genus Polia; species Polia nebulosa. The sequence continues at coordinate 11,609,311 of OX589600.1, read as the reverse complement.
AAATACTGACTGTTGACAAAATAATTATCATAACAAACAGCCACTATATTAGTTTGAGTACTGACTATTTATAAGAATTAAAATCATCTAAAATCATAGATTTTGTATTTGTTTAGTTCACATTTTTTGGAAAAACTAAAATAGATTTCTTGGAAAAACTATCTTAGTTTTTCCAAAAAATGTCCAACCGTAATGTCGCCGTTTATGAGCTCCATTTGGGCATCTTGTATATTCTGATCGTTTTGTATATATTTATCAAGGCGTAGCTTGGAAGGTTGGTTCTGCATAGATTTAACTATTGAAAGCGTTATGTCTTCGTATAAGACATTAAGAAGTCTTAATAAACTGGGGCTTTTTTTAAGATTTTTTTTGTTAAGTTTATTATGCCAACTTTCGAGGGCATTAGTTGTGCGGTGTTTTGCCCCAAATACGCACCACACTTTTAAAAAGTTATCTTTCAGCCAATTGCGCAGCATATATTTTCTAAATTCTTTACTTTTTTCGTCATCTGGGCTTTGTGCGGCTATGTAAAACCAACCTTCAAAAATCTTTTCTTCTGGTAATAAGGGTAAGACTGCGCTAAGCGCTACTTGTTTTCGCAAATATTTAGATTTTGTCAACCCTAACCCTTTCCCCTTTTTCCAAATTGCTTTACAAAAATGAAAAAAGCACCCTTTGATTGATGCTGATTTAAAGACATTTTTAAAACCAGTCATAGCCGCTGCCTCAAAATCCGACTGAAAACTATGTGGTTGCCAATCCGGAATCTGTGATTTTATTACAGAAAAGAGAGCGGTGTAAGCTTTGGTTGATTTAGTACTCATAAGAGCATATACTAATGGCACAATATTTGTTGTTTGTTGGGAGCTACCCAAATCAGCATGCAACGAATACAATTGTATGAACGGTTGTGGGCAACTTTTAAAAGTGCCATCGCCAAAAAAAATGTTTGCAGGTTTTCATCAAATTCTTAGCATGCTCTGAACAAAATATAAAAATAGAAATATCTTCGTCAATATACTTGGCAAGTAAAAAAGAATGAAATTTTTCAGGAACTTCTATTTCTGATAATGTATTGTAATATATTTTTTTTACATTAGCATTTTTGTTTCTGTATTTATACAATGCAGACTTTACTTTACAAAATGGAGGAATTTTACTCACAATATTGCTGTTGCTACTTTCTAAATGTAAGGAAGCTACATTTTTGTCGTATGTTGCTGGAATGCTTGGTACGTCTGCTGAAGTGATTTCTCTCTTTATTTTCTGCATTAATTTTGTCACTTTGTTTCGGTCAAAATCAGGTTGACATTGGTGAGGTTTTTCGTTTAAAAGTATATTTCCCTGAAAACAAAAAAATGTAGGTATTAGAAAATATTTATAACATAGCACAACTTCAAGTAATATTATATGTATATGTATTATTATTATTTTAAATTGTATTAGACCCGTATTACTAAAAGTGAGTCAGTAAAAAGAATTACTAATAAGTAGGGACTTACTTTCACTACAATCGACCCATTGCACTTTTGTCTCCTTCTGTTTTTGCATTCCCAAATTTCAGATGCATTTTTGTACTTTCTTTTGAAATAGTATTGATGCCCAGCTCTAATAATACATTTTCCATCATTTATAAATTCAAGGCCAGTTTGCCCACTAGAACTTCCTGCTACAGAGTCTTCTGCCATTTTTGTAAAGCTGAAAAACACAAAAAATATCTTATTAAAAAAAATCTACACAAATCATCAGCATCCATGAAAAATAAATACGAAAATACTTACAATAAACTCAATACCACTCACCACCACTCCACAAATGCAAATGTCCGTCTATTTTGTAAACAAACAGAATGAAACAAAAAATGTCAGACAAGGACAACCGATAAGTCGCGGTGGGCGAGGCAGTGGTGAACCATAACCGGTTTAGTCATTTTTACTCCAACAGCATGTTTTAATCTCAGATTAAATAAAAAAATACTAACAAACAAATGAAGCCATGATGTTTGTACGTAAAGGACCTCAAAATAATAGACCTATTTTGACATTTGTGTTCGCGGCGTAATTAGTGATGTAACCATACGACTCGTAGCTAATTTTATGAGCTTATAATTACAAGTATTTATTTACTTTTTCGAAGCCGGGATAAAATGATATAGATTTTTTTTTAAACTTAAATCCTTCCGATATTTTTATTACTTTCGAATGCATTTCAACGCATTTTTTTATTATTTAATAAGTATTTGATTTATTTAAAGATAAAAAATAATAATATGACAATAATACAAGTACATATCACAAGACTTAATAACTAGACTTAATAAATTAACATAAAACTATAACTCTCATAAAGCGTTTCTGAACGCATTCTTTCACAATCTGTGGTTACGTTACGTTTCGATACTAGTAATATAGTATTTACGATTTCTTTTAATAATTATTATTTAAATTATCCCTTTAGTAATAGTGTTCTCGTACATTATTCTTCGTTTTTTGTTATTTAATAGTTATCAACAGTGATAATGTATCAATTTCTGGGCAAACATCTAAATATATTTTTAAATCATTTAATGTTTGCAACGGATGGATCGGAACGTAAATGGAATACAAATAGCAAATGTCACAGCTATGTCAGACTAAATTGAATAAATACAGCAAAACTATATAATGTATTTAATTAAATCCAGGAAGATTTAATATGTGACAGTTTTTTACAAAAGTAGAACCTTAATACACTGTTTAAATAACCATTTTGATGTATTTAGATTTACGTTTGCTTGTCTCAGACTTGTCAAATCCTAACGTCAGTGGTTACATTTATTTTTTTTACAAACAAATGTAAAAATACATGTTAACCTTCATACACAAATCCTGAGGTGCCAACCCTAGTGGGGCAGAATCCACAAAGTGTTTATGCTAGTGTTATCCGCCCCATCAAATCAGAATAGTGGGGCATATTCCACTGCAAAATTTTAGGCAGTCCACTTTGCCACACCAGGGTGGCGGGCTTGGTGGGGCAAAGTGGAATTACTCGCACCATCGCCACTGACTAGCTGATCAAAATTAATTACTCAGAAGAACACTTAAAACCCATAGAGAGTGCAGTTAGGCGCTTTCGCCACTGACTAACAGAGCGTAAGAATTCACACTAAGCAAGTATGCAAAAATCCTAAGTTCGTGTCTGGTACAACAGAACAACGTTTCCAGACGCAAACATAAAAGGCATAACTACGGACGTGGAAAACGACCTAAAGCAAAACTGAAGCAAATTGTGATCGGCACAACTCCACCGAACTCCCGAACACAATCACTATAAAAAAAAAAGTTGCATATTGTGATCGGCTCAACTCTACCAATCTTCCGGGCACAATAGCAAACGAAAAAAATGACCTTCGGGGGAAAACCGAATAATCAAAAAAGATGCATATTGTGATCGGCTCAACACCACCAATCTTCCGGGCACAATAGCAAAAAATATGATATCGGGGGAAAACCGAATCAAAAGAATAGGAATTCCACGAGGAAAGTCGTAGGAAAGACCTAGCAAAAGCATCCGTCCAAAACTGAAGCGAAACGCGTAAAAAAATGTCAAATCCGAGAATCTTACAAGCTAAGTAGCATTATAATACACTTACTCGAACATTAAAGACTAAAGTAAATAATAATCTTAACTAATATAATAAAGATTAGCTAAAATTAAAAGATATAATAATATAATATCAATACCTATATTATTATAAAAACAATAAACAATAAGATCTTTTGATATGGAACAATAAAAATATGCGTGAAGCTAAAATTCAATTTTATAAAATCCAAAAGTGACCTAAGTTATTTTGACTAGTTTTAGAAGTCGATTTCTAGAACCTGCTGTGAAGTTACCTGACATACTATTCACTTTCAAATAGCCATTCCCTTTCATTCATCGTTCAAACATTGGCTAACCCTTCAAACAAAGTTATAAAAATCAAGACTAAAGTTTGAGAAACCAAAACAAAATAATTTTTTTAATATTTAATGATGTCCTTAATGTGGTAACGACCTGAAGTACCTTTGGTAAGGTCTTCCAAAACGTACACATTAGGTGAAACTTTTGAGACTACTTTACACTTAATGAACTTAGGTGCTAACTTAGCAGAAAAGAAAGCCGGAGCCTTAGACTGAACAAAACTTCTTCTCCACACAATATCATCCACATCAAAAGAAATGACTTTCCGACGGCGGTTATAATAATGAGCATTACGTTTATAAGCTCTTAATAAATGAGATTGAACCCTAACAAAAATTTCACTAAGTGAAATTAAAGAAACAGCAAAAGTATTTCTATCACCAACTTCGAGATTATCTAAGTTATCAATAGAACTACTAAAATGATGTAGAGAAGCATCGAAAATGAGCTCTCTTCCGAACATCAAAAAGTTTGGTGTAAAATCTGTAGCTAGATTTACACTATTATTTAAAGCTAATTGAACATGAGGCAAAAATTTTGACCAAGTTCTTTGATCATCTTTAACAAAACACGTTATACAAGTTTCAACCGTCTTGTTGTATCGTTCTACCGGATTATTTTGAGGTGTGTATAAAGTGTTATAAAAAATATTAGTAATATTAAATCCTTTCAAAAATTCTACAAAATATTTAGAGATGAATTGAGAACCGTTATCGCATACTATTATTTTAGGACAACCAAACTTAAGAAAGATTTCCTTTTCAAAAAGTTTACAAATTATTTTGGAAGTAGCATTAATCATAGGAAATATCCAACAATATTTAGTGAATACATCTACAACTGAAAGAATATAATTATGACCTGAATAAGATTTAGGTAAAGTTCCTATAATATCAACCGAAAGCATAAGCATGGGATGATCAACTTTTTTAGGATTTATCATCATACCAAGCGGTAGTGAAGTATTATGTTTATATGCTTTACAAATATCGCAAGAAGAAATATATTTTTGAACATCACCAAACATTCCTTTCCAAAAATAGTGTTGTTTTAATTTATTTAAGGTTTTATGCATTCCAAGATGGCAAGAATTTAAATTATCATGATTTGAACGAATAGTATCTAAAATATGTTCTTTAGGAATAACAATTTTCCAGTTAAGTTTACTGTTAAGATCAAATTTATTTTTACAATATTTATACAAAGTATTATTTTCAACTCGAAAATTTCGGAATTTACAAGGATACTTTTGACAATTAATAAATGTTCTTCTATACCAAGGATCATGAATATCTTCATCAGGCAAGATTAAATTATTCTGAGTAACATCAATCGCAGCTATTTCAAGGCGAGATAAAGCATCAGGAACTAAATGTAAAGAACCCTTTTTGTGTATGATATCAAAAGTAAATTGGGAAATTCTAGCGGCCAACGTGCTAAACGTCCACTAGGATTACTAAGACCTAAAAGCCATTTCTAACTAGCATGATCAGTGACCACGGTAAACTTCATTCCCTCAATATAAGGAATGTTCAATTGAATCTAACATAGCTAATAACTCACGTTCTGTGGTACTATAGTTACGTTCACATTTATTTAAAGATCTAGAATAATATGCAATAGGATGTTGATCGCTATTATCATCCTCCTGACTCAAAACACTACCTATTTCTACAGCACTAGCATCACAATGTAAAAAGAAAGGTTTTTCAAAATTAGGGCATTGTAAAACAGGAGCAGAAATTAAAGTTTCTTTCAATCTAATGAATGCATTCTCAGCATCATCATTCCAAATTAAGGATCTTTTAGAATTCTTACTACCAGCTGTTAATTTAGTTAAAGGAGAAGCTATATCAGCAAATTTACAAATGAATCTACGATAATAAGAACACAAGCCAAGAAAACTTCTAAGTTGTTTAACTGTTTCAGGGCGAGGATAACTTTCAATAATTTCTAATTTAGAAGGATCAGTATGCAAACCATTACTGTCCACAATATAACCAAGATACCGAAGTCTATCTTTACAAAATTGACATTTCTTCAAATTTACAGTTAATCCAGCATCTTTCAATATTTTATAAATTTTATTTAAGCATTCAATATGTGAATTATAATCGGAAGTTACGCAAATTAGATCATCCAAATAAACGAACACAGCGTTATCAAATTCAGGACCAAAAAGTTTATCAACTAATCTTTGCAACTCAGCTGGTGCATTGGTGAGACCGAATGGCATTCGAACAAATTCGTAAAGTCCTTTTCCAGGAACTACAAAAGCAGTCTTTTCACGAGAAGACTTCTCCAAAGGAATCTGCAAAAATGCTTTAGAAAGATCTATAGCACTAATAAATTTAGCATCTCTAAGATTATCTAATATTCTAGAAGTATAAGGTAATGGATAAGAATCTTTGACAGTTACTGAATTTAAACGTCTTGAGTCCAAACATAATCTAACTCCTCCATCTTTCTTCTCCACGGCTAAAACGGGGGAACACCAAGGAGATTTCGATGGTTGAATAATACCTTCCTTCAATAAAACTTCTACCTCATCAAAAAGTTCTCTTTGTTTAGCAGGACTCAAAGGCCAATACCGTTGCTTAATAGGATCACTAGTAACATTAATTTTATGTTCTACAAGATGTGTAAAACCTAAGCCTTTTTTCTCATAAGAAATATCTTCAAAAAGTGCAATGGTATCAATTAATTTTTGTTGCTCTGAAGAGGAAAGTTCACTAACAGATGTAACTGAACAAACTCTAGGATCAGGTGTCTTTACCAGAGTTATATTTTTCCATAAATCCTTACACAGTTCGAATTCTAAACAAAAATCAAAACCTAAAATTATATCAGGTTTAAAAGAAGGTATAATTAAAAAAAGTTATATTTTTAGTTAAATTATCACAAGTGACTGGCAATGTCATAGTACCTATAATCTGTTGAGCTGACCCATCGACTGTAAAAGCTGAACTAACATTAGAAACGGTATTTATTTTATAACCTAAATTCAAAAAATGTTTATGTTTATTAGAACCTAAAACACAACTACTGGAACCGGTATCCAGCAAACCCGAATATTTAATTTTGTTAACTAAGAATTCCAAATATGGTCTACTATCATTACGTTTAACAAAATAATATTGGAGCAGAACTATAAATTTTAAAGAATGTTTTTAAATAACCTAACCAGTCTGAAAATTCTTTTTTTCTGAGTATCACCATCAGGTTTAAGACCTTTTGAGATCGATTCACGCTCAGTTATCTCAGAAACTGGGAATCGATGGGACCTAATTAGTTTTTTGGAGTTGCCAAACAGACATCACAATTCCTGGTGATAACACCTGGTTTCAAACACTTAAAGCAAACTACTCCAGAAATTGTAGGGCAATTTTTATAAGTATGACCATCTTTTTTACACTTTAAACAAACTAAATTAGTTGAAACTGCATTAGATTTAACAGAAGGTTTTTCTGATTTTACCCTGGGTTTCCTATCAACAAGAACCTCCAGTTCTCTAGATAAATCCAAAAATTGTTCAACAGAATCAATACATTTCCCAAATAAGAAAGGTGAGTAAAGTGGTAGCATGTTATGTTTGATAATATTAATCAAAACTGGGTCGAACAACGGTAAAGAAAGTCTACTAGCCATGTCCAAAATTTCAGTGATATAATCTGGAAGAGTTTCAGAAGATTGTTGCTTCCTAGTCCGCAACTCATATTCCAAAAAGTAATCATAATCCGGTTTATCAAAACGCTTTAATAATGCAAGTTTAAGTTCACGCCAAGAGTTAATGCGAATTCTAACTGTGCGAAACCATTTAGTCGCAATGCCACTAAGCAAATCCGAAAAAGAACCAACCAGTACAAATTCATCAAAATTCTTATACAAAAAGTATTCCTCAACTTGAGTTATGAATTCACGCACACATGTTTTTCCATCAAAATTAATTTTACCCCTTTTCAAGTCAGGTAACTTAGTTGAAGACGGTATATTCTTCTTAATATGTTCATAAACATCAGCATTCAAAGAATTAAAAGAAGGCAAAGCATTAACCGCAAAAGCAGAGGAAGAATGAGCAATTCTATCATTATGTTCAAATGGATATTGAACTTCTGTCAAATTAACAATCTCAGGTGCCGCAGGATTTTCAACAACTGGTGTAACATCAACAGGATCATGACTGTCCTTCAACGCAGGAAGCGGAGGAAACTGAACTGCTTTATCCATTGCAAAGGCAATATTTTAAATTTATAGAGTAATAAAGTTAAGTAATTATTATTGTGAACTAATGAAGATTTTTAAAGTTAATTTCACTTATTGAAACACTAGTAGGTGCAGTATTGACTCACAAAGAAATCTTATTTACTTAAAACAGCTATTTAGTTATTTTAATTTACTTAATTAAAACATTAAAAGTATTTATTTACTATTAAACTTTAACTATTATCAAATTTTAGGTTAACTAAGATAACAATGACGGTTTACACAATGTAATAGTTGATTTTGGAAGATTTAAACAGTGCTGAAATAGACACATAGAAAAATAACAGTACAAATACAGTGTTAATACTGTTTACAACTAAATATATAAGTTATACATAAGTTGTAGTTCAAAGGTTAGGGTTACAATTCAAAAAGTATGTTTGAAAACTGTACTACAATAATAAACAGTGCATTAATTAACCAATAATAAAATGACCAAGAAAACCTAATAAAAATTGTTTCAAGTCCCTGTTCGTCGGGGCCAATTGCCATGTGGGTGTATGATTTACCACTTATGTGTGCCACAAAATTTAAATTTCACTTGTGTTAAACAAAATTAGGTTATTGAACGCCAAAATAATAATATAAAAAAAGAACCTCGGGCGCCAGGCGTCAATAAATAAATTAACACAATAATTACCTGGATAGAAGTCAGCGGCAAAAATGGCTTTTAATCTTAGGGAAGGTGATAACAGAGAGAATTCAAACTACAACATTTTAGATTATTTCTCCTGTGTATTCAACAATTATTTAGGTTACTTATGTACAAGTTTGGTCTATTGGTTTGGTCAATAATTTTGTTCAATAATGCACCGTAGCACGTGTTGTGAGGTGAAAAGAAAAAGGTTTTAATTACATACCCTGTTATTGTATGCTAAATTATAATAAGGAAAAAATAAACCAAATCTTCCTGTAAGAAACATCCGTCTGGAATTGTCCACTTTCCACGATGGGGGGCTTCCAAACTTCAAATTTAAATTTAATTAACCATAAAAAAATATAAAAAACGCTGGATTACAGCGCTTTTTAACAAAGGGAAAAATTATGTTAGACACATGGTCTATATAATCATTTTATATTTATGATTCCACCGAAATCATTTCTGGAACGTAACGTCCATGTTGAATTAGGGCTCCAGCCGCCAGGATTATGCGAACTGGGCACCAACAAACCATGATTTTCATGGATTTAAAGATATTGCAAAGAAGCGATGTGACTTCAAAACCTGCCAGTCGAAAAAGTGAACTGTCAAACTTTGACGTTTCCTGTCACCACCGATAAAAATCACATAGTGTTGTAACCAAACTAACGTACTAAGACGCAATTTAGGAATTTTGATGTTGCCAGAAGCGAATTTTGACTTCAACTCCAACAAATATGTCCAAAAAATGGTAATAAAACGAAATAAATATTGTACATGTGACGTTTACAAAGGAAATACGTTACAGTATTACATATGTAATATTTATCTGAGATACTTCAACATAATTAGAACTACTTATTTAAAAAAACCTTTATTACGTGACTAATATCACAATCAAATCACAATCACAGTATTTTAATTAACCTCCTATTTATGAAAAAGTGGTATTTTAACAATTAAATTTCCAAAAAATCAACATTTGTATATAAGTAACAGTCAAATAATTATAGACCGTATACACATTTGTATTTACCTATATGTACCTTATAGAAGTACCACGTTATGTTATTTATGTTAATGTGGTATTTCAACATAAATTGAAATATTTATATTTAAAAATCTTTATTACGTAACTAATATCACAATCAAATTACAATCACAGTATTTTAATCAACCTACTATTTATGAGAAAGTAGTATTTTAACAATTAAATCTCCAAAAAATCAACATTTTTAAACTTATCATTAATATAGACACATTAATATCATTAATAAACAAAAGGGCTGATTTTTTCCAGGCAATGGCCCAGTGACATAGTGCCATTCAACATTGCCGTTACAGAATCAAATATATATTTGTCATGAGCTATATCATCAGCACGCCGAGGTTTACCTTGGCGAGCTAAAGAAAGAACAGCGTCGTTTTTGATCACATTCAAAAAGCTAATGATGTTCAGCTTTCCCGAATATGTTCTGTTTAATTTAGCGTTACTGCCTTCCACTGGGTTATTTGTTCTGTATATATCCCCCCAAAAATCCCATTTGCCTCGATAATATTCGTTGTCAAGCCATGCCGATACAAAATAGTCATTGAATTTCTCAATATTGAGAGTTTTCGGACAATCCTCCATTATATATAGCCATCCATCGCATTTAAGTTCAGGTGGTAGCAAAGCTAACGCTGTGCATAGAGCTATATGCTTTTTGAACATTCTCTTTTTATTTAACTTTAACGCCTTTGCTCTCTTCCAAAGTGCTTGACTAAAATGGAAGTAACAGCCTTTGCATATTACATCCGGAAAGATGTTACGGATTGCGTTCATGGCTGCTTTCTCATAATCAGTTCTGAATGAAATCGGATGCCATTCTGGAATTTGCGATTTGATAAGAGCAAACGCAGTCTCATATATTATGTGGACTCTTTTTTGTCCATTAATAAGATGTATATTAAGGGCACGACGTGAATTTTCTCACTTGTGCTGCCAAGGTCACCGTAAATCACATATAATTGTCTGAATGGTTTCACTACACACTTAAATGTACCATCTGCAAGGTAATGTTTCACGTGTTGATGAAGTCCTTTACTATTTACATCAGCGAAAGCTAATATCCTTGTTTTTCTGTACCCATAATCAAATAAAACAAAACTCATGTAACTTACTGGAATTTTTACTTCAAACGGCGTTTTAAATGTAGCTTTCTTTATTTGCTGGGCTTTGTTTCGAGCACTATACAAGCTGTTCTTAACATTCGATAATTCAGGTAATTTTTCTATCTTGTCAGTACCTTTGTCCAATAATTTTTTTATGCTTGAATTGAAGACAGAAGGAATCGATTTTCCTTCAGAAGATTTTGCTTCTTGCTTGCAGCGATGTATTTCTTCTTTGATGTCATTTCTTGCTATGCTGGGCGTACAAATGTCATGACGAAGAATTTTCGTCACATTATTATTTGAAGTCACCATTCCTCCATGACACCTTCTGTTCACATATCTCCAGACGATTGAGCTATTTTTGTTCTCTCGCTTTTTCGTATATTCGTAACCGGCATGTAAAATAATAGGCACACCTCTTTGTGAATAAAGGTTATCTCTTGGGATGTAGAAGCCAGACTGCAGCCAGTCTGAAGATCAGCTCGGGATGATGAAGCCACTGACTCCATGTTTCAGGATGAAGAAGCCACGGCTCTATATCTGATCACCTGCAAATACAACGTGAATTAGTTCTGTGCCTCCTGTAAAAAGGGGTACCAAGTCCAATATACCCTTTTCGTTTTTAAATGAATATAAGAGAGCAAAAAATTAGCTTTCATCTGTCTAAGAAAGGTATTCCGAACGAAACTATGTACAATAGTTTCGTTTCGTAGATACGAATCGTGAATAGCTATAATGATTAAAAATCATAGCTGAAAACCGACTTCAACGTGTTGAATATGGTTTTATCATACATGCTATTGTCAGAACTGAGCCAAATTGAAATGAGACTACACGGGAAGCACCAGCTTTCGAATCAAAAGAGTCATCAAAACTGATTCACCCAGAAAACACTTTGTAGTTGAGAACATCCTCATTTTATGAAGGAGGTTAACTAAATTAAAATGCGACCATATGGGAAGCACCAGCTTTTACATAAAAGAAGATTTATCAAAATTGGTTAACCTAAAAAATACAGTATAACCGAGAACATCCTCTTTTTTTGAAGTTTGTTAAAATGGGTAAACAAAATTAATGTGAATTAGGGCTCAAATCAAATTATTATTTGTTCAAATTTTTAGTTAATGTGAAAAAGGGTTACTCATTTAAAAAAAAAATACTAGACGATTTCGTGAAACAGGGCCATAGATAAAGAACTCCATGACAGGACCTAGGAAACAGGAAAAAAAATATTTTTCAAAATTTTATTTGCGTCTCCTAAAAAGTAGCGATGTAGGTACTCTTTTTCACAGGAGGCACAGAGTTAAGTATGCATATAATAAAAGACCATAATCCTTAGACAGCAACTAATATAAAAGTAAATAATTACCACAATAGCGATGGGTCGTTGAAGGTTTTTCCGTCAACGAAACGTTAACGTTGAATTGCGTTTGTCAACTAGTTGATCAACTAGTTAATTTCGTCAACGAGTTAACGTGTAACGAACGTCAACTTGCATGAACGAAAAACGCCTAAACGCTTTTGTCAACGTATGCTGTTGTAATGTTAATTTACGAACAAATTGATGCAGTTTAAGCCTAATGAAATTGGATAACATTTTATGATGACCCTAGCGTTCTAGATGATCTTCCCTTCATACTTTTTTCAGGCTTAGGACTGACTGATTAATTTGCTATAAAACACAAATTTCAGGCGTATTTAAAAGATCATCTGATTTTTATGTACATAAATCAATTAGTATTTATAATTTTTATTAACATGATTTTGGTTTGTTATACTTTTTTTTTGTTTTTTTTTTAATCTTGATTTTAATCATTTTAGGTACATTCGTTTTTTTTTTTCATTTTATTCATAGCCCTTGAACCGGTCCTCAGGCGAATTTACGTTCAAGAACATGATTTGTTCTACTTTGCTTGTGGTCAGCCTTGTTCGTCTTTGATTTATAATAAGACCAGTTTTCGAGAACATCCGTTCACAAGGAACAGATGTAGCCACTATGTTACAGTGGGTAACAAATATTTGTTTTAGGTGAGGATACACAAATTGATGATTTTTCCACCATTCGAGAGGGCAGTTTAAATTTCCTAGTTGGTCTTTGCGAGGTAATAGTTCGTCCGCTAGGTACATATCTACCTCCTTTATTGCCTTTGACAATGGTGTTCCTTGTGTTGTAGTACTCGCAATCATTTGGTCAAAAATATTCCACGGGTTTAAATCTTCATTACTTTTGTTTAAGTCGTCCGTTGCTGTCAACACTGTAGATGGTGTGGTGTCTGTTGTTTTTGCAATCAATGCAGCAACCATTTTCCTAACTCTTTCTTTTGTTTTATTTGCTTCATTTTGGTCACAAAAACCTTGTGTTTTGAAGCGGGGGTCCATAAAAGTGCACAATGAAAAGGTGCCACTTTGTTCAATGATTCCGAAACGGTCTATTAATCCGGACCTTAATGTCAAGGCAACGTCTGTAACGGCAGATAGCAAATCCGTTCTGCATGTAATTTTGTCACATGCTTCTTTAAGGCATCGTGTAACAACGATTACGGAACTTCCGGATACGTATTTCTCACCGCTCATAGATTTGGTGATCTCTTCAAATGGTCTTAATATTTGACACAATTGTGAGTATAATGTCCAATCTTCGGTAGTGATTACGGGTAAACGACTATCTGTGAAAGCTAAAGTAGCACGAATAGCTTCTTCAAGCTCAACAAATCTTTTCAACATATAATATGTTGAATTCCATCTGGTATCTACGGCTTGGCTAAGACGTTTTGGTTCATTTCCTTGTTGAATTTGATATTTCTGCAACCTCTGATGAAAGCGTACTTTTTTTAACATGTGCCACAATCCTTTTTACTTTGGCGATATCATCTTCGACAAGTTTTAGAGCATTGTCAACAATTAAATTCAGTGTGTGAGCGTAACACCCAAAATTCTTCCAGTTTAAAATGTCTTTTACGGCTCTGACTATGTTTGAGGCATTATCAGTAACCATAAAGTTTACTTTTTCCTTCAATCCAAATTTCTCTACCAGTGTCCTGATTTCTGTGGCAATATTTTCAGATGTATGGTGTCCGGAAAAATGACAACATCCTAGCAATACAGTTTTAAATTCTAAATTATCTGTTAAATAATGACCAGTGAGGGCTATATAACTTTCAGTTTTTAAAGAGGTCCACATATCTGCAGTTAAACAAATCGACCTGACATCATTCTTCATTTGATTTTGTATAAAATCAAAGGTCTTAGTGTAGGCCTGTTGCATTATTGAGTTCGATAAAGTTTTCCTGGTTGGAAGTTCATATCCCGGGATCCAGCGGCTGTATTTCTTGAACGCTCTTTCTTCCACTATAGAAAATGGATGGAAAGAGTCAGTGCATAGATCTAATAAATCCAGGTTTATTTGTTTTTTTTGCTCGGCACTAATTTTTTTATTAGTATATTCAGCCATCAAACGCTGACGTTTAGTTCTGCCGGTTCCACTCTCACCGGTGCTCTCAACTGGGCCTTGAGTAGAAGGTACAGTAGCAGGTATATTGCTTGGTCCTGGTAAGGATAGATTTGTTTGAAGTAATACAGGCGGAGGCGGAGTTTGAGACGAAAAGACTGAAGTAAAGATTGATATATGTTTCCGCTTCAAATGGCTTTTCAAATTGGCCGTAGTAGATTTATAAGAAATCTTTTCTTTACATATGTTACAAGTAGCTTTCCCACTATCATCTTTTTCAAAATGTAACCACAATTCACTTGTACCACTACGTCCTGGCATTTTTGTCCTATTTAACTGTACTGTAAATATAAAACCTATTTAACTATTTACACTTAATTATATTAAAAAAAAACTATTGACACTAATACAGTACTAATACGTCATTCAATACAAAGAGTGATATTAATTTCGACAATCCGCAAAGTTACCTGTGACCTTTCACGCGACTTGTCACAGGTTGTCACAACGCAAACTAACTTTCATTCGTATTTGTAAACAAACAAACCAAACCTGTTTATCACGGGGGCACACACTCACAGGGCGCGTGAGTCAAACGAGGTATCCGGCCAATCAGCTGCTTCGACCAGTCACAGGCACGCCGGTGCCGAAACGTTTCATTCCGCGCACGAATGTGATCATTTTAAGAATCAATAATGTCATCGTTTACTTTCTTTAAAAAATAATGACATCAAATTACTAAATAAATAAAAAATCTTGCAATTGTTATTTAGAGTTCACATTCTTGTCATAACTATCGCGTTGTAGCGGGAGTTTTATTCCTAAAGAAATACAATTTACGTACGTTGAAAATAACAAAACGTTGACTGAGTACAAATCAACTCGTTGAATGCGTCAAACGATGAAACGAGTTGAATTCATAAACGTCACGTAAGTCGTTGACGAAATCAACTAGTTGATTTGTAAACGGTCAACGTTAATTCCGTTGACGAGACATCAACGTTGATTCAACGCCCATCGCTACAAGGCATTGCTCAGGTCAAGCCTCGGCAAGACCTGAAATAATCGTTTTCCTCCCTTCGGGGTAGAAAACGGTAGTATTTCAGTTCTGTGCCTTCGGCTTGACCTTTCGGAGAAGTGTTTATAATCTGCCGGCTCCAAGTGACCAGCGTACTGTGATCTTAGTTCTTGCTTATTTAATATTTTCAGCAGGAGCAAAATAATCGAAACATGATATACAGAAATAATCAGTTCTTTATTATCCTTTTACACTTGCTCACATTTTACATCAATCGACTGATAAATTGAAGGTTATAATAAATGTCTTCAGACAAATCACTAATAACTATAATTATAAGGAATGTACTAAACTGCTTCGAAAGAGCTACTTAACTTATTTTCAATAAGCCTCGTAGGCTTCTCAACTGCTTTGCAGTAGTGCTTGAAGAAGTTGGTTGACCCTCTCCAATTCCCACGTTGTAAAATCTCATCCAAAGGAGTGTCCCTGATCGTATCTTATCGTATCTTCTATGATCGTATCTTATATGATCGTAAACTTGATCGACTTCCTCGATCAAGTTTACGATCAAAGATTCCGAAATAAGCGACTGAGAATTGGGCGACGCCATTTTACAAAACACGCGCGGCCGACCATTCGCTGTCAAAGCTCGGAGCGAACTGAACTATCGGCTTAGTCGGCCGACTAAAAAATCGTCGTGTGTGCGCGTGTGGTAGGGAGCCAATACTGATTATACGGTCGGCCGTTAGTTTGCCGACAGTATAGTTTGAATTGAATCGGGAAGCTTACAAGTAAATTGACATGTCCGCCGTAGCGGATTTTGACACTTTAGGGTATAAATGAATTACGAAAATAAAACCAGAAGGACAAATTAAAATTATAATATTAATAGTAAAATGCTATCCTTTTACATGAAAATTCAAAAAACAGTTACGTGGAGCTTTTCCAGTAACAAAGCAGAGACGAGTATTACATTTTAAACAATAAACTGTTGTTTTCTTATTACAATGCATACAGCGACCTTCTTCCTTCGTAGATGGAAAGTGCCCCACATTGTCAAATCGAGTATCATCAGGTGGTCTAGGCTTGCACACATGGCGGACACTAGTATTTTCAGTCTGTTGGTAGGTAGCAGCTCTGTTATTGTTCAATAAACCGTAGTAGATATCGTAGCGGAAGTCTTTTAGTCTCATAAACTTGACATGAGCAGTAGTACTACGTGCTCTATGTTTTTTATATAGAATCCAGGCATTATTTACACATATATCAATCATTTGAGAAAATATGGCTATGTACCAGCGTCTAGTTCTAAACGGTGTCTTATACAATGATATCAGCATGTCAGCTAAGTCAACACCGCCCATATTTTTATTATAATCCCTGACGATATTAGGATAATCAACCTCTACTTTTTGCTTAGCGTCTTTGCAATATCTTTTTACTTTATGCATTGGGTTAGCATCTGTGTAGGAACTTATTAGAGTGGCACACTTGTTGTCGCTCCATCTTACGACAGCTAATTTATTTTTGTTACATACGCACTGACTATAACTTCCCCTTTTCTTCTTCTTGAGAACCTTTTTAGATATCAACTTCACTTCTGCACCTCTCAGTCGGTTGCTTCTAATAGTCCCTAATGAAAATAAGCCATAATTTTCTCGTAAAACATATATTAACTCAGGTGAAGAAAAGAAATTATCAAAATATATCATAGAGGGCTTATTTCGTATGGTTTGACATAGAGCAATAACAACTTGAGCTCCGAAACCCAACGACTGTTCTTCTTCAGTGAACATATGATTCCTGAAAGTGTCATCTCCGCCATACAGTACAAAATCGTAAATCATATCAGATGTACCTGCTCGAACACAGTTTTTAAATCCCCATTTTGTAGGCTTATCTTTCATATATTGTCTTCTTTTACCGGCTTTAGTCCCCTTATATGCGACCATCATTTCGTCAATGCTGAACTTATTTTCATCTTCTTGAGCAAGACAATTCCTACGTATCTTCTCAATGACAGGTCTTATCTTATAATATCTGTCAGAATTTTCAAAATTGTTATCCACAAAGTGAATAAATCGTCGGATTTGCTCATATCTTTTCAAAGGCATGATTTTTGCTATTTTATCATATCTGAATTTCGTGCTCCAGTAGTCTAAATACGAGTTCATAGGTAAGATACCCATCAGAATGTGTATGGCCAGAAAATCACGTAACTCATTCTCTGTCAGGAGAATAGATCGGCCAGTTTTTTGAACAGAATAAGCGTTTGTTTCATTGACAATATCTGTTAATATATCAGGTGAAAAGAACAAAAAGAAATATTGTAAAGGTGACAAAACTTCGGTTGCATCTTCCGACACAAATGGATCTTCTATTTGAGCTTTGTGTAAAAATGTACCTTTTTTCCATTTAAAGTCAAGCGATAACCTTTGTAATTTTCTTGGTTTTTTTCGCGCTAAAATATTAGCTGTTTGCCTTCGTTTTCTAGTGACTGGGGATGGGGTATTCAAAGATGGTAAAGATGATATTGAGGGTAAGTTTATAAAGTTGGGTTCTTGTGTTGGATCAGGTAGAACTTCTTGTAAAATAGGCGTCAGAGGAACTGTAGAAAAATCAGGATCTGCGTCTATTTCGGACTCATTTTCAAGCAGTGGTTCAGGACAACCATCTAAAAGATTCATGCGTTCTAAAGAAGAAGCAAGCGATGGTGCAGGCGATGAGCTGTTAGAATCATGCGGTTGTTCAAGTTCATTTTCGGAGTTTGATTTATCACTTGTTTCTGATGGTGCACGCTCTCTAGGTACAAGTGCTAATATTCTTTTAGAGCGTTCATGCGGGTGACACTGTCAAATAGCAAAAGAAAACAAACTAAGCATCTCCCAAATAAAAAAACCAAAACCTACGCATAAGAAAGCCTAAGCCTACCAACACCAAAGTTAAAAAAATGCTCAAGTAATTTTTGGGTAGGTACAACATTATGTAATTTTATATTAATAATAAAAGGTTATTATTAGTAGTGACAATTAAATATTTTGCACTGTAAGAAATGTAAATACCTATCACATAATTACTTTATATTATTGACGAAGTCCGCTATCACGGACAAGTCACATTTATTGTGTATTGCACTAGTTTAGACGCAGTCCGGTGTGGCGGACAACTACTTAAATAGTTTAAAAACTACTTAAATAGTTTAAAGAGTTATATTTTTAGTAAACAAAGTGAAAGATCTCTATTGTTTTGTTAGTAAATATAAGCGTTATGAACACGAAATCAAATATCACGTCAAATATTTCAAATAAAAGAATAAATACTAATAAAAAAATGAATAAATACCTTGAGTAACGTTGAAGACTACCGTCTCGACGCCATCTTGCTCGATTAGTGACAGATGATAAGTTGTCAGATCACAAAAATATTTTTCTGACGTATCTTTACTATATTTTCTACCTTTTAATATAAATAAATTATATTTAAACTATACTGATACAGCAACAGATTTATCAAAAGTACTTGTCCATCCTACCGGACAAATTCGAAATAAGGGTTAAAGCCATTTTTTGTGGCCCATTCATTTTAAGCACGTATTTTTCCTCGATAGCGCCTTTTAAAATTTTATTTATAATTTTGCACCAATTCTGCACCTGTAAACGAATTACTATTTTTAAAAACAAGTCTTGTACTTTCTCTTTGTGCTTACTACACCCAATTTCATATAATAAAGGTAATTTACCTAGCAAAATATTTTTTAATTTAATCCCTAAGTCATGCTTACTGTGACAATAAACATTTAAATAGGTATGAATTATTTGAGCAGCATCTCTGTAAAGCCTAATAAAGTTTTCGTTGGGATATGCCAAGTTGTTATTTTTCAGAGTTCTATACTCTCTGTATTTGATGTACATGTGTATATTTTCTATATTTTGGGATATATAAGTTTTTATACACTGCTTACAATTCGTAGTTTTACTTATTTTCCGACAAATATAACCAGCTGTGTAAGCCGAACAGTGGACCCTCATTTTTTCATGAATTACTTGATCCATTAGATCACCTCCTGGACTGTTCTGTGAGCAGGACGTTACAACATTGGTATATTTAGAGTTTGGGGAGACATTTTCCTTATCATCTGTCATTTCATTTCCTTTATTTTTGTTTTGTTTCTTATTAAACATATGACTTATGACAATTATTGTGTCCCCTTCATCCTGTTCACAGTTTGAAAAACGAGAATGAGGGCTTAACACAGTTGACAACATCAAAGATTTAAAACTATATTTAAACGTGTTTGCATTGGGATTTACATTTCTGTAATTTAGAGCCCTCAAGCGCCCAAAGAAATTTTCTAATGGGTCTTGATTAATATATCTAGGATAATAAAAGTCCACATGATATTTCTCAAACAACAGTTTGGACATCCTCAAAAAACTTTCCAGGCTTGTAATCGAACCTTCCAGGCACGGAACTCGAATGTATCGTGGTTGTCCACTTTTTAAAGCAACTTTGCTATTGCGGTCTATAAATTTCATTGTTTTCAATTTTTGTATTGCAGAGCTCCAAAACTTTGCATGAGCCGAATTGGACTTTACAGCTTTTCTCAGCTTTCCCCTTTGACCACCTCCAGGATATCAATTGACACTGTCGAACAAGGTGTCGACGAATTCGACAAACTCTGCTGTTGTTTCCATAGTGGACTGAGAATCTTGACCTGAAAATAGAATACATTCCTATCATTCATAAATAAATAGCTACGGAGCATGTACATGTATGTAATAACACTTTTCATCATGTTAGATCAGAACTGATGGTAAGTAACTAAGTATGTAGTGATGAAAGACTTTTGTTTTCAACATATTTAATATTATACAATTATAATATAAATATATATATATATATCAGGATATGGATAAAAAGGGGGTGACAACAGAGATAACGACTAATAGAGGAGTATGGAAAAAAAAGACATGTTGCACCAACCCCAAATAAATTGGGATAAGGGCAGGAGAATGATGATGATGATATATATATATATCAGCTGCCCCAGCAATCCAACACCGTTAAAGCTGTGACATCTATTGCTTTGATAAAGTTATGAAATATTTCACTTAGGAAATACTTACGTATAGCACTAGTGTATTTCAACATAGCCGCAGTTCGAGCACTCAGTACTTGAGCAGCAATACTGACTTTCATTTTTCTCATTTTGGAATGATCAACATGATATGCTGTCAGTTTTGGTAGCGCCCTGGTGTGCCCCAATTTGCTGTCAATGTCATAGACATACAGTATATCTTGCCATGAGGCCATCTTGTCTCCCCACAGTACATCCTTATTTATAAAATTATTTCGTATGCTCTTTAGTAAGTGAGGTGGGTCAAAAAACACATTTAACGGATGTCCAGCAACATTCACAGTGCCATCTGAGAAAAGAAAGAGAATAAACAGTAGGTGTGGAACTAGCACTTTTCAACATGTTCTGTCTGATTAGATTTATTGAAATGATCAAAGTTAATATGTTTTGAGTACACAGGCTATAACTCTATAAGTTTAAGCATAAGTATTATAAGTGATTTCAAAATAAATTTATTTCACAGTAAATTATTATAATTTACTGGACTAATGGACTCAAAACCATTTGGATACAGCTGCTTACCATCTCTAAGTCCTTCCAAAGTGCGTGATCGAATCGAATCTAGGCGTAAATTCCGAATTGTCGTCCTAAATGTCGAACCTTGATCCGAAACAAGTGCTACAGGAATGAGTCCAGTTTGTGCTACGTGAACAACAACATTTTTGAGTACAACTTTAAGTTCAGCAGCTGATACTGTTCCCTGCACGAAATGAAAAATGAAATGAAAATGAAAAATGTTTTATTCAATTTCAAACAAAGTTCGTTCAACAGTATTGAGGTTGACCTCTCCTTTTAAGTGTCAGTGTCAGTGAAATGGTAAGCTATGCATTGTCTCCAGGATGCACATACACCCCTGACCATAAATACTAAGGCATGGTCACAGTATTCCATTTTTTTTTTACCATTAACATCCACAAATCCAATAATCTCATCCTTATTTTCATCGAATGTTATATGCGGTGTTAGTGCTACTTCATCATAAAGGATGGAACATAACTTTTTCTTCTCATCCCAATTATTCAGTTTGTTTTAAATGCTCAAAAATGTGTGGATTAAGACCAGGTTCAAAGTCTATGTTTTCAGAGACTCTGCTCAATGTTCTCTTATTAGGTAATGTGAACATTTTTTCAAGTAATTTGTAGCCCTTTGGGCTCTGTTTCAATATAGACAAGGCCATCAATTTTTCATCTAATGTGAAACGTCGGGCCTTTTTCTTTTTATTTACGTGCTTTAATTGCATTTCTATAAAATTCCGAGCATGTTTTGGCAAAGCATGAAACTTTTCAATAATCACTGGACTCGCTAATATTTCTTGAGCTTTTTGCAACGTTTGCACAGTAGAATTTCCCAAATTCTTGCCTGAAATGGTTTTTATCTGCTTCACTAATTTCCATTCCTTAGAAGGCTTTCTTTTAATTAAAGCTGTTATGAAATAAAGACATAAAATATTATTTATTTATTTAACAATTTATGTACACACAGAACAGACAAGAATGAAACAAAGAAAAAAAAAATATGTATGTGTTATGTATGTGTGTGTTTGGTTATTTAGTTTACACTTTAAAACATAATATACACAAAATTTTGAAAAAAGGGATGTAAATTCTAAAGAACTGAGGCAGTCATATTCTATACTTAAGAAATCAGAGTGCAAATTCAGCAATAGAGCAAAGACTGGTAGGTAAGGTAACTAAAAATGTTTTTGTTATTCTAATTTAATAAATACTACCGTTTTCTACCCCGAAGGGAGGAAAACGATTATTTCAGGTCTTGCCGAGGCTTGACCTTTCGGAGATTAGCTATCATTCCTACAGCACACAAAATTCACTTACCTACGTAGTTTCATCTATGAATGAGTGGAGCCGCAGCGACGCGGGTCGCAGGCGCGGTGGGGCGGCGGCGACGGGTTCCCGACGCGCCGCGCTCTTCCCGCGTGTTCCTTAGTACCGCTTCCGAAAGAGTCGGCAAGGCATTGCTCAGGTCAAGCCTCGGCAAGACCTGAAATAATCGTTTTCCTCCCTTCGGGGTAGAAAACGGTAGTATTTCAGTTCTGTGCCTTCGGCTTGACCTTTCGGAGAAGTGTTTATAATCTGCCGGCTTCAAGTGACCAGCGTACTGTGATCTTAGTTCTTGCTTATTTAATATTTTCAGCAGGAGCAAAATAATCGAAACATGATATACAGAAATAATCAGTTCTTTATTATCCTTTTACACTTGCTCACATTTTACATCAATCGACTGATAAATTGAAGGTTATAATAAATGTCTTCAGACAAATCACTAATAACTATAATTATAAGGAATGTACTAAACTGCTTCGAAAGAGCTACTTAACTTATTTTCAATAAGCCTCGTAGGCTTCTCAACTGCTTTGCAGTAGTGCTTGAAGAAGTTGGTTGACCCTCTCCAATTCCCACGTTGTAAAATCTCATCCAAAGGAGTGTCCCTTGCGTAATCGTATGACGCAACCGCCGCCCTAATTGAACCCGGCGAACAATTGACTCCTATATCATTGAAAGTAGTTTTTAGCCACCCCGCAATTACTGCCCTGGAAGCAGCTTTCACCTTTCCTCTTGTAGTTATAAAGAGATTGAGTAAGCCATCTTGAGATTTACGTCTGACAGACGTGACCTCAATAAGACTCCTAACCCAGCTTACTAAATCAAAAGTCCTGTTATCTGATTTATGTAACAACCATCCTGATTGGCGACCTCTTGTGCCATCTGTTTTAGAGCCGAACATTGGCCAAAATGTTACCGATTTCTCTGAAATAATACAATTCTCTGCAGAAATACTTAAAAGAGTTAGATCATGAATTCTTCTTCCTGAAGCTAACAACAGTAACAAGGCCACATGACGCGATACTTGAAAGATACTGTCTCTATCAGGTGGATGAGCCTCTAACCAGGCTAAGAGGTCTTGAATATTCCATATTTTGGACTTAAGACTTATGGAGGCCTGCTTTCGTAAATTAATTGCCTTCAGCATTGATGTAACTAGTGGATGTGCAGATAAGTTTTTAACTTGCTCGGGATCCGATAGAGTGACTATTTTTTTTTTTTTTTTTTTTTTTTGGGGGTTGGGAAATCATCCAATGACTCTTTCCGCTCTGGGGTGGAGCGGAAGGGCGTGTCAGACTCTTACTGACTAAAACCCACCCCTGTTCCTCCCTGCCCTACGCGCCCGGGGGCGAGGTAACTCTTTCGAATTTATCCTCCACCCCCGGGCAGGCACTGGCCGTGGCAGGCCCCGTCCTTTGCTGACAACTCTTTGAGGCGCGCGTGGAACACTACGCGCCGCCGACTCTCGGGCCTGGTGCTGATCGGACGGCGAGTTACCCGCTACTCGCCGTCCGCAGGCCCGGGTCTACGGTGGCCGGAGATCGTCTCGCAGCCCCCGGCGTCTCCTGCGACGGCTGCTGCTGGGGGCGCTAGGGCGATTCGGTCTCTGTTGAATCTCCCTAACGTGTGCCGCCTCCCTCTTCGCGAGCATTACTGCTTCGCAGAAGTTGGAGACGGCCCCCCATTCCCTCTCACTCCGTACCATGGCCTGAACCAGGGCACGGCGCGAGAGGTCGCTGCCGCCTATCGCATCCACGAGGACACGGCGGTGTTCTGCCCAGGCGGGGCAAACCTCCACCGTATGCTCCACCGTGTCCACGGGGCGATCCTCGCAGTGGAAACACGCAGGGGTCACCTCCGCCTTGATACGACACAGGTACTTCCCGAAACAGCCATGTCCGGTGAGCACCTGCGTCAGGCGGAAGGTGAGGGCGCCATGGCGCCTCTCCAGCCACTCCTCAAAGAGGGGCACTACCGCCTCGATGGTGGCGTGCCCAGCGCTGGGTTGCGACAGTCGCTCTCTCCATGTCACCATGAGATCCTGCCGGAGCTCTGTCCGCCGAGCCGCGAGTTGTCGCGGCAGCGGAGTTTCGCCCCGGCGTTTAGCCTCCTCGCGCCACTCGTACAGGTGCGCGAGGATTTTTGCCTCCAGATCCCACGGTGACAGTCCGGCAAGGAGGCTCGCCGCCTCACGGGAGATCGTGCAGTATCCGCGGATGATGCGGATGGCCATGACCCTCTGGGCCGCGTTCATCTGGCGCGTTGACCGCTGCGTCAACGAACGCGCCCACACCGGTGCCCCGTAGAGGGCCATGGACCGCACGATCCCCGCGTAGAGCCTCCGGCAGGAGGCGTTTGGCCCCTTCAGATTGGGTAGGAGCCGCTTCAAGGCGGCCCCGGCCCTGTCCAATCTGGGAGCCAAACGTCGAAAATGCTCGACGAAGTTCCACCGGCTGTCGAGGACGAGTCCCAGGTACTTCATCGTACCCTCGACGCCGATGCGAACCCCTCCTACCGTGATCTGGGAACCCTCCGGTGGCTCGTTCCGATAGCCATGAAAGCACATGGCCTCGGACTTGTGCAAAGCCACCTCGAGTCCCAGTTGCCGGATCCTCCCTATGACTGTCGCAACCCCGCGTGTCATACGGTCGGCCGCCGCCTCGTGCGACCACCCCTGCGCTATGACTAGCGTGTCGTCAGCGTAGCACACTACGCTGACGCCAATGGGGAGGTCGCAGCGCAGCACCCAGTCGTATCCGATGTTCCACAAAGGCGGCCCCAGGACCGATCCCTGTGGAACACCGCACGACATCTCTCGCCGGTTCCATTCTCCCTGATGACCGGGGTAGATGACGGCTCTGTCCGTCAAATACGCCTCGACTACGCGACGGAGGTAGGGCGGCACCCGGTGATACCGGAGTGCCTCCACTATGCAACTCCAGGGCAGGGTGTTGAAGGCGTTGGAGATGTCCAAAGACACCGCCAAGACGACCCTGCCCCGGGCAACTGCCTCCCCCGTCGTGAGGGCTCGTACGCGCATGATGGCGTCCACCGTGGAGCGCCCCCTGCGGAAGCCGTACTGGCTCTCCGCCAGATCCGGCCCCACCCGCACCATCTGCCCGACGAGGCGGTCTGCAATTACTCTTTCAAAGAGCTTGCCCACCTCGTCGAGCAGCACAATGGGCCGGTAAGCGGACGGAGAGTCCGCAGGGCGCCCCACCTTCTTGATCAGGACCAGCTTCCCCGTCTTCCACCGACGTGGAAACTGGCCCCTCTCCAAGCATGCGCTTAAAAGCCCTCTGAGTCGAGGCCCGAGAGCCTCTTGCTAGGCCAGGACCCAGGCTTTCCCATGAAAGCCGTCGGGTCCTGGGGCGGTGCTTTTGGCGTTCAGCCTACGCACCGCCGCTCTCAGCTCTACCTCGGTCACTTCGGGAACGTCGTCGTCGTCGGGTTGGTCCGCGTCAGGTACCGCAGGAGGCGGAGCCATAGGCGGAGGGGTATGTTCCCCTCGCGAGGGGAACAGAGCGCTCACCACGCCCTCCACGAGCTGCGGCCGGAGACTCTGCGTCAGCGGGGGGGCCCATGGGCGGAGTTTCTGCCGCACCGCTTTGTACGGGCGCCCCCACGGGTCTCTGTTGAGAGCCTCCAGCGACTCCTCGCGGGCCGATTTCTTGGCCCGCAAGATCTCCGCTCGGAGGGCGGTCCTCGCCGCTCTGTACCCCTCGTATAGCTCCGCCTCGACGGCTTCCGTTTCCGGCGTGCGGTTACGGAGCCGCCTGCGATACCTGGTGTACCGGCGTCGCGCGGCAATACACGCTTGGCGTAAAGCCGTAAGCGCCGGCGACCACCAGTACACTTGGCGCCGAGCACAAGGCCGGACCCGGGGCATTGCCACGTCACAGATCTCGGACATGGCCTCCTGGAACCACTCTGCCTCGTCGTTTATGTCGGCAGGCCTGTCCGGTGATGTCACCCAGGCCTGCACGATCGAGGCTTCCAGGAGTAGCTCCCGGTCCAGCTGCTTCAGCGACCAACGCGGACCACTCGGGGTCTGTCGGACCGGCGCGCTGGAGGTCTGGGCGGAGACGTCAAACCGGATATACCGATGATCGGAATACGTCTCCACCTCCTCCATGACGTGCCAGTCAACTACGCACGGTGACAGGGCGGGGCTGGCGAATGAGATATCCACCACCGATTCGCCCTGCCACCGCACGCACGTGGGGACAGAACCCCGGTTCAGGTTGACCAGGCCCGTCTCTAGGGCCCAGTCCTCCGCCATCCTCCCCCGTGTGTCCGTGTACCGGGAACCCCAAGCCAAGTTCTTGGCATTGAAGTCCCCGAGGACGAGCACAGGGAGGGAACGGTACCCGACGACAACGACGTCTCTCAACTCCGCGAGAGAGATTTGGAACTCGGCGAGAGATCGGTTCGGGGAGAAGTACACCCCTACCACTACTATATCCCCGAACCGTGCTGCTACGCAACCCCGACCTCTCTTGACATCCTCAAGGGTCGGGGTACCGGCGGCGGCCGACGAGATGATGGCCACCGAGCCGTCCAGGTCCTCCACCCAGTCATCCCTGGGCGGGACATAGTACGGCTCGGCGACCACAGCGACGTTAATCGACCACTGCGCCATGCTCTGGAACAACAGGTCCTGAGCAGTGGCACAGTGGTTGAGATTCGTCTGGAGGAGGCGTAATGGGGCCGTTATTGGCATTCCATTACAGCCTCCTCCTGAGCCCCCTGTGAGGGTCCCGCCGCCGCGGCGGTTGCGGCGGCGACGACGACGGCTATGGGGGCGGCAGCGGCGGAAGCGGTGGTGACGGCTGCTGCGGCGGTGACGGTGACGGCGGTGGCGGAGGGCGTGGCCCTGCCTCTGGGCTTGGCCTTGGCCTTGGCGGGTGGAGCGCAGTGGTTGCTCCCAGCCCGGTGATCGGCCGGCTTGCCTGCTGCCGCACATACAATGCAGTGCGGCGCGGCGTTGCACGAGCCGGCCTTGTGACCGGGCTGACCACATCGGAAGCAGTGGTCACTGCGGTCCACCTCCGAGGTGCACTTAGCCGCCACATGGTCGCCCACATGGCAGCGGAAACACCTCAGAGGCCTGGGCTCCAGCAGCTTGACCTGCGCTGAAACCCAGCCCACCAAAAGTCTCCGGCCCCCCGCGGTGATGGCTCGGGCCGCTGACACGGGGCAGCTCACCGTAATGGTTTGCAACCCCGCAGTGTCAGGATGGATGGTGCCCGCCCTCACCTGCTCAGCAGGGCACCCTCCAGTCCTGGCAACAGCGGCCACCACCTCACCCTCCGTCACGGAGTCATCCAGGCCCATAATGCGGATGTCAGCGCATTTCGTGGGCCTGGACACCCGGGCCTCGTCCACCAGCAACGCCCTGATCCTTTCGGCCAGGGCGTCAGCGGCTGGGCCGCTGGAGGCACCGGGGACCTCCAGCATCCGGGCTCCGGTCTTGGTGACCTTCACCCGGACGCCGTCGGCGCACCCCACCTCTTCGAGGCTCACCGCCGCCTTCGTCTTTGCGAGCACGCTGCGGTAGGTCACGCCCCTCTTAACCGCCTCCGGCTGTAGTGTGATCACTACAGCTGCGGACTTCGGGGCGCGGAGCCTAGCCGCGGCGGCTCGCTCCTTCTGCCGCTTGCGCCTCTCCCTTCGCTTGGCCGCCCTTGCCGCCTTGCCCGCCTTCTTCTTCTCCCCGACCACTTGCCATTCGGCAGCCCCGGTCGCAGGAGGTTCAGAAGGCGGGGCAGTCTGGGGCGGCCGCCTTGTCGCCTTTGCTGGGACCCTCCCAGGTGGCTTTGGCGGCGCCTTTGGCGCCTTCGTCGCCTTAGACGGGGCCGGCCCCGCGGGCTTCAGCACTGCCCCGCGGTCGGCCCGTCCCGTCGCACCCTTGGGCGCAGCAGCCGCGGCGGCGGCAAACGAGCGCGTTTGCCGCTGGCCCGAGGCCGGCTGGCTCGCCGCTAGCGGAGGGCGCAACACAATGCCCTCCAGCACGTAGAACCGCCTGTTGAAGGCAGCCAGCTCCTGCCGCACCAGGTCGAGAACTTGGTTCTCCGCGGCGGGCAAGGGCTGACTCGGCCCGTGCTGGAGCTCCTCCTGCGCGTCCCTCCGGTGACCTCCTCGGAGCTCGGCCAGGTCTGCCCGGAGCTTCTGGTTCTCCTTAACCAGAAGCTCCGTAGTGGCGGTCAGGCGGGCGACCTCCGCCCGCAGTTTGGACGTCTCGTCCAATGCAGACGGAGGCCCGCCGAAACTCGCCTCTGCCGCCGCCGCTATGGAGGCCGTGGCTTCGGAGGTGGCCCTGTTTCTGGATGTGGGCAGCCTCTTCTGCACCACACCCTTGATGGCGGCCTCCACGACCTCCGCAAGCCTGGCCGCTCGCTCCGAGTTGGAGCTAGCGGCGTCCGGCTCTCCACCCGAGGACCCAGAGGCCGAGGCACAAGACCCCAACGCAGCGGGGTGGCGCGCCTCCTTGGCGAGCCTTGCGGCTCTCCTGCCCGCCTTGGTGGCCTTGCTGGGCCTCCGGATCGCTCCTCCTCCCCTCCGACCGGTGGGGATCTTGGGAGGCGGGGCCATCACCTCTACATCAGAGGACGACTCCCCGCCATCCCCCGACTTGGAGCGCTTTTGGTTCCGGAAGAACCGCGAGCATTCACCCACGACTCCCCCGGAAGCACCCACTTCCTCTTCATTCTCCGGACTCCCAGAGCCCCACACCACACCAAATTCCATCCTGATGGCGCTACTGAAGGTTTCTGTTACCTTCAGTAGCTTCATCAGTTGCAAGTTGTTGGGGGCAAAGAGTTTCAGATCATCCATGTAAAGGAGGTGTGATATGACCTGACCACCTCTTCTCAACCGATAGCCTTGTCCCGAACCCTCCAGTAGTGTACTGAGAGGGTTGAGGGCTAGACAAAACCACAGTGGACTCAGACTGTCGCCCTGGAATATGCCACGCTCGATCCTTA
Organism: Polia nebulosa; assembly: GCA_951329385.1. NCBI lineage: Eukaryota > Metazoa > Arthropoda > Insecta > Lepidoptera > Noctuidae > Polia > Polia nebulosa. The sequence continues at coordinate 11,579,879 of OX589600.1, read as the reverse complement.
TAGGTTCGCTGTTCTCCTGTATCTGCCGACATCCTGGATAGTGAAGGACTGTACTCCACTGCCCCATACACGACATCAGGAAGGTGCGCAGAGTTGCATCAACTTTGTACAACTCCAGCACCCTCATGAGCCATGTATGTGGCACTGAGTCATAGGCCTTCTTGTAATCTATCCAACATGTCGACAGATCTCTTCGAGAACGACGAACCTGTTGGCTAATGGCAATATCGATGAGGAGCAGCTCCTTAGTACCGCGGGACCCATTCCTACATCCATTCTGGGAAGCTGACATGACACGATTTTTATCAATATGGATGTTAATTTTAGCTCTCAGAATGGATGTAAGAACTTTATAGACCGTCGGTAAACACGTGATCGGTCTATAATTCTTAGGTTCCGCAGTACTACCTGATTTATGGAGCAGGTGGGTTATTCCTGTCGTAAGAAACTGGGGCAGCGACCCTGACTCTAAGGCAGACTGGAACTGAGCTGCCAAGCGAGCGTGCGACCTTTGGAACCATTTAATCCAGAAATTGTGCAGCCCGTCCGGCCCTGGAGATTTCCAGTTAGGCAACGGACGGACTGCACGAGCTACATCTTGGGGGCTGATGGTAATTGCCCCCATTTCTGGTATAAGGTCGCACACACGCTCGACCTCTCGAGTCCAATCACCCTCGGTGTGCCTGACAGGCACCGACCAGATGCTGCGCCAGAATGAACTCATAGCGTCATCATCCGGTAAATGCTTATCAGACACACCTTGGTCCGGTCGCTCCCAAGCCCTATAAACCCACCTTTCGTTGCTTTGGAAAGTGCGATTCTGAGTGTACCGCTCCACTCGCCGCTTGTACCGACGAATACGATTTGCCCATGCATAGACCTTCTGCTTCAGGAAGTCAATACGCTCTGTGACGCGAGTCAGATAATCTCGGGAACTAATATCAGTCCCCGAGAACGCCCGCCTCACGAAACGCATCACCCTAGGGCGAGTGTTGCCCTCCCTGAAGCAGATAAGCTTGCCGATGAGTGCTCTAGCCTCACCGATACGACGCTCAATTCTACACTGCCAAGCTGGTATAGCAGGTCGTGTAGCTCTGTCACAATTGGTGAACTTGACGTGAGCTACACGACATGCCTATTATTATTATTATTATTATTTTGATTAAATTTGCTTTTTGTGTTCCAGTGAGACTATTAGTTAAAAAATAACCTAACGGGATTTTCCATCGCTGATTTATGGCTACTATTAGGAACACAAAAGCTTGAGATGCTAATGCAACAGAATTTGAAGTTGTACCAATCCCCATGTCTACTAGCCCATGATATTTTTTTCCGTCCCATATCTTTTGCTGTCTTAAAGCCATCTCATCAAAAACAAGGGCACATATAGGACGGTATTCTGAAGCTTCAGCCTTTTGTTTTACTGCTGAAAGAGCTTCTTCTGTAAAACCAGGTTCACCGTTAATATGGGCGTACCATTTCGCTAATGTTTTAGTGTGTGGTAGACAAGTTCGGAAGGTTTGTCGCACGTATTCATAAGCTTTTGGTGAATAAAAGTTTAGTGTGAGACAAAATTTTTTCATTGCTGAGGAATATTTGAGTTTTTTCTTTCCTTTATTCTTTTTGTTTATGTTATGACATATTTCTGCTGCAACAATGTTTTCACCGAGCATATTGAATACATCAGTGTCTATATAATTTTTATCTTTTATATCTTTTAGAACTGTTTTTAGTGACGCGTTTTTCTTTTTAAGGCGTTTAATTTTCTGATTTAGTGTTTTGATTTTGCGTGTATGAATTTGATAACATAATTTATACTTTCTAGCTTGTTGTCTTAGTTTATTTTTTTTGGGAGTGTCAAATATTGACTCTAGTTCGGAATCACGGATTTCAGGTTGATGGTTTGAGACATCTTCTTTATCTGATATATCGCCAGCTTTTCCAGCCGCGTCAACTTCCTCATCAATATTACAGAGCTGCAAAAAAAAAAATTAAGCAGGAATTTATATGTTGTTAATTATTTTAGAAATGAAAACTTCCCTTCATACTTTTACTCACAGGCTTAGGACTGTCAGCTTTTGCAAAATTATTGTTTAAAGTCAAAATACATACAATTAGACACACAAAAGCTGGCGTATTTAGAAGTTTTCAATTCATTTTATATACATGATAATCATTGATTGTATTTACAAATCTTTTAGGAATTATTTACATAGTACAGGTAGACTATTTACACTTTTTTTTTTATATTTTTTGTTTTTTTTTTATTATATATTTTTTTTATATTTTTTTGTTATTTTTGTGTAATGATTTTGTGTTTGAGTGTATTTACAATTTTGTACATTTTATTTAGTTTTTAAATTCTGTTGTAAGAACAACAGCTGTTAGACTTTTCGAACACCAAGACGGGTTCGTCTATCAGTCAAAATGTTACCCGCTACTGAAAATAATCTTTCGCATGGTACACTTATTGCCAGAGCATTGAGTTTCTTGCGCGCAAGTATTGCCAAGTGCGGGTACGAATTTTGGTTCTGTTTCCACCACTCCAGAAGCATTTGAGTTTTTGGAAGTATTTTGTCATCTATATACCTCTGAACTTCCACCACTGCTCTTGAATATGCGGTGCCGCTTGGCCTGATGTTATGCATCATTTTATAATAATGGGTCCAAACAGATTGCTCATTTATAGCATTTGGGGTCTCTTCAACCTCGGTAAATTCATTTTGTTCTGTAATTATAGAGGTGACTAATCCCATTACGTATCTTTTAGTGGATTCTGCTGTCGTATCATTTTCAAAGTATAGTTTATACCTCGGATCGAGGAACATGCACGTTGTGAACGTGCGGCTATTTTCTAGAGAAGAAAATCTTGAACTCAGACCACTTAAAATATCCATCCTGACCATTTCAATTTCATCAGGTAATGTTTCGCCGCCATCTAAACCTAAGGCCACTAATGCTGATTTCAGTGCAATTGTTACTGGAATAACTGAACTGCCAGTTACATACTTATCGCCGCTCATTTCCTTTGTAACTTCTTCACAGGGCTTTAAAATGAGAACGAGTTTCTCAATAAGGGTCCAATCGTGCGCAGATAATACCAGAATATTTATATTTAAATTTGAGAGTGCACTGTTCAGTTCCTCCTTGAGTTCTATCAATCGCTCCAACATATAGAAAGTAGAATTCCATCTAGTTGGGACTTCTTGAAGAGGCCTTTTAATGGGTTTTCCGGCCTGTTCCAAATAACGTTTAAGCTTTTCCCAAGCAACTGTACTTTTTTTAAAATGTGCCACGATGGTTTTTGCTTTCTGGATTATGTTCTTGATAGTTTCGTTTTCTAAAGCTTTGCATACTATCAAATTCAAGCAATGTGCGTAACAATTAAAATGTTTGCAACCTAAGCATCTTTCAATTGCACACTTAATGTTACACCCATTGTCAGACACAGCAAGAAGTATATTATTTTCGATATTCCACTCCCGCGCAATCCTCGATAACTCTTCAGCGAGAGACGTAGCAGTGTGTGAAAGCCCGTTCAATGCACAACATTCTAATAGAACAGATTGTAACTTCATTGTTCTATCTATGAAATGCCCCGTAAGCGCTAGGAACCAATCACCATTTCGAGATGTCCACATATCCGTTGAGAGACATATTGACACCATCTCTGACCTTAGCAACTCCTTAACTTCAGTCTTAGTAACTTCGTAAAGTAATGGAAGCATACTATTCGCAAAATATTTTCGCGCTGGCAAGGTATAATTTGGAAATGCAAATGACATCAGCTCACGAAAACCTCTATCCTCAACTATGGAAAACGGTTGCAGATCGTATATGAACAGATTCATTATGTGACGATCTATATCTTTTTTTATTTTGGAACAGTCTCTACGTACATAAGATGTCATTGTGTTTCTGACAGCTGGCACTATACCTGCATAGGTACCAGCACCACACCTGGATGTAGAGCTAGTGATATTAATGTTCCGTGATGTAGATGCGATAGCTTGCAGCTGTGAATTGCTGGTGGAAGCACTCGTACCCGTAGGCTGCTGCTCTCCAATAACACCAGTACCAGCAATTTCAGCCTGTGTCACTACTGCTGCCGCCGCTGCCACCACAGCGGCCGAAGTGTCTTGCCTGGATACCATTTGTACGGTGCTTCCTCTTCATGTGCTTCGTTAAATTGGAAACGGAAGATTTATATGAAATGTCCTATTTGCAAATTTTGCACGTGGCTTTGTCGTTGCCCTTATCGTCAAAATAGTCCCATGCAATACTTCGTTTTGAAACCATGTTAATACAACCACCAATCACACAATGTTAATGATAACTCCTTTGTACTTAAGTTTATAAATAGGTAGGTACACAACTTAAATGAATTAACCACTCTTTTTATCCAAATTATCCCTGTATGTAACCACCACCATTCATGAAAGAAAGAAAAACTGTTTATTCACGCAATGTTCATGCACTGTTAACTCCCTTAAGTTCCACCATTCATAATAATAATTTAATGTTAGTCTCGCTGTATCCTAAACAAACACTTAAAAACTTTTAATAATAAGTACCTACAAAAAAATGCCAGCTCGCGCGCGCGGTCGCAACCAACTGTTGACAAGTTTAACTAAACATAAAGTCATAAACAACGGCCAGGTATTATGGTGCTCCCACATTGCCGTTATAAAATGTTTGTAAACATTTTATAACACCACAACATTTACTAACAAATGTTAACAATTGTTGCACTTTGTTAGAAACTGTTACATTTTATAAGTGCTCCTACATTGATGGAAAATGTTTAAACATTTTATAACATCTAGTATTGGCTCGCAGTTTGGTTTCGCCTTCTGAGGGCCGAGGACGTCTACACGAAAATGGAAGAAGATTTGCTCATTGGAATAGCTTTTATTTTTTGTTTAAAAAAGAAGAAAAAGCGCTCTTATTGGATGCGCCAAACGCTAAAAGCTAGAGGAAAATATAGTGCCACAGACTATCTCAAGGATTTGGGTATTGACGGTTGCTTAAAAGATTTTATAAGAATGAACAGTTCCGAATTTGAATATCTACAAAATTTAATTGGGGCAAAAATAGGCAAACGAGACACTACATTTAGAAAATCTGTAAGTGTGACGGAAAGACTTGCGGTAACGTTAAGATTTTTGGCAACTGGTAGCAGTTATAAAAGTCTTGGAAATGTGTTCAAGTTGTCAGACCAAGTGATATCTATTATCGTACCAGAAGTGTGCGAGGCTCTCAATGAGGTTTTAAAGGAATACATACAGGTAAGTCAAACAACATTTTTAATTATTTTTTTATTTACTTTTAATATGATCTAATCTAATCATACTTTAGGTAGGTACCTACCTTACCTTACTAATAATTTTTTTAATAATTAACAAACCAAACATGTATTTTTTAATTTTTGATTGATTCCAACAAATCGTTTAATGATTGGGTCGAATCTTGGCTTGATTCCGATAAATTAGACGGACTCTGTGTTCTTGCGCTGGTACGAGTATATGTCCTGGAGTTATCCGAAGAACTGGTTTCAAATGAAGCCGAGGGACTCGGTGCGGTGTAGTATCCTCTCGAGCTACAGTCAGCATTATTTTCCGAAAAAGTGGATAGATTTGGTTCAGAGTTGTATCCCCAGGAACTACTAGCGGTTGGGTCTGTAAAGGTTGTTGGAAAATCATATTGTCCCATTGTCGCATTGTACAAAATATTGTTAATGTGATGTTGAGCAGTATTCTTAGCATGACTGTTTTTTATTTGTTTCAGTTTCATCGAGACATACTCTCCAAATGCGTCATTTTCATCCCTGCTTTTTCTAGATTCGTACATTCTTTGTAAAATATTTACAGCTTCTTGTTGTGTTGGATCTTGTTCTACTTCAGGCCGTCTTCTTTTCCGAAATGGTTTTGGGGTGGCGAAAGGCGTGCCCGTAGTTTCATTTACAGTGACAGTATTTCCTGTTTTGTTCAAACTGAGAGTGTTTTCTGAAGCAATTCTGTTTTCTTCGTTACCCTGAAAGAATAGAATTAAACGATAATTTCAAGTTATAGGCGCGTCAAATTAGCTAAAATTGTAAAAAAATCTATAACCGCGATTTTCTTTTTCTATTACTTAACAACCCTTAACTGAAATCATATTTTTTTATAGTGTATTCTATTAATATTTCATACTTAATAAAAATATCCAATAAAATTTGTTAGAATAACGAGTTATAAATTTATTTTTCGCGCCTATTTCTTAATCTTCTATTTTTGTTCCAGATACCAACAACACCTCAAGAGTGGCTACACGTGGCAAATTCATTTGAAGAAAAATGGAATTTCCCAAATTGCTTAGGAAGTATCGATGGAAAGCACGTAGCCATACAAAAGCCAATTGATAGCGGCAGTGAATATTACAACTATAAAGGATTTTACAGCGTTGTACTTTTAGCGATAGTGGACGCAGAATACAACTTTCTGTACGTGAATATTGGCTGCCAAGGACGCATAAGTGATGGCGGAGTTTTCGCAAACACAAAATTTCGAAATAAAATTAACGACAATAGTTTGAAAATACCCAGTGACAGCTCACTACCAGGCAGAAACAAACCTGTTCCTTATGTGTTCGTAACAGATGATGCGTTCCCTTTAGAAAAACACTTATTAAAACCTTTTCCAGGACCACAGGATAGCAATTCTAAGGAAAGAATCTTCAGTTATAGACTGAGTCGTGCGAGGAGAACAGTAGAGAACGCATTTGGGATTTTGTCAGCCAGATTTAGAGTTTTACGAACTACAATATTATTAGATCCAGAAAAAACTACTACTTTAATTATGACATGCGTGCTACTGCATAATTTTATAAGAAAAACTGAATCGAGCATGATTTACGCTCCATCTCAATACTATGATGGAGATGACATAGTAACTGGTACACGTATCGATGGACAATGGAGATTAGAACAGCAGCAATTAACACCACTTGAAGCATGTGAATCCCTGACAGATGATGGGAAAGAAATAAGAAAAGAATTCGCAGAATATTTTTCAAATGAAGGGTTTTTGGACTGGGCATCTAAATATTATTAAAAGACGTTAAAATAAAACTCACCTGCAACCCTCCATCGACAGTTAAACTTGGAATATTTTTGCCTTTAAGGAACATGAGTTTTTTAAATGCAAACCATTTACTTGACTCATTAGCTCCTGCACCAAATTTATTAGATTTACATTCTCGGTTAAATTGACCTACGAGTGATCGAATCTTTTTTTCAATTACTTTTTTATCCATATTAAATTCACTGGCAATTTCCATCCAAGCATCGTGTTTTTTATTTCGGTCTTTGTAGCTCTCTGACATCGTGTTCCATAGTACTTCTCTTGCTTGAAACATTTCAATCAGTTTGTAAACATCATCGTTATTCCAATTACCGGACATATTTTATTGCTTGGCGCACGCGCAACCACTAATACACACGCACAGCGATGCACGCTGACACAAAGGGACTGACAAGCGAGACACCACGCGCAGCGACCTGCGTACTCTAACCCCCACCGCACCGCACCGCCTATCCCGCCATCACCCTTATAAAATGTTTACAAACAAAAGATAACACATGTTTTATTTTGTTATAATTTGTTTTGTTATAAAATGTTTACTAACATTACTAAACATTTTCTAACATGAAAATTTATTTGTGATTAAATGTTTGCTAACAAATGTTTACTAACGTTATTAAACATTTTCTAACGGCAATGTGGGAGCACCTTTAGGTACTCTTCTTGAACTCGCGTCTCCGATCGCGATTTGCAAAGGATTCAAAAAATAGTCTTAACTGTTAAGTTATACGCTCGATTTTCGGTCGCTACGGAGTCGACTTGTCAAAAACTCTAAATACTCGAAACGTATTTTGCAAAGCATTCAAAAAACAGTCTTAACTGTCGAATTATATGGTCTGTTTTCGGTTGGCATCGGCATCCAACGCACTCACACACGTTTACAGACAGTGTCTCCGATTGCATCCGCGTCCGCGTCTCAGTCTCCGCGTCCGCGAGTGCCAGGAGTCGCGAGTGCCGCGAGTTTGTGTGCGTCTTCACGTCTCGCCATACTTCTAAATACTCGATACGCGTTTGTACGCCGATAAGAGACTAAGTCTCGAGACGCCTTGGGTGAAACTTGGTCTTAAAACCTGGTGCCGTATATACGTCTCATCTCTAATACCTAGTCCAAATTCAAAGGCTTTGGAACTTGTCTGTAATTTTAGAGTCAGATTATTAAAATCTTTAGATGTGGCTCCACAAATATAACACTTACTCGTGGATTTAGTATCAGTTGCAGCATTGCACACCTTCCCATCGACCATTGTCATCTGAAATATCTGTTCAAAAATAAATTTGCTCCCATTCAATATAACTTCTGTAAGCATCAACTTTCTAATAGCATCTTCAACATAACTTATTTCCTCCTTTGTTACATCCACAGATTCTTTAACAAACCGAAACCGTATTGGCCTACAATATCTAGGGGATGATGGTGTAGGGTTTTGCCATATATTTTTTTTTCCTTCTTTTCCACAAGTTATTCTAAGAGGAACAAAAGAGCTCAGAAACATATTGGAGTCTGTGTCTGTGGCATCTATGAATCTTTGTAGACGACTTTGTTGACGTATGTGCGTCGGCCATGTTGTCCGGCTACTAGTGGCTCCCCGCGCGTCTGGTTACGAGCGGCGTGGCTTTGTTAGTGTGAGTGCTTGAGTGGTGGGGCGTTTTGTCACTTGGGGCGTAATAACCAAGTTTTACCCTATTCTTAGTATCGAGTATTTGGATTTTTAATATTTCATATATTTTGCTTCCTGTAAATAAATCACAAGTTAATGCAATGAAAATAATATTTAAAAAGTATATCACAAGGGTTACATTTGTTACATAACTTTTAATATAAGTAAAAAGTATACGAGTAAATAATATGTGAGTAGAAAAAAGGTATTCCAATAATATTATTTTATTCCATTAAATAATATTATTTGAATACAGAACAGACTGCATCCCCTTAAATTCAGCTTTTGCTGCAGATACAAAATTATTAGTAGCACGCCAAGTCGCTGAATTGGAATATACAGAGGCCCTATAGGTGAGGAGAGCTTGCTTCCATCGATCCTTTCCGAATTTTTCAGCGTCCCTATTATTATATTTATTTATATCGAACACACGTGATTCATATTTTTGTTAGTAACACTTACCTAGCTAACACTACACGTAACTAGGTTAGTAACATTTCTTATCAATAATCAAAATAAAAACTAATTCATAAACCTGTAGCAATGTTCGGTTCCCGATGCACCAGACCTGCAGCTGTGCATACGGGTCCAGTGCCCCAGGAACGGGCAATCAGGCTTGTTCACTATCACCTTTAAAATATATGCTATGTTTATAAATACGGAGCTCGATATAATAATCACTGCTCCGTGTTAGATCCTGTTGGTAGGAGTTTCCAGAAGCTGTTCTTCTGGACAGGGACGATCGCAGTGCAGTTGCCCTCACCGGTTTAAGATCTCCCTCTTCCTCCTGTAAACATTGTTATAAAATAACATTAAATAAACAAAGGAGAAACTCAAACTCCATAGAAACTTGGGCCTGGTGTTACAGGGCTGGAATTTGGTCATAAATTAGAGCATACATGAAAGTTTCACGAGCCCAATTTTCACGTCTGTCAGCAATGGCCAAATTACTAAAATCAGACAGTGGTGCCGATTCCCTTATTGAATATCTAAACTAAAATTAGAGAATCGCTATCTTTTACTAAAAGGCAGTGCGAGAAAAGTACGGCGATAGCTATAAACTAAGTTAGAGATGTCAAACTAGTTTACGCCTTGCGCTTTACCGTGTTTTAGTCGACAAGTTTTTACATGTAACCTAAATTTGTATGGTAATATTGGTTAAACTAAATTTGACAGCTCTAATTTACGTCCGTCTCTTTCTTGTTTTACTAGAGAGAAAAAGATAGGAATAGCCTAAATTAAGTTTAGTTTGTGCACAACAGAATCCGCACCAGTGTTAACCTACGTTAATCTGGTACGGGCACACGCTAGGGAATAATTTCAAAGGGTTGCGGTCGTCGTTATCGAAATCTATAAGGAGGAATATATATGTATATATAAATATGGGACGTACATATGCTGTGCTGCAGCACCTGCAGACTATATATCACGATGTGGTACCTACATAAAAAACCGTTTAGAGCTCTACGGTTTTCAGTAAGAACAATCTGTTAAATCTGAAGTGAGAGACTACAGATTTGGGTACGCTGTCCAATTTCGACGGCACGGTTGGCGCAGTGGTTGAGCGTTCGGCTGCTGCGCTGCGTGTCGCAGGCTCGTTCCCCGCACGAAACAAATATTTGTATGGCCTACAGATAGTTGTTCCGGGTCTGGGTTTTTTTTTTTTTTTTTTGGGGTGGGAAATCATCATATGACTTCTCCCGCTCTGGGTGGAGCGGGAAGGCGTGTCAGACTCTTACTAACTAAAACCCACCCCTGTTCCTTTCTTCCTCGAGTGCCCAGGGGCGACGTAACTCTGTTTCGAATTTATCGTGTACGTTACTCCAGCAAGAAAGTATCTCCTAGAGATATATGAGTAGAACGTATAGTTGGTGCCTTATCTGCTGTAAATGTTTTGAAAAAAAAAAAAACGGAAAAACGATTCTTGCTGGGGTAACGTTTTTCTAGCAGGAAAATTCCTAACGAGTGATCGGAGAGAGAAAAATTGTGCATGGCCAGAGAGCTTATATGTGTGCCACAATGTGCCCCCAAAAATAAAATTCTGTGCCCCTTCAGATTTTCGAGATATTGCGTTACTCCAGCAGGGGAGTAACGTTTTGGTGAATCGTATATCTCTAAAACCATTGCATGTGCCCCTGTAGAATAAACATACACGAGTAGCTCTTAATGTGTGCCCGCCCCTATGTGCCCCAATTAGATTTAAGAAAATATTTATAGTTTTCAAGTTATCGCGGTTTTATGAAAACCCGAAAAAACATCGCAGCGCCTAAATGGCATAAGTTCGCTGAAAACTGTATTCGGTCCTTCTTGACGCTAATAATAACCATACAAAGTTTCAAAACGCTTCATGCATGCGTTGTTGAATAATCTTGCTAAAAGTTAAAACTATGGTGTCATAACTTTGACGGCAAAATACAAGGAACTGGCTAAATCTCAGATGTGTAGGTGTAAACCAAAATCATGTGCCTTTAGTCAAAAATATATGGTAAAAATATTGAGCTTGGAATGTTTCGCATTAAGTAAATGTAAACAAAAAACTAAATTAAGTAAACAACGGCTGGTTATCCGACCAATGACTACTAAAAAGCGACGGATTCATACATATCGATGACCTTCTTTATTGGACGTTTTATACCTAAGCTGTTGTCCGTACAGTTGCGTTCAAAAGTTTTGGGGGCTAATTAAAAAATATATTAAATGCACCTTGTGACTATATTAATGAAACAGCTTGTTGATGTGGAAATTATGGTTTTTCTTCCCTTAATTCTTAAAGTAATTATTGCATCAAATCACAGGATCAAATTTCCTACGTATAAATATTAGAAATAATTTGCACGTTGTGTAGTCATTATTATTTAAATCACAGATCAGTTTTTCATCTAAGTCTAAACAAAAAACCACAGATCAGTATTAAGAATAAGTTTAGTATTGTGTAAAACTCTTACGAGTAATTTGCTTATACAAAGATTCAGATAAAGTGTGTTAGTATAGTAAACCGCATAAAGATATAACTGTAAACATCGAATGTGTACAAATTACCTGATGGTATTTGGCTATAAATAAACATATTTATCCCATATATGTAACAACATTATCACCTGGCTGTGGAATGACACTTATATATCTAAAACGTCATCAAATCAAAATTATGTGACACTACATCAGCTTTAATATAATCGTTGGTTAATAATTATAAAACCCTCATAGGTACGTAATACGACATACAAAATGGAAACACGTTGTTGCAACACAGATCATTGTGCGGTTGACTATAGGTATACACGAAATACGACTCTCAAAACTGTGGGCACCAAAATTTATTTGGTTAAGGTGAAAGCTCCAACCAACCCGCGAAATTCAACGATATATGGTGATATTGATGATTATACTTCTTAATAACATTTTAATCATCATACAACCTAGCACTGGCTTGCAATTGCAAAAAACGTAAGAAAATTTGTATTTCGCGGGCTACCCTGGAGCATTCATTTTAACCCTGTACAATTTTGTCTATTCTACTATGTAGACTATTACATGTGGCAAAATATTATATTTCCCACTTCGTTGGATTTTACCATATAAAATAAGTCATCATAACATTCAAATAAATTACTATTTTTTCTATAGCAGTGAGCCCTGTAATGTCCAACACTTTTGGGTTTCGAAGCGGGTTCATATTCTATTGCAGACAGAATTGTGTACTCCTTATTATATACTTCAATGTTACGAGGCAGATCATCCAACTTGGCGCAAACGTCATGAAGTTCATAAATGATAATATCTTTAGCATTGTATCTGAATGATATATTTCCGGCGCAACAAATATGACACTCTGGAGTAAATTCTGTTCTTAAACATGATTCACAAGCTTCTTGTAGGTGGTTGATACCTTTAGTATTTATTATATCCAAGTTCAACGGCAAATACTTGCAATTGTACAATTTGTTTTCATCTGCATGACTTGTGCACATACTATTAGAGCAAACTCTTTGTCTTATAGCAGGAACAAATAAGCTACTTGTACATATTTCATCTAATATTTTGGTCGTATTACATGAACAGTCAACTACATATTGGGTTTTTGATTGTTTAAAAAGTTAAAGGAGCAATTTCGCTCTCAGGTCATATAATTTTTTACCACAATTCTTGGCATTCGATAATTCTGTAATTAATGTTAAGAAATCATGAAATTCTCCTTTATTAATCTGTGCATCTACAAAGTCTCTAAATTTTTGTCTATCTTTGTAAGCTATCGCAAACGTTTGTGAAACAGAATCGAAAGCATATGTGTTTATTATTATAGTCCTGTTCTCAGCGGTTTTAGAATTTGCCACGTTGCCGTTTTGTAAAATATAAATTGGTTTGGGTTTTAAACTTCTGGGTGTGGATACGGCTAGCCCTCTCCAATTCTCAATTTTTATCGGGTTATCTTGAAAAACTGACTGTGCCTCAAAATCGTTATTTTCGCACTTCAAGGGGTTAGGTTCCTGCCCGGGGGTGGAGGATAAACCTGCCCGGGGGTGGAGGATAAATTCGAAAGAGTTACCTCGCCCCCGGGCACTCGAGGCAGGGAGGAACAGGGGTGGGTTTTAGTCAGTAAGAGTCTGACACACCCTTCCGCTCCACCCTAGAGCGGAAGAAGTCATAGGATGATTTCCCACCCCCCAAAAAAAAAAAAAAAAAAAAGGGGTTAGGTTTTGGCCTTTTATTTTCTGTCCTTTGTGTTCGCACACTTTGTTGAGCTCGTTTGCTTGGATCTATTCTGTGCAAAACGTCACTGGAACTAAGTTTTACAGCTCCATTTATAAAACCATGGTGCTTTACTTAAAACTCGTCTAATCTCACGCGTTGGTTTTTTGTATCAAAGTTTTTAAATCTTTGAAATGATTTTCAACATATTTTGAGCTTGATTCATAGTGTTTAGCATTTTTGAAATGTTTTTTCATAACGCAACCCCACAGTGGAATTTTTTTCAGAAGTCGTTTTAATGTACTGTTCACAATTCCGATAAGAAATGTTCGTTTTTATTATTTGATGGTTCAACTAACTGCAGATACAATTTTTCGGTTTGTATTAAGTCATCATAAAAGTTTATTAAAGGTAAAGAAACATCTTTGTCATTTTCGTTGTGAAGTAGTTCGATTTTTGGTTGTATGTCATTTTCAGTATGAATATCATCAAAATTTTCGTGATTCGTGTAATTTACAATTTGGACCTTTAAGTTTTCAAAAGCTTTATTGCATTTGGGCTGCAAATCATTCAATTCCGCATTCTTGAACTCATGGAGCGATAACGTGATTATGTCTCTTAAAACTGTTTTAAGTTCTCCATAACAACGGAGCTGCTGAATATGTTTCAAGCTGCGAATGTAAAAGAACTTAACTTTTTCGGATGTTTTATTAAAACAGGATTGTTTATAAAGATTTTTAATAAAATGGGATTTGTCCATGCGAACATAACAGCGAGGTATTGCTGCGGTATTTCCTTCAAGCACATCAAAACACTGTTTTAAATAATCATTGAATTCGATTTTTAAAAATACTTTAGTTACCTATTGCTCCTAACAAGGCAGAACTGTCGTCACTAATTATTTCATCTGGCAAAACTTTTCCGATTTGCCACGTATTTAACCATGTGGATATCGTCTCCATTGTATGGGATTCGGAGGCCATGTAGCACATTGGTACACTGGTATCTAGACTGTAGGCAACTACTGCATATAAAAATAAATGCTCAGGAGTGCGATATTTTAATAAATCATTAGAAGGTGGTGGCTCAATTGGCTGAAATAAGGAGCCAGTAGCATCAACAGAAAGTATTTTCGACCTATTTTTTAAAGTTTCATTGTAATATTGGTTTTGTTCATTCGTCCAAAAATATGTGAAGAAGGGAACAAGACTGATTTTACGGATAAAATTATCGTAGGGAATGCAGTGCGCCATAGCATACAAAGATAGTATTGTAGTTTTGTCAAACTGTAGCGCACTTCTGGCTTCATGACGCAATTTTCTTAAATTGGGTAATTTAGGGAAAGTTGTTGGCTTTTTTGGATTATCTATAGTCATTACCTCGTTTGCCATCGTGTGTTGAACTTTTAAAGCTTTTTCGTATATTAACTTTTCTTTGATTCGGTTTACTCTATCAGAAGTAAGTCTGTTTTTAATTAGTGGGTCATGAGGAGCATTTTTGTTGTAATTATTTAATTTACAAGTAACCTTTACGCAATTTTTAGATGGGGGGGAGATATTCAATGACAGTAGCGCGTCACATTGGGTATACCTGCCAGTACATTTGATTTCATTAAAGTTAAGATCAGCAGGTACATAACTATTGCTGAAAGCAAATGTACACTCTATATTAGTTTAAAAAAATATTTGGTCTTGAATTTCGTTAGTCCACTTTTTTGGTAGGAGACGGTAAATTGAATTTTGGGGTACGATGTTCGAATAATTCTGCAAGGCTCAT
The DNA here is from genome assembly GCA_951329385.1 of Polia nebulosa. Taxonomy (NCBI): domain Eukaryota; kingdom Metazoa; phylum Arthropoda; class Insecta; order Lepidoptera; family Noctuidae; genus Polia; species Polia nebulosa. The sequence continues at coordinate 11,564,635 of OX589600.1, read as the reverse complement.
TTGAAATGTTATAATGTCTTCTTTTTCTTCAAATAGGTTTATACAATCATCGAAATCAAAAAAATATGTTTTATTTCTTCTAATACATATTTGTATGGCTTTAATAGCCATATTGTGATTAAATTTTTCACGCAATTCCTGCTGTATGTGAATATAAACATTATCGCTTTTAGGAGGAATTGCTGCTTGGTATTTGTCTTTATATTTACTAATTACTCCCTTTAAATATTCTTAAGAAAAAATTCCTTTTCGAGTTAACATTATTGTATAGTAAAATTGACAAAATTGTACGTATGTGACTAAAAGAATGGATCTAATACATATTTGTATGGCTTTAATAGCCATATTGTGATTAAATTTTTCACGCAATTCCTGCTGTATGTGAATATAAACATTATCGCTTTTAGGAGGAATTGCTGCTTGGTATTTGTCTTTATATTTACTAATTACTCCCTTTAAATATTCTTAAGAAAAAATTCCTTTTCGAGTTAACATTATTGTATAGTAAAATTGACAAAATTGTACGTATGTGACTAAAAGAATGGATGTGTTAAAAAAGAACAAAAAAAAAGTAACTTAAAAATAACTCTTGAGAGACTTGTGAAGCGGCTTATATTTCTCTACCGTAACTTTCTTAGGGCAGACTACCCGCCCGCTGGTGGGACGACATTTTGAAGGAGGGCCGGTATCATATTGGGTGAGGTTGGTGCAGGACCGTGGTGTGCTGAGAAGAGGCATATACCATATGAACTTTCTTGAAGGTCGGTATTACACTAAAAAATAATGAAAATATTTCTATTAGACTTTTTTATCTTCAGACAATTTAATTCGGCAGTATATATTTCTTGAAGGAACCACACGGGCAAAAAAATACTCGTGGTCCCTTCCAGGGACTAAAGTGGGTTCCAGACGGATGCAATCCAGTGTCCTAACAGAGGTGACCTTGCTTGTTGCCATTCATGTAGACTGCAGATGTAAGTAATCCAAATTCCAAACAAAATCCGCGGATGGAAACCAAGGTCACCTCTGTTGGGACGCTGGATTACATCCGTCTGAAACACGCTTTAGGGACCTTGATTTATGTACGTTCAGCCTTCAGCGTTTAAAATGACGAGATAGGTTTTGTACTTGGCCCAAACCAAGGGAAGTTATTGTAATTGGCCCAAAACTCGAAATTGAAATTTTGATAATACGAGTATCTTTACGTTTCAAAGTTTCCTGAATCTATTTACACTATTTTTATAGGATGTAAGTTTGTGTATTGTATATCCGTGGATATAAAATTCTGTGCCCATTTTTTACCAGAAGTAGGTACTCTAGCAATTAATTTTTTTTTTTTTTTTTTTTTTTTTTTTTTTTTTTTTTTTTTTTTTGTTGAAAATACAGTTGTGATAAAACTTAGCCCTGAATAAATAGATATATTCAGCCTGATCGGTCCGCCAGAACTTTTTTAGATACATATGTATATTCTATAGAACAACAAAACTATTACTTACATCATCATCTAGATAAACAATGGCAAGTTTATGCAACTTGCCAATAGGCAAAATGTCACCCCTCCCTGCTTGGTTTATATTATTGTTGTTATAGCTGCCATAGAACATTCTGTAAAAAGCAAATCAAGTATTTAGCTATTTCGGCTAAAAAGACCCCTGTGACTGTGACATGTTGAGTGTTGACAGATTGTGGTCGAGTCTTAAGCCCTCTGCACACAGCGCGCGGGGCGCGGCGGGACCGGACGGCGGCTGAGCACTCAAAGGCAGGAAGGAACAGGGGTGGGTTTTAGTCAGTAAGAGTCTGACACGCCCTCCCGCTCCGCCCAGAGCGGGAGAAGTCATAGGATGATTTCCCACCCCACAAAAAAAAAAAAAAAAAAAAATAAAAAAAAAATAAAAAAAAATAAAAAAAAAAAAGAAGGCTTCTCAACTGCTTTGCAGTAGTGCTTGAAGAAGTTGGTTGACCCTCTCCAATTCCCACGTTGTAAAATCTCATCCAAAGGAGTGTCCCTTGCGTAATCGTATGACGCAACCGCCGCCCTAATTGAACCCGGGGAACAATTGACTCCTATATCATTGAAAGTAGTTTTTAGCCACCCCGCAATTACTGCCCTGGAAGCAGCTTTCACCTTTCCTCTTGTAGTTATAAAGAGATTGAGTAAGCCATCTTGAGATTTACGTCTGACAGACGTGACCTCAATAAGACTCCTAACCCAGCTTACTAAATCAAAAGTCCTGTTATCTGATTTATGTAACAACCATCCTGATTGGCGACCTCTTGTGCCATCTGTTTTAGAGCCGAACATTGGCCAAAATGTTACCGATTTCTCTGAAATAATACAATTCTCTGCAGAAATACTTAAAAGAGTTAGATCATGAATTCTTCTTCCTGAAGCTAACAACAGTAACAAGGCCACATGACGCGATACTTGAAAGATACTGTCTCTATCAGGTGGATGAGCCTCTAACCAGGCTAAGAGGTCTTGAATATTCCATATTTTGGACTTAGGACTTATGGAGGCCTGCTTTCGTAAATTAATTGCCTTCAGCATTGATGTAACTAGTGGATGTGCAGATAAGTTTTTAACTTGCTCGGGATCCGATAGAGTGACTATTACCGACTTATGTACTAAAATGGTTGCGTATGCAAATTTTTTAATTCTGAATAAAAAACTCAGGTATGAAGCAAGTTCCTGTGGACGAGGCCGGTCAGGTTTTGCCCCTTGTTGTTTACACCACGAAGTCCACTGCTTCCATGATGAACTGTAGGTTTTCCACGTTGAGTCTCGCCACGCGGATCGGAGTAGAGCAATATCTTCCAACTGAAGTCCTGTAGTTAGTTGACTCCACCCCGTACCCTCCAAACCTCTAAAGATAGACCTTTCATTCCCGGAGGGGGCTGATTGGTCGACAGATCTATCAAATGCCGGTCCAGGTTCCAAATTTGAAACGGTGCTCCAACCGACCTCCTCTTCAGGTCTCCTCTCCAAAACACGTTTTTCCATCGTGGTACAACTATTAGAAAGGTTCCCGAGGCTTGATCCAAGTGCTGTAGAACCTTGGGAATAAGAGGTGGAGGTGGAAAAATCCAAGCCAACTGGAACTGCCACACCCTGCTGAAGGCGTTCACAAATAACGCTTGATGGTCTTTGGCATCTATTGATACATAATGAGGGACTACTTTGGACCGATTTGTCGCAAACAGATCTATAAGAGGTGTGCCCATTCTCTGAAATATGACTGTCGTAATCTCGTTGCTGAGATGCCAGTCTGGGAGATCCTTTCCTCGAGAGAGCGAGTCTGCTAATGTGTTGTACTGGCCTGGGATGTAAAAGGGGAGCAGGTCTATTTTCAGACGGTGGGAGAAGCAATTCTCTTGTCGAATCCAGCAGTATCAATGATCTTGTTCCACCTTGATTTTTTATATACGCCACAATTGTACGGTTGTCGGACTGGACCATAACCGACTGTCCCTTTAACACATCTGGAAATTTGACCAGTGCCATTAAAACTGCATACAGTTCTTTTCGATTTATATGCCAATTTAGTTGATCCTTGGCCCATTGCTGTGAGACGTGGTGATTCCCTACCTGAACTCCCCAACCTATGTTGGAAGCGTCCGTCGTGACAAATAGTTTTGGTTCGGGAATGAAAATTCTTCCCGGTCGAGATAGGTTTTCCACCCACCAGAGTAAATCGTTCATTGCCGCCCCTGGCAGCAAGAACATCCTCTTGGGATTTTCATCAAGGAAACAGTTCATCCAATGACTTCTCCCGCTCTGGGCGGAGCGAGAAGCGTGTCAGACTTTTACTGACTAAAAGGACCTGTGTCACCTGTGTCCTTCAGTTGCCTTTTGCGTTCTAGGACTACGGGGTTCCTTTTCAGAAATTCTCCGCGGTCCTAGTCAGCGGACATCGGCCCTGCTGGGCCCCTACGGTTTGCCGACATCTCTTTGAGGAGCGCGTGGATCACTACGCGCTGTTGACGGTTGGGCTTGGTCCGGTCAATTACCGTATGGCCGGGCGGCTTTGAACCGAAAAGAACTAAATGCCTCTAAAAATAAAAAAAGTATATATAGATAACTAATGCCCCTTATGTTGTGTCAGCTTTTTATGTCTGACGTTTTGAATCACAACTTTTAAGCAAAGTTTCTTGTTTCGCAATATGATGGAATCTTATATTTATGTACTTACTAATCACAGACCTAATTAAACTTGTTTGGTGCTTTATGCCATACACGTTATGTTCATCTTCTAAATTTGCAAATATACCCTTATTACCAATAAATCTTTTCAGAATTTGTGATAGTACGTAATTATGCTGGTTTATTAAGGTTATAGTTATTCCTTCTTTAACAATTTTTCTTATCACCAACTCACACGTACAACATATGTTATATGTATCACAAGAAGGAAAACTTAAACCACCTTTATCTCTCAATGTTATTAATTTATGAAAGTCATATTTTTCTGAAGACAGAAGTCGGGACATACACGGTTCGCATTTGATTTTTTTTGATAGGTAATGAGCAACCCCACCAGCTATATAACCGATTACATACTTCCGAAAATCATTTATATCTGGTACATATAAATAGCTGGCCAAATTTCCATTGCGTTTTCAATTGGCTTAAGGAAATTGAGAGTAGGGTCTTCATAATGCTCTTCATGGCGGTAAGATGCTGAAGTGGCATTGATAATTTGTATGGCGGAAGAGCAATTCAGTATGGCTATGTTCTCCAGTGGCACACAATTACCTGTTAAGCACTTTAATTCAAGGTGTGTTAATAATTTCCTGTATATACCCTTGAATTGCTTGACATTAGGGTTATCATTGTGGCCACCATGCATCCTGATTGACCCAAAAAAAAAATTCTAGGTGATCCTGACTCATTTTGTAAGTGGGTAAAAAAATCAATCGATTTTCATTTTCGATCAAATATTGAACCAAATGTTTAATGCTTTCAATGTTTATTAAAATACCCAAAAATCCAGATTTGCATTTTGTTTCAATTATTGGCTTGTAAAATCGAGTAAATAACACCGTTTTTTTACCATCTTTCGTGACATTTTGTTTTGTACATATTTTCAATTTAAGATCTATAATATATTTTTTTAAGTCATCGAGGAAAGTGAATATATCATCTTTATTTCTGATATTAATTGGTTTTTTTTATCCATATTCTCTCATGCCTCTGGAATTGTAAATATCAAAGTAATCATTCATTAGTTGTATAAACTGTTCGGTAGGCTTAGATTGCTTAAATTGATTGAGATTTAGGTCTTCTCTGCATATTTTCAAAGCGGTTGCAACAACTCAATAATTGTGTGGCTAATTTTACTTTCATTATTTGGTTTTTGTATTCAATATGTTTCTTTGATAATTTGTTAGCTAAATGAAGCCCTTCGCTGTTTTGCAATGTATTGAGTTCAGTCAAGTAATCCCATTTTATAATATCGCCGTTTATATCCAAGAATTGTTTATTGGTTTGCAGTTGGTTTCTGACCAATTTAATTACATGACACGGGTCTAGGAAACAGGCTACTTCCGTATCATTTGATGGATGTTTAAATGTGGTCTTCATTAATGATACATCTTTAACATTACAATCCAGTAATTCCATGGCTGCAAAATTTGTTGCATGCCCGTCAAAAGTTATTGACACCCTGACTGCTATGCCGGAGGTCGTGGGTTCGATTCCCACCCAGGACAAATGTTTGTGTAATGAGCAAGATCATTTGTTCTGTGTCTGGGTGTAATTTATCTATAATATTTATGTATTTAGAAATATATAAGTATGTTTATCAGTTGTCTAGTACCCATAACACAAGCTCTGCTTAGCTTGGGACTAGATGGCGTTGTGTGATAGTTGTGGAATATTATTATTATTCCGTTTATTTATTTTTCTATACATATTATTTACATTTTTAAATATTTAAATATAAAGGATAAAAAAAAACATTTAAAAATATAAAAAATAGTAGCCCACCGGTATCGGGAACAGGGTCCAAGCTACCGGCGGTCAGGGCTCCAGAGAGAGAAACCGCCTGACAATGCGAGCCGTGTCCAGAAGTACTGCTTTCTGAATCAAGCCCTTGATCCAGCCGCCTAACGAGAGCCTCCTGAGGTGTTGGTCGAGGCTCGTGGCTATTAAGCCATTGGCTGACACGACTATCGGTACAATGATCGCTGAGTCCACATCCCACATGTCGACAACCTCGCGAGCCAAGTCAATATACTTGATTTGTTTATCTTTCTCGGTTTTCACGAGGTTCTCGTCATGTGGGACGGTAATGTCAACAATCATTGCACGCCTCTCGATTCGGTCCACCACCACTATATCAGGCTTATTGGCTACAATAGTCCTGTCAGTGATGATGGACCGATCCCAGTACAATGAGATATGACCATTATCGAGAACTGGGTCGGGCGCATATCTGTAGTACGGCACTTCCGATTCCACAAGAGAGTACTTCAGAGCAAGTTGCTGATGGATAATCCTGGCTACAAGGTTGTGCCTATGCAAGTACTCACCGTTAGCTAGACGAGAACAACCAGAGATTATGTGGCGGATTGATTCTCCCGGACGATGACATGCCCGACATATGTCAACCGTGCCGTCCTTCACAATAAATCTCCGGTAATTTTTCGTCATGATAACTTCATCCATAATTGCACAGACAAAACCTTCGGTTTCCCCAAAGAGGTCACCGACACGCAGCCAGGCTACGGACGCTAACTGGTCTACATCGGGCCCATGTAGTGCCCGGAAAAAGCGTCCGTGAAGTTCCTTACTCTGCCATACTTCTCTGCGATCGTTAGTGTCAAGCACTAGAGGTTTGCGCCAGTTCTCGTTAGCCAAGGAGAGTGGAGTAAGGCCCTTGTCCACTGCCACTACATCTCGATGCATACCCACGTCAGCAGCTAGGAAATATTCCCTTAGACTGCATACCTCGCGGTTGTTAAGGGTCTTAGCATTTAAAAAGCCTTGGCCTCCACACTTCCGCGGGATATACAGTCTCATCACCGACGAACGTGGGTGATGCATTCGAAATGCAGTCAGCAGTGTACGGACACGCCTATCCAGGGCGTCAAGTTCTGTTTGAGTTCATTTGAGTACGCCGAAAGAGTACATCAATACCGGCATGACCCAACCGTTGAAGGCGCGCACCTTGTTTCCGCCCGATAGAAGGCTATTAAATACCTTCTTCAGGCGGCCAAAGAAGCGCTCCTTCAACGATTGCTTCATGTCAGTAACATTGATACCTAACGCTTCCGACATACCCAAATACTTATAGGTTTCGGTTGGAGAGAGGGATCTCAGGTTTATGGAATCCGAGAGTTGAGTACCCACGGATTCCACAATCTCCCCTCGCTTTACATGCATGACCGCACATTTGTCTACACCAAACTCCATCCTGATGGCACTACTAAAGGTTTTAGTTACCTTCAGTAGCTCCATCAGTTGCAGATTGCTGGGGGCAAAAAGTTTCAAGTCATCCATGTAAAGGAGGTGAGATATAACCTGACCACCTCTCTTCAACCGATAGCCTAGCCCTGAATTCTCCAGCAGTGTGCTTAGAGGATTCAAAGCTAGGCAAAACCAAAGCGGACTCAAACTGTTATATTATTATTCCATTTATTTTATAGTTTAAACATACAATTTACATTTTTAAATATTAAAATATCAAAATATAAAAACATTTAAAAATATAAAAAATAGTATCCCACCGGTATCGGGATAGGGTCCAAGCTACCGGTGGTCAGGGCTCCTGAGAGAGGAACCTCCTAACTATGCGCGCCGTGTCCAGGAGTACTGCCTTCTGGATCAAGCCCTTGATCCAGCTGCCCAACGAGAGCCTCCTTAGGTGTTCGTCGAGGCTCTTGGCTATTAAGCCATTGGCCGTCACGACTATCGGCACAATGACTGCTGTATCCACCTCCCACATGTCGACAACCTCGCGAGCCAGATCAAGATACTTTGTTTTTTTTATCTTTCTCAGCCTTCACGAGGTTCTCGTCATGAGGGACAGCTATATCAACAATCATTGTGCGACGCTCTTGTCGATCTATCACCACTATGTCAGGCTTATTGGCAACAATAGTCCTATCAGTGATGATAGATCGATCCCAATACAACGTGATATTGCCATTTTCGAGAACTGGGTCGGGCTCATACCTATAGTACGGTACTTCAGATTCCACAAGATTGTATTTAAGAGCAAGTTGCTGATGGATAATCCTGGCTACAAGGTTGTGTCTATGCAAATAGTCTCCGTTAGCTAGACGAGAACAACCAGAAATAATGTGTCGGATTGATTCCCCGGGTCGGTGGCATGCCCGACAGATGTCAACCGTACCGTCCTTCACAATATATTTCCGGTAGTTATTCGTCATCATAACTTCGTCCATAATCGCACAGACAAAACCTTCGGTTTCCCCGAATAGGTCACCAAAGCGCAGCCAGGATACGGACGCTAAGAGATCTACATCGGGTCCATGTAGGACCCGGTAAAAGCGTCCGTGAAGCTCCTTGCTCTGCCATACTTCCCTGCGGTCATTAGTATCCAGTACTTTAAGTTTGCGCCAGTTCTCGTTTGCCAAGGAGAGCGGGGTGAGGCCCTTGTCCACAGCGACCACATCTCGATGCATACCCACGTCGGTTTCTAGGAAATATTCCCTAAGGCTGCATACCTCGCGGTTGTGTAGGGTCTTAGCATTTAAGAAGCCACGACCCCCACATTTCCGCGGGATATACAGCCTCATCACCGATGATCGTGGGTGATGCATCCGATTTGCGGTCAGCAGTGTGCGGACCCTCCTATCCAGGGCGTCAAGTTCCGTCTGAGTCCATTTGAGTATGCCGAAAGAGTACATCAATACCGGCATGACCCAACCGTTGAAGGCGCGCACCTTGTTCCCGCCTGATAGAAGACTATTTAGTACTTTATTCAGGCGGCCAAAGAAGCGCTCCCCCAACGACTGTTTCACGTCAGCAGCATTGATGCCTAACGCTTCCGACATACCCAAATACTTGTAGGTTTCAGTTGAGCAGAGGGATCTAAGGTGTATGGAATCCGAGAGTTGAGTTCCCACGGATTCCATAATCTCCCCTCGCTTTACATGCATGACTGCACATTTGTCCACACCAAATTCCATCCTGATGGCGCTACTGAAGGTTTCTGTTACCTTCAGTAGCTTCATCAGTTGCAAGTTGTTGGGGGCAAAGAGTTTCAGATCATCCATGTAAAGGAGGTGTGATATGACCTGACCACCTCTTCTCAACCGATAGCCTTGTCCCGAACCCTCCAGTAGTGTACTGAGAGGGTTGAGGGCTAGACAAAACCACAGTGGACTCAGACTGTCGCCCTGGAATATGCCACGCTCGATCCTTATAGGTTCGCTGTTCTCCTGTATCTGCCGACATCCTGGATAGTGAAGGACTGTACTCCACTGCCCCATACACGACATCAGGAAGGTGCGCAGAGTTGCATCAACTTTGTACAACTCCAGCACCCTCATGAGCCATGTATGTGGCACTGAGTCATAGGCCTTCTTGTAATCTATCCAACATGTCGACAGATCTCTTCGAGAACGACGAACCTGTTGGCTAATGGCAATATCGATGAGGAGCAGCTCCTTAGTACCGCGGGACCCATTCCTACATCCATTCTGGGAAGCTGACATGACACGATTTTTATCAATATGGATGTTAATTTTAGCTCTCAGAATGGATGTAAGAACTTTATAGACCGTCGGTAAACACGTGATCGGTCTATAATTCTTAGGTTCCGCAGTACTACCTGATTTATGGAGCAGGTGGGTTATTCCTGTCGTAAGAAACTGGGGCAGCGACCCTGACTCTAAGGCAGACTGGAACTGAGCTGCCAAGCGAGCGTGCGACCTTTGGAACCATTTAATCCAGAAATTGTGCAGCCCGTCCGGCCCTGGAGATTTCCAGTTAGGCAACGGACGGACTGCACGAGCTACATCTTGGGGGCTGATGGTAATTGCCCCCATTTCTGGTATAAGGTCGCACACACGCTCGACCTCTCGAGTCCAATCACCCTCGGTGTGCCTGACAGGCACCGACCAGATGCTGCGCCAGAATGAACTCATAGCGTCATCATCCGGTAAATGCTTATCAGACACACCTTGGTCCGGTCGCTCCCAAGCCCTATAAACCCACCTTTCGTTGCTTTGGAAAGTGCGATTCTGAGTGTACCGCTCCACTCGCCGCTTGTACCGACGAATACGATTTGCCCATGCATAGACCTTCTGCTTCAGGAAGTCAATACGCTCTGTGACGCGAGTCAGATAATCTCGGGAACTAATATCAGTCCCCGAGAACGCCCGCCTCACGAAACGCATCACCCTAGGGCGAGTGTTGCCCTCCCTGAAGCAGATAAGCTTGCCGATGAGTGCTCTAGCCTCACCGATACGACGCTCAATTCTACACTGCCAAGCTGGTATAGCAGGTCGTGTAGCTCTGTCACAATTGGTGAACTTGACGTGAGCTACACGACATGCCTATTATTATTATTATTATTATTTTGATTAAATTTGCTTTTTGTGTTCCAGTGAGACTATTAGTTAAAAAATAACCTAACGGGATTTTCCATCGCTGATTTATGGCTACTATTAGGAACACAAAAGCTTGAGATGCTAATGCAACAGAATTTGAAGTTGTACCAATCCCCATGTCTACTAGCCCATGATATTTTTTTCCGTCCCATATCTTTTGCTGTCTTAAAGCCATCTCATCAAAAACAAGGGCACATATAGGACGGTATTCTGAAGCTTCAGCCTTTTGTTTTACTGCTGAAAGAGCTTCTTCTGTAAAACCAGGTTCACCGTTAATATGGGCGTACCATTTCGCTAATGTTTTAGTGTGTGGTAGACAAGTTCGGAAGGTTTGTCGCACGTATTCATAAGCTTTTGGTGAATAAAAGTTTAGTGTGAGACAAAATTTTTTCATTGCTGAGGAATATTTGAGTTTTTTCTTTCCTTTATTCTTTTTGTTTATGTTATGACATATTTCTGCTGCAACAATGTTTTCACCGAGCATATTGAATACATCAGTGTCTATATAATTTTTATCTTTTATATCTTTTAGAACTGTTTTTAGTGACGCGTTTTTCTTTTTAAGGCGTTTAATTTTCTGATTTAGTGTTTTGATTTTGCGTGTATGAATTTGATAACATAATTTATACTTTCTAGCTTGTTGTCTTAGTTTATTTTTTTTGGGAGTGTCAAATATTGACTCTAGTTCGGAATCACGGATTTCAGGTTGATGGTTTGAGACATCTTCTTTATCTGATATATCGCCAGCTTTTCCAGCCGCGTCAACTTCCTCATCAATATTACAGAGCTGCAAAAAAAAAAATTAAGCAGGAATTTATATGTTGTTAATTATTTTAGAAATGAAAACTTCCCTTCATACTTTTACTCACAGGCTTAGGACTGTCAGCTTTTGCAAAATTATTGTTTAAAGTCAAAATACATACAATTAGACACACAAAAGCTGGCGTATTTAGAAGTTTTCAATTCATTTTATATACATGATAATCATTGATTGTATTTACAAATCTTTTAGGAATTATTTACATAGTACAGGTAGACTATTTACACTTTTTTTTTTATATTTTTTGTTTTTTTTTTATTATATATTTTTTTTATATTTTTTTGTTATTTTTGTGTAATGATTTTGTGTTTGAGTGTATTTACAATTTTGTACATTTTATTTAGTTTTTAAATTCTGTTGTAAGAACAACAGCTGTTAGACTTTTCGAACACCAAGACGGGTTCGTCTATCAGTCAAAATGTTACCCGCTACTGAAAATAATCTTTCGCATGGTACACTTATTGCCAGAGCATTGAGTTTCTTGCGCGCAAGTATTGCCAAGTGCGGGTACGAATTTTGGTTCTGTTTCCACCACTCCAGAAGCATTTGAGTTTTTGGAAGTATTTTGTCATCTATATACCTCTGAACTTCCACCACTGCTCTTGAATATGCGGTGCCGCTTGGCCTGATGTTATGCATCATTTTATAATAATGGGTCCAAACAGATTGCTCATTTATAGCATTTGGGGTCTCTTCAACCTCGGTAAATTCATTTTGTTCTGTAATTATAGAGGTGACTAATCCAATTACGTATCTTTTAGTGGATTCTGCTGTCGTATCATTTTCAAAGTATAGTTTATACCTCGGATCGAGGAACATGCACGTTGTGAACGTGCGGCTATTTTCTAGAGAAGAAAATCTTGAACTCAGACCACTTAAAATATCCATCCTGACCATTTCAATTTCATCAGGTAATGTTTCGCCGCCATCTAAACCTAAGGCCACTAATGCTGATTTCAGTGCAATTGTTACTGGAATAACTGAACTGCCAGTTACATACTTATCGCCGCTCATTTCCTTTGTAACTTCTTCACAGGGCTTTAAAATGAGAACGAGTTTCTCAATAAGGGTCCAATCGTGCGCAGATAATACCAGAATATTTATATTTAAATTTGAGAGTGCACTGTTCAGTTCCTCCTTGAGTTCTATCAATCGCTCCAACATATAGAAAGTAGAATTCCATCTAGTTGGGACTTCTTGAAGAGGCCTTTTAATGGGTTTTCCGGCCTGTTCCAAATAACGTTTAAGCTTTTCCCAAGCAACTGTACTTTTTTTAAAATGTGCCACGATGGTTTTTGCTTTCTGGATTATGTTCTTGATAGTTTCGTTTTCTAAAGCTTTGCATACTATCAAATTCAAGCAATGTGCGTAACAATTAAAATGTTTGCAACCTAAGCATCTTTCAATTGCACACTTAATGTTACACCCATTGTCAGACACAGCAAGAAGTATATTATTTTCGATATTCCACTCCCGCGCAATCCTCGATAACTCTTCAGCGAGAGACGTAGCAGTGTGTGAAAGCCCGTTCAATGCACAACATTCTAATAGAACAGATTGTAACTTCATTGTTCTATCTATGAAATGCCCCGTAAGCGCTAGGAACCAATCACCATTTCGAGATGTCCACATATCCGTTGAGAGACATATTGACACCATCTCTGACCTTAGCAACTCCTTAACTTCAGTCTTAGTAACTTCGTAAAGTAATGGAAGCATACTATTCGCAAAATATTTTCGCGCTGGCAAGGTATAATTTGGAAATGCAAATGACATCAGCTCACGAAAACCTCTATCCTCAACTATGGAAAACGGTTGCAGATCGTATATGAACAGATTCATTATGTGACGATCTATATCTTTTTTTATTTTGGAACAGTCTCTACGTACATAAGATGTCATTGTGTTTCTGACAGCTGGCACTATACCTGCATAGGTACCAGCACCACACCTGGATGTAGAGCTAGTGATATTAATGTTCCGTGATGTAGATGCGATAGCTTGCAGCTGTGAATTGCTGGTGGAAGCACTCGTACCCGTAGGCTGCTGCTCTCCAATAACACCAGTACCAGCAATTTCAGCCTGTGTCACTACTGCTGCCGCCGCTGCCACCACAGCGGCCGAAGTGTCTTGCCTGGATACCATTTGTACGGTGCTTCCTCTTCATGTGCTTCGTTAAATTGGAAACGGAAGATTTATATGAAATGTCCTATTTGCAAATTTTGCACGTGGCTTTGTCGTTGCCCTTATCGTCAAAATAGTCCCATGCAATACTTCGTTTTGAAACCATGTTAATACAACCACCAATCACACAATGTTAATGATAACTCCTTTGTACTTAAGTTTATAAATAGGTAGGTACACAACTTAAATGAATTAACCACTCTTTTTATCCAAATTATCCCTGTATGTAACCACCACCATTCATGAAAGAAAGAAAAACTGTTTATTCACGCAATGTTCATGCACTGTTAACTCCCTTAAGTTCCACCATTCATAATAATAATTTAATGTTAGTCTCGCTGTATCCTAAACAAACACTTAAAAACTTTTAATAATAAGTACCTACAAAAAAATGCCAGTTCGCGCGCGCGGTCGCAACCAACTGTTGACAAGTTTAACTAAACATAAAGTCATAAACAACGGCCAGGTATTATGGTGCTCCCACATTGCCGTTATAAAATGTTTGTAAACATTTTATAACACCACAACATTTACTAACAAATGTTAACAATTGTTGCACTTTGTTAGAAACTGTTACATTTTATAAGTGCTCCTACATTGATGGAAAATGTTTAAACATTTTATAACATCTAGTATTGGCTCGCAGTTTGGTTTCGCCTTCTGAGGGCCGAGGACGTCTACACGAAAATGGAAGAAGATTTGCTCATTGGAATAGCTTTTATTTTTTGTTTAAAAAAGAAGAAAAAGCGCTCTTATTGGATGCGCCAAACGCTAAAAGCTAGAGGAAAATATAGTGCCACAGACTATCTCAAGGATTTGGGTATTGACGGTTGCTTAAAAGATTTTATAAGAATGAACAGTTCCGAATTTGAATATCTACAAAATTTAATTGGGGCAAAAATAGGCAAACGAGACACTACATTTAGAAAATCTGTAAGTGTGACGGAAAGACTTGCGGTAACGTTAAGATTTTTGGCAACTGGTAGCAGTTATAAAAGTCTTGGAAATGTGTTCAAGTTGTCAGACCAAGTGATATCTATTATCGTACCAGAAGTGTGCGAGGCTCTCAATGAGGTTTTAAAGGAATACATACAGGTAAGTCAAACAACATTTTTAATTATTTTTTTATTTACTTTTAATATGATCTAATCTAATCATACTTTAGGTAGGTACCTACCTTACCTTACTAATAATTTTTTTAATAATTAACAAACCAAACATGTATTTTTTAATTTTTGATTGATTCCAACAAATCGTTTAATGATTGGGTCGAATCTTGGCTTGATTCCGATAAATTAGACGGACTCTGTGTTCTTGCGCTGGTACGAGTATGTGTCCTGGAGTTATCCGAAGAACTGGTTTCAAATGAAGCCGAGGGACTCGGTGCGGTGTAGTATCCTCTCGAGCTACAGTCAGCATTATTTTCCGAAAAAGTGGATAGATTTGGTTCAGAGTTGTATCCCCAGGAACTACTAGCGGTTGGGTCTGTAAAGGTTGTTGGAAAATCATATTGTCCCATTGTCGCATTGTACAAAATATTGTTAATGTGATGTTGAGCAGTATTCTTAGCATGACTGTTTTTTATTTGTTTCAGTTTCATCGAGACATACTCTCCAAATGCGTCATTTTCATCCCTGCTTTTTCTAGATTCGTACATTCTTTGTAAAATATTTACAGCTTCTTGTTGTGTTGGATCTTGTTCTACTTCAGGCCGTCTTCTTTTCCGAAATGGTTTTGGGGTGGCGAAAGGCGTGCCCGTAGTTTCATTTACAGTGACAGTATTTCCTGTTTTGTTCAAACTGAGAGTGTTTTCTGAAGCAATTCTGTTTTCTTCGTTACCCTGAAAGAATAGAATTAAACGATAATTTCAAGTTATAGGCGCGTCAAATTAGCTAAAATTGTAAAAAAATCTATAACCGCGATTTTCTTTTTCTATTACTTAACAACCCTTAACTGAAATCATATTTTTTTATAGTGTATTCTATTAATATTTCATACTTAATAAAAATATCCAATAAAATTTGTTAGAATAACGAGTTATAAATTTATTTTTCGCGCCTATTTCTTAATCTTCTATTTTTGTTCCAGATACCAACAACACCTCAAGAGTGGCTACACGTGGCAAATTCATTTGAAGAAAAATGGAATTTCCCAAATTGCTTAGGAAGTATCGATGGAAAGCACGTAGCCATACAAAAGCCAATTGATAGCGGCAGTGAATATTACAACTATAAAGGATTTTACAGCGTTGTACTTTTAGCGATAGTGGACGCAGAATACAACTTTCTGTACGTGAATATTGGCTGCCAAGGACGCATAAGTGATGGCGGAGTTTTCGCAAACACAAAATTTCGAAATAAAATTAACGACAATAGTTTGAAAATACCCAGTGACAGCTCACTACCAGGCAGAAACAAACCTGTTCCTTATGTGTTCGTAACAGATGATGCGTTCCCTTTAGAAAAACACTTATTAAAACCTTTTCCAGGACCACAGGATAGCAATTCTAAGGAAAGAATCTTCAGTTATAGACTGAGTCGTGCGAGGAGAACAGTAGAGAACGCATTTGGGATTTTGTCAGCCAGATTTAGAGTTTTACGAACTACAATATTATTAGATCCAGAAAAAACTACTACTTTAATTATGACATGCGTGCTACTGCATAATTTTATAAGAAAAACTGAATCGAGCATGATTTACGCTCCATCTCAATACTATGATGGAGATGACATAGTAACTGGTACACGTATCGATGGACAATGGAGATTAGAACAGCAGCAATTAACACCACTTGAAGCATGTGAATCCCTGACAGATGATGGGAAAGAAATAAGAAAAGAATTCGCAGAATATTTTTCAAATGAAGGGTTTTTGGACTGGGCATCTAAATATTATTAAAAGACGTTAAAATAAAACTCACCTGCAACCCTCCATCGACAGTTAAACTTGGAATATTTTTGCCTTTAAGGAACATGAGTTTTTTAAATGCAAACCATTTACTTGACTCATTAGCTCCTGCACCAAATTTATTAGATTTACATTCTCGGTTAAATTGACCTACGAGTGATCGAATCTTTTTTTCAATTACTTTTTTATCCATATTAAATTCACTGGCAATTTCCATCCAAGCATCGTGTTTTTTATTTCGGTCTTTGTAGCTCTCTGACATCGTGTTCCATAGTACTTCTCTTGCTTGAAACATTTCAATCAGTTTGTAAACATCATCGTTATTCCAATTACCGGACATATTTTATTGCTTGGCGCACGCGCAACCACTAATACACACGCACAGCGATGCACGCTGACACAAAGGGACTGACAAGCGAGACACCACGCGCAGCGACCTGCGTACTCTAACCCCCACCGCACCGCACCGCCTATCCCGCCATCACCCTTATAAAATGTTTACAAACAAAAGATAACACATGTTTTATTTTGTTATAATTTGTTTTGTTATAAAATGTTTACTAACATTACTAAACATTTTCTAACATGAAAATTTATTTGTGATTAAATGTTTGCTAACAAATGTTTACTAACGTTATTAAACATTTTCTAACGGCAATGTGGGAGCACCTTTAGGTACTCTTCTTGAACTCGCGTCTCCGATCGCGATTTGCAAAGGATTCAAAAAATAGTCTTAACTGTTAAGTTATACGCTCGATTTTCGGTCGCTACGGAGTCGACTTGTCAAAAACTCTAAATACTCGAAACGTATTTTGCAAAGCATTCAAAAAACAGTCTTAACTGTCGAATTATATGGTCTGTTTTCGGTTGGCATCGGCATCCAACGCACTCACACACGTTTACAGACAGTGTCTCCGATTGCATCCGCGTCCGCGTCTCAGTCTCCGCGTCCGCGAGTGCCAGGAGTCGCGAGTGCCGCGAGTTTGTGTGCGTCTTCACGTCTCGCCATACTTCTAAATACTCGATACGCGTTTGTACGCCGATAAGAGACTAAGTCTCGAGACGCCTTGGGTGAAACTTGGTCTTAAAACCTGGTGCCGTATATACGTCTCATCTCTAATACCTAGTCCAAATTCAAAGGCTTTGGAACTTGTCTGTAATTTTAGAGTCAGATTATTAAAATCTTTAGATGTGGCTCCACAAATATAACACTTACTCGTGGATTTAGTATCAGTTGCAGCATTGCACACCTTCCCATCGACCATTGTCATCTGAAATATCTGTTCAAAAATAAATTTGCTCCCATTCAATATAACTTCTGTAAGCATCAACTTTCTAATAGCATCTTCAACATAACTTATTTCCTCCTTTGTTACATCCACAGATTCTTTAACAAACCGAAACCGTATTGGCCTACAATATCTAGGGGATGATGGTGTAGGGTTTTGCCATATATTTTTTTTTCCTTCTTTTCCACAAGTTATTCTAAGAGGAACAAAAGAGCTCAGAAACATATTGGAGTCTGTGTCTGTGGCATCTATGAATCTTTGTAGACGACTTTGTTGACGTATGTGCGTCGGCCATGTTGTCCGGCTACTAGTGGCTCCCCGCGCGTCTGGTTACGAGCGGCGTGGCTTTGTTAGTGTGAGTGCTTGAGTGGTGGGGCGTTTTGTCACTTGGGGCGTAATAACCAAGTTTTACCCTATTCTTAGTATCGAGTATTTGGATTTTTAATATTTCATATATTTTGCTTCCTGTAAATAAATCACAAGTTAATGCAATGAAAATAATATTTAAAAAGTATATCACAAGGGTTACATTTGTTACATAACTTTTAATATAAGTAAAAAGTATACGAGTAAATAATATGTGAGTAGAAAAAAGGTATTCCAATAATATTATTTTATTCCATTAAATAATATTATTTGAATACAGAACAGACTGCATCCCCTTAAATTCAGCTTTTGCTGCAGATACAAAATTATTAGTAGCACGCCAAGTCGCTGAATTGGAATATACAGAGGCCCTATAGGTGAGGAGAGCTTGCTTCCATCGATCCTTTCCGAATTTTTCAGCGTCCCTATTATTATATTTATTTATATCGAACACACGTGATTCATATTTTTGTTAGTAACACTTACCTAGCTAACACTACACGTAACTAGGTTAGTAACATTTCTTAACAATAATCAAAATAAAAACTAATTCATAAACCTGTAGCAATGTTCGGTTCCCGATGCACCAGACCTGCAGCTGTGCATACGGGTCCAGTGCCCCAGGAACGGGCAATCAGGCTTGTTCACTATCACCTTTAAAATATATGCTATGTTTATAAATACGGAGCTCGATATAATAATCACTGCTCCGTGTTAGATCCTGTTGGTAGGAGTTTCCAGAAGCTGTTCTTCTGGACAGGGACGATCGCAGTGCAGTTGCCCTCACCGGTTTAAGATCTCCCTCTTCCTCCTGTAAACATTGTTATAAAATAACATTAAATAAACAAAGGAGAAACTCAAACTCCATAGAAACTTGGGCCTGGTGTTACAGGGCTGGAATTTGGTCATAAATTAGAGCATACATGAAAGTTTCACGAGCCCAATTTTCACGTCTGTCAGCAATGGCCAAATTACTAAAATCAGACAGTGGTGCCGATTCCCTTATTGAATATCTAAACTAAAATTAGAGAATCGCTATCTTTTACTAAAAGGCAGTGCGAGAAAAGTACGGCGATAGCTATAAACTAAGTTAGAGATGTCAAACTAGTTTACGCCTTGCGCTTTACCGTGTTTTAGTCGACAAGTTTTTACATGTAACCTAAATTTGTATGGTAATATTGGTTAAACTAAATTTGACAGCTCTAATTTACGTCCGTCTCTTTCTTGTTTTACTAGAGAGAAAAAGATAGGAATAGCCTAAATTAAGTTTAGTTTGTGCACAACAGAATCCGCACCAGTGTTAACCTACGTTAATCTGGTACGGGCACACGCTAGGGAATAATTTCAAAGGGTTGCGGTCGTCGTTATCGAAATCTATAAGGAGGAATATATATGTATATATAAATATGGGACGTACATATGCTGTGCTGCAGCACCTGCAGACTATATATCACGATGTGGTACCTACATAAAAAACCGTTTAGAGCTCTACGGTTTTCAGTAAGAACAATCTGTTAAATCTGAAGTGAGAGACTACAGATTTGGGTACGCTGTCCAATTTCGACGGCACGGTTGGCGCAGTGGTTGAGCGTTCGGCTGCTGCGCTGCGTGTCGCAGGCTCGTTCCCCGCACGAAACAAATATTTGTATGGCCTACAGATAGTTGTTCCGGGTCTGGGTTTTTTTTTTTTTTTTTTGGGGTGGGAAATCATCATATGACTTCTCCCGCTCTGGGTGGAGCGGGAAGGCGTGTCAGACTCTTACTAACTAAAACCCACCCCTGTTCCTTTCTTCCTCGAGTGCCCAGGGGCGACGTAACTCTGTTTCGAATTTATCGTGTACGTTACTCCAGCAAGAAAGTATCTCCTAGAGATATATGAGTAGAACGTATAGTTGGTGCCTTATCTGCTGTAAATGTTTTGAAAAAAAAAAAAACGGAAAAACGATTCTTGCTGGGGTAACGTTTTTCTAGCAGGAAAATTCCTAACGAGTGATCGGAGAGAGAAAAATTGTGCATGGCCAGAGAGCTTATATGTGTGCCACAATGTGCCCCCAAAAATAAAATTCTGTGCCCCTTCAGATTTTCGAGATATTGCGTTACTCCAGCAGGGGAGTAACGTTTTGGTGAATCGTATATCTCTAAAACCATTGCATGTGCCCCTGTAGAATAAACATACACGAGTAGCTCTTAATGTGTGCCCGCCCCTATGTGCCCCAATTAGATTTAAGAAAATATTTATAGTTTTCAAGTTATCGCGGTTTTATGAAAACCCGAAAAAACATCGCAGCGCCTAAATGGCATAAGTTCGCTGAAAACTGTATTCGGTCCTTCTTGACGCTAATAATAACCATACAAAGTTTCAAAACGCTTCATGCATGCGTTGTTGAATAATCTTGCTAAAAGTTAAAACTATGGTGTCATAACTTTGACGGCAAAATACAAGGAACTGGCTAAATCTCAGATGTGTAGGTGTAAACCAAAATCATGTGCCTTTAGTCAAAAATATATGGTAAAAATATTGAGCTTGGAATGTTTCGCATTAAGTAAATGTAAACAAAAAACTAAATTAAGTAAACAACGGCTGGTTATCCGACCAATGACTACTAAAAAGCGACGGATTCATACATATCGATGACCTTCTTTATTGGACGTTTTATACCTAAGCTGTTGTCCGTACAGTTGCGTTCAAAAGTTTTGGGGGCTAATTAAAAAATATATTAAATGCACCTTGTGACTATATTAATGAAACAGCTTGTTGATGTGGAAATTATGGTTTTTCTTCCCTTAATTCTTAAAGTAATTATTGCATCAAATCACAGGATCAAATTTCCTACGTATAAATATTAGAAATAATTTGCACGTTGTGTAGTCATTATTATTTAAATCACAGATCAGTTTTTCATCTAAGTCTAAACAAAAAACCACAGATCAGTATTAAGAATAAGTTTAGTATTGTGTAAAACTCTTACGAGTAATTTGCTTATACAAAGATTCAGATAAAGTGTGTTAGTATAGTAAACCGCATAAAGATATAACTGTAAACATCGAATGTGTACAAATTACCTGATGGTATTTGGCTATAAATAAACATATTTATCCCATATATGTAACAACATTATCACCTGGCTGTGGAATGACACTTATATATCTAAAACGTCATCAAATCAAAATTATGTGACACTACATCAGCTTTAATATAATCGTTGGTTAATAATTATAAAACCCTCATAGGTACGTAATACGACATACAAAATGGAAACACGTTGTTGCAACACAGATCATTGTGCGGTTGACTATAGGTATACACGAAATACGACTCTCAAAACTGTGGGCACCAAAATTTATTTGGTTAAGGTGAAAGCTCCAACCAACCCGCGAAATTCAACGATATATGGTGATATTGATGATTATACTTCTTAATAACATTTTAATCATCATACAACCTAGCACTGGCTTGCAATTGCAAAAAACGTAAGAAAATTTGTATTTCGCGGGCTACCCTGGAGCATTCATTTTAACCCTGTACAATTTTGTCTATTCTACTATGTAGACTATTACATGTGGCAAAATATTATATTTCCCACTTCGTTGGATTTTACCATATAAAATAAGTCATCATAACATTCAAATAAATTACTATTTTTTCTATAGCAGTGAGCCCTGTAATGTCCAACACTTTTGGGTTTCGAAGCGGGTTCATATTCTATTGCAGACAGAATTGTGTACTCCTTATTATATACTTCAATGTTACGAGGCAGATCATCCAACTTGGCGCAAACGTCATGAAGTTCATAAATGATAATATCTTTAGCATTGTATCTGAATGATATATTTCCGGCGCAACAAATATGACACTCTGGAGTAAATTCTGTTCTTAAACATGATTCACAAGCTTCTTGTAGGTGGTTGATACCTTTAGTATTTATTATATCCAAGTTCAACGGCAAATACTTGCAATTGTACAATTTGTTTTCATCTGCATGACTTGTGCACATACTATTAGAGCAAACTCTTTGTCTTATAGCAGGAACAAATAAGCTACTTGTACATATTTCATCTAATATTTTGGTCGTATTACATGAACAGTCAACTACATATTGGGTTTTTGATTGTTTAAAAAGTTAAAGGAGCAATTTCGCTCTCAGGTCATATAATTTTTTACCACAATTCTTGGCATTCGATAATTCTGTAATTAATGTTAAGAAATCATGAAATTCTCCTTTATTAATCTGTGCATCTACAAAGTCTCTAAATTTTTGTCTATCTTTGTAAGCTATCGCAAACGTTTGTGAAACAGAATCGAAAGCACATGTGTTTATTATTATAGTCCTGTTCTCAGCGGTTTTAGAATTTGCCACGTTGCCGTTTTGTAAAATATAAATTGGTTTGGGTTTTAAACTTCTGGGTGTGGATACGGCTAGCCCTCTCCAATTCTCAATTTTTATCGGGTTATCTTGAAAAACTGACTGTGCCTCAAAATCGTTATTTTCGCACTTCAAGGGGTTAGGTTCCTGCCCGGGGGTGGAGGATAAACCTGCCCGGGGGTGGAGGATAAATTCGAAAGAGTTACCTCGCCCCCGGGCACTCGAGGCAGGGAGGAACAGGGGTGGGTTTTAGTCAGTAAGAGTCTGACACACCCTTCCGCTCCACCCTAGAGCGGAAGAAGTCATAGGATGATTTCCCACCCCCCAAAAAAAAAAAAAAAAAAAAGGGGTTAGGTTTTGGCCTTTTATTTTCTGTCCTTTGTGTTCGCACACTTTGTTGAGCTCGTTTGCTTGGATCTATTCTGTGCAAAACGTCACTGGAACTAAGTTTTACAGCTCCATTTATAAAACCATGGTGCTTTACTTAAAACTCGTCTAATCTCACGCGTTGGTTTTTTGTATCAAAGTTTTTAAATCTTTGAAATGATTTTCAACATATTTTGAGCTTGATTCATAGTGTTTAGCATTTTTGAAATGTTTTTTCATAACGCAACCCCACAGTGGAATTTTTTTCAGAAGTCGTTTTAATGTACTGTTCACAATTCCGATAAGAAATGTTCGTTTTTATTATTTGATGGTTCAACTAACTGCAGATACAATTTTTCGGTTTGTATTAAGTCATCATAAAAGTTTATTAAAGGTAAAGAAACATCTTTGTCATTTTCGTTGTGAAGTAGTTCGATTTTTGGTTGTATGTCATTTTCAGTATGAATATCATCAAAATTTTCGTGATTCGTGTAATTTACAATTTGGACCTTTAAGTTTTCAAAAGCTTTATTGCATTTGGGCTGCAAATCATTCAATTCCGCATTCTTGAACTCATGGAGCGATAACGTGATTATGTCTCTTAAAACTGTTTTAAGTTCTCCATAACAACGGAGCTGCTGAATATGTTTCAAGCTGCGAATGTAAAAGAACTTAACTTTTTCGGATGTTTTATTAAAACAGGATTGTTTATAAAGATTTTTAATAAAATGGGATTTGTCCATGCGAACATAACAGCGAGGTATTGCTGCGGTATTTCCTTCAAGCACATCAAAACACTGTTTTAAATAATCATTGAATTCGATTTTAAAAAATACTTTAGTTACCTATTGCTCCTAACAAGGCAGAACTGTCGTCACTAATTATTTCATCTGGCAAAACTTTTCCGATTTGCCACGTATTTAACCATGTGGATATCGTCTCCATTGTATGGGATTCGGAGGCCATGTAGCACATTGGTACACTGGTATCTAGACTGTAGGCAACTACTGCATATAAAAATAAATGCTCAGGAGTGCGATATTTTAATAAATCATTAGAAGGTGGTGGCTCAATTGGCTGAAATAAGGAGCCAGTAGCATCAACAGAAAGTATTTTCGACCTATTTTTTAAAGTTTCATTGTAATATTGGTTTTGTTCATTCGTCCAAAAATATGTGAAGAAGGGAACAAGACTGATTTTACGGATAAAATTATCGTAGGGAATGCAGTGCGCCATAGCATACAAAGATAGTATTGTAGTTTTGTCAAACTGTAGCGCACTTCTGGCTTCATGACGCAATTTTCTTAAATTGGGTAATTTAGGGAAAGTTGTTGGCTTTTTTGGATTATCTATAGTCATTACCTCGTTTGCCATCGTGTGTTGAACTTTTAAAGCTTTTTCGTATATTAACTTTTCTTTGATTCGGTTTACTCTATCAGAAGTAAGTCTGTTTTTAATTAGTGGGTCATGAGGAGCATTTTTGTTGTAATTATTTAATTTACAAGTAACCTTTACGCAATTTTTAGATGGGGGGGAGATATTCAATGACAGTAGCGCGTCACATTGGGTATACCTGCCAGTACATTTGATTTCATTAAAGTTAAGATCAGCAGGTACATAACTATTGCTGAAAGCAAATGTACACTCTATATTAGTTTAAAAAAATATTTGGTCTTGAATTTCGTTAGTCCACTTTTTTGGTAGGAGACGGTAAATTGAATTTTGGGGTACGATGTTCGAATAATTCTGCAAGGCTCATTTGAAATGTTATAATGTCTTCTTTTTCTTCAAATAGGTTTATACAATCATCGAAATCAAAAAAATATGTTTTATTTCTTCTAATACATATTTGTATGGCTTTAATAGCCATATTGTGATTAAATTTTTCACGCAATTCCTGCTGTATGTGAATATAAACATTATCGCTTTTAGGAGGAATTGCTGCTTGGTATTTGTCTTTATATTTACTAATTACTCCCTTTAAATATTCTTAAGAAAAAATTCCTTTTCGAGTTAACATTATTGTATAGTAAAATTGACAAAATTGTACGTATGTGACTAAAAGAATGGATCTAATACATATTTGTATGGCTTTAATAGCCATATTGTGATTAAATTTTTCACGCAATTCCTGCTGTATGTGAATATAAACATTATCGCTTTTAGGAGGAATTGCTGCTTGGTATTTGTCTTTATATTTACTAATTACTCCCTTTAAATATTCTTAAGAAAAAATTCCTTTTCGAGTTAACATTATTGTATAGTAAAATTGACAAAATTGTACGTATGTGACTAAAAGAATGGATGTGTTAAAAAAGAACAAAAAAAAAGTAACTTAAAAATAACTCTTGAGAGACTTGTGAAGCGGCTTATATTTCTCTACCGTAACTTTCTTAGGGCAGACTACCCGCCCGCTGGTGGGACGACATTTTGAAGGAGGGCCGGTATCATATTGGGTGAGGTTGGTGCAGGACCGTGGTGTGCTGAGAAGAGGCATATACCATATGAACTTTCTTGAAGGTCGGTATTACACTAAAAAATAATGAAAATATTTCTATTAGACTTTTTTATCTTCAGACAATTTAATTCGGCAGTATATATTTCTTGAAGGAACCACACGGGCAAAAAAATACTCGTGGTCCCTTCCAGGGACTAAAGTGGGTTCCAGACGGATGCAATCCAGTGTCCTAACAGAGGTGACCTTGCTTGTTGCCATTCATGTAGACTGCAGATGTAAGTAATCCAAATTCCAAACAAAATCCGCGGATGGAAACCAAGGTCACCTCTGTTGGGACGCTGGATTACATCCGTCTGAAACACGCTTTAGGGACCTTGATTTATGTACGTTCAGCCTTCAGCGTTTAAAATGACGAGATAGGTTTTGTACTTGGCCCAAACCAAGGGAAGTTATTGTAATTGGCCCAAAACTCGAAATTGAAATTTTGATAATACGAGTATCTTTACGTTTCAAAGTTTCCTGAATCTATTTACACTATTTTTATAGGATGTAAGTTTGTGTATTGTATATCCGTGGATATAAAATTCTGTGCCCATTTTTTTCCAGAAGTAGGTACTCTAGCAATTAAGTTTTTTTTTTTTTTTTTTTTTTTTTTTTTTTTTGTTGAAAATACAGTTGTGATAAAACTTAGCCCTGAATAAATAGATATATTCAGCCTGATCGGTCCGCCAGAACTTTTTTAGATACATATGTATATTCTATAGAACAACAAAACTATTACTTACATCATCATCTAGATAAACAATGGCAAGTTTATGTAACTTGCCAATAGGCAAAATGTCACCCCTCCCTGCTTGGTTTATATTATTGTTGTTATAGCTGCCATAGAACATTCTGTAAAAAGCAAATCAAGTATTTAGCTATTTCGGCTAAAAAGACCCCTGTGACTGTGACATGTTGAGTGTTGACAGATTGTGGTCGAGTCTTAAGCCCTCTGCACACAGCGCGCGGGGCGCGGCGGGACCGGACGGCGGCTGAGCACTCAAAGGCAGGAAGGAACAGGGGTGGGTTTTAGTCAGTAAGAGTCTGACACGCCCTCCCGCTCCGCCCAGAGCGGGAGAAGTCATAGGATGATTTCCCACCCCACAAAAAAAAAAAAAAAAAAAATAAAAAAAAAATAAAAAAAAAAAAAAAAAAAAAAAGAAGGCTTCTCAACTGCTTTGCAGTAGTGCTTGAAGAAGTTGGTTGACCCTCTCCAATTCCCACGTTGTAAAATCTCATCCAAAGGAGTGTCCCTTGCGTAATCGTATGACGCAACCGCCGCCCTAATTGAACCCGGGGAACAATTGACTCCTATATCATTGAAAGTAGTTTTTAGCCACCCCGCAATTACTGCCCTGGAAGCAGCTTTCACCTTTCCTCTTGTAGTTATAAAGAGATTGAGTAAGCCATCTTGAGATTTACGTCTGACAGACGTGACCTCAATAAGACTCCTAACCCAGCTTACTAAATCAAAAGTCCTGTTATCTGATTTATGTAACAACCATCCTGATTGGCGACCTCTTGTGCCATCTGTTTTAGAGCCGAACATTGGCCAAAATGTTACCGATTTCTCTGAAATAATACAATTCTCTGCAGAAATACTTAAAAGAGTTAGATCATGAATTCTTCTTCCTGAAGCTAACAACAGTAACAAGGCCACATGACGCGATACTTGAAAGATACTGTCTCTATCAGGTGGATGAGCCTCTAACCAGGCTAAGAGGTCTTGAATATTCCATATTTTGGACTTAGGACTTATGGAGGCCTGCTTTCGTAAATTAATTGCCTTCAGCATTGATGTAACTAGTGGATGTGCAGATAAGTTTTTAACTTGCTCGGGATCCGATAGAGTGACTATTACCGACTTATATACTAAAATGGTTGCGTATGCAAATTTTTTAATTCTGAATAAAAAACTCAGGTATGAAGCAAGTTCCTGTGGACGAGGCCGGTCAGGTTTTGCCCCTTGTTGTTTACACCACGAAGTCCACTGCTTCCATGATGAACTGTAGGTTTTCCACGTTGAGTCTCGCCACGCGGATCGGAGTAGAGCAATATCTTCCAACTGAAGTCCTGTAGTTAGTTGACTCCACCCCGTACCCTCCAAACCTCTAAAGATAGACCTTTCATTCCCGGAGGGGGCTGATTGGTCGACAGATCTATCAAATGCCGGTCCAGGTTCCAAATTTGAAACGGTGCTCCAACCGACCTCCTCTTCAGGTCTCCTCTCCAAAACACGTTTTTCCATCGTGGTACAACTATTAGAAAGGTTCCCGAGGCTTGATCCAAGTGCTGTAGAACCTTGGGAATAAGAGGTGGAGGTGGAAAAATCCAAGCCAACTGGAACTGCCACACCCTGCTGAAGGCGTTCACAAATAACGCTTGATGGTCTTTGGCATCTATTGATACATAATGAGGGACTACTTTGGACCGATTTGTCGCAAACAGATCTATAAGAGGTGTGCCCATTCTCTGAAATATGACTGTCGTAATCTCGTTGCTGAGATGCCAGTCTGGGAGATCCTTTCCTCGAGAGAGCGAGTCTGTTAATGTGTTGTACTGGCCTGGGATGTAAAAGGGGAGCAGGTCTATTTTCAGACGGTGGGAGAAGCAATTCTCTTGTCGAATCCAGCAGTATCAATGATCTTGTTCCACCTTGATTTTTTATATACGCCACAACTGTACGGTTGTCGGACTGGACCATAACCGACTGTCCCTTTAACACATCTGGAAATTTGACCAGTGCCATTAAAACTGCATACAGTTCTTTTCAATTTATATGCCAATTTAGTTGATCCTTGGCCCATTGCTGTGAGACGTGGTGATTCCCTACCTGAACTCCCCAACCTATGTTGGAAGCGTCCGTCGTGACAAATAGTTTTGGTTCGGGAATGAAAATTCTTCCCGGTCGAGATAGGTTTTCCACCCACCAGAGTAAATCGTTCATTGCCGCCCCTGGCAGCAAGAACATCCTCTTGGGATTTTTCTCTGAGAGAGCACGAGATGCCCTCTGCAGGTTTCTTGTAAATAGACGCCCTAACGGAGTCACTAAAGATGCGAATCCCAGTCTGCCTATCAACGACGTGCCTTGATTCCAGTTCCAACCACGGCCATTTATTATTTGTAGAAGATCTCTTGCCAACTGATCGCGTTTTTGTTTCGGTAAGACCTTTCTGTTTGTAACCGTATTCCACATTATACCTAAGAACTCTATCTCTGGCGTAGCTTTTACTATCGACTTTTCTATATTTAGTACCCAACCGAGGCTTTGGTGCAGCGAAATGGCCTGCTTCATCTGTGCTTCTAGTATTTGAGGGTCTTGATGAGCAAATAAGAAGTCGTCGAGATATACCAGTACACGAAAGCCTCGGCCTCTTAGCATGCTTGCTATCCATTTGCTTACTCGAGAAAAGGCCCACGGAGCGCTTGACAGACCGAAAGGCAGCGAGGTCATTTGGTAAAGTTGGTTTTGGCAGGTAAAAGCGAGATAACGCCGATGACTCCCTCTTATCGGGATGTGGAAATATGCTTGAGAGATGTCTATCTTTCCCATGTAGTCGTTCCTCTTCAAGAATTTGGGAACGTAGTTCTGATTTACCAGACGGAACTTTCTTGAACTCAAGAAAAGGTTTAGTCGCCGAAGGTCGAAAATTTGCCGTACCTTGCCATTCTGTTTGGGTATTAAGAACATCCTTGACAGAAATCCAGTCTTGGCCGTTGATCGTTCGACTACGCCTTGATTTAATAGTGTCGATATCTCTTTTAACATTAGTTTTGAGGGCCTTGTCGAAAAGTCTGACATCATCTTTTGATTTAAAGGGGCAGAAGGGGGTTTTCTTGCAAAGGGCAGAGCATAGTTTGTTATTATCTTTAAGACGGACGCTGGGGCTCCCAGTAAACGCCACTGCTGCTCGTAATTCTTGAGCTGCCCCCCTCTGAACTCTCCGTCAATATTTACGACGTTGTTGCCGCTGTTCCTTCTTATCGCCTCTCTTTGCCTTACCAACAGATTGCCTCCGCTTTTGGTTTGCGGTTTGAGATGGCCGGGAATGCCATGCGGGGTTTTTGGCCTTCTGCGTGTGTGGGTATATTTGAAGTACCTAATTCAGACTTTCAGGTTATTACTTAATTCTTTATTCTTAATTCTAATGTTTAGTCTTTTTTAATTAGGAACTTTGGTAAAAAAAGCTTATATCTAAGTAGTCGTTTTATCTAGTAAAATATTAAAAATATACCCTTTCCTTAAGTTTCGGTAATTTAGGTATAAATAAACTTATAAATGTCGATTGACCTGACCAAACATTTAAACAAAACAAAACGAAAACTCTATAATTCTTGCACTAGAATCTTATGACTTATTAATAACTATAATTACTCTGTTTATACAAAACAAAATTCAAATTAAAACAAAACTTCTCATAAAAATCAACCAATCGAAAAGTTACACTCAAACAAAACAAAACGAAAATTTAAAATCAGTTCTTTCGACTTATTAATATTAATTAGTCACTTTAAACAAAACAAAATTTAAAACAAAAATAATCTTCTAATAAAAATCAACCAATTGAAAAGTGTTAAATATCTTTTTTTACATTAGGTACTGTCATAATCACTCAGTTAAGTCGCTTTCCAGATAGATAGTATGTTCTTAAAACACTTAGTGCAGATCAGATATCATATCATCTGACAAACGGGATCTCAGGCGGTTACAAAAGTATCCTGCTATCGAGAAAGCACGTTCTGCTTCTACACTAGTAGGAGTTATAGTAAGAAGATACTTGTAACAAAGAGAAAGATATTTCCCCTTCTCACCACCATTTTCGTGTAATACCTTTTCAACGTTTATCATCATCTGAAATTCATCTCTGCAGAGATTTCGAGTTGCAGAAACAGGATTTTGGGTGTTAGTTTTAACCATTTCTATTTCTCTATTTAACTCTATTTCCGGAGATAATATAGGTGTTTCCAAACTTGGCATTTCTGCGTCTTCAGTTTCTTCCGTAGTTGCGAGTCCCGTAGTTGATGTAGAAGCAGATGTCAGTGTCAGTCTTTCACAAAGTTCAATGATGGATGCATTTATCTCTTCGTTAGATAAAGTTGGGAACAAATCCGTGTTTATGGAGTTTTCAAAATAAGTTGTTGGATTATGAAGATACTGAAGGAGACTGGATTCTTTTAAACGGAACTGCTTTACCCTTTTTGTTAAGGCTTCAATCAATTGCGTGCTGTAACTATTATCAGATTGAGCTTCCAGTTTTCTCAAGCAGAACTTGAGAGCTGTGTCAGCAGTCAGTAAAGTTGCTTCGCGTCTACAGATGGCTTCAACTGTTATTTTCATTATTTGAAGACTTTCAGAAATGTGTTCTAGTATGTCAATTTCTGCATCAGAGAATTTGATGTCTGAGTTAATGTCTATAAGACTCTTCATGACGGCAGATTTGATTTGCAAAAAACGGGCCAA
Organism: Polia nebulosa; assembly: GCA_951329385.1. Taxonomy (NCBI): domain Eukaryota; kingdom Metazoa; phylum Arthropoda; class Insecta; order Lepidoptera; family Noctuidae; genus Polia; species Polia nebulosa. The sequence goes on along the minus strand of OX589600.1, from coordinate 11,533,797 downwards.
CATATCTGCTAGGCTGCTCCACCGAGTTTTGCAGTCCAAAATGAGTGTCAATTCTTTACCAATGTCATTTTTGACATGTTTCTGGAGGATGTCATCAGATTTCGTCGGAGATTTTCGAAATAACCTCGCTACTTGCCTCACTTTATTAATTATTTCTTCATAACAGAACTCAAGTGTATTTTGGACAAATTGTGTCCCGTTATTCTCTTGGTCCTCAGACTGTAACACTTCAAAACCGCCGTCATCGTCTTCAATATTTTGATCACAGTCTTCTTCATCTTGTTGCACCGTCTCATTATTTTCTTCCTCAGGACCAGTTTCTTCGTTTTCTGTCATGTATGTCTCTCTTAAATTCTGCTTTCTTTTTTTCTGATAGAATACATCCGTAACGGCAAGCTGGATTCCATGCGCCATGCATCTTTGGTGAAGAGAAGGAACTTCTCTACCAACTTTACACATTAAGCTACATGCGTCTGTAGTTAAGCACACGGTTTCATTCTCAAGAGATAAATCAAACTCGGACAGTCGTTGTTTCAAAAGTGTGATGCATTTTTCTGCTGGCATAGATCCAACTATTCTCACAAGTCCTAAATTCCTGAAAGGATCTCCTGTCAATGCGGGACAATGAATATTCACATTCATATAGCGTCTGTTGCGTGTTGACGTCCATTCATCCAATGTGCAGCTAAACTTTTCGCCTTTCAATTTTAAAGCATTTATTTCCTGCTTTATTGACGACTTTGCAACGTTACTGCGTTTTTTTACTATTTCCGAAATAGCTCCAACTGATTTGGGTAACTGTTGTTTTGAATTAGCAAAAAGTTGTCGCATATCATTAGACTTACTGAAGACTCTGAAAGGTATTCCATCAAGAGCACACATCCTGGCCACTCTATCTTCCATTGAATTCATAGAAAAAAAGTCTGTCAGTGTTCGGGGTTTCTTGCGATCCGTATTTGAGTTGCTACAAGAAGCATCTGATGATGCCCCTTTTTCATCATTTTTAGTCGATAGAGTAGGATGGACAGCTTTCAAGTGTTTATGTAGACCTGAAGTGTTTCCTCCTGAAGTTTTCATTACGCTGTTGCACGTCTTGCATTTCGCTGTATTTCAATCACTAGCGCGTAAAAAATGTTGCCATACTGTTGAGGGATCGTTAGATTTACTTTGATATTCACTGTAAGTAGTCGCCGCCGCTCTCTTCATTTTTGCCTAAAAAAGAAAACAGCATTAAAAGGTACCTACGAGTATAAAATAAATTATGAGACTAGAGAGTTGCCCGTGACTACGCCCGTGTGAAATTCGGTTATTGTGTTCCATAGGGAACTCTTTAAAATTTGCGGGATAAAAGTAGCCTATATATACGAGGTGCATTCAATAAGTACCTAGCCTCATCGCCAGAGGGCGCTGTAGTTTCAAAAGAGTTTTACCACAGTGTAGCACATTCTTTTTTAATTCTTTTTTCAAATTTTCATTCCAATCCCTTCATTTGTTTTAATTTGACAACTTATGGAAGCGAACGTGTCGATCGGTTTTACAAAAATGGAAAAAGAGCAATATCGTTCGGTGATTCGATTCCTATTTTTGGAAGGGAAAACGCGCATCGAAATCAAAGAGCGCTTGGATGCTGTCTACGGTGACTCTTCTCCATCGATGGCCACCGTCAAGAATTGGTTCAACGAGTTTGCACGTGGCCGTACGTCGGTTTTTGATGAACCACGTCCAGGTGCACCGAAAACAGCTGCTACGGAGGAAAACATTAAAAAAATCCATGATCTCGTATTGGCAGATCGCCGATTGAAGGTTCGGGAGCTAGCTGAGACTGTAGGCATTTCAGAAGGAACAGTGCATCATATTCTTCACGAGGAACTCGGCATGAGAAAGCTGTCGGCGCGATGGGTGCCGCGTTTACTCACACCAGAAAACAAGCGCAACCGTGAGACCACATCGGAAACGTGTTTGGCGCTGTTTAAGCGGAATCCAGCGGAGTTTTTGCGTCGTTTTGTGACCGTCGATGAAACCTGGATCCACTGGTACACACCAGAGACCAAGGAGCAATCAAAACAATGGATCCAGACCGGGGAACGTGCTCCAAAGAAGGCGAAAACTGTAAAATCGGCCGGAAAAGTTATGGCCACCGTTTTCTGGGATTCACAAGGTGTGATCTACATCGATTACCTCGAGAAGGGTAAAACAATTACAGGGCTTTACTATGCCGATTTATTGGGCCGATTCGACGCCGAATTAAAGAAAAAACGACCCCATCTGGCGAAGAAAAAAGTGCTGTTTCACCACGACAACGCACCGGTTCACACGTCTGCCGTTGCCATGGCCAAATTGGTCGAATTACGCTACGAATTGCTGCCCCATCCACCGTATTCTCCAGATTTGGCCCCTTGTGACTTCTTTCTGTTTCCTAATCTGAAAAAATCACTCGCCGGGAATAGATATGGATCGAATGAGGAGGTTATCGCCGCCACGGAGGCCTATTTTGCAGAGTTTGACAAAAACTATTTTTCGGACGGGTTAAAAAAGTTGGAGCATCGCTGGGCTAAGTGTATCGAACTAAAAGGAGACTATGTTGAAAAATAAATTGCCACTTTTCCAAAATTTTCGTTTACTTTTTGTAGGCTAAGTATTTATTGAATGACCCTCGTATGTCACTCTCTATCTCCACCTCCAGCCCTTCAACTGTTGCGACGTGAAAGAAGGACAAATAAACGAACACATTTTCACATTTATAATACAGGGTGTTAGGAAAAGTACTGCGTTTCTCTAAACTGGTGACTACTACACTCATGAAACTGAACAACTTTCCCTAAGAAACTTGACTTGATTTGAAATATGAAAAAAAAATTGGACTTCCCATAAAAAACTGCTAATCACGTGATCGAATTTAGTATGGGAAGTCCATTTTTTTCATATTTCAACCCTAGTATATTAGGGAAAGTTGGTCAGTTTCATGTGTGTAGTCACCAGTTTAAAGGAACACAGTACTTTTCCTAACACCTTGTATTAGTATAGAAGTATGGATAAAAGAAGCTAATTATAACATCATCACCTTTCTATCCCACTCTAGGTAGGGCTAGGGTCATGCCCGTAGGGCATGTTATCCTCGTCCACTCTCTTATATCAGTCGTCTTCTCTCTCCGTCCGATCGAAGTAGCACGTACCTTTCACATACATATCACGCACTCTTCGGTTTTACTCTGCCTCTGTATCCCTCCACATTCATTCATACTTAGCACTACACAGCTAACACAACATAAATATACATAATATACCATTTAATTTACCTTCACACAATTTTTTGGGAAGTCGTGAGAAAAAATACATATTACTTTAATATAACATCATTTATTTACAGGTAAATAAATAGGTAGGTATGTACTTGTGATAGGCCAGGCGTCTGACACTCCATACAACCGCCCACATATAATAGCCTACTACTACCTACATAAAAAACAAACGTAGTAAAGTAATAGTTTTGTACTTACGTTTTTATAAATCACTTGTCATGTCACCAGTTCACCATTCACTCACTACAGAACAGACCGACGCGCTTCACTCGCTAGGGGCTACTGGGGCCACCGGGTGTGAAAACTACGAGTCGGGTGTGCGCGCGGGGCGGGGCATAAGTTCGGGTCTCGCTCGGGCATTGTCGGGACGCATTCGGCAAGCGGCAGTGTCACTAGGCGGTACATAGTGCGCGGCGGAGAATTTATAAGTATAAAATGTACAAATAAATTCTGGTGTTAAGAATATTTTAATGTTTTTCTACCGAAACATTTGGTCTCGAAATTCCCGGGAATTTTTATTAAGTCTCGGCCTCGGTCTCGATGATAAAAGTGGCGAGACTCCCGGGATTTCGAGAATCGAGACTCCCGGGGCGAAATCCCTACTGTCTATGCTACTGGGCACAGCTAGATTTCTGGTACTTTCTAATTCGAATTGATCATTCTTTGCAAGGCCCTTGCCCTTTCCTTTACCCTTCACTGTCCTTCTTCCAGTTTGCATTTCTCTGCAGAGTTCTATTTTGTGAGTAGTGCCATCCTCTAACATCGTATATTTTACTTCCACTATCTTTAAGTTCGATTTTTGAAATGTACATATTCGAATTTTCTTGAAATGCAGGTCTTTGTTTTTGAGAGTAGCAGGAGTAAAAACTGATTCAGCAAAATCATTGAAATCAAAGAAATCCTGATGTCCTAACACATTTACTCGATAAGCATGAGGTCTTTTTCTGGCTGATTCCATAAATGATGGCCACTGGGAAGGTCCCCAAACAATCAGTTTTTTAACCTCCCTTTCAATGATAGCATGCATGCTATCTACTGGCATGTATGTATGTCCAGCTAATAAGTAATTTATTTCAATCGTTTGTATATTCACAGAACGTTCCAAAAAATATGTTAACATTGAGAAAATCACTTTGTTTTTATTTTGCCCCGTACAGTTATCACAATAGAATAACACAGTTGTAACCCCTCTGGAATCAAGTTCCTTAAGGTAGTGAAACAGACATGTTGCAATTTCACAGCTTCCACGTTTGCCATCTGCTTCTCCCCATGTGTAGCAATAACCGTTCTGTGTTCTGCTTTCGTACACAGTAAAATTATAAACAGCATACTTTCTCGAGTAGTACAACATCATACTTTCACCGTAAGGAGTTCCCAAAACTTTTTGAAGATCAAAGCTGGCTACGACTAATGTATTATCAGGTTTTAAATTCTGGTGGATATGAAAACGTTTATATGTTGCCTCTTTTTCTTCCATATGTGTTTGTAATTCTTCAACAGTCGCTTGATCGGGGTTGTTTTCATTCTTGGTACACAAGGAACATTTGTCTTTTTTAGGGACATGAAAGGCTATGTTGTACTCTCGAAATAGGTAATGAAAAGCTTTTCGCTTAAAAATGCCTCGGACTTCTCGTTACAATTTTTAACGTATATTCTGTATAAATTAGATGTATTTCTAAATTCTTCTGGAAGATAACATTTTGTTGACTTTTTTCTACTATAATGGGATGGTAAAGCTGGTAACATTTCAATGTACTTTTTTGCAGCAAGTTTGGTGGCTTGGTCATATTTGTCTGGGGCTGACCGTTTGCGACCATCTGGACGAGATAAACCTTCGTAGACATTTTCAATTGTGTACAAAATGAATGTTTGACTTATGTCTAATGTTTTCATTAGAAATTGTTGGCATACTTGGCCTTCACACCTTCATTTATAAAGTATTCATAAGTGACTGATCTTCTACTTTCTGTATTTTTAGTTTTTTTACGTTTTACATTTTCAGGTTTAGAGGATTGCAATATCCAATCTCGTTTCTTTTCATTACTTAACGACCAGTAATAATCAAATATAGACTGCCTTCTTTCATCAGCTATTTCATAACATTGTCTTAGACATTTAGTCCGTGCACATGGATTATCCTGTAACTTCCGACCTTCTATTTGTTTGCCACTATGTGTTATATAAGAAAGACCCTTTTCTATCATTTTTTTTTGTGTTTTACGCCTGTTTTCTGGTTTTGTTTTCTTCTTCGGTATTACATCTTCTTGACTATTACGAGTATTACTATTTGTTTTCATAGCTTTCTTTTTCTCTTTCTTGATTTCTTTTTCTTATTATCAACTGAACTGTCTGAAAATTCTTCTTTTTCTGACCAAAGGTCTGAGCTTCCTGAAGAAAAATCATTTTTTCCTTCGTCAAGTTTAAAATCCATGCATGATTTTGTAAATTTTGATGTCTCACGACGTTTTTTTTTTTGGTCTAGCATCTTGATCTTCATTTCCTAAAATATCATCTTCCTGAATCAAATGAGAAGAAGATGCAACTGGTTCAAAAATATGCATGTTGGCTGGTGAATTAAGGACCCCTGCTTCTGAAGTAATGCTATGATCTATTTCATTCACATTGCATTGAAATAATACTGCAGAGTTTTGTGTATTGTGTGGTAGTGTAAATGGAATATTATTCTCAAGCGATATCAGTGTCAACGCTATGTCATGAGCCGCGTCTTTATCTTGTTGATGTACAACGCTTGGAATTATTGGATTTGAAAAAGTATCGGCAGTGATGTCTGTTACTAAAATTATGTTATCGTTAAAAGGCTCCTTCTCAATAATGGTATTAACATCTGCTTTATCCTGTTGATGTACATCACTTGGAATTATTGGATTTGAAAAAGTATCGGCAGTGATGTCTGTTACTAATATTATGTTATCGTTAAAAGGCTCCTTCTCAATAATGGTATTAACATCTGCTTTATTCTGTTGATGTACTATTGATGACAAAGGTGTATGGAGAGCCTAAGGTCGACTTTTGACTGTGAGGTTTTGCATTACGTATCATGACTTTCATGAGACGACTAGATGGCGCTGTTCAATCATGAAAATAACACTGCAAAGCTTATAAACCTTATTATGCAGAGGCAGATAATAAGGTTTTTAATACCTAAAATATAAAAATTACTAAGTAATAATAATATATTTATATTCAAATAAACAAAAATTACTATATTTTCTTATTTCCGAGTACTTAATACAGCGCCATCTAAACCAAACTAAATAAGCCAATTGGTACTATATCGGTTAATTCGACTACAGATGGCGTCGATCACAAATAATAAAAATCCCTACATTCACAAAGTAGCTCTTATTTTCACGTTCCAGAATAAATAGTCAGTAGCTCAGGTGGATAAGCATGGCAGAATAACATAGATCGTTCAACAGGGCACCGGTTCGCAACCCAGCTCTCTGTCGACTTTTTTTAAATTTAATTATTATAATATATAATTTATATTCTATTTTTTGTATTTTTAAACGTTTTTATTTTATTTTTTGTTATAAATAATATAAAAAATATGAGGTATAAGATGTATAAATGAATATAGGGATAATATACAAGTATACGTAAACTACTATATATAACATTATATAAATATATATTATATAAATTACTTTCATAATTGGTGGTAAGTATTAGTATTATTAGTAAAAAACATTTATGTAAGAAGATTTAGATATATTTTTCTTACAGCTTAAGATTTACTAAGTTTAATTCTCGTAAAGGATAAGAAATGAAACTATTTTATTGATTATAGTTTAAGACATTTAATTCTCAAAGAAGAATACAATTTATGTCTTTCTTTCTTATAGAATGTATAACCTAACCTAGCAGTTTTACATCCAATTAACAATGATTTAATTCACTTGTTAAGGAGAAATACAAGTAAAATTTATAACTGAATAACTCTATTACAAAATAGAAGACCTTAACAAAGTAAAACTGTATAATAGATATTATAAGTATTCTAAATCAAAACTGTGTTGTGCTATTCTTCTATTATTTAGTTTTATTTACATTATGTTATAATAACTTGCACTATATATGCAACCTTAGTTCTGTAAATATTTTACCTACTCATAAATTATAAAAATTTTACGTTTTGCATAATTATGTTTCCCGGCAACCCTATTTGCCAGAAAAACAATGCTCTTGAGCGTTATGGCAAACGCGGTTGCCAGCTTGGTTTGTTCACTTTAAATGATTTTTTTTGCTGTGGTTGCGTTGATTGAGCTTTGAGAAGTAAAAAAATAATGGCACTGTATTAAATTTCACGTCTTTTTTTCACTGGGCCCGCAAAGATGTATCAAACAACTCTGCGTAATATCTTGTTGGTGTAAAGCCATTTTCTTCATAACCTTGCACCATAAGTTGACGCTGGTCTGAGTCAATATGGCGTCTTCTGCCAGATCTACTGCGGTGTTCCAAGGAACCCTCTTCTTGAAACCGCTTTATCCATAAAGTAACAGTCTTTACCTATAAGGGAAATATATTATTTATTATTTTCGTGTATCGATAACCATGGATAATAAAATAAATAACGAACAGTGATTTTAAAACATTACTTACGTTTAAGCCAGTTTCTCTCGAAATTTCAGAATAATTTAGGCCTTGATTATGCAATGCTATTATTTGGGCCCTCGTAGCCATATCAATATTAGAACGCGAACTCATGGTAAAGATAAATATTAAAAAATTGTTAAATGCAATCGTAACTGAACTCACTCAAAGATAGTAAAGAACGTTATGATTGAACAAAAAGATTTAATTTTTATACAGTCAATATTAAACTACCCTCAATTCTTTTGAGATTTATGATACAGGTTAAAGTCGCTAAACAACTTCGATATAATAAAGATTAGGATAATTTCAACTCATTGCGTAATGACGCAATAGTCCAAAGGCTATGGTATCGGTAAATTTTATGCCACCGAGTTCGAATCCTAGTTATTACGAGCTTTGCTTTATAAGGTTTGTAATGTCGTAGGAGAATTTGTGTTAAAATTAAGTAATATTGTAACTAGCAAAAAACAAGATAATGTTCTTTAACGAGAGATGTATATTTTCCAATCCAACTACTATACTAGCGCCATCTATGTCGTTCATGCCGTATTATTAAGGCGATGAAACCCTGTGCAAACGATTTTGGTTTGGAATTCTCCATGCAGTTCTGTCTTCATTAGTACATCACTTGGAATTATTGGATTTGAAAAAGTATCGGCAGTGATGTCGGTTACTAATTTTATGCTATCGTTAAAAGGATTCTTTTCAATAATAGTATTAACACCTGATTTATATGAATAGAGTATTTCAGCGACACACGTGGAACTATTTGATACATAGCTTTTTCCATCAGAAGAAAAAGATCCAGAACTGTCACGATTTTCTTTGAAAAATGAATGTGATCGAGATAGAGAAAGAGTTGACGTATTTATAATTTCATATCCCATATCATTTTCTATACTCGTCTCATTACTAATATTCGGGATAACGACGTTAGCTTTCGTTGGTTGAGTCTCCATTTCTGTATCGCTATTCTCTATTACTCGTATACTTTCCAATGAATGTGTTGCAGGTTTTTCATGGTTTGCAGAAGAATTACACCTGTTAACAATTAATAATTAATTAAATGATTGAATACCATCATCGTATAAAAACGTAATTTTAAACGTAAAGGACAGCGGTGAAATGAACTAGGGTTAACATTTTAACGTAAGGGACCTCATTATTGTGGGTTATAAATAACAAAAAGTAACTTCAGCAAAAAATAGCACATTTTATCGTTATGAAAGAATAGTGTTAAATATTAATATTTTTTTGCTACATATTTGCATTTCTAAAACAATGCTAGTCATAACAATAATAAAATAATGTTTTTTACAACAGCAAAAATTAACGTACGGGACGTAGGTAACGTAAGCCAGAATGTGTCTTACAAAAAAGAAATGTTTTTGTGGCTACGACTGTCGAAGATCTAGGAATTACAACTTCTTGGTGCTTTCCGAGGCAAGGAGGGGTCTTGGTATGAAATGGATGGTCACCTATCCACGGATCAACCGTGGCAAGCGTCACTTAACCTTGATCGATCATAAAAAAACGCTTACATGTTTCATGTATGTGTACTACACACAAATGACATTATACTTACCAATAATTTACGTAATGGAAGGTATGTTTTCATTAGGATTCGAATTATTCTATCCAAATAGACCATTTTTTTAATTACTGAACTCCATTCATGACTAAACAATAATTTACCAAAAGTAGTAAGAAATAATTACCTGTTTATGTGATTCCTAATGTTCATCAATTTTTGCCTGCGGGCTAGAAGTGAAGATAACTTTTCATCACTCATGTTTGGAATCCAGATTAAACTATCACTATTTGCAGTTAGAGTAATGAAAACGATGATTTATTACTTAAATGAAGATTTGTAGTGTCACAAACCATGTTATTGTTACTTTTAGACGCACGTAAACAATGTTATCGACGCACGTGGCGCACGATTGCCGGCGAAATACGAAGTAAGTGTCACGAATGCGCAAGCAAAATCACACACAAAATCCGTATTGCTATCTAGCTCAGACAAGTGTCACCGTTTTGCGTGTGTGACAGAGACGCATCATAATATTCATTCAGATAAATTTTGATGAATTGTTCGGATCACGCAATCCAGTGTGATGTAAAGGACAGATCAATTTATTTTCGATGCTGACAAATTAACGTAAGGGTCAATATAATTATGATAACTGAGTCACAATTTAATGTAAGGGACATGATATTTGTACCTTCTCTGGGAACACTAATGTATAAGACAATAATAAAACAGCTCAAATTATGGAATAACTTATGTGACCTGTTGTAAAATGTACTCGATTTTGATTTAATGTAAATAACAAATACTGTGAGTAAAGAGACTTACATTAGTTTTTATAAAAATATAAATTTAAATGTCATATACAGCCAGTTTCTAGAAAAAATATGGTCTAGGCCTACAGAAAATATGTGATGTAAAGGACATTTTTTTTAAGATATCGAGATTTTAAATATACCAATCGATAGAGCAAAAAATTCCGAATCCAACGATATATATAACTCATTTTCGACAAAATGTCCCTTACGTTATTTCATATTTCCAGTATCGATATGGCATAAAATCTACATTGCTGACACCAAAAAAAGTCAACATTTATTAACTTCTTCATTTTGGTATTATCCAATATAATGAAGTGGTATGGTTTATTATGGGTTAAAGTGGTGGGAAATCCACAACCGCAACATTTTTCCATAATTCGGAAATGAGTGGTTAACCACGGCCATATTGATTCGTTCACTAAGATATAATCATTTTTGTTAAGGAACTTATCAACGTTTGCAAAAACAACCATTTTTATTAGGTAGGTAAAGTACCTGAAAAAAAATTACTGATGTTACATAGTCAACCAAATAAAAATAATATTATTAAAATATATATTTTACTTGAACTTTCATTTCAATTCATTTTTTTTCATTTTGAAATCATAAAGTTCAATAATATTTCGCAAAATAATAAGTCAAACCCTTATTGTAACACAACCATTATGCAATAACTCAAAACGCTTTATTATATAAAACACGAAGTGACACAGTATGAGCTTTACGAATTGATTCAGGTATATTTAATATAATGTATCATCTTCCTAAGAATTCCATTCCGAAACTTTTCAATTCCATTTCTACGTTACCTGCGATTTGGTTTCGGAACGGAAGTCTCGGAAACCTAACTTGAAATTCTTTTGTTTTAATTAATTTAAACTAACACATCAGATCGACAAGCTTGGAATCATATTAACTTCACTGAAAACTAATAAGGTATTCAAAATAATTTGCAAGAAAGAAACTTGTAAACTTACCTTGAAATTGGTTGCGGCTCTGGAAGTTCAAAACTGGACCGTAACTGAGGTGTATGTTGTTCGTCCGCCGGTCGCCGTCAAAATGGCCGAATTACTTGTTGGGACTCGTTGACAGTATTAAAAATGTTGCCATTCGAAAATAAATATTCCATAAGGGTAGTTTTGATTGCAGAATCTCGCAAAAATTACGGTTTCGGAATGGAACTTTCCACTTTATCTATATTTTGTCCTCACAAAGATGAAATTATTTAAATATTTTGTGCTACGTTAGACTATTTCTGTAATTTTACAACAAATCGTGCGTAAATATACTTTCCAAAAAATCACACATATTAGTTTATATAACTCAACTAAATACATTAATGTTACATTATTTTACTGATATTGGTAGTTGGACAGCTAAAATAGATACCTCCTACCAACATTTTTGGAAATTAGAGTAATATGACAGTGTTTTTAAGCAGCCACATTAGACAATACTATTATAAAATGACCACAGATCCTAATTTTAAGTGTTCTTTTTCTTAAACGCAAATATTTTTCTCAAAAAAAATACGAAAGTTGTGGGACACGACCGAAACACGAATGTACAGTTTTTGTGAAAATGACCCAGTTATTTAAACTCATTATCCTAAACTTTTCAAACACATCGCACAATAGTAAAACGGTACAAATCGGTATATTCACCCAAATTTTTTATGTCAAAAGATTTCCAGACATTTAAAGCATGTTCATAGTCTTAATCAGATATAGATTCAGATGTAAGTTTGTTAAAAAACTTTGACGGTTCTGGTAATTTATTTTCATCATCTCGTTCCCAGGAATCTATGTAATCGTAACAATATATTCCTTTTCTTCGAGCAATATCAAATAAAATATTATTATTAAAAAAGATTTTAAATGTTTGAAATCTCCAGGGTTCATAGTCTTAACCAATTTATCCATACTTGAGCTTAAAAAATTATACGAATCAATAAATTTCAACTGTACAACATTTGTTGCATCGATGGTTATGAATTTTTTGAATGAAATATATTTCTCTTTAGTTCTCGGTATGAGATGAATTCGACCGTTTATCTTTGAAAGTTCATTGATAAATAAATGACTGTCATAACCGGACAAGTTATGAAACACAATTGGTATAAAAACTTTTTAACAAAAAAATTAACCGACGAAAAAGAAATAAAAAGCAAAAATAAATAAACCTTTTAAAGTCTTGAGTAATGAGCATATTTACTTACATAAAATATGAAATTTTATATAAACTAATTTTGAGTCGGCGCCAAACAACAACCTGATTATTAAATATCTAAATTTTATAAGTTCTTACAAATGAAGAAGGCTGTAAGTAGGTAATTAATCATTTTAATAATTGGCGCCGACTCAAAATTAGTTTATATAAAATTTGATATTTTATGTAGGTAAATATGCTCATTACTCAAGACTATAAAAGGTTTATTTATTTTTTGCTTTTTAGTTATTTTTCGTCGGTTATTTTTTTTGTTAAAAAGTTTTTTATTTTATGATTTTTTGTGGCTCGCATCATCTTTTAACACTCTGAGGCTAATTTCTAATCCTCCATAATTCCTCTTGCCACTGAGCTGATGATGTAACCATTCTTCCATGAAGTTTCCAGGATATTGACCAGTTGAGGTTACCTCCAATATTGTAAAGACGTCTTTTCTTCAAAGCATACGAGGGCGGGTCAATAAGTCCGTGACTTTTGGAATAAAACACAGATTTTTTGATAAATAAATCATTTTGTTTTTCAACGTAGTCTCCCTTGAGCTCTATACACTTTGTCCAGCGCTTCTCCAATTTTTTTATCCCTTCCAAAAAATATGATTTGTCGAGGTCCTCAAAATAGGCCTTTGTTTGCGAGATGACTTCATCATTGGAGTCAAATCTTTTTCCACCAAGCCTTCAGGTTTGGGAACAAGAAGTAGTCACTCGGAGCCAAATCTGGAGAATAGGGCGGATGAGGGAGCAATTCATAGCCCAATTCATAAATTTTTGCCATGGCAACTGCACATGTGTGCACCCTTGCATTGTCTTGGTGGAAAAGAACTTTTTTCTTGGCCAAATGAGGTCGTTTTTTTTTCAAATCATCATTGAATCGGTCCAATATAATATTCCCCATTGATTAGGTAGTCAATGTGGATTATCCCGCGTGCATCCCAAAAAACAGTCGCCATAACTTTATTGGCTGACAAACCCACCTTGGCCTTCTTTGGCGCCGATTCACCCTTAGAAACCCACTGTTTTGACTGTTCTTTGGTCTCTGGTGTGTTGTGATGGATCCATGTTTCGTCCACGGTTACAAAACGGCGCAAAAACTCCTCCATATTGCGATTAAACAACGCCAAACCTTCCTGTGAAGTTGTTACACGATTGCGTTTGTGGTCGACTGTGAGCAAACGCGGCACCCATCTTGCGGAAAGCTTTCTCATGCCCAAGTGATCATTCAAAATTGAAACCACTGAGCCATGCGAGATTCCTACGGCTTCCACAATCTCTTGCACTTTCAATCTTCGGTCGGCCAACACCATATCGTGAATTTTTTCGATTGTTTCGGGTGAAGAGACCTCAACTGGGCGTCCAAGACGTTCGGCATCTTCAGTGCTTTTACGGCCACAACGAAATTCAGTAAACCACTTTTTTACCATTAAAATCGATGGTGCAGAGTCCCCATAGTATTTATCAAGCTTAGCCTTGGTCTCGGTAATGGTTTTTTTTCGCAAAAAATAATGCTTAATAAGCACATGAAATTCACTTTTTTCCATTTTTTCCTCAAATTACTGGGTAGTCTGATAAAGATAGCTGTCAAACACAAACTAACTGACGCAGCAAGTTCAAATTTTGACAGGAGTCAACTGACAGATGCCTGTTGACAGGAGTAGTGTTGCTTTTTCAGTAAAGAGGTCAGAAATTCAAAAAGTCACGGACTTATTGACCCGCCCTCGTATTATGTGGTATTTGTCACTAAAACCAGTTTTATATCTAACTTATATTGTGTAGGAATGGTATGGTTTCCATCATCAGCTCAGTTTCAGGATGTGATGATTCCTAAATGCAAATACCTGATTAAGTTATGAAAAGTAAACAGAAACAATATTCGTGCCCGATTTTTGAGGTTCTTTCAATTTTTTCAGGATTCCATGAATAGATCCTGATGTCCTTGACATGGGACCACCCTTGAGGTATACCCTATCTAAGAAAAGTAGAATCATCAAAATCGGTTCATAAATAACGGAGTGAGGGCCGAACATACATATAGAAACGCTAAACGTATCCACAATTTTCGAGGTTTTCTCTCAATTTTATTAGGATTCCATTGTCACATCCTGACTTCCTTGACATGGGACCACCCTTGAGATATACCCTATCTAACAAAAAAAAAAAATCAAAATCGGTTCATAAATGACGGAGTGAGGGCCGAACATACATACAGAAACGCTAAACGTGCCCACAATTTTCGAGGTTTTCTCTCAATTTTATCAGGTTTCCACTGTCAGAGCTTGACTTCCTTGACATGGGACCACCCTTGAGGTATACCCTATCTAACAAAAAAAGAATAATCAAAATCGGTTCATAAATGACGGAGTGAGGGCTGAACAACACAAAAAATAAAAAAAATATATATATATACGGTCGAATTGAGAACCTCCTCCTTTTTTTCGTCGGTTAAAAAGTGCATTGCTTTGCATTTAAATTGCAAATAGCATGCGCAGGGCCTCTGTATTTTCCAGTAAAGTGATCATGATCCTTAACAATATTATCATTAACCGAAAACTTATTTTTACAAATATGGCACTCAGTACTGTTGATAAAACTTATTTGCTCATCTTCAGTTAGTGGGATCATATTTTTACTCTCTAATAATAACTGATATAATCGTTTTACATCATTAGTCAAAGATTTGACAAATTTCTTAGAATAATCAGGCCCTCGGTAAGATACGAAATCATTTAATTCGGGATTTGAATTACAGCAAATATAGTAAGCAAAACACGTAGCTTCATGAACTTGAATATTTTCTACATATCGCACCTCCGGTGCTACACTGTCACTTATGCAAATAATGTAATTTTACGGGAGAACCATTTGAAATTTCTACTTCCTATTACAGCATATAGAACTTGTTGACTAAAGAAGTAGAATGATAATATTTAAACTACATCTTTAAGCTATATTTTAAAGTAAAAGAGAACATCTCACTTATTACCATTTAAAAAATTTGAAAGTTTAAAAATGTCTTAGCTTCTAATCATTGCTACATTCCCAGGAAAATTAGGGAGTCTACGAAAAAGCTGTAAAAGTGGCTTTGTAAAATAAAAGTAACAAAAAAAATTAGTTGAGATCATTATAAAAACTTTCATAGTATCTAGGTACTAGATTAGCTTCCAGTAGTTGCAATAAATCACGCTTTTTGCGTTCTGTTATTGGTATTTTTGAAGTGTAAGCAGGCTTCAAGGGAATTTGATCTATTGTTCGATTGCCTCTATTCCCGCGTAATTTTTTTGGGTGAACAATAGCTTTAGCTTCCTCCCAGTTTTCAGTTTTATAACTGTTTCTATAGTGGTAATTTTCAGAATTCTTCGTAAACTTAATACTTTTAATTTCACTAGTTTTGATAACTTCACCATTGACATTTTTTGCTATATTAAAGTTCATGTTCTCCTCAAGTGACTTCAAATCGAAGAAATCGTCATAATTCATTTCATTTACCACAAATGGTTTGCCAGTCTTTTTGGCCCCACGAATTAAGGAAATATACTGATCGGGAACATAAATACATCCAGCATTTTTGGCTCTAGTGACAGATTTTTCTATTACCGAATGGACTGCGTCCCCTTCGTTTTGCGTGTAGCCACGAATCAAAAAGTTGTGTTGAATTGAGTTAATATTTAAGATACTCACTGCATACTGGTACATTGCAAAAACTTTTTTGCTGACCACAGCAATTATCAGAGTATATGATGACATCGCGGCCAGGTTGTTCAAATGATATCTGCTCCAGGTATTTATATACACATGAACCTATTTCGATGGCTCCTCTGTTGCCCAACCCTTCGTGCCAAAAATAACAGGTTGTTTCTTGCTTATTAGCGTTAGATATTGTTAGATTATAACAATAAGGTCTCGATTTATAGTAAAAAGAACTTGATTTTCCAATGGGGCAAGGTAACACAGCTTGTAAATCATAAATGAGAACAATCGTGTTATTATCAGGGTCATGACATCTTTTCATATCTCTGCCTTTTTGATGTCTACTTAAGCTTTTTTCTTCCTGATGTAGCTTGTAGCTGTCACGTAATTTATTCTTCTCTTCTTCAGAAGCATTTTCGTATGCTTCACACTCATCACAGCGATCTTTTTTGGGTTTGAAAAATCCTATGTTAAAATCTTGGTTGAAAATCCGTGAGTAAGAGTCGTAGGTCACAATAGGCTTGTTTTGTTGGTTCTGAATTTCTGAATAATTTCTGTGCATTTCTGCTACTGTCAAACCCCCATCAATGAATTCTCTGCTCGTACTAGCTCTGAGATAATGACTTGGAACCCTTGGAATTGATTCAATATGATCCTTTACTGCTTGTATAACTTCAGGTGACAGTTTGCATTGTTTTCCGTGTTTTCCTCGTTGATCAGTTGGAATAATGCCATCATTCTGTGCTTTACCGTCGATAACTGTTCGTATAATCCGCTGTGAGATGCCCAAAGTGTTGATCAGAAAAGTTTTACATACACGGATCTCTTTATTCTCAATTAGCAATTAATATGCAGTGTTTTCTTTTCTGTTGTACATTTTGTTAATCTTTATGCGACGGTAAGCACATTTTAGCTTTCTTGTACAACTATTTAAAAAACTCCGTTGCCTGTCGATACTCTCCAACTTCCAGTAAGCTTCAAATATTTCCGCCCTTTTTTGTTCATTAAATTTTGTAGCACACGACAACCGACATTTTGAGGTACACGGAGGTCCCATTCAGGGGGCTGACAGCTTTAGTTCCAATTTTGTAGTTCTGGCGCTGCTGTCGCGGTATAGTCGCCATATTGTCCTCAAACGTCATTATGTGTCAAAGTGTGTGTATGTCATTGGTCATTTGACAGTTTACATATATGTCAGGTTAATAGTATACATAAAATACTATATAGATACTAGAGAATAATACAAATCGGCCGGTAACTGCCATTGTTTTGTATAGCACGAGTCGAGCAGGTTATCTTGTGTTTTCCTCCACGTTGAGTTGAGATACTTGAGAAGCCATCCTCCTCTGTTGTACGATACAATTCCACGCTTTGTGGTATTCCGTACCGAGCTCGGTGATATTTAGTTATTTCCCTGTGCTCCGTACTTTCTCGTCATGGCGCCAAATAAGTGTTGTGTTGGTGGTTGTGATTCAACAAGTAACACTCGCAAACTATTTTGCATGCCCATGAATGATAATTTACGCAATTTGTGGTTGTCGTTCCTAGTTCCGACAAACCCTAATCTACTCGGACTGACAAAAAACCAATTAATAACAAAACGTGTTTGTGAAAAACATTTTGATCCAACTCAATTTGACCAGGCTGGTGTTAGAATCCGTTATTCCTATCCTTGCTTGTTTACGGATCTGGAAATTGCTCATGGCGTACCACTTGCTAAGGGTAAGTACATAAACCTCTAATCTAATATTATGGTATTACACTTATCCAATAACTTTGTCCTGTATTTGAACAAATTTCTTTGATGGATGTGCATTACATATTTTGTCCAATATTTTACGTAGTCTGAGAAAATGGAGGAATGTGGAGCGACTAAGTGCTGCTGTTATTATTAGAATATTATTAAAAAAGAAAAAAAAACCTTTGGGTGAAGCCATTGATCGAAAGGCGAAGAGAAAAAAGCATTCAAGATAAATTAAATAATTGCATGTCGAGGCCAAAAATTTGTATAATCGTTTTTTACGTATTAATGACTCAACATTCAATTACATCGTTAAGAAAGTATCACCGTTTATAATAAATCTTAGATGCAGCCATTTTGACTTAAATGTCATTAATCTTTGATTATATCAGTGTTGCTGACACATTTGATGAAGTCGTCCTACTTCTTTGATCAAACGTACATTGGACAAAGATATTTGATGAGAGTAATACCACCCTAACCTATTTTTTATGTAATTACTAGTAGCTGTTGCATATAGCATAACAACCTAGAATCCTAGAAGAACCACTTTAACACGTCAAGTCCCTCATTAGCAGACACAATTAAAAACCTATTGTTCATGGCGACGCAGGTGCCTGACGCGCTAAAAGTTATTGTACATAAGTCCATTTTCCACACAATTTAATTTTAGTTAATATTCATAGTAACATATGGATTATGTTGACCTAAAGCCATAAAGTCTGCATATGTTTCGCCCTTCTCAGTACACAAAACATCATAATAAAGATGTTTAGATCAATTGTGTATTTAAATATAGTTTGATTACACATACATTTACAGCTCAGTCACATCAACTTATACAACTAAGCATTAATGTTTTGATGTTTTTAATAATTCCAGGGTGTAATTTTCTGGATGAACATAATTATTGTCAGAGCCAAGAACAAAATGACATCAATTCAACAGGAGAACCAATTACTATGACAGGTATGAAAAAAATTACCTTACCTTGAAAAGAATCTGACAGCAATGTCAACCCTTTTAAAGAGTTTAAATTACTAGCAGACCCAACAGACAATGTCATATCCAAATTCCATATAAAGAAGCACTGTCAGTTTATCCAATTTTTAAATTTTTCATAACGTAAAAACCCTATTCTACATTTACTACTATTATGAACATTTGGAGAAAAAAAATGCCAAATTGGTCCAACCATTCTCAAATGATGCGCTTACTAAAGGACACAATTTCATTTTTATGGTTCTGTACCCAAACGGTAACCAACGGGACCCTATTACTAAGCCTCCGCTGTGGGTCTGTCAACGGGCTGTATCCGTTAATGAACTCTTCATGCGCGATTCCGACTCGCACTTGGCCGGTTTTTAACAAAATGATTGAGCTAAAGACGGTCACCGACCGCTCTCTTTTTTGATGACAGCTTTTTCGCTTTAAGTTTCCCTAAGACAAAGGTGCCAACTTGGTACCCACTTAACTTGCATAGAAAAATCTCATCATTCAATTCAATCCATAATAATAAATTCATTTATATTTATAATTGCAGGTGACATTTCCCAGGAACATCCATATTCAGTTCCTTCAACCAGCCAATCAGAAGTCTCTCTTCATTTGCAGAATGAAGGTTTGTGTTTTCATTTTAAATACATACATTGTACTATTTGGATAAAGTCAATATTTATTTAGGTAGTGGTAAAAACTAATTTTTTTTTTTATAAAAAAAGAATGAGCATAGCGTGGGGTCTGTCAATGTTATGTAAGTGCCCCCTGATTCTTGTCGCACTAAAGTGTAACCTTTGTTGTCAAGTCATCAGAAGTAGTTATACTGTTTAAAATGTACATTTTTCTTTTGTTTTAGGTTGTATATTTGCTGGTTTGATTTCTGAAACCACAGAAATTGAACAAGGAGAATCAAACACAGAGAACAAGGAGATTCAAATAAGTGCAGGTATGATTGAATAATCACCAATCTTGTTCAATTTTACCAACGGGTCTCTTTCTCCTTTTGAGTATTCTTGTGCAGAGGACAACCTTGTACTGAATATCGCTGCCCTAGTTCAATAGTAAGATAGATATCTTTAAAAAAGTAGTTTTGAATTATTCATACTTTTATGATTTTACTGTCACTAATTCACTTGTTGTTAATTGAAATGTGGTTGATTTATTAAAACGAAAGCTTTTTTTATGTATTTGGGAGTTGTATAAATTTCAATATTAATGAAATATTTTTTATAATAGTTTTAAGGCTTTTAATAGTAAGATAACTTCATATTGAACTCAGATTAAATAAAAAAAATTATTTGATATTAATCTTGTCTTATATATGGATTATTATAAATTATGTCTATATGAGTTACACTCATTAAGTTATTATAGTTTTAGTTATTATTTTTAGTTTTGTTAAAGAAATACTAAAGATTTATCCAACCAAGCTACCAAATTTATGGAAAATAAACAGACATCGACATAATTTTAAGATATCCTATTATTACAGCACATCGATATTTGAGAATGTAAATTGTCCGAATAAGTCCGTGGAAATGTTTGGTAAAGGGATGGGAAAATTAATTTTAAACTGAATAATTAGTTTGCTTGTAATGTGTTATTTATTACCTTGTATCATAATTGCAAAAATCAGTCTCATATTATCAGTTAAAATTAAGTTCTTATTATTATTGCACAAGTCAGTCTAACTTTTGTAATCAGTCAGTGCTATAATGCTATTTAATTCATTCAAATGATTAACAAACGTGAATCGATTACGCGCCCCTTGCGCCAACTAAATTTTGGCTGCTTTATATGACTGATTTAAGCCAATAGGATACATACTTATCCGTCAGGCCCCTATTGTCCTAAACCTATTGTCGCGTCTCCTTATGGAGACGCAACAATAGGTTTTTAATTGTGTCTGCTAATGAGGGGCTTGACGCGTTAAGATTTATCTTTATCATGTAGATATTTAATTTGTTTAAACCGTCAAGCCCCTCATTAGCAGACACAATAGGTTTAGATGGCTTAAATCAGTCATATAAAGCAGCCAAAATTTTTTTTTTTCAATAAAATTGAAAAAGTATGTACCCTATTATTAATTAATTAATTAATAACAGTAATCAATTAATTGATTTAATTCATTCTATTATCATTCTGAACCTACTCGTTACAGGCATTCATTATCACTATTTCCACATTAATTTTGCTGGTTATTTGTAGTTTTAAGACTTGTAGAAACTGTGATGTTATTGAGGTTTTAAATTGGCTGTACCTATACATCATATCTCTCTTTTCAATTTGATATAGTTGGTGACTGATCATAAGCATGTTCCAAAGTTATATTTTCTGAGATGTGGCCCTTTTGATTCCTTCTGATATTCATAATTTTAAAATCATGATCTAAAAATGAAGATTTGTAGCCAAATGTGTATGGATCTTCTTTTTTTACTTGGATTCATTTGATATCACCCCATACAATTTTTTGTCCATTTTCGTCTATGTTGAAATTTTTCTCTATTTGAGACAGTTTCTTCCAGTCATAAACCTGTTAGTAGTCTACTTTATTGACTGTCTATGGTTGACCGGTTTTTTGGCAGATTTTAGTACCATTGCCATTTGATCAAGTGTAAATATTGGGCCATTTCTCAGCAATCTTCTCTTTTCTCTTTCTATTATGGAATGAATGTTATCAGCATCATTCTGAGTGTGCCCTGCTATTAAAAAGTTGTGGGTGATTATATTTATGGGTAAAGTATGCACTGCGTACATAATTACATTGACAGAATAAATTTACTTTTAATCCGCCCACCACAAGTCCCACAATTGTTGCTGTAAAAGATAATTTCTGATTTTGGACCCATATGTTCTAATAACGAAAAAACACACGACCCTATTTCATTTGGCAATACCTTCGTGCCTAGCATTACAAATACCATATTTATTAATTATATCAATACAGTGAAATTAATAAATTTTTAATAGAATGCTAAAACTTCTCCTTGTGGCAATGGAACGACGCCTTGCAATTCTTAATCTATACTTAAAATATTATTAATGACATTAGAACTTTTCGCTCTGTAGACATCTCTTTTTTCATATCTCTGGATAGTTTTTTCGTGCTGTGTGTTTATGCATGTCATAACCATCTAAAAATCAAGTTTTGCCTTGGGTGAAGCATTTTTGTACGGTTCACATTAAGAATACCTACTGATCTTTTTTAGATTTGAAAAAAGCAATGTTAATTTCTGTATTAAAAATGTGTTCATACATAGAATTTTTCACTGCTTCTAAACTATTTTCTTCACAATACTGTACATACATTCTGTAAATTGTAGATTATTTTTTTACTTGAAACCAAACTTATCTCAATTTGGTAGTTTTTTAGGATATCTTACTGTTGAACTAGGGCAGCGATATGAAAGACGTAAAAACATCTTATTTTGCATTCTACTCATAAAAGGAATTTTGATTACAGAATTGCAACCTGTTTCTGAAATGGTTGAAATCAAGAAATCCTTACAGAAACCTACACCAAGTAAGTTGCTTAATAAATATTTTCTTTTCATGTTTTGAATGACCTACTAAGATGTGGCAAAATGTCAAAACATCGAGATTTCTATAATTTTGAAAAACTGGGTGGCTAAACAGATGACACAAAAAACAACTTTTTACACTGTTTATGGTTTAGGAATTATATACATTCATAAGTATCTTTTTTGTTTTGTATATTCTAAAACAATGATTTATTATGTATTTCAGGAAAGAGTGCAACTCAGTGCCATTCTAAAACTCACCGGTATATAAAGCAATGTACTAAACTTGCTTCAGATAGTCTGAGTGACACAAATACTCAGAGTCTCCAAAATGCATCTAAAGCCGAAAACCTGGAGCTTACGCAAAATTTTGAAAAACTTAATAAGAAAGCTAAAGCTTTCTTGTTGATGCAGTTAAGGCTTGCTAGAAGAAGCAAAATGGCGAGACGGTTTTCTTTATAAGACAAATTATTCGCCCTTGCTCTGATGAAGCAAAGTCCAAAGGGATATAAGCTTCTAGAAAAAATGTTTGCCTTACCTAACAAGAGGACACTGGCTAGACTCTCAAATAAAATTGAGTTTGAATGCGGAGTAAATAAAAATATTTTTGAGCATATCAAACACACCACTAAAGACTGGGACACTACAAAAAAGCTTTGCTCCTTAGTATTTGATGAGGTAGCACTGTCACCACATCTCACATATAATGAAAGCAAAGACAAAATTATTGGATTTGTAGAGATAGCAGGAGAAAGAAAACCAAAACTGGCTGACCATGCTCTGGTTTTTATGATCAGGGGCATATGTCATTCATGGAGGCAACCCATTGCATACTATTTTTGTGAGGGAACAATTTCAGCACATGAACTCCAGAGAATTTTGAAAGAAATTATTGCTCTTCTCGTGGAAACTGGTCTAAAACCGCTTACACTTGTGTGTGATCAAGGATCAACATTTAGGTCATGTTTTAATCAATTAAAACAATCCACTGCTCAACTTCGCAGCAATCAATGCAGAGAAAATGGTAAATTTCATCACTATTTTAAACAGTTGAATGTTTACAGTACATACATTATATTGTTTTATTATTTTTTTATTATTCCAGATGTTACAATTCACATAGCTGGACAAGATCTCTTTTTATTTCATGATCCACCGCATCTTTTAAAGAGTGTCCGCAACAACTTCCTAACTAAGGATATTTTGTTTAACGGAAGAAGAGCATCATGGGCAGATATTGCTTATATATACGACCTAGACAGCAAATCTGGTCACACCAGAGCATTACCGAATTTGACTGCACAACATGTGGACCCAAAACACATAAATAAAATGAAAGTCAAAGCAGCCACCCAAGTGCTAAGTGCACGAACGGCTGCAATGCTTACTTATACAGATGCTCTTCGTAAGTAGTATTATAATATTAATTATACCTAATTAAATAAATGTTTTTGTGATGAATGCATGAAAATTACAACTGCTTCATTAGCCATAAATGTAAAAAGCACTGTTCATTATATCTATACTAATATTGTAAAGAGGAAAGATTTTTTGTTTGTTTGTAATAATAAGCGAAACTACTGGACCAATTTTAAAAAAAATTCACCAATAGAAAGCTAAATCATCAGGAAGTAACATAGGCTTTATCCTGACGCGGAAAAATAACTGTGCCCGCGGGATAGATCATGAGAGCGAAGCCACGGGCAAAGTGCTAGTTTTTTTTACAAAAAAAATGCATTTACATCCCTGAAGCAATAAATGGCGCCAATATTTATTTAAAATAAATTAAATATTTCAGATAAGCGGCTCAACACTCCTATAGAGACAATGGAGACTACAGCAGAAGTGGTGACATTTTTTGACGACCTATTTGATAGTGTCAATGGATCGCCAGGTCAACCAAGGGGCAAACTCAGATGCGCAGTGAAACCGAATTCCCCTCATCAAGAATTCTGGCAAAAAGCTATTAAATCCCTAAAAAATACAAAATATATTGACACCAATAGTAAATTGGCTAGGCAGACTGCAAAGCCGAGACATGTGCGTCCTCCATGCCTTGAAGGGTGGATTACTACGTTGCAGAGTTTTCAGGGTCTGTCCAAATTATTATTTACAGAATTTGGAGTGAAATACTTTTACTCCAGATTAATAAATCAAGATCCTCTTGAGAATTTCTTTGGTCGCATAAGAGCGATGAATTATCGCAACGTGAATCCCGATGGAAATAGTTTTATGTACGCCTTCAAGTCTTTACTAATGTCCAGTATATTGAGCCCTCACTCAAAATTTTCAAATTGTGAAGAAGATGACGGCGACACACTAGTTGATTTAAATTATATTTTTACCTGCTGTAATGCAAAAGATAATGACGAAAATATTACGCCTAATTTAATTTTAAATGCGCCGTCGTCTTCAAAAGGTTCGACAGATTCAGAGGGAACTACAATTAAAAATGTTGTGACAGAAAAAGTAAGGGTTCAAACATCGGCGTATACTGCCGGATACATATGCAGGAAAATAACAAAAAAAATTAATTGTTATTCATGTACAAAAACTTATGCAACAAAAGAAATACAGGGGATCCATAAATTTATACAACACAGAGAATATAAAAGATTAAAAAATAATAATTTGGCCTACCCAGTGGGGAAACTACTATGGTTGTACAGAGAAAATTCTCAGACTGTTCATGATTATTTAAATTCAAATGGTTACAAAAAAAATGTAAAAAAAAATCTCAAACAGCTGATTGCCAAACGCGACATGTCTTGGTTGGGCTGCAGAAAACACAATAGTGATGTAATAAAATATTACACATCACTTTTAATTCGCCTGCAATGCCACAATTGGTGCAATATAATGAATAAAATTATAAGGGGAAAAATAGAAGAAAAATATGTTTTGAAAATGCAAAACATGCAACAACTAGCTTTAAGAAAATATAAAACCCATAGGCAAAAGAAAACAAATAAATGACTACAAAATGTTTATTAATTTGTTTTATTTATTTATGAATTATGAATAAAAATCCTATTTTGAATAAAAACCCTAAACCCTCGTAGGTTTTGTCGATATCGGGTACATCACTACACAAAAACTATCGATAACATCATGAATATCTAGATTGAAAGCACTATTATATATTTTATAAGCATTTTGTACGTGTGTGTCATGTCGTGCCATAGATAGAAACACATGAAGCGACAACAGCGCCAAAACAGTTAATATGGAACTAATGCAAATTCGACTGTCACATCTGTAGCTAGCTACATATTAGTAATCTGTGGTCCCATTGTTTTACCTTGAGTTAGTTTATTAGTTTTTGCCGAGGTATAAGTTTGACCAGAATTTTTCAATCGCTTAGCAACATTCTTTTTCCAGGTTGCTGGATTACGCGTACGTTTTCTGCCTCTTGATTCAATTACAGTTTGCGCTCTCTCATTATTTGAATTTTTATCATTTTCGGCGGCAGAATCATTGGAACTGCATTTAGTACTGCTACTGGAACTACCACTAGCGCTACTACTGGAACTGCTGCTAGAACTGCTGCTGGAGCTACTGGATGAAAGCGACCTTGGACGACGACGGGCAGGCCTGTATTCATCTCCTGAATCGGTGCTAGAGAAATCGCCTGTTGGGGAGCCAATATCATTTTGTTCATGCGTTTCATTTGTGGCCAATATTGTAGGTGGAAAATTACTGCCGTCCTGTACAGTAGTAGCGTCCTGCTCTGCAGTAGTATTTTTTTGTATATCTAGGTCAACTATTGGGGAGGTAATATCACTACGATTATCAGTTTCCATTGTGGCTAATAATGAAGGTGAAGAGTTACTTCGGTTCTTTACAGCATCCTGCTCTGGCATGGTATTTGTTAGTATATCTAGGTTACCTGTTGGGGAGTCATTATCACTTCGTTCATCCGTTTCATTAGTGGCTAATAAAGTTGGTGGAGATTTACTGATGTTCTCTTCAGCAGTAGCTTTCTGCTCTGGAAAGGTATTTGTTGGTTTATCTACGTTAGGTGGCATCCTTAAAGAGTTGGCTAAATCATGCACATACATCAAATTTTTATTGTCTCTTGAAAGTGCAAGAGTGCACAAGGTTTTTGCCGCGTTGGTTCATTTAATATCTGAAAAGAAACAAAATACGTAAGTACATAATAATAATAAATTGTCAATATGGTAATAACTTAATATAATAATAAAGAATATCAGTTTCATTAGTTAGTATTAATAGTAAACTATTTGTGGTGAGTAAAATTTTATCGCCCAGCGAGTACTCACTTTACTCGCTCGCGAACCTCAAAAATGTATTAAACAATTTTTAATGTAGCTAATGTTGCCATTGTTTTGCCTCCTTAGCAAAAAAATGGCAACATTATCTACATTAACCTTTATAAGATGGAAAGCTAGTACAAGTTACCTACCATTATAGGCAGGAAAACTAGTACAAGTCTTGTACTTTGTGACGTAAGGAGCCTACGTGGGATGAAAAAAAGACAACACGTACCTCGGTCAACGTTAAAAATATATATTTAAAATAGAGAAAGGGTGTGGGGAGGTTTGCAGTCACAATATTTCGTATTCCCCGGGAGATAGCACGCTACTGCCCTGACTCAGCCTTGGTGGCTCGGGGAAGCCACGTTGCGTTTGTCCCGGAGGTGTTGGCCGACAGGTGGCAGCGCCGCCGGCTCGCAGGGTCGACAGGAGCCAGGATGGGCCGGCCGGCAGGTGGTCTAGCCGGCTCGGAGACGGCCTGCTGAGGCCACGCGGGTAACTGGATACCCGGCGTGGAGCGAGCCGCCGACTCGTAGATCGTCAGGGCCCGGAAGGCGACGGCCGGCAGGTGATAGTGCCGGCTCGGAGACGGCCTGCTGAGGCCATTCGGGTAACTGGATACCCGGCGTGGAGCGAGCCGCCGACTCGCAGATCGTCAGGGCCCGGAAGGCGACGGCCGGCAGGTGATAGTGCCGGCTCGGAGACGGCCAGCAGATACCACGCGGGCAAATCAGCACCCGGCGTAGTGCGTGCCGACGTGGCGAGCAGCCTGGTGGCGGCGGCACGAGGTTTTGCGGCGGGATGGCCGCGATAGGGTACGATGTAGGTGGTGCTCGGAGCGTAGGGCTCCAAATCTTCCCTCCGAATCTAGGAATCCGGATGTGGGAATCCGGATCTGGGACCCTGGAAACAATGTCCAGCGTGTCAAAGATGGATGATAAGCCTCTCCGCTGATTTTGACACCTAGGCATGAGCAAAGCGGCTGTACGTGCGCTAACAAGTGTGGTTGTCAAAATCAGACGGAGTTTACAAAGGTGAGGTGGAAAAGCATGAAAACATGCACATTCGAGTGCAGCAGCAGCCACGCGCAAGTCAGTATGTGCATAGCTAAGGCCTCGTAAAGCTAACTACGCGGTAGGCGTGATTACAATATATATGCGACAGATCTTTTGTAGGTTATAAACCTTGATTTTACAATGCTAAGAAAAGAAATAAGAAGACATGTTCTGGAAAGAATTTATACACAAGATTAGGAACACAGAATGCACAAAGCTACCTGTATGCTGTTCAAACACTCACCCAATTACAGGGGTTGAAATCGCGTAATTAAGTTGGCAAATATTTGCCAATGCAAACTACAACTGCAAGGATTTGGCGATCGCTTCACGGCTCAAGGGTGTTCGACAGAACAAGTGAGTGTGAGTCCAACGCCTGCAGCTGGATTAAGATTGAAAAGGACTCCACGTTGTCCTGGAAGGCGTTTTATAACTACGCCGTCATTGACAGATGTCAACGAATCCAAAGACAATAGTGTTGTCAGTAAACTAATATTGTTTATGCTTACCAAAACCGTTATAGTGGCTTTTGGTCTCTGGATTTTTTTTGTATGTTTTTGTTTTATTTAAGATCGTAACGCCACTACGTTACAACTTATAAGAAACAGGGCCCTGGTGTTATTGGAGTAAGATTGTCACAACAGTTAATATAATGTTAAATTTTTACCGAGGATTGGGGAAACAAGGTCACTAGTAGTGACCTTGTTTCCCCAATCCTCGAAACAACAACGTCACTTGTTTAAGTAGTGACTCACTACTTACACAAGTGACGTTGTTGTTTCAATATGAAAGCGTAATAAGTTATTTTTTTAGCTAGGATTGGGGAAACAACGTCACTACTTACACAAGTGTCGTTATGGCTCCAGAATTGTAAAAATAATTTGGCACAATTACCTTAGTGACGTTGTAACTCCAGGTGAATCCTTTTCGTGCGGGGGGCCGCGCGCAACTGACCAATGAAACGTTGTTTCTCCGGGTGGCATCCAGATTCGCGCCAAAACGATAACGACACTATTGACCTCTCGCGGACAGTATGCGTAACACACAAGTGACAATCACGCACCAAGTAAAGGGGTATATTAGGAGTATTTTCTCATACTCAGTTCAATATTGAAAAAAATTTCATAAGTGACAATGTAGCACCGGAGGTGCGATATGTTGATTTATGCTTGTCAGAATATTCACGCAATAAACTTTCAAAATCACCATATATCACTATTAGTACTCTTTGAGTTCTTATTTCAGAACCCGTTTCAGGTAATATGGTTTGTATTCCAGCACATTCATGACAATACAATTTCTCCTCAGCGCGAAAGTAAATAAAACATTCATCACATAAGTATATTTCACTTTTATGTTGAGTCAATTGGTCGTGTACAAGGTTTTCAAAGCTTTTAATTAAACAGTAATGACTCTTTTTGTTGTTGGTAATGTAAAGCAAATTGACATGTTATAAACGACGTGATGTTGTTTTATATAATGGACCTGTAACTCTACCATTATTATCTAAACCGTATATATTAATATGACTGTTTTGCATTAAGACAAAACAGGTATTATATGTTGAAGAAAACACAGCAATGATATGAAGAAGCAGTCCTATGATTCTGTAGAATATATCGAGAATACCATCCTTTCTTAGTAACTGTACCGAGAATATCTTCCCTTTTTCTTGCACCAGAGGGCGGCTTATAACTTTACCGCCAATTTAACCTGTCAGTGTCATTGCAGTCTTCATCATCAGCAAGCTCCTTGTTTCATTGCTGTGTTTTCTTCAACATATAATACCTGTTTTGTCTTAATGCAAAACAGTCATATTATATGTCTCCGAAAACACAGCAATGATATGAAGACCTGTTTGATATCTGCTGGTGCTTTGAAATAATAAAACACAAGAATGCAATGTGAAAGTAAATTGTTAAATCAAACCAAGATGACTTTAATTAACTAATCTGTAGGCTTTCTATCATAAAAATGACAAAGAATTTAACAATAATTAGAAGTACAAAATATTTATTTTTTACTTCCACAAAATTAACATAAAAAACAAAAACTTAAAGTTCTTATAAAACGAAATTATGCAAATAGCAGTGGAACTTTGCTATTCCATCCACAAATGAAAAAATAATCAAAAAATAAACAAACTTATGTATACATCTTGAGATCAAAATCACATTATTACAATAATGACATACAATTAAACTGCCTTGAAATTGTCATATAGTAGATCCGCTGGAACCTCTTCACTGATGGATCTATTTATATCCTTATAATAATATTTAGAAAAGGTCTCTACACACTTCCAATTTCCTCTTTCCAATATCTCCTGAATAGGCCTATTGTCCAGCCAACCTCTAGAGGCAACTGCTGATCTAATACTGCCTGGGGAGTAGCCATCTATCTTAGCTAGCTTGAAAGCTGATCTCACCCAACCCGAAATCATGGTTTTCGACGCAGGCCTTATGTTCCCAGTGATTGCTATAAAAAGAGACTTAACATTAGTATCCTGGCAACGTCTGGTTTCTGACAGCCTAATCAACTTCCTTACATTAGTGACTGGGCAAATTTTAGGATCTTGGTGCTTCATAAGAAGCCAGCCTGATTGCCTATGAGTACCTGTGTCCGTTTTTGAGCCAAATCTTGGCCAAAATGTTACAGTGTCCTCAGTCTCAACAAACCCTTGCTCACTGAGTTCTAAGAGGGTAAGGTCATGCAGTCTACGACCGGATGCGAGTAGAAGAATCAATGCAGTCCGTCTGCTTTGGTAAAAGAGGGTGTCTGGAAATTCAGACACCTTTAGCCAGTCAAATAAGAATTTTATGTCCCATACTGGGGGCTTAGGTGGACGTGGTTTGTCCAAACTTACAGCTTTTAACACTTGTTGGATGAAGAAGTTCTTTGCTAAGTCTTCACCTTTTAATGCACAGTAAGTCGAGATCGCCGATTTGTGCAACAGAATTGTGCTGTAAGCAAATTTATTTTTGAGATATAAGCTAGCCAAAAATCTAGCTACTTCCCTACCTTCTGGGCGCTTGCTATCTACACTATGAGATTCACACCAGCGCAACCACCTTTTTAAGGGTGC
This sequence comes from Polia nebulosa, assembly GCA_951329385.1. Taxonomy (NCBI): domain Eukaryota; kingdom Metazoa; phylum Arthropoda; class Insecta; order Lepidoptera; family Noctuidae; genus Polia; species Polia nebulosa. The sequence goes on along the minus strand of OX589600.1, from coordinate 11,502,945 downwards.
ATTATAGGTGCTACTGCTAATAGTGGAAGGACGCCAACTACTTTTCAGCAATTGTTGTTAATCCCTACTCCAGTCTTTCACTTGATCTCCCCACCCCCAATTTTCCAGGCATGAAGTACCAGCCTGTCCACTTGAGGTGGGGCCAATCCCGTTGTCACATCTAGCAGGACCGTTTTCAGATTCTCTATCGGTAGTGGGGGAGCTAGCGCGCGCGCTTTGAGATCGGGGAACCAGAAACACTGGGTCCATTGTGGTGCTATCACCAGGTATGTCCCTACCGCTTTGTTCAAGTGTGCCAGGACTCTGGGCATCATGCTTGGAGGTGGAAACACCCAAGCTATCCGAAACTCCCACTTTCGGCTGAAGGCGTCGCAGAATTCTGCGGAACCATCCCTTGAGTCTAGACTTGCATATCTTGAGACTACCGCGGTGTCTCTTGTTGCAAAGAGATCTATTTCGGGAATACCCCACTGCCTGAATACAGCCTCCGCGGCTGTTGGCAGCAGATACCACTCTGGGACTGACCTTCCTCTTGACAAGCAATCCGCGATGCCGTTTAAGTTCCCTGGCAGATGATAAGCTGTCATCATAATGTTCAATCGACCTGCCAACTCCAGCAACTAGGATATTAGACCCAATAGATTTAAAGAGCGCGTTCCGCCCTGATTCCTGATGTATGCTACTAGAGTCCTGTTGTCCGATTGGACTAAGATATGTGCATTCTGTAACAGTGCACCTTGGGACTTTATTACGGCAAAAACGGCATACATCTCCTTCATGTTCGAATGCCAGGCTTTTTGGTTTGTGGCCCATTTGCCCGAAAGGTACCGACTGTTTAGATTTGCTCCCCAGCCCGCATCCGCTGCGTCTGTGGTCAAGAAATGGGTTACTTCTTTCTTGTATAGGGGGGTTGGACTGCCTTCTACTGCATCCAACCACCACCGCCAGTCCTCCCGCATTCTGGGGCATAGTGCCTTTTTCTGGCCTTTCTGGGAAAATTTTCTCAGAAAAAGCTGTGCTCTGCGACAGTGAAGACGGCCTTGGGGGATCGCATAATTGGCGAAATTTAGCTTGCCCAACAAACTCTGGAGCTCTCTTAAAGAGCAGCTGTCCAGATTTAAATTTTTTGTCAGAGACATTTTTATGCCCTGTATCTTTCGGGTGGGCAAAGCTATTTTCTGGTTCTGTGTATCCCAGACCAGGCCCAAATATTCTAATTTGTGTGTGGGCTCTGTTACCGATTTCGGGTAGTTTATGTGCCAACTTAGCGATTCCAAGATGGTCAGCGTTTCCGCAACCTGTACCATCAACTTGGATTTGTCCTGACAAGCCAGGAGGTAATCGTCCAGGTAAACTAAAAGGCGTATGCCTCGACCCCGGAGGATTTCTGACACCCAGTTTGAAACTGCTGCAAACGCTCGAGGTGCCGAAGACAGGCTGAATGGTAGCGCTGTCAACTGGAGAATTTCTCCATTGTAAGAAACCCTTAAAAATCTTCTGCAACCCCCAAATGGAAATAAGCCTGATGAAGATCTATCTTCACCAACCAGTCGTCCGGTTGGAGAAAATTGACTATATCTGGTTGTGAAATTAGGTAAAAATGTTTTGTTGCAATATACATATTTAAGGCCTTGAGGTTGAATATTGGTCGTAACCCACCATCCGCTCCATTTTTAATGAAATACACTGCTGTTTCACTATAACCACTAACAACACACTTATAACTATTCAATATCGCGAAGATAGTGGTTTTCACCTCGAAATACTTTTTCAAGAAAAAGTTTCGATGCATCAAGAAAGAATCACAAGAATGCAATGACACTGACAGGTTAAATTGGCGGTAAAGTTATAAGCCGCCCTCTGGTGCAAGAAAAAGGGAAGATATTCTCGGTACAGTTACTAAGAAAGGATGGTATTCTCGATATATTCTACAGAATCATAGGACTGCTTCTTCATATCATTGCTGTGTTTTCGGAGACATATAATACTGATATTAGAATTGTTTATTTCAAAGCGCTTTATGTCGTTGAAACTGGGGAAAACTCATGTCAGAAATAATTAAATAAGTCAGAATAATGCGGATATGAAGAAGTTCTGTTTGGATTGGTCTTTGCCGGAAACATATCAGCTACTATACACCAAAGAAAACAATGCTGGTCTTCATTTTTTATATTTAGGCATGATTTAGTATTGAGAATACGTTTAGGTAATGGTAAATAAGAACCACCTCGCAAAGGATTATATTTAACGATATTAATTTCTAAATGGCTGATAGACTCAATTGTCCAGCCTGACTCGGACAGTTCAAATTCAGAACATTTACAAATAAGTTTTTCACAAAATGATTTATTTAAGGACAAAATAACCGTGTTTTGCAATACTACATTATACTTTGCGTTAAATGACTTCAACGATTTTTCATAAGTTTTTGGTAATATATACCAAACAAATATTTCAAAATAACTTTTACCGATTTATGTATTTTCACCTGGGCCTGTAGACAAAGTAACATCGCTTCGTAGCGAAACGATATCTAAATTCGTCATCGTCTCTGAGATATCGATAAACATTTCCTAGCGTTAGCGTTCCTTCGTTATCTTTTTTGGCGATCACGATCGAGGCGAAGGCGAACTCTGAAAGTGCTGCTTGTCTACGCATTTGTATGGGATAAACACGATAGCAATTCGTTTCTTTATGGTTTCGTTACGAATTATAACATTGTCTACCAACTTGCGATAACGATGTCGACTGACCACGTGACTTAGCGCGGTTTAGGGTAAATTCGTTAGAGATGGCCATAGTTTTTTTAGGCTTAAATAAAACTGAAAATATTTATATCATAATTAAACCATTATACCATTTCAAATTTTTGTGATTGTGTTTCTTGTGTGAGGTCAGGAACTTTGCGGGTACTCTTCAATGATTTAGTTGTATTAAAGTTGATAATAAAACTTGATTTATTTTAGAAATATACAATTATATAGGTATATAGAAATAAGTCTAGTGAAACGACCACTACGCCAACACTACGCTTGTCACGCTACGCAAGAGTAGAACAACTGCGACAACACTTCTGGCAGAGATGGACGAAGGAATACCTTACTGAGCTTCAGATGAGAACTAAATGGAAGAATAAGGAACAAGACGTCAAACCTGATACCCTTGTTCTCATAAAAGAGGACAACTTGCCACCACTCAAGTGGCGCCTCGGCAGAGTCACGAACACCTTCACAGGACACGATGGCATCTCCAGAGTCGCCGACGTCAAAACAGCGACGGGACTGATCCGGCGGGCTTACACGAAGCTATGTCCGTTACTACCCGATGATGACGTGAGAGGTTCCTGAAGAACGTACCACCGCTGCACTCCTTTGGAAGCGGGTGCTTCCAACCCGGGGGCCATGTTCACGCGCATACCCCGTGACACACGCACACTACAGCAACTGCGTCGACAGCGCGTTGTACGAACTGGTCGTTTCACTAGACTTATTTCTATATACCTATATAATTGTATATTTCTAAAATAAATCAAGTTTTATTATCAACTTTAATACAACTAAATCATTGAAGAGTACCCGCAAAGTTCCTGACCTCACACAAGAAACACAATCACAAAAATTCTAAAAAACTCACAAAAACTCACAGTAAAGTTTTTTATACTCTGGTGTGCGTGCTAACTTACGTTCGAGAGATCGGAACCGGTTCTCGGCTAACGTAAACGTATCACCTAACGAGTCAGCTGACTCGCTTAACGGAATGCGCACAGAAAACCGACCCTTATCATCGCGTAATGTGGTACTAGAGAATAAATTTTCGCATGCACGTTCCTCTTTTGAGTATTTATTAGTAGTGGGTATTGTAACTTCTTCTATCTGATATTCTTGTCCATAAACACGTGCGCTACGCAATTCATGCATCGCACGACATTCTTCCGATGTCACGCGGTAAGTCTCCACTACGATTCCTCCTTTTACCAGCGAGTTATGACTATGCATACCACAGTAATTGATGGAATAATGTAGGTTAATGAGGCATGAAAAGGTATTGATGAATTTGACTTCTTTCGTTTGTAGTAACTGTATTTCTGTAATCTCCTCGGATATATCGCCGTCGTCGAACGTACAGCTTCCAATATCAACGAGAGAGATTGTCGTGTAATTTGACTGATCCGTGGTGCAATCGTAGCCAACGTTTTGAGTGTTGGCTAAGCCCAGACATAGGACGACGATAATGACGCACAACATAATTCAAATGCCAACGCCTGTATGATTTGACGTGATACTGAGTTTTCAAAGGACTCCCTCTCCTCTAATTCTACAGCTACCTGACTATCAGAAACGTTAATATCTATCTCATCTTGAATTTCCGAAAAATCCAATAATAAACTTTCCGCTCTTTGCATACGAACTTGTAATTCTGTTATCTGAGCACTACTTAAAACATTATAGAATGGTGAAAACAATGTTTTAAAATCAACAAATAGTATCAACCTGGTGCACCAAAATATTTATGGTTGTATGGGCAAGGATTTAGAAATAGAATTATTCCTTAAATTTAACAATGTAGATACTCTTTGTATAACTGAACATTGGCTTAAAAGCCATCAGATTATGTTTAATTATAGTAATCACCAGGTTGGTAGTTCGTTCAGCAGAGTAAACGCTATACATGGTGGCTCATTAATTTTCATAAATAATATACTTAAGTTTAAAGACCGCAAGGATATTGTGAGCCTCTCTGTTGAACAGACAGTTGAAATTGCCTGTATTGAATTGGAGCAGTTTGTTATATTAAGTGTGTACAGACCACCTAAAGGATTGTATGATTGTTTTGAAAAAGTAATGGATGAAGTGTTGCAAAAAATTTGTAACTCTAGTAAGTCTGTCATCGTTTGTGGCGACTTCAACGTTAATTTGTTAGAAACTTCTAGCCTAAGCACTAAAATTATAAGTTTGTTTCAGTCATACAATCTTGTAAATCTATTTATGGAGCCTACTAGAATAACCCCCACTACTGCATCTTGCCTAGATAATATTTATGCAGATATTTTACCTACCCACAAAAAAATTATTAATTTATTAGACTCTGATCATAGTGGACTATTGATCACTATACCAAATATAAACAAATATAAACGAAAAAAAGATATCACTGTTAACCCAAAATCTAAAGGTCGCTTGGAAACATTTAAAACTAAACTCTCAAATAAAATCCCACTTTTGTCAACTAATGATGACCCTAATCAACATTATAATGATTTTTTCAAAATGTATTGCACGCAATTTGATACTACTTTTATTCCTAAGACGATTTCGGTAAATAGCAATACTTCCTTCAGTGACTGGGCCACCATTGGTATTAATAAAAGTAGAAAACGGCTGTATGAGCTGTATGAAGAACGGACTTATATTAACACTGTAGAATTTAATTTATATGTTAAGAATTATTCTAAATTATTTAAAAAAGTATGTTATTTGGCGAAATCTCGCTACTTAAGTTCAAAAATTAAAAATAGTAGTAATGTAATTAAAATGACTTGGGATATTATTAATAGCGAAACGGGAAGGTCTTGCAACCGAAGTAGTGATTACAGCCTTGCTATTGATGACAGTATCATTAAATCAGATTCGCAAGTCGCCGCGGCATTTGAAAATTTCTTTGCAGAGATTCCCGTATCGACTACAAAATCTCTAAATTCATCATCAACTGCTGCAGAAATTTTACTTAAAGAAAACGTTCCAGTTTGTGAATCCCAATTTTATTTCCAATATGTCACTTGTAATGATGTAATCAAAACTTTTAATACTTTAAATGTTAAAAAGACTGCAGATCTATGGGGTAATTCTGTTGACGTTGCTAGGTCTATTATAGACATTGTAGCACCTACTTTAGCAGTAATTTTTAATAATTGTATAGATTGTGGTGAGTTTCCTGATCTAATGAAATATAGTAAAATTATACCATTGTTTAAATCGGGTAGTACATCAGACCCTACTAATTGTAGACCTATATCAGTGCTACCTACTTTTAGTAAAATTTTTGAGAAAATTATTTTAGATCAAATTCAAAGATATTTTAATAAACACAAATTATTACACAACAAACAGTTTGGTTTCACAAAGGGTCGTTCAACAACTGATGCTGGTGTTGAACTTTTGGGACACATTTATAATGCATGGGAAGATAAATGCGATGCGTTGGGCATTTTTTGCGATTTGTCTAAGGCTTTCGATTGCGTTCTCCATGATACATTGATCAGGAAGCTGCACTACTACGGAGTCCGGGGCGCCTCTCTGGATCTTCTTACTTCATACTTGAGTAATAGGATTCAGAGAGTTGATGTGAACGGCAAAAGGTCTTCCGGGTCTGTAGTCAGAATGGGGGTTCCTCAAGGCTCAATTCTGGGTCCTTTTTTGTTTCTAATCTATATCAACGACTTGCCTTACCTCATAAAGGATAAACATGATATAGTGCTGTTTGCAGATGACACTTCACTTTTATTTAAACTCAAACGTCAGCAGGTGGTTGTTGATAATGTAAATAATGCTCTTTCAACTGTAGTTAACTGGTTTAATGTCAATAATCTTCTCCTTAACGAGAAAAAAACAAAATGCATAAAGTTCACATTACCCAATGTAATACAAGTGAACACTAGTGTGTCAATAAAGGGTGAAGAGTTGAAACCCGAGGATTCCACAGTGTTCTTAGGTTTAACTTTGGATGCGCAGCTTCAGTGGAGCCCCCATATAGATAAACTGTCCAAAAAACTTAGCTCTGCAGCATACGCCGTAAGGAAAATTCGTGGTTTAACTGATTTAGAGACAGCTTGTTTAGTATACTTTAGTTATTTTCATAGTGTGATGTCGTACGGCATTCTGTTGTGGGGTAATGCCGCCGATATTCAGACAATTTTTGTTTTACAGAAAAGGGCTATTCGTGCAATTTATAAATTAAGTCCCAGACACTCCCTCAGAGACAAATTTAAAGAGATTAATATTATGACTGTTCCCTCTCAATATATTTATGAGAATCTCATGTATGCACATAAAAATATTAATCTGTTTAAAAGATACAGTGATATCCATAGCATAAATACTAGGAACAAACACAAATTTATTGTACCAAAAACCAGGCTCAAGAAAAAAATAGGTGGTTCGTTTAGATGTCAATGTATACGTTTCTATAATAAACTTCCTAGCCAAATTCAAGAACTAAGCATAAGTAAATTTAAATCATTTATTAAACGTAAGCTATGCCAGAAAGCTTTTTACACAATTAATGACTTTCTTGAGGACAAAAAGGCGTGGGATTGAGCTGCTTCAATGATATACATGAGCCATTGTTTTCATATGTACTACTTACTGATGAAAAATTTTTTATATATATATATTTTTTTTTAATATTCGTTTTGACATGAATACTTGTATAGTATTGTATTATATTTTTTATTTTATTTTTTTATTGACATTTTATTATTATTTTTTTTTTTTTTTGACTTGAATACTTTGTTAAGTATTATATTTATTTTTATTTTTTTGATTGACATATTATGATTACTATTTTGTTTGACGCAAATATTTACTTTGTAAAGTATTATATATATTTTTTTTTTTTTGATTACTTAATTATTGTAAATGTGAGGACTATGTGGGTTATTATTATTATTTTCTCCTCCTTTTTACAGTAATTTTCAACGTTGTCTGACAGTTTGAGTACTTTTGCGGCCTACCCAAATGTCTTTTCTTTGGTATTGTTCGTCATGTCATTGAGCTCCTTAGTGGTTTTTAAGTTGAGCTATTCGACTATTGACAAATGCTTGCACTGACTGGACAGGTCCACTCAAATATGTTTGGTTCTTTCTTCAAAAGACCACTACAGACACTAAGCTGCATGGTCCTCATATAGAATAATGTGAATGCGAGAACTATGTATGTCGTTATATTCATGTAGATTTTATGATTGTCTGGCAGTTTGAGTATTTTTTGCGGCCTACTCAAATGTCCTTACTTTGGTATTGTTCGTCGGTTCGTTGAGCACCTCAGAGTTCTGAGTTGAGCTTCGCGATGACTGACAAATGCTTGCACTGTCTGGACAGGTCCACTCGAATTCGTGTGTTGCTTTCTTCATAAAGCTCATCCCAGACATAAACGTACATGGTTCTCATATGATCTAACCAGTCCACATTGTATGGATTTGAACACTAAAAGAGACTTTGACCTCTGAGTTTGTTTCGGTGTTTCTTCTCAGGGTAGTCAGCTAGGAAACACCGGCCTCATCTAGCTTAAACTGACAAAAAACATTGACGTGTAAAAGTGTTCCTTGTAACCTATTTACTGAATAAACATCATTCATTCATTCATTCAAACTTTTATTTTTAAGAAAATCAACAACAATCAGTCTTTAAAAAATCAGCATAAAGATATGTTTATGATATTACGAACATACATAAAATTTTAATTAAAAAAAAAAACAGAACTGGCCGTCTCACCCGGCATATTCGGGAGTGATGGCCGTAGTAGTACGGGACAGACGGCCGGTACTGGATTTGCCTCTGCCTTTCCCCTTTCCTTTGATTTCTGCTTCCTGGAGGTCCTTTTTCTTCTTCTGTCCACATTTAGAGCACATGTCATCAAAAGGTGTACAATTCTCATGTACCCACAGATTACAGATTAAACACTGAAGCCAATCTTCAATGAGATGGGTTTTATAATAATTTTCGCCACATCCAGCACAATTATCAGCTTCATTTTCCGAGTCTTCTTCACCAGATGTGTCACATAATATTGGTTCCTCCTCACTAGTGCTACTTTCAGACCTTCTGTCTATCTGTTTGACAGATTTTCGTTTTTTTGCTGTGCTTTGTTTTTCAGTCTTCATCCCTTCCATTTTTACTAAACTCATTTTTTCTTGCCTAAGTTTCCGCTTATTTTCCTTCTTAATCTTTTCTTCTTCTTTGGTTTTTCTTAGTGTTATGTGGTTCTCCGATGTCAAGAGCATACCGACTTGCTTGCTACGTTTACGGGCTTCTATAACTTTTTGTGGAATAGGGGATATGTCTTTTAAAATTCGAGAAGGCGTCCATTTATCCATGCTACTATTTTGCTCAGTGGAAGTCCCTGGTGTTACAAGGGATTCATTTTCAATATTCTCCTCCATATCTGTTGGATCAGGTAACGTTTCAGTTGGAGGGTTGACTGAAAGGGAGTTGGGTATAGCAGTCGAGTCACCAATGAAAGCATAATCAGGTATTGCCGTTGGATCAAAAGGAAAAACTCCAGTTGCCTTGAATCCAGAAATTGCGTTTTCTGCTGAAGCTGCTTTACCCCAGGCTTTATTTAACAAGGTTCCAAATGACAATCTTGTAATTCGGCGTCCTGGATTTTGATTTATCCATAAACGGCATTGTTCATAAAAATTTGATTTGAGGGATTTAAACACTGCTCGATCAAGGGGCTGTAAGTAATGTGAGGTGTGGCTTGGCATAGAAAGCAGAATAATTTCGTTTTCATTGGCGTATTCAAGCATTGCAACTGAATTGCAATAGGTAGAGTGGCCGTCAAGTAACAATAAAACTTTTCCCGCTGGCTTCCTCGGAACGAAATGAATTTTAAGCCAATCTAAAAATATTGCTGAAGTAATATAAGCAGATTTTTCGGACATAAACACATGGGAGCCTGGTGGCATTCCATCTTCAAATTCTTTCTTTTTGTTCTTACCCTTCATTATACACCCAGGCGGCAAAAATGTTCCTTCTGCATTGCAACATGCTATGATAGTGATGGTCTCACCTTTTTCGGTGGATGTTGCTGTAGATACGGCTTTGGCACCTTTTTCGGCGAGAACATATCCAGGGCGATTATTAAGCTGTAGGCCTGACTCGTCCATATTAAATACGCAATTGGGTTTCGACATTAAATCATTATCAATCAAAGTTTTTTCTAACAAACTGAAGTAAGTATTCACTTCAACTCGATTCATAGCAAGACACCGGGCCATGGAAACTCCTTCCGACTTCCTCAATACAATATCCGGGTTTCTACGTAAGAACATTTGGAGCCAGTCATAGCCAGCCTTTTCCTTACTTTTATTAAATTTGTGTTTTACCTTTAACTGCTCAGCAAACTGGAAAGCAATCATTCTTACGTCCTTAATTGTTAGTGGAAAACCTTTTTCTTGCATCGTTTTAATGTGACGGGAAAGTTTCTTTTCATTCTCTTCCCCAAGCATGCATGTTGGTCCCATAGGTCCCTTTATATCATTGTTGTTTTTGTATCGTCTCTCAAGGGTTTTTCGAGGTATGTTATAGACAATAGACGCTTTATAAACAGACATTTCTCCATTTTTTTAACAATTTATAGCGGCTTTCAATGAATGTTCACTCCAGTTCCCTCTAGTAGCTACAGCTTGTCTTTGGTATCGGTTTGGCATCTATAAAAAAAAAAAACAAACGTCAAAATAGTGTAACAAAGCATTAAATAATATGGCCATCTTTACCTGACTTTATATGGCCATCTCTCCTTTTTTTCCGGGTGAGATGGCCACTACAAATTTTAAACTAACGAATAACAAGTACTTTACCATTTTGAGGTTAGAATGAAGAAAAATATACACGAAACACATTCCACCCACAAAAACACAAAGAAGTAATAACATTATTAGTATTTCCGGTAGGTATACGAACCTACTATAAAATTTCACCACTACTTAATGAAATAAAGGCCAATTTACTTACTTTTTTTATTTATTTATGCGCAAGGTTTTGTTCTAATGTTGTTCCGTGGCGGCGCACGAAGCGTACTGAGCTAAATACAGCGCCATCTTGTGATAAATGAGCAAATTATATTGATTGGCCAACTCTCCCGTACGGCCATCTCTAACGAATTTACCCTATGTCAATCTCATACATTTTAGTCTTTTCTAACTTCGTTATCGTTTTTAAATTGTTACTTTGTCTAAGCCCCCAGGTCTTTGATAAGATTAAAGCAGTTTCAGAAATTTGCGATAAAAATAATTCAAGTGAAATGTTAACCGTTCTAGGATTCACTCTAAACTGATAGTAGGGTTCGCGACCGAAGTGGTATGGATTGCTATGCTGTTAAATTAAATACTTTAATAACTTTAAAGATTTATTAATAAAACGGTAATTATGCTAAGCTACGCTAAATGATATGGGCTAATGAGTACGAAAGCACCCGGTTTGCTGTCCGAATATGTACTGACGTCGCGCTGCACTTAGCGCGGCGAGGTTGAGTAAATGTGAAGCTAGTTAAGCAAAACGTGTTCGATCGTAATGATTGTATCGAACACTGATTATCCGATTTCGAAAAGCTGTTGCTATTACATGAACATTATCAAAACGTGTCTGTAATAAGCAATTCGATTTGTGTACATTAGTTTTTTTGTGTGCAGAATATTTCGGAACTGAAACGTTACAAACTTCACAGAAAAACATATTCAGATATTTATAATTGCGAAACTACCTTAAAGTATCTAGATTTCTGATATTAATCTCTTGTAAATTATTATTAAATTCGAATTTTAAAGTTTAAATGTAAAAAAATCGAATATCACTTCACTATCACTACATAGTATAAAACAAAGTCGCTTTCTCTGTCCCTATATCCCTATGTATGCTTAAATCTTTTAAACTACGCAACAGATTTTGATGCGGTTTTTTTAATAGATAGAGTGATTGAAGAGGAAGGTTTATATGTATAATTTATACCGACAGGAAAACACCAATTTATGCGTGTTTTCTTGATCTTTCGAGGGCCTTCGACCTGGTATCGTATGATATTCTTTGGCATAAACTGCTTCAAGAGACTACTCTGCCAAGGGAGGTGGTATCTCTCCTCCAATATTGGTACAATAATCAAAAGAATGCTGTCAGATTAGTGTTGCCCAAAATCGGTCTTGGTCTTGCAGTCTTGGTCTTGTTCTTGCATTTTCGCAAGACCAAGACCAAGACCGCCTTATTGTAGCAAGACCAAGACCAAGACTGAACCTTGCAAGACTTGAGCAAGACAAGACTTAAGCCTGCAAGACTCTTGCGTCTTGCAGTTAAGACAAACTGAGATTTGGGCGTTATTAAGTAGGTATTTGGTTTCAATCCCGATTTTGAGAGACGACCAAGTCAGTCAGTAGGTATCGTCATAACACTAAACTAACCCTTTATAAGGCATAAGCATCTAGGGGCGGAAAAATAAAAGTAATTATGGTTTTACATTAGTTTTATTATGCTTTTTCAGAAAATGAAAAAAAAAATTAAATAAAAAAAAAAAAACATGGTGGGAAGTCACTTCCCTCTGCCCGTGATACTGTTATGTGTCATAGGCACCAAGTCTGATTGAAGCGGATTGATGTTGTATTACTTATTCCTTGTGAAACGCAGTAAAGCATGGTAATATGCAAAGGGCAACTCTACACTTTGAGCACATTATTTTGGAACGTTTGTCCTTTAATTTAGTGCTGCACATTCTGCAGCGCTTGTAGCTCGGCAATTCCACCGGCATATGGTCCCCAACGTTGGTGTAGCGAATTTCTTCGGCAATAACGTGTAAGGACTTTTGACGGTTCTCCGATAAACAAGATTTCTTTCTGGAGACGTAATTTACCAGACCAGAACATCGTTTTCTGTTCGAGAATCCACTGACCAGTCCTCTAGCTACAGATACTCGGAATTCAAGAGTGGAGAGTTTTGTCACATTTCTGTTTTGGCAATACAACAAGTATGCATTAGTTATACTTGTATCTAAAAGAAAGTAGAAGATGCGGACCCACCACCTCTTACTCCGTCTGCCAACTGAGTAGGTACCTTTTAGCTGGTCGAAGCGATCTACCCCTCCCATTCTTTTCGTGTACTCCTTTATGGCTAAAGGGCAGTCAATTGCTGTCTTGGTGCCATCTTTTTGAGTCCGTAAAATAGTCGTTTTGCCAGACTTGGGATGGAATGCATTACTCATCAGAAGGACATCTTTAGTATCTTTCCAAATCAGGCAAGATACATTGCCCTTGACTCTCCATTTGTACTGCCCTTTTTGAAGCTTCGGGTTAGATTTTACAAGTTTGGGCAGATCTTTTCTGTGCCTTCGTACGGTTCCTGTAGCAAAGATGCCATTCTCATAAAGATATTGCATTATACTGTAGTCACAAAAGAAATTATCAAATGTCACAAAGACATGAAATTCCTCCAATGCTTTATCTATCAGTTTCTCTGTCAACATCTTCACAACTTTGAATCCTAATCCTTCTTCTGTACCCACTTCTAATTTTCCAGTGTAGATGTAAAATTCGTATAAGTAGCCAGTATTACTATCGCATCGGCACCATACTTTGTAACCCCTTTTGATGGGCTTGAGGGGCATATACTGCTTCATCGAAGACCGCCCTTTGAATAAAATCATAGATTCATCAATACTTTGAGATGAGGAATCTTTGGCATTCTTTTGACAAGCGTGATTTATAAGATCCACCAACGGGCGAACTTTGTAAAGTTTGTCATATTTCTCACTTGACCTTTCTGGATGTTGGGTGTTATCGTTTAGATGTAAATGTTGCAATATTTTCTTGAAACGTTTTATAGTCATAATGCCTGCGATTTCGTCTACTCGGAATCCAGGGTCTGTAGACCAGTAAAGGTCCATCGAAGGCAGGGTGTTGTACCCCATTATTATAAAAATACCCAAGAAAGCCTTCAGTTCCTTTTTATCTAATTTTGTCCAATTTGCATCATTCTTCTGTTCAGCATATAAGTTTGTTTGATATATTATCAAATCATATACCTCATCAGTAAAATATTTTTCAAACAAAGTCACAGGTCTAATACGGCTGCTAAACATATTTTCGGGCTGCAATGGAATTTCATCGTAAACGCTAGGGTCCGGTCGAAAGGTGGTCCACTTAGTCTTTTTCCATGTTTCCTCTTCGCCATCTGAATCGTCAGTTTCTGAATCTGAATGGGTATTATCTACTGGAGATGCTGATCTTGAAGTAGTCTGCTGCGTACTAGTAGAACTGGGTAAATCTTGGGATCTTGTTACTCGTGTAGGGCGATTATTTTGAATAGAAGGTTGAAATTCAAAGGATGCTGGGCTATCTGGATGAGTATTATCTACTGGTAATTCTAGTCTTGTCCTTGAAGTTTGCTGCGTACCAGAGGAACTAGGTAAATCAAGGGCTCTTGCTACTCATCTAGGGCGATCACTTTCGACTGATGGTTTAGGTTGACATTCAACAGAGGGTTGAATTTCAAGGGATGCTGGGCTGTTAGGTGGATCGGGTGTAGGTGGTAAAGGTCCATCGTTAGGCTCATCAAAGTTTTCTAAGATCCTTTGAAGTTTTGCGGTACTTATTTGGATAGTCTCTTCATCAGATTCTAAATTGTCATCTGACACTTCGGGATCGTCGGGTAAACCATAAAGCTCATTTAATTCGTTGATTATATCCAAATCTTGTAGTACCTTTCTACTCATTTTCGAACAAATCTACAAGAAACAAAAAAATAACATTTACATTTGCCAAGGCAAAGGGAATATTTTTCCCACAACAACCAACCCATATAATCAAATTATGCAAATTCCCAAGTTGAAAATATGCTTAAATTTTAATTGAATAAACATTTGTCTGTAGAAATAATAACATCTTACCGTTTTTGAATCGCAGAAAATGAAGATTTATAAAGATTTATCTTGTTGTACAAAAATTCACCAGTTTTTCACATTGAGAACGTCAACCGAAGAAAAAAAAGTATGGCGACCTGTCATCACCATAGATAAAAATATTGAATTAAAAGTCAATTGAAATATTGCCATACGAATAAAAACCGTACCTTTACAATCTAAGCCAAAAATATTGGAAAAAGTTGGTGGGAAAAATATTACCTCTGCCTTGTAAAGGGCTAAGGGGCTGCAGTTGTATCTGCAGTTGGCAACGTGCCGCTCATCTGAAAGAACCCTAAAAGGTTGTATTGATTAGGTAGGTAAGTACTTATTATGTTTCAACTATTTATTAAGTAGGTAGCGTGTTAATACTCACAAATCTGTTCCCATCATCCCATGTGATAAAATGTACCTAGAATAACTTTCTAGCAAAGTTCATACCTTGTAGGTATCTACCTATAATAATATACTATGCTTGTTTATGTCTAATGTGCAGATCTAACGTTAGTACTCGTAGGTTGGTATGTGCTTAAAATTATAGCCAACAAAATTATATAAACATTATATAGGTACCTACTTATGTTTCAAAGTTTATATTATTCTTCTATTCAGCAAAATTTAAAACTAACAGCGAGTCGAGTAGGTCTAGTAACAGGTTTTACGGCAGCCAATGTTATGGTACAGACGCCAGCACATCAAGCTACTACAATCTGACAAATTTCTTTAACAGATTTTCAACTTTATCGCTAAAGAATTAAGGTTCAAGGTTGATTGGGAAAATGTGACGTTCTACGAATAAACTGTTGGTCGGTCGGTGTATTATATACCTACTTATTTGATAATTTACCGACAAAGACGCCGCGGTTTGCAACAAGTGTATCACAGCATTTGACACTGTTTGAGCGCTGCATTCGCCGACAAAGAGTACGGACAGAGGCACACAAAATTGTTACCTATTTTGGTAGGGTTGGTACAGGAGGATAAAATTAAATGACCTTGAAGATGTCTCAGCAGTAAGTAGGTATAAATTGAATGCTCTGAGTTTCTTGTATAAATACATTCTCACACTGGCTCGAATTCGAACACTACAGCGTTTAAAGCTGTCGGGCGAGATGATAATTAATAACTAAGTAAGTATTGCATCTATTGAATTGCGAATATTTTGATTTCGAAATAATCATTGTTAATATCGGTAAATGATAGATAGTGAGTGATATACCTAGGTACTAAAATGTGAGCAGCAAGATTGAAAATTGATATTCAAAGGTCGAGGAATGAGTTTGACCTTGAAAAAGTCATTTTTTTTTAAATAATTCCTCGACCTTTATGAACTTGGAGGGTTGTATTGATGATTTTGATGATTATAATTCTGTAACTACATACGTCTTACAGCGCGAATCATAATCTAAAATCTAAACTAACGTGTTCAATAAATTGCAATAGGCTAATAGGTATTTGCAAGACTTGCAAGACTTGCGAGACTCTTGCTGCAAGACCAAGACCAAGACCAAGACTGAGAGCGCAATACCAAGACCAAGACCAGGTGTATTGACGCAAGACCAAGACCAAGACTGGGCTAAGTCTCGTCTTGGTCTTGCATTTGGGCAACACTATGTCAGATGGGTCAACACGTATAGTCAGGAATATAATCTGAAATGCGGTGTTAGACAAGGTGGGTTGACTTCCCCGAGTTTGTTTAATCTGTTTGTACCAACCAACCAACCAGCTGATTGGCGGGCTCAGCGGAGCCATGGTCGGCTGCTCAATAGATGGAAAAATGATCAACAACATTAGCTATGCGGACGACATGGTTCTGCTAAGCCCGTCAGTTAGTGCACTCAGGAGACTGCTGGGTATTTGTGAAACTTATGCCCTGTCACATGGACTCAAATATAATGCTAGTAAGAGTGTACTGATGATATACAAAGCAGGAAACTAGGCTCCCTCTAACGTACCGCCAATTAAGAGCGGTGGGTCGGCTCTCGCGAGGGTTGATATAGTAAAGTATTTGGGTCACATGCTGACAGATCGGCTACAGGACGATGAAGACCTAGAGAGGGAAAGGAGGGCGTTGGCAGTCCGCTGCAATATGTTGGCCCGCAGATTCGCACGATGTACCACAGATGTAAAACTGTTACTTTTCAGAGCCTTCTGTCAGTCTTTTTACACGTGCAGTCTGTTGATCAACTTTACGCGGCGGGCTTACAACGCCCTGCGTGTTCAGTACAACGACGCTCTGAGGGCAGTGTTGAGAAAACCCCGGTACTGCAGTGCATCTGCTATGTTTGCGGATGCATCCATCGATGACTTCTTCGCTATTCTAAGGAAGAGAACTGCATCGATGATGAGCAGGGTCCGTGGTAGCACCAATACTGTCCTCAGAACGTTAGCGTGCAAAATTGATAGTCCCTAGTACACCTGCACAAGAATAGAAAATAGGCTAAGTAGGTAATTATTGTGTAACTTGTCTTGTTTACTAACAAATTACTAATACCATGTTATTTTATTTTATTTTTTGTGTACTACTAACAACCCTAATAACGCCTTCTTTGTAATTTTGTTATACTGTGTTGGTTTTTTTTTATGGACGGTATTGTCTGAAATAAAGATAAATTATGTATACCTCGACCGTAGCAATTAACATTGTCGGATCTACATTTTTGCGATTTTCATTTTATTGTATTAAAGGTCTTAGAATAAGTTTATAGACACCCCCACAAATTATTAAATTCCTAAAACCAACCATTCTTGTATTTCCAAGTGGAAAAAGTAGTATGTGTTCAATGCGCACGATTAATATTGTCGCATGGTACGTTGAGACGTTAGCTGCGGGACGCGGGAGGGGAACAGACGCGAGCGCGCGGCGCGGATCTGCCACTTCGGCCAATGTTAGCGGGAGGAGCGTACTCGTCTGTTTTTATTTTTCAGATCGTTAATAAATTTGCGAATTTATTAGATATTTTATTGTTCAAGTTATGTCGAGGTCAAGACGGATCTTAGAATTATTGTATCCGTCAGTTCTACAAAATGATCATAATTTTGAAATAACGGACACTTTTGTGGAAGGAAAAAAGAGGAAAAGTAAGTATAAATATTTCTTTTAGCATTTCATCATACCTAGCCGAAACATAATTAATTATTGTTTATTATAAGCGTATTATTGAATTCATATTTTTAAGTGTTTAAAACTACTCTGAACGGACAATAATGTCGTAAATGCCAGATACATCAATGTTCACGGTTTTCTGTTTCGTTTACTGTATCGGATGTGCCACATACTACATTATTGCTTGGTTGGAGATAGTTTTATTTTGTCGGATATGGTACTACAGACTTTATTGCACGTTCATTTGATAAATAGTATTGTAGCATATACCTCTTCCTACATTATTGACTGCTGTGTGTTTGATTGCATTTTGTCCGATATGGCATTACTGACTTAGTTAACTGTTTATTTCTCATTTCTTGGTGTCGGATGTACTTCATTCGACATATTGTTCGCTGACGCTTTATGTCATTGTTGTTTGAAAAGTTTTTTTTTTGTTTGTTTTATGTGGTACTTATAAGAGAGGAACGAATCGGGTTTTTTTTTTCAAATAAGCTTCTCTTATCTTTTCTAAAATACAACGTGTAACAGAATAAAAGCAATACCTCTAAAAGGGTCATTTTACTCATCATTATGAACAACTTTTTATTAAAAAATCGACTGCCCCATTACATTTCTGGGCACTCATAACTCGACAAAATGTACTAAATAGCTGGTTGTTTTTTCGCGGTTTCGTTGTTGGTCCCACAGTAAAAGTACTTAATTCATAATGATGGGTACAATGACCCCTTTAAAAGTATTGCGTTTATTTTGTTATACGTTGTATATAATATTATTAACTGCACTGACTTGACTTGGCTTGCTTGCTTTGTTTGCTAACAGAGTAACATTTATTTTAGGAGAATCGTCACCTCTTCCTGTTGGCTTTGAAGAGGAGCTTGTGCAACTGGAAGATCTGATTGGTGACATTTTTGATGACAGTGCAAAGAGCCTCGAGGGAGACATTCCTGATATATTGAGTCCAGTAAAGTCTTTTTCCGATTTCAAAATTCTATAGTTTCACCTATAACCTATAACGTCTTGTAAATTTTTCTTATTTAACATAAAATAATTATTCTAATATGCTTTTCAGAGCCACGTGAATCCAGTACCTCAACCAAAGACACCAACTCCAAGCGCTCCAGTTCCTTACAGCTTAGCTACGACTCGCAATTCGCCAAAAGTTCTAGAAACCAATGAAGATGAAGTTTTCACACAATTTGATTACACAGTAACAACACCGATGGCTTCCCCGAGTCCCACTGCTTGGTTTCTTAACGATGGGGAGAGTGTTAATATAGGAACACCATCCCAGATTTCTTCTGTGAATTGCGCGCTTCCCACCCACGAGGTTTATGAAAACATGGGTACACCATCCGAGATCTCTTCTGTAAGTCATGTTCATACGCCATCTTCTACAACCAGTTCTAGAAAAAAAGCTTTTAAGACTGATAAGGGAAAGAAACGCCTAGCTCATAAAGAAAGATGGCTTGTAGTCCAAAGAAAACTGAAGAAAAATAGTGGCGAAGAATTCGTGAACAAAAAGGGGAAGGTGGTCGAAAGTAAAGAATTAAAGGCTCCTTGTACCGATAAGTGCCGATTGAAGTGTACGCAAAAAATTTGTCATGAAGATCGAAAGCGAGTCTTTAAATATTTTTGGCTTTTAGGTGAGAAGAAAAAGCACTGGGAATTTGTTATTAAAAACACAAAGAAAAGTCTCAAGCGCCGCCAAACAACGGAAGTTACGAAGCACGATCGACAGAACACTTTTCAGTACTTTTTGCCGGATGCAGAAAACAAACCAGTAAAGGTATGCAAGACAATGTTTCTCAACACTATAGCGCTAAGTGAACACGTGGTGAGCACGGCCTGGAAAAAGTTTGACGGAAACACGGTGATAGAAGATGACAAAAGGGGTCGTTATGAACATGAAAGACGCGTTTATAATGATGAAATGGTCAAAAGTGTTTGCGATCACGTAAGATGTTTTCCAGTAGTTGAGGCTCATTACGTTCGTAAGAATTCAAGTAAGCTCTACCTAGAAGGCGTTGAGAGCATATCTCGAATGTATAAACTGTACTGCGAATGGTTCGATGATTCCAAATATTCCTCAAAAGCAACTACAAAAAGGCAGTATAGAGAAGTAGTTAATGCCAACTTTAACCTGGCACTGCACAGACCTAAAAAAGATAAATGTGATGTCTGCCACGTGTTTGAGAATAAATCGACTAAAACAGACGAAGAGAAAGCTGCGTTTGATTTACACCAACATCGCAAAATAAAGGCTCGGTGTTTAAAGAAATCCGACAAGCAAGAGGCTCAAGTCAACACAGATGTGGTCACTGCTACCTTTGATTTTCAAAAAGTTTTAGTGACCCCTTACGGAGAAATCAGCGTACTATACTACAAAAGGCGGTTCTCGACATTAAATTTCACGGTCTATAATTTAGTATCCAAGATAGGCACCTGCTACATGTGGAATGAATCGATCGCTCGGCGTGGCTCTATCGAAGTATCTAGTTGTCTACTCAACTTCATCAAATTCCATGCTGAACGAGGCGTCAAGGAATTTCGTTTTTGGTCTGATAACTGCGCAGGCCAAAATAGGAAGCGGATCGTGTTTTCGCTCTACATGTTCGTAGCAAAAAAACTCGGGGTAACTGTGACCCATCGTTTTCTAGAAAAAGGTCACACACAAAATGAGGGAGACAGTGTGCATGCGACAGTAGAACGGTATAGCAAACACAAATCGATTTGGGTGCCAGAAGAATGGTATTGCTTAGTTCGTTGGGCTAAATGTGAAGGTGATCCTTACGTCGTAAAAGAAATAAGATAAGAAGACATTTTCGATTTCAAAGCCTTGCTAGTAAACAAGAATTGGACAAAGAATACTAACAACGAGAAGGTGTCGTGGAATTCCATAAGAGAGGTGAAAGTAAGTGCAGGACAGAACGACAGAATAGAGTATAAGTACGATTTTGATGAAGAACCAAAGACAATCGTTGTATTGCGATCTGGCACCCGAAACAAGAAAAGGCTGGAAAATGATCTTGAACTGAATCAGGCGTATCAGGGGCTTTTACCCATCAGTAAAGAAAAATACAAGGATGTTACAGATCTCTGCAGAGGGGGAATCATTCCTGAACGCTACCATGACTTTTATTTAAACCTACCTCACACCAACGCTTCTAACCTTACTCGTGAAGAAAGTGATTCAGAAGACGATTAGGTTTAAACCGATTAGGTTCAATCTACTTAATTCTAGAAGAGTGTTTTATTATTGATAACACGTATATTAAGGTAAAACTTACTATGTGCCATAAAAAGGTTGTCAATTTAAATTAAGCTAAGTACTTATTTTATAAATGATAGATTTATTCCCTATTGTTTCGAGTACGTATTATATTTGTATGGTTCTCACAAAAAATGTAATCGTTGGTACGTGTTTTGTAATCTATCTACTGTTGCCTAAACTATAAATGTTGTCTTGGACCTAAATATTTGTAGTTATAGTAAATAGATAACAATAAAATTAAGTTTATGTGAAATAAGTCTGATCTCAAATGTAACTAAATAAGACTGTCATTAATTGTTATGTTGTTTAATTGCAGGACACTCGATTTGTATTTTGTTGATTCATAAGCAACTATCTTCGCTTAATACGAATCAACAAAATACAAATCGAGTGTCCTGCATATTTGCGTTATAAACGATTGATTGTTATTTTTTTTCCAATAAAGGACTTTAATTTGAATAATTACCATTATGACTTCTTATTTTCTTGGAACGTACCTATGCCTAAAATGTCTGGCATGTACCTTACATAGAGAATACCTTCTTGGTCAGGTAATATATAAACACGGTTCTTAATTTATGAGGGAGCATAGGTAGATATAACGAGAGTACCGTAAAATGGGGCTATTTAAAACACTTTTTTCGTAAAACAGGTGTTTATACAAATTTTAATAACTCAAATTATATGAAATATTATTTTTTTAGTAGATTACACGATAAACTATAAATAGTAACGATCGTAGTATAACTTCTGTAAATATATTTTAAGATATATTACTTTACCATTGCTATTCCAAATATCGCATCAATGGGGTTATTTGTAATCTCATTTTTTTGCCTTGGTTTTTCTTACTTTTTTTAGCTGTGTCAAATAAAAGTCAGCAAGCTATATTTGGAAAAGTTATAGGGTTAGAAGTGGCTTTCATTTCACCATAATTTCACTCTCTATATGCCACAGACAAGCCAAAAATTACAACTGAATATTTATTCACTAACAGATTATTGCTTCTTTGGGGTTATTTGGAATGTAATGTTAATATATCAAAGGTATTCTAAATGAAAGTGAAGCTATATTTGGAATATTTAAGGGCAAGCATGATCTATCTGATATAAATAAAAATTAATCGCTAAATGTGTTGCTAAGAGCAAAACTCGAGAAAGGCTGAACCAATTTCGCAATTTTTTTTTTGCGTTCGTTCCTGTCAGGAAAAGGGTTTTATGAAAGAAAAATATAAAAAAGTTGCAAACAAAATTACGTGGGTTTCAAATAAAAATATATTGCGCAAAATGAGTTAGCGCAGTGACTTGATTATTTTAAATTATGTATTTAAATAAAACAACTTTAGTCAATCACAATATTTATTCTTCTTCTACATATTAAGGTATGTAGGTAAGTACTATTTAATCACACTGGTTTCGTATTTATGTACTGACGCGATGACGCCAGCACGTCAACCTACCCCAATCTGTCAAATTTGCCAAAAATGGCAGATTGAGGTAGGTTGATGTGCTGGCGTCTGTACCAAGTTTTAAATGGTAAGTAATGGTAAGTACCTCATTAATAATTTTATTATAAACAATGGTTTACTACAAAAGTAAGACATCTCTTGAAAGATTTTCTACAAAAAGTATAGTCATATAACTGCATTTCATAACGATTCAGAAACCGTCATCAAACGCAACTTTGTATTGACATCTTGTGTAGACAATAAAGTTCGACAGATGTCTAACTTTTTTGAAGAAAGGCCGTATAAATCTTACAGTTGGACTTAACCTAATTAATTAAAATTATGATTACAGACTTCAAAGAGAAACATTACAATCAAAATTACCTAATTGGTGTCTTGGCTTTGGTATCGTTGCCATAATAATAACAAAAAAAAAAATAACAAAAACGAAATTAGAAACATACATAAGAAAATAATATTCTTAGGTCTCATAATTATTAAGTCTTAAACTTATAATTATGAGCTATTTAAACAAATAAAAATATTCTTTTGAGAAATGGACGTAAAATAAAAATATTAAAACAAAATTATTAGTAAAATGGTGTCAGCTTAGTTGTCTACAATAAAATATATAAAACTCAAATATATAAAATATAGAAATAATCAAAACCTTAGTCACTATCCATCAATGCTTTTAAAATTTCTTTTCTGTCGTTATAATAATTCTTTTTATATTTAGGTGTTTGCTTATTTTTCTTTGGTATATTAATATAACTGCTTAGACATACAGGTTTAAGGTCCTTAAAGACTACTTTCTTGTTTTTCAACGCATTTTCTAGACTTTCTTCCTTAATAATAGTTAGTTTTTTCCCGCTCTCGAAGTAGTTTTCTTTATTTTCAATTAAATTCGCATTTTCATTGTTATCCATAACTTCACTACATTCTTTGTCATTTATAATATCTTTACTATATAATTCCTTTTCATTAAATGCTATAAGAGAGACAGTATTATCATCATCTCCAACTACAATTTCTTCACTCCCAAACTCATCAAAGAAGATAAGAGGTACTTCATTATATTGATTATCACAGACTTTTCTTTGAGTTTTTTCGTTTTCTTCATTTCTGGGTTTATCCTTCTTCCCGTTTTCCTTTTCATCAAAATCTTTCCGTATCTCGGTCATTGATGGTAAAGAGTTCATTACACGGTATTCATGACTCATCTCACCTTTTATTGTATCATGTGATATGCAATTTTTTGTTTCGTCTTTTTCATCTATTTCTTCATCGGTAATCTTCCTTTGATTTTCTATTTTGTCACTATTGTCTGTTTTCGGAATTATAGATGGTGAAAGATCATTCTTATTATTAATATCTGAGCTATGGTCATCGAAATCAACGTCTAGTAGGTCCGAGTCACTATGTACACTCCTTGTATCCGATACACTTGTGGTTGAAATGCTAAGTTTTCTTGTATTTATTTTCCTTCTGATCTTTGCAACGGCAGAAGCCTGAATTTAACTTTTCTTGCCTTTACCTTTACCTTTTCCTTTAAAATTTGACATTGGTTTTTGAGGTTTATTTTTATTCTTAGTTGGATATTCATCTTCTGAACTTATGTAGGTGGAATCAGATTCGTTTCCCCTATCTTCTTTACGAAGTGTTGTTTGTTTACATTGCCCCGAAGGTCCTGCAATGGGCTGCATGTGTGTTTCTCTGGTGTTATAACCGATATTACTTCTATCTCTTTCGTTTGAAATTGTTTTATTTTTTTCTGAACATCTATTTATTGTTTTTATTTTACCTTGACGGGATTTGATAATTGACGGTTTTTCCAATCGTAATAAGTCATCTGCAGTAATGCTTTTTCCGGGTGGAACGTTACACTTTCTTTTTCGTTTAGGCTGTTCATGAGCCGGGGTTGGATTTCTTAAATTTGTTAAAATTTCTATTACAGCTGAAGATGCTGTATCTTCAATTAGTTCCTCCGAAATAGAATTGTGCGGCAATCGAGATTTTGGTCGCTCAGAATTAACGGGATATAAACCGCATTTGTTAAACCCGGCAATTAAATTGCTGGATTCTGAACCCTTTTCTTTCAATTTATTCTGCAATCTATATAATAACATAGGAAATGAACTTTTTACTAAAGTTTTATGTTTAAGTCCTTCAGTCCTCTTCCAGTGTGTCAATACATCGCGCCAATATTTTTTTAAAGGTGCGTAAAATGCAACATCTAATGGCTGAAGTAAATGAGTGGTTTTAGGAGGTAAGCAAACGAACATAATATTAAGCTCCTGACAAATTTTTAATACGGATTCGGAAAAATGTGAAGATAAATTGTCTCCAATTATCACTTTTCCGCCAGTTTTTGTTCTTACATATGGTACTATGACGGTATTAAACCAGTCCTCAAAGCATGTAGAGTCGAACCAACCACTTTTCGATCGGTTGTACCTCGTCCCTTCAGGCCCTCCTTCTAGCCATTGATCCCATAAATGATCTGCCTTATAAACAACGTATATGGGCAATAACTGTCCATCGGCAGTGCCAGTAAACATTAAAGAAATAGATGTTTTTGTGGTGTTGATTACCCTTTCAGGATATTTGCAACCTCTCTTAAATAAATATTTCTTATGGCCCGGGTCATCAGTGAGATTAGTCTCATCATAATTAATGATACAATCAGGAGAGACACCTTCAATAGTATTTTCATAATGCGAAAAAAAATCGTCTATTACAGCAGGTGAAATTTTGGCGCGGTCACTTGTGATATTTGATGCATTACGATTGGAAATTTCAGCTATATACCTAATCATGAAATTTCGCGCCCAATCTACACCGGGCATATTGTCTTTTAAACTGTAGACGGTTTTTCCTAGTTTGTTCAAGTATTTTTGGGCATATACGCGTAAGTCTGTAGAATCTAGTGGAAACCCCCAATTACTCAGTATTTGTATGTATTTTATGAACGCCATCTCTTCATCTTTTGAAAAAAGAGTAGGGTGTCCGGCTTTTTCTTGTGTGCAATTTATATTTCGACATTTTCTGCTTAATGTACTCTTTGGAATGTTGTATTTATTAGCCGCCTCAAATAATTTCAGTGAGCCATTTTGAATTTCTGCTATTGCGTTTTGCAAATCTTCTTTGCAATAGCTCAGATAAGGTGAATAATTCTTACCGTTGCGTGAATTAGTAAATTTTCGTTGGTAGGTCCGCACCATATTAAAGTTGATATCTGTAGCAAATCAATAAACATTATAAATAAAATATTTTTTCCTTTGTAATTCCGACGCATTTTTCCGTTAAATAAATACGCAGACGCATGTTCGTAATTTCGTTTAATGTTATCGTAAATAAATAAAAGTATATAGAACAAAAAAAAGGAATCTAAAGAATAACCATGCAGGAAATGTTCTTTAATTTTATACAGTGCAGTATAGGTAAATTATTTCGTGTGTATGCCGAGAAACATCTTGCCCTTAACATGCTCAAAATGCGCAATTGGGACTATTTGGAACTATGATTAAATTCCTTGGCAATTTATAACACGCTTTAAAGGGGCTATTTGAAACTTCGTTCCAATTAACCCCAAAACAGAAACCAAATAGCCCCATTTAGAAAAATCTAAATATATGCCAGCTCGAAAAAGATAGAAACGAACAAATAGAAACACTGAAAAATAAAACAAAACACACTATTACTTAGTTTATTCAATTTCTTACATACCTGTCTAGATTTTGTGTATCAGACGAAATTTATCCAGGCACGAAATACACCAAAAACACAACAGTTTTTAAAATTACGAGCTGAAACACGTAGAAAGCCGTTATTTGTCAAAATTCCTTTGTGACATTGACATTAGTTGCTACTGTGTTGCCAGATGGTAAAATATAATTCCTACTATTCTCGGTTTTAAATATCCACACGATCAAAACTTTTTTTTCGGAAATCCCAAATAGCCTCGCGAGTTGTAAATAACCCCATCTTACGGTAGGTGTAGTCATTGTACTCATCATTATGAACAACTTTTACTATGGGACCAACACCGAAATAGCGAAAATAAAATCAGCTGTTCAGTACATTTTGTCGAGTTATGCGCACCGAAATGTATGGAACAGCTGATTTTTTTTTCGCGATTTCGGGATTGGTCCCATAGTAAAAGTTGTTCATAATGATCAGTACAATGATCCCTTAAGAGGTATTGCATTTATTCTGTTACACGTTGTATAAAGTAAAAAAATCTTATCAATTAAATAATTTAAGTGGTATCTACATTAAAAAATATTGACACCTTACGGGCAATAACGTATTAAGTGGTACATCCAACATAAATGAGATTTCAAAGTCCAGGGAATACTGTGGGTTGTGACACATCCGACCTAATTCAAAAATTGTAGTTCGGTTAATAATGTCGAATCTGCCATTTTCGACAAAATAGTTGCATGATTTATCGGTTAATAATGTTGCATGTGCAGTTTCTCATATTTCCAATATTTTTTTGATAAACTTGCATATATTAATACGTCAGGTATTTAATATTTCTATGTCATACCAAATTTGGTTGAGGTACATTGACTATAGTTCACTTTATACATATTTGAAACTTTGAACAGCCGTACCCTAAAGTAGCGATTTTTCACATACGACTATGTTAATTGCTACGGTCGACCTATCCAGCTAGCCCAATAATTTGTACCCGAGCGAAGCTGGGGCGGGTCTAGTTATTATTAAAATAATATCGAGTATTCTCAGTGTTGAATTTTCTCTGAACGAGTATACTCAGTATCGAGTTTTATTAGTATCGAGTATTCTTAGTATCGAGTTTTCTTAGTATTGAGTTTTCTTAGTATCGAGTAGGGTAAGACTATGTAATACGCCCTACTTTTTTTAAAATTGTTATTAAAAACAAATCTTACAAGATAAAATCAAACATTTTATTTTGGAACAATATTTAGTCTTTTGACAATAATAGCACAAGTGGTAATCTTAATAGGAACTAAGGAAACAACAATATTAATTTATTTTTTTAATCTAAGGTGGGGCGTTTTGTAATGTGGTTGTTGGCTAATACGACTCTCTTATCGTAAAATGCCCCAGTGTATTAATCATATGTTTTTTTCATATTTTAACTATATTATGTAAGGGTGGGTTATTACATTAAAGTTCGCACACTCGTTTTTAAAAAATGGTATATTGTCAATGACACAGTTTATCACAGTTTACAAGGGTGAAAGTTAAGAAATAACGATACAACAAAAGATTCGGGAAGCGGTCAGGCGCACACGTGTGTCTCACTGTCTTGCTCGGGTGAAAAGGGAAGGATCTCGCGAGGTATGAGGCGCGGGTGGCAGGACGCGGTTGTTCGGTTGGCGTCCTGGCGGCGTACACACTGCCAACTTAACGGCGTGGCGTCATATTTGATGGATTTTGAGACGTTCGGAAACGGTGCGCGTTAGGGCGTATTCAGATGACACGCGCCGATCCCGCACAGCACCCGTGCACGCGTTGTGCCCGCCTTAAACTCGCACACGCGCTGCATCCGCCTCGCGCCCACTTAAACCACTAGTGACTGGACTACTTCGTTCACTAGGCATAGTGGCTTCCAGGTGTCACAACGTGTGCACGTTTAAACCAAAATGGATTTGACTAGGTTAAACAAAGTTCTAATTGCATTCTATATGTATAAACAATGGAAGAAAGAAAAAGACAGTAAAAAAATTAATACTACAAGAAAATACTGGATTCACCCTATATTAACACGCAGAGAGAAGCATGGCGAATTTCATATCCTTTATGCGGAATTACGCAATTATGATGATGAATTTTATAACTATCTTCGAATGACTAAAAGGACATTTGATAAATTACTGTCCGTTTTAAACATTAAACTGAAGCATCAGCACACAGCTATGCGAGATAGTATTTCTTCTGCCGAAAGGCTGGTTGTAACTTTGAGTCACGGTCTCGCTCAAGATTGTAGCATGCACGTATGGTTGAAAATATTTTTGTATTTCCGAAAGGTTTATAGTTTATTTACAAACGAGCACAAAAATAGAAAAATCGCATGTCCTTTTTAAATTAATTATTTCAAACTATAGTAATATGGCTCCAATTTTGAACGTGACCATACACATTGAAACATATTTTTGATGTAATCCTTTATTAATTTTAGAAAATGTAAGATAATTACATTAATCAAAAACGATAATTATCTTAAATTACAGCGGTAGATATTACAGTAGCAAAATAATAAAATTAATTCAGTGTCGCAAAGTCAAGGTCGTCACTCATACTGGATTGCACACTGGGTTGACTTTGTTCAATTCTAGTGTGTCAAATTCTAGTTCGGAACTATAATTAGTAAGCCTAGATTCGCTTCTCACATTAGAAGGTCCAGGTGCAGTGGAATATCCATAAGCTTTTTGGCTCCTCACATTAGAAGGTACAGCTGCAGTAGAATATCCATAAGCTTCAGTATCATGGGATGCTGAGGTTGGATGGGCTGTTGTAATTGTATATTTTCTGATTCTGACGTGTTGCTGTTTAGATTTCTAATAACTTGATATTGGAATTCGATAACTTCATCGTCATTGAACTTCTCTACTGTTGGAGCAATACTCTTGAAAAATGACATAATTCTGCTGTCATCAGAAGTTTTCTTTTCTTCTTTTTGCATAGAATCGATAAATTGCATCATTTTTATATCACACTCAAACACTCACACTCAAACTCAAATTTCGCACTCAAATTTTTATCTTGCACTTGGTCTTTCTTCTTCTTCTTGATCATTGATGTATCATGGCTGTCATCGCTTTCAGTGTTGCAGGGTGGTACCATATTTGACTCAGTATTTCTATGTTGGGCAATTTTTGTCAAAAATTTCATGTTGTCGTAGTATGTGTACTTATGAACTGATGGATTAGCTCCCGATCCCGACTTGCTCTCGCTTAATTTTCTATGACATTTCATCCATTCGTCTCATAGATTTCCACTTTTTCACAACCAGTTTTCCTGTAAATAAGTCAAACAGATCTTATTAATTATAATAATTATTTATTATTCCATTTTTTTTCCAGGTATTTAGCAACAGGACATAATTTCGCTGATCTACGATACGAATTCAGAATCGGAAAAAGTACTTTAAGTTTTATAGTCAGAGAAGTTTGCCAAAGTATCTGGGAAGAATTGTCAGAAACATATATGAAAGTACCAACTAAAAATGAGTGGTATGAAATTGCTCGCAACTTCTGTTTAAAAGCCAATTTTCCTCATTGCCTGGGTGCTATAGATGGCAAGCACATAAGAGTTATAAAGCCCAAAAGAAGTGGGTCAATGTTTTTAAATTACAAACATTACTTTTCAATTGTTTTAATGGCGGTAGTTGATACAAATTATAATTATATTTTCATTGATGTTGGTGCATACGGCAAACAATGTGATTCAAATGTTTTCAAGGAGACTGCTTTTTGGAAAAGCTTAGTGAACAAGACGTTAAATTTGCCAACGCCTGCACAACTGGAAGAATCAAATGTCGATCTACCCTACATTTTTGTTGGGGACGAGGCTTTAGCGTTACACGAAAACATACTTCGCCCATTCAGTGGCCAACAGCTGAATGCGACTAAATCGGTCTTTAACTATCGTTTGACCCGAGCAAGGCGATATGTAGAATGTGCTTTTGGCATTATGGCTAATAAATGGAGAATTCTCCATCGTCCTCTAGATGTGTCACTTGATTTAGCAGTTAAAATTGTAAAAACGTGTTGTTTACTACAGAACTTTATACATAAAGAAGAGGGTATGCGTGAAATACCAACCATCAATCTTGGCCCTGAACTATCGGCTTTACCAAGGTCGCCATCAATACAATACAATACTATGACAGCAAGTACAGTTCGTAATCATTTTGCGGAATACTTTATGTCTGAGCATGGACGAGTACCATGGCAAATTAAATATTGTTAACAATTCATTAAATATACAACGTTGATGTGACAGAGGGGCATTAAATTAAACTACGTATACTATACGTGTTTAGTATTAATTCGATACGGTATAAAAATAAAAATAATAATAAATGAGGTTTTTTTTTTTCAAACAAACTAAATAGCTTACAATTCAGAGTAAAACGCAACCACCCTTTATACCATACTTTATACCCATTATCCTTGTTTGCATTGCCATCTTATAGCGAAAATGTACTTGTGACTTGCGTGAGAACGGCAACAACGCGTCGTATCGTAGGTTATACTCAGATTTATCGTTTTAAGGTGCATGACCTGTGCGTATAGACATAATCAGCTGTTAGGAAAGATACATCGTGTTCAAACGAGGCCAAAACTTAAAAAATCGTTTGTGACTAAACTACTGCTCCGATTTAATTGATTTTTGGTACAGAGCTTGAAAATAGTACCTAGTATAGGCGGTTTAAAGGAAAGCCCCTCTGTCGTATCAACTTTGTATATGTATATTCAAACATACTTACCGTATTTATTTTTTTCCACATCCGACAGCGATTCAAAATCGTCATTAATAATTATACATATTTCACGCCAAGCCTGTAGAGTTTTCCTTTTATCTTTATAGCTTTCAAGGGTTTTATCCCACAGCACATCTCTTTCCTCCACCAAAGAAATGAATCTTTCTTTGTCGAAGTTATCCATCACATATTACTAAAACAAAAAACACGCCACACGACTAAACTTGATCACAGTCAATACAACACTAGCCATATTCTCATCTATGCCAGCCATAGCGCGGGCGCAAGGCGTACGCGGGGAGGGTGCAGAGCGCGGGCAGGGCGAGTGCAGGGTTGGCGCGAGGCGGGCGCGGGGCGTGCGCATGGCGTGCGCGTGTAGACCTCGTTAAATGCAATTTGAGATCTATTGATGCATTATAAGGCTCAAATTCTTATTTAACAAATTTCAATGCGAGTTGGACGCGGGTGGCGTGCGCGTGTCGTGTGAACGCGCCCTTACATCCTCCTCCTCCAAGTCACGACATCGGCCCGAGAGTGATTTGGCATAAAACTAAGAGCGTGCCTTCCTTTTGACTTTAGGCGGCCGACCTCGTAGGCGGCGAGGTTGGACCGGCTCTATAGTATCAGACTGGTTACTAATAAGAGCTATAAGGTCCGAAACATGGTAACGGCCTAACAACTGACCCTGACTATCGACCAACTCGTAAGTCGTGGGGCTAATGGCTTTATTAACGGTGTACGGTCCATCTCTCTGAGGCATAAACTTCCGGGTTAAACCTTTCGGCGCATTACTAAGAGAATGAGTGGTTAACAATACTTGGTCACCAACCTGAAAAACTGGAGATTGGCGTCGAGAAGCGTCAGCGTACTCTTTTCTAAGGTCCTGGCGTCTTTCGACTCGATCTCGTATATCCTTCAAAGAGTCAATAAATTTGGACAGATATGGCGTTACCTGGGGTACGAACGTCTCCTTATCTATTGCACGCATATCATGCTGTGCATCAAATGGTGTTCGCATCTCGCGGCCATACGTCATGTATGCTGGGGTTAGTCCTGTGGTCGAACAAGTAGCACTGTTGAGGGCGAACCTTACCTGAGATAAGAATTGAGAATTGAGAATTGATTGACAGGAGCGAGACGATAGAGAACACCCTGGTCCAAAAGGTAACCGCGCTCTAACCAGCGAGTCGAAGACAGAGGGTCAGTGGTGTTTTCTACATCATTGATGATCTTACTCACCTCTGGATCATCTAGCTGAGCAGATCTCAGATCAGCTGGTCTCTTGCGTGGCACATCTAAGATCACCGAACAGACCCCGCAGTTTTCTTGAGAAGACTCGTTGCAGTTAGGTCGGCTAAGTGCATCGGCAATGACATTTACCTTACCAGGAGTATACTCGTATTTTATGTCAAAAGCTTGTAATTTAAGAGCCCAGCGCATCAACCTGCCACTGGGAGACTAAGGTCAATAACCACTTCAGTGGTTGATGGTCACTACGTAGAATTATTGGGTGACCCTCAATGTAAGGGCGATACTTTTCTACGGCCCAGACTACGGCAAGGGCTTCTCGCTCTGTAGTCGAGTACTTACGTTCAGCAGAAGTCAACAAACGACTGGAGTACTCGATGGGGTGCACGTCGTTACCTTTACCTTGCAGGAGGACGGCACCCAGTGCGTAATTACTTGCATCTGTATGTATAATGAAAGGTTTACTGTGGTCTGCCTGAACGAGGACTGGTGCTGTAATGAGCCTCTTCTTCAGTTCGTTGAAGGCTCGCCGCTGGTCTTCGGTCCAAACCCATGGTTCAGTTTTCTTAGTTAGCTTGGTGAGCGGTTGAGCAATTCCGGAAAACCCTGGCACAAACTTCCTAAACCACGAACAGGTTTGTAGGAAGGATTTCAGGTGTTTGAGGTTGGTTGGCTCATTCATCTGCTGAATAGCCTGCACTTTGGACTCATCAGGCATTATACCCTTGGGAGTAATGAGGTGGCCTAGGTACTTAACTTGGTTACAGGCAAAGTTGCACTTGTCCCTGTTGGCACGTAATCGAAAAACACTAGGCTTGTTCTTACTCGGACACCGAATGGAACGCTCCAAACTAGTACAATCGTTCAAATGAACTAGTTCGGTATTCTAGTACTATTAGTTCATTTTAGTTCACCGATCATTAGAACATCAGTCGGACATAATGGAATACATATTTGATTTTCCTTCATACTTTGCAGGCTTAGGACTGTCATTTCAATATAAATTAAACATTTTACAATTATTTAAATGTCATGCAACTTTGTAAAATCGTATGAATTATTAAAATGGCGTATTTAAAAATCAAATATTTACAATGATCTTTGATTTGATATATACTTTTGGAAATTAAACCAGAAGTGACTTTTTTTAAAAATTATTATGCAAATACCTACAGGAAGTGAATTAAAAACAAATCAAACTGACAACAGTTCTATATTAAGAACCTAATAACAAAATGGCGAACACACAAAATAGCAATAATTAAATGGCACAGTCAGTGACGTAACAATTTAAAAAAAACAACCGACAGAGTGACGTCGTAACGGTCTTACTCTCACGATGTCTCGAAGCGGAAAAGGGGCCGGTGCTAGCAATGCACCGCCTTATATAGGTCTTCCCCCTCCTTATCTTTCTATCTTCTACACGGCCTTTCCTGACAGGAGACCGTCCTCGGACTCCTTTGTCTCTTAGGTTTGAAGGTCTGTCTCCAACATTGGCATGGAAGACCCTGAGTCTTCACTGCTTGTAGATGAAGTGCTGATGGGCATCCCTGTCAGCGTCTGCGTGCCAGAGGTGCAGGGTTCCGGTTCAGCTTCTTCAAGTGGCGCAGCTTCATCAGTAGCTTGCACAGGTCTGTCAACACAAGGGGCAGACTCCTCGTTTCCGTTTTCTGACTCTGCAAAAGAAACAAATACTCCGGACAAATATCAATTTTGTAAAAACAACAAAGCGGTAGTTGTTGGTGGAATTAACTCATTTCAACAACATAATTATAACTTTGAGTTAGGCTAGTCTAGCATAACCTACGCACAACAGGTGTGAAACATACAAATATCCAAACTAACCACCCGGGGCAGGACTTGTCGGAAGACCGCCACCTCACGACTCGTTAGAGACCTACGTGAGGCATAACTTTGCGTGTGTGAATCAGTTCACATAAAAGCATGTTTCAAACCAATCCTAGACATATCTTAGTACATACAATGCTTATCAACAAGCATATGACTTTCCACTAAACACGATACGTCAGAGACCAACCCATGGCCTGACCCTTCGTGTACCACAGCTCTAGGACAACATGTCTGAGAACACCACTCCAAGACCACACGTCCGATCAGGCTACTCCAAGACAGTTTCCCTTCACGAGCTCTTCCCAAGGTATGTTTCATATACTAGGATAGCGTGTCCGATGCACTCCAAGACAGGCCCATCCAATAACATGAAACCCTACCTCACTTGAAGTGTATCCGTCAATTTGAGATAACATGTCCGATGCGCTCCAAGACAGAGGCCCATCTCAAATTGCAAGACTCGACTTCCCTTCAACATCGTTCAGTATTATCAGTATCACACATGAAAACACTCATAAGGTTAATAGAAACCTCTAAAGTGTGCAAGCAATAATTATTCAGCTTCAGTAAAGTGTATCGCTTACATAAAACACATAGCAAAGCTCATTACACTTTTGTAAAAACAGATCACTCACCCTTAAAGAAAGCAGAACACACGTCGGGAGTCCATTCCCCTTGCCACGGGATCATGTATTCCACAGCTGCTTGTGTCGACTTCCCATACGAGCCAGCCAAGAGCTGTAACTCGTAGCGACCGTGTGGTAGTACCTTCGTTACACGATACGGCCCTCGCATACACGAATCCAGCTTGCCAGTTGATTGTGCCTGTTTTCTCACAAACACAAAAGAATTTAGTTCGAAGACACGAGGTGGCTTTCGCCCTTGATTGACATAGGCGTCCTGTTGACCTTGGTTTGAGCGGAGACGTTCAAGTGCTCTTTGACGACTCATTTCGCGAAGAGCTTCTCGATTAGGGCTCGATCCTTCAAAGGCCACATCACGAACCAAACTACGAATAAGTGGTGTTGCAGCATCAATACCTATCAATAGGTTCAAAGCTGAATACTGAGTTGTTCTGTGTTTTGTGATATTAAGAATCAACTGCAGTTTCCACATCACACTGGGCCACTTTTGCTGTCGATGGTTGCACTCAATACGCACCATGTTAAGCACGGTACGACAATATCGTTCCACCTGCCCGTTGGACTGGTGCATTTCAGGGGTTATAAGGTGAGTGTCACAACCCATATCTTTGACCCAATTTAGAAAATCGGTACTCTGGAACATGCGACCTCTGTCGGCTACTATTAGCTTAGGAGTTCCAAAGAGGGAGATCAAATTTGTGAAATGGCGTTTTAGTTCATCAGCGTCTTGTCGGTGCATAGGGTATAACAAACAAAATTTAGAAAAAGCGTCTATAATTATAAGAACATGGCGATAGCCATTGGTTTCGGGAAGTGGACCTAAGGAATCTAAGTGAATGGTCTCAAAAGGGGAATCTGGTTTTTCCCAAGAGTGAATGGGCTGTAACGGAGCTCGAGGGACTTTTTTATGGGAAAGACATACCAAACAGTGTGTCACATACTTCTGCACAAATGCTCTCAACCTTGGAAACCAGAAGTGTTTCATGACGAGATCAACGGTTTTATCGACCCCAGGATGATCATGTTCATCATGGAAAATTCGTAAAAGGCTAAGTCTATGCCCTTTTGGGATATAACAAAGGAATTTGGGATTTTCACCTGTGGGTGCCAACCTTGCATAAAGGATGTCATTTTTGAAAACATAGCGACTGGAGTCCAATTGACCATCCGCCAATTTTTGAATAAGAGACCGGGTCTCCTCATCAGAAGCCTGAGCAATCTGCGCCCAACTCAAGGGTTTCTGAACTGTGCACACATTGACAGGATTCCGACTAAGATAGTCGGCATGGGACAGAAGGCTACCTTTCCTATAATCCAAGCTAAAATCAAAATCCTGGAGGTATACCCACCACCGAGCCACCCTTGGCAACAAATCTTTCTTACGTTGTGTAAGTTTCAATGCGTTGCAGTCAGTGACCACGGTGAATCGTACACCCACAAGATAATGCCTGAAATACTGAAGGGCTTTTACTACTGCAAGAGTCTCAAGCTCGTACGAATGGTATCTGCTCTCAGCTCCCTGAGTAAGCCTACTGAAGTAAGACACCACTCGCTTACGATTGCCTTCATGAACCTGCATTAAGACTGCTCCATACCCAATAGAACTCGCGTCTGTGTGGACTTCTATGGATAACAGAGGGTCATAAATTGCAAGTACTGGTTCACTCGTTAGACATTCCACAATGTACTTACGAGCAGCCCGTTGTTCAACTCCCCAATTGAAATGTACCCCCGTTTTAGTAAGTGCTGAAATACACGCAGTTTTCTGGGCAAATCCAGCTATATAACGCCTGAAATAGCTAGCCAAGCCCATGAATTGGCGAACCTGCTTTACATTTTGCGGTTCGGCTGAGCCAATCAAAGCCTTCACTTTCTCATGACTCGGCCTAACCTGACCTTCAAAATACGAAGCGCTGGCTTATGTGGACAGTTAAAATGTTTAAGTAACGAAGACGAAATTAAGGATATAGTGGAGCCGCTATCAATCAAAACATCAACCGCTACATCCTGTATAATTGCTACAATAACGTCCCTATTATGGGTATTTACAAACTCGTTTTGTTTGCGGCTTCCGACCTTTGCTTAGCAAAACAATTTTCGGCTTTATGACCCTGTTTCTTACAAAAAGTACAAGGTTCGAACCTAGTCGGTACAAGAACAGATGTAGAATTGTTTGGTGAACTGCTTGGCGCTTGATCAGTTCTTGGTTTCTTATTACATGAAGCCTGTCTATGTCCTAATTCACCGCAAGAAAAACATTTAATATCGTTAAGATTATGCTTACGAGAAAAGTCTGTAGTTTGTTTATCTTTCAGAGAACGAGACGGGGCACTTTTTGATGAACTAGTACTATTCGGTTTAACGTAAATTGAAAAGTATTCAACTAGATCATTGGGTAATAGCTTAGCGTTAGTCGCCGACGCTTTTATGTTAGGATCAGTGATACCGCGGATTATTATTGCCGAAATCAGCTCGTCACTAAGTCCCCGCACTATTCGTAAACGAAGTAATGAACGACGCACGTAATCCGCATAAGTAGAATAATTATCGGAATTTTTGGTCATTACGTCATACAAAATATTCGCGACGTCCGGTACTCTAAGGCACAACGGCTTAAATTCTTTTTTAAAATTGCTCCACGAACGGTCATTAGTTACCCATTCGTTAAGCCACGATCGAGCATCACCCTTTAGGCAATTTCCAATACGCGACAAGGATTCGAAATCACTCCAATTGTTTAATATTTTAGCGCGATCAACCTCCGCACACCAATCATCGATATTATGTAGGGTAGGATCAAAGTTTGAAATATAAAAATGTTGAGATCTGCCAACAGTATTAATTGATCGAATAGCATCCACAATACGATCAGTTATCATAACTTTTGCTGAATTCGGAGACCCATTCGCGTCCCTAGCCAAACGATCCGACACACGCACCGACGCCTGCTCAGATACTCGTCCCGACGCACGTAATGGTGGTGTTCTAGAGCGAGAACGCGAATGACGATGGCGGTTATGTCTGCGAGGCGGTGACATACGTTGAGACACAACCTCTCTAGGCAAAGGTGAAACCAAACGACGGCGACGTTCCGGCGGCGGTGACGAACGACGCACGCTACGCGATTCTATACGGCCTGGCGATCGTGACGTATTGCGTTCCAGCGACGGTGTTCGCACACGCCGCAATGACCTTCGATCACATACACTATTATTCACTAAAGTTTTATCACGATCACGCGAACGTACTGGCAAGGGTGAAGCCCTCGTTTTATCTTCTAGCGTTTTCAGGCGAGACGTCATTGCTTGTATCTCAAGCCTTAACATGTCGTTTTCATTTGAGGATTGCTCGCGGTACCGACTATTTTGGCGCCCCTGACTATTACGACAATCGTGGTGCACACTTTGGTCGCGACGCGGGCTATTATCGCGGCTGCCGCGGCGATGATCACGATTACGGTCTGCCATAATAACGTTTTAAACACAAGATAACCGAAAACAACGAACCAACGTATAAAAACAACACTAATAAATAAAGTTTGACACAAAAAGTAAAATAAATCAGCTACCTCCTAAAAGTACTACAGAAAAAATAAATCGTGACCAAACTAAAAAAAAAGAAATAGAAAAGTGGGCAAATAGAAATGGGAACTATCCCACTTCTGATTTTGGAAATTAAACCAGAAGTGACTTTTTTTAAAAATTATTATGCAAATACCTACAGGAAGTGAATTAAAAACAAATCAAACTGACAACAGTTCTATATTAAGAACCTAATAACAAAATGGCGAACACACAAAATAGCAATAATTAAATGGCACAGTCAGTGACGTAACAATTTAAAAAAAACAACCGACAGAGTGACGTCGTAACGGTCTTACTCTCACGATGTCTCGAAGCGGAAAAGGGGCCGGTGCTAGCAATGCACCGCCTTATATAGGTCTTCCCCCTCCTTATCTTTCTATCTTCTACAATACATATTCTTTCATTTTCTTTGTTTTTTTTTTGTGTGACATGATAATGAAGAGATATTTACATAAAATTTACATGTTAGTACATTTATATTACATCAGAGTTAAAGGTTGCTGTGTAAAAATGCAACTGCGACACCTTGTTTGGTTTCAAAAGTGTCCTTCTTTGGCTCAAAACCTGCCCAGCATTCGAGAATATTCGTTCACAAGGAACGGATGTTGCCGGTATAGATAATCTTTTTAAAATGTATTTATAAAGATGTGGGTACACATCTTTACGAATAGCCCACCATTGCAGAGGATCATCCTGCCTTATGACATATTCTTCATTGATGTACTTGTCAAACTCTCGTATACCTGCTGCAACAGGGTTTTCCGGCCTTGAAATGGTTTTAAAATCGCGGTCGAATTCATCCCAAATACTTTCTTTCGTACCAGCCAAAGCATTTGAGGTACTTGGCGTAGGTCCGGAAGTACTAGCAATTGCTGGTTCTGTAGGACTTGAACGAGGTATGATTTGTTGGCATAAGCGGTGTTTTAAACTCTCACATGCTATTTTAAAAGCATCTGGCGTCCGGAAACCTCTCCCTTTAAATCTTGGATCCAATATAGTGCTCTCAGCGTAAAGAGGGTTTTTTTCAATGTCACGAAACCGATCATTTAGCTGAGTTTGTAGTGTCGTTATTAATTTGTTAACTTCTACATGATCATAAGATGTTGCCAACATGCGAGTCACGTGTTTGGATAAGAGTTGAGTAAACACTAAAACTTTTGACAACGTGACATTTTTCTCTGCACTAATTTCTGTGGTAACTTCATAGAAAGGTTTCAGTACGGGTATAACCTTTTCAATAATTTCCCATTCTCGAGACTGTAGGGAGAGATCACTTCTTAAAAGTGCCAATGTGCTTATTACAGCATCTTTTACTTTTAAAAGTCTGTCCAACATGTCATAACATGAGTTCCACCGTGTTGGACATTCCTGTTTTAATTTCAGCACTGGAAGACCCATTTGCTTCTCTATTTCTTGAAGTTTCAGTAAGCCAGCGGTGCTTTTTTTAAAATATTCCACTATTGCTTTTACTTTTATGACTATTACACTTATATCATTCATTGCGCGTTGGACAATTAAGTTTAAAGAATGAGCGAAGCAAGGGATGGACCTCCAGTTACTCATTCTAATAGCTGCCAATATGTTCGCAGCATTATCGCTTACAATGCTTACAATTTTATCTGTGATACCCCAGTCTTGTGCAATTTGTTTTAAAAAAGCGACTAAGTTAGCGCTCGTGTGTCGTTCATTATAATTTATGCATCCAAGCAAAACAGAACACAATCTAGTGGTTGTGTTAATAAAATGAGCTGTAACAGCTATGTAGCTCTCATTGGTACTGGATGTCCAACCGTCTGTGGCTAAGCATACAGCATGCGCTTCTGACATTTGAAGTTGTATTCTTTCAAAAACTTCAACATAGGTCTTAGGTATCAGAGTAGTGGTTAAAGTTTTACGTGACGGAAGCTGGTAACCGGGGCAATGTGAGACCATATCTATTAGTTTTTTAAATTCTGGTTCATCCACCATACGCAATGCATGATGACCTTTAGCCACCATCTTAACTAACTGCTTGTCTACATGCTCTACTTTGCGTGCCGAAGGTGGTTTCCTCATGTAGTTCGTAATCGGTACAGTTACAGTAGTAGTAGCAGTACTTGAAGCGCTCGACGATGTCTGTGTATGTTCCTGAACAGTTCGTTCTGATAAAATTTCTAATGATGGAGAAGCAGCAGCAGGTGGTTGCCTCTGAACGCACAAAGAAATAGTGGGATGCTTGTTCTTCATGTGACGATTTAAATTTCCCAAAGAACCACTTTTTATACTCAAATAGCAAGAGCAGTAATTACACTTAGCACGATCATTCTCTGTGCTTTCTGTAAAATGAAACCAGATTTCACTTCTTTTTGATCTAGTTGGCGCCATTTTACGAAAATATTTCCAGAAATAGTTTACCTACACTGCCTAGGTACTTGATTGAGCCGTTACCGTAATAAAAAGATAAATTAAAAAGTTTTAGTTAAAATATTGCACCAGAAAGTAAGTTAAGTCCAAGCAAATGATGAATTAAATTAAGTATTAGTTCTGTTTATTAACATGCACACACAGTCCTTACTAAAATCCACACACGAACAAAACCAAATAATCACGACATACACTTAAAACCATCAAAAAACAAATAAAAACAATTAATAAAGCTATTACATACACATGCATGCAACATTAATTATGGCAGTGAAAGTTTTGTTTATGAACTAATTTGTCATTCAAAACGCCAAGAAGGAGCGGGCAATAATAATTTGTCCCTACATTGTAAGTGATAATAGACCTTATTGTAATTAACATAAAATAAAACTTCGCGGAATATTCGCGAGTCGGGGTTCACTCTCTTTCTTGTGCGTCAGGTTTGTCATCGTACATCGTCCATCACGCTCGCACGCATGCTTCTCTAATCTCTCAACTCGCTCACTCGCTTATACTTATTCGTTCTGGATTATTCGGCACTCATGACCCAAATGATCACTGAACTAGAAGAACGATTTGAACGACGAAGACCTTCGGAAAATTGTGGTTTGTTGTAAGTACCTTTATAGATTAAAACAGGGGAAGGAAGTTACCTTGAGCATTGCAACAAGCAATCACCGTTACGTTTTCACCCTTTTCAGAGCTAGTGAGCGTGTAGACATCTTTGGCTCCCTTTGTGGCAATTAGTCTTCCTGGCTTGTTGTTCACCTGTATGCCAGATTCTTCCATGTTGAAAATATCTTCGGGGTGATTTGCAAAATCATTTTCTTCATAGATTTTGGCCAGTAAATCAAAAAAATCCTGTACCTCTTCTATTAACTCCATAAGCTCGAGCAAGTGACAAACCTTCTGATTTCTTTGGCTTAATTCAGAGTTACGAGCCATGAATCCCGAAAACCATACATTTCCAGCTGATTCCGAGCTTGCTGAAAATGGGTTTTTAATATTTAGTTTCTTAGCTAGTTGAAATGCCATTTCTTTTACATCTTTTCTGTCAGGGGCAAATCCAACTTTTTCCAATTTCTTTATATGGGAAACCAGCTTTTTTTCATATTCTACAGAAAATACTGGCTTTCGTCCTAGAGGGCCCTTTGATTTTCCAGATAAAATGTGTCTTTTTAGAGTTCTAGACGGTATGCCAAAGTTTCTGGATGCCTCATTAACACCCAACTTTGCTTTGGACACTACGCATGGCTTTATCTAGGGTAAGACACCCATTTATTGGCACTTTAAGTGACCATCCCATGAAAACTTTGAATATTTGTCATATAATATAAATTTAAACAATGAAAAGGGATTTAAACTCTTTTAATACTACTAGAGATCCTTTTCCAATACACTTTATTTTAGATTATGCAGTATGATTTAACGTTTTTTTGAATTAACCCTTAAATGCATGAATTTTTGTTTTTAATCAACAAAATTTTAAATAAATCGGAAAATGGATGTAGTTGAATGGGAAAAATACTGAAAAAAATAATTATGGAATATATATTTTTTATTTTCAAAAAAACATATTGATGTATTTCTACATCATCATGCACAATCGGTCCTTAAATTTCCTACATACTATAATATAATAGTACAAACTTAATTATTATTTTATTACATTGCAAAATGTGGAAATTCATGAAGCAATTATTTTTTGCATTCAGACATAAGGGAACTTTGCATTTGCTACAAGACCACTGTGTGGTACCCTTACATAGAGGAATTTTGCACCTTAGTCTATTCGAAAATATAGGCCAGTGACCAAGGCCGTCTTTTCGCACATCCATAGACGGCAAAGGATGAGATGAGCCTTTGGTTTTTTTTGACTGTAAACTTTGTTCTAATGAGCCATTACTGGGCCGACCTCTTTTATTACCATTATTATAAGATCCCACATTGCAAAGAGAATCAGCCAAATCATTGCGGAACTGACCAAGATTTGGAAGTTGTTTGCTTGGGATGCCTTTTGCAATAAGATTTTTCTTCATAAGTATCCATGAATTTATCACTGCAAGGTCCAATAGATGATAGAATAGGCGGAGGTACCATTTGCGGCTTTTTACTCTTATACGATAGCGACCTAAGTAGCTATCCATCAGGTCCACTCCCCCCATGTGCATATTATATTCCTGCACTATTTTTGGACAACAGATATCAATCTTTTGCTTTACTATCCACGAGGAGTTCAGTGCGACGGGAACCTCTGCCGTGGACACGTCAGCGGGCTTACTCACGGGTCGCCCTTACGGTGGTGTCGCGATATTATGGCGAAAAAGTGTGTTCCATTCAGTGTCTGTGATTAACTGTGATAACGTTCGTGTGACAGGGATAAAGATAATCGTGAGTAATAGAAACATAGTCATTCTTAGTGTTTATATGCCAACAAACAGTAGTGATAATTTACCCGTATTTACAAACTGTCTTAGTACGATACAGTCTGTGATTGAAATGGAACAAAGATGTGGAACTGAGGCATTTTATGTATTAGGAGACTTTAATGCGCATCCGAACGAATTATTCTATAATGAATTAGTTGCTTTTTGTAACGATAACGCATGGTGTTGTGCGGATGTACAAATGTTGGGGTTACAGTCTGGTACTTACACGTTTCGTAGTGAAGCTCATGGGTGCACGAGGTGGTTGGATCATTGTATTATAACACAATCTGCAGTTTCCACCATTCATAAAGTATGGGTTCAAGAAGATGTGTACTGGTCTGACCACTTTCCACTTATAATAGAATGTTATTTGTGTAAACTTAATATTAAATATGAATATAATCTAAATAGGGATGATCTCAGGCGGCAAGTGATCTGGGGAGAAAGACAGCCTAATCAAATTCATAAATATCATGAATTATGTAATTCTAAACTTCGAGCAATAGACTTCCCATTGGCATTAGGACAGTGTTGTGATACCGTTTGCCGTAATTCAGATCATTGCGTAATTATTAATGAGTTGTATAATGAAATTGTTTCTGTATTGTCGGAGGCTGCAATGAAAACATATCGTTGTAAAAAGACTAGAACCAAGCCTTTTCATATAACTGGGTGGAATGATTGCGTCGCTGACGCGCATCGAGACGCTCGTACTAGATTTAAAATATGGGTACTGGCCGGTAAGCCCACAAGTGGTATATTGTATGACGAAATGACAAACACACGAAAAAGATTTAAATCCAGGTTAAAATCATGTCAAGACCGGCAAGAACAATTTAAAATGAATATTCTTGCCTCTAACCATTCGGTAAAAAAGTTTAAAGAGTTTTGGAAGAATGTTAATCGATCAGATGTGAAAACAAGCCTCCCGGTGAGCGTCGGCGGCGTTAGCGGTCACAAAACTATTGCTGGAATGTTTAAGGAACAGTTTAAAAACCCGTCGTCCCTGGGACCATCGTCAGCAAGTTATGTTCACGATGCAAGTGCCGTCACGACTAAGCGTAAGACGTTCTTTTCTGCAAAGGATATCAGAAAAGTTATAAACCATATGCAGCGTGGAAAATCGCCCGGTCATGACG
This sequence comes from Polia nebulosa, assembly GCA_951329385.1. NCBI lineage: Eukaryota > Metazoa > Arthropoda > Insecta > Lepidoptera > Noctuidae > Polia > Polia nebulosa. The sequence goes on along the minus strand of OX589600.1, from coordinate 11,458,681 downwards.
GTCTCAGCATGGAACACTTTAAATATGCTGGTGTTCATTTGCCGCGTGTTTTGTCAATGTTTTTTAATTTTTGTATGTCACATTCATACCTACCGGAGCCGCTCATGCGTACTATTGTGGTACCTATTTTAAAAAATAGGACGGGAGACTCATCTGACAGGGCTAACTACCGGCCCATTTCACTGGCCACTACTGCAGCCAAGGTGCTTGACAGCATGCTTAATGCCAACCTCGCGAAAGTGGTCGACCTGCATGATGCCCAGTTTGGATTCAGAGCAGGGTTGTCTACTGAAAGTGCTATTTTAAGTCTAAAGCATGCTGTCGGGTACTATACAGCCAGAAGAACGCCGGTATACGCGTGCTTCCTGGACCTGTCAAGGGCGTTCGACCGTGTCGAATACGACCTTCTGTGGGATAAGCTGGGCAGCGCGGGTGTGCCGGGGGAGTGTATCTCTCTCCTGAGGTATTGGTATGCAAACCAGAAAAACCAGGTGAAGTGGGCAGGGGCGCTGTCGGATGAGTTTATATTAGAATGTGGCGTTAGGCAGGGTGGTTTAAGCTCACCTCTATTATTTAACATTTATGTTAACCAGCTTGTCGAGCGGCTCAGTAGCACGCATGTCGGCTGCCACATTGATGACACTTGTTTTAATAATATTAGTTATGCAGACGATATGGTTCTGCTGAGCCCCTCCATAAGCGGGCTAAGGAAACTTTTGTCCATTTGTGAGAAGTACGCGGAGGCGCATGGGTTACAATATAACTCTAAAAAGAGTGAAATTTTAGTATTTAAATCAGGCCGACAACAGCCTACCCATGTGCCTCCTGTATTTCTCAATGGAATAGCTCTAAAGCAGGTTCAAGCCTTTAAATATCTGGGTCACATTGTGACTGGTGACCTCAGGGACGATGAGGATATTGAGCGGGAGCGCAGGGCTCTGGCGGTGAGAGCTAATATGCTCGCACGCAGGTTCGCACGATGCACGAGAGAAGTGAAAGTGACGCTATTCAAAGCTTATTGCCAGTGCTTCTACTCAAGCGGCCTGTGGGTGAGATATACGCAGCGAGCCTACAGAGCCCTGCGCACTCAGTACAATAATGCATTCAGGATGTTGTTGGGTCTGCCGTGGAGGTGCAGCGCGTCTGGAATGTTTGCTGAAGCGCGCGCTGATGGTTTCCAGGCCATCATGCGCAAAAAAGCAGCTTCCCTGCTGGTCCGTTTACGGGGTAGCAACAACGGCATTCTGAGCGCAATAGCGGCACGTTTTGACTGTCCCTTTCAAAACCAGTGGGTCAAGTCTTTTGTGGGTGTGGCCAGTCATGGCAAATAAAAATTTAAAGATATTGTATACTAGAATAAGGTTTCTATGGGTTCTATGGGTCTATGCCACCCGAATTAAAATCATTATTATTATTTAATTTAATTTTCAAATTTTGACATTTTTAATTTAATTTTTTGACATTTTTAACTTACTTTAGTGACATTTTTAATTTAATTTTTTGACATCTTTGAATTTTTTTGGCATCTGTTATTTATTTTTATTGAAAGTTTTGAAGTATGTATGTATTTGAATTACTTATATGGGCATAAAGCCTGAAATAAATGAAATTATTATTATTATTTAGCCGCTTATCATACTGTTAGATATTCCCCTTCCAACCTACCCGCAACGAGTGGAAGTGTATAAAAATGCATGGCGCGCTGTCAACGGGCTCTTCTTCGTTTGGCTCCGGACGCGACTGACGTATTTTAGAGTCGTTATAATGTTATTCAAAGGTCTTGTTTATAATGTTGTAGAAGTAGGAACGTACTTGTTATTGTAAAACGTTTTTAAGAAATAAAACTTTCTTGGTTGATGAGTCATTTATTTTCATTTAAATAATAACCGCTTCTGGTCCTTAAGATCAGAAGTGGGATAACCACGCGTTCTAAGCCGTTTTTGCCATCTAAATACCTAAGTGCTTGGTTATTTTATCCAGTCAAAGAGAACGTTAAAGTGAAGTGTTGTACTAGTAAAGTGCTGACTCGTCAACCGTTAGTAAGTTTTGTTTCCTTATAAAGTGTCGAGAGCGTGTCTCGGTTCAGAGGATGTAAGAAGTCGTAGGAGCGACAATGTGCTAGTCTTAGTTCTTACGAATCGCGCCGCGATAGTTATAAGTATAACTACACGCCACTTTTTATCACGCACTACCCTCAAAATAGATTGATAGACCATAGCGAGCGACAGATCGCATAAGCGGCAGTGTTTTGCGTAGAACTCGTGGCAGACCTCGTTCTTGTAAATCAGTGTTTTTCAAACTGTAGGTCACGACTCGCGACCCCAGGGGGTTCCAAAGTTTTGCTTGGGGGGTCACGGTCGCAAGCCAAGTAAAAATAAAAAGCGAGGATTGCTAATCTTGCACTAGAAGAAGGCCCATGCCTGTTAATTATTCAACATTTTTAAAATCTTTGTTCTATTTTTGTTACGCAAATAGTGTAATTTGAAACATATTTGACTTGACGTTTAGGTTTAAAAATAAATCACAAGAGTGCATTACGCCCGCTCGCTCATCGCATTGTTACGGCCCTAGGGGGTAGCCACAATTATTTTTTACTTAATAATTGGTCGCATGTTCAAAAGTATTGAAAAGTGGATATTGCAAAATTTGACGACTTGTCTGCTCTTGGTCGAATTCTTATGAGGTTAGAAGTTATTGAGCGTAAGTTACCGAGTATCAATTGGTGAACGTCTGTTGCATTCAAATACCGAAAGACAGTTATTTTCATCCATTACGGTTGAACGAACCCCTGATTGCAAACAATGTTCAAGTTTTAAAGCGGCTACACTTTTTAAGTTGAAAACTACCTACCTGTAGAAGTTTTAACTCTGGCGGGTTTGACATTCCTTTTTCGGGAAGGTAAGTCAGTAGTTACCAGGGGCGACTGATTGTACATGGTCAGGTACGGCCGAGCCCAGGGAAAGTGAATACTCTCGTTCGATCACCGGAACCTACTAACGTTACCGGTCCTGTAGTTTCTGGGGCTTACAAGCTATTTTCGCTGTTAAATTGCAGGCCATGCCTCTTAAGACAGCAAGCATATCAAGCCTGCTGAGGAAGGGTAAAACTATTTTGTGTGGCGCTGAGCAGTATGCTGCTCGCGACTACCCACATACATAAACTGCTTGACTAACGAACCGGTTTTAGCAATATTTGTTGGCAGTGCTATTGGAGTTGTGTGATTTGGGTGACTTCAGCCGCACTGATCAACTTTCAAGGTTGAGCAACCCTTGAAGGGGTTGGTCCGTGGATGGGTGACTGAATTATTACATACCGAGACTTTTCCGTGCCTCGGATTGGACCTGTTTCAGGATAGTGCAGACTAGATGTGCAGTCGCTGCGTGTGAGGTGCTGGTGCTTGCCTGCATCCGCTGTGTCATGCGCAGTGTCCAGCGTCGTGGTACGCGGTGGCGCCCTGCGTGATGCGCATGGTGTGCGCTCCGTGGTGCGTGCTGACGCGCTTTATAGTGCGCTCGGAATGCGCTGCGTGAAGCGCTATGGTGTGCGCTGTGTGAAGCGCTATGGTGTGCGCTGCATGAAGCGCTATGCTGTGCGCTGTGTGATGCGCATGGTGTGCGCTCCGTGGTGCGCGCTGGCCACTTCATGGTGCGCTGAGTGTGCGCTCCGTGGTGCGCAGTGAGGCGCTGGGTGTGTGCTCCGTGGTGCGCAGTGAGGCGCTTCATGGTGCGCATGGAATGCACTATATGGTGTGCTGTGCTGCGCTGCGTGGTGCGCATGGTTTGCGCTCCGTGGAGAGATGCCGACTTGATGCCTGTGTCTTCATGATGCATTGCTCAGTACCGCGGGCATATGAGAGACATGCGGACTCTATGCCTCTGTCTTTATGACGTGGTTGGTAAGTGACGACGAGCCTTCGTGGGGCCTCTGTCGTGGTTACATTGATGAGCATGCTAACGTTTGGGCCTCTGCTCTGTTTTGCGGTCATGGTGCAGACATGCAGAACTTTTGGGCCTCTGTCTCAATGACGCAATGTGTCACAAATTCATAGTAAGCATAACCTTTGGGCCTCTACTATCTATTCGTGAAAACGACAAGCGAACGTTTGGGCCTCTGTCGATAACAATGTATTGCGAGTGATGGAAATCCGGATTCTATCATTAGCTATGCACTGAATGTCTTGGGTTTGAAGCTGTTTCAACTTTAAAAATCACTATTGATGGTCCTTGTTGCTGGCGCTTGAGTGCACGCTTGCGCCTGGAACACTGGACAAATTCGTGAATCCTTACTTATGAAACTACTTCAGGCTGAATAAGCTTCAAACCATAGTGGTCATGTTATTTATTTACTCATCTACTCTTATGTATTTTCAGATAATGATGACGGTCAAAATAATGATGATGGCCAGGTTGTGACAGATGGATCTGATGGGAATGAAGTTGCGGTCGAGGACGTCACGCTATCAGGAACGGCCGTGTTAGATATTCCCCTTCCAACCTACCCGCAACGAGTGGAAGTGTATAAAAATGCATGGCGCGCTGTCAACGGGCTCTTCTTCGTTTGGCTCCGGACGCGACTGACGTATTTTAGAGTCGTTATAATGTTATTCAAAGGTCTTGTTTATAATGTTGTAGAAGTAGGAACGTACTTGTTATTGTAAAACGTTTTTAAGCAATAAAACTTTCTTGGTTGATGAGTCATTTATTTTCATTTAAATAATAACCGCTTCTGGTCCTTAAGAATACCGACATATAGTACCTACGGGTTGCGAGCCAATATAAGTAGACAACAAAGTAACCACCTTGTTATCTTTCCACACCGTAGCTGAAAAGTCAACACCATCATGGTGAGAAATTCTTTCCTCATAAGTACCCCTAGGAATCGTTGTCTTCATTAGGTCTTTCTTGTCTGGGAGTTTACAATTAGGCAATCTATTCTGTTGCACAGTTCCGACACAATGGATTCCTTGTTTCGACAAATAGTATGCCAGGGGCAATGAAGTGTAAAAATTATCGAAAAACACTATATGATTCCTCATTCTTGGTATCACTCTAGCCAACCGTAAGACCACATTATTGGTGACTCCCAAATCTGGCTCATTTGCTAGTCTGTTTCTTTTTTCTTCCTGTCCAGAGTACACTTCAAAGCGGTAGGCATATCCCATGAGACTACATAAAACAAATAGCTTGTAGCCCCATTTATGGGGCTTATTTGGTAAGTATTGTTTTAGGAAATGACCGATTTTAGTAGAACACATTTGTTCGTCTATCGAGAGGCGTTGGTCTATCGGAATAGATGAAAAAGTTTCGTTCAGGTGGTCTATTACAGGTCTGATTTTGTGTAGGCGATCGTGGTTTGGATGATCTCTCGGAAGATGTTTTTGATTATCGTTGAAATGCAACATGCTTCTTATGGCCTCAAAACGATTCACCGGCATTGCGTTTTTTATAAGTTCGTAGCCAAACTTTTCGTGCCAACAAGAACGCACACTAGGAAAATGTTGAACAGACATAAATAATAATATTCCAATGAATTTTTTTAGTTCGCTAACAGTTATCACAAAAGAGGTCGCTGGGTTTGTTTGAATGGCATAGAGATTGGTTTCATCTACAATTTTTTGAAGAAAATCTGGAGTAAAATAATAAAGAAAACATCTATACGGTGTATCGAGGTTGGCTGTATGCGGATCGAATATGCTGGGTTCGTAAATTAATTTAGAGGCATCATAAGTAATGTAATCTTTTTTCGAAATAAGGCTACGTCTATCTATCGGGTTTACTAAGTTATGTTGCAATTCGTCATGAAGAGATGGCTCAGGATTATCGACTAAAGGTGGGTCGCTATGTTCTTCGGGTTCGGCTAACGTCTCATCTTCTTCCATTAAATCTTGGATAATTTCTCGGGTGCTCGTGTAAAATTGATCCTCGTCATCATTCTCATTCTCTAACCCATCTTCCGAAACATTACCGTCTTCTAAAGCAGCTAATAATTGTTCGATATCCTTATTTTGCAGGGACCGAGACATTCTGTGAAAATATATGCGTAAAGTCGTAAGAATTTAATGTGAAAATAATTCAGCCTCAATGTAATATATATATATTTATAGAAATAATAAGATAATTACTTAAAAAAGACTAATAAATACGTATACAATATCAGATAAGAACTTTACGTTTAGTAAACTTGGTAAGCCGATTTTGCATACTGATGTACTTCTACATCACAAAAAAAAATGCATTTTTCTTACATAACTTTATCAATAAATTGAAAAATATAAATATTATTTCTTAGTCTTACCTTGTTTCTATCCGAAAACAATTTATCTTCTACGTTTTTATTACTTTTATTTAAAATAATCGTAATTCATAACACACGCCGAAGTGAAGTTTTATTCAGATTGCGCGCCAACAACGAAAATTATCACAGATAAAAAAAAAACTGTCAAAGATTTTACTTGTGTTCGGAAACGATAAAATAGTTTTAGAAAAGTAAAAATAAAAAAAAAAACAAGTCAGCTATGGTTGCTACATAAAGAGATATGAGGTTTTAAACATACGATGCAGATCTACATCGCCATGCATTTAAGGGGATTTTGGCCAGTAAATCAAAGATATGAGATTTTCTTTGGCTTAATTCAGAGTTACGAGCCATGAATCCCGAAAACCATACATTTCCAGCTGATTCCGAGCTTGCTGAAAATGGGTTTTTAATATTTAGTTTCTTAGCTAGTTGAAATGCCATTTCTTTTACATCTTTTCTGTCAGGGGCAAATCCAACTTTTTCCAATTTCTTTATATGGGAAACCAGCTTTTTTTCATATTCTACAGAAAATACTGGCTTTCGTCCTAGAGGGCCCTTTGATTTTCCAGATAAAATGTGTCTTTTTAGAGTTCGAGACGGTATGCCAAAGTTTCTGGATGCCTCATTAACACCCAACTTTGCTTTGGACACTACGCATGGCTTTATCTAGGGTAAGACACCCATTTATTGGCACTTTAAGTGACCATCCCATGAAAACTTTGAATATTTGTCATATAATATAAATTTAAACAATGAAAAGGGATTTAAACTCTTTTAATACTACTAGAGATCCTTTTCCAATACACTTTATTTTAGATTATGCAGTATGATTTAACGTTTTTTTGAATTAAGAGCGTTAACGCCAAATCCGCGGCACCGAGTTTAGGTAAATGCAGTGCTCTTTCAACCCACACAGATAAGCGCGTGGTTGTGTGCGTAGAGTTGGTGTGCGCTCAGTCATTATAGTCAAACTAACCCATGTTGATCCGTTGAGTTATGTTTAATGATTATTATTTTACGGTCAGTTGATTTTTATTTACTATTCATATATTTATATTACTTACTACTTGCCTTGTGAAGTAAAAAGGTAATTTTGGATACTTTATACAGTACAGTAAGTAAGGACTAGGTAATCAGAAAAGAAAAGTTAGAAGTGGGACAATCGGCTACATATCAAGCTATACATTTCCAATATAAGCCGATCTCGCATTGTATAAAATTTCCATGGAATGAAATGTCAGCTTATACTAGAAATATATAGCTTGTTATGTTGCAGTGTGTACAAATGTAAAATTTATCTATGAGTAATATTACAAACACATAAGTTTGTGAGGATGTATGGATGGATGTACGAAGTTGCGATGGTCTTCTAGCAAATTGTAAAGTATTCTTGTTGGAAAATAAAACATTTCAGTATCTAAGTATTCTTTATTCAAAACAATTATAGCACTTGTATGTACATTTAAAAAAATCCATGATTGACAGCCGGGACCAACGGCTTAACGTGCTTTCCGAGACACGGAGGAGTCTCGGTATCTTAAGATGATCACCCATCCATGAACCAACACCAGCAAGCGTAGCTAAACCTGATAGATCGACCCGTACGGCTGTTATTACTTTAGCCACGAGCTCCTCCTCGAGCTCGAAATTAAATTAACGGACAACTGGTACCGACTTTAAAAATAACCTACATGTGTGTGCCGTGCCACACATTGAATAACCTCAAACAATCAATGAATAACGTTCATAATACAAAAAGAAACCAATAATAGGATAATCCCTAATTCTAAACATAAAATCAATTCACATATAAGCAAAAACAACAAATAAAAACGATATTTATGTTAACAACAAGCGTTCATAATATTATGACTAGAAAGTCGTAGTCCGTAGTGGCATCGACCTAGACTTACGTGGGTCAACAATTTCTGGTAACAGACAAGTATTATAATATTCTATTAATCTAGTTTTCATTGCCTTTTCCCAAAATTCATCGTCTCGAGTAATTTTTTCCACTTTCATGGGCAACTCTTTACCCGTCCAGACTGCAAATAAGCATAATTTTGTATCTGCTATGTGGCCCTTGCACTTGATAAAACCATTCGTGTCTTCGGTTTATGGTCCCATCTGAATGCCAAAATTTATTTTTTTTATATCTGATGGCGTCGTCAGCATTAATACCAAATGCGGAGATTGGACACTTAATTTCGACAATACCTTCCTCAAACACGCCATCGGGTGAAGCCCCCAGAAAAAAGAAATCTTTGTCGATAAAGAGGCCACATTTACGTATTTTAATATGCTCTTGGTTTTCGAGTTGTGAGATTGCAATGGCCTCGTTGGTTTTTCCGTGCTTTATACTGCTTATATGATCAAGAGAATATGTGTACAAATGGCTTTTTACAAGCGGTGCAAAGCTAATATTTTTTCTTCTTTTGCACACTTTGCCGAATGATGATGCCGTTAAAAGACACCTGAAAATTTAAACATACTAATCTTAACCACTACTTACTAATATTTTACGTATGACAAAATAGTGAAAACAGTCTAATCTCAGTGCATGAAATCTTTGTATAACATTTTATTCTCATGTTGTGTTGTCAATGTTTAACCCGTGGTGCACAAATGACTGTGTAACAATAAAATATATATTGTTTCTCCATTAGCGGGTGCGGACGAATTAATCGGAGAGTTATATTACCGAGTCAAACGCTTCAATAGTTTGGGATGACGCGGCTGCTTCTGGGCTTAGGCTGGTTTGAGAAGAAGAGGCTAAGTTCTGAAAAAAAAAAATGTTGGTAATACCATACATAAGTATGAAATTGTTAAAAATACGTTACTTGTGCTTATATTACCGAGTCAAACGCTTCAATAGTTTGGGATGACGCGGCTGCTTTTGGGCTTAGGCTGGTTTGAGAAGAAGAGGCTAAGTTCTGAAAAAAAAAATTGTTGGTAATACCATACATAAGTATGAAATTGTTAAAAATACGTTACTTGTGCTTATATTACCGAGTCAAACGCTTCAATAGTTTGGGATGACGCGGCTGCTTTTGGGCTTAGGCTGGTTTGAGAAGAAGAGGCTAAGTTCTGAAAAAAAAAATTGTTGGTAATACCATACATAAGTATGAAATTGTTAAAAATACGTTACTTGTGCTTATATTACCGAGTCAAACGCTTCAATAGTTTGGGATGACGCGGCTGCTTTTGGGCTTAGGCTGGTTTGAGAAGAAGAGGCTAAGTCCTAAAAAAATTTATGTAGGTAATTTATCATACTTACATAATTAAGAAATTGTTAACAATACCTTACTTGTGCTTATACGTTACCTTTTTTTTCTTTTCAATATCTTCTGTGTTCTCAACAATATTTTTTTCTTTACAATGCCTGAAGATAACCATAAACCAGTAAGTACACATACCTTGTTATGAGAAAGCATTTTATATGCTTAATATAGTAAAGAGGTTAGTAAATAAAAGACCTAAACTGTCAACATTGCATAGATACACTACATAACATAAACATTACATACATCCATAAACAAAATAAAAAAACTTGAGAGGTGTCAAGGGACACCCGGATGGAACGATGTTCCTTTCGATTAATTAGTGAAGGATTTGTAAAATAATTTTAATTTTTTTTAAGGTTATAACATTATATTTTTTATTATTAACAAATATATTGTAATATTAACCGCACTGCCGAGTTGCCGACTCATAGTCTTATGTAAAAATGATATTACGCACAGACTAAAAAAAAAGTGTGTGTACTTATGTACGCACGTAAGAAGTTATACTTCATCATCTCATCTCGTCTCGTCTCGTCTCATCTCAACTCAACTAACCCCAACTCAACTCAACTCAACTCAACCCAACCCAACTCAACTCAACTCAACCCAACCCAACCCAACTCAACTCAACCCAACCCAACCCAACGCAACCCAACGCAACTCAACTCAACTCAACTCAGCTCAGCTCAGCTCAGCTCAACCCAACTCAACTCAACTCAACTCTATAGCAATAACAACAACTATAGCAAAAAGTGTCGTTACAACTTTTGTTCCTAATTTTTCCGTCTAGCCCCCTTTCGCAACGCGCGATAAGGAACTTCGTTCCAAAAATAAAAACATACAAAACCCGGTCACATTATCTAGAGATCTGGCGTAGATGACGTCACGTCGCGTCGGCTAACAGTACTGGCGCGCCGTGGCGAGCGCGGGGTTGAAAGGAGAACGGGGCGGGGAATGCGAGGTCTCGAGATAATGTGACCGGGTTGTACAAAATAACTTTACGTGTAAGAGAGGTAACCAAAAAATATTTTTTTTTTTCAAATTTTTATTTTTTCCTTTTCCTTTCTAGTAAACCCGTAGTATGTAAGCTAAGACGCGGACAGACAGACAGACAGTCAGAGGGACATAGGGAAACTATAATGGATTCCTTGTTTTACTACGGAACCCTAAAAACTGCTACTACCCTATAACTGCTTTAAAATTAAGTTGCAAGTTGTAAACCGAACAAACAAACATACATACAAACATTGCAAGTTAAATAAAAGCTTGTAAAAAAATCTGGTATCAGATAATCGATGAAAGTATTTTTTCTTACAACTTTGATGTTGGTCGTAGTCAATTTTGATTTGGATTGGTTGGTTTATAGAAGGAAGTAAGTTATTAGATGAGGACTATAAATAGCAAATAAAAAATATTATTTTACGAACCTGTTAGCCATTATTTTAGCTAAAAGCTAATTTTTTTCATTCTCTTTTTTTTTCTCGATAAACCTAGCTTTGTTTTTAGGTTTTTATTCCCCATGGTATCTGAAACAATATTTCTTGTTTTGAAAAATATTGTAGTCAGTCATATAAATAACATTTAATATTTTACTTACCAAACCAAGATCGTTAGGTCGCACTATAAACTCACTCAAAGCCAAGTGTCGGGCAAGGTCACACGTAGAGCACCGAGCGATACGTCCACTCTCTGAAAGGCCTCGCGGCAGACTAAATTTTAAACGTTTGCGCGTCGAGTTTTATAGTGGTTTTAAAATAATTATAGAAAAATAATTAATCTAATTTAGTTGAAATTTTAAATTGCAAGTTTTAGATAAGATATTGTTCTATTACAATACACGTTTATTTTGTAAAATTAAGTAATATTTATAGGAGGAAATAATGAATTTAGCAACCGCTTTTTCTTGTTTATTTCACTTTGTTTATTGCTTGATTTTACTATGTTATGAGACGAAAATCAAAAAAAAAAATGCATAACTTTTTGCTCAAGAATCTGAACAATTGAACATGATTGTTTGTTTGTAAAATTTATGAGTAGTTTCGGATATTTTAAGCTCCGAAATTACCACTGTAAAAGAAATTTAGGAAACTCTGTTCGTTGATATGGTTACAATTCACGAATACTCTATTAATGTAAAAATGTTCACGGATAATTAGTAATTCACACTTTCGTTATATAAGTTTTATAAAGAGATTTATCGGTTTGAAAAGTACGCTTTTTGGGTCGAGCAGCCAAAATCGGCGTTAACGCTCTTAAATGATATTGAGTATAAAGACCAGTCTTTGGCACAGAAAATCCCTTTATTGGCAGTGATCAGAACCTTTTATTGGCTCGTCCTGTATTTTACTTAATCTAGGCACTAAGGAACATAAACATACCGGAATAATAATGAAAAATATTATATATTTTTGTCAAAAAACAGGAACATAGTTTAGGAAATTTTTTCTCATTAAACATTCAAAAAACATCAACGAAACATAAACACTTCTATACTTTATAACTACCTAACAATGTAATCAACTGAGATAGTTTTATTTATATAAGTAGGTACGTAGGTACTAATCCTCTAAATAAATCAACATATTGAGATCGTTGTATCTATGTATGTAGTAGGTATCAATCATCATCTAATTCAATCAAATTTTTTTCTATTTCGGCTGTGGTGTATATTTTATTATATACTCCTGATCATTTTCTTTATTTTCGACAATATCTTCAGTATCAAATTTATAAAATTTCTCAGAAAATAGTATTTTCGATATCTCGTCTTTAGGCTTCTTTTTGTTTTTGTTTTGTTTCTTTGGCGCCGGTTGTTTCTCTTTTTCTAATTTCTTTCGTTCCCTTTCTTCTTTTCTTTTTTTGATCCCTTCTGCTTTCTCTGTTTTCATTCTGATTTTTTCACTTTCTTGTGCTTTCCACTTGTCTGAAGTTAGTACAAACGAGGTTTTTACAGAGTTCTTAACTCCTTTTCTTGTCAGTGTTTTAGGTAATATCAAAATTTCATTTAACTTTACGGGAGTAAGATGATCATGGGTATTGATGAAACTGTGAGGGATGGATTACACTGATCTGAAATAATTTGTATTGACTGAGCTTTTGGTAAATCTACATTCTGGTCTTCAGGAGTATTATGTATTTGAACACTGTGGTTTATTAATTCAAAACGGGGTTCTTGTGATAAATCTTCAATTATCACGTTCCCTTCATCTGAGCACTCTATGATTTCTTCAAAATCAATTTCTTCTGAGATAGGTTGTAACTTAGATTCTTCTGGTTCAACAATATTATTTGGACAATCGTTAATAAATATTTGCATATTTTCAATGTCTAAATTATTAAAGTCTTCAACATTATTTATAGCTTCAGGTCCTATATCTAGATTTTGTTGTTGATTAGAATAAATATTAGATGATGTACTGAAGAAATGCCAGATTTTTTTATCAATTCAATGGACTCTTCTGATGTTAACTCTCCTTTTTCTATGCAATCAATGTTATTCTTGCCTACTAATTTAACGAAGTCTTCTTTTGAGAGTAATTTCTCTTTATCTCGAATGATGTCAGAAGAATTGGTGGTTTTTGCGTCTTTAGTTCCGAGGCATTTACTGGAGTCTACTGCATCTTCATTCCATGGACAAATCCCTGTTGCTCTAAACCCGTTGATAATAGTTTGCGGCTTTATGCTTTTTTCTATTGTGGTTTTAAGCAATGGCACAAATTGAGTCTTAGTTAGTGCTTGAGATGGATTAGTTCTACGCCATTCTAAGACAGTTTTTTGCCATTCTGTTTTTAGAGGCTTAAATGCGGCAACATCGGCAGGTTGTAAAAGCCTTGTACAATTTGGGTATAGTGCAATTAGAACTATCTGCAAAGTCGAACAGAGTTCACTCACGGCGTAAGTTAAATGAGACTTGTGACCGTCTACAAAAAGTATGATTGGAAATTTTGTGCCTATTTTGACCAGATGGGGATGTAAGACGTTCTTAATATATTCATAAAAAATATCAGTATTCATCCACCCATTCTCACTAAGACCCACGCCCCAATCTCCTGGAATTTTAGAAGTTATTTCTGGTAATCTTTTATTTGGAAAAATTACCATTGGTGGAGTAAGATTCCCATCTGCACTAAAAGTGAACATCACAGTCAACGAAGTTTTTGCTTGGGCGTGATCAACTTCATAAACGTTTTTTTCTCCTTTTGAATTCAAAACTAGACCTGTTTTTGGGCACAGCACAAAATTCGTTTCATCTCCATTTAATACTCTTCCTGGGTCAGAAAGTATGTGAAGCAATTTATTTTAACAAAGTAGTCGTTGATTTGCCGAAACCATCCCCTAACATCATTTTCTGACACTGTCGAGCTGGCAGCTGTAACTGCTTCTGGTGTACGGAAAACAAGGGTAGAATGTCTGGCTAAAAATAATTTAAACCATTTCTCGCCATTAGTGGACGTTCGATTAGTTTTTTTTAGAAATTCCGAAACACTTTTAATCAAATCCTCTTTTCTCTTTGGGAAACCTTTTTGGTTACTAACTTTGATCCAGTTCACTAAAGCCTCTTCTTCCTCCTTATTTAAAATTGTGGGTGGGCCTGGTTTACAGCCATGCTCTGGATTTTTAAACCGGAATTGTATGGTCGAACGAGGCACTTGGAAGGTTTTGGCAGCAAGTTTTTTACTCATGCCTTTAGCAATTTCTACAAGGGCTTTTCGTAAATTTTCTTCTGAATATACCTTCCGCTTTACCTTATCAGTCTTTACTTTGTTAATGTTTTTTGTACGAGGCTTCATTTTGAAGATAACTGAAAATAATTTTTAAATTATTATTGGCACCCCAAATACTAATTATTGACACTGCTGCTAATAAATGGTTTTTATACCATTGGCGGGGGGCCAATATTTGGAAAAATATGTTCTTAACTTGTGACATTTATTTATTTGAAATCTGAATCGAAAGATAATAAATATAAAGTATATTTTGCCATAAAAGTCAATTTATCTTATTTACCTAATATTGGCACATGTGCCAATAAAAAGGTTTGACTTATATTATGTGTACCAAATGTTGGCACCGCAAAAAAATATACAAAATGGGTCTAAACATAATAAATCATGATTGAAAATGCTAGCTAAACATCTAAATAATCGAATTGAACAGTATCTGTAACCAAAACTCAAAAGACTTACAAAAAATATTGAGATTAGTGAACCTCTTACCTTAGAAAAAGCACAAAGTTTTGGTAGTTTAATTTATTCATGTCCGAGCACGACAAACAGGTGTTCACTGCGACGCCATTTTTAAAAAGGAACAATTTCTGTGTTGCCAGTAGTATAGAACGTTAAACCTACTATTTATTACATAAAAAAAATACTGTGTTCGGATACTAGTAACCTTATTATTGATAAATAACTGCAACGTGCCAATAAATTCGTGAAGTGCCAACAATAGGTGGTCTTACCCTAAGTCGTCCGCACTCCATGATGCTCGTAGTGTCGTTCTTTCGTACTTCCGAGACATTATCTGTAATAAAAATACGCAACAAGGTATTTTAACACAGTTCAATTTTTGGGGCGTTTTAAACAACTAGCTTAGGGGCGTATTGTCAAAGTCGATTTTCAATATGCCCCACTAAGATCAAAACACAAGATTCAAGGCTCAGACCAATAAAAAAGTATAGACGGAGCCGTCGTAAACAATAGCGACGAAATAAGTGAGGCCTGGTTTTGGCTTTGTGTGCGTAACTTGGTGTATGACATCGTATTTGCACACGTGCGCTAAAGAAAAAATGTTGCAAGCGTTGCGCTGCGACTCCCAAGTGCGAGAGATATACTTTGGTTAAGTTTTATTATTATGTAGGTAGGTGTTTATCTTGGTTGTATGAAATGAAAGATAATTTCGTTTAATGACAATCATTTATTTTCATATTAAGTGAAATTATTAATTTAAAAAACACACAAAACTTACATATAATAATAATAATATATATCCAACGTCTATCGGT
The DNA here is from genome assembly GCA_951329385.1 of Polia nebulosa. NCBI lineage: Eukaryota > Metazoa > Arthropoda > Insecta > Lepidoptera > Noctuidae > Polia > Polia nebulosa. Next base: position 11,443,099 of record OX589600.1, on the reverse strand, counting down.
TCAGGTAACATTCAGCGTAACATTCAACATTCAGCGTAACCGTATGGCGCCGTACTTGTTAGACTGCGCCTTTTATTTTTTTATTTTTTTAAGGGTGGAAATCATCCAATGACTTCTCCCGCTCTGGGCGGAGCGAGAAGCGTGTCAGACTTTTACTGACTAAAAGGACCTGTGTCACCTGTGTCCTTCAGTTGCCTTTTGCGTTCTAGGACTACGGGGTTCCTTTTCAGAAATTCTCCGCGGTCCTAGTCAGCGGACATCGGCCCTGCTGGGCCCCTACGGTTTGCCGACATCTCTTTGAGGAGCGCGTGGATCACTACGCGCTGTTGACGGTTGGGCTTGGTCCGGTCAATTACCGTATGGCCGGGCGGCTTTGAACTGAAAAGAACTAAATGCCTCTAAAAATAAAAAAAAGTGTATATAGATAACTAATGCCCCTTATGTTGTGTCAGCTTTTTATATGTCTGACGTTTTGAATCACAACTTTTAAGCAAAGTTTCTTGTTTCGCAATATGATGGAATCTTATATTTATGTACTTACTAATCACAGACCTAATTAAACTTGTTTGGTGCTTTATGCCATACACGTTATGTTCATCTTCTAAATTTGCAAATATACCCTTATTACCAATAAATCTTTTCAGAATTTGTGATAGTACGTAATTATGCTGGTTTATTGAGGTTATAGTTATTCCTTCTTTAACAATTTTTCTTATCACCAACTCACACGTACAACATATGTTATATGTATCACAAGAAGGAAAACTTAAACCACCTTTATCTCAATGTTATTAATTTATGAAAGTCATATTTTTCTGAAGACAGAAGTCGGGACATACACGGTTCGTATTTGTTTTTTTTTGATAGGTAATGAGCAACCCCACCAGCTATATAACCGATTACATACTTCCGAAAATCATTTATATCTGGTACATCTAAAAAGCTGGCCAAATTTCCATTGCGTTTTCAATTGGTTTAAGGAAATTGAGAGTGGGGTCTTCATAATGCTCTTCATGGCGGTAAGATGCTGAAGTGGCATTGATAATTTGTATGGCGGAAGAGCAATTCAGTATGGCTATGTTCTCCAGTGGCACACAATTACCTGTTAAGCACTTTAATTCAAGGTGTGTTAATAATTTCCTGTATATACCCTTGAATTGCTTGACATTAGGGTTATCATTGTGGCCACCATGCATCCTGATTGACCCAAAAAAAAATTCTAGGTGATCCTGACTCATTTTGTAAGTGGGTAAAAAAATCAATCGATTTTCATTTTCGATCAAATATTGAACCAAATGTTTAATGCTTTCAATGTTTATTAAAATACCCAAAAATCCAGATTTGCATTTTGTTTCAATTATTGGCTTGTAAAATCGAGTAAATAACACCGTTTTTTTACCATCTTTCGTGACACTTCGTTTTGTACATATTTTCAATTTAAGATCTATAATATATTTTTTTAAGTCATCGAGGAAAGTGAATATATCATCTTTATTTCTGATATTAATTGGTTTTTTGTATCCATATTCTCTCATGCCTCTGGAATTGTAAATATCAAAGTAATCATTCATTAGTTGTATAAACTGTTCGGTAGGCTTAGATTGCTTAAATTGATTGAGATTTAGGTCTTCTCTGCATATTTTCAAAGCGGTTGCAACAACTCAATAATTGTGTGGCTAATTTTACTTTCATTATTTGGTTTTTGTATTCAATATGTTTCTTTGATAATTTGTTAGCTAAATGAAGCCCTTCGCTGTTTTGCAATGTATTGAGTTCAGTCAAGTAATCCCATTTTATAATATCGCCGTTTATATCCAAGAATTGTTTATTGGATTGCAATTGGTTTCTGACCAATTTCATTACATGACACGGGTCTAGGAAACAGGCTACTTCCGTATCATTTGATGGATGTTTAAATGTGGTCTTCATTAATGATACATCTTTAACATTACAATCCAGTAATTCCATGGCTGCAAAATTTGTTGCATGCCCGTCAAAAGTTATTGACACTACATCAACTCCTACTTCGAAACATTTAATAAGGCACATTTTGATTAAATTTGCTTTTTGTGTTCCAGTGAGACTATTAGTTAAAAAATAACCTAACGGGATTTTCCATCGCTGATTTATGGCTACTAGTAGGAACACAAAAGCTTGAGATGCTAATGCAACAGAATTTGAAGTTGTACCAATCCCCATGTCTACTAGCCCATGATATTTTTTTCCGTCCCATATCTTTTGCTGTCTTAAAGCCATCTCATCAAAAACAAGGGCACATATAGGACGGCATTCTGAAGCTTCAGCCTTTTGTTTTACTGCTGAAAGAGCTTCTTCTGTAAAACCAGGTTCACCGTTAATATGGGCGTACCATTTCGCTAATGTTTTAGTGTGTGGTAGACAAGTTCGGAAGGTTTGTCGCACGTATTCATAAGCTTTTGGTGAATAAAAGTTTAGTGTGAGACAAAATTTTTTCATTGCTGAAGAATATTTGAGTTTTTTCTTTCCTTTATTCTTTTTGTTTATGTTATGACATATTTCTGCTGCAACAATGTTTTCACCGAGCATATTGAATACATCAGTGTCTATATAATTTTTATCTTTTATATCTTTTAGAACTGTTTTTAGTGACGCGTTTTTCTTTTTAAGGCGTTTAATTTTCTGATTTAGTGTTGTGATTTTGCGTGTATGAATTTGATAACATAATTTATACTTTCTAGCTTGTTGTCTTAGTTTATTTTTTTTGGGAGTGTCAAATATTGACTCTAGTTCGGAATCACGGATTTCAGGTTGATGGTTTGAGACATCTTCTTTATCTGATATATCGCCAGCTTTTCCAGCCGCGTCAACTTCCTCATCAATATTACAGAGCTGCAAAAAAAAAATTAAGCAGGAATTTATATGTTGTTAATTATTTTAGAAATGAAAACTTCCCTTCATATTTTTACTCACAGGCTTAGGACTGTCAGCTTTTGCAAAATTATTGTTTAAAGTCAAAATACATACAATTAGACACACAAAAGCTGGCGTATTTAGAAGTTTTCAATTCATTTTATATACATGATAATCATTGATTGTATTTACAAATCTTTTAGGAATTATTTACATAGTACAGGTAGACTATTTACACTTTTTTTTTTGATATTTTTTGATATTTTTTTTTATATTTTTTTGTTATTTTTGTGTAATGATTTTGTGTTTGAGTGTATTTACAATTTTGTACATTTTATTTAGTTTTTAAATTCTGTTGTAAGAACAACAGCTGTTGGACTTTTCGAACACCAAGACGGGTTCGTCTATCAGTCAAAATGTTACCCGCTACTGAAAATAATCTTTCGCATGGTACACTTGTTGCCAGAGCATTGAGTTTCTTGCGCGCAAGTATTGCCAAGTGCGGGTACGAATTTTGGTTCTGTTTCCACCACTCCAGAGGCATTTGAGTTTTTGGAAGTATTTTGTCATCTATATACCTCTGAACTTCCACCACTGCTCTTGAATATGCGGTGCCGCTTGGCCTGATGTTATGCATCATTTTATAATAATGGGTCCAAACAGATTGCTCATTTATAGCATTTGGGGTCTCTTCAACCTCGGTAAATTCATTTTGTTCTGTAATTATAGAGGTGACTAATCCAATTACGTATCTTTTAGTGGATTCTGCTGTCGTATCATTTTCAAAGTATAGTTTATACCTCGGATCGAGGAACATGCACGTGGTGAACGTGCGGCTATTTTCTAGTGAAGAAAATCTTGAACTCAGACCACTTAAAATATCCATCCTGACCATTTCAATTTCATCAGGTAATGTTTCGCCGCCATCTAAACCTAAGGCCACTAATGCTGATTTCAGTGCAATTGTTACTGGAATAACTGAACTGCCAGTTACATACTTATCGCCGCTCATTTCCTTTGTAACTTCTTCACAGGGCTTTAAAATGAGAACGAGTTTCTCAATAAGGGTCCAATCGTGCGCAGATAATACCAGAATATTTATATTTAAATTTGAGAGTGCACTGTTCAGTTCCTCCTTGAGTTCTATCAATCGCTCCAACATATAGAAAGTAGAATTCCATCTAGTTGGGACTTCTTGAAGAGGCCTTTTAATGGGTTTTCCGGCCTGTTCCAAATAACGTTTAAGCTTTTCCCAAGCAACTGTACTTTTTTTAAAATGTGCCACGATGGTTTTTGCTTTCTGGATTATGTTCTTGATAGTTTCGTTTTCTAAAGCTTTGCATACTATCAAATTCAAGCAATGTGCGTAACAATTAAAATGTTTCCAACCTAAGCATCTTTCAATTGCACACTTAATGTTACACCCATTGTCAGACACAGCAAGAAGTATATTATTTTCGATATTCCACTCCCGCGCAATCCTCGATAACTCTTCAGCGAGAGACGTAGCAGTGTGTGAAAGCCCGTTCAATGCACAACATTCTAATAGAACAGATTGTAACTTCATTGTTCTATCTATGAAATGCCCCGTAAGCGCTAGGAACCAATCACCATTTCGAGATGTCCACATATCCGTTGAGAGACATATTGACACCATCTCTGACCTTAGCAACTCCTTAACTTCAGTCTTAGTAACTTCGTAAAGTAATGGAAGCATACTATTCGCAAAATATTTTCGCGCTGGCAAGGTATAATTTGGAAATGCAAATGACATCAGCTCACGAAAACCTCTATCCTCAACTATGGAAAACGGTTGCAGATCGTATATGAACAGATTCATTATGTGACGATCTATATCTTTTTTTATTTTGGAACAGTCTCTACGTACATAAGATGTCATTGTGTTTCTGACAGCTGGCACTATACCTGCATAGGTACCAGCACCACACCTGGATGTAGAGCTAGTGATATTAATGTTCCGTGATGTAGATGCGATAGCTTGCGGCTGTGAATTGCTGGTGGAAGCACTCGTACCCGTAGGCTGCTGCTCTCCAATAACACCAGTACCAGCAATTTCAGCCTGTGTCACTACTGCTGCCGCCGCTGCCACCACAGCGGCCGAAGTTTCTTGCCTGGATACCATTTGTACGGTGCTTCCTCTTCATGTGCTTCGTTAACCCTACACTGCATGATTTTTTTTTTCTTAAAAAAAAAAACTTACCTAATCGTATTTGTGGTGTAGAACCCGGGAAAAATAGTTTCAAAAATAAAAAACAAATAATAATAGAGATATTTTTATTTGGTTCCATATGTGGCACAACATGCAATGACCTACCTATATTTGCCACATTACTAGAGATGAAACAGACGGAAGCAGTTGTTGTCCTTGTTGAAACAAAGTTCGACCCTGCATTTTTCACACACAACAAACGACTTTCCTTTGCAGCCTGGATGCTTGCATCGCTGGCGCTTCTGTTCCCACATAGGAAAGTGCTCACATCCATCACGCCTTACGTCACGAGGAGGAAGAAGCGATTCTTCCTCCACATTGGCTCTCATTCTTTTCTTCTCTATCAAGTCATCACTTACAGAAGACGGCCGGTCTTTTTTCTTATTCAATGATGGACCACACATGCAGAGACTCTTTGCCACTTCTATCTTGAAGTCTGTTAACTTCAGTGGCGTTTCTTTTTGTTGCATTTCACCAACTCTTTTATTTAGCAACCAATTATTTATGGTGGCTATGGCGAGGAAATGGTAAAATAACCTCAAGTACCATTTCTTTGTCCTCATCTTTATCTCGTACTTGCCCAGGAATGAGTCGAGCAAGTCGACTCCACCCATGTGCTGATTGTAGTTGCGTACAATTTGAGGGCAATCGACATCTAAATATTTCTGTTTTTTACAAAACCTCCTTACTTTTTGAGTAGGCTTCTTTCTAACAAAAGATGAAGACCACACCACTGGTTTATTGTCATACCACATAACTGTGGCGATGTCTGTACCATCCACATTACCTACCCATTCCTCTGAATATCCTCTTTCCTCCTTTCTACTTTTTAGATCTTTCAATGATGGTATTTTTACAGATTTGCCCAGTCGTCCTTTGTTCACGGTCCCCATAGAATATGTACCTTCTTTGGCAAGATGTGAAATAATTCAGGGCATGTGTAGTAGTTGTCAAAGAATAACTTGTAATTTTTATCCCTGGGAATAGACCTTGCAAGGCGGACAACAATGTTGGCACTTGCGCCTAAATCAGGCTCAAGGAACCCTCAGATCTAGATTATTCTCCATACCAGAGTATATTTCGAAGTTGTACGCAACCTTCGATCATCACACAGTAGATACCAACAGTTTATACCCCTATTTGTGAGGCTTGTTAGGTAGGTATTGGCGCAAAATGTTGGAGGTCTTGGTAGCGCCCATCTGCTCATCCACTGATAATGCTTCTCGTTTATTGATAGCTTGATTTATAATAGCGTCTTCAATGCCTGATGGTATTGTCAAATAACTTTGGATTTGAGCGCTGGATAAACTTTTCTTTGGCATTATCTAAAATAAAAACAACATACTATTATTAGTAAAAATATCTAAAATTGGACCATCACTGCATGAAGTGACACATCCGGCACGTACAGTAATTGTAAAATTTTAGTATCAAAACACTGTCAAATCAAAAAAATATACTTACATTTGCTTAGTACACAGATTACTCGATATAAAAACAATTTTTCCACTGTTGCAATCCGTCAATAACTATTATTTACTTTATTTTCAAATTTCATTCGAACGGCACGCGGCAATTGATCAAAATTTTCAATTGAGTGACTAGCTGAGCGCGATAATGCTGCCATATAACTCCAATTAATGCACTATTGGTTGCCATTGACTGTTGTCACTTTCCTTTCATAATCATAAATGTCGCTACTTGGTTCGAATTAGGAATAATACCAGTTTTATTGGTTGTCACACATATGGCACTGAATGCAGTGTAGGGTTAAATTGGAAACGGAAGATTTATATGAAATGTCCTATTTGCAAATTTTGCACGTGGCTTTGTCGTTGCCCTTATCGTCAAAATAGTCCCATGCAATACTTCGTTTTGAAACCATGTTAATACAACCACCAATCACACAATGTTAATGATAACTCCTTTGTACTTAAGTTTATAAATAGGTAGGTACACAACTTAAATGAATTAACCACTCTTTTTATCCAAATTATCCCTGTATGTAACCACTACCATTCATGAAAGAAAGAAAAACTGTTTATTCACGCAATGTTCATGCAATGTTAACTCCCTTAAGTTCCACCATTCATAATAATAATTTAATGTTAGTCTCGCTGTATCCTAAACAAACACTTAAAAACTTTTAATAATAAGTACCTACAAAAAAATGCCAGCTCGCGCGCGCGGTCGCAACCAACTGTTGACAAGTTTAACTAAACATAAAGTCATAAACAACGGCCAGGTATTAGGTACTCTTCTTGAACTCGCGTCTCCGATCGCGATTTGCAAAGGATTCAAAGAATAGTCTTAACTGTTAAGTTATACGCTCGATTTTCGGTCGCTACGGAGTCGACTTGTCAAAAACTCTAAATACTCGAAACGTATTTTGCAAAGCATTCAAAAAACAGTCTTAACTGTCGAATTATATGGTCTGTTTTCGGTTGGCATCGGCATCCAACGCACTCACACACGTTTACAGACAGTGTCTCCGATTGCATCCGCGTCCGCGTCTCAGTCTCCGCGTCCGCGAGTGCCAGGAGTCGCGAGTGCCGCGAGTTTGTGTGCGTCTTCACGTCTCGCCATACTTCTAAATACTCGATACGCGTTTGTACGCCGATAAGAGACTAAGTCTCGAGACGCCTTGGGTGAAACTTGGTCTTAAAACCTGGTGCCGTATATACGTCTCATCTCTAATACCTAGTCCAAATTCAAAGGCTTTGGAACTTGTCTGTAATTTTAGAGTCAGATTATTAAAATCTTTAGATGTGGCTCCACAAATATAACACTTACTCGTGGATTTGGTATCAGTTGCAGCATTGCACACCTTCCCATCGACCATTGTCATCTGAAATATCTGTTCAAAAATAAATTTGCTCCCATTCAATATAACTTCTGTAAGCATCAACTTTCTAATAGCATCTTCAACATAACTTATTTCCTCCTTTGTTACATCCACAGATTCTTTAACAAACCGAAACCGTATTGGCCTACAATATCTAGGGGATGATGGTGTAGGGTTTTGCCATATATTTTTTTTTCCTTCTTTTCCACAAGTTATTCTAAGAGGAACAAAAGAGCTCAGAAACATATTGGAGTCTGTGTCTGTGGCATCTATGAATCTTTGCTTATATTTAGCCTGTTGTGATCCGTCACAACCCCACTTACAAATTATTTTTAAGGAATTCCGCTCAATGTCTTTAAGGGAACAAAGGATTTCTTCCAGTGCTATAGATAAGCGCGTAATTGTGTTATCAATTAAGCTTTGTAAACTGCTTTCCGCACAGGTACTTGTGATCCTTATACAATCCTTGGGCGGGTAACATTCTTTTTTTTCCTTGAGTAACAGATCATAGCACGGGTAAAGTGATTTATTTGTGTTTCTAATAATTTCATACTGTCATGTCGCTTAGTTAAATCTGCTTCAACAAACATTGATAGGGCTTGCATTGGTGTAAGACGAGAAATTTCTGTTTGATCTGATTCTGCTATTTTGTATGCGTTTCTGTATTTCTGTGCACGAGTCGGAGAATTTGCAATATCTCGAAGTATTTTCGAAGCGTTCCTTTTTCCTTGAGCCTGTAGTGTGGAGTTTGCTGCGTGTATTAAGGCGTCCTCACTGAAAGTAGACCGCATTTCTTCAGTTTTCCTTTGTTTAGTCCTATCACTACAATCTTTAAATGATTTAGATGGCCGGCCCGGTCGGTTTCCAACATTTATCGGAAGTTCAAACGTTCCGCTTAACCAATTTTCATTAGTTTTCAAAAATAAAGCTTCTTTTCTATGAGCTATAGACCATTTTTCTCTCATTGAAGTTTTAAAATATGCAAATTTTTGCTTTAAATTGCTTATGTTATCAGGTGTGTCACCATAACAGGTCAAAAGGTAGTTTTCCAAATAATTTAGTTTATCACTCAAATTAGGCAAATCTTGCAGTTGCATTTTATCGTAAAGATAACGTCGTGTCACTACTTTTTTACCAGAGGTACCTAAAGCAAAAAAAATACACTTTATAAAATTTTATAGAAATAAGTTATTTTATTTTTGTATGACTTCCAATCTTTAAAAACCTTTAAGTCGGAAATTCGCGGCCATTCGCACTTAAAATATGTGTCGTAAACTAGCCTTATATGTAAAATATTTAAAACCAAAAAAAATATTTCGCGAGAGAAGGCGATAACATAACTTACCTAATTATATTTGAACAAAAAAATTAACCAAAAAAATAAATTGTTTATATACCCTCTTTTAAAATTAAACCGATACTATAAAATGAAGTTAACACACTTAAAATATATTAGAATATAACAACTCATACCTGAATTACTTGAATCCATCACAATCGCTACGAAATATCAAGTAGAAAACACTAAAATCTTTTTCTTTAATTCCGTCAATTGAGATCGCGGAGAACAATAAATTACAATTGCGTGTAGATCAAGTTCGAACCTGCGCTCTGTCGCAAGCAAACGAGGCATGTTTAGTAGGTGGGGGGAGTAAATTCTTGTTACTGGTATATTTCTCTTTCTATCTTAGCTATTATTGGTTGATAACCTTTTCATTTAAGAAATTGACTTATGACCGGCTAATTTTTAATAATCGACGTATGTGCGTCGGCCATGTTGTCCGGCTACTAGTGGCTCCCCGCGCGTCTGGTTACGAGCGGCGTGGCTTTGTTAGTGTGAGTGCTTGAGTGGTGGGGCGTTTTGTCACTTGGGGCGTAATAACCAAGTTTTACCCTATTCTTAGTATCGAGTATTTGGATTTTTAATATTTCATATATTTGGGCTTCCTGTAAATAAATCACAAGTTAATGCAATGAAAATAATATTTAAAAAGTATATCATAAGGGTTACATTTGTTACATAACTTTTAATATAAGTAAAAAGTATACGAGTAAATAATATGTGAGTAGAAAAAAGGTATTCCAATAATATTATTTTATTCCATTAAATAATATTATTTGAATACAGAACAGACTGCATCCCCTTAAATTCAGCTTTTGCTGCAGATACAAAATTATTAGTAGCACGCCAAGTCGCTGAATTGGAATATACAGAGGCCCTATAGGTGAGGAGAGCTTGCTTCCATCGATCCTTTCCGAATTTTTCAGCGTCCCTATTATTATATTTATTTATATCGAACACACGTGATTCATATTTTTGTTAGTAACACTTACCTAGCTAACACTACACGTAACTAGGTTAGTAACATTTCTTATCAATAATCAAAATAAAAACTAATTCATAAACCTGTAGCAATGTTCGGTTCCCGATGCACCAGACCTGCAGCTGTGCATACGGGTCCAGTGCCCCAGGAACGGGCAATCAGGCTTGTTCACTATCACCTTTAAAATATATGCTATGTTTATAAATACGGAGCTCGATATAATAATGACTGCTCCGTGTTAGATCCTGTTGGTAGGAGTTTCCAGAAGCTGTTCTTCTGGACAGGGACGATCGCAGTGCAGTTGCCCTCACCGGTTTAAGATCTCCCTCTTCCTCCTGTAAACATTGTTATAAAATAACATTAGATAAACAAAGGAGAAACTCAAACTCCATAGAAACTTGGGCCTGGTGTTACAGGGCTGGAATTTGGTCATAAATTAGAGCATACATGAAAGTTTCACGAGCCCAATTTTCACGTCTGCCAGCAATGGCCAAATTACTAAAATCAGACAGTGGTGCCGATTCCCTTATTGAATATCTAAACTAAAATTAGAGAATCGCTATCTTTTACTAAAAGGCAGTGCGAGAAAAGTACGGCGATAGCTATAAACTAAGTTAGAGATGTCAAACTAGTTTACGCCTTGCGCTTTACCGTGTTTTTAGTCGACAAGTTTTTACGTAAATTTGTATGGTAATATTGGTTAAACTAAATTTGACAGCTCTAATTTACGTCCGTCTCTTTCTTGTTTTACTAGAGAGAAAAAGATAGGAATAGCCTAAATTAAGTTTAGTTTGTGGACAACAGAATCCGCACCAGTGTTAACCTACGTTAATCTGGTACGGGCACACGCTAGGGAATAATTTCAAAGGGTTGCGGTCGTCGTTATCGAAATCTATAAGGAGGAATATATATGTATATATAAATATGGGACGTACATATGCTGTGCTGCAGCACCTGCAGACTATATATCACGATGTGGTACCTACATAAAAAACCGTTTAGAGCTCTACGGTTTTCAGTAAGAACAATCTGTTAAATCTGAAGTGAGAGACTATAGATTTGGGTACGCTGTCCAATTTCGACGGCACGGTTGGCGCAGTGGTTGAGCGTTCGGCTGCTGCGCTGCGTGTCGCAGGCTCGTTCCCCGCACGAAACAAATATTTGTATGGCCTACAGATAGTTGTTCCGGGTCTGGGTTTTTTTTTTTTTGTGGTGGGAAATCATCCTATGACTTCTCCCGCTCTGGGTGGAGCGGGAGGGCGTGTCAGACTCTTACTGACTAAAACCCACCCCTGTTCCTTCCTGCCTCGAGTGCCCAGGGGCGAGGTAACTCTGTTTCGAATTTATCGTGTACGTTACTCCAGCAAGAAAGTATCTCCAAGAGATATATGAGTAGAACGTATAGTTGGTGCCTTATCTGCTGTAAATGTGCCCCCACATAAAAAATGTGTGCCCCCTGTCGTTTTGAAAAAAAAAAAACGGAAAAACGATTCTTGCTGGGGTAACGTTTTTCTAGCAGGAAAATTGCAAACGAGTGATCGGAGAGAGAAAAATTGTGCATGGCCAGAGAGCTTATATGACGACGCTGGAACCAGAATGATCTAGGGCACAATAGTATGTTTCTGAGAAAATGAAGGAAATGCGTTACGCGTTATTATTTGAAATCTATGAGCTTTTTATTATTATTTTTTAGTTATATGTACTTCATGTAAGTTTTAAATAATAAAATAACATTTTTTATCAGTATGAGTTATTTATTAAAACTAACATTCTTAGTTTTACAAAAAAAAAAATCACTTAGATCACTATGGCAGTTCACAAATTTAAAAAAATGTGATAATAGTGTAAGTTTTCATTTTGATATGTTAAGAAAAAATCACTTTAATCATCACCAAATAAAGCAGGCAAAAAATTATCATCTTGTGCTTCCTGATTGCCGCCTCTTCTAGGCACATGTGGTAGGGTCAAGTAAAACTGATGATGGATAGGAGGTACAAATTTTAGAGCTTTTCTTATATCTTGCATTTTTTGATACGATATTAGTCTAGTTTCAGGGGCTTTTTCTGGTATATAATTCTTTAGGTTACAAAAGAAAGTTTCAGAATCTATATCATTTGGTTTCAAATCAACCGTTTCATATGTTTCCGTGTAGTCATCATTGTAACTAAGTATACTTGAACCTTTACAAAACTTTATCTTCCGCATGTTAGAAATTTTTGCGCTTTCTCTTAATACAACCTGATAATCTTTGAATAGTGTTGCGAGGCTTTCAAAATCTAGAAACTTATTTTTCATATCTCGCACAGTAAAAGGTTTTTGTTTTCTGCAGTCTCGACGAGCTTCATCCAATCTTCTGGTGTATAGATATCAGTCTTCTTTTTTAGTTCTCGACTTATTAAAGAGAAGTCAGTGTCGTTAGGCAGGTAAGTATGGCCACTGACGCGATAATGCATGGTGATGGCTTCTAGATATGGCGATTTATTAACCAGAAACATCATAAAGTGTAAAACATTCCAGTTCCGGTTTTGACCGGAGCAACAGTCGCTAAAAAAACACAATGATTTGACAGTGTCCGGCACGGAATCTTCTAGAAAGTAGTGAAGTGACGACAATTTCTTGCGAGCCTTTGGCTCCACAATGTTCTGGCCACATATTCATGAGAACTTTTTATCCTTCCTTAGTATAAGCATGAATACCAAAGTTCAGCATTTGCAGTTGTCTTAAATAATAGACCTCACCAGTATTTAAATAAGGAAGAGGTAGAGTTCGTTCCAGATCAAAAGTAGCTACTAATAACGATTCATCAGTTTTGACTTTACCTTTACAGTCGTTTAATATGTTTCTTACTTCGCCTGCAAGTTTAATATGCTGATCTTTTTGTGCCCTTTTAGCTAGGCATGTTTCTATATCTTCATCCGCCTTTATTGATATCTCGAGCATATCACAGGTTTTACAAGTATCTGCCTTAGGGATATAGAAGTGTAAATTAAACTCGGTTGTAAATACTTTGACGTAGGCACTCTTTTTCAATATTGGTTTTCCTTCTGACTCGCATTTTGCTTTAAAAAGTTCATACATTTTGTTCATTGAAAGATCCGGGCGCAAATATTTTCGTGTTGATCGTCTTTCTCCATAGTGACTCACAAATTTCGGAAAACTATTAATGTGGTCTTTAATCCAGTTCAACTTTTCATCCGACAGCTTGTTAGCAGGTACATGTTGTCCCCTCTTATCTCTTTCTGCTATTCCAGAAACAGATTTTTTATTGCGTAATGCATAATTTAATCTTTTGTTAGATATTTGTATAACCTTTAAAAAGAAACTTTTGCAAACTCTTTTGTCCAACAGCATGAATTGGCGTACATAATTTATGCGGCTAGAATTTTGAGCATTTTGTCTTTGCTTACGGCGTTTTGGTTCTAAAGTCTTAATGACGCTGCACAACCATGTTGTTTGAGCATCCCATGAGGTGAGCTGATAAAACATTACGTGTATTGCTTCTTGATTTTCAGGTGGAACCTGCTCACTGCATTTGAACCTACAGTTGCATACAACAGGTTTAAATACTTTAGCCGGGACAATATTACCTCGTACGTTGCGATATTCTTGGCCTGCAGTTCTTTTTCGCTTCCTTATATTCTTTGCCCATTTGTCGAAATTTCGAACTCTTTTCTTCCTCTGACAGGTTCATCGGAATCTGGATGATTTATTTCCCCCAAGTTACCTATAGGACCCTCTGGATCTCTTCTTTCTTCATTATCTGTAAAGAACGGCATAAGCTGTAACCCAAGCCCAAGCCAGACTCAAACATGAAGCAAAAACGCCACAAACGAGTATTTGCTTATAAAAATAGGTTATATTATGGAAGTAGTTTATTATTGTATAGCCTTCTTCGTGCTAATTGATAAAAAGAACATAAGCGTAAGTCAAGCAACAATTTTTGAGAAAAGCATGATTCTGAAATCGAACTGCAAAACTGCAAACAAAATAAAAGTAAAATCTCTCCAGCCCTTAATATTCGACAACAATACATACCTTCACTGTCTTCTAACTCTGTGGAAATTTCTACATTTTGCTCTGGATGGTAAGAAGAATGATCACTTGAAAAATCTTCATTTATTGAAGTCGATGAAGATGGCGGCGGCGAAGATAGCAATGCCATATTCACTATTCTTATAGCTCTGTTTCTGTTATCCATTGCTTACGTAACAACCTTTCAATTAAAATGTTTAATAAAACAAAAGATAATCGCAAGCGCATGTGAATAAAACGAAATCAATATGATAAGTAACGTCAATTGATTTTGATTTTGTTGACGTGACTGTTTGTGTGGCCAGTTTAAAAATATTCAGTGTTTTTGTATTAATGTCAAACCATATTTTTTGTTTAAGTATATATTCATAGATATTAAATTTAAAAAAAAAATGTAAATGATTTATGTATACGCAAATAATTTATATTTCTTTATTGCATTTAGATCAGTTTGGATATCCATAAAAGCCAGCAACTTGCGACCACAGTGATCTAAGTGCGCCTCATTACTTAGATCAGTCTGGCATGTCTCCATTTTGCAAATCGCACCGATTCTATAGTGAGATGTTGTGATTTCTCAAGGAAAATAATACTGGGAAGCACTTAGATCAGTATGGCATGAAAGAATTATGATTTTTTCCATGCAATTGTGTAAAAAAACCATTTTTGCCAAAAATGTCACTTAGATCACTCTGGTTCTAGCATCGTCATATGTGTGCCACAATGTGCCCCCAAAAATAAAATTCTGTGCCCCTTCAGATTTTCGAGATATTGCGTTTCCTGCTGGAGTAACGTTTTGATGAATCGTATATCTCTAAAACCATTGCATGTGCCCCTGTAGAATAAACATACACGAGTAGCTCTTAATGTGTGCCCCTATGTGCCCCAATTAGATTTAAGAAAATATTTATAGTTTTCAAGTTATCGCGGTTTTATGAAAACCCGAAAAAACATCGCAGCGCCTAAATGAGACGTTCGCTGAAAACTGTATTCGGTCCTTCTTGACGCTAATAATAACCATACAAAGTTTCAAAACGCTCCATGCATGCGTTTTTGAATAATCTTGCTAAAAGTTAAAACGATGGTGTCATAACTTTGACGGCAAAATACAAGGAACTGGCTAAATCTCAGATGTGTAGGTGTAAACCAAAATCATGTGCCTTTAGTCAAAAATATATGGTAAAAATATTGAGCTTGGAATGTTTCGCATTAAGTAAATGTAAACAAAAAACCAAATTAAGTAAACAATGGCTCGTTATCCGACCAATGACTACTAAAAAGCGACGGATTCATACATATCGATGACCTTCTTTATTGGACGTTTTATACCTAAGCTGTTGTCCGTACAGTTGCGTTCAAAAGTTTTGGGGGCTAATTAAAAAATATATTAAATGCACCTTGTGACTATATTAATGAAACAGCTTGTTGATGTGGAAATTATTGTTTTTCTTCCCTTAATTCTTAAAGTAATTATTGCATCAAATCACAGGATCAAATTTCCTACGTATAAATATTAGAAATAATTTGCACGTTGTGTAGTCATTATTATTTAAATCACAGATCAGTTTTTCATCTAAGTCTAAACAAAAAACCACAGATCAGTATTAAGAATAAGTTTAGTATTGTGTAAAAAAAATATTAAATTTGAAATCACAGATAAATAATTCTCTTACGAGTAATTTGCTTATACAAAGATTCAGATAAAGTGTGTTAGTATAGTAAACCGCATAAAGATATAACTGTAAACATCGAATGTGTACAAATTACCTGATGGTATTTGGCTATAAATAAACATATTTATCCCATATATGTAACAACATTATCACCTGGCTGTGGAATGACACTTATATATCTAAAACGTCATCAAATCAAAATTATGTGACACTACATCAGCTTTAATATAATCGTTGGTTAATAATTATAAAACCCTCATAGGTACGTAATACGACATACAAAATGGAAACACGTTGTTGCAACACAGATCATTGTGCGGTTGACTATAAGTATACACGAAATACGACTCTCAAAACTGTGGGCACCAAAATTTATTTGGTTAAGGTGAAAGCTCCAACCAACCCGCGAAATTCAACGATATATGGTGATATTGATGATTATACTTAATAACATTTTAATCATCATACAACCTAGCACTGGCTTGCAAATTGCAAAAAACGTAAGAAAATTTGTATTTCGCGGGCTACCCTGGAGCATTAATTTTAACCCTGTACAATTTTGTCTATTCTACTATGTAGACTATTACATGTGGCAAAATATTATATTTCCCACTTCGTTGGATTTTACCATATAAAATAAGTCATCATAACATTCAAATAAATTACTATTTTTTCTATAGCAGTGAGCCCTGTAATGTCCAACACTTTTGGGTTTCGAAGCGGGTTCATATTCTATTGCAGACAGAATTGTGTACTCCTTATTATATACTTCAATGTTACGAGGCAGATCATCCAACTTGGCGCAAACGTCATGAAGTTCATAAATGATAATATCTTTAGCATTGTATCTGAATGATATATTTCCGGCGCAACAAATATGACACTCTGGAGTAAATTCTGTTCTTAAACATGATTCACAAGCTTCTTGTAGGTGGTTGATACCTTTAGTATTTATTATATCCAAGTTCAACGGCAAATACTTGCAATTGTACAATTTGTTTTCATCTGCATGACTTGTGCACATACTATTAGAGCAAACTCTTTGTCTTATAGCAGAAACAAATAAGCTACTTGTACATATTTCATCTAATATTTTGGTCGTATTACATGAACAGTCAACTACATATTGGGTTTTTGATTGTTTAAAAAGTTAAAGGAGCAATTTCGCTCTCAAGTCATATAATTTTTTACCACAATTCTTGGCATTCGATAATTCTGTAATTAATGTTAAGAAATCATGAAATTCTCCTTTATTAATCTGTGTATCTACAAAGTCTCTAAATTTTTGTCTATCTTTGTAAGCTATCGCAAACGTTTGTGAAACAGAATCGAAAGCACATGTGTTTATTATTATAGTCCTGTTCTCAGCGGTTTTAGAATTTGCCACGTTGCCGTTTTGTAAAATATAAATTGGTTTGGGTTTTAAACTTCTGGGTGTGGATACGGCTAGCCCTCTCCAATTCTCAATTTTTATCGGGTTATCTTGAAAAACTGACTGCCTCAAAATCGTTATTTTCGCACTTCAAGGGGTTAGGTTCCTGCCCGGGGGTGGAGGATAAACCTGCCCGGGGGTGGAGGATAAATTCGAAAGAGTTACCTCGCCCCCGGGCACTCGAGGCAGGGAGGAACAGGGGTGGGTTTTAGTCAGTAAGAGTCTGACACACCCTTCCGCTCCACCCTAGAGCGGAAGAAGTCATAGGATGATTTCCCACCCCCAAAAAAAAAAAAAAGGGGTTAGGTTTTGGCCTTTTATTTTCTGTCCTTTGTGTTCGCACACTTTGTTGAGCTCGTTTGCTTGGATCTATTCTGTGCAAAACGTCACTGGAACTAAGTTTTACAGCTCCATTTATAAAACCATGGTGCTTTACTTAAAACTCGTCTAATCTCACGCGTTGGTTTTTTGTATCAAAGTATATAGTTTTTAAATCTTTGAAATGATTTTCAACATTTGAGCTTGATGCATAGTGTTTAGCATTTTTGAAATGTTTTTTCATAACGCAACCCCACAGTGGAATTTTTTTCAGAAGTCGTTTTAATGTACTGTTCAATTCCGATAAGAAACGTTCATTTTTATTATTTGATGGTTCAACTAACTGCAGATACAATTTTTCGGTTTGTATTAAGTCATCATAAAAGTTTATTAAAGGTAAAGAAACATCTTTGTCATTTTCGTTGTGAAGTAGTTCGATTTTTGGTTGTATGTCATTTTCAGTATGAATATCATCAAAATTTTCGTGATTCGTGTAATTTACAATTTGGACCTTTAAGTTTTCAAAAGCTTTATTGCATTTGGGCTGCAAATCATTCAATTCCGCATTCTTGAACTCATGGAGCGATAACGTGATTATGTCTCTTAAAACTGTTTTAAGTTCTCCATAACAACGGAGCTGCTGAATATGTTTCAAGCTGCGAATGTAAAAGAACTTAACTTTTTCGGATGTTTTATTAAAACAGGATTGTTTATAAAGACTTTTAATAAAATGGAATTTGTCCATGCGAACATAACAGCAAGGTATTGCTGCGGTATTTCCTTCAAGCACATCAAAACACTGTTTTAAATAATCATTGAATTCGATTTTTAAAAATACTTTAGTTACCTATTGCTCCTAACAAGGCAGAACTGTCGTCACTAATTATTTCATCTGGCAAAAGTTTTCCGATTTGCCACGTATTGCCATGTGGATATCGTCTCCATTGTATGGGATTCGGAGGCCATGTAGCACATTGGTACACTGGTATCTAGACTGTAGGCAACTACTGCATATAAAAATAAATGCTCAGGAGTGCGATATTTTAATAAATCATTAGAAGGTGGTGGCTCAATTGGCTGAAATAAGGAGCCAGTAGCATCAACAGAAAGTATTTTCGACCTATTTTTTAAAGTTTCATAGTAATATTGGTTTTGTTCATTCGTCCAAAAATATGTGAAGAAGGGAACAAGACTGATTTTACGGATAAAATTATCGTAGGGAATGCAGTGCGCCATAGCATACAAAGATAGTATTGTAGTTTTGTCAAACTGTAGCGCACTTCTGGCTTCATGACGCAATTTTCTTAAATTGGGTAATTTAGGGAAAGTTGTTGGCTTTTTTGGATTATCTATAGTCATTACCTCGTTTGCCATCGTGTGTTGAACTTTTAAAGCTTTTTCGTATATTAACTTTTCTTTGATTCGGTTTACTCTATCAGAAGTAAGTCTGTTTTTAATTAGTGGGTCATGAGGAGCATTTTTGTTGTAATTATTTAATTTACAAGTAACCTTTACGCAATTTTTAGATGGGGGGGAGATATTCAATGACAGTAGCGCGTCACATTGGGTATACCTGCCAGTACATTTGATTTCATTAAAGTTAAGATCAGCAGGTACATAACTATTGCTGAAAGCAAATGTACACTCTATATTAGTTTAAAAAAATATTTGGTCTTGAATTTCGTTAGTCCACTTTTTTGGTAGGAGACGGTAAATTGAATTTTGGGGTACGATGTTCGAATAATTCTGCAAGGCTCATTTGAAATGTTATAATGTCTTCTTTTTCTTCAAATAGGTTTATACAATCATCGAAATCAAAAAAATATGTTTTATTTCTTCTAATACATATTTGTATGGCTTTAATAGCCATATTGTGATTAAATTTTTCACGCAATTCCTGCTGTATGTGAATATAAACATTATCGCTTTTAGGAGGAATTGCTGCTTGGTATTTGTCTTTATATTTACTAATTACTCCCTTTAAATATTCTTAAGAAAAATTTCCTTTTCGAGTTAACATTATTGTATAGTAAAATTGACAAAATTGTACGTATGTGACTAAAAGAATGGATGTGTTAAAAAAGAACAAAAAAAAAGTAACTTAAAAATAACTCTTGAGAGACTTGTGAAGCGGCTTATATTTCTCTACCGTAACTTTCTTAGGGCAGACTACCCGCCCGCTGGTGGGACGACATTTTGAAGGAGGGCCGGTATCATATTGGGTGAGGTTGGTGCAGGACCGTGGTGTGCTGAGAAGAGGCATATACCATACGAACTTTCTTGAAGGTCGGTATTACACTAAAAAATAATGAAAATATTTCTATTAGACTTTTTTATCTTCATACAATTTAATTCGGCAGTATATATTTCTTGAAGGAACCACACGGGCAAAAAAATACTCGTGGTCCCTTCCAGGGACTAAAGTGGGTTCCAGACGAATGCAGATGCAGCAGATGTAAGTAATCCAGATTCCAAACAAAATCCGCGGATGGAAACCAAGGTCACCTCTGTTGGGACGCTGGATTACATCCGTCTGAAACACGCTTTAGGGACCTTGATTTATGTACGTTCAGCCTTCAGCGTTTAAAATGACGAGATAGGTGTTGTACTTGGCCCAAACCAAGGGAAGTTATTGTAATTGGCCCAAAACTCGAAATTGAAATTTTGATAATACGAGTATCTTTACGTTTCAAAGTTTCCTGAATCTATTTACACTATTTTTATAGGATGTAAGTTTGTGTATTGTATATCCGTGGATATAAAATTCTGTGCCCATTTTTTTCCAGAAGTAGGTACTCTAGCAATTAAGTTGAAAATACAGTTGTGATAAAACTTAGCCCTGAATAAATAGATATATTCAGCCTGATCGGTCCGCCAGAACTTTTTTAGATACATATGTATATTCTATAGAACAACAAAACTATTACTTACATCATCATCTAGATAAACAATGGCAAGTTTATGCAACTTGCCAATAGGCAAAATGTCACCCCTCCCTGCTTGGTTTATATTATTGTTGTTATAGCTGCCATAGAACATTCTGTAAAAAGCAAATCAAGTATTTAGCTATTTCGGCTAAAAAGACACAGCCCTGTGACTGTGACATGTTGAGTGTTGACGGATTGTGGTCGAGTCTTAAGCCCTCTGCACACAGCGCGCGGGGCGCGGCGGGACCGGACGGCGGCGACGCGACACTGAGCAGTTGTAACCGTACTGGATATTACGGACGACGCCACACAGAGCCGCCTCGCTCGGCGCGACGGTAAATGTAAACGTCGCGCCACGCCGCCGCCGCGCCGAGCAGGAATACAAGTCAGAAGCGGCGCGGGCGGGGCGTGAATGTGATTTAGTATTGTTTTACAAATATGGATCTGATGTGATGGAAAAACTAATCGAATGTGTACGTGCTCACGTATGTTTGTACGATTTGAGCCTAGGGAATATAAAACACTGTTTTTAAAAAGAACCGGCGTGAAAGGGCGCTGCAGGACGGAACGTGATCGCGCCCGCTGTGTGAAGGCTGCCAATGCCGTCGCGCCAGCGCAGCGCCGCGTCGCCGCCGCACCCGCTGTGTGCAGAGGGCTTTATTTTTGGAGACATATGAATTCTTGTCATGAATTATTTTTTTACATTGTAACTTGAAGTTATTAAGGGATTATATGTAATCAACCTAGCACAAGAAGATAATTAAATACGTATTAAACACAAAACAAACAGAAAACAATTAATTACTGAATCGATTTTGATGAAGTTTCTATTGGGCCAATCGGTAAGTTAAGTAAGTATGTATATCCCTTCAGATGAAAACAAAACAAACACCCATGATTTAGAACATTTAAGTTAAAAAATTAATAAATAGGTAAAGTACTTAATGAAAAAAATTCAACTATTTGATAGAGTACAAGTATTTTTAAATAAGTCAAAACAATGCCATTAAATACTTACCACCGCAGATAGTGCCATAAAATTCACCATAACAACCACATCATTGTTATAAAATGATTAAATACGCCACTTTCAACCAACTTAAAAAAAGTAAACAAACAGTATCAGTGCAACTGCGTGACTCAACACGTCATAAAGGTGAAAATACACGGTTCAATCAAATTGAATCACTTTGGTTGAATGGAGCAGAAATGAAAGGAATGCTGTTTACACGGTATCTGGAAAATGAACTGTTCAACACATATTCTTCGAAAGATGTCGTCGAATGAGGTCGTACGTTTAGGAGTTGCAATAATATGTGATCATTTAATAAAAGAATTATCGAAAAAGAAGCTAAGGAAACGCCGTCGTTGGTGGGTGCGATCATGGGTATTAAGAAGGCAAGCCTTAGGAGCGTCAAACCATCTATTGAGAGAATTGGCAGAAGAGGATCCAGATGCATACCTCAATCATCTTCGCATGAATGAAGCAAAATTTGATGAACTTCTTACAATGGTTACACCGTTAATTCAGAAAGAAAATACTATGATGAGGGATGCTTTGTCCGCAAGAGTGAAATTGCAAATCATTCTCAGACATCTTGCTACTGGGGATTGTTTTGGATCATTGGAAGCATTATACAGAGTACCGAGATGCTCAATATCATCTTTTTTCGAAGCAGTGTGTGAAGCGATATGGATAGTACTACGAGATTTTATTAAGGTCAGTAAAATATAGTGTAAATAAAACAAATGAGTTAAGTAAATTTAGTGTATTCTTTTTGTAAAGAAAATATTTCTTCCAAAATATAATGTAAATTATGATCCGACCATTTTATAAAGTTTTTTTTCCTTAATATTAATCTAACGTAGAAACCCTGACAACAAATAGAAAGATTTTGATGAGACTCCTGAATGCCACGCGCTTATGACTTAGCATCAGCACAAAAAAACCCAAAAAAGATACTCACAGCGTCCTACATCCGAATGCTTAATACATTTGAACTTAACTCTGGTTCCAGCTACCTTTCGAGACATCAGTTAAATGTTTTCTTAGTTCTTTCCAACTCACAGAGGTTATGACACATCTACGTATCAAAGCCAAAAAAAGTGACCGGCGTCCATCTTTCAAGGACGGCGTTCCATTACCACTCAAATGTCAAACATTCCATTTCACAGTTTAATATATTAATTTAATTAGGCATTATTTATTTCTGAATTACATTTAATATATAGTATCAATATAGTAGGAACTGTTGTGTTTATTTTAATATATTTTATAACACAATTTCCATATTCAAGATTTCAAGTAAGTTGGTCAACCGCCATCTGGTATCTCTTCGTGGTATTTATTGATTCGACATTCGCAGCACTACATAAGTTCTCGGCCAGATGGCGCCACAAACCCCGAACCAACAAGTACACAAAGTCTTTAACTATTTTTTTTTAATCGTTACATTTTAATATTTCACAACATGTTTCTCATAGCTGTTTGGAGCAGGTCCGACGTATTATTTTCTTGAGTTGTGGGCAGTATCTCACTAATTTGTTGAGTGTTTATGGGTGTTTGGACCTCATGTTGATCATAAGTTTGAATAGGTGCTAATTGGAACTGAGAAATGGACGAAGGATATTGCTCATGTTCATAAGTATCTGGAGACATTACATAGGTATAAGAACTATGTGACAACGATGATGAACGCGTAGAATCATGAGGGGATGTATTAATGAACTGCAGCCGTTCCTGCACCATGACTTCTTGTAATTTCTGTTGACAAACCAAAGCTCGATGTAGTGGCATTCGCTTTAACTGCACAGCCAAACTTCTACAGAATAAGTCAAATTCATCTTCGGTGTTATTTTTAGCATCATCGCTAATGATTTTCAACTGCTTTATAGCCTTGTCTATTGGTGTATCACTGCATCTTTTCCGGTTTCTCGGCGCATGAGATATATTCGCGAGAGGCTGTTCATCTTTTAAGGTCTGAGAAGGACCGCTATCTTTTGCTTGAGGAGTTTCCTGACTCTTCTCTGTGTTTTCATATTCTGTCACCTGTGACTGCTGTTCTGAGATGTTCTGTAAATAAAATTATGATTTTGTTTCAGGTTCCACAAAGCGAATGTGAATGGAGAAAGATAATGAATAGTTTTTACAAGATTTGGAATTTTCCAAACTGCTGTGGAGCCATGGATGGAAAGCTAGTAAAGATAAGATGCCCGCCAAATAGTGCTTCTGAGTATTTTGATTACAAAAAAAAATTCAGTATTATTTTATTCGCTGTCGTAGACGCCAATTATAATTTCATTTACATAGATGTGGGAACTAATGGAAGAGCAAATGATGCTTGCGTTTTTGAAAAATCAACATTGAATGAAGCGATAACCGCAAATCTATTAAACATACCAAATGAAGGTGTTTTCGTAGCAGATGATGCATTTCCTCTGAAAACAAATATTTTGAAACCATATAATACAAGAGGGGAATTCAACGAAAAACACAAAGTTTTCAACTATCGGCTATCCAGAGCAAGACGCGTAGTCGAAAATGCATTTGGCATATTAGTAGCAAAATTTAGAATATTTGAAAAACCCATCCCACTCACTGTGTCAATAGTTGAACAGTTAGTAAAAACAACGTGCGCTCTTCATAACTGGCTTAGAAAAACAACTCCCAATATTAACTTACAACATTCACTTGAGAGAGAGGATTGGGAAAAGGGATGTATTATCCCAGGAGAATGGCGACAAGTACGATCCGATACATCCGAAGCAATTGTGGGCATACCGCAAACCAGGCTAGGAAATCATACTGAAAACGCCCGCAGAGTGCGAAATATGTTTGCAGAAAAATTCATCACTACCCAGGTAACACATAAGCAAGATAACAGTACACATTTAGAACATTTTACAGTTCAAAGATGAATATAGTTTGTATAAGAGATTTGGGAATAGCTAAATGCTGAATTAGGTTGAGTTCGGACCCTTAAAATTCTTAACGCTTAATAAATTCTGTATTTCTGTCCTTCCCTTCTTTACGCTTAATAACCAAACACCGTAAGATTATTATGCAGACGTTATTTAGCATTACGCATTCCAGGTGGCTTGAAGCTGAAAAACAGCCCCGTCGGTAGCATTTGTCTGAATAACCATAATCTGTATTGTAATTATTAAAGCAGTATTAAGCTAGTAGCGTTTGAAACAGCTAATTGCTGAATTAAATATCACCTTCTGAATAATATTGCTACATAATTATATTATACAGCTTGATACTGAATAATTGTTTTTATTTTATCTTTAAACTGGATAAGATTCTATGTCTTACTAATTATTCAGCTGCTGAATAAACATTATTATTTATGTTTTTATTAAGCTTTTATCAGTATAATAGAGAGTTTCAAACTAACTTATTCAAATTAAAGAACATATTTGTATTGTTATAGCGCCCGTAGCTTAATACCAGCTTAATTAAAATATTATTGTACGTATTTATTGTTTGCGTTAATGGATCGAAAGTCGTGGAAAAAACGTAAGAGAACCGGTCATACCAAAAGAAAATAGTTAAAAGAATATTTAAATATCAGCAGTAGTAATTGTCCTAGTGTTTCTGGTCATCAAAGGATTTGTGAAAATATTTTGAACAAAACTGAACCCGGTCCCAGCCAGCATGCGTGGTTGCCGTGCAATGAAGAGGGTTCCGTCCCCCAAAAAAGTCAAACAGCATTGCGATTCACGCAAGAAGAGAGTGCATCTGATGGCAGCTTTACAGATATCAAAGAAGAATAATATAGGTACTGAACACATGAAAAATTTAATATTTCGTGAAAAAATTAGAAAATGGGCTGTCGAAAAAACATCACACAAGGAGCACTAAAGGATTTGGCAGAAATATTAAATCAAAGATTCCCAGAAATTTTACCTAATGATCCAAGAACAATTTTAAATACACCGAGACAAGTCTACTTATAGTCTATTGAGCAAGGTGAATACTAGCACAATGACGTCATTGAGACACTTAAAAACGTATTGATTAACACAATCGTTGTGCCAGAAAACATATCACTGAATATAAACATGGATAGTCATCCAATTTTCAATAATTCTAAGAAAGAATTTTGGACAATATCGTGCAAACTGAAATAAATGAACTACCATTCGTCATCGGTATATTTATATTATGGGACTGGAAAACCGAAAGATTTAAAAATCTATTTAGAAGATTTCTCATCTGATTATTTTTTTAGTAGAAGGTACGAGTATTACAGTACAAGAAAATAAAATTAACGTTGCGATAAGATGTTTTATTTGCGACTCTCCAGCTAAAGCTTATATTTGAAATTTAAAACAGTATAAAAATGCGAAAGTAAATACTTTATTTCTTTCTTCTCTTGAGTCATGGAGTTATAATTTGGACCTGCAGCAGTAGCTGCAGGTCCAAATTATAACCGAATTCTACTGAATTCGGTTCTGAACGATAGAATGTTAATTGTTGAATACAGCTGTTCTGATCAAGATCTGTGTCGGTGTCTGTTTTGTTCAGCATGTTTGCCGATTCTTCTCCAGCCTCTTCATAATTTTGAATTCTTTTCATTTTAAGGAAGAACTCATCGTAAGCCAATCTGCGCGAGGTTGGACCCTGCTGTCTTTAGTTAATAAATCCGCATTATATATCTTGGCCATCGAATTTGTCCTTTGTTTTCCCATACGGACGGTACAGTACACAATTCTGGGCGACCCTTACGAGCGACGTGTTGAAACTATGTTTAAGGACATTTTCCTGAAATGAAAAATAAATTATCGTTACGATGCAATGATAGGAATTTTAATTTAGGTGCAACATAGTAAATGACCTAGCTAAATAACGGAAAACATACTGCAAAGTTTATCCTATCGCGTCATTACCAACCGTCGTTATTTTTATTGTTTACTATTCGGTGGGGACTCATATGACGCGTGTGCATACTGTGACCGAAAGCTAGCAATAGCCGAAGAGTATAATTATAATATTGCATGACGACGACGGGATTTGTTTGGAGGGAGGTGATCTGTGGTTTGGAGTACCTACAGAGCACCTCAAGCTACTACAATCTGTCAAATTTCTTTAATGATTTTCATGTTTATCGCTAAAGCATTACGGTTTCAAGGTTGATTGGGAACATTTTACAGTTTCGGGTGGCTTGATGCACTGGCGTCTGTACATAAAATAAATAACAAAACATGTGTGAGAATAAACTAGGGCCCACACACGAAATCTGCTATTTTTTTTAAACATGAACGAGATTTTTTTTCACGAAAAAAGTTCAATCAAGACGCTCTATTGTGATTAATTTAGTGAATGCCAGGCGGGACAATTCCACATTATAAAAGGTTTTTGTCCGTTCGATTAGAGAACCCTAAAAATCTGAGTAATGTAGGTATGTGATCAACTATAATAATTGTTATTCAGAAATTAGTGTAATGAGACTACTCTTTTTCAAGTTATAGCTTAGTAACAAGACATGTGTACACTTTTATTCAGCATTATGGAGCAAAACAATCGATCGCCATTAAAAATCTTTGTAATTTATACTTACAAGGAATTTACGAGATCACCAAAATGCGTAATCTTACAACTACAACATTTTCAACTCGATTCATGTTATTTTGTTTGATTAAAATTGCTAGTATTAACTATTTCATTACAAGTACTATTATCAGACCTAGTATGAATGTATGAAAATACTATTTACTAACTGTTATCTTGATTATTCACGCGGCGCGTCGTAAGTAATGAAAAAAAACATACTATATTCACGACAAAATTATTTGCGCACTAACAATTAACAGACAGAATTCTTGTAAATTAAAATTTACTTACCGATTTTATAAGTTCACCATGTCAACAACATTTAAATTCGACATCGACATTGAATTACTTAATTCTTTTCACATTTTTTATGAATATTGTTTGCAAAAATGGGAACAATAATTTAAATGCTTAATAAATTCTGAATACAATAACCAATTCGACTAAGCTGAATAACTCAGTTGTAAGAGCTTAATAAAAACAATGTGAGCTGCTATTCAAAAGTTATTAAGCTAACTGAAACGTTATTAAGCTCCTACTCAGATATTGCTCAGATGTTATTCAGCGTTAAGCATTCAAAAGTGGGGCCCTTTTTGTTTGAATAACGTCTGAGTACCGTCTACTCAGACGTTATTCAGCTTAGTATTCAGCTTTTGCTCTTGATGATTGCTCTTACTCAATCTTTATTCAGCACGTATGTGTTACTTGGGTACTGACATTGTACCGTGGCAATTGCAAATGATAAGAAGAGTAGAATAATTTTCAATCTGTTTTTTGTATTTGTGTAAGATTGTTTAAAAGCTTGTAATAACTAATGTGTTTTATTTAAATACTAGCTTTTAACCGCGGCTCCGCCCGTGTGTATGTCGGCTATCGCAACAAGTATGAACACATTACCCTCCTGTTGGACTCCATCGTAGTCTATGTTACTCAGGGTTAGTGTAGCATTCTAAAGGTGTTTTTTTTTTTAAATCAGCCCAGTAGTTTCGGAGCCTATTCAATACAAACAAACAACTAATTGAATCTTTCCTCTTTATAATATTATTAGTGTAGACTAGCGGTTCGCTCCAGCTTCGCATGGGTTTAATATAATAATTTAAATAGTAGGTACTCACGAAGTTAGATGTGCCTTCCCTTGGAACACATACAGCATTCAAAAACTCATCCGCTTGTTTAAACCAAAACAACTTTGGAACATAAATATCATCTGTGGAACAACCGCTTTTGGTCGATCGTTTTATTTTCGCTAATTCACAAGTATAACGGGTACGTATACTTTTAATTTTTAATTTGATGTCTTCTTCGGTTACACCGCTAATGTTCAAATCTTCAATTAGCGATTTAATAGCATTTCCACGACAATCTCGGTTTTTATAAGCCTCCGTTTTATAATTCCATAGACACGTATACTTTTTAAAATGTTCCAAGGCGTGTGTTCTTCCTTCCATTTGAAAACCATTTCGTAGGTATGTAGTAGGTATAGGTACGTATTGTCCAAAAATACGCCCTTCCTCGACACTGCGGCGCGCACGACAGACTGTAAAAGTGAATCGTTCAATTCTTGTGTTTACACATTCATTTCTCATTCATCCGCGTTGAAGATTGAACGCTAAAAGTGAAAATATTGAGCATGTTCAATTCTTTCAACGCCGTAGAACGACAACAGTCAATGACATTGAATGATTCACTTATAAGTTTACATGGATCAATTTGGTTGCTTCATCCAAATTGAAAGACAAAAGTGAACCGTGTAATTTCACCTTAACATAACTGCAACTGTTTACCAATAACAAGTAATAATCCAAACGCACTTCCTAGTCAATAAACACTTTGTACCTTTTATTCATAATAGAGCGACGTTACACGTAACCTGTCAGGCTATGCTCCACCGTGTCCTCTGGGCGATCCGCACAGACTGACTGACCCTCACTTAAACATTTTTAAACTGCCCCACACTTTGAATAATTCCTGCATTCACAAACATGTAAACTCACATACACAAGACACCCAGACCCGGAACCCGGGCCTGCGGATGGCGAGTAGTGGGTAGCTCGCCGTCCGATCAGCACCAGGCCCGTGAGTCGACGGCGCGTAGTGTTCCACGCGCGCCTCAAAGAGATTAGTGTCAGCCACCACTGACGTGGCCCATCGTGGCCGGTGCCTGCATGCCTAGGGGTAGCGAATAAATTGTGAAAATGAGTTATTGCACCCCTGGGCACTCAGGCAGGGAAGGAACAGGGGTGGGTTTTAGTCAGTAAGAGTCTGACACGCCCTCTCGCTCCACCCAGAGCGGGAGAAGTCATTGGATGATTTCCCACCCTCCCAAAAAAAAAGGGTCAGTCAGTCAATCAATCAATGTCGGAGTCCAGTATTCGAGCAGAGGTCATAAGAAGTAATTGGGTAGGCCGCAAAAGTACGTGACTGCCAGACAATCATGAAATCTAAGTGAATATAACGACCTACGTAGTTTACCATTCACAATATGCTGAGGACCATGCAGATTAGTGTCTGTAATGGTCTTTTGAAGAAAGAACCACGCATGTTTGAGTGGACCTGTCCAGTCAGTGCAAGCGGCTGTCAGTAGTCGAATAGCTCAACTTAGACCTACTAAAGAGCTCAATGACTCGACGAACAACACCAAAGACAGGACATTTGTGTAGGCCGCAAAAGTACTCTGTCAGACAACGTTAAAAATGTACTTACGTTAAAAATCAATTAGATTCCAGATGTTTTATTTTACATTGATTTTAATTAAATACGTACCTAAAAAAAACAATTGTACTAAATTAATGGAGCATTATTCTATATTTTGTAACAGTATCGATTTCTATTTCGTCGATCATATTTTTAGGGTAGGTACGCTCTATTGACAGATTGCCAGCGTTTGTGAAGTTAGTGAATGACGTATATCCTAATGAAATAAGTGTTGTGACGATTTATTTACAAAAGTTGTTAAAAACAAAAAATATAAAACTTATTTTCTACACTTGGCCATATCACTACACTATACCATATACTACACACTACACTCGTATAAATGTAACGGCATTCTCTATTATTTTTTATTTTTTTATATAATATTTTTTCCTATAGGGGGGAGCCCCTGGTGTCCTGAAATACAAGTCACGGCTTAGTTTAGGCACCGGTCTCCCAAAAATGAACATATCCTACATAATTATACACTTTTCTATTTTTAAGTTTTAGTTATTAAGTGTTATTTGTGGAAGAAAATAAACATTTTTATTATTATTATTATTGATAATGAGGCTAAGATTTTTTTATTTTATTTTAATTGATTTGCTAACTTTATTTTCATGTTCTACCATTTCTAACGAACGAAACCGAGTCTCCAGGAAGGACTTCAGCCTCTCAAAACCAGGTAAGTCATCAGAACTATCTTCACTAATAATAATCTCCCATTGTTTATGTGTTATAGGATCCAGCTTTGACACAACCACATAGTTCACAATAGCATCCCACTGCGCTGTCGGTAAGCCAAGGTTTTTCATAGAATTCATACACTCGACCGACGTATCTAATAAGTTTTTCAAGGATGAAGCTGACTCTTGAGATATTGTTTTCTGACCAAAAAACTTTTTAAATATACAATTAGCAATGTACCTTTTGTTATCATACCGTTTTTTCAAAATTGACCACGCATCGACATAATTTTCACCCGTGATGGCAAACTGGCGCAGAAGAACTTCTGCGTCTCCTTTCAAGCTGCTCTTAAGGTAATGAAGTTTTTGTACATCTTCCAATGACTCATTTCTGTGTATCAATGCCATAAACAGGTCATGAAACGATCTCCATTCCGTATAATTCCCTTCAAAAATAAGGATCGAAATTCGTGGTAATTTAATTTCACTACTGGAAGCTGTCGGTCTAATCACATCTAATTTCTCAATTTTATCTGATTTTTTCATGTCAGACATCAACTGGTTTAACGCAGTTTTCATTACTCCTTTATATGTGAAATACAACTCTTCAAAATTATCGCACTTATCTTCAGCAAAATACGCTAACTTCTGACGGTCTTTCTTGTAAACATCCGTTACCAACTTCTCGTGAACATTCTTAAATTCTTTCCAATACGTTTCTAAAGTCTCCATCCTACTTAGTTTAAATATAACCCTCTGTTATTCTGTCCGTGGGCGACTTTTTGTAATTCGTGTAGGCTTTCTGCACTTTTTCAAACACATCAGCTTGTAGCAACATTCGCTTTTCTATATTCTTTAACACTTGTGATTTGCCAATAAAAATGTTTAAAACGTAAATCGCAAACTACGATGAAAACTGTTACTTTATTAATTTTGTCACGTAGGTAGATTGAGATTTGAGCACCAATATGTTCAAAATTCGCGTTAAAATAGCAGCTCGTTTTGCACTATTTTATTAGTCCGCAGAATCGCTTTTATAAATTGTTCGTCACAATCCACGAAATATTTTAAAGTTACTTCACTGATAATCACTTTTGTTTACAACTTGTCCGTCTTTCTTCGATTCCAATATTACATCTGTGTTGCAACTACTCACGTAATTAAAATATAGGTCATGGCTATACTAATCCGCTCGAAGGACCATATGTTCTGGTGAATAAGGTGCACTTTTGAATGCAGGTGATTAGCGAGAGAAAAACAAACGTCCTTTCACATTGATCGCTTTATTTGTACTAAAGGTACTAAACAGGTCTATAATAATTTGTTCTCTAAAATACAATAAGCACACAGTCTACAATCCGTTTTTGGATAGCGGCGACGCTCTGTCGCAGCAATCTGACACGAAATTCTGAAAAGGAAGTTGCATGTACCTTGACTATGATTTTCAATTAAAAAAGAATATATAGAAATAAAGTTATTTTATTGTCAGGCATCAAAGCCCATAGGGTGTTAGTATTATATCTTACTTAAAAACTATGTTGAATGAATGCCATCTAAATCAGATTTCACTGAGAGTAACATTATAGATAAACAATATTAATTTAGTTATTTATTAAGAGATAAATTTAAAATTAAACCTTTGCACTGTAATGTTTAGAGATAAATTGCTGTGATGCACGGTGCCTCTTTAATATACTATCACTTTGCTCGCGGCTTTGCTCTCGTGACTTATCCCGAGGGAACTGTTATTTTTCCCGGGATAAAAAGTAACCTATGTTACTCGCTGATAAGTGATAATTTAGCTTTCTATTGGTAAAAAATGGTTAAAATTGGTCCAGTAGTTTTTAAGTTTATTCATTCCATACAAAAATACAAATATTTGCTTAGATACAAATAATTTGACTTTTTTTAAGTGCAATGTGACATCGTATACTTACATATACACTTCTGGACACATCTATTGGCCCACCTTAGAGTTTAGGTTTCGATGGCCCCTACCGAAATATGATTGCTAGATTGAACAAAAACTGTTGATGCAGTTTTAAACCTGATACATTTTACCATCTTTTTCGATCGTATTGTTTTAAATTTGAATTCAGAATACCATACGACATGGAGCTACGCCTAACAAGTCGGATATGCGCCTTGTAAAGGCAATTGATTTTTGAGTAAAAAACATGTTTTATCAAATAAAGGTTTAATTTAATAACGCGTGTTGCTTCCATGGGCATCTACCACAGCTCTCATACGATTAGGCATAGAGTTTATCAACCGCTCTATGAAATTTTGAGGGATCATCTCCCATTCCTCTTCTATGGCAGTTTTCAACTCCTGCATCGTCTGGGCAACTGGCTGACGAGCCCTAACACGTCTTTTTGGCTCGTCCCACATGTGCTCAATGGGGTTCATGTTTGGGCTTCTGGCTGGCCAGTCCATAACTGTGATGTTCACATCCCGAAGATATTCCCTGACGATGCCGGCCGCATGGGCTCTTGCATTATCATGCTTAAAAAGGAAATTTGGGCCCACATAGTCCGCGTATCACGTGAGGTTCTAAGCACTCACGAATGTACCTTTCAGCATTTAATGTTGGCAGCCGTGGTCCTGTAACAACCTCAAGTTGAGTTTTGCCGCTCGCGGATATACCGCCCCAGACAGTCCATGAGCCACCGCCATAAGCAACCCTCTCTTCAAAGCAGCATTGTGCGAAACGCTCTCCCTTACGTCGGTAGACCTTCTTCCTTCCATCATTGCCATGTAACACAATTTTAAACTCATCAGAAAAGAGTACACGGCTCCAATCTTGCTGTGTCCAATTTAAATGACTGCGTGCGAAACGAAGGCGCGCTGTTCGGTGGGCTCGCGTTAGTTTGGGCCCATTAGCTGGCTTGTGTGGTACCATATCGCGTTCTTTTAACCTTCTCCGAACAGTTCGAGCGCTCACAGATACTCCGTGGAAGTCGCGAAGTTGGTTTTGTATCTCAATAGAGGTAAGGTGACGATTTCTCAAGCTGGTCGTCACGATGAATCGATCCTGCCTTTCAGTTGTGACCCGAGATCGTGGCCTTCCTTGGCGACGAACAAAGCCGCCAGTCTCTAGGTACCTCCGATAAACATTTCGGACCGCAGATCGACTTAAATTAAGTTGAGCACTCACGTTTCTTTGGCTGTGTCCGGCCTGAATAAGTGCCACAGCTTGGGCGGCGACTTCAGGTGAAGTATCCATAGATTATTGATAGAACCTCACCTTAATGTTAAGAATAAGTAATGTTTGTTGCAAAACCAAAGATATCAATCACTTTTTCAAGAATTAAATCCAAGTAAACCAATAAAACCAAGTTTTCTTAGTATTCGATTGTTTGATATCAACAAACAGGCTCCAAATTGTCTTTTGTTTCTTTAAATTCTGTGTTCGAAATTCAAAAAAAGACTATTGAATGAAATTGTGAATGTGCCAGGTTTAAAACTGCATAAAAACTTTTTGCTCGACCTAATATAAAATTTTAGCTAGGACCAAACGAAACTGAAAATACAAGGTGGGCCAATAGATAGAGAAGGATCATCGTAAATCTCCCAATCTTCAAAGCGATCCAATATTTTGTCACATTTTCGACTACACATTTGGCGCATTGATTAGGAGCTCGTCTCGCTGCATCACAATGTAAATATTAGTTTTTAAACGTGCTGCTACTAAATGCGCCTAGTGTCGCGGGTTCGATTCCCGTACGGAACAAATAAATATTTGCTCCGGTCTGGATTTTGTTTTCATGTTTTATTTTTGCCATGATTTAATTTGATATAAATAATAATGATACAATGAGTCTATATTGATTTAACTGAGTAGGTACATAATGTCTAGGTATAATAGGTACCTCAAGAAAAAGATGAAGGTAGTTACAATTGTATGTATGTACCTACACCCGCTATTCGCCCTGTGATGTTAGTTTATCAGTGTATGTTTACCTTACCGTCATTTATCGGGACAAAATCAACAGTACTAGAACTAATACTTTTACACATCCCGGCTGCACATCAAGTTATAATTTCCAGTAGACGCTTACTTCTCATAATACGGAAAGTTTATGCATTCATCAGTAGGTACAAGATGTGTTCCAGGTGCGCGCCACATTGTTTCGATTCAATGCTGTGCAGTAGTGTACGTTAAACATCGATAGTTTGGTAATCCGATAGTATCGATAGTTTACTCAAAACTATCGATAATATCGATAGTCTATCGATAGTTTTTAAAAAATGGGTTTGTCGTAACATCAATAAAACAACAAATGTTACAAGCTGAGTTTTATTTTGATATTATATAAGTAAAATCACAATCAGATTTTTGAGCATTAATCATCAAAATAACTATAATTTTGTTTTATAAATAACAATTCGTTCAACCTTTTATCTTTCAATCTGTTTCTGCGTTCAGTTAAAATTTGTCCGGCCTTCGAAAAGATCCGTTCCGAAGGCACAGAAGATGCTGGGATGCAGAGGTAGAGCATCGCTAATTCTTTCAATCTGTTGTTGGTGTATCTCCAGTATTTTACAGGACACTCTTTTCTGTCAATTACTGGCTTCTCGAGATATTGCCTGACATCTACCAATGAGTTACTCAAGGGGGTCGATACGTCCGGAACGTCTAGGAATCCCAACAGGTCATTAGATGTTCCTGAAGACGTGGATGGTGTTGGTTGCGTTTCTTCTACAGCCAGGCGTTCTTTAGCTAAATGGCTAGCATAGGTCTTTTCCAGCCACTGTGCAGCTCGCTTCTCGTCGTCACGTGTTTTGAACCCCTTCTTCTTAAATCGGGGGTCCAATATTGTTGCGAGTACAACAGGTGTCCTGTTTTCATAGGGACTTAGTCTTTTGTTAACTGATTCCTTCACGCTGAGTAATATTTTCTTTCCGCTTTCAGTAATAATTTGAGATTCAACTTCTGCTAATTTACTTTTTATTCCACGAATCAATACACGGTATTATCAGTGACAATGTTATATAGCTTTCTCCAGAAATTTTTGTCGTAGCTAGATCAAAAGGTTCCAGAATCAGTATTATTTCTTGAATAATTAGGTATTCGTCAGCATTGATTCCTGGTGGAGCCCGATTACATTCATTCAGTGCGAGAGTTAATTCTGTCTTCATTGTAACAAGTCTTTGCAGCATATGGTATGCACTGTTCCAGCGGGTGGGTACTTCCTGAATTACTCTCAGTTCCGATTTATTTAATTCACGTTGAATAGCCCGTAATTTATCGCTAGCTACAGTACTCATCTTGAAAAAAGTCACAATCGATTTAGATTTTTTCAGAATCTGGTCGAAACAAGTCACAGCAAACGAATCAGTCACCGTCAGGTTTAGTGTGTGCGCGAAGCAGGGTATATGTCGTATTTGCAGTTTGGCTGCGGCGTTAATCATTGTTTGAGCGTTATCAGTCGTTATTGCTTCACATTTTGACCTGATACCCCATTTTGAGAGAGTAGCATCCAAGACCTGAAAACAATAATAATATTGTTTATATCTTAGTATGACAAAGAAACACTGAATTAGTTTAGAGAAAATTAAATATAAATATACTTACACTGGCTATATTTTCTGCATTGTGACTTCCTTCCATCTTCACGACTTCCAATAATGGTGCAATTAACTTTTCGTTGTGAAAGAAATGACCAGTAATTGAAAGGATGCCTTCATTTGCAATTGATGTCCATAAATCAGTAGTCACACTAACATGTTCTGCTTGCGATAATGCTATGACGAGCTTCTGTTTTACGTTTTCATAATATTCCGGCAGTAATTTCTTCTTCAATGTTGTTGTATCAGGAATTTTATATCTACTATCGAGAGTATTCACAAAATCCCGAAATCCTTCATGTTCTCCTTTTCGCAAAGGTTCCATGTCAACAGCAATCATGCGCACGTATTTTTTATCCAAATTTTGCTTTGTTTTTCCATCTGGATACTACTTCTATCAAAATAGTTCTTTACCGTATTTCTCTTTTTAGGGCTTGGGCCACAAATTTGCTCATTTTGCTCAGTGGTATCTTCGTATTGATTAACAGAAACAGTGGATGACCATACCTCATTGTGTTTCCTCTTCATATGATCAATCAAGTTCGTAGTATTTCCACTTAGTTTATACTCTCTTTTACACACTTGGCAAACTTTTCGTTAGACTTTTTGAAGTAATCCCACACACGTGACTTACTCATGTTGCGATCACTGAGCAAGTAAGCACTACGTTTGCGATGTTCTTGGAAATGAATGAATGATATACGCACGGAATTCCCCTACTGTAGAGAACAACCTCAATGACAAAAGGGCGTAGGCCTTTGTCACTATAGCCGGGGAATACCCTACATCCATGCATACCTCGACTCTAGGGATGTAATAGTAGTAAACAATCGATCGATAGTTTTAAAAACTATCGATTGTATCGATAGTCATTTACTATCGATACTATCGATAGTCTATCGATGTTTAACGTACACTACTGTGCAGCTATCGAACATGATATTGTTGTTTATAAAGTACACGCGACAATGTGCGACGCCGCGCCAGTGAATGAAACACAATATTCAATCTACAACTGTATTGTAGACCGAATCGCAGATCGCGTTATGCAGAACCCCCAATAATACACTACTGGTGATACGGCATACAAAGACATCGCAAACATAAATTGATTCTTTTGCTGGCCGGAACAATTGTCCGAGTAAAATGTAACTTGTAACCATCAATCACTAATAAAAAACTAGATACACAGTCCTAAGCAAAACTGCTCTTAAAAACGGCGCCAATTGTGTTTACAAAACTAGTTACAATAAATATACATTAATGTAATTTCAACCTTAACAGGAACGTTTAAAGTCGTATTTTAAAAGTTACGTACAAAAAGCAATAACAATTTTACGACCGATGCTCACTGCTCAACATACATCACAACAATTTCAACCTTATACGCATGTTTTAAAGTCAGAATTACTTAGTGACAAAAATTTTACGACCGAGGCTCGCCGCTAAGACAAGGAATGAGTGGAGACGAACTGACCAATATTTTTTGTTTGTACTGTAATATTATAAAAGGTATTTTTTTTTGATTTTGTTAAGCTATATTTATGTTATATTTATAAATTGTGTAAAAAATGGTGTAATAAATAATGCATATTTTTTGGTGTTTATGTGTGTGTAATGATTATAATTTACGTGAATGTGACAGAACAATAAATAAATAAATGTGGTGCGCTATCACCACATTTACTTATTATTGAAACTAATTTATATAGTCATTTATTTATTCTTTATCTTGAGTCAAAATTTAAGGACATTGCTCGACAAACAACTAATATCAAAATTGAATACTAAATTTAAAACTAAGAATACAAAAGTAAGAATATACCTAAATCTGAAAAATAAGTCACAGTGAGAATCAACTATAGCATTGATACTTTTACTTTAATTATTGAACTTAAGATGAAAGCGAAAATTTTCTTACGATTTTTGCAATTCGCAGGTCAGTGTCAGGTTGTATCTTAGTCAAAATTTGATTCGCGACCGTAGCAAGTATGTGTTTATAGAATTATAATCATTAAAATCGTCAATACAACTTCTTCAGTTAAAATTGATGTCAAATGTTTCATGAAATTTGGCATCAATTCTAACTGAGATAGTTATATTGATGGTTTTAATGATTACAGTTCTGTGAATACAATATAGTATTTAGTTATAAGTATTTTGACCAACATACAACCTGATACTGACTTGCAAATTGCAAAAACAGAAGAAAATTTTAATTTCCCGAGCTACCCTGGTGCTTTCATCATCTTAAGGAGCTCAACGATACGAACGAAAAATACAAGAGAAAGGACATGTGTAGGCCGTATAAACTTCTCAAACTACCACACCATGTATAAAAAAAGAAAAGAAAAAACAATGACCCACATAGTGTTCACATTAACAATAATTAAAATAATATAATACTTTACAAAGTAAATACTCGTTATTATTTATATAATAATCATCAATAAGTCAAAACGAATAATAAAAAAAAACAGTATGTACAAAGACACTAGTTGTATAATCTACTATATCAATTACCTTGAAATAAAACGAGTTTATTATATAATCGTCTTTTCGATAGATTATTATTTTTTTCAGTGTTTTTTTTGCTATGTAATGCAATCTTACTTTAAGGTATCGTTCGATAATAGATTTTATTGTAATAATTCTATGATTATTATCGTGACACTTTGATGTAAATATGTCGACACCTAAAAATGATGATAATACCTTGCTGCAAATTTGAGAAATATCAAAATTATTATTAGTATAAGTGTAGTGCCTAATAAAAATTGCCGATTTTTTGCAAACAAGAAATGCATCTAGAGATGAATAAAACAGTCCCCCTAGGTTTTTCACATCAATAAGTTTTTGAAAAAATAACCTATCTTGAGCTAATAAACTACGAGTATTTACACATGCATCACATTTAATTGTTTTGACTAAATGACGTACCACGTTTCCTGCTATATATCCTACGATTTGGTCGACAAATTCGGATCTACATTCGGAGTCATTGAGCTCCAACGATAATATGTCACAGTTTTCTTGAATACGTGTGTCTTCAAGAAAACTGTGATTGTTATTACTGCAGCTAATGATTTCTATTTCATTTTCTGCGCGATATCCTATTGAAGTTAAATTCAGGTTGGAAATTGTATTTTTACCACTTACTCGTAACATTGGAATATTTTCTAGCGGTATAGCATTCCCTGTAAACCTGTTACTTAACTCTAAATGCATTAGCATTTTCTTATAAGCGGACTTTAGTTGCACTGCATTAGGGTTATTATTATGACCGCCATGACTTCGTAAATGGCCGAAAAATAATTCTACATGATCTTGGCTAAATTTGTAACTTAGAAGAAAAGAAAGGGTACCAGATTCAACCAGAGTCTTGAATAAATATGTCAAGCTTTCAATGCAAACTAAAATTCCAACCACACCTGTATTCGCTTGGCATTTCCATAAGGGAATATGTTCCGAAGTATAAACCACTCTCGATTCGTTTTTTCTTTTTATAGTTTTCTTCCGGCGAATGTCAACATGTAAAGATATTAAATATTTCTTAGCTTTCACTAAATATGATATTATTTGTTCAGAGTTACTAGCCCTTAGTGGTTTTTTGTATCCGTGATCATTTAGATTCCTAGTATTAAAAATATCAAAAATATTATTTAAAATTAAAATGAAATGGACTGTTGCACTGGAGCCTTTAAAATCGATAAGATGTAGTTGGTTTTCACA
The DNA here is from genome assembly GCA_951329385.1 of Polia nebulosa. Classification (NCBI taxonomy): domain Eukaryota; kingdom Metazoa; phylum Arthropoda; class Insecta; order Lepidoptera; family Noctuidae; genus Polia; species Polia nebulosa. Next base: position 11,403,187 of record OX589600.1, on the reverse strand, counting down.
ATACTCGATAGCTCTAGTCACACTTCGACTCAAGAGTTGCGTAGCTAATTTCACCTTCATTATTTCATTTCCAAATGCTATGTGGCGGTGAGATAATTTGTTGGCAAGATGTAGTCCCTTTTCTTCCTGTAAATTATGAAGACGACCTATGAGATCCCATCTTATAAGTTTCTGATTGGCATCCTTGATAATCTTTTTGGACTCAAATGTGTTACGCATAAGTTTGATCATGTGACATGCATCTAGAAACACAACCACTTCGTAGTCGCCAGAAGGGTGTTTGAAATGGGTTTTCATGTTTTAACAATCGTCAATGTTACAACCCAGAATTTTCATACTGGAAATATTTGTTTTACACCCATCAAAAGTTAACGATATCACTTTTACACCCACTGAATGACATTTTTCTAAAGCAATTTTAAGTAAATTGTCCTTTATTTCAGCTGTCAGACTTGAAATGAAAAACTATGCTAAAGGTATTTTAATTGACTCGTTCACCTCTACTAACATAATGACATATACTTGACAGGCAATGTCATTTGTGTCGTCTGTTTTGCAAAGTCCCATGTCAATTAAACCCTCATAACGTTTACCAGTCCATATTTTCTGTTGTCTTATTGACATTTCGTCTGCCATTATAGCACCGATTACTACTTTTTTTACTTTCGCTGTTTTTTCTTTCAGTCTGTCCAATGCTTCTTCTGTAAAACCAGGTTCTGCATTTATACTTCTGTACCAGTCATCATCCATCAGTTAAGCATTCTGGTGAGGTAGGCAAGTGTCAAACATTTTTCGTATGTACTTATACGCAGCTGGTGAATAGAAATATAGTGTGATGGCGAATTTCCTGGCACCTGGTGGATATTGAGAAAATGGCCGTTTTCTGCCTTTTACGTTCTTTAAATATATAGCATTAAATGTATCTGTAACTTCTATATGTGTAGATAGATCATGAAGAAATGATTGATCTATTGTTTGACGTTTATTTAATAGACACAGAACATCTTTCAAATTCTTGCATTTTTTCTTTAGTCTAGTATTTTGTTTTCGTAAATTAGATATTTTGTTGTTTTTCATTCTTAAAATCCTTTTGCAAGCAAGAAGTTCCTTTTTCATGACAACTTTTTTTGGCGTATCCAAAATTGAGCCAATGGTTAGTGATGAAGTTGGGCTTTTAAGAATTTCACCAACTTTTGGTTCAATATTTATCTGAAATGAAACAACAATAATAAAACATGAAATAGAATACAATTTTGTAATTACAGGTAAGTCATATCACGTTAATAACCCAAAAATTGCATGTTATAAACAATTTTAAGGATTTTTCTTCTCTTGGAACTTCGATTCGTTATTGTTCTTATTTTTTTTTAAATATTGTTATATTTAAAAAAAAAATAAAAACTTAGCGTATGATAAAATAGCGTCTCCAACAAATAAAACAGAAGCAACGCGCATAACCCAAACAATTTAAGTGGGTATGCGTGAATTAGACGCTTTATATCGCCTGCTGTTTATTACGATTTAATTTAAAATAATGTTTTTACGATGTTTTCTTGTGAAAATGTATTTACAACACAGTGATAACAATTATATAATGATAATATTAATACTTACCGAAAATATGAAACTCCATCCTTTTTTAGCGTCCTAGATGTATGATTTTTGCAGTTTTTAAGGGAGCACTGAGGCATGTTTACAGTCGGAGCGTTCGAACGCTACTAAATAGCCGCGTCCAGACCGGCTGAGCGCCGCTCGCGAGCCGCGCTCAGACTTCCTGCTGGCGAGCCGTGGCACCCGAGCTAATTTGTAAAAAGTTCTGAGCCGGGCTCGCAAGCCAAGGTGAGCCGGTTTGAGCATTCAGTTTCTCTCCGTGTAACGATGGAAAACCACGTATTATTAGGTGCTACGGCGCTTATGTTATCTGGATATATAATAAAAAAAAAGAAAAGAGAAACGAAAAGTCTGGATTAAAAAATTGTACCAAAACCGAAACCAATACGGCAACAGTTTGTTAAAGGAACTAACAATCGACCATTCAGTCTCAAATTTTACACGCATGTCTGCGGAAGACATTGAATATTTGTGCTCCTTAGTGGCTGTGAAAATACAAAAATGTGACACTAACTACAGAGAAGCAATAACTGTATCCGAAAGAGTGCTGATAACATTGAGATATTTGGCAACAGGAGACTCCTATAGCAGTCTTCAATATCTTTTTAGAGTATCGAAACAATCTATATCAACTATAGTTCCAGAAACGTGTGATGCAATTATAGACGCCCTCAGTGGTTACGTTAAGGTAAATAAAAAGTCATGGTAACTAAGCAATCAAATTATTTATTTATCTGCCTCATATTTAAATGACGGAGCTGTCACCTAAATTAAAGTCTGATGTTTCTGTAGTCGTAGCAGGACTAAATTGTGTGTTCTGCAGATTTTCAGCGGAAGTTATGGTTGACGTGGTAGTGGGTGGCTGTGTGTAATATCCTGGTCTATACATCTGATATTTTCCCATGTCCGCTTCGTGAATAATAGTATTAATAGCATTTTTTACACATGATTGAGTGTAAGGATCATATTTTCTGAGTTCATATGCAATATGATTACCGAATGCTACACATGGATCATTTATGGAAGTTGATCTTTTCTCAATTATGGCAAAAGTGTCCTTCAATATATTGTCAATAGAATCATTTTGTGCATTCGTATTCAGCCGTCTTTTCTTTCGCGATGGTTGAGGCGATGGTGATGGTTGTTGTGACGATGGCAATGGTTGTTGTGGCGATGGTTCTTGTAGCGTTGGCGTGGGTTCTTGTGGGGATGGCTCGGGTTGTTGTGGCGATGGCGTAGACTGTTGTGATGGTTCTGGTTTTTGAGAAGGATTGCTCTGTAAAAATAATGTTTATTTTGTTATTTGCAGACACCGTCCACAGAAGAAGAATGGCTAGCAGTATCAAATGAATTCGAAATAAAATGGAACTTCCCACATGTTATAGGGGCTATGGACGGGAAACACTTAACTCTTCAAAGACCCATCAATATAAGTACTGATTATGACAACTACAAGAATTTTCCTAGTATAGTGCCCTTCGCTCTCGTGGATGCTAATTACAAATTCTTGTTTGTTAATGTCGGAAGTAAAGGGCGTATTTCGGACGGCGGAGTTTTTAAAAATACGATTTTATATCGAAAATTAGAAAACTGTCAACTGAACATTCCTGAAGCGCAGATACTACAAATACCGTACATAATGAAAATACCGTATTTCATATTGGGCGACAAAGCTTTTATGCTTACTAAATATACTATGAAACCATTTGAAGGTAATCCTGAGGCGGGTTCCAAAGAAAGAGTGTTTAATTACAGACTTAGCAGAGCTCGCAGAGTCGTTGAAAATGCCTTTGGTATTTTAAGTTCAGTCTACAGAATCCTTAGGAAACCTATCCTCCTAGAGCCAGAAAAAGCTACAAAAGTTGTCTTAGCAACAGTGTATTTATATAATTACTTACGAAGAAATAACTATTCTATTCCACCAGAATATTATGATAGAGAAGTGGATGGTTCATTTATTCCTGGTCAATGGAGAAACAATATTCCATCTACAGCACTATTACCTCTAACGGCCATTCCGCGCAGAGGTACTGTTAGTGCTAAAGATATTCGTCTACATTTAGCAACACAGTTTGTAACAAACGGAATAATTCCATGGCAGCATCAATATTAATGTTCAACTAATTTTGAAAATAAACATAAATAAAGGACTTACGTTATCTATTCCGCCTTCTTTTGTAATTCCTGTGTCATCTTTATTTGACATAAAGTCAAAATATTTGAAACCAAACCACTTCGATATATAAATTTCGTCAGCGCCTGTAACAAATATGTAGACGTTATAGGTATTTTTCGTTTCCTATGGTGTGTCCTATAGTAAATGTTGTTCATATGGATATTTGACAATGAGATTAACTAATCTAACATTCAATATAATTAAATAAAAGAATCTTTACCTGAACCAGTGATATAACTTTTTCTCTGCTTTGACTTTTCTCGTCGGTATGAACCTGTCAATGAGTCAAGTTTCTTTTTCAACTCGGGTACAGGTAACTTCATTTCCTTAGAGATCTTCCTCCAGCAATCTTCTCGCTTACTTTTATTTAAATGATCTGGATCTTTCGAATCCCATAACATTTTGAAGCTTCCGTAAAGTTGTATTAAGCGAATACTGTCTTCTTTATCCATTCTTAATTCACTGGCTCGCGAGTGTCGTTACGTCCGTCTACACCGGGCGAGCAGCTCAGACTGAGCCGCCTTTGAGCATCGGTAAAAACCGACAACGCATGGCTCGGGGCCGAGCGGCGCTCGGGCGAGCCAACGTGCGCCCGAGGAAGCCCGAGCGCCGTCCACACCGGCCGAACTATTGGCTCGCGAGCGAGACTCGCGAGCCGCGCTCGGCCGGTTTGGACGCGGCTAATGATGCCTATATCACACCTCCGCTGCGAAACAACAACTGCGAAACCGCTGCGTGAGTTACGCTGTGCAACAGTACTTCACTTACGCGAAACTATAATAGCGAAACAGAGCGAAACCTAAAACTAGAAGAGTTGAGAAATAAGACTCGAAAGAAAATGTCGTCGCATTCGGAGTCAGAGGAGGAACTAATCTTACTGTGGTCAACTACTTTAAAAAGGCGTCGTACCTGGGTGCATGATATCAATCTAAAAAGAAAGAAGTTGGGAGAGAATATATTATGTAAAGAGTTACAGTCTCATGAAGACCGTTTTTATTCTTACTTCAGAATGACACCAGACAGTTTTGAAGAGTTACATAACCTTATAAAGCCTTGTATTACTAAACAAGATACAAGGTTTAGAGATGCTATTTCTAGCAAAGAAAGACTGGGATTAACTTTGAGGTAAGTACCTATATTAAAATTAATGTTACAAAATTAAAATTTAAAACAATTATAATGATGAAAATTGAGAAAAATATGTAGATGTACTCAAATGAGTAGGTTCGACGGTATTACTGTCATTATTTATCAAGGAGTGGTTTCCCGGAGTAACAAGAGCATGTATGTTTGTTGTATTACTGTCGTAAGAATCTTGATGTGCTGCCTCACTGTCATTTTGAGGAATAGGAGCATGCATGCTTGAGTATGTTATTGTATTTGAGTAGTTTGAAGTACGTGAAGATGTGTTTCTTTCAGCAGTCTCCAGATCATTAAGTTCAGCTTCCATCAATATTTTTGCGATATCGAATTTAACGTTTACTTGAGTGCGTTTGCTTAGTTTTTTAAACGAGTCTGCATAGCCCAAAAATAACAAATCAATACCGTCACATTTAACCGTGACTTTCTCATCATTAGAGTTTTGTTTCCTTCTATTTTCTAAGTACTCAACCATTCTGTCTGTAGGATTCATGTTTATTCTTCGCTTTCGCCTGTATATTTGATGTGATGAACCGGATTGTTGTGTATTTTCTGGTACGGTTGTCGCGTCGCAAGAAGTGGAGGGTGTAGGTTGATTGGCTGACTCTTCATTTGTTTCTTCGTGTTGAGAAGATTCATTATCCAGAATAATGCTGCTCTCCGTTTGATTGGGGGTAGTAGATGATTCAAGAAATGACATTTGTTCAGCCCAGGCCCAATTCTGTAGTTTTTTTGTTTCTTGACCACTAGAGCTGTGTTTTGATTGCTTGAATATTCTGAAAGTATCTTTTAAATTTTTCCATTTTGCTTTTAAAGCTGGAACTGAAACAAAGAAGACAATTAATTGATTTAGGCGTTACTTTGCGGAAATCAAAGTCATATGCACTTTGATGTAGATTACTTTGTATACTTCCGCCACCACTGGTGGAGGAAGCATACAAACCACTGGTGCTTGTTTGCCACCTATGTGGTATAAAAAATAGGTATATTATATCCAGCAACAGTTTTCTTCCAACAATTTTTTTTTGTTACAGGTTTCTGGCTACTAGACACTATCTTTTTCTTATCGTATGGGTAATTCAACAGTTTCGAAAATAGTGACTGAAGTTTGTGAAGAATTGTGGAATGTGTTAAGACCACTTGTCCTTCCAATACCCACAGAGGAAAATTGGCTGAATATAGCAGAAGATTTTTTCCAAAAATGGGGATTTCCTCATTGCCTTGGTAGCATAGATGGAAAACACATAACCATAAAGTGCCCTCCGGGTAGCGGGTCACTGTTTTATTGTTATAAAAGTAAATATTCAATTGTTTTAATGGCTGTGGTAGATGCCAATTATAAATTTATTTTTGTAGATGTTGGATCATATGGGAAAGATGCCGATAGTACTATATTTGAAGCAACATCTTTTGCTCGATTATTAAGGAGCGGCCAACTTAATATACCAAATCCACAACCATTACAAGGAGAAACAGATTCTTTGCCTTATATTTTTTTAGGCGATGGTGGATTTAAACTTGAAACTTTTTTGATGAGACCTTTTGTAAGAGATGCAGCTTTGCAAGATAGAGATAAAAAGATATTTAATCAGTCGCTTAGTACAGCACGGGTAGTTGTGGAAAATGCATTTGGAATAATGGCACAAAAATTTAGGATATTCTTAAGACCTTTTGAAACAGATTTGAGAAATACTATAAAAATTGTGAAAGCAGCTTGTTGTTTACACAACTTTATACAGACAAAAGAGTCAAACGAACGTGTAAGCTCTGGTTTGGAAACAGAACAGCTTGGAAACTTTCTTCCACAAAACAGACTCAATGGAAACCGCGCACGATCATCGTTTGCGGCATGTGAGATCAGAGACAAATTTGTTCGATACTTTGCACAACGCAGAACAGATAATTGATACGTATACCTTGTAAATAATAAATAATTATACTTACCTTCTTCGTTTAATTCTCTCTGGATATCCCTCCATGCTTGTAGTTTTTTTGTGTTATTTTTGTAGTCAGTGTGATTTAGTAAGTACAAAACAGGTCTATTTCTCACTGCTTGTATAAGTTTTTCAGTAAATTCCAAATCCATTGTTCCTATTTCGCTCATAAAAATTGTCGATTGCTACAGAGTCAGACGCGTCCGAGATACACGCGGAAACGATCCAAAATGGCGGACAACGGGCAGAGATGTAGACGGCGCCTAAGCAAATGAGTGAAATCATGTTAGAAAGAGACAACATCATAGTCTGTTTTGTACGTTAGAGCAGGGAATTTCGCTATTGTTTCGCCGCCCAACAACTCACAACTCATAGCGAAACTATGGCGGTTTCGCCCTTTGAGTTTCGCAGCGGAGGTGTGCTACAGGCATGAAAAGTCCACCCAAATGTTCAATTGGGTGCGCATTCGGTGGGGATTTTTTGTCGCTGATTGTGTATCTAGTTTTACATTAGTGATCGATGCTTGTAACTCATCATTATTAATTTCAGATACTCGTTTTGTTAAATATTTGAATACGCATGTTGCGATTTCATTGGCTCCCCTCAACGCATCCACTTCACTCCATACAAAAGAATCACAATAATCGTTGGTTAATTCACATATGGTAAAATCACATACATTAAGTTAACACTTATAATATAAAGTCGATTCATCACCGTTTGGAAGGGGAAGCACAGCTTGCATATCATAACAAGCAACAATGTGGTTGGTATTTACCAAAGCCTTATCATTTGCCTTTTCTTTGCGGCTCGGTTCTTTTTCAATCTGGCGTTGTTCATACTTTTCTTGTAATTCTGGATTATGGTCTACGTCATTTTTATAAGTGCATAATTCACATTGATCTTTTTTAGGTTTAAAGAAACTAATATTATACTGTTCATTAAAAATTTGTCTATAAATGTGAATTTTAGCAGCTTCTTCACCATTATTAATGCGTTCTGTTTGGTAGTCTTTATATAAATCCGTCAGATTTTTTCCACCCTCTATATATTTGCGTGTCGTTTGTGTTCTCAAGTAATGCGAATCTATTCTAGGTATACCATCTAAATATATGCCTTTTTAATGCCTTGTTTAATATTGCAATCAATTTCATTATACTTGCCATGTTTACATCTTTTTTCTTTTTCGACAATACCGGATTTATTCTTTTTTGCAATAACAGTTGCTATTGGTCTATCATTTATAGATAAAGTACTTTTAAAAAATAACTTACAGACACGAATTTTAACATTGTTAACTTGGAAGCAAAAATAATGTTTAGGCCCCCTATTGCATGCACTTTATACTGATATCTGGGAGTAATCACTGAAATACTCTTTGCTATGAAATCCCGCTGTCTCGTCAAATCAACAAGTTTCCAATACTCTTCAAATAAAAACTCTCATGTTGCGTAATTTTCTCAGTGCACTTTAATCTGCATTTATCCCCACATGGAGTTCCTATCTCTCTTCTAGGAATAATCCGTTTTGACTTGGATTCCGAAGTGTATTGTTGTTCACTGTTACGAAGCATTTTAGCTTCCTTAATTTTAGAAATCTTTCTTTTGCGTTTAGGTGTGCAAGAGGTACTCACACTTGGCTGCTGGATTGGATCAACTTCATGCACTACCTCGTGAATCCTTGGCTGCTGAATTGAATCAACTTCTTGAACTACCTCGTGAATCCTTGCCTGTTGAATTGAATCAATTTCTTGCACTACCTCGTGACTCAAAGCTTCGATATGTACAGACTGTTGTCAATCTATTATCTAACCCACCCTAAAATCAAACGACTTTGGACCCTCTGCCTGTAACATTAAGGTTTATTTAATTTACAACTCTCTGCATGCAACAGCCTGGATGGATCGTGTGCTTGAAAACTTACTCACCAATGCCTCCTGCTTTCCAATATTGGATAGGGTCATTATTTTTGACAACAACTTCGGGTTACAGGGTACTACAGACATGAGGTCCTCCACTAACTGCTTCTTCTTCTCATTCACTGATGGGTCAAATAAGGGCTTCAGCTCTTTATTCTTGATTAGAGCAGGAAGCCCCTCCGCTATCTTGTTCTTCAAATAGTTCTCTGGTTGACGAGGGATCACTAACTGGAGCGATTGAGGATCCTTGATAAGCATGGTTGGATCTGAGGTTTTCATCCTTACAGTAGCTATGCGGAGGATGTGGTCTCTGTGCCTAGGGGACTTTAATAATGTTCTCACAACATGAAGAGCACAAGTTAGGGGGTCCTGTACAGCCCTGGTACAAAAGTTAGGAAACAATGTTATAGGCCATCCGCCCAACGAACGAGGTACTGACAGGAGACATACTATGTAATCGAAGGGATACCTACGAAGGTCGGGGAATCTCTCTTGGGCCATTATGGACGCCTCGAGAATCGTGCACCAATATGCAGGGATAGGTAGGTGGTCCTTTTGGGCAGCCCATACCCGCAGAAAACACTCCCGCTATGTCCCCGTTGAAGGAGGGAATAGTCTGATTGGCTTCACTAGCCATCCTAGACACTCTCTTAAGTGCTGAACTTACCTGGGCACCTTTAAAGAAGAACTCTCGTCCATACTCAAGTAGGGATGTGGAGACCCATGTTTCCTCTAGTTTCAGAGTGATTCCCGCCCTTGTACATAGATCTCGAAGGGTTTCCTGAAACCAAGATATATACTGCTGCCGGGTCATCCTGAGACCTTCCAGGGTCTGAGCATTGGGGAGCTTGAGGTAAATAACTTGATTATCTCCTTGACCGGTCAAGGTTGCGATTGTCCCACATCTCCACGATGCAACCAGTATTAAAAGAAGGGTGGCCAATGTCCATCCCTTCTGGCGCAACCCCTCCATCCATGCCTCAGGCCCATGGAAGCATCTGGCCCCACTTTCTGGCATGCCATCGAGTCCTTGTCGAGGAGGGCAAAATCTGTCCTGGAACAACAGTGTGGATTCTAGAGGAAACTTCTGGGTATAAGCAAATACGTTCTCGATTCCAAGCAACCTATCCAGCTCCTCAAAAAGAGGAGTTACACCCTCATATCTGAAGCTGGTGCACCAACTAGAGAAGTCCATGGACATGAATACTGCCCCTCCTTCTTCAGTAGAGGATGTCTCCGAGATCTTTAATAGGTGTTTGAATAGGTCATCCTCCGATTTAGTCATTGTTTGGTGTGGTATAAACTTGAATACGTGTTTTATGTTGTTTTCTGTGGCAACCTGGAAGAGACGCATTTCTAAAACTAATTTCCCGAAGAATCGGGCTTTCCTTTTCTTCATTTCCCTCTCCTTTGCTACTCCCACAGTAACCTTCCATTCCTTAGGAACCTCTCCTCGGGATACGGTGGAAATTATATCTCTTACATTTACCTCCTCCCTTCCTATATACTGCATTATTAAGTTGCTACTCTGCCGAGGTGGTGAGGAGGGAAACCTGCCATACAGGGTGCGATGGGCTTGTGTGTCATACTCTTGCGGCCAATGGGACAGTCCAGGGATAATGGCTTTATCTGCCAGAAGATCTGCAGTGTAAATTTGATAGTCAAACTCTAGGGTCTTTGCAAAGTGAATGTCTTTGAAAAGAGAAGTGGACCAAGGCTCATCAGGTCTCTCCCCCCAATATCCCCCATCATAGCATTGTTTTATATAAGGGTCGTGACCTTCCAAGAAGGTGAGGTTGGGTCACTTCCTCTTCTGTTTGTAGAAGTTGCGAGAAAACTCTAATATGAAGGCCCTCCTAATCTCTTCTGCGACCTCCTCCAGCCCAGGCTTCAGAATAGTTCCCTTCTCTATCCAGGCTGCGACGCTCTCGTCCATGACAATCTCAGGATGGCCGAAGCACTTGGTCAACCCCGTCAGTTCTAGGGCTACATGAACATCTATTGCTGAGGTAATCGGGCGTGTGGCTACTTTTAAGAGATGTGAGTTAGGGTAGTTGTCTAATGTCTCTTGCATAGAGTCCAGGAAGCTTGAGTCACCTTCTATGTCTCTTATGGCCTAGTTAGAAAATATCCTATGTATAATATGTATAATGAGGTAGCAAATGTCATATACTCTGTTTTGCATGATATTAGTTTGTATAAAGATGATCCATACGACGTGTTAAAAAGCTGGCAACCACTCGTGATTGCTACTATCCTATGTATATGAGCTTATCAGACAAGTGCTCGAGGACTCGATGAACAAAAATACAATAATAACACACACACGCAAATTTGATCTTTAACACGTAACGTTAAGGCAAACCCACCCAACATAGTCGGAACCTCCGGCATTATATATGTTTTTGTTAAGCTATTTTAATCATTATCTCGTTAACATTAAAGTTGAAAAGCTAGGCTCGCGTTTGACCACTATCAAGTACCGCTTTTAAGTCACACTACATAATTACAACCCAATCTTTAATTTCGCGTATTCCCAACAAGTTCTTGTGGCTTAGCGGTTTGATGCTGGATTGACGACGAACAGTATGTGGGTTCGAAAACACAGTCCACCTATACATCAGTTTCTTTTTTAATTTGTTTTCATTTCTACAATATTGCTTGCAATATTAAAGAACGACCAATATGATTTTCGCCTAATAACTTATCTTGTAAACGGGTGGGTATTTTAAAAAACTTTAAGTTCACAGAATTTATATTTACCAAGAATGGTTAAATACGAAGTAAAACATATTTACTTGTGAGGTAGATCATAAATTCATCTAAGTAACAAAAGTTACACTACGCCTAATAGCAGTGACTGCGCACACACATTTGTAAATCGTTTAACTCGTTAAGTATTTTTAAGCAATTTGCTGTAATAAAGCATCATGTCGCAACTTGACGACTATACCAAATATAAAATAATATTTTTACATGAGCAGAATGTTGGAATTAGAGAGATTGGTCGCCGACTTAATATGTACGTAGTAAGTGTTTTTTTATACCTATTTTACTTTATTGATTGTGATTAATTAACGCGTAGTTGGCTATTTTACCATTACATTCACTCCTTACAAGTTACATACACGGTTCCAAAAATGTTTATTTTTGTTTTAGAGAAATACGGTCAGGCTATGGCTAAGACGTTATGGAGACAATGTAAATATTCAGCGGATTCGTCCAGGAGCAAAAGCCATTAAGTATAGTCCCGAATTCGAACGCCACCGGGCTATTGTTTCAAGCCACGTTGAAAATCCATTTTTGCCCATTCGTGCAACCGCAATAAACCACAATATTTCAGTAGAAAATGTCCTTACCTGAACGAAAAAAGAATGCAAAAATATTTACATCACAGTCAAGCACACAACAAGAATAAATTAGGTATATCTTTAGGTGGGTACCTGAAGATGTACTAGATGACGACGATGAAGATGTGCTAGTTGACGAAGATGTACCAGAGCTAGAAGAATCAGACCTTGGTCTGCTACTAGGAAGACAATTTTCTGTCCCTATCACAAACAAACCAGTACCACTCATAGACGTCCTCGGCATCATCTTATTTTCTGGAGGTATATTATTAACACCCACTAATTCTTTATGAAATTTTACTAAAGGTGCGGCTGCAGTAGATGATCTCAGTTCTTCAGGAACATCATAATTTATCAATAGTGGTTGCATCTCAAGAGAAGATTTATTAATTTGCACAGTAGGTCCAGAAGTACACAAACAATTTGTTGATTCAGTTTCTAAACAAGATGGCATTTCAGGAGCCGTTTCATGACTATCCGAGTTTTCATTTACAACATTATGAAGGGGATCATCTAAGCAAAGATTTTCATCTTGTGATGAAGCTTCTTCGGCTTGCATTGCAGCCGCAATACGTTTTATCCGTGGATTTCTTAGATATGACATTATCTGAAGCAAAAAATATAATAAGCGTTACCTCTAAAGAATGTCTTATTGTTATTCTAATAAATATTATGTAATATGATAATATTGTTATCTTCTTAATAAAACTCGAGACTGACTGACAGATAACGCACAGCCACCTAAGGGTCAACTCACACCGAAAGAGCGGCGAAGGGCAGCGAAGCGCGGAGTCACGGAGTCCCGCGACTTCTCGAGCATTCCAGCGACTTCTCGAGCAGTCGCGGGAATCCGCGCGCCTTCCCGAGCCCACCCGCGATGAATTCATGGGTCGCTCTCCTATGCGCAGTTCAATTTCAACAAAACTCGAGGAAACTTGTGTTTAAGCAGTGAAAATGGGTATTTTGGATTTAATTATTATTGCACATATAATTGAAGAAGAAGAGGAAGAGGCCGAAGAGATAAGGAGGGAAAGATTTAAAAGAAAAAGAAACTTTTGGGTACACGACCTGTGGAAGAAAAGACGTCTGTTTGGCCAATTTCAAACATTTTGCACAAATTTACATCTGTATCCTAGCATTCATTATGACTATTATAAAATGAACTATGACTTTGAAAGTTTATTGGAAATTCTCAGGCCAAAATAAATTCAAAAACAAAATACCAATTATAGATTGGCTATTTCCGCTGAAGAAAGACTGTCAGTCTGCCTCAGGTGAGTAAATAAATATAAAATATATGGTTCAAATTGTATTGTTATTTATTGTTCAAATACACTATTTTAACAAAAAATATTTTGAAAGAAAATTTAGGTAACAGTTTTTTAATAGTCAAATGTCGTATCGATATCGGTTTCGTAATCCTCTTCGCGCAATACATAATCAGAGGATCTTTGTTGTGATTTCGATATAGCGTGTGGTATATAAGGCGACGGAGGTGGGTCGAGTGAACTAGATCTGGAAGTTAAGTTTGAATAAATCGGAAGTGGGGAGTTTGTCTCGTAGATATTTTCTGTGTTCGTTTCTTGATAACTTGTTGAAGTTGACGGTGTTTTAGATGGTTTGTATGAAAAATATGTAATAGATTTTGTCCTGCAGCCGGTATTTTTGATGGTGTGTATGAAAAGGATGTGGTTGGAATGTTTGTTTCATTGTAATTTTCTGTCACAGATCTAGGACTGATACTGGTTGTTTCCAATGGATACTTTGAAGAAGATGGCATGGTTGTATTATTTTCTGTGGCAGATAAGTTGAATTCATCTGTATCTCGTGTCATGTTACCACCGGTGTCATCGGCAAGTCTTATTTCCGTTTCATTTATAAGGCGGCAAATTTCGCCCTTTAATTTGGCTTGAATATTTTTAGGCATTGGTGGAAATTGCTAGAAGCTGGTTCCAATTCTGTTTACACACCACAGGGGGCATGAACACTTAGGTTCACATAGAGGTTCCTGCGATTGTTCAGGGAATGGTAGTGGACTGTATTATGCGTAACTATTCGAAAAGTACTTATGTCTAGATATGATACCTAATAACACTTGTAACGGTCTTCAAATAGTGGTAGGATTAACAACTGCTGCAGGTGGACAAACACAGGATAAAATACAGCAGCCTTATAAGGAGCGGAGCATGCACGTACCTGCGTTTCTGGAACTCCAGAGCGAGGGTAACCAGGAGTTGGCGTCTAGGTCAGCGTGACCAGGCGACGGCACCACACCACGTTGCAGGATCAGAAGCTAGGCACGACACTTATCTATTTCTATCATTTAAAGTTATTATCACACGTTATTCTATACACATTAGTGTCTATCTGGTTGCAATTATAGAGGATTACACCAAGATTTTATAGATTTTTAGCACGCGCAGCCATTTGCATTTTCTGGCGATTTTTTATATAGTGAGGCGGACGACGGACCGTCGTTCATAGCTAAAACTGCATTCGGCCCGGTTCGGGCGCGCGGTACGGCGGTCGGCCATCCGAGAAGGATGGCGATAAGGCTCGCGTGCATGCGGGAAGGAGAAGGGGCTAGGAAAAGATCGTTACAAGTGTCCAGAAAATAAACAAACTAATACGATTGGATCAAGATCCACCATCTTCCCCCCCCTTGAAGGATTCCCTTCAAAGGTTTAAAATAATAATAAAATAGCGGAGCGGAATTAATAATACTACTTAGTGGAAATAATATTTATAATTAACGGAAAACAATATAATAAAAAATAGCGGGTTGGAATAAAAATATCCGAAAATATGTAGCGACATAGTCACCCTACTGTATAGGGAGAGGCGACAACTTTGTCGCCGGTCTGACGTAGGAGCTACCACCGCTTTCTACACGCGCACAGCGGACTATTCCGTCCTTGCCAGGGAAAACCTCAGATATTTTCCCAATCTTCCACGACAAGGGAGGTGCGTTGTCATTATTGAGAAGAACTATTGTGCCTACTGAGAGGGGGTTACTAGCGGTGTTCCATTTTTCACGCATTTGCAAGTTATGGAGATATTCATTCTTAAATCGTTTCCAGAACGTTTGGACTACCGAGTCCATTAAAGAATGTCGTGACAAAAGGTTTGCTCGCTCTCCACTGACGTCAGCCGCGGGTAAAAAGGTGAGAGGATGAGTTGATAGGAAATGCGCCGGTGTTAAGGCGGTAGGTTCCGAAGGATCGGAGCTCAGGACATACAGAGGTCGGCTGTTCAATACAGCTTCGACTTGATTAAGCACCGTAAGCATCTCCTCGTAAGTGAGGATCTGTTTTCCTATCACGCGGAAAAGAAGAGACTTTATACTTTTAATGTTTGCTTCCCAAATTCCACCAAAATGGCTTCCTAAGGGAGGCGATCTCTTCCAGATGATCCTTTGTTTAGCGAGTTCGTTACTGAAAATTTCATAATATTTGTCAGATCTTAAAAATTCAAATAAATCCTTTAAAAATGATTGTGAAGATGTAAAATTAGTACCGTTGTCGCTGTATAAAAAGTTGCATGGGCCGCGCCTAGATAAGAAACGTTTGAAGGCGTTCATGAAGGTAGCGGAGCTGAGATCAGTCGCTAGTTCAACGTGAACGGCTTTGGTGACAAGGCACACAAAGACACAGAGATAAGCCTTTTGACTACGTACACCTCGTTTTCTTGACGTCGTAATATATAGCGGACCAGCGTAATCGACACCTGTATGTGTAAAAGCCTTACAAGGTTCTACGCGGCAACTGGGTAGATCTGACATAGCGGGGAAGGTAGGCTTAGGATTCAGCCTAAAACAACGAACACACTTGTAAATACGGTTGCGCACTAAGCGCCTAGCGGATAAAAACCAGTATTTTTGACGCAATATTGAAATGAGTAACTGTGGACCAGCGTGGCTATTTTCACGGTGGTACCAATCGACAATAAGGTCAACGATGTGCCCATTTTTAGGCAGAAGAGCGGGATGTTTCTGACTATAATCCAGACTGGAATATGAGAGTCGCCCTCCGACTCGTACAATTTCGTTAGAAATGAATGGAGATAACTTACGTAAAGCGGTAGAACAAGACTTGTTCTTTTGAATATTCTGTATATCATTAGCGAAACAGCTGTGCTGAACAGCTTGAATAATTTTATTCTCAGCTGTAGTTAGATCCTCGGCGGTGATGATATCATTGCGAGGAAGCTTCTTTAAAAAGCGAAGCAGGAAAACTGTGGACCGGACAAACTTATGCCACGAAGAAAACTTGGAACCTAAAGTTATGAGGACATTGTCCTCTTTTGCGACCGTAACAAGAGAGATTTTTTTCTCTTCAGGCAGATGATTTTGAGTGGAAGAGAAAGCTTCAACTGGCCACTCTGTCAACGGCGACGACATCCAAGGAGGCCCATGGAACCACAAGTCATTATTTAAAATCTGCGAAGGTAATAAACCGCGAGAAACAAAGTCTGCAGGATTTTCCACTCCTGCGACGTGATATACGTTTTGCGATGGCGAGGTAGACTGAAAGTCTGAGATACGATTAGCGACGTAAGTATGAAACTTGTGCGGGGAGGAAGTTACCCAACACAGGGCGACTGTCGAATCAGAAAATATATACACGTTATCAATATGACAACGCGCGGATAGCGAATCATAAACAGTCCGTAATAACTTAGCGAGAAGTACTAACCCATTTAACTCAAGCCGGGCCAACGTAATTGTTGGTTTAGCTGATGCGACGCGGGACTTGGAACACAGAAGCGAGATCAAAGGTGGCTGATCACCATTAGACACGTGTAGGTAAATTACACAGCCATAGGCCTTTTCGCTTGCGTCCGAAAAAGCGATAAGCGAAATTTTAGAATTATTTTCTTCAATTCCCACATGTCGTGGAATCTTGAGGTGCGAGATAAGCGGTAGCTCAGATAGGTATCTTTGCCATAAACTAGTGATATCGCAGGGTAGCCTGTCATCCCAGCTAATGTGCAAAAGCCACAGTTCCCTGATTATCAGTTTTGCGTAAAGGATCACGGGTCCGACTAGTCCCAAAACATCGTATAGACGAGCGGTCATTGACAAAATAGCACGCTTAGTAGCAGCGGATGGTGGAACTGAAGTCAAAAATGTGAAATTATCTGATGCTGGGAGCCAGCGTAGCCCCAAGATTTTGAACGTGTCATCGTCATCGAACAAAATTGATTCAGACTGTCGATGTGATACGGGTATGTGGCTCAGTAACTCAGACGAGTTGCTAGTCCACTTTACTAAATCGAACCCACCAGCTTTGAACATCTGAATCAACTCCTGCGCCGTCTTAACTGCTTTATCAACGGAAGAAGCAGAAGAAGCCAAATCGTCCATATAGACATCTCTTTCGATGACGTCAGCGGCAATAGGCCACCTTTGTCTTTCATCTTGCGCCAACTGACGCAAAGTACGCAGTGCCAGCATTGGAGAAGATCGGAGACCAAAGGTAACACGCTCAAACTGAAAAGTTTCTAGTATATCGTGCGGAGAGAACCGATATAAGATCCGTTGATAACATCGGTGAGCGGGGTATGTATAAATACATAAATACATCTGCCTAACATCAGCAAAAAAGGCGATACGATGTATGCGAACATGTAATAAAATGTTAAATATATCAGCTTGCAAGTTGCAGCCTTTATACAAAATATCGTTCAGAGATAGGCCGGAATCAGTCGAAGCGCTGCCGTCTAAAACGATGCGAACCTTAGTCGTTGACTTGTCTTCACGAACTACAGGGTGGTGCGGTAGGTAATAACCTGGCGATGAACAGTCGACTGGAGAAACGCGCGTCAAAATACCTTTATCGAGATAGTCATTGACTATTTCATTATATTTTTTATGTAAGTCCGGTGATCGTAAGAACTTTCTTTCAAGGCATGAAAACCTTTTCTTCGCAGTTATGTATGAGTTACCTAGCTTTAGCGGGTCTTCCTTAAATGGAAGCTGAACTACATAACTGCCATCCTTATTTCGCGTGGTAGTTGAAGTATAAATTTCTTCACAGCGTTGATCGTCAGGACTTAAAAACAACTGGGAAGGTAGTTCCTCGGTGGACCAGAACCTTTCCACGAGTTGGTGTAGCGGGTCAGCGGTAAATGCACATAAAGTGTGCGAAGAGCGCGGCGATATGACGGGTGCGTTTCCCATAACGATGTAACCTAAAGTTGTTTCCAAGGCAGCGGGTGAGTTATTATCAGCGGTTATTTTATTAAACAAGAGTATTTGACAGTACAAGTTCACTCCTAGCAGAAGGTCGATTGGACCGGGTTCAGAATAGTCATCATCAGCCATAGGTAGATTACGTATGTGACCAAGAGCGCTGACGTCAATACGCGAGTCAGGTAACTGCGAGGTAATACTATCCACAACCATGGGTTGGATGTGGTACTCATGTCCGTCGTCAAAGCGAGAAGTGAATATGAGTGAGGTCACACCTAGAATCTTTTGAGAGGCCCCACCTATGCCTTGGACTTTAGAGAAGCGGCTTTGCGTCGAGATAGGAAGCGATAGGCGCTTACTACACGAAGCGGAAATATACTCACTTTGAGAGCCGGGGTCAATCAGGCATCTCAAAAAATGAGGGCGGTGAAAGTTATCTAGAACCTTTATTTTAGCGGTTGCCAATAACGCAGTCGTTATTGTGTGTGAATCCTGATCATACGAAACAGTACAAACCGATGTGTCACTGTTAGGATCAGTAGCCGGCAGCGCAAAATCTACCTTATGCGCATGGGGGGCAGGGCTTTTAGCGGGAGCACGAGTATGAGACTCGGAAGCATTTACATGCTCAGGCGCAGTATGGCGCGAGTCATGAGCGGTAGCGGGAGCATTAGCGGGTGAACCCGATGATGCGGGTTTTGTCTCAACATGTTTTCGGTTATTAGCGGGCGAGTTGAAATGGAGTAGCGAATGGTGTTTGGCCGAGCAATGGGAACAAGTGCGCTTGGATTCACAATCCATTGTTTTATGTTTTACACTTAAACAGTTGTTACAAAAGGATTTATTCTTAATGAATTTATACCTATCCGAAGGCGTTAATTTCATAAACGCGGCGCAGCGATACAAATAGTCATGTTTTTTAAGTTGACACAAAGCACACCTGTTATCATTGCCTACACCACACACCTGCTGGTCAGTGTTAACAAAAGACTTTGTTTGACCTTGCCTACTAGGCGTAGGTACTTGAGCAGTGCGAGCTTTGTGCTGCGCTTGTGGGTTTATGAGCGGGCCAGCTGACCTTGATAAGACTTTACTCTGTTCCTTTACAAATTCAATTAAATTCGAGTAGGTAGGAATCTTATCTTTGCGGTAGGTTATCTCGAATAACTTGACCGTCTCGGAATCAAGTCTCTGAAGAGCGAGGTGCAGCAGCATGAAATCGGTCGAGTCGCCAACTTTCAGTTGCTTAAAGGCCTCTACAGACGTGTCAAAATTATTTAAAAATGACTCAAGACCAGAAGCATTATTAACGGTTAGCGGTTTAAAACTTAACAACTGATTAAGATATGAACTAGCGAGTAGCCTGGGGTCATCGTACCTTTGCACCAATGCGTCCCAAATAACGGGGTAATTCTCCGCAGTCGGGGGCAACCGGGCACAAACGGACGCAGCGGGTCCAGACAGTTTACCAACCAAATAATACACCCTATCACTATTTGACAATGATGAATTTTCGTGAACAGTACTTTTGAACTGTTGGTAAAACAGCGGCCAAGAACGGACATCTCCATTAAAGGACAATAACTCCATCTGTGGGAGCCTAGGTTTTGACTTTTCTAATAGCGGGGGTGATTCATGTTTTTGAGACGACGAATGAGACTCAATGATCTGCTTGACAAGGCAATACATAATATCAAAATTCGTCCACTCTTGGTACCTAACAGCGTGCTTAGGATTTATCTTAAGCGAAATAGTGTTGTATGAATCTAATACCCTTTCGAAATCTTTATGTAATTGATCTATATTAAACGCGGTGTGTAGCAACGCCTTAATCATGTTAGAATCAGTTTCCACCTTTTTAGCAATGTCATAAATACCTTGCATGCGTGCAAATAGAAGTTCGCGTTTGGATTCTAAAATAGCTTGCTGACCTTTCTCTTCATCATACGTTTCGTCGACCTCAGGAATATAATCCTTTTTCGTACTCATTGTGAATAAACTACGCGCGAAACAGAAAGAGAAACCTTCAAAAAGTCAAAACCAAACCACCACAGATTAGGTGCGTGCGTAAGGAATTACTATGATAAAGAAGTTGAGCGGACGGCCTAGCAACAGCGAACAGCGAGCGGGCGATGGAAACTTCAAAACGATCTAGCGAGAATCGTTGAGCGAGCGTACTGCGCGAGCGGAGAGCGGAGAACACACAAAATGAAATAGCGCGGGTAGATGAATCAAGCAAACGAAGCTAACTTGATTCGTTAATTTTAAATAAGTAGGTAATAGCTATACGAAATAATATATTATGAGCGGAGTGAGGCGGTGACAAGTACCTAACTATTAAGAATAGTAGGTACTTTAGTTATAGAAATAACGTG
Organism: Polia nebulosa; assembly: GCA_951329385.1. Taxonomy (NCBI): domain Eukaryota; kingdom Metazoa; phylum Arthropoda; class Insecta; order Lepidoptera; family Noctuidae; genus Polia; species Polia nebulosa. The sequence goes on along the minus strand of OX589600.1, from coordinate 11,382,490 downwards.
CGATAGCGAGATAGCGGTGGTAATATGTAGGTAGGTAACATAAACTTACGTTCCTGTACTGATTTAGCGGTGTACAATAAGTACTTAAACAAGAAGTTAGTGCGGGCGGTATGCGAATAATAAATGAATTCTAACTATTTGTTCAAGTTATCAGCTGGTTTTAACGTATTGGTTTTGTTTCTACTTTTTTATATACCTAAATATAAGTTTAGATGGATAGATAAGAGTCGTTATATAGACTGAGATGAAGCTCAGTTCGGCGTAAAAGTATGTACCTAGGGTACGTATGACGCTGAACTATATAGAAATGTTAATGTAGTTGCGATATTTTAAAGGAATATCCGGCTCGAAGGACCAAATATGGTGGAAATTGCTAGAAGCTGGTTCCAATTCTGTTTACACACCACAGGGGGCATGAACACTTAGGTTCACATAGAGGTTCCTGCGATTGTTCAGGGAATGGTAGTGGACTGTATTATGCGTAACTATTCGAAAAGTACTTATGTCTAGATATGATACCTAATAACACTTGTAACGGTCTTCAAATAGTGGTAGGATTAACAACTGCTGCAGGTGGACAAACACAGGATAAAATACAGCAGCCTTATAAGGAGCGGAGCATGCACGTACCTGCGTTTCTGGAACTCCAGAGCGAGGGTAACCAGGAGTTGGCGTCTAGGTCAGCGTGACCAGGCGACGGCACCACACCACGTTGCAGGATCAGAAGCTAGGCACGACACTTATCTATTTCTATCATTTAAAGTTATTATCACACGTTATTCTATACACATTAGTGTCTATCTGGTTGCAATTATAGAGGATTACACCAAGATTTTATAGATTTTTAGCACGCGCAGCCATTTGCATTTTCTGGCGATTTTTTATATAGTGAGGCGGACGACGGACCGTCGTTCATAGCTAAAACTGCATTCGGCCCGGTTCGGGCGCGCGGTACGGCGGTCGGCCATCCGAGAAGGATGGCGATAAGGCTCGCGTGCATGCGGGAAGGAGAAGGGGCTAGGAAAAGATCGTTACAAGTGTCCAGAAAATAAACAAACTAATACGATTGGATCAAGATCCACCAGGCATTGTTTTCACAGTTCAGCCCATGGTTATGAATAAACTAATGGTTGGGTCATCTTCTATTTGCTTTCCTTCAATATATTGTTTGAACAATAAATTTGACATTTTGAGAGGCTGTTCCTTGGATGAAGAGGTCCGGTTTGATAGCTGCGACTGTGGCCGTAGCGACGCTGATAACTGCGACTGTGGCCGTGGTGACGGTCTTTGTGACATAGACTGATATTCACCATCTGTGGTAATATCTGAATCTTCTGGCGAACTCGTTAAATTTGAAATTTGTTGCCTGCTTTTTAAGAAGGGTTTTATGAATTCTAATTCTTTTTCAAATTTTAATGGGCATCCTACTGTTCTAGCTGACCCACTTCTACTCTCTCTTAATGAAATGCCCTTTCTATAACTATCTCGTAATTTCTTCCAAGACTTTTGGCAATCCTCCACTGAAAATGGCAGTAATATAATTATTAATATAACAATCTTGTTATGTTTTTATGGTTTTTAATTTTTTATGATGGAACATAATAATCTAGATATTAATATATTGATGACTCTTAGATAGAATCTAGTAATAATTTAAAAAAATCATACTAACTGTTATTTGGGTTTATGGTTTCTAAAATCAAATAAAGAGTAGAAATAATAGATAGTTGTTCATGTACTTACATATTATATTTTCAAACACACCAAAGTTGGGTACACTTTACAATCTCGTTAACTCGAGTTAAATTCTAGTATACTTTAACGTCTGATCCACACACAACTTGCAAGGAATGGCACAACCGACCACACCAAAAATACCAAAACGTATGCCCGTTTCAATTGACGCGCTCTGATTGTTTATTCATGCCACCTATAAACACAGGCGGTAATACCATAGTCAGCATAATACTTTTAACATTAAAATTAGGTTTAAAATATAATGACATAAGATATATAACTAGAACTAGATAATTTATTATTGCTAACAGTCGGCCATCCAAGGTACATTACACGTCCTCGTGATGATAACATGAAACAAACAAACAAAAATTCAATAGCCCATATGCTATCAATTATAGTAAATAAACTATCTTATAATATTGTTTTAGTCTGACACAAAAATACCATCATTGTGGAGTGTAAAGTTTACAGTTAACAAATTGATTGATGCTGTACCTTCCTTAGTTTATGATTGATACACAAATTATAATTTTGGGCATTATTTCATGGCCCACTATAACTATTATCGAGCATTATTTCATGGCTCGATGTACACATATACGGGCATTATTTCATGGCCCACTATAACTAATAACGAGCATTATTTCATGGCTCGATGTACACATATACGGGCATTATTTCATGGCCCACTATAACTAATAACGAGCATTATTTCATGGCTCGATGTACACATATACGGGCATTATTTCATGGCCCACTATAACTAATAACGAGCATTATTTCATGGCTCGATGTACACATATACGGGCTTTATTTCATGGCCCTCATACAAAGTATTAAAACGGTAAACTGGAAAGTTAAACTAAAATAAGGTTTTTAGAATAGTAAAATTAATTTTAATACACACACTGGTTGCATGAATAATTAAATTAATCGCTGTCATTGCCAGACGATTCGTCATGTGGTCTATTAAAGTTTAACCAAGCCTTAATTTTATCACATGCAACCACTGTCGAGTAAGGTCGATTAGATTTTCGGGTGAGGGGAGTATCCTCAATGTGATATCGATCGAAATCATAGACTTTCGTAATTCTGTAGGGTCCCTGAAACTTTGGAATTAATTTTCTACTATTTCCTGTAGCTGGGACTTGACGTTCAACCCTAACCAGATCACCTACTTTATATTTAGGAGCTGGGCAGTGCTTTGAGTCATAAACCTTCTTTTGCGACTCTTGGTATGTGCTAACATGAGAATTAATATCTTCTCTGATAAGTGACAAGTCTTGACTGTTAGAAGAAGAAGATAAATCGTCTGTTAGTTCGGATACAATTCTACAGTCACTTGGACCCGATGGTCTTATACCGAAAAGAGCCTCTGACGGTGTTCGATTTATGCCCTTGTTGAAAGTGTTATTCATACCCCACTGGATATCAGGTAGATGTTCATCCCATTTATTTTCTGGAGAGCCAACACATTTTGCAGTTAAGGCATCAACAAGAGTCCTATTATAACGTTCTACCGGACCATTTGCTCTTGGGGTAGAGACAGCATTCAAGACATGTTTAATGTTCTTTTCGATTATAAACTTTTTAAAGTTTTCACTAGTAAAAGAAGTGCCACGATCCGTTATGACCCTCCTTGGAACACCAAACAAACCGAAGTACTCACGGAAAACCTTTATAGAATTAGATGTTTTAGTGTTCTTTACCGGTTTCAAATAAATATACCGAGTGAATGCATCTATCAAGACTAGAATGTACATATTTCCTCTCGCACTACGCACAAAAGGACCAACATGATCTGCATGAACAGTGTCAAAGGGGATATCAATCTTTGGTATAGGGTGTAAGGTTCCAGTTTTCTTACCTCCAGAAGCCTTTGAATAAGCGCATTCTGGGCAAGTACCGACGTACTTCTTGACAAAATTACGCATCTTTGCGAATCAATATGTCGCTTTGATTCGTTCTAAAGTTTTGTCAAGAGCAAAGTGGCCTATGTCGTCGTGATTTTGTTTTACGATCTGCCATCTTACCCCCTTCGGTACAACCCACCTATCGCCGTCACTAGTTATTCTGTAAAGCCTATTATTCTTTACCTTATAATTTGATTTGATGTCAACCACGTCATCAAACTGAGGATCTTTTAAAATACCAACTATCCTTTAAATTTCACTATCTGCGCCTTGGACTGTCACTAACCAATCACCCTCACTAACGACCATGACTTCATGGACCTGCTGTATAGAGTTCCGACTAGGGCATCCAATCCCGCAGCATTTTTGTGATCTCGGTATTTGCGGGATTGATATTTCTCAATCCCGCGGGATCTCGGTATTGGCGGGATCCCGCAAGTGTGTATGTGGTACATTAAATTGTATATTAGTAAATATAGTGTAAGGATTGAAGGATACAAAAGAAATAAAAATCAACATAGCTTTATTAGTTTTAATTATCAAATCAAGCAAGAAGTACGATTATAATGACATATTATTTTTTTTGGAAATGTTTTCGTAAGATACATAATGTATCTAATGTATCATCTGCCAGGCTGCTGCGAATATGTGAAGCTAAATATCCGGCAGCTGAAAAAGCCCTCTCGGCTTCTACACTAGTGGGCGGAATGCATTTTAAGTGCATTGTATGACAAAGATAAATATTTGCCTAGTGTACTATTGATGACAAAGGTGCATGGAGAGCCTAAGGTCGACTTTTGACTGTGAGGTTTTGCATTACGTATCATGACTTTCATGAGACGACTAGATGGCGCTGTTCAATCATGAAAATAACACTGCAAAGCTTATAAACCTTATTATGCAGAGGCAGATAATAAGGTTTTTAATACCTAAAATAATTACTAAGTAATAATAATATATTTATATTCAAATAAACAAAAATTACTATATTTTCTTATTTCCGAGTACTTAATACAGCGCCATCTAAACCAAACTAAATAAGCCAATTGGTACTATATCGGTTAATTCGACTACAGATGGCGTCGATCACAAATAATAAAAATCCCTACATTCACAAAGTAGCTCTTATTTTCACATTCCAGAATAAATAGTCAGTAGCTCAGGTGGATAAGCATGGCAGAATAACATAGATCGTTCAACAGGGCACCGGTTCGCAACCCAGCTCTCTGTCGACTCTTTTTAAATTTAATTATTCTAATATATAATTTATATTCTATTTTTTGTTATAAATAATATAAAAAATATGAGGTATAAGATGTATAAATGAATATAGGGATAATATACAAGTATACATATACTACTATATATAACATTATATAAATATATATTATACAGGGTGTAACGGAAAGGTGTGGTCATATTTTAGGAACCGGTCCTGCCCATGGCTATGAACAACTTTCTCTAAGAAAAAATAGAATATTCCCAAAAAAAAAATTGGCCTTTCCGTACAAAGTTATCATCAGCTGATCAATATTTGTATGGGAGGTAAAATTTTTTTTTGTGAATTTCCTAAGATTTTCTTGAAGAAAGTTCTTCATATCGATGGGCAGATGGAGTTCCTAAAATATGACCACACCTTTCCGTTACACCCTGTATAAATTACTTTCATAATTGGTGGTAAGTATTAGTATTATTAGTAAAAAACATTTATGTAAGAAGATTTAGATATATTTTTCTTACAGCTTAAGATTTACTAAGTTTAATTCTCGTAAAGGATAAGAAATGAAACTATTTTATTGATAATAGTTTAAGACATTTAATTCTCAAAGAAGAATACAATTTATGTCTTTCTTTCTTATAGAATATATAACCTAACCTAGCAGTTTTACATCCAATTAACAATGATTTAATTCACTTGTTAAGGAGAAATACAAGTAAAATTTATAACTGAATAACTCTATTACAAAATAGAAGACCTTAACAAAGTAAAACTGTATAATAGATATTATAAGTATTCTAAATCAAAACTGTGTTGTGCTATTCTTCTATTATTTAGTTTTATTTACATTATGTTATAATAACTTTCACTATATATGCAACCTTAGTTCTGTAAATATTTTACCTACTCATAAATTATAAAAATTTTACGTTTTGCATAATTATGTTTCCCGGCAACCCTATTTGCCAGAAAAACAATGCTCTTGAGCGTTATGGCAAACGCGGTTGCCAGCTTGGTTTGTTCACTTTAAATGATTTTTTTGCTGTGGTTGCGTTGATTGAGCTTTGAGAAGTAAAAAAAAAATGGCACTGTATTAAATTTCACGTCTTTTTTTCACTGGGCCCGCAAAGATGTATCAAACAACTCTGCGTAATATCTTGTTGGTGTAAAGCCATTTTCGTCATAACCTTGCACCATAAGTTGACGCTGGTCTGAGTCAATATGGCGTCTTCTGCCAGATCTACTGCGGTGTTCCAACGAACCCTCTTCTTGAAACCGCTTTATCCATAAAGTAACAGTCTTTACCTATAAGGGAAATATATTATTTATTATTTTCGTGTATCGATAACCATGGATAATAAAATAAATAACGAACAGTGATTTTAAAACATTACTTACGTTTAAGCCAGTTTCTCTCGAAATTTCAGAATAATTTAGGCCTTGATTATGCAATGCTATTATTTGGGCCCTCGTAGCCATATCAATATTAGAACGCGAACTCATGGTAAAGATAAATATTAAAAAATTGTTAAATGCAATCGTAACTGAACTCACTCAAAGATAGTAAAGAACGTTATGATTGAACAAAAAGATTTAATTTTTATACAGTCAATATTAAACTACCCTCAATTCTTTTGAGATTTATGATATAGGTTAAAGTCGCTAAACAACTTCGATATAATAAAGAGTAGGATAATTTCAACTCATTGCGTAATGACGCAATAGTCCAGTGGCTATGGTATCGGTAAATTTTATGCCACCGAGTTCGAATCCTAGTTATTACGAGCTTTGCTTTATAAGGTTTGTAATGTCGTAGGAGAATTTGTGTTAAAATTAAGTAATATTGTAACTAGCAAAAAACAAGATAATGTTCTTTAACGAGAGATGTATATTTTCCAATCCAACTACTATACTAGCGCCATCTATGTCGTTCAAGACGTATTATTAAGGCGATGAAACCCTGTACAAACGATTTTGGTTTGGAATTCTCCATGCAGTTCTGTCTTCATTAGTACCTCCAGATTCATACAAAGTCATCTCTTTTTTTATGATGGAGTCAATAGAATTGATTTGGCACAATGTGCGCCTAGGAGAAGCAACTGAAGCCAAGGTAAGTTCTAATTCCTCTTGCAGAGAGAGAGCTCGGGGTTCGTTGTCTTCATCGATTTGTGCCGATTCATTCGCTCCAAGAACAGAGAGCGGTAGGTCGTCTTCTTGATCTTCAATATCATTTCTTGATTTCTCGTCAAGTGATACGCTGTAATTCAATCTCTGGATTAACTCCTTTATAATCTTTCTAAGCACACTTTTTGGCGGCAAGCTAAAGGTTTCATCTTCTTCCGAGGCTGAATCTTGCTGGAGTTGGCGGTAACCACCAGGATTTTGGAGATATATCATCAGCGCAGTCAAATTGGTTCTTCTCTGTGAAATACGTCGTCGCAAGGAAACACCTAACTCGGCAGCTAACGACGAAGTCGATTTGAGATCATCTAGTTTATTTATCATAAATTTCAATGTTGTTTCTGCTGTTAAAAGACTAGCGTCTTGACGACAGAGAACCTCAACAGCAATCTTGACAGGTTTGAGTGTTTGTTCCAGTTTTAACAATGTGGTTAGCTCTTCCTCTGAAAAACAGTATTCTGTGTTACTACCAAGACCAAAGTCGATGAGAGTTTTAGCGATGCACAGTTTTAATTTATTAAATGTTTCAACCATATTAGCCAGGCTGCTCCATCGGGTTTTGCAGTCTGCTTGTAACTGCAAACTTTTCCCAAACTCTTTCCTGACGTAATCTTGCAGTTTGTCGTTTTTTGTTGGTGAATTCCTAAACATGTGCACCACTTTGCGTACTTTTTTAATAATATTATTGAAGTTCGGGGCTAGATCAGCTTCAATATTTGGGCAAATTGTAACATTAAAAAAGTCGTTATCATTTTGTGAACCCATTTCATCTGCAGAGCCTGGCTCTGGCGCCTCTGGCGTGCTTTGGCTGGGGTACTCTGAAACTTCGTCTGTCAATGTTGAAATTGGCGGTTCTGCTTCGCCATCTGAAGCGATAGTTGTTTTTTTATAAATAACATCTAGAATTCCTAACTGCAAAGCATGGGCATAGCAGAGTTGATGATTTGAGGAAATTAATTTACCAGCTTTAATCATTACTGCCGCACCATCTGTTGTAATTGCAACAATATCTGTATCTAGGTTGATGTCAAATTCCAAGATCTTCTTCCTCAAAATTTCTACACAAACTTCAGCTGGCATATTACCAAATATTCTAACCAGACCTAAATTCCAAAACGTTGGACTGGAATTCACAAAAGCATGTATATTTATGTTCATAAAACGTCTGTTACTCGACGATGTCCATTCATCAAATGTCTTGTCTTATTTTCATTCTAAGGGTCATTCCGTACTTCATCACCATCAATCGGATTGACGTTTCAGATTTAGGTAAAGTGTACCCGTCACCTTTAAAAAGATCTCTTAAGTCAGATGACGTAGCAAATACACGAAAAGGTATTCCGTCTTTAGAGGCCATACGAGCCACTTTTTCTTCCATAGAAATTCTATTTTGGACAGGAAAATGGTCTGAGATCTTGACTTTTTTATTCGGAGGAGATTGAAGAGACGAACCTGCGTCAAAAGTAGGCCCCGGCTTCGCCCCCGACTCCGAAGACTCCGAACCCGAACTTGCTGCTTTGCCACTCAAATCTTGTATTCCGTGCTTTGATTTTAAATGGACGTGTAATCCCTTTGTAAATCTAGCAGTAGTTTTCAATACCGAATTGCACATTTTACATTTGGCAGTCAAGTCATCATCTGATTTTACAAAGTATGTCCAAACTTTACTCGTATACGTTTTATGCACTGCACTTGTCATTTTCGATTCGATAGTTCGTAAATAATGTTAGTAATGTTCGTTAGTAATGTTAGTAAACGCAAAAAACAATTAACTATGTTAGAAAACGAATTTTGTTTAACGAACGAATAATTACTTGTCACTTCAAGTAAACAAATAAAACAAACATGGAAGCCGGCCGCCCCCGGCCGCCGCGGGCGCGGGGGGCGCGACACGGCCGCGGCGATTCACTCTTTTCGCTCGCTCGCTTGTCAGTAGTCGCGCGGCAGCGCGCGTAGGAGGGTGTTTCTTTGCTGCAGATCAGTCCCGCAAATCCCGCGGGATCCCGCGCATGTAATCCCGCATTGTGCGGGACTGAAAAATGATGCGGGATCTCGGAATAACGAGATCTCGGAATACCGGGATTGGATGCCCTATACACAAGTCTTGCCTTGGATTTGCTGTGGATAAATTCATCTCTTTCACTATATTGAAAAAATATGCCCAACTGCATTTCTTGTTATTGGTCTCGTCGCAATGTGAAATATAAGCTTTGAACAAATCACGGAAAGTTACTCCACAAGGCAGATATCGTCTGTTCGGTGCATGTTTAAGATTGTAATGTGATACTGTAGGTTTCACATTTTCTATAAATTCTTTTACCCCTTGCTTATACCCCTCTGGGAAAGTGTTCCAAGGCTTTTTAATCCCTCGTTGTTCTGGCGCTGCCTCTTGAGTGTATACATCTGTTACTCCCATTTTATAATTAGCTTTTAGTACTGTCATAACCGTTTGTGCATTGAAGAACCCCAAAGTATTTAAAATAAAAGTTTTGCATACTTTATGATTGCGTAAAGTCCACGTCAAAGTATTGTGTCGCTTTGAATTTTCCGTTGTTATATATTTCTTGCGATGTCTAATGACATTTCTGGTAATGAAATTTCTTTGATTTTGTTTAGTCAAATTCCTAAAATTTGACCAAATTTGATGTCTATCTTCCTCTGAAAACTTATCCCGACATTTTTTTTCTACAAGTCTGTCCACATATTGGTTTTATTGTATACTTTTCTTTTTCTGCTTCCAACCGTTTTTTAGCATTTCTTTCTCTTCTTTTCTTGTTACAATTTACAGATTTATTCATATCTGAGGCATTAGATGTATCTCTCAACGACTGATCCTGCTCTTCATTTGTCAACTGTTTGGTATTTTCTTCTGTTTCTAAATTTTCTTGACTTTTTGACAAGCTGTTGGTCTTTTTCCGTTTTTCTTTAGGCTCTTTAGTGTTTTCAGATTGAAGACTTTCTCGACTTTTCGACAAACTGTCATTCTTCTTTCGTTTCCCTTTAAATTTGTTGTTTTTTTCAGTTTCCAGACTTTGTGACATGCTGTTACTCTTCTTCCGTTTCTCGTTAGGCTTATTAGTGTTTTCAGATTCCAGACTATCTCGACTTTTGGACAAACTATCATTCTTTTTTTGTTTCCCTTGAGATTTATTGTTTTTTTCAGTTTCCAGACTTTCCAGACTTTTTGACATGCTGTTACTCTTCTTCCCTTTCTTGTTAGGCTTATAAGTATTTTCTGATTCTAGACTTTTTGAAAAACTGTCACTCATCTTTTTTTTTCCTTTTGATTTGTTACAATTCTCAATATTCAGACTTTCTAGACTTTTTGACATGCTGTTACTCTTATTTCGTTTCTTTTCAGGGCTACCATTCTTTTCAATTTCTAAACTCTCTTGACTTGTCGAAAAACTATCTCTCTTCTTTTGTTTTCTCACACACTTCTTAGCTTTCTCAGTTTCCGAACAGTCTTGACTTATTGACACACTGCTATCACTGTTGTCTTTAGGGTTTTGAATATTTTTTTTCTCTTGACTTTTTGACAAACTGTTGCTCTTCCATTGCTCTTCTTTATTAGTTACGTCATTTTTTTAAATTTTATTTTTAGTTTTAACAGAAACAGGGCTTTTATATAACGTGCGGACAACTTGAACTGGCTCGTTACATTTATTTGTCACTTCATCAAATCTATTGTTTTCAGCACATGATTTTCGTTTATGAACAGTCAAGTCCAATAGTATATTCTCATTCACGGAATCCAAATCATTAAGGTCAATATCTTCATACAACGTACCATCTAACTCAATCAGGTCTTCCTTGCGTAGTTCTGGAATGGGCGTGGACGTCAATATGGTTAATGGCACTGGCTGAAGGTCACAAATAGTAATTGGTGAAGAGAAATTCTGACGATTGGAATGTAACACTGTTTCATTCAAAGGTAACGGTTGAAGTGCACTGCAATTAACCATTGAATATGAGTTGTGGTGGTCAAACTGCATATCTGTATCATTTCGTGAATGGATCACTGAGTGGTCTTCTCTGGAACTGTTTTGGAGAATTTGAGAGTAATTTGTTAGAGAACCCTCATTTTCAATCACTTTTTTGTCATTTCTTAAACTTAATAAAGTCTTTCCTCTAATATTATGCATGTTAATAACTTAAAAATCACTCTTTGATACACGGAAGCTAAAACAATTAGCACGACTGCACTTTCCGCCAATTAATACACGTAATGACATAAATTTAGTAAACAAACAAAAACGGGATGCCGCGGGGCGGGAAGGGCTGTGAACTGACACGCGCGCAGCGCTCTGTCTCTCTTTCGCACACTATGACTCCATAGTGTGCGAAAGAGAGACAGAGCGCTGCGCTGTTAACTTTTTTTTTTTTTTTTTTATGTTTGATAGGCTCGCGTTTGACCACTATCTCACCTGATGGTAAGCGATGATGTGGTCGAAGATGGAGCACGCTTGCCTAGAAGTAACCTATTCACTCTTGACTTAAAGACTCCCAGGTTGTATCTTACAGGAAACACAGACTCCGGTAGAGAATTCCACTCTCTAGCTGTACGTGCAATGAATGTACGCGTAGCCACTCGGCTACGCGTATCTATTCTAACTTTAAGTTAACAGATTTAGATTGAGGTGCAGAATTGACTGATAGATAATGCTCAACTGTAATAACTTAAGTTGAATGAGTTAGGTATGACTCAGCCGTTAAAAAGTGAAGTTAAACGAATTTGCCATATAAGTTTCTGGGTCAGGAACAAATATTTTTTTGAAATTGTCTTTAGTGCCATATAGACCATACTATTTAAGACTATTTCGCAGTGGTTAGGCGCAACTCGTCTATTTTAAAATAGCATACTTGTGTGTGACAGGGCAGTACGCGTACGCTTAAATACTTGTTCCATAAACCAGCTCCACGAGTACTTAGGCGTCTCTAGTCTGTTAACGTTTGCTAACGTGTAAACGCCGCGAGTATTGTAGAAGTACGCGTCTATTTAAGTTTTAGGTACGAAAGTTGAATGTTGTTTTTTTTTTTTTCGGGTTGTGGGAAATCATCCAATGACTTCTCCCGCTCTGGATGAAGCGGGAGGGCGTGTCAGACTCTTACTGACTAAAACCCACCCCTGTTCCTTCCCTGCCTGAGTGCCCAGGGTTGCGTTAACTCATATTCCGAATTTATCCGCTACCCCTAGGCAAGCAGGCACCGGCCACGATGGACCTCGTCTGATCTTTTCTGTTTGGGTAGTCATTATTCTGGCAAGATTAGCAATTATTTACTAATTGCAATCATCGGATGTTAGTAAAATTAAGCAGGAATTTGTTAATTATTTCAGAAATGAAAACTTCCCTTCATACTTCAAATCACAGGCATAGGACTGTCAGCTTTTGCTAAATGATTGTGCCAAGTCAAAATGCATACAATTAGACACAAATAAGCTGGCGTATTTAAGTTTTCAATTCACTTTATATACATGCCAATCATTGATTGTATTTACAAATCCTTTAAGAATTATTTACTTAGACTATTTTTTTATTTTTTACGTAGACTTTTTACACTTTTTAATTTTTTTTTGTTATTTTTGTATAATGATAATATATTTACAATTTTTTTATTTAGTTTTTAAATTGTGTTGTAAGAACAACAGCTGTTGGACTTTTCGAACACCAAGACGGGTTCGTCTATTAGTCAAAATGTTACCCGCTACTGAAAATAATCTTTCGCATGGTACACTAGTCTTGTTGCCAGAGCATTGAGTTTCTTGCGCGCAAGTATTGCCAAGTGCGGTACGAATTTTGGTTCTGTTTTCACCACTCCAGAGGCGCCTGAGTTTTGGAAGTATTTTGTCATCTATATACCTCTGAACTTCCACCACTGCTCTTGAATATACGGTGCCGCTTGGCCTGATGCTGTGCATCATTTTATAGTAATGGGTCCAAACAGATTGCTCATTTATAGCATTTGGTGTCTCTTCAACCTCGGTAAATTCATTTTGTTCTGTAATTATAGAGGTGACTAATCCAATTACGTTACTTTTAGTGGATTCTGCTGTCGTATCATTTTCGAAGTATAGTTTATACCTAGGATCGAGGAACATGCACGCGCCGACCAGCGCCTGTGTGCAAAACCTTTGAAGCGCCTCTTTTTTTCACGAATCTTCATGTTTCAACTTATGTTTTTTTTTTTATTTGTTAATTATGACCGAAATAAATGTTCTCCAGTTCTATATACTTACATAATATTTTCCTAAATAGGTAAAACCAGTTCGCTTCGGCTTGCCAATTACTGCGAAAAATAAAACACGAATTTAATTTTTACATACTTTATTTATGATGTTATATCTAATTTTATACTTACTAGCTAACTTTTCTAGTAATACTGATTTAACTATTACGTATGCTATGTTTAAAAAAAAAACAAGAGTCAATATGTAAGAATATAAACATACTTAAATTATATTATTTCCACTCTTCTCGCTTTTCTGTTTGCGAAATCCTTAATAATCTCGTGTTTGTCTAATATGGCCTCTTCTATGGATATTGTTGCTAAATTTGTTAATCTTGCCTGGCTCATTGTTGAGCGTAATAGATTAGGGTACATACATAATATTCTTCTGTTTATAATATAATGTCTAACTATTGTTTTTTTTTATCATGTTGATAGTAAGATTTATTTTAGTTGTGTAAACATTTATTGAGGTGCTGCAACACCAAAATTGACCGTGAGTTCTAATGACGGTAGTTAAACATTAGAACCAGTATAAATAGGCCCTCCTGGGTTGTCAGAGTCCCTTTTCTGCTCTTGTCTGCTGCCCTGTAAGGATCAACGACTGTTAAAGTTAAGTATCTAACATATTGTTTCTGCTATTGTACCCACTACTGTGTTTTAATATTCCTGTTGTATTGTGATTTGAATCGATAACGATTATAATATTTTCGCTATGACCTGCTTTTCAATATTGTGTTAGAACTGTGGTTTTTCTGCCCAATAAATATATTATGCATTATTTCTTGTGTCTGTTTGTTTCTACCCTCCTTAACTTAATCTGCTAGTTAGTTTAAATAACTTTATTTAGATGACTATCTTGCTTAGAGATCATTTGAATAGACTGTTAGTTTGATAAATCATTTACTCTTAAAGTATTATCTTGTAGCTAATAGTTAAAATCTAACAAGCGCAGGTAATTATTTACAAGTTTTAATTTAGAAAAGAACCTTTCCGCGCTTGCTACGGTAACTGGCATAGTTAGCAAAATTCGTAATGCTATGGTCCACCATAGCATTACGAATTTTGCTAAAAAAAAAAAAAAAAAAAAAAAAAAATTAGACAGCTGTTTGCGCTAACTCCAGTTAGCGCAAACAGCTGTCTAATTTTTTAAATATATAAATTCGAGAATTTTCACCACATCATTATTTAACTTTTTTAAAAGAGACTGACACGACACAATTTCTTCACACAAATCATCGGCGTTAATATCCAATTAATCATTTGCAGAAAGTTTTTTCTGCAAACGATGACAGCTACTTCTTAATCGACTATCTTGTTTATCACTTAGTTTGAATAAAAAATTAAACACGTCATTTTAATTATTCAATAAATTAAATCTTTCGTCTACGGAGGATAAAGCTTGATCCAACATATAAAAATACATTAATTTTATAAGCGGTCTTCGGATCATTTATAGGCAATTTTCACACTGCCCCGCATCATGCTGCATATTGCGTGTCGACGCACCTACGCGCGTTCCTGCGGGAGTGCAGATCTGCATCATCGTGCGGGGTTTTTGCGCACTCACGCGCGTAGGTGCGTTTTGTAGATTCACGCACGGCGGCTCTCATTTATTCGCCGTTCTCTGTGGTGGTCGTGCAGTACTGAGCATCACGATAGTTTTGATAAAAATGGTTAATAGTGTGGAACTCATTCAGGACGCTGCCGTTATACTAACTGTTTGGTTTTTGTACGGTCAAATTAAAAGAAATCGTGCCTATAGAAGATACTGGGTACAACCTTATTTACAAACAAGATCTTTAAATGGGTCATTTGTTCAAAATTATTGGGACCTTAGAAAATATGAAGAGAAATTCTTCAACTACACGCGTATGTCAACAACATCTTTTGATTATTTGCTCAGCAAAATTCGAACAGGTATTAGTGGAAGAGATACAAATTTTCGTCTTTGTATTACGCCAGAAGAGAAGCTTTGGGTAACATTGAGGTAAGTAAATAATTTCAATTTTCTAAATACATATTAAGTTAACTATATCGATATTATTATAGTTAAACCCAGGCTATTATATACGAATAAAACTAGTGATTTTGATTTATTGTGCGTTTATTTATCAAAATTTGTACTGCAGTCACTGTTATGGAATATTAATTAGTACTTATCTAATACACATCAGTCTACTATTATAATCACAGCTTTAATTTCTAAAATCACAAATAACTACTTACTTGCTAATCACAATTAGATAGTACCACTAAATAGATATTCTACTAATTTTTAATGACTACTAATCACAGCTTTAATTTCTAAAATCACAAATAACTACCTTCTTGCTAATCACAATTATGAACCCACGAGATAGCCATTTGACTTATTTTTAATGTATCTACTCTACTAATTACAGCTTTCATTCATGAAATCACGAATACAGTTCACAAAAAAAGTTCTTAGCCTTTAAGTAAGCCAGTAATCGCAGTTACTATAATAATTAAGATCCCAGTAATATTTATTTTGTTAACTTTTTGTAGTAATGAAGACATAACTGCATGGAGAATTCCAAACCAAAATCGTTTGCACAGGGTTTCATCGCCTTAATAATACGGCATGAACGACATAGATGGCGCTAGTATAGTAGTTGGATTGGAAAATATACATCTCTCGTTAAAGAACATTATCTTGTTTTTTGCTAGTTACAATATTACTTAATTTTAACACAAATTCTCCTACGACATTACAAACCTTATAAAGCAAAGCTCGTAATAACTAGGATTCGAACTCGGTGGCATAAAATTTACCGATACCATAGCCACTGGACTATTGCGTCATTACGCAATGAGTTGAAATTATCCTACTCTTTATTATATCGAAGTTGTTTAGCGACTTTAACCTATATCATAAATCTCAAAAGAATTGAGGGTAGTTTAATATTGACTGTATAAAAATTAAATCTTTTTGTTCAATCATAACGTTCTTTACTATCTTTGAGTGAGTTCAGTTACGATTGCATTTAACAATTTTTTAATATTTATCTTTACCATGAGTTCGCGTTCTAATATTGATATGGCTACGAGGGCCCAAATAATAGCATTGCATAATCATGGCCTAAATTATTCTGAAATTTCGAGAGAAACTGGCTTAAACGTAAGTAATGTTTTAAAATCACTGTTCGTTATTTATTTTATTATCCATGGTTATCGATACACGAAAATAATAAATAATATATTTCCCTTATAGGTAAAGACTGTTACTTTATGGATAAAGCGGTTTCAAGAAGAGGGTTCCTTGGAACACCGCAGTAGATCTGGCAGAAGACGCCATATTGACTCAGACCAGCGTCAACTTATGGTGCAAGGTTATGAGGAAAATGGCTTTACACCAACAAGATATTACGCAGAGTTTTTTGATACATCTTTGCGGGCCCAGTGAAAAAAAGACGTGAAATTTAATACAGTGCCATTTTTTTTTTACTTCTCAAAGCTCAATCAACGCAACCACAGCAAAAAAATCATTTAAAGTGAACAAACCAAGCTGGCAACCGCGTTTGCCATAACGCTCAAGAGCATTGTTTTTCTGGCAAATAGGGTTGCCGGGAAACATAATTATGCAAAACGTAAAATTTTTATAATTTATGAGTAGGTAAAATATTTACAGAACTAAGGTTGCATATATAGTGAAAGTTATTATAACATAATGTAAATAAAACTAAATAATAGAAGAATAGCACAACACAGTTTTGATTTAGAATACTTATAATATCTATTATACAGTTTTACTTTGTTAAGGTCTTCTATTTTGTAATAGAGTTATTCAGTTATAAATTTTACTTGTATTTCTCCATAACAAGTGAATTAAATCATTGTTAATTGGATGTAAAACTGCTAGGTTAGGTTATACATTCTATAAGAAAGAAAGACATAAATTGTATTCTTCTTTGAGAATTAAATGTCTTAAACTATTATCAATAAAATAGTTTCATTTCTTATCCTTTACGAGAATTAAACTTAGTAAATCTTAAGCTGTAAGAAAAATATATCTAAATCTTCTTACATAAATGTTTTTTACTAATAATACTAATACTTACCACCAATTATGAAAGTAATTTATATAATATATATTTATATAATGTTATATATAGTAGTTTACGTATACTTGTATATTATCTCTATATTCATTTATACATCTTATACCTCATATTTTTTATATTATTTATAACAAAAAATAAAATAAAAACGTTTAAAAATACAAAAAATAGAATATAAATTATATATTATAATAATTAAATTTAAAAAAAGTCGACAGAGAGCTGGGTTGCGAACCGGTGCCCTGTTGAACGATCTATGTTATTCTGCCATGCTTATCCACCTGAGCTACTGACTATTTATTCTGGAACGTGAAAATAAGAGCTACTTTGTGAATGTAGGGATTTTTATTATTTGTGATCGACGCCATCTGTAGTCGAATTAACCGATATAGTACCAATTGGCTTATTTAGTTTGGTTTAGATGGCGCTGTATTAAGTACTCGGAAATAAGAAAATATAGTAATTTTTGTTTATTTGAATATAAATATATTATTATTACTTAGTGTAGAGGATCCGCCATCACCCCGGTGTTGAAAATGGCGCCATCACTCTGACCATAGCAAATTACAGCTAGCATAGTTCGTTTTTGTTATGTCCTAAGTATGTCTTTTCATGTCCTAAGTATACCTTATTATGTCTAAAGTATGCTTTATTATGTCCTAAGTATGTCTTTTCATGTCCTAAGTATACCTTATTATGTCTAAAGTATGCCTTATTATGTCCTAAGTATGTTTTCTTATGTTTTAACTACGTATCATTATGTTTTAAGTATCATAAGAATAAAGGTAAAACATGTTCAATGTTAAGGTTTATGAGGTAACTTTTTTGTATAGCGCAAGTAGTGCATGCTAAGGCGCTAAAATTGACCAATTGTGTTAAAGTCCGTAGTAAGAAATTTCGGCTAGTCAGCGATTGGTTGATCATATTCATGCTTCTCATGATTGGCTACAGACAGTGGAAAGTTTTCGGAGTCCACCATGTTGTTTTATGTACATATTGAAATACATATGTAAAGTTCCTTTGTTTTTATTGTAGTTTATAGATTTGTGAGAATGTGAATTTAGAATCTAATAGTAAAGTATAACGTAGATTCAGTTTGTCCTTCGAATACATATTTTGCATTATGTATAAATGTCAGTTTTGTCGTTAGAAAGACAAGTAAATATGTAAAGTAAATATGCAGGTGTTCATTACATAAGAGATAAGAAAAGTCTTCTCTGATTGGTTGTCGTCAAAATGTCAGAACGCCTGTGATTGGTCGATAGTTAATGTTCAAGTTAATTTGTAAAATTAACAAAATGTATTGGCTGTCCGGGTCGGCATTAGTTTCACTACGTGCCCCATAGAATTTGGGTGATATATATAGGCGCCCCTGGCAGTCAAAATTAGTCTCTCAGCGTTAGTGACTCAAGTGAGCTCGTAGGCCTCTGGCTTCGCTCCTATCGCCTAGTACCACACCTTGTACGGCGGTTTAAAGTGTCTTGTACCACTCCTTGTACAGACATTAGTTACTGTCCACTATTGGGGCAGTAATTCATATTGTGTTTTCAAACTGTAATTCTGTGTAAATCTGTGCTTCATCTGACTTTTTACCATTTACCTTTTATTTTATGTGCCAATATACCATTTTATATTTTCATCTGTGTATCAATTTCATTGACCCACTTGCTCATATCATCACACGTGAGTGTCGCGAGACAACAATACGCCAGTCACACACAAATCCATCAACCCTCGCGCCTATCGTGAAAAGCATCGTGTACAATTTGGTCCTTCGAGCGCGGATCGTGTACAATTTGGTCCTTCGAGCGCGGATCGTGTACAATTTGGTCCTTCGTTCGCCGGATTGTGTGTTGTGACTGGGTATTATGAGTGAGCATAGTGCGGTCACGACAAGAAGCAAGACAAGAAGAATGGCCAGTGCAAGACACCTAGAGTCGGACTCGGGCGTGCCCAGTGAAAGGGCGCCCGCCTCACCATCGATGGCACCAACGACGTCGTCTTTCCCCACGCCGGCAATACCTCTGGTGGGTGGTCGAGTTATAGATCACCGTAATGTGCAAGCACCAGAGGTAACGCCACGAAGAGGCCGTGGAAGGGGAGAGTCGAAAGAGCCCAGTGTCGCCGCCTCATCCAGGAGCGGGCAGAGCCACTCCACGTACCTGAGGAAGAAGGCGGAGTACGAGGCACAACGGGAGTTGGTGCGCCTCAGAGAGGGGCTGGTGAGGAAGAAGCTGGAGGTCGACTTAGCAGAAATTGACGCTGAGAACTCATCGGGTACGGACGAGGAGGGGACTACAACCCGACGTGTCGAACAGTGGATGGACACGACTCCACGAATAGATGAACGTCAAGAGTCATCGGAGTGCCGTGTACCGTCCACACTCGCCGTACCTACACCTAGTGACGCGCATGTGCAAGTGACCGCGTCGGCGCCCGCTTCGTACAGCGGAGCGCCCGCGACCGCGCCCGTTACGTATACCGGTGCGCCCGCGACATATGTTACACGCGCCGCGACGCCAAGTGCCGCGGTGGCGACGAAAGTTAGTTCCTGCGCTACGACAGCGCCCGTGCTACGGTTGGTGCCCAGTGAACAAAGACGACCACCCACAGTGTCAGTGCAGTTTGCGGATCCAGTGTTGGCAGCGCCAACTCGTGAGGTTGCTGGTCCGCAGACATCAGCAGCAAGGGAGGGAGTAAGTTGGGGGCACGAGCCCGAGGACGCGGAGCGCAAGCCGAGGGACAACCGTTTCGACCAGTTGGCCGACGCTATTGCAAGCATAGCTCGGCCACGCCCGGTGCCAAGGCAGGCTTACGAGCTGCCCATGTTTGGTGGCAACCCGGCAGACTGGCTCGCATACAAAAATATGTTTTGGGAGACGACGGCCCAGTACAACTTTAAATCGTACGAGAACCTAGCTCGGCTGCGAACGTCGTTGCAAGGCGACGCAAGGCGGGCAGTGGAAGACCTGCTGCGCACATGTTTAAATCCAGCCGACATAATGAGGGCGCTCGACGAGGAGTTCGGCCATCCGAACCTATTATTGGAATGTGCCATCAGGAAAGTGCGTGCATTACCGAAGATCACCGAAAGTGGACGTGAGTTGCGTACGTTCTCCACCACGGTACGTAATTGTGTGTCGTTATTAAGGAACATCAACGCGAATGGATATCTCAACAACCCACAGCTGGTAAGTGAATTATTGTCTAAACTTACACCTATTCAACGTGCTCAGTACGGGGATTTTGCGATGGGGGTGGCATCGTCACAGGGCATTGATGTCAGAGTGTCACCTAGCCTAGAGTTACTGTCAGAATTTCTGGTGCACCTAGCCAGGGCTACTTCATATTATGTACAATTAGACTTGCCTAGCCCTGGCCCAGCTGTTAATTTAAAATCAAGATCTGCTGTGCCTAATAAAATCAATCAAAATGTCAATAAACAGAAATTGTTCGTGCAAGCTGAAGCGGGCACTGAAAGACAAACAGCTGATGTTAAAAATGAGTATAGATGTTCCTTATGTCAGAAAACGCACACTTTACTGCATTGCGAGAGATTTGCTAAATTAAATAGTGAAGAGAGGTGGAAACACGTCAAAAGTACGCGGGTATGTTTTAAATGTCTAGTTAAAGATCACCCACGTATCCACTGTCGAGGTAAAAGGTGTGAAAAATGCAACGCGGCACACCATGTAATGTTACACCAAGAGAGACACGAATCGGTAACCAACATGCGAGTTAATGTAGGTAGTGCTCTCTTGAAAGTTATACCAGTGACGGTAAAAGTTGGCAACAACATTAAGAAATGTTACGCCCTATTGGACGACGGGGCCACTGTGTCTTTGGTGGACAAGAGTCTAATTGGAAATGTTAAAGGTGTCCAAAAACCAATTAGAATCCAAAGCGCACGTGGCATCGAATTATACGATTCTAGTTCCAAGGAGATAGAATTGTCAGTACGCGGAGCTACGAATAAAACTTTTAAAATTTTATGTCGCACGTTACAGGACCTGGACCTGCCGGCGCAGTCGGTGCCTGCTGGCATCATGGAGGAGCATCGCCACCTCCGTGACTTGGGCTGCAAAGAGATGTTGGGAGCCAAGCCGCTGCTGCTGATCGGGCAGGACAACTGGGAGCTACTCGCCAGTGAGAGGACACGCCGGGGAAAGTCTGGTAAGCCGGTTGCCTCTCTCACAAAGTTAGGGTGGGTGGTTCATGGCCCTCTTAGGAGGGTGTGCTCCGCCAACAGTACATGTTATGTAAATTGTATGTCCAGCTCATTGCCCATGTTGCCTGATAGGGTCGAGCAACAGTTTGACCTGGGGCCAATAGGGTTGGCTCCGGGTAAACAGCGGGATAATGAGCAAGCTGCTACCACCTTCAGGTCGAAGGATGGTATGAAATGTAAAGTCATGCAAGCCGCTGCCATCTTAGGGTTGACACCTAGGGGGTCGACAGATGGCAAGCTATGTAAAGTTATGCGAGCCGCTGCCATCTTAGGGTCGACACTTAGGGGGTCGACAGATGGTGCGTCAGGCGAACGCATGCCGGCCTCTGCCATCTTAGGGTCGACACCGAGTGAGTCGACAGATGGCAAGCCAAGTGTAGTATGTAAAGTAAAGTGCAAGCTGCGCCGTGATGGTGACTGTGCAGCTGCACTATGTAGACAGGTAGATAGGTCACTCGAGGAGGGGTATGCCTCCAAGGTAGGAGGCAAAGTAGGCCATCCAGGATGGTGCCCGTCTCACCATGCTGCCGTACCTATTAATGGTACGTATGTTAAAAATAATTATGTATGTCGACGTTCGGTGGGTGGTGGCATGGCGGCCAGGTCAGTGTGGCGCCTCACTCGTAGGGAGGAGGTAAGGCCGCGTAGGTCGCCAAAGATACTGGCGCGCTGTGCTGCTGCTCCACCCAACAGTATATCCAGCGCAGGGGCAATGAGTTGGATATACAATTGTGTAAATAATAGGTTTGTGTCTCACCATTTGGGTGGTACGTACTCGCTGAGTGGGAGAGGGGACTGGCGCTGGGTTTCTTCGGCGGAGAACCCAGCTGACGTGGCAACCAAGTTGTCATGGCCGATAGGCAGTAATGCGTGGCTATCGGGTCCCGCCTTTCTTTGTTGTCCACAGGAGCGGCGGCAGGCATGTTCCGACTTGGGGTCAGGAGGTGCCGACGCTGAGCGGGTACAGTGTACCCACAGACACAAGCAGCGCTTGCTAGCGAGAGTGCTAGCCCGGTTCGGCAGACGACGCAAGCGGCGTCGGGACGCCACACTCTCCGCAGAAGACCGTTACGCAGTCGAGGTGGCAGCACTTGCAGAGGGCAAGCAGCTGCCGCACAGAGTGAAACCGGAAATAGCAAAATGTCAAGTGTGCCGGCCGGCTCGAGATAAGCCGGCGGCGCCAAATTATGTGAGACCTGCCGGCCGCAAGGCCGCAGGTGACGCGACGCGCTTTCGTGCGTTGCGGGGTCGACTGTTTCGGCCCCATGGAGGTCAGCATGGGAAGGCGCCGGGAGACCAGGTGGGGCGTGTTGTGCACGCGCCTCGCCACACGCGCTGTCAACGTGGAGTTGGCGGCCTCGTTGAGCGCCGACTCAGCCATCCTCGCCCTGCGGCGCCTAGTGGCGCATGTACTCCGACAAGGGTGCTAACTTTGTCGGGGCCAACTCCGAGCTTCGTGCTGCGCTGCGGGACCTGGACCACACCCGGGTCCAAGATGGAGCCGTCGGCCGGGGCATAGCCTGGCACTTCAACCCTCCCGCGGCCCCACATATGGGTGGCTGCTGGGAGCGTCTAGTGCGTTCAGTAGAGAACGCCCTCAAGGCGACGCTGCGAGAGCGCGCGCCACGTGAGGAGGTCCTTTACACCCTCCTCACCGAGGCCGAGCTGATCGTCAACAGCCGACCTCTGTGTCATGTCTCTGACGACGTGAGCCATCCCGTCGTTTTGACACCCAATCATCTCCTGCTGGGCTCAGCCGCGGGAGATGCTCCGTACGTGCGCCCTGATCCGGGCGACATCGACTCGCGACGCATGTGGCGTCGTGACAGCGCGTTGGCTGCCCTCTTCTGGCGTCGGAGGCTGCGTGAGCTTCTTCCGGCTCTGCAGCGGCGACAGAAGTGGACGAGCGACGTGCCCAACGTCAAGGTCGGCGACGTCGTGCTGGTGACCGACGAGAATAGGCCACGTAACCAGTGGGTAAAAGGTAGTCAAAGATGTAAGTCCCGGGATGGACTCTATAGTTAGAGTAGTCGACGTGGAAACGACTTCGGGGGTCTTACGTAGACCTGCGGTCAGGGTGATTGCGTCTCCTACCGACGGTAGCGTGATCGGTGGAAGCCTTTCACGGGGGGTGGTATGTAGAGGATCCGCCATCACCCCGGTGTTGAAAATGGCGCCATCACTCTGACCATAGCAAATTACAGCTAGCATAGTTCGTTTTTGTTATGTCCTAAGTATGTCTTTTCATGTCCTAAGTATACCTTATTATGTCTAAAGTATGCTTTATTATGTCCTAAGTATGTCTTTTCATGTCCTAAGTATACCTTATTATGTCTAAAGTATGCCTTATTATGTCCTAAGTATGTTTTCTTATGTTTTAACTACGTATCATTATGTTTTAAGTATCATAAGAATAAAGGTAAAACATGTTCAATGTTAAGGTTTATGAGGTAACTTTTTTGTATAGCGCAAGTAGTGCATGCTAAGGCGCTAAAATTGACCAATTGTGTTAAAGTCCGTAGTAAGAAATTTCGGCTAGTCAGCGATTGGTTGATCATATTCATGCTTCTCATGATTGGCTACAGACAGTGGAAAGTTTTCGGAGTCCACCATGTTGTTTTATGTACATATTGAAATACATATGTAAAGTTCCTTTGTTTTTATTGTAGTTTATAGATTTGTGAGAATGTGAATTTAGAATCTAATAGTAAAGTATAACGTAGATTCAGTTTGTCCTTCGAATACATATTTTGCATTATGTATAAATGTCAGTTTTGTCGTTAGAAAGACAAGTAAATATGTAAAGTAAATATGCAGGTGTTCATTACATAAGAGATAAGAAAAGTCTTCTCTGATTGGTTGTCGTCAAAATGTCAGAACGCCTGTGATTGGTCGATAGTTAATGTTCAAGTTAATTTGTAAAATTAACAAAATGTATTGGCTGTCCGGGTCGGCATTAGTTTCACTACGTGCCCCATAGAATTTGGGTGATATATATAGGCGCCCCTGGCAGTCAAAATTAGTCTCTCAGCGTTAGTGACTCAAGTGAGCTCGTAGGCCTCTGGCTTCGCTCCTATCGCCTAGTACCACACCTTGTACGGCGGTTTAAAGTGTCTTGTACCACTCCTTGTACAGACATTAGTTACTGTCCACTATTGGGGCAGTAATTCATATTGTGTTTTCAAACTGTAATTCTGTGTAAATCTGTGCTTCATCTGACTTTTTACCATTTACCTTTTATTTTATGTGCCAATATACCATTTTATATTTTCATCTGTGTATCAATTTCATTGACCCACTTGCTCATATCATCACACGTGAGTGTCGCGAGACAACAATACGCCAGTCACACACAAATCCATCAACCCTCGCGCCTATCGTGAAAAGCATCGTGTACACTTAGTAATTTTTATATTTTAGGTATTAAAAACCTTATTATCTGCCTCTGCATAATAAGGTTTATAAGCTTTGCAGTGTTATTTTCATGATTGAACAGCGCCATCTAGTCGTCTCATGAAAGTCATGATACGTAATGCAAAACCTCACAGTCAAAAGTCGACCTTAGGCTCTCCATGCACCTTTATCATCAATAGTACCTTATATCTTAAGTTTTTTTTTTGTAGCGTATTAGGTAGTTTTAATTTTCGAACAATGGTAAAAGTTCAGATTCCTCGGAATTTTGAGTATTTACGGACATTGGAGATATTTGATCTTCCATTGCCAATGTGGAGTTTTCCACAAGTGATTGCTGATTATTGGAAAAGTTTCTTTCAATATATTCTTCAGCTGGTAGATTAAAATTGGATGAGGAGGGCTGATTACTTGGACGCCTATTTTCCGTACATTCTCTGTGAGGTTAGTGTAGTAACCACCATATTGATTTGAATAAGTGCCGTATTCATAATAATCGGCGCCTTGTACTTGTTGGAAATTGCCTTCCTCATTTTGTGCTTCCAAGATACATTTTATTATATTTATCTTTATCCTTGGCTTTAATCTTTGAGGCACCCTTTTAAAATCGTCAACCAATAACAACATAAATTGTCGATCAGAATCTTCTTCATCAGTCTTTCGTTGCAACGTAGATTTTTAAACGTTCACAAGTTCACTACCAATTTTATCTGTTGGGTCACTGTTTTTGGTTTTCTTTGGTTTCGGTGGAATTATGTTACTACCATGTTGCTCTTCAACTGGGTCATTGTTTTCTTGATTTGCCATACTGTTGTGCGTTTTATTCATTGATACTACTGGTAAGAGAAACAAGAGTTGATTATAATACTTGTATTTTTTATGCGTAGCAGCTGATCCGCTTTTGGTAGTAGCTAGTTCCCGCCGTTGTTTAACAAAACCATCACGAAGCGTTCTCCACCTTTTTTGAAGTAATGTTCCTAAAACAAAATAAAAAAAAACTTATATTTCAGATACTTAGCAAGCGGTTGCTCGTTTACTGAGCTTCATTTCAGCCACAGAATGGGATTATCAACCATCAGAAAAATCGTGGAGGAAGTTTCAGCCATTTGGGACTTCATGAGAGCAGAATGTTTTCCTGAGCTCACGACTGAAGCGTGGTTAAGCATAGCTGAAGGTTTCCAACAACGGGCAAATTTTCCTCATGTGATTGGAGCTATTGATGGAAAACATGTCAGAGTTTACAAACCATCCTTAACAGGATCATTGTATTACAATTACAAACATTTTTTTTCAATATTGTTATTAGCCATTTGTGATTCTAATTATAAATTCATTTTCATCGATGTTGGTGCGTATGGTAAATGTAGCGATAGTACTGTTTTTCAGAATTCAATATTTTACAAAAAACTTAGGGAATTTAATCTTAATATACCAAAAGAATCGAATATTCGGGGAGTTCCCAATGATCTGCCATATTTTTTCATAGGCGATGAAGCTTTTAGCATTTCTGAACACATATTAAGGCCATATCCGGGGACCAACTTGAATTTTACTAAAAGAATATTTAACTATCGTTTGAGCCGAGCGCGCAGGTATATAGAATGTGCATTTGGAATTT
Source organism: Polia nebulosa (assembly GCA_951329385.1). Lineage (NCBI taxonomy): Eukaryota > Metazoa > Arthropoda > Insecta > Lepidoptera > Noctuidae > Polia > Polia nebulosa. The sequence continues at coordinate 11,355,870 of OX589600.1, read as the reverse complement.
TAACTCACAAATGGCGAATATTTCAACGACCATTAGATGTTAACGTAAATTTTGCAATAAAAATTATCAAAGCGTGCTGTTTGCTTCACAATTTCGTAAGAGAAAGGCATGGTGTTAATTTCAACGAAATAGTATTCAATGGTGATACAGAGGGTATGTGCGAAATTCCGAGGGCTAGAGTTCTATCAGGTACACGCGGAAGTGACGCAAGGAATAATTTAGCTGATTTTTTTGTTAATATTGACCATTTGCCGTGGCAAAACAAATATGCTTAAACTAGAACTAGCTGCAGCGTTCATAATTGTAATTTACCTATCATTAACTTACCGTTCTTTTTTTTTCTTCAACCGATGCATTATTATCAGTAAACATATTTATTACTTCCTCCCATTGTTTCACCTTCTGCGCTCTGTCACTGTATTCATCAAATTTCATATTCCAGATAGCTGGGTGGTTTTCGATTTCGAATATAAATCGATCGATACCGAGATCCATTTTCAAACACACACGTCACGCCCATTCAAAATCACGCGCGGCACTGCGGGATTCGGTGTGCCATACCTTGCGTCTCGCCCCGCACCTACGCGCGGGGGTGCATGTTTCTCCGCGTGTATAGCTAGCCATACACGCACAGATCTGCCCGCCGGATCTGTCCGACAGGCAGATCCGTGATTCGCCACACACGAGTACGGGCAGCAGTTCAGATCGTAATTCCAGCAAATACGGTCGTCTGTAAAAATGTCTATTTCAAAGCATAAATTAGCAATAATATGTGGTGGTTTTATTTGTCTCGAAGAAAGAAAACGAAGAAGAGTTTGGGTAAAGCACTGGCTAGAAAAACGGCCGCGATATAGCCATATGAATCTACTCAGAGATTTGTCAATCCATGAGCCTGCTGATTTGTTCAATTTTTTAAGAATGGATATATCAGCTTTTGAATACCTACTAAGTAAAGTGAAACGCTTAATTGAGAAAGAAAATACAGTAATGAGATATGCAGTTAGTCCAAGAGAACGTCTCACAATAAGTCGTCTGGCAAGTGGAAACTCGTATGAAGATTTAAAAATTTTTTTTTATTTATTTTTATTTTTTTAAAAAACGTTGCCCCACACTAGGAATTACTCCTGTATCGTGGGTGCGTTCACAAACATGTATACTCACATACACAAGACACCCAGACCCGGAACAACTATCTGCAGGTCATACAAATATTTGTTCCGTGCGGGAATCGAACCCGCGACACGCAGCGTAGCAGCCGAAAGCTCAACCACTGCGCCATCCGTGTCGTCGAAAATTAAGCGCTGTTTCACCTCAGCTTCTTGGAAAAATCATACCAGAGACATGTTGGGCTATTTTCAAAACAATGAAACAAGAATTTCTTAAGGTGAGACTAACATTTATTGAAATTCCAGAAAATTACTTAAATTTAATATAGTTATACAAAGAGTCATCATCTGCATTTTCCTCTTCTGTGTTTGCATCACTAACAATTCGTGGGTGTAATATAATTTTCGACGCTGTAGGATGTTGACGTACGCTTCGAGGTGTATCTTGTTGAACAATTTGTGTTTGCGGTGCTGCTTGAAATGAAGTTCCAGCATATTGAAGCATGCTTGGAGATACTATATTTTGTTGATTATTTGCACTTGCAAGTAAAAAAGAACTTTGATATGCCGATGTAGGACATGATATTTGTGTTGGTGGTGCTGCTTGAAACGAAGTTCCAGCATATTAAAGTATGCTTTGAGATGTATCTTGTTGATTTATCATACTTGCAGGCACAAATGAACAGTTTTCGTTTAATTTACTTAACTTACCATAGTATAATATATCACTAATTAATTTTTGTGCTATGGTACTTTGCATGCTATCCATGCTATTCAAATCTTTAGCGACCGTTTCACCAAATGCTTGAAATCCAGTCCTTGGAGGTACTGATGTTAAAGCAGAAGTGGCAATCTCAAGAAATTTGGCTTTCTTTGCGTTAAAGGATAATGATTTTTTAATCGATTTTTTGGAGATGCTACTACTAGCGGTGCTTAATGTAGAATCTGGTGTCTTAGGTGGCTCGGGCGTATGTGGAGATCCGGCCTGGAAAAAATGACGTGTATAATTTTGTATTTTGTTTCAGTTTCCAAATACACAGGAAGAATGGCTCGGGATTTCGAAAGATTTTGGAGAGCTCTGGCATTTTCCATTCTGTGTTGGAGCTATGGATGGGAAACATATAGCTATCAAGGAACCTCCGAATACTGGTGCATACTTCTATAATTATAAAGAATTTTATAGTATCGTCTTATTTGGTATAGCAAATGCAAACTATGAGTTTAAGTTATGGACACAATGGAAATATTCAGCGGATTCGTCCAGGAGCAAAAGCCATTAAGTATAGTCCCGAATTCGAACGCCACCGGGCTATTGTTTCAAGCCACGTTGAAAATCTATTTTTGCCCATTCGTGCAACCGCAATAAACCAGAATATTTCAGTGGAAACAGTGAGAAGGCATTTACACGTTGCTAGGATAACGAATTATAAACCGGCACAGAAAATTGCATTGACACCTGCTCATCATGCAGAAAGGGTCCGTTTTGCTCAGGAATATTTAAATTTTAATTGGGAAGAAAATGTTGTGGTCTTCACTGATGAAAAATCATTTAAATCGAACAAAGATGGACGTAAAATCTTATGGCGGAGGAAAGGAGAACGTTAGAACGAGAAGTGCTTGCTACCTTGTAGAACCAGCGGTAGAATAACCCTGGGCTACTGGGGCTGGATGTCGTCCATGGGACCTGGTGAATTAGTGGAAGTTGGTGGTAGGTTTAATAGCAGTTTGTATTTGGAGATTCTGCGTGACGTCATGCTGCCGACTGTGCGAATTGCCTATCCAACGTCACATATTTATTTCATGCACGATAACTGCTCCATCCACCGTGCAGGCATTGTGCGGGAATGGTTAGCTGCTCAAGAAGGTGTGACAGTTATTAATTGGCCATCTAAAAGTCCTGATTTCAACCCTATAGAAAATCTACGGGGTCAAATAGTTTTAAATTGGGACACAACGGAAGTGCGAAACAAACACAACTTGGCCGAGGTCGTGACATCGACTTGGGAGCACATGAGAGGCAAAGATTTGTGTTGGAACATGGTGCGCGGTATGCGTAGCCGCTTACAACAAGTTATAGCAGGGGACGGTGCGCCACTCCGCTACTAGTTCATCTAGTAGGTATATTTAAACACACCATGTAAGTAAATGCCCAATGGATTGATTGTTAAACCATTAAAATGTTGCAGATTATGTGGTGATGTTATTGTTATAATTAGATTTTTTCTATTTAAATAACATGTTTATTCACTACATATAGGCAGCTATAAATTTGTAAAGCATTTCACAGATGAATTCATTTTCTCGATAACAAACTTTTAAGCATAAGCATGCCTTTTTTAATGTTTATATGGCATACTAATATAAAAAGTATATTAATTTGGAAATATATGAGCATTTACTTACTTTATCTTACTTAAGTATTTTAATGAAATAATAAACATTTTAAACTTGCAATTTTTTAGTTTTATTCCTATACAAACTGCCCGTTTAAAAAGACAATACCCTACGTCGTCTATTAAAGAAATGTAAAAAAGTGTAATAAAATATCTAAATTTAGGTTAAACTTGGTTTCGAACGTAGACAACGATGAACATCGCACTACCTTAGGGACCACAAGACAAACACAACTCTTAAAAGCCGCATTGAAATTAGATCTTAGTTGTAATGCTAGACGCAATATTCTAAAAAATTTGAACCATATAGTATACTGTCATAAAGTTTATTCTTGCACAGCACGAGCAGCCATCTTCTCCTCGTGCAAATTATTTTGTATTTTAAATAATCACTCCATAGTAGCATTTGAATACCAGCTTTATAATGAATACGAATATTTATTTTTCAACTACCCACTTATTACAAGTTATGTGAAAATATTACCATTTTAAAAAGTTTATGTATAGTCTGTAGTTCTTTACAATAATACAAAAATAGTATAAATTCTGTATTGAAAGCAAAACAATATCTTTGTCGCAGGATTTGATCTCGAAACTTGTTTTTCTCAGTCTTATACACAGACCACGAGACCAAATTACTTGAACTCAATCATTACAATAAGCTATTACACTTATCATATTATAACAAATAGTTATAAAATATAACCTAATGCTAACGTTTTAAAGATCAAATTTGCGTGTCTGTATTATTATTGTATTTGTTCATCAAATCCTCGAGCATTTGTCTGATAAGCTCATATAACTTGAATAAACCTTAATGTTACATGCAGAGGGTCCAAATTCGTTTGTTTTTAGGGTGGGTTAGATAATGTTGACAACAGACTGTACCTACTACTCACTCAGTAAGTATTTCGATGTAGGTATACGAAATGTAGGAATGTGGTTTTAAGGAAATGAGTAAGTAACGTTGTTGTATTGTATTACTTAACTTAACTTTGTTGATAACGAAAATGTATCCAAGAATTATGTCGTTATCAGTAAACTGTAACACATTTTTTTTTGGATCTTCTTTACTTATTTCGATGAAGGTTTATAAAAATAACCTCCCCTCAAAATAAGTTCAACTAAAAGAAGTCAATGGGATATTAATTTTTGTAGACACTTAAAATGCCTAACGTGTCGCGTCTGTTAGATTCATAGGTCTGTGTGAGCATTTGCCGACAAAAGAACGTCGGCGGTTTTTGGCCGATGTTGCGTGCGTACCTACTGGGCCCGCGATGACCTCCGGTGAACTTAGGATATCAGCTGAGCAGGGAGCTTCTTGTATTTTTAATTAAAAATTTCATTGAGGTAGATAGGTATAACGATTTTATCCAGTTTACTGTAAAAAAACGCAGATTTTTTTTTCAAAAATCAGGAAAAAGCCGACGAAAAATTCCAACGCTAGGGGGTCCAGAATCATGTACTGAATCACTGGAACACGTATGTGCGTTCATGTACCTTACACCCTGTATAATAGTACCTTTTCCCTACTCTTCGTTGATACTTTTTCTCTCAAGAAACTATTAATTTTGATTTATTATTCTTTAAAATATGTGGCGCGGCTAGGGAGGATTACTTTCAGCAAATATGACGAAATATTCTTTTTTCTTTATGCCAACGAAAACTGCATAATAAATAGTTTATAAAAAGACCTGAACTTCATCTATAAACTTTTATTTTTATTACCAACAATGATTTTGAAAATGGTGCACTTTTTGGTTTTTGTTTACCTATCTACCTTAGAATAGGTAGTTAATTTGACGAAGTAAGTGAAAATTTTGGTTTAAAATAAACAATAAGTATACAAATATCTAACAAATATATTTTCATAATCAAATATTAACAAGTAGTCAATCAGTATTACAAATAAAGGAGTTTTGAAGTTATTTTTCAACTTTAAAATGCAAGGCCTAAATTAAAAATAAACATTTTGATAAAAATAAGTTATAATTTACAATTTTTCGTATAAAGTACAATGAACATTCATTTGCTTGTTTTTAGTCCTTGTAACTTTAGTACTTAAATCATCATACGTTTCCCAATTATCATTCAGCCGCTTGCAGTGAGCGACGTAATGGCGAATATTTGGTAAATACTCAATCACTGACAACAGTGTAAATAATTTTTCTTGTAATGTCATAGTGTTGACACTATGACATTACAAGAAAAATTATACGGTGTAAATCAATTTCAAGTATTAATAAATCATTCAATGTGTAGTTAATAATTTGTTTATCGGTACATTTTACACCGTCGTCATTACTTTTAATACATAGCACACCTGAATCAATCTCTAACATTGTTTGAGCCGATTTTTCAAGGGCTGATATGCCTTTATCAGATAAAATTAGTTCATTCAGTGGCATGTACGAACATACTCGTTGAGATGTGGACTTGTTCTGACTGCATTGTATATTTGTGTATCGTTTTTCCGATATAACTATAGGAATATCTTTTAATAAAATTTTGTCTAAAACAAAAGTAATATTCGACATACAATTTATGATCGTCAAGACATTTGTGATTGTTTAGTCAAAATAATATTTGTTTATAATATTGGCTCGTATGCTGTATAAATTTATGGGCTCTTTATTAGCAAGAGACTTAATAAGCGTCATAAAACCGGATGTTTTTGTTTCTATTACTTTGCGGATGTTCATTCTATCTATATAAGCAACTGCCAAAGATTGCAACAGACAATCGAAGGCGCAAGTATTTTCTACAACTACGCCTTTAATACCAGTTGAACTACTACTTGCATTTACCAAAAAATCGACCGACTTATTTTTGGACCGCATTTCTGGCTTTTGTTTTTTCTGTTTTCCTATAGTCAGGTCTCGCCAGTTCTCTAGAAGGATGGGTTCATCAGACATGACAGATTCTTGCGAAAAGTCACTTTACTCAACATCGTCACTGAATTTGTTCTTTAAATCCCCAGATATATATCCATGGTGCTTCATTAGGAATTCGTCCACCCGTAGTCTGTCGTTGGGCCTTTTCAAAAGTGTTTTAATATTTTTGAAATTACTTTCCACGCCTGAACTGGTTGATGTCACATTTCGTCGCGGTACATGCAATAAGTCGAATGTGAATTAGGTACCACTTTACAGGAGAGACTAAAAACTGGTTATTTTATGTTGTGTTAGATAAATAAGATTTGTGATGATGCATTTTATGTTAAAATTGGGTATGAAATCATAACTTATAACAATAGTGGTTTACAGGTACTTTACAGTTTTTGTGAAAAGTTGACATAGGACATATTGCGTCTATATCAAAAACCATTTTGATGACAAAGGTAAAATTGATATCAAAACAGGGACAAAAAAGAACATGTTAATATTAAAGTTTTTATTTATTATGTAAAAATAAATTTATTTGTGAAGTAAAGTTTCATAAAATTGACGATAATCTTGTGGAATCAATTGTTTTAGTTCTTGCAAGTGCGTATATTTCGAAGTTTCAATTGGAATTGGTCCTGTGTACAGTTTGGGATGCTCTGGCAGTGATTCCAGACGGTTTGGTCGTACAGGTAAATCAGCCCATTCGTCTTGAAAGCACAGTTTGTAACGAATAATGCCATTAGGGGTATATTGAAAAGCAACCACATCGTTAACACAGGGATCGCCAACTTTGTTGCCAGGGCGAATACTTTTGTAGTATACTGGCTGAAATGTATAAAAATCATCACAACTACAGTAAATTGTTTCATAAGGACGCGGACGTTGTCTTGCAGCTTGAATTATTGGAATGTAGTCTGCTGGTGTATAGACTTCTCTTCGATTGCGCAATTTCTGCTCAATAGTAGAATGAATGGAGTCCACTTCCATGAAGGTGTGTCCAACTTCCAAATATTTTTGTTCTATTATTACGTTTGTTTTAATGCTCAATTCTAGCAATGCATTAGAAAGTTTAATATTTCGGTTCTGATATCCACATCCGTCACTCCAAATTGTAATTTTTTCGGGGTGTCTTTTTTCTATTGCCTTTTGTAAAAAGTCTGTATAAATTGATGCAAATACATCACTTTCAATCCCTGCCACAGCTTCGTGCCAAACATAGCATACAGCATCTTTAGTACTTAAGTTAAGAAAGGTCTCATTGTGGACTTTCAATTTAGTCTTGTAGTAATTCGCACTGGCATTTAGTCTCGGAGCCAATAGCACAGCCTGTAGATCTACAGTATAGGTTTCCGTATTAGGACAATTAATGGATTGTTCTTTGTCTCTTGTTTTCTCTTCTCTTGCTGATTGTTTCTTTTGCTCATGTTTCCGAAATATTTCTTCATCGCATGTTCCTGTCTTATACTGTGTACATGTATTACATTGATCCTTTTTCGGAATATAAAGATCTAAGTTCATAGCTTTCAAAGTATTGTAGAAGGTATTCCAAGATGAAGCAATTTTGTTTTGTTTTTGGCACTCATCTTTATAAAAGCGGTACATCTCTCTTAAACTAGACCACAAGGGTTCTACGTAGAGTTTACTGGATGACGCTCGACAATAATGGCTTTCTACTTTGGGCAGTGAATTCAGGAATTCCTCTAGATTCGTAACAATGTTTGATCTTCGTTGTGGGGTCTGAGCTTGGTGTTCTTCGTTTTCTTGGCTTGTACTGGGTTGTTCTGACAAAATCTACGTGCGGACAGTCTTCTCACCAATATTTAAAGTGTTGATAAACATATTTCGGCATACACGTTTCTTCACATCATCTCCATTTTCTTTTACAGTCAAGTAGAATGTAAATCCAGTGTTTTTTCTTGAAGTGGCAACATCAGTAGTCTTTCTTCTATACTTTGGACGTGCCTGTAATACACATCCAGTGACGTAAACCTTTTTAGCCTCCCAAGATGTCAGATTCCAAAAGTACGAATGTATTGACTTTCGATCATCCTCACTAATCGTATCGCATTTGAAATCTTGTCTTGGGCCTCCTTTAACTGTTGTCGGCTGTGGATGCCCATTACATCTAGGACCTAGGCATTTAGCTTGTTTAATTTTAGTTTGCTTGTATTTCCCACTTTCCTGTTTTTCAAATCCAAGATAAGACTTCCCCTCTAATCTTAACTTAGCATTTTTCAATCTCTTCCACTCATTCATGTTAACTTGACCCTTACGCTTTCTTGGTTTTGGTTGTTCTTGATCTGGTCTATTTTGGTCCGTATCCGATATCGATAGCGGCTGTTGTGTCGTTTCATCAGCCACCGAGCAATCTTGAGTTGAAATTTCAATCACTGATCCAACACAATCATCCGCTTGTACATCAGTGTCATACTCACTTTCGGGTGGGGCATACAATTCATCCGATCCTGAACTAAAATCAGTATCTAATTGATTTTGCGTGCCTTCATCGTGTCTTTCAATTTCTTCAGGATGGGTCTGTGTTGTGTACTCCATTATACCATGAAACTCATTGGGCGTAATCACCCTAATCTCGGGCGTTAGTTCGGCTTCTGATGGATGTGTAAGCCATTGTTGCTCTCTCATATTATGCTGTTCTACGACGGGTTCTGCTGTCGTTGATTGTACGTGAGCGCCTGCCGCATCATCGACTTTGTTCGTAGACTCCCCCTGACTTAAGCTGGGTTGACTAACTGAGCTAGCTTGCTCTTCGCTGAATTCACCGGTACTAGTACTAATAGCTAGCTTCACCAAGCGGCTGATTCTAGCTCGTGACATTATAGGTAAGTTCTGTTTTCTGTTACTCCTGCAACAAATAACATAGTCACTTGGCAAATGCAATAGTTCCTATGTCAATTTTACCCTACATACTATGTTTATTGCAAAATCTCCTTTGTCAACAAAAGTATAAACAAGTGTAATTGTTTCATACAAAAAAAAAAGGTTAATTAACGCCTATCTTGAGTAATTTAACCTTTGTAATAAATTGAAAAACATTTATAATCACAATCATTAAAGTATGAACTCGAAAAAACAAAATTGTGAGGTTAGTTTTATGTTAGAAATTTACTTCTTTGCTATGATTATAAATATAACGTAATATTACTGTCTGTTAGATCAAATTATATAAAAAAAAAGAGTTGATTACTTACAGAACAAATCAATAACGTTTAATTTCGTAAACTGACCTTTTAAATCACAAAACACGTCTCGCATCACGGGAATACAATGACATACGTCAATTTGCAGGAATCAAAACAAAGACGTTTGTCATTGGTCATATTGCAACTAGTTCAAATGCTCGCTTCTGATTGGTCGGTAGACATAGGAGTCTTTGCAAACGTTGCGGAAGCATGTTTTGGATACTTGCATGCCAAAAAGGAAAAATTGCATTTTTTTCACATTCGGCCTATTGCATGTACCGCGACGATTTTCTGTATAAACAAAATATGACAACATCACATTTGACCAAATTGGCAATCTAGACATTAGCCTCTTGAAGGTATTAATAAAATCAGGTAATTAATATAAATTTTCAAATATCGACGCCCCCCGCGAATAATCTGGTAATCGTAAAAGTGTAAATGTTCAGGAAAAATATAAAAAAACCATTTTTCCTTAATAACTCCATTAAACAACAAGTATCAAAGACTTTTTAAATCGCGTATGGAAGCTAATTTTTTCAGCTATCTGGTTATTTCAACAAAATTTAAGTAGTCCCAAGGGCTTCGTTATAATTTAGCTGGATGCATTTTACTATATTAGTGTAGGTCAAGCTCTGGTCAGTAATGTCACTTACGATATTGTTCGTGTAAATTTATATTTTCGACGGCAACAGTAAAATCTTGTTGCGATATTATTCGTGTAAATTTATATTTTCAACGGCACCGGTAAAATCGTGTTGCGCTATTATTCGTGTAATTTGTTTTGTATACTGAACATTTGTAAAAAGCAATTATTAGGTTATTCGATTGTTTAACAGTAACGTAAATTTTATTGTTATGACTATTACTGTTTATTCGAATAGTTTACTTAAGTATTACTTGATGATTATTACAGTATGTTTTATGAAATAAAGGATATTCTAGTAAATGAAACAACTTTGGTTAGTTTGACAAAACACGATAGTTATTATTATCATAAAAACATAGACACTGCACTGAAGACACGACGATTACACATGATTACACATGAATTTATAAAAATTATATTAAGGTCCTATTAAAGTTAAAAATCTTAATCAGAATCCTCATCGTGACCTGATTCAGTATCACAAAAGCTTAAGTTCCTATAAAATGGTTGGTAATGGTGGGGAATTGCTTGGGAGTTACACAGGCTGAGGAGATCATTATACAAAGCTTTTTTTAATAGGGAGGGGCTTGTCGTATGCTGGCTTTAATTCAATACTTTCAATTGATTTGGACACCTGTTTCTGCCAACGCTGTCTGCTTCTGCCTGCATCGTAATCCAATTCAATATAATCCTGATCAAAATCATATTTGAAAAGAAAACAGTTAGGTTTACTGTATGACACACTAACCTCCATCACATCGGACCATCTTACTTTTTCTCCTGTCTTATCTTGAAGCCATCTTTTGGGTTCAACAAATTCTTTTATGTTGAGGATTTCAGATTGTTGCATTTCTTTTAGGATATATTTGTCTCCGGAGACTTTAGCGTTCATGATGATACTATATAGGGGAGCGCGGGGCTAGAAGTTCCAATTTTCAGTTAACCTCAAAATTCGTTAAGAATACTTGATTTTAATATTCCTATGTTGCGATTAAAATTAACCTACATATTTCACTTTGCTATTGAGATAGTTATCTGGGTCATTTACTGTGAGATTAATTTGTTATTAATTTTTTTATGACCAAAGTCGGAAAGTAACAACTTACCCCGACTCGGGGCAAGTTGTTAACTAGCCGGGGTAAGTTGTTACCATATCTTTTAAAGCTATTATTTGTGAAATAAAAAACAATAAATGATTAAACCAAGTCTGTTTATTCAGTAGTAAATAATCAACAATATCCTACGTATTATCAAGTAAACATTTGTATGTTTTAACAAGTAACTATAATTTGTACTTAAACAATTATTGAACATTTAGTCATTAGGAGCTTATCAATTAACTTGCAGCTAATCAGTCTTGATAATTATTTCAGTCTGCCTTGTCTTAGGCTGAAAATATCAATTAAAAAAAAACATAAAAAAATGCCATCATAGGCAAAATAACTTATAATTAATCTTCAGAAGATATATCAGAATCACAGTTCGGGCATACATAGGTAAATAAAGCTTGATTCTGCCTACATCTAGAAGAATGGGCCCAGTTCCTACATTCTTGACACTGAACTCATTCTTCTCCAGAAAGTGAATTAGAGTAACTATCACAGCACACTAGGCAATAATACTCTAAGCTGTCCTGTTCACTCTCAGAATTTTCACTACTTGTTTGTAATACCTGTCGTTTAACAGACTTCCCCTTTCCTTTTCCCTTTCCCTTTCCTTTTCCTTTTCCCTTCCCTTTTCTATTTCCATTTCCTTGCTTTGTTTTAATATTCCCTTTTGTTTTCTTGCTTTGCTCTTCTGCTAAGGCCTGTTTTTCAGGAGTATCCGTTAGAATGGTGGACTTCCTTATACGTCTCTTGTGCGTTCCGATTCTGGGAGGCGCCTTTGGAAAAAGACGTACAATTTCTGGAGAAAATGGGACATACTTTCCGAGTGGTTCTTCTATGACACCAGAAGATGGAGGCAGATTAACAATCCCTGATGGCCCTGGCGCATCAAAGATTTGTTTTTCACCAAAACTGATGTTTACAGTTGCAGATGCATAATCGTCTATTCTGGTATCAGTCTCTGAGACTGGTTCTGGATTATTCGTAATTATGCTATTTGAAATACCTAAAGCTGTAGCTTCGGAGGCGTTATTTAAAGCTAAAGGGCAATCTGTAACAAACGATGGAGAATAGTCGTCCTCTGTAAAAACGTTGGGATCAAAAGGCCAAATACCAGCCTTTCGGAAAGCGCTCATGACGTTTACGGGAGTCACTGCGAGAGGTAGCGCGTATTTAACTATTTCTGGTATCTCGTAGATTGTCATTGTCTTACCCGGATTATTTCTCATCCAATTGTCCTGAGCCTTTGCACAATAGTTTTTGAAAGGTGCATTCACTCCAACATCTAATGGTTGTAGGCGGTGTGTGCAATGAGGCAGAAATGAAAGCATTATAATGGAGTTAGATTTCGCCTTCTCCACCACATTGATGTCGATATGAGATTGGTGATTATCGAGCAATAACAAAATCGGATCTGAAGGTGATGGTTTCGTATGCTTGATAAAATGATCCATATATATCAGAAACTCCGTGGCTGTCATCCATCCTGAACCATTTCCTGCGCCAATAGATTCAGGTGGACCACTTTTTATGAACAAATCCTTGTATTTAAGCCTTGGGAATATAAACATGGGAGGAACTGTATGACCTAATGCATTTACTGCCAGTTCGACAGTAACTAATGTCCCGCGTTCAGCGGATACTATGGCCCCTACTTGCTTAATTCCCTTCTTGGCAACGATTTTCCTCGGCTTTAAGACTGTGGTGACGCCCGTTTCATTTAGATTATATATTCTTGAAGGTGGAAATTTATATTTATCCAACACTGTGCTCAGTTTTGTATGATGAAGAATCTTTGATTTTGCAAACATATTTTATATTAATTTTCATAACCCTTTCGTCAACGTATTTGAAACATTGGTAATTATAAAGTGTTTTCACATAATGTGATGTGTCCAAGCGAACAAGGCAATGATTTGTTTTTATTTTTTCTTTTTTCATTAGGACATCAAAGCAATATGCAATATAATCCTTGGTAGATTCAAAGTCAGTAAAAGCTTTAATGGTTGCTCCAACTAATGCTGCCGAATCATCGCAAACTACTTCATCAGGAGTTTTCTTGGTGCCTATTCATTGTTTAAGCCATTTGTGTATATTTTCTAACGTATGCAAATCAGTTATAGTAGTTAACGTAAAATAACGCCTGCACATTCTGCTAACATTGTAACGCTTATTTTATTAACTTATAATACAAATTGCTTACAAAATATTGGAAGGCGTTTAAATTTATACTAAGTTCCGCAATTTATAACGTCGACCGTTGAGATTCAAAGAGTTAGCACCGTATTTTTTCTTGTCTCCTAAAAATTGGTAAAAATGTGGTAAAAAGTTGTTCAATTTGGTATTGCTGTATATCACTGAAAAGCTTGTGAAACGGACTAAAAAGTGATATATATACTCGTAATACATCTGGACTCCATCGGTACTGTGAGTAGTTTGTGAATTTTTTTTCGAAAAAAATTGCATTGACTTGCGTCCCTGACCTAGGGCAACCCGCAGATCGGCCGCTGCTACGCACACATGCTCAACGCTTACACGTACACTAGGCGCTTGTTTTAACATCTTGAGCTTACGTCACGCGTTTATAGCAGACAACTCAAAATTGTATGCAAATATTGACGTACCAGCTAATTAGCGTGGAAGCCAATCCACTGCTATATCATTAGTCATACACCTCCGTGTTAGCATTCACAATAATCGACTGTTTAATTTTGTTATGTTGCAACACTTATTTTTATGTGGCAAAGATCAATTTTAAAATAAAAGAGCGCGAGCCGGCTAGTTTTTGGCTTTTTCATGCAGAGCTACAGACGACAAAGGAGGACTCGAGTCACATTTCAAAGTTATGATATATCCATAAATTGATTTAAAGAAGTATCTACAGGTGTTTTCTATCGTCCGTATTGCTTTTGCTATCCTTGTAGCTAATGATGAATTCGTCTATGAACAAGTCAGTGTCTGATACCGAGATTAACGTGATGCAGGATAAGACACCACCTAATTATGTATTCCAACGCAACGCAACAAAGAGGAACAGAGAGGATCTTCTATGTGAGCAACTGAACAAGTTTAAAAATGAAATCAAGGAAATGATATCTCTTTTCTCAAGTAAACACGGCAATGAGATTAAACAGATGACCACAACTTTGAAATTCAGCAAAGCAACATAAAAATTTAAACCTCGATTACTTATCTCACACCACAAAATGAGGAACTGCACAAGAAAATCGCTCAGCTTGAGAATCAAAACAAGGAAGATAGGAACTACATTACTCTTCACATCACTCTTCTGCAGGGCAAAATTGAGGAAATCCAGATAGGAAGTCGGAAAACTAATTTTGTAGTCAAGAATGTTCCTAAGCGAACAAATGAAACTAAAGAGGACCTCCTGGACATGATTACCTGTCTTTCTCGCAACACAGAGTGTAACATCGTCAAATCGGACATCAAGGACATATCGTCCCCGTAGTTGGAAAACTAAATAACTCCGATTTTCTAGTTTTGAGATAAACGCGATTTAGTGTTTTTTTTTCAATTAATGTTCATTTGTTAAAAAAATTGAGACAATTTTACCGTCGGTAATTTTATATTTTGTGGACCTGATTATCTTTAACATTATGCTTAACCCGTCAGCGCCCTGCGCTCGCGAAACTCGCACATCTGGCATACCCGCGCGCGCCGCGCTATTTTCCCGCCATTGACATGTTTATGACTTTGTTTACATAAAACGGTTCGCTGACGCTTCTATTGGTGCTAGGCACTTGAAGTTTTTTTTATTGGGTTGTTGAATAAACAGACCTTATCATAAAATGTAAACAATACTTGTGTTACGAGAGTTGAATTCTAATCAAATGCTGTTATCAACGATTTGGCGGGAATAGTATTTGTTCACGTATTAGGTTCATTTCTGATAAAACCACTGTATCAATTTACACGAAATTTTGCATGTTGTACTATGAATATACAAGTAGTTTAATAACAATGTTTTTTTTTGTAGAGTCCGATACAATATTTTCCTATTATTCATTCTCAAACTTCATATCACGAAAACCAAACCAAGTAACGGCTTTTTCAAATTACGTTACTGCGTTTGCGTTGCGTTTTGTGATGCGTTTTTTTTTCTAATACTATGTAATAACTACCTAACAATAAATAAATACCTTCACACTGTGTTCAAACACACAGAAAGTCACATCATTCACCCTCACAATAACAATGTAAACAAAACCGTTTGACCTTGACAAGAAATGTCATAACGTAATCATTTTTCAAAATATTTATCTAAAACGATGTTATAATGACGTAATAACAACATAGTAATGAATATATTAACACAACATATCACATAAACAAACACGAAACTAATTAAAACACACAATATCAACAAATTGTCGTCCGCCGTTGACAAACATAAACATGCAAATAAAAACATTTTTTAAAATTTTTCAAAACAGTATTTCTCTATGGAAATGTTTGTAAAAGTACGATACTATCACGCTCCGAGTGTGTAAAAATTTCCACAGGAATATGACGTTTCGTTATGCAATCATAGAGGTTGAAAGAACGCGTGCCACCCGCGGTCCGAAAGGGCCTTACGGGCAGTGGTCCGTATTCTGGGTTCGCGGTCCGAAAGGGCCTTACGGGCGCTGACGGGTCAGCGCCCTGCGCGCGCGAAACTCGCACATCTGGCATACCCGCGCGCGCCGCGCTATTTTCCCGCCATTGACATGTTTATGACTTTGTTTACATAAAACGGTTCGCTGACGCTTCTATTGGTGCTAGGCACTTGAAGTTTTTTTTATTGGGTTGTTGAATAAACAGACCTTATCATAAAATGTAAACAATACTTGTGTTACGAGAGTTGAATTCTAATCAAATGCTGTTATCAACGATTTGGCGGGAATAGTATTTGTTCACGTATTAGGTTCATTTCTGATAAAACCACTGTATCAATTTACACGAAATTTTGCATGTTGTACTATGAATGTACAAGTAGTTTAATAACAATGTTTTTTTTGTAGAGTCCGATACAATATTTTCCTATTATTCATTCTCAAAGTTCATATCACGAAAACCAAACCAAGTAACGGCTTTTTCAAATTACGTTACTGCGTTTGCGTTGCGTTTTGTGATGCGTTTTTTTTCTAATACTATGTAATAACTACCTAACAATAAATAAATACCTTCACACTGTGTTCAAACACACAGAAAGTCACATCATTCACCCTCACAATAACAATGTAAACAAAACCGTTTGACCTTGACAAGAAATGTCATAACGTAATCATTTTTCAAAATATTTATCTAAAACGATGTTATAATGACGTAATAACAACATAGTAATGAATATATTAACACAACATATCACATAAACAAACACGAAACTAATTAAAACACACAATATCAACAAATTGTCGTCCGCCGTTGACAAACATAAACATGCAAATAAAAACATTTTTTAAAATTTTTCAAAACAGTATTTCTCTATGGAAATGTTTGTAAAAGTACGATACTATCACGCTCCGAGTGTGTAAAAATTTCCACAGGAATATGACGTTTCGTTATGCAATCATAGAGGTTGAAAGAACGCGTGCCACCCGCGGTCCGAAAGGGCCTTACGGGCAGTGGTCCGTATTCTGGGTTCGCGGTCCGAAAGGGCCTTACGGGCGCTGACGGGTACAAACTGGACTCTATCTTCAACAATAACTACATAAAATATATAAAACCAAATTGTTTAATTTTGCCACAACTACTTTTTGTAACGTAACTGCAATTAGTTATTTATTTCGGCTATTTATTTAGTTTTCCTACAACCTAGATCCCATCTGGTAGAGTAAAAGAAGGTGAAATAAATGCAGTTATTGAATTTATCAAACTTGAAATATGTTTAAATGTAAAAGTTGAACGTTTATTACTTTGATACTGTTTAACTGTTATTGGTGCCATTAAAAATAATGAGCTGTATTTTGACATAAAATAGACTTTATTAAAAAATGAACAACAAATCAAAGGTATAGCAATCATTATAAAACTTTAAAACAACTCAATTCAAATAAAAATAATTCTTCATTGGTAATTTAGGAAACACAACTAAAATAAAACTCAAAAAATAATATGACTCATCAGGTACATTGAGTACAAAAATCAACAAACTTCTAATATCAATTACTTAAGACTATTGATCCTACAATTAAGTAAAATAAAACATTTAAAATTCAAAACAATTGAAATGTCTGTACTTAATCAATACTGAAAGGTAAATGTAAGAGACATAAACAAAAGTACAGCAACTTAAAATAAAACTACCTTCATACACATTAAATAAAACACGGCGTATGTATGTAATTTAAAATCACGTAAATTTAACAATGTAAATCCCTAAAAACTCAAATAATTTTGTTTGTGTTGTTAGGTTTCAAAAGATCACCAGAATGTAGAGCAGGGGTCAAAATAAGTTTAATCATCGACTTCAGATGAATCAGTGCAGGGTGGAGTACCCTGGTCTTCGTTTAAACATGGTAAACCTTCGTACCAGCCATGAAGCTCTCTAGGAATTATATTTTTCTTACAAAGCTGTAAAAGATCTTTCTTTTTTTGTTTTGTTATAGGAAGACATTGTTTATATGCCCGGGGAAGATCTTCAGTGTTTATAGTTGGCATTTAAGAGTTTTGAGTTCTTCTAGTCGGTCTCCCTGGTTTACAAAGAGCATTTAATAAATTATATGGCCCATCGTAATCGTATCTGTATTTAATAAAACCAGGTAAATCCTTTTGAAATCTTAGACATTTTATTTTCAACCAACACACCTTCTCCCCATTCTCCGCTATAGTTTTGTTTTTAATTATTTTTAAAGAAAGTGATTTTACATCAATCATGTCTTGATACGACAACTCATATACTTTATACGGATTTACATTTTTATTTTGTCTTTTGGATCTTGCCCGTTGCATAATTCCCTTCCAATCTATTATAGAAAACGTGTCTGTGTACTTTTTTTCTTTTTCTATTGCGCTGTGCATCGAAACTACCTCCATATAACTATGACCACTTTCGAGATACTTTTGTTCTAACACTTTTATTGTCCCATGTGTATGTACTAAGTATAATAAAAATGCTGCTATGTACTGGTTCCGGTTTTGTCCCGAGCATGTGTCTGAATAAAGGGTGACGTGCGTGACAGCCTCGGGTAGATTCTTAATCCATAAATAAATAGCAGATGCTATTTCCACACTGCCTCTTTTGCCGTTTATTTCCGTCCAGATCATACAGTGAGCGTCGTTTTGTGGAGGTTTAAACTCATAAATAGATAAATTATATAAATTAAATTTTCTGGAATAATACATTAGACTATCTGCAGTCGATGGAATCTGCAGTAGACTTTGCAAGTCCATGGTGACACACAAATATGAATCATCTTCTTCCGACCTCTTCTTATCCAGCTCTTTAGATCTATAAGACGCCTCTTTTCGCTCTATATGCTGAGTATATTCATTTAGGATATTTATATTACTTTTATCTTTATTGTAATTATTACACGTGCTACATTGGTCCTTCTTGGGATGATAGAACGCTAAATTGTGTTGTGTGCCAAATACTTTCTTATAAATGTTAAATTTAACTGGCACTTTATTGTTTTTTTTTCATTCTCTGTACATACAAATCATACATTTTTGATATTGACAAGGTAGGCTCTAAGTATTTCCTGTTTGATTTTTTTCCAAACAACTTTCACACTTATTAGAGTCGAGCACGTGAGATTTTTTTACATTAATATTGTTTCTCTTCAACACGTTTTTTACGTAGTCCATGTTTTGATGCACTAACTTCTCATGCCATATTTGTAGATCCGTGCATGCGACTTCTGCTGTATTTACTAAACAGCCAACATACGAGTAATTGCGAGAGTCCAAAATGTACATGTTGCCACTCCGCCGAGCAATGGCCATTAATTTCTTCTGTTTGTTGTAAAATTCACATATATTTTCTTTTGTTATCAAAACGTACCCTCTACTCGTGACACGATTGACAGATAATAAATTCATCTTCAAGTCAGGCACATAGAGAACGTTGTTTATGGTCGTATTAATCCATTCATGACCGTTCCATACTTCAACCACCACTTGCCCACAGCCATGAACACTAATTTGCGTTCCATTTCCGACAGTCACATTTTTGTTCGTAACTATTGCATATGACGAGAATAGTTTTCGATCACAACACATATGCTCGCTTGCGCCAGAGTCTACTAACCACTTGGTTTCTTGAAAATTTTCGCCGATCGCACTTTCCACAACAAACGCATTACTTTCTTTATTTTTTTTTATAGCGGCACTGACTCTTGAAGTGTCCAACTTTATTGCAATAATAACACCTTTGTTCCGTTCGACTGTCTTTGTTGTTATTACGATTACCTTGCTGATTTGAACTTCCACTTGTAATTGATTTGCATTCACTTTGAAAATGTCCAAGTTTGTTACACTTGTAGCACTTTACGGATGTCTTGTTAAATGTTTTCTTAGCAACAAAGGCAGCAGATGATTGCGAATTTTCACCGCCGCCTCTTTCCTTTATCCTTTCCTCTTCTATCATCAACCTGGCGACTAAATTGTCATATGTCTGCTTATCATCAGGCGCGGACTCCCACTCATACACAAAATGTTTGAATTCTTCCGGTAACGACATCAATACCTTGGTTATGATCAATTTTTCAGATATATTTTCACCGAGCTGCTTTAATTGGTTTTGGAACTCTTGTACCTTCGACAAAAATACCGACATTTCGGTACCCTCTTCATATTTAAATTGAAAAAATCTTTGCTGCACAATATGAATACTTGTTTCCGATTTTTGTACGTAAATACTATTCAGCTTTCGCCACATCTCTGCCGAGGTTTCGCTTGAAATTATATGCACCATGACAGCTTCTGAAATTCTCGTAACCAATAACGTTTGAGCTTTTGCATCTTGAGTTTCCCATCGATTACTTTCTGCAACACTCTCCGGTTTAATGTTTGTACCGCTTACAACGCCAAATAATCCTTGACCTCGCAACAATACCGCAGTCTGGAATTTCCATAAGTTCCAATTCTTGGAACCTTCCAGTTTTATTGTTCCTTGCCCGTACGTTATAGGATCCATTATGCTCCTTTATTTCCTGCCTGCAGTGCTTACCTTGTTCAATCCCTGAACAAGTAATTCCTTCCTGACGATGTTTTAACCTCAACACACGCGCCAAATTGCACGTGTCACCGGTATTTTTTCTTCGGTCAGTTTTTACAGTAATCACTTTACTTTTTGCGTATATCTAACTATTCAGTTTACTTTGAGGGCTGGGCCCATAACCTGATGAACTTGTAATTAAAATATACGCAATTACTTAGTAGTTTCTTTATTAATATCAACGGAGCAATCCAAGTGTGACTGGTCATGACACAGTTAGTACAGAGTCCATATATATTAGAGGGAGATAACATGCTTTTACGTCACAACCTTTCTTTTTATTACATTGCATCTACGTTCCGTTCTACAATCAGAGCTTGAAGAAAGAGTTGTTGCTTTATGTGGTGGTGAAAGTTTTTCAACAGGAGATGCACATTTAGGCATACAGGCATTTAGAAATGCAATAGGTACTAGCTTTTTTGCATCAATCCAAGTGGCCAAGAATTGTGCAATCTGTCTGTTAAAAACACACATAGTATAAAGTGTATTTTTATTTGAATTATTTGGCTTATTAATTAATATTATTATTACCTGTTTCAGGAAAATGATACTCCATCTCCACACTCACATGAAGCGCAACAAACACAAGATGCTGATAGTGACAATGTATGATATTTAAATTTAATTCATAATTGTATGTGATTAATTAATGATATCTACGAGTAGCATTTATCTGTTTATATTTACTTACTATAGGTTCATATACCACAACAACAGCAGAGTCGGGCACCTACAGAGGAACCACCAGCTATTGTGATTTATGTAAGTTAATATTATATTACTAACTACTGGATTCATACCCACTATTATAAATCTGCTGATGTGTCTAGATTATATTCTATTAGATCTAAATGTAGTACCTATCTATATATCCAATGTAACGTAGTGGCGTTACAATCTTAATTGAAACATAAACATACGGAATAAATCCAGAGACCAAAAGCCATTGTGATGGCTTTGGTAGGCATAGACAATTTTAGTTGACTGACAATACTGTTGTCTTTGGATTCTATGACATCTGTCAATGACGGCGTAGATATAAAAACCCTTCGAGCACAACGTGGAGGTTTTTCGAATCTTAATCCAGCTGCGGGCGTGAGACTCACACTCACCTTGTTCTGTCGAACACCCTTGAGCCGTGAAGCGATCGCCAAATCCTAGCAGTTGCACGTTTGCATTGGCAAATATTTGCCAATTTAATTACGTGTTCTTCAACCCCCTGTAATTGGGGTCCTAGATCCGGATTACCAGCTCCATATTTCCAGACCCGGATCCTCAAATTTCCGAAGATGGAGGGAGAGGACTTGGAGACTTACGCTCTGAGCCAGCGCCTGCATCGTCCTCCA
Organism: Polia nebulosa; assembly: GCA_951329385.1. Classification (NCBI taxonomy): domain Eukaryota; kingdom Metazoa; phylum Arthropoda; class Insecta; order Lepidoptera; family Noctuidae; genus Polia; species Polia nebulosa. Next base: position 11,333,965 of record OX589600.1, on the reverse strand, counting down.
TCGCGGCCATCCTGCCGCAGTGCCTCGTGGCGCGGCCACTAGGCCACTCATCACGGCGGCCCGCTCCACGCCGGGTGCATATTTACCCGCGTGGCCTCAGCAGGCCGTCTCCGAGCCGGCTAGACCACCTGCCGGCCGACCCATCCTGGCTCCTGTCGACCCTGCGAGCCGGCGCTGCCGCCTGCCGGCCAACACCTCCGGGGGCAAGCGCAACGTGGCTTCCCCGAGACACCAAGGCTGAGCCAGGGCAGTAGCGTGCTATCTCCCAGGGAATACTGAATCATGTGACTGCAGACCTCCCCACACCTTTTCTCTACTTTCAATATATATTTTTAACGTTGACCGAGGTACGTGTTGTCATTTGTTTATCCCACGTAGGCTCCTTACGTCACACCAATTTACTTTTCAGGGTTCCGAACTGATCAAGAACACAGTTGTAACAGACTACCAGATCCTGTAGTTTCAAGAAGAAGACTGTTTGCTTCCTCATCCAGCTCCACTGTTGGAACAAGCCAAAGCATTTTGCGGATATGTGTCTGGGTAGACAGAGTTGAGTTATCACAGTAAGTGTATACTGTGACGACTCAAATCATATCTTGAGAAAACGTGACCAATTATGTTAAACAACTTTAATTACTATTAGGTCCCATCTATGAAATCAGCGTTTGTACGGAGAATTTTAAAGAGGTTGCATTTTTCATACTAACATTTTCTTAATTTATTTAACAACTAGGAACACTAATGTTTTAAAAACTTTTATGCAATAATGTTTGAAAACTATGATAATGGATGCCACTTAGATTAAGCAACAAAAATAAGTTTTGGCTAAGTTAAAACAAATAGTGGTTATTTCTGCTAACAAAAAGAGGAGTCATTTTTAAGGTATTTTTTTTTGTTTTTATAACTATAATTATTAAGGTTTTTTTTACTATTGGCAGTTGTCTGTGACGATCATTATTCAATATAATATCATGCAATTGATGAATATTTTAATTCATAGAAGTGACGAGGTAATCTATTTGTGACAAAAAAGCCAATTTCATAGGTGGGAACCCAATATTACGTGGTTTTGCTCATGCTCGATGATGAACTCAGTTTTTTTTTTGTGAGGTAGGAAATCATCCAATGACGTCTCTCGCTCTAGGGTGGAGCAGGAGGGCGTGTCAGACTCTTACTGACTAAAACCCACCCCTGTTCCTTCCCTGCCATTAATACCCAGGGGCGCGGTAACTCTGTTTCGAATTTATCTACAACCCCTGGGCATGCATCGGCCATGATGGGCCCCGTCAGTGGTGGCTGACACCTCTTTGAGGCGCGCGTAGAACATTACGCGCCGTCGACTCTCGGGCCTGGTGCTGATCGGACGGCGAGCTACCCATTACTCGCCGTGCGCAGGCCCGGGTATGATGAACTCAGTTCATAAATATATATCTGAGTTAATTTGTACTTTTATTTTATACATATTTAATTTAGGAAAAAAATTGAGATTAAAAGAACCTACTTACAATTATGTAAATATTTATCTTTTTAGCTTCACGTCCCGCAACGCTATTGCTTCCCCTTCTCGCCGCCCCAGGACAAATATGACTCGTGCTAGTCGAGGTGCTGGTTCCGTGTGTAAGTACAAAATAAAAATAACCATCAAAACTTAATTTTTCAAACGAATTTAAGATATTTCATTTACGCATCATAGTAATCGGTGTTCTTTTTTCAGCATCACGTCACACGTCTAAGACAGTTGCTGCTCCTCCACCAACTCAACGGCGAACGGAATTCTCCACCACTACTGAGAGATTGCTGAGGGTGGAAGAACAGCAGCTGGAGATACAACGACTAAATGCACAAATTCCTGCAGTCCTTTCTGGAGAAGAGTGCGGAAAGAGAAAGGGCCATGGATGAAAGGAGTGCAGAGAGAGATAGTATTTTATCTGAATCTGTGGCTGCAGTGGGAAAGGCGCTGCAAGCATTGGCAGAGGCTAAGTATAGAGATAGGGTGTTGTAATTTAAGTAAATATCTATATTTATAAAACAAAGTCGGGTTTGTTACAACTCTTATAACTCGAGAACTGCTGGGTCCCGATTTTCATGGTTTTTGATTTGTTGGATTTGTCTCCGCCCCGAATAGCAGAATAACTATTAAAACGTAGTTGTAGTGGTACTGGTAGTTTCTTTATTTCTTTATACTTTACTTTGCATTGCAACGCATATACCACTTTTAAACGGATATTAAAGCAATTTTATTGAATTTATTATTTTGTCCATTGGTTATTAGTTTTGATTTTATACATTTCCCGATGTGCCAAAAATATAAATTTATTGAATCTACAACCATTTCACAAATTGGGAGGGCTCTCCAAGAGAGAAATGGCGAAAGAAAACTTAGAAACGGTGCACAGTACGCAATGTCAGTTTCAACCGCGCGGCCTTTGCCAGGAATTAGTGGTATTTTTTTACTATAGATACCTCTTTTTCTGAATTTGTTGCAAAAAAAACTAAGATGCTATGATCAAAAATAGTTGGCCGCTAGGACCGCCACTTGCTGTACCTACCTAGTCATCGTCTGTGATTAATTACACAAACTAAATAATGCAGATAGGCGAATGATGCATCAAAATATCGGTCTTAATTTGTTGTTAAATTTGTTGCAAAAATAAAAAACGTCAAAACGTGAATAAACAAAAAGTTATGGAATTTTTAGTTTCCAGGAATACAATTGCGTTTATTCAGTCATAACAAAAAGTTATTATATTTATATAATAATTAATTATGACGTGAACGCCATAGCCTACTAAGTTTCGTCGACGTAATTGGCCCAGAGCTAAATCGGCGTTAGATGGCAAATCCCTAGTTTGCCTCCTTTGAACTTCAGCAATTGTTTGGAGCTCTTCTAGTTTCTCTTCTTCTGAAATTGGGAATGTCGGCATTCCTGCGCGATTGCACATGTTGTGCAAAACACAACATGCAATAACTATTTTTGCAACTATGTCTGAATGATAATTGAGCACTCTGTGTACTAACAAGCATCTAAATCGTCCTTTTAGGAGACCAATTGTTCTCTCTACTGAATTGCGAGCAGTTAAGTGACGGTCATTGTAGAAAGCTTCTGGGGCATTATCTATATCCTGAATCACCTGAAAAACATTAATAAGTATCAAATAATTATGTAGCTTTTATAAGTACCTAATTAGGCTTATATTCTGAAGTAGGGGTAGGGGGGTTAACTAACCAAGCAAAACAACTTCTTCACCAGCATTTGTTAATGCCTCTAAGTGGGCTTTTATAACACTATAGTTAAAAATGAAGCTATCATGAGTAGCTCCACCATGTGTCCACATTTAAAAATTTAGATCTGCATCTGTTATCTGAATAAAATATTAAGTAACTATAAAAAATAAATATTAAGTAGACTAATTGAATACCTAATAGTAATAGATTACAACATTGAAATCCATTTTACCAATTGTACATTTCTTGCATGGTAACCTTTGCGGCAGTAGAAGCGCTGTTCATTCTCTACTGGTTTTTTCAATGCCACCAGAGTACCATCGACACATCCCAGAGCTGCTGGAAAGCCAAACTTTTTGTAGAACCTGTAATTTTAAGGTAACTACTAACATTATTAACTATCACAAAAATGTAAAAATCAAAGAAGACTCACTTTAATTACAATGTATGTACCTACTAACCTTTCTTTTAACATTTTTCTTTCTTGTAAGTATATTTTTAGGGAACCTTGTATATTTCTTTACTATTGCCGGATTATTAAGAGCTTCCACTACTTCATTTATGCAGCGAGATGCTGATGGTTGCGATAAAAATGTCCTTATATTTTCTTTTATTATTTTCTGATAACTACCATTAGCCAAGAATGACAAGGTGCATAATATCTGTGAAACAATAAAAAAAAAAATCTAGATCTAGTCAAAACAAAATAGGGACCAATATGGTTACTACATGCTTATACCTACCCACCTTTATTATAATTATATTAAAATATGGTCCCTAAACTAACATGAAAACAGCTAGCAGGGAAACAATGTAAAGGGAATACTCCATAATATGAAGTGTTTTCATGAGTCTAAGAGATAAATTATGTTGGTGTGCTTGCTTACAAATCTATCAGCTATAAACTGTGTAAAAACTCACAAAAGTATAACTATATAATTACTAAAATGAAGCACTTATTTTTACACGAGTTGAAAGTCCTTTGCCTCGACGTTTTGTGGGCTTTATCAGAGGCAGTAAGTAACTCATACTCTAGTTGATCAATTAGTTTCTTTGGCAATCTGTATACGCTCACATAGTCGTCATCTCGGGTTAATAAAGATAAACTTCGAATTTGGTTACATAGTCGTCGCTTTTCTAGTTTATCCAAAGCATGAGCCTCTTCTAATATAGATTTAAACAAAAACATTCTTGCCATCGTACTCACTTTACACAATTACTTATATATTTATTGCACCACCTAATTATTAACACTGTGACATAAAAATATTATTTTAACCCTTAAACAAACGCGGCGCTGTGTAAGACTTATCAAAGATGTTAAAATGGATTTAGCTTACATTTAGAAATAGTTTTAATGTATGATAAATTAAATATAAAAAAAAACATAGTATATATGTTTTTTTCTGGTGGGAATATATTTCCCTATGTTTGGTTAGGATATGTTTTGTTTCAATGGTGGGAAATTATTTCCCTATATCCTTTACTGCAATGCCTAGTTGTGCTGCATGACTAGTTGTTGCCTTTGACTTTACTTGGTTTTTGAATAATTAAGAAAAAAACAAAATCATAGAAATTAGGATATTTATTATTGCACAAAAAGTAATAATCACATAATGGAAACAAAACAGGAGAATTATACATTGGTTACATGGCGAGTTTCAATAAGATGAAATTTTTTAAAGCACTCTTGAGCACATAATGCAATGTCGCATTTGCAGCATTTAATATTCGTTCTCTTTTCTTTAGCTTTTGTGCTACAAAAGCGACATCTTTTATAAGAATTATCTTTTGTTGGTAAGTGTTTACCTACGTTCCTAAGGCGGATTTCGTCCGGTACGCCAAAATTACCTCCTTTTTTGTTTTTAAACTGAACCGATGTGCGTGTTTTGGTCGTATAACCATCTATCAAGGCACGGGCCAACTTCAGCCGAAAATCCCTATGCAAGTGAACCGTAGCTGGATGTATTGTTGTATATGTAATGTAAACATTGATCACACTCGCATCTAACATAAATAAGAACAATCTCATCCAAAATTTTCTGGGCTTTCTGTTTATAGGGTAAGATGATCTGAAATGATCGAAATGATCGACTCCAACCATAGTAAGCGTATACGATGCTATAGCTGTGGGGATTAACGTATCTTTTCTAGTCCCATCTTTTTGGGTACGTTTCACAAACATAGTATCTCTCGGATCATGAGCAGTAGTCAAGACAGTAACTACACGTGAGTCGACCCATTTTATTGCAGATATTGGTCCTGCGGTCAGTGCTGCAAATTCATTTTTATTATGTTTGTGAGCGCGGTCATTCTTCGTAATAGCATCAGGCAGGTCGACTCTATTGAGTCTCACTGTTCCCACTGCATAAATGCCATTAGTAAACAAATCATCCATTAAATTGCATCCGGTAAAAAAAATTATCAAATGCAATTAACGTATTTGGTGGTACATTTTGGCATAGTCTCCATACCACATTATAACCAAGACCTTCATTTTCAGTAGAATCTCCTTTACCAGCATACACCTCAAATTGATACAGATACCCTGTTACTGCATTACAACGGGCCCAGATTTTAAAACCTCTTTTCACCGGTTTCTGCGGCATGTATTGTTTAAGACAACTTCGTCCCTTAAATTTCACCATGCACTCATCAATAGACTGTCTACTGGAATTTAGATGGAATATAAATAAAATAGAAGCGTAATTAACTTGAAAAGAGTTTATTTGTATTACACACAATCGTTCGGTTACAAGCAAAGATCCGCCATGACAGATTTTTACTAGAGAGAGAGAGAGAGATATACAATATACTATCTATCCTACTCATATTACATTGTAATGTCTTTACTTTATTTTAACACCCCCCGTCAATGTAATAACATTAATTAACAAAATTTTGTGACAATTGAAAAGGTATATGTTTTAATCATCCCTTTTTACATTTATCCTACACATCAAAAGGAAATAAGAAAGCCATTGAACCAAGAATAATCTACATATTCATACCACATAGCTTCACAAACTTTAAAAGTGTATTACCATTGAGGGACTTCGTTAACATATCAGCAATTTGATCTCTTGTTGTCACATATTGTATACATATCTTTTTATTTTCAATCAGTTCCCTTATATAATGATATTTGATATCAATGTGCTTTAATCGTTTAACACTATTTGTGTTGGCAATCGTTATGGCAGCTTGATTATCGCAATGCATGATAGCAGGACATACATTACTTACATTGAAATCACATAACACATTAGCAATCCAGCATGCCTCACTTCCAGCCATGCTCATTGCCACGTATTCAGATTCTGCTGATGATAGACTCACAGTACTTTGCTTCTTAGAGCACCAAGATATTAGGCAATTTGAATACATGAAGCAGTAACCAGTAGTGGACTTCCTGTCTCGAAGGTCTCAACTTCACTTTTCTGTGGAAAATATACTCTATAACCTTTTGTTGTTTCTCCATACCCAACCATAATGCCCTTTTCACCTTTGGCATCCCACTTATGTCTTTTTTCTTTGGGTATGTGGACATAAACAGTAGTACCAAATATTTTGAGGTTATTTATATCATAACTTTTGCTTGACCACAGTTCATATGGAGATTTCCCTTCTATTGAGCTTTTACCAGTTCTATTAATCACATAGGCAGCTGTATTAACACTTTCAGCCCACAAGCTGATAGGTAAATCTTTAGCATACAGCATTGTTCTAGCCGCTTCCACTAAAATCCTATTCTCCCGCTCAGCTACTCCATTCTGTTCAGGAGTAAAAGTTACTGATGTTTGATGTATAATCCCCTTGTTCTGGAACACTTCTCTGACCTCTTTGTTTATAAACTCGGTTCCATTGTCACTTCGAAATATCTTTATTTTATTTCCTGTTTCATTTTCAGCCTGCGATATGAAGTTCTTTATACATGATTTAATTTCGTCTTTTGTTTTCACAAAGAACACTCGCCTGTACTTTGAGTATTCATCTTTAAATACCACGAAATATCTGGAGCCTCCAATCGATGGCTTCTCCATAGGTCCACAGGTATCGGCGTGAATAATTTCGCATACTCTTGACGTCACATTGTTACTTACAGGATACGGCAATCGGTGAATTTTCCCTTTTAGACAACTTTCACATGTTTGAACATTGGCATTTTTAATATTAATATTATTTTTCTTCAGAACATCTTTCACATAAACAATGTTTTGGTGCGCCAATTTTTCATGCCACTCACTCAAATCACAACACACGTCAGCAAGGTTCGCTGTATATGCATTAAAATAGCGAAAATCCAAATAATACATGCTTCCACGTCGCTCAGCAATAGCCATCACCTTGTTTTGTTTATAAAATTTACATTTATTCTCTTCCGTAACGATAACATAACCTCTGCTTGTCGCACAGTTGACAGAGAACAAATTTGTTTTCAACTCAGGAACATGAAGTACGTTGTCAATGGTAGTGTCAATCCATTCACTCCCATTCCAAACTTGCAGCGCCACCTGGCCGCAACCCTTGACATTAATTTTCGTTCCGTTCCCTACTATTACCGATTTATCTTTTACAGTCAAGTATGAATTGAATAGTTTGTAATCACAACACATATGCTCGCTTGCACCCGAATCGACTAACCACTGAGATTTTTGTAACTGTTCATCAAAAACACTGTTGACTATAAAAGCATTACTTTCTTTTTCTTTGCCCTTTTTAAAATGGCACTGGCTCTTTATATGACCCGGTTTATTACAAAAATAACACTTAATATCTGAACGATTGTCTTTAGAGTTACCAAAATTATTGTTATTATTGTATCGACACTCGCTTTGATAATGTCCAAGTCGGTGACACTTATAACACTTTACACCTTTTTTATCTACTTTCTTTGCCACAAACGCCGTAGACGGCGTTGGCCCGCCTTTTTCTTTAATTCTTTCTTCCTCTATCAATAATCTGGCTACCAGGTTATCATAGGTCTGCTTGTCATCAGGAGCAGACTCCCATGCCGAGATGAAATGCTTGTAATCTTCTGGTAGGGACATAAGAACCTTAGTGATAACAAATTTATCAGACATGTTCTCTCCCAGCTGTTTTAACTGATTCTGCATCTCATGTACTTTTGATAAAAACACAGACATCTCTGTTCCTTCTTCGAACTTAAATTGAAAAAAGCGTTGTTGCACAATGTGAATGCTTGTTTCAGATTTTTGTTCATACACGCTTAATAATTTCCTCCACATAGCCGCCGCCGTATCGCACGAGATGATATGCAACATGACTTCTTCCGTCATCCTCGTAACTATCAGCGTTTGAGCTCGCGCATCCTGGGTTTCCCAAGTACTACGCTGAGTATCATCTTCAGGTTTTACTGTTGTCCCGTCCACGATTTTGTAAAGACCTTGACCTCGCAGCAACACGGATGTTTGGAACTTCCAAACATTCCAATTCCTGGAACCCTCCAGCTTCATGACGTTCTGTTGTCCTCTTCCACCCTGTGTCGAATCCATTTCACAACCTTCCTGTAGACTCTCCTGCCTTGCCCAATGATAGTAGACAAGTATTTTCCTTCCCGGTGTTCTAACCACAAAAATGGCGTCAACCCACGCCGCCGGTATTTCTGACTATTTTCGCTACAGTATGTATTTGCAATCCTTTAGCCACACTTTTATTAATCCAAGCTAGTTAGTGACCTGGGCCCATAACCAGATGGAATATAAATAAAATAGAAGCGTAATTAACTTGAAAAGAGTTTATTTGTATTACACACAATCGTTCGGTTACAAGCAAAGATCCGCCATGACAGATTTTTACTAGAGAGAGAGAGATATACAATATACTATCTATCCTACTCATATTACATTGTAATGTCTTTACTTTATTTTAACAAATTTGATGTTTGTTTTTGAAACACGTCACTCAAGGTGTCAATAAGAGTTCGCAATTTGTACAACTTATCATGGTTGGGTGAAGATCTTGATGGTTCTTCTGTGTTGTTTCTGAGATGTAAATTTTCTGTAAGCTTTTTTAAATCTTCTAATCGGGAAAACATCGCTAATTTCTTGATTATTATAAAATCTATCACTGGACCAATATAGTTCCATATCGGGAAGGGGGTTCAGGCCCATCATTATTAATACTCCAAAATACGCTTTTATCTCTTCCAATTTTTTGATTGTTTCTGTGCAGCATATCTATTAGTTTCTACTACTATGGATTCTATGATGCTCTCAGGAAAAAAGTTGTAAAATATATTTATAGGCTGCGTTTTATGTGTGTTTACAGGATGTAACGGAAAGGTGTGGTCATATTTTAAGAACTGTATCTGCCCATCAATATGAACAATTTTCTTCAAGAAAACCTGAGAAAATCTCAATTTTTTTTTACCAACCATAGAAATATTGATCAGCTGATGATAATTTTGTATGAAAAGTCCAATTCTTTTTTTTGGGAATTATCAATTTTATCATAGAGAAAGTTGTTCATATCCATGGGCAGAACCGGTTCTTAAAATATGACCACACCTTTCCGTTACACCCTGTATAGATTGAGGCACAATTTTTTTGTCGAAATTGGGTACCGTGTGAAGTTTCCGAACGATTTTCCATTCCCTGGGCGGTGAGTTTCTTGATCTGTTAGAAGATATTAAAGGCCTCGTACGTCGCGTGAAATCAGAACTAGTAAACGCATCGTTTGAAGTACTAGGATACACTGGTGACTGAGAAAATATTAAATTGGATGCTGTAGATGTAGAAGGAATATCGGATGATTTAGGGTAAGATGTAGGTAAACTAGATGTAGTAGACATCAGTGCTGGCCCTCTTTCGGTTGGAAAACTGTAAACTTGGGTCTGGTCTATAGTTGTAGTTATTGATGATGATAATTTGGTACGGTTTGGCAATGGTAGTATTGAAGAAATATTGGTTATTTTTGAGTTGCTAGTTGCTGTAAGTACAGATGATTGTGAGCCCGATTGCTGAATGAACTGCGGTGTGTCTGTATGGTAGATTTATAGATGATAATATTTTTACAGAGGATGACGTAGATTGAACAGGTACAGATATTGGTTTTGAAATTGAGGGAGGCACAGCTGAAGTTATTTCTGATCCTGTAGTTGTAGTTGATACTTCCGAGAAAGGTAAGTCTATTTGAGGTGGTGTGGATGGCTGTTCAAGTTGTACTATTCTAGCTAGTGTGTTTGGTACCAGAGATTCAGGTGTTTTAGTATGTGACGCCGAAATATTTTGTTCTTCTAATGTGTTCAAGAGTGTACTCGACGATGTTGGTTCATTCAATTCAATGTCTTCATCCTCTATAGTCGGTATCCCAAATAACTGTTCTAATCGCTTCTCAATTTCATCATATGTATTATTTTCAGAATCTTTCAAGTAAGAAGATGATCCGCTCATAACCTCATCCTCAGACTCGGTATCAATGTCTGATAAATCTGACAAATTATCTACTATTTTCTGTAATTTTTCTGTTTCGGAAAAATTTATTGTCTTCTTTCTTTTCATTTTAGATTGCAACGACGTTTTGAAACTCTTTACGTTCCAAAAATAACAATAATGATTTCAATATTCTTTGTTATTATTTTTATTTTAAAATAAATAATTTGAACAAAAAGACAGAATCAACATTTTATATATATTGATAAAACAATGAACGCGAAAGGGATATAGGGAATTAATTTCCCACTTAGTATTTACCGAAATGGATATAGGGAAATTATTTCCCACCTAGTTTAGACATACAAAACTAGCACGGAGTTTTCTTTTTATACACTGTTTATACCATCAATATATAAACAAAAATAAAACAAACCGAAAATAAGAGTTCGAAATAATTTGAAGTATCGATTAATTATAAAATACCAAAATGTAGATCATTGTCGGGTGGGAAATAATTTCCCTATGTTTGATTAAGGCTTAACACTATTTATAAAGGATTTCTTCTATTTTCACTCGTAAAATAGATACTTTTTATTTGACACTTTGAATCGGGTTCGAGATCGAAGTGACGGGGGAATTACCTTGTAAAGAAAATTATTTTTCCACCGGCTAGCGTCAAAGATAATTTTTAGCATGAGACCCTATTTACTTATCTTCAGGTTCTTTGCTTGAGGTATGTTTGTAGCAAATAAGAGTCCTTTGATTTGGTCTTCACTTCTCACATTTATTGTTAACACTGCATCACACTAAGTAGGATATTATTGGGCATTCTACCCCACCTTCCGTTCCATCGGCTCACTCCGTTCGCCTCGTCACTCTCGGTGGAGTAGAATGCCCAATAATATAAATGAAAATACTGGTTCGGCGCCTATTCCACCATTTCAGTTCTAAAATTCAATGGAGTAGAATGATCAATAATATAAATGAAAATACTGGTTCGGCGCCTATTCCACCATTTCAGTTCTAAAACTCAATGGAGTAGAATGCACAATAATATAAATGAAAATACTGGTTACCGCTATTTGATAGATGGCGTTGACATCGAGTTAGATCTCGCTATGGTTTCGTTACCACCGTTAGTATAAGTAGTCTAAGATATCGTTTCATAGAATCAACTTTCAGAGGGTTCACAAAAGTTATAACGATGTATAAATGTCGATGTAATTGTTTAATAGATTTATTATTGATATAACCGTTTCAATGAGTCATCATGAAATTTGTAAAACAACCACAATCGTTACATGTAAACAAACTCTGCGTTCAGTCTCAGGAAACTGGTTTTCGTCATGGAGAATTATTACCTAAATCCATACGATGCATCATTTGCGGGCCGTCAAATTGTGGAAAAACCAATTTATTAGTTGGACTACTTACACATGAGAATGGATTAAGATTTCAAAACGTTTATGTTTACTCGAAAACCTTGCAACAACCCAAGTACGTTTTTTTAGAAAAAGTCTTGCAACGAGTACCAGACATTTCATTTCAGAAATATCATGAAAATGAGCAAGTACTGAGTGTTCAGACCGCAAAACCGAATTCTGTAATTGTGTTTGATGATGTTGCTTGTGAAAATCAAAGTAATATGCGTGATTATTTTGCTATGGGGAGACACAAATTCATCGATTGCTTTTATCTAAATCAGACGTATAGTAAAATCCCTAAGCAATTGGTAAGAGACAACGCAAACCTAATCGTACTTTTTAAACAAGATGAAAGAAATATGAGACATGTTTATGAAGAACACGTGAACACTGACATGACTTGGATTGAATTTCGTGAAATGTGTTCAAAAATATGGAATGTACCTTACAATTATGTTGTAATTAATAAAGATTGTTCCAAAAACAAAGGATGTTATAGAAGTAAATTTGACACATTTGTAGTCTTTGACTAGTATCACGAATACATATATAAGGTTATTACCTGCCTGACATTATTATTCACCTTACAACGCTAAATCAATTACGACCTATTTTACCAATATGGAAAAATCATTGAAACGACAAATTGTTGATGCGGCAGAAGCTGTGAAGATAAAAGTACGAAAAATGAGAGATGCTGAGATTAACAATAAACAAGTACTGGAATCTGTTTTCAAACCTGTAACAGAACCTCTCAACCTAATTGCTAATGCTAGTAAGCAAACTCCTCTCCTGCGTGTTAGTGATGAAATTGCTGATGGTTCGTTTATTAACGAAACTGGTACCGAAGGAAGTAATAATAATGACGATGTAGACAAATATGAATCCGATATCAACAGTGACTCTTCTTATGAATCAGTAGTTGAAAGGAATCAAGAGGGTGATACATCATCCTGGTCAGTATCTTCAGAAGCGTTGGTAGATATTCCGTTTGGGGTTAGAGCAGACCGCGGGAAACTGATGTTAGGTTCTGCTTGCATAACGATCAACGATCAATACATCACTGTGGTTGGACGTAAATACTGAAATACACCTGGCTTAAAACAGTTATTGCTTAAGAAAGATGTAGACCTAAGCTTGGTTACAGATAGTGATATGCAAAATTATAAGTCGATGCCACTTGATACAAATGCACATCGTCGAGACTATGAACCAAGTAAGCCAATAAAAAGTAACAAAGGACAAAAATATTTGCAAGTTATTAAACCTCTTTTTAAACTGAAGAATGCAGTTCAGGGAAAAGGTCTACCGTTATTAAAAAAGTGGAGAAAAAACGTAGCTTTAGTGTACTGGGATGATCCTAATGAATTAGTGGAAAGGTTGAAATTATTGATTGCATCTAGAGACGCTGGCAAAACAGGATTAGATAATGAAATTATATCCATCATTGAAGAATTACGTGAAAGTAAAGTTATAAATAAATAAGTATTTAAAAATGTGTTTATTTTACTATCAACCTCTCGAAACAATACACCTTAAACATGAACGTAGACAAATTCGGACACTACATTCACAAAAGAATGCGTTTATCGGAGTTATTTGAGTTTAATGAGAATGCATTGTTAAAATCAGAAAACGGAGATTTTGACTTAAAAACATCAAGACTGAGAGGAATTAGAGCTCCAGTAGAGGCAGACGATGCTGTGAACAAGGATTATGTAGATCAATTGAATGCTAAAACGTTAAAAGAATTAAATAATCTGGGTGTAAACAAGGTTTATGTAGATCGATTGAATGCAAATATGTTGAAAGACTGTAATACTCTGATTGGTAAATTGCGTTCTCAAATAATAAAAGATGCAAAGGATACAGTGCAAACTACTTTAAAAGCAAAGATACCTGAGGTTTCAACTCATTTCCAAGATAAGTTTTATACTAAAGCAGAGGTAGATAAATTACTACAAAAAACTCTGTAATGACAAAACAGCAAATTGTAAATGAAATACACAAAGCGGCACGAAGAAATTTCCTTCGACGCTCTGTTATTCTGAAAGGAATCCACGACTTATGGCAAGCAGACTTGATGGACATGCAAAACCTTAAAAAGTATAACAAAGGTTACAATTTCATCTTAGTGGTGATTGACTGCTTCTCAAAGTATGTCTGGGCTGAACCGTTAAAATCGAAAAATAAATTTGAGGTTACTCGTGCATTCGAACATATACTGCATAGTAGTCGTAATAATCCTGTTAACTTACAAACTGATATGGGGACAGAATTTTATAACATCACATTTCAAACGCTTATGAAAAAGCACAACATTAACCATTACTCATCGTTTTCTACTAAAAAAGCATCAATTGTAGAGAGACTGATTAGAACTGTAAAAAATAAATTATACAAATATTTTAGTCTCAATGGAAACTATAAGTGGTTAGGTCTACCATTGGAAGATATATTGAAGAGATATAACAACACAAAACATCGCACTATTCAATTTAAACCAGTTAATGTAAATAAAAGTAATGAACAAGTAATCAAAGAAAATATAAAAAAAAATAACAAACATGAATTACTTCAGCGGAAGCCTAAATTCAAAGTTGGTGATTGTGTTCGTATAAGTAAATACAAACATAATTTTGAGAAAAGTTACACTCCTAATTGGTCGACTGAATTATTTATTATAAAAAAGGTAAATAAAACCTTACCACTGGTAAGGTAAGGCTTAACATATCACATAGAAGATCGACGAAAGCAAAACATATTAGGAGCTTTTTACGAACAAGAACTGCAAAGATCTAATCATCCCGATGTTTATTTAATTGAAAAGGTTTTGAAAAACAAAGAAATTGAAAAAAAAAATAGAAAAAATAAATAAATTGTATGTCAAATGGTTAGGTCTAAACAGTGCAGAAAACAGTTGGATTGAAAAAGCTGCAATAATGGACTAAGATATTATATAACCATTTTTCATTTGAAATCTGAACATTATAATTTGAATAATGCAAGGAGGTGGACTTGTTA
Organism: Polia nebulosa; assembly: GCA_951329385.1. NCBI lineage: Eukaryota > Metazoa > Arthropoda > Insecta > Lepidoptera > Noctuidae > Polia > Polia nebulosa. The sequence goes on along the minus strand of OX589600.1, from coordinate 11,318,895 downwards.
ATAGCATAATTAATCATCTACCATTCGAAGTTCATTTGCCAGGATACAACTATTGCGGACCGGGAACCAAACTTCACAAACGCCTAGCGCGAGGTGACCGAGGTGTAAATAAGCTTGACGAAGCTTGCATGCAACACGATATTGCGTATACAAACCATACAGACTTATCAAATCGTCACAAAGCCGATTTACATCTACTTAACATGGCTAAACAAAGACTTAAAACAAAAGATGCAGGGAATGGTGAAAAACTAAGCTCTTGGCTAGTGAGCAAAGTTATGAAAGCGAAACTAAAGTCTGGATCCGGCATTAAATCATTTAAAAACTTAGTTTCAACAATAAAATCAAAAATTAAGAAACTCAAACGCAAAGATAGTAAGACTTTGATAAAAGCAGCTTACTTAGCCGCAAAAAAGTTATTACCAAACATTCATCATCAAATTCGAGTACCTCGAGTAATACCCATACCAAAGACTGGAGGAGTTCTACCTTTAATTCCAATTTTCGCTGGTTTATCAGCTTTAGGAAGTTTAGCTGGTGGTGCAGCTGGCATTGCAAAAACCGTCAATGATTACAAAGCAAGCAAACAAAATTTGCAAGAAACAGAACGACATAATAAAGCTATGGAGGCTTTAGTGTTGGGTAAGGGCTTATACATTAAGCCATATAAAAGTGGTAAAGGATTGTTTATAAGATCTTCAAAAAACTGAAAAATATGCTACCCAATCGCTCTCTAACTAATGTAGACATCCTAAAGTTTTCAAGAGACATCCCATATTTTCGTGGGGTCTACATGAAGGACCAACTACCTCGGAAGCCGAAACACATTGAATGTGGTATCGTTAACTTAGACGATTCTAAGAACGAAGGAACGCATTGGGTAGCTTATGTTAAAGTAAACGATCACTGTGAATACTTTGATAGCTATGGAAATTTAAAACCTCCAATGGAACTGATGCTGTATTTCAAAAATTGTAATGTTTTTTATAACTACACAATATATCAAAAATTTAACGCAGTCAATTGTGGACATTTATGTTTAAATTATTTGTGGACTTTTTGGAATAAAAATGTATTATAAAATATATGCATTTCTTTTATTTCTATCATTTGCAAGATGTCGCTCACTTTGTCGATAACTGGAGACTCGTCAGTGTTAACTACATACTTTCCTAATACGTTGCAACTAGATGGAGAGTATGAGTGTGCTTTATTGCACTTATCAACATTTAATTCTATTCCAAACATTGATAAAAGTAATAATAAGTTCTATTATGCCTCAAACAAAGTTATTGAAATGCCAGAAGGCACTTATGAGTTGCAAGATATCAGCGATTATTTAAAATCCGAAATAAAAGATGCAGCGATCAAACTACGATGCAATAATAATACTTTAAAAACTACAATATTCTGTACAAAAGACATTAATTTTACTAAAGAAGACTCTTTTAGAAGACTATTAGGATTTAACAAACAAATCTTGAAAGCAAATAAATGGCATGTGTCACAGTCTCCAGTCAACATTCTACCTACGACCGTAATAAGGATTGAATGTGATATTGTAAGCGGTTCATATGTAAACGGTGAACCAAGTCATATTATTCACGAATTTGCACTCAACGTGCCACCTGGATACAGGATCATAGAAATCCCGAAGAACGCAATATACTTTCCAATCAATCAAAACAACATAAGCTGCATACATATCAGGCTGTTAGATATAAATAAACGAATAATCAATTTACGTGGTGAAGAAGTGCAGGTGTATCTGCATCTTAGAAGAAAAAAATGATTAACTACAATAAAAATGTGTCTCAACAAGTAAAGAATATCAGTTCTGCTCGAGCTACCTATCAAATAAGACCTCTCTCTAAGAAGAAAATAAAATTAACCAAAGACAATAAAGCATTCCTTAGAGCGATTGGATTGTTAAAATGAATATTTTAGACGTTTTAGCCGCTCCAACTTACGATAATACTATAGAAGGAATAGAATTTCATTCCTACAAGCCTTATGTAACTAGTTTCAACAGGAACGATGAAATCCGCATACCTATCAACCAACAGGACTTGTACATATTACCATCAGCTAGCACCCTATATTTGGAAGGAACTGTTATCGTAACCAAAAAAGATACGCAGGTTAAAGCTACTAGTGTCAATTTCACGAACAATGCTTTACTCTACTTGTTCCAAGATATTAGGTATGAGCTAAATGGAGTGGAGATTGATAAAATAAAAAATGCAGGTATAACAACAACCATGAAATCATTAATTTCGATGAATAAAAGTGAATCAAAAATGTCTCATGCGTGGGGCTGGAATATTGATGGTATAAAAAATATCGACGGAGGAAAATTTTCTGCTTCTATACCACTACGTAACCTCCTCGGATTTGCTGAAGATTTTAAAAAAGTCGTGATAAATAGTAGACATGAACTGATATTGTTACGAAGTAACACTAATTTGAACGCTGTAAAACTTAATACAGGCGAAGTAGTGGATGATGTTCAGATCAACAAAATCATATGGCGCGTGCCGCATGTTAAAGTATCAGACAAAGAAAAAATTGGTTTGTTAAAAGTATTAGAAAAAGATCGTCCACTTCAAATGATATACAGAAATTGGGATCTGTACGAATATCCAGCTTTGCCTAAAACTACAAAACATACCTGGTCTATCAAAACTTCATCTCAAATAGAAAAACCAAGATACGTCATTATTGGTCTACAGACAAATAGAAAAAACAATGCAAGTTCTGACATGTCTCAATTCGATCACTGTCATATTCGAGACGTAAGAGTGTATCTCAATTCAACCTATTTTCCATATGAAAACTTAAATGTAAGTTTTGCTAATAACAGAATCGCTTTATTATACGAGCAATACATCAGATTTCAACAGTCATATTACGGACGTCGCTCGGAGCCCATACTAAGCGAGAAACAATTTAGAGATTTAGCACCGCTGTTTGTAATCGATTGCTCTAGACAAGCATATAATCTAAAGACAGGTCCGGTTGTAGATGTGAGAGTAGAAATTGAGAGTGATTCAGAGATACCAGATCAAACTGCAGCATACTGTCTCATTCTAAACGATTGCATTGTTGAATACAAACCATTAAGTAACATTGTCAAGAAGTTATCATGAAGAACCTTATAGTTGAACTTCAAGGATTTAAAGATTCTACAAATAATTTTATTGTCAAAGAATTGACCATTGCAAGTCAGGATCATACACAGACGTTCTTAGTAAAACCGCCATATCCATTCCATTACCTAACACAAGAAGAAAAAAGACGAGTGAGGTGGATAGAAAGAAATCGAGGAATTTACTGGAGTGAGGGGTACATAGACTACAAAGAGTTTAAACGCGTTATTTTACCATATTTAGAAAATAAAAAAATTATGACAAAGGGTTTGGAAAAAATAAAGTGGATTAAAGAGTTATGTGCAAACTGTGAAGTGATCGACATAGGTGAGAAGGGATGCCCTAATTTTGCGACATTAAAAAAAAGGTTCTGCAAAAATAAAACTGATTTTAACTGTGTGAACCATAAAATGACTTGTGCATTAAATAATGCGGTGTGTATTAGAAAATGGTATGATGATAATAATATGTCTGTATTTAATTTATTTTAATTATTATTGTGATGAACAGTTATTAAAAATATTTAACTACTAAAGATTGTTTTATGTATTATACTCAGGGTTACCTACATAGAATTCGAGGATAAATACGAGTAAGTAATACAAAACAAAACAAAATATAATTTAAATTATAAAGAAATTTTTTATTTACCTTTTTACATTATTTACAATTATTACAAACTAAATAAAACTACCTATCAAATAATAATAAAACTGTCCCTACACAGTTTATTTAATGTTTTCTATACGTGTCTATATACTTTACTTATAAACTTATGATGTATGAACATTAACCCAACTAGATTAAAAACAAGGAATTTATATTATTTTATGCTATTTCATTTAACTTTATTATAATAAACCTTATACATTCAAAACTTACACATCATATAAACCTAATATGTGTAATACATACTTAATAATAATATCCTAAAACTATAATATTACACAATAACTTGTAAAGTATGTACATACTCGTACAAAATAATGACACCTGATAATACTAAATACTGCTTCACAAAGTTTTTTAGATAATTTATTAATTAACGATTAAACAAAGAAATTAATATTATCTTCATTATATTTCATACAAAACGCACACAACATAAAATCCTAATATGTGTTATACATACTTAATAATAATACCATAATAACTTTGTAGTTACCTAATATTGTTATTACATAATAACTTTTAAAACATGTTCTTACAAAATAATGATACCAGTTAATAATAACTACTGTCTCCACAAAGTTTTTTGGATATTTTATTAATTAACGATTGCGTCTCCTCCATAACATGGTCCATCGATTCAGTCACTACATACTGCGCACTTAACATTACCAACTCCCGATTATCGCTAACAGGTTCTTGTTGTTCACTGATATCCAACACTTGTACCTGGATTAGTCGTAAACCTTTTTTCTTCTCATTGTTTATTACGAATGATTGACATGTAGGCAGAGACTGTTTTAGACACTCCCGTCTTATTCTAGGCTTCTTGCTGGCAGGTCCGCAGTCTTGTCTTCCTCTAGACTCCTTGTTGACAGGTCTTTGTTGTTCTGGGATATGCCAGCTTAAACTCGGAGTCGGAAAACCTTGAGCGTATTGTGAGAAGTCGATAATATCTGGAGAATCACACATTATCAATGATCTGAAACAAACGAAATAATTATTAATTAGAATTACTTAAATCAACATAACGGATTACCGTTAAAAGTATATTAGTACTTGTACAATACTTACAATTCGTGTCGTTTTTATTCGATGTGATATGACCGCTCCGATAGACAGCTTAGTGATAAATGTTCTACACAATAATATTACTGTAGAACGTGGCTAAATGTAATTAGACTCCTTATGCTATGATTCAATTTCATGTTTCAACATGATCGAGCTCGAGCGCGAACACCTGTTCGACGTAGAATTCTACACCGCGGCGCGTGCGAACTTCGAGCTTTGTCATCATAAACGATCATGTCATGTTTTATCACGTTGGAGCCTGTACCGTCGTGAGCGACGTGGTTCGAGCCCTATGTACTTTGTCATCAATCAGGAAGGAATGAAAATGAAACAGATACAATTATGATCATAAAATAGTATTTATTTACTACAAATAGGTACTTAAAAGAAAACTTAGGTATCACGTTTATGCGGCACAACATTTCATTTTAAAGTCCGAAGTTTTGAAAATGAATAATATGATTTAATAATATGATATAAAAGTTAGTAGAGAATATTTTACTATTTTTTACGAAATGCTGTGTCGCGTAAACAGTCTTAAAACTAATTAAGTACTAAATAAGATTTTATGATATTTGTTACAAGTAAAAAGATAATAATATCTATTTGGGACACCAAGAAAATATATGATTCTCAATTACATTACACATTACTTGTGTCTTTAGATACTTTACATTTAGAACGTCATTTATATTACATAGTACAAAATAATGGTAATGCATTACTTAAATATAGTTGCATTACCCCAGGCTAAAGTAGATACCTTATCAGGCGACAGCAACCGTTTATCATCGTTGCTAGAAAGTGCAATTTTATTTACGTCCTGAGTGAATATTTCATGTTTTATTGACTTAAACAAGACATTTTTTTTGCGAATTACATTACAATTATTGTACAAAACATTTTTATAATCTAACATATTAAAATTTCTGGTTATACATTTTTTTGTACCTTTTGCCTTTTTAACAGTTTTGTTTAACGTTTTAATACAATAAAGCTTTGAGCGCAGTCCTACGAATTCTTTGATAATGTTACCCCCATTTCATCCTTAAAAGTCCTGGAACCTTCTTATTAATAATTGGTGAGTTATAGTCATTGTTACAGTCATAATTACTGGTATCAAAATATTTTAGAAAATGGAGCTTGAAGTCTTTATAAACATCATTGCTCTGTACATCATATACTAGACTATCTGTGTCAGTATAGCACAATTCAATTCGGTTGCCATAAAAAGGTTTTATGATAGAGTAGTGAAAGTCGTACATATGAGTCTTAGATAATTCTAATACTGCAAACCCTATGTATATTGGTTTATTAAGTATAATACGCTCAGGTTTCATTTGGATTGCCACTAGATCATCAGAAAATACAGAGGCGCTATGAAAATATGGACTGGCTATCAATTTTTCAGCACAAGTAGTATTTTTTGTTTTATTGTTCGAGTCACACCATTTGTTTACTAACTTAACGTTTATACGATGTTCATTATTTTCCAACGTCTTTCCGAAAATACTATTGTTCAATAATTTGAAAAAGTCTTGTTCAAACGTTGACTCTGCTTTTTGGCGTAACTGAGTGTTAATATCAATATATTGCTTTAAAAAACAACTTTGCTTAAAGATAATAGCGCGATGGATCCTTCTCAATACTAAACCGTGCTGTAAACACTTTTTTAAATGTACGTAATGAATAACATAGTGATATTTATCGTACAGATTTGGTATTAGCTTTTTATTCTTACCACCAGGTGGCAAGCATTTTTCTGGACAAAAGGGAAAGTCATTGTGATCCTTGTGCAAATTCTCCGGATATATTAAATCAACTTCAAGAATGTAACCGTTTTCTGCAGTATCACTGATGTCTATTAAGTTCAATTGTAAAACATCAATTTCTTGTCTATTCATAAATCTAAAATCGGCATAGGGTAGGGATTGACACATGCTATAACCGTACAAATTGTTACAATCTAAATAAATGATAAATGAATTTGAACGGGTTGGATCGTAAGTATCTAAATATTTATGATTAGCTTTGACATGTCTTTTGGAACACATACAAACACCTCCTCGAATACCTTTTTGTATCATTCTAAAAATTTCAACATCACTAATCAATTCTAATTGAACTCCTGTCTTTAAAAGCATTGCATCAAAAGATAGACTTGGTGCTGTAAGATAGAACGCGGGATCGAGATTGTAATGTAGTTTACAAGTTTTTCGAAAATTTTCAAAAACATCCGTTAGCAACAGAACATCTGTTTTGAGATATAAATCTGTGTACATACCCATGTTTTGAATATTAAATACTGACCAAACAGACCGAGCGTGTTCGTAGTCTTCGTCGGTAATTGTCTCATTAGATAAGGAGTTAAAAAAATATTTTTTAGAGGGTAAACACGTATCTTCATAACGTTCTCTTTGAGACATATAGTCATATGGATACACTCCTTTACGAGTGAGTAGGTTAAATTGTTTTATATTAGGAAAATAAGATTTTAATTGTTTAAAGTCTTGGTTTTTCATTGTACTAACTTTTCTATACTAGTTCCTAAAAACTTGAAAGAGTCTACAAACCGAACCTGGATGCTTTCCCCGGTAGAAATCGGAATAAACTTAGTGAACGAAATATAGTTTTCTTTAGTTTTAGGTATCACTTTAATGGATCCAGGAGCTTCACCTAATTCTTTTATGAAAAGGTGGCAATCGTATCCGGACAAATTATGAAAAAATACTGGCAAAAATTTTGGTAGTTTGTATTGTATGTTACAATAACTATGAGCTGCGCCACGATAGTTACCAGTCAAGTGACAATGATCGCGAACCCTATCGTTGAACAAGAAGTGCTCACAAATGTGACATGTCATCGCGTTTTCAAAGTCGTGAGCATTATCATTTGAGTAAATCATAGGAACATTATTTTGTAAAATATCGTAAATTTTTTGTGCGTCTTTATAGATAGACTTCACAAAATTTGATACACAATCCGAACCGCGATAAGAAACGTAACGATTGTGGCTTTCATCTAGCGTACACGTAATATGATAAGCGTAAGCTATAGGCACATGTCGCTGTCGCGTTACAGTACTTGCCTTAGTGGGGTCAGGGTCACAAGATTCATACCGTTCTAGCATTGTTTCAAAATCTGCGTATATAACAAATGGTACAATTTGCTTTCTATTATAATTTTCAAACTGTATGAAAGAACCCTTTGGAGGTAGTTCAGTGGCAACACCTCCACAACTATGCGAACTAAGATCATCATATGAATTCAAAAACATTAAACAAACGTCACAAAAGCACAGTTTACTGTGGTGTTTTGTTATTTGATTCTTAACAAGTCGCGACAAGTCTTTAATGAAACAGTAATGTGACAAATCATCTCTTTCTAAATAAAGTAAATGAATCACCTTTCCCTTCAAGGCTTTTGGTTTGTAAAGCGGCCCTATGACGGTATTATTTTTTAAACCATAAATGTAAATGCAAATTTCGGGGTTATTCACTTCGAACCGCGCAATATCTGAGAAATTCATTGGAAATGATATATCCTTTACATTTAACACGTTACGAAAATCAGGGTAAGAAGATACTCTTTCAGGATGAGTCTTAGCTGGAAATAGAGCAGCTACAACAGACCATAAAAAACAATAGTCGTCATTATTGCGAATATTAACACATGCTTTTTTCGATTTTATTGCAGAAGGCAATTCGATAAAGCCTGAACCGCGCAAAGGTTGATATTTGTTAACATTGACTTCGAAATGAGAACTGCTCAAGAACGTCCATCCACTGTCTCGGTCCTGAAACTCTTCTATCTTTTTTTTAAAAATGTTTTTGACTTGAGACAATAATGAATCAAATTCATAATTCTGATGTAGAGTGATGTTTTTTGTGGCAAATGATTTCATTTCCTGAGAATCATTTTTAAACTTTAAAAACAAAGCAAAATATTCGAAATTAACTTTTATACAAGTATGTTCTTTAAGAGACATGTCAATAAACGTTTTAATTTTGTCCCAAATATTATTAAGAAATGGTTCTAGAGAACAATTCTCAGACGGATCGACAATTCTGTAAGAAGCTATACGATTACGAAATGCAGAATGTATTATTTCAACACCTTCACAAAAATGCGAAATAGATTTGTTTTTATGATTAGTACTACGTAGGTGAGCTGTCCAGTGACTGCGCTTAATTGATATATTACAAACTACAGAAAGGCATTTTAGATTAAAATAGTTTTAGATTTACTATTAAATGTTGTAATATAATAATTATGTAGTTGGTGCCCCAACAACTTAAATATTTATTTTATATTTAAATTATCACTATAAAAGACGGGCTCAGAATTATCAAATAATTCATGAGTCCGTCTCATAAAAACTTGTAGCCCGTCCCACTGCGGGCTGTTGCGGTTTAACTGTACTTTTAGGGCCACCAAGGCTTTCTTAAACCGATCCTCTCTAAGGATGGAGGCAACTTCGGCCTTGTTGTAGACCTTTACCTCCACATAGAAGTCCCCGGTTACGTCCACCGTTCGCCGCACTTTACCGTTGGCGACACGGCTGATGAGGCTTGACCCGAAGTCTCCAATTGAGGTTGACGACGGAATGTAGTCCTCCAAACCAAAGAGGTCCGAGCGTGGGCTGCGTTTTTTACTGTAAACAATTTAACATTTTATTAAAATAATTTACACTACACATTACATTACATTCATTTTTAATTGCTGAATTGAAGGTGTATTATACTCCTCTGACGAACCTTATGGAGATAGAAAGCATGATGCTTTGTAATAATATTTTAAAAACAATAAATCACACAGACACACAAAACAACATAACACAATTTTCTTTCTTTCATTCTTTCTTTCAATACTGTAAACATTCCTGCAAGAAATAAAATCTTCGTTATAGTTCTAAATCCACTAACCAACGTATATCTGCGTATAACATTTACATTGACATAACATACACAACAAACACTTGATGGTATAAGCCATAACACAAAATTACCTTGATTTCGATCCTGATGGCCCGGGCGTGGTGCTCTCGGAAGCTTGCGCTTTGCGCTTCGACACCTTCTTTGGTTGCCCCTTCGCAACCTCGGCTACAGCTGAGGACCGTGTCTGGAATTCTGAGTCGGAGTCAGACCTGAAATGCAACACATAAAGATTAATTTTATAACTAACAACTGCGACTTAATTAAGACTACCGATACACCAGCCGGCAGGCAGAAACCAGGTCCGTAGCTGGGTAGCGTAAATACATTAAAAAAATTCAGTAAAGTTTATAATACTTACTTACATTTTATAAAGTAGAAGGTAACGTAACGTAATTATATGACGAAGGTAACCGGTGTTTATCACTGGAAGATACTGGAGCGAATGTAATATTGTGATCAAAATTATTTGATTTTATTCATAAAAAATACCATTTCAGCAATATTTATCCCATTACAAAATTAAACCTTAACTACATGCCCTCACAGGTATATGGCTAATTTACGTTACTTATGTCTAATTAAATTATAGTGATTGAAAATCGTTTCTGTCGAATCGCAATTTTATCGTGAGAAATGAAATATAAACCAGCTTTTTACCCTCGCCGACAAAGGTAAAGCCGATACATGTTACTTATGATTAATACATTATGTAATATAATAAAGTATATATGTTTGTTTAATAAACCTTGATAGAAAACTCCATATGACATCACACTTATGAAATAAAACATATTATTATTTTTTTAAAGATGCGAGTTAAGACGAGCTGAAAGAAAAATATTGTGAAAAACATTTTTTTTGTGCAGAATAATCCATGTAAACGAACTCACGTTAAAAAGTTAGTTCACTTATATGCTGCAGTAAAACTTGAAATTAGTATACTTAAGTAATATCATCTAACGACTAAAACGAACTTTTTATAATGTTTTCATACAAAGGTTCAGTGGGTACTGATATTAAGATTCATCTTTTAAACAATTTCTAGATTGATTGAACTAACAATTTATTATGAAATATTATAAAATAAATCAAATCACTTCGTTTATTTGGAATACATGGGTTACACAGGTGATTATATCATAATTATATACTTATCAAAGTTATCAAAAATGTTAAACATTCTCTATTTAAATTAATTGCATTGGCTAAGAAATCATATAAAAGACCAATTTTAATCAGACACTGCAACATGTACGGCGATCATCTTACAATGTAATTGTTGAATACATGGGAATTACTCATACATACACCTCATGTAACAAAGTTCGAACACTGCAAATTTACGTAATGCAATTTTGCAATCTTTGAGTTTCTAAAGAACCACTGTGTACATACTGTAAAAGCTTATCACGATCGTTTCCGGCGCTGTCGTCAGGCGGTTTACAAAGAGTATGGGTACAATAGTTGACCACGGGACGGCGCATACACCGTTTCGAAGGCGATTGTATGAGTGTAAAAGCATCTTTAATGACGCGCAACGTAGAACAGCAGAGCACTGAGCAAGTGAACAACTGCAGTAGTTAAACAACTAGTGAACGTGTAAGGTAGTGTTAGCTGTACGAATTAATTAAATTAATATTTGGATGTCCTTGGTGCTCAATCTGGGTCACAGAAATGGAATATGCGTGTGCCTACAGGTGTATGCTGTTTTCTTGCTCTGTGAAGAGACATGAGACAATCTGTCCCAAATTTTAGTTTAATGTTTACGGTATCCTAAAGTTCAGATGTCCTTGGTGCCCAATCTGGGGTCATAGAAATAGAATGTACGTGTATCTGTAGATGCATGTTATTTCTTGCTCTGTGAAGAGACATGAGACAATCTGTCCTGAATTTTAGGGTACTGATTCAAGCAGCGAGCGCCCTTATTTGTTAACAGTAAGCTAGCAGTGCTACCTGTATGAGTTAATTAAATTAAAATTTGGATGTCCTTAGTACCCAATCTGGGGTCACAGAAATAGAATGTGCGTGTACCTGAGGTGTATGCTGTTTCTTGCTCTGTGAAGAGACATGAGACAATCTGTCCCAAATTTTAGTTTAATGTTTACGGTATCCTAAAGTTCAGATGTCCTTGGTGCCCAATCTGGGGTCATAGAAATAGAATGTACGTGAGCCTGTTGGTGCATGTTATTTCTTGCTCTGTGAAGAGACATGAGACAATCTGTCCTGAATTTTAGGCTAGTGATTCAAACAGCGAGCGCCTTATTAATTTAACATGTAAGCTAGTAGTATCGGCTGTATGAGTTAATTAAATTATAATTTGAATGTTGAATCCAACCTGATGGTGAGTTTATAACTTACACAAAGTGTGCTCTAAAAAATTAGTTTCGAACGAATAAATGTTCGTCGATTAACTCAACGTTTAATAATTGGAGGTTCTGTATCATACATTGAGTTTTAGAACTGAAATGGTGGAATAGGCGCCGAACCAGTATTTTCATATATATTATTGGGCATTCTACTCCATTGAATTTTAGAACTGAAATGGTGGAATAGGCGCCGAACCAGTATTTTCATATATATATTATTGAGCATTCTACTCCATTGAATTTTAGAACTGAAATGGTGGAATAGGCGCTGAACCAGTATTTTCATATATATATTATTGAGCATTCTACTCCATTGAATTTTAGAACTGAAATGGTGGAATAGGTGCCGAACCAGTATTTTCATTTATATTATTGGGCATTCTACTCCACCGAGAGTGACGAGGCGAACGGAGTGAGCCGATGGAACGGAAGGTGGGGTAGAATGCCCAATAATATCCTACTACACTAGATAATAATCAGTATACAGAAAATTGTATATTGAACTTACAATTTATGATGAACCACTATTACTATCGTTCGAAGATCGAAGATTAAAGGTCCAGAGAGAAGATCCCACAAGCAATATCGTAGCCGTGGTCATACAATCCTGGTCATCCCTGGACACGTGGACGTTTGTGTTCCGAACTTTTTGCTAAGACCGCATTGTTCTTCCAAAAATAAAGTGAAGTTAATGATCCGACCATTTTATTATGTTTCTTCCATAAATAACTTAAATGTAATCTAGGAACCAGCATCCTACATCTTATGCATATAGCATTTGAACTTGACTGTGGTCCCTTTAACTCCTCGAGACATCATTACGTGCTTTAAGAAGTCTTTTCCAATAAATAAAGTTTAAGAGTCAGACTCGCTCCAGATCAAGTTGGAAAAAAAGCAACGTCAAATGACAATCTGTCAACTTGCAAAATAACGCTCCATTACACGAATCTAACTTATTATATTTTTAAGTGTTACAACCTTACCGAATGCCACTTCTTACGTCATCCCATACTTTATCTGTCAAAATCTCCCTGTGAATTTAGTTAAACTCGCTGACACACTCGCAAGGGCAGCGCTAGTGTAGAGTCGAGTTATCAACCGAATGTTTAGAATGCCAATCAAGAAACTCACAGCGGATTCAGACTCGAAGTTTAGAATGTGCTCTTACAGAATCACACTGCAGGTCAGCCTCTGACAACATTTGGAGGGTCTCCACATCAATAGACTCTTATGAAATATTAATGAAAATTGGTACTTATAAAAGAATACTTATTATATATAAATTATTGGTAAAATTGTTGATAGTCACATGAACAATAAGTTTATTATTCTCTTTTTATCTCCGCACTAAGTTGTTTATTCAGCTTGTTTACTAGACCCAAGGTAGGTACTTTTCTAAAAACAAATCAGAGTTGGTTGAGAGAGGACAGGCCCTAGGTTAAGTAGGTGCGGATGTGGTAGATATGCAGTTAATAATATTATAGGGACCTGGAGCATCTTCTGTTAGTGCTGGTCCCTGGAGATTCCTTTTACGTTCCTGGGGGTTTGTCTTACTCGCTCGCGGTGCGAGAGTGTGGTGAATAAGAGTGACTGCTTATGTGTGATGTGTTATAAAAGAAAGAGAACTGGAACACTAATACGTTATATTGAATAATCAGATTAATACATGTGCCCTCTTCGAGCGGGCTACCAGAAGTCTCACAAAAACCAAAACTCTTCTTTCTTCTAAATTCTCAATTGGCGTTTCAATAGTTTCTAGAAAGTTCCAAACTTCCAACGTGCCAGTCTCACCATAAGGTTGCCAACATGAGGTCGTCACATGAGCTACGCCCCTACGAATAGAAGCGCAGACGCTAGTAAGTCTTCTATTCAATTAAATATTTGAAAAGCCGATTGAGACCTACCTAACCCTATCCAGTTTTTCCCTGCCTAGGTGAGGAGTTATGGAGATGCAGAAGTCCATCTATGGATAACCATACTGCACCCCGAGTGATGTGGTCAACTTTCTTTTTATTAATTTGAGCCATTCGGCACACCACATATCCCGGCAATGCACATGGCTTCAGTGAGGTAAAACCTCACTAAAAGCCACACTGCTCTGCTAAATTTTCTGACCTAAGATGCTCTAGTTAGCATCTACCCAGAAGGGGTTTACAAAAAATAAAATTCAAAACTGTAATAATTTTAACTCCATTGGACGTTTATGAAGACCAGGAGAAAAAACGACCACTGTTATGAACACCTACTCACTGTTCCTGAACTTCCCCCAGAGCGCTCCATAAATATAACTTGAAGTATACTCTCTAAATGAATAATACATAAAAATTGTCATGGGCTCGGTCACACCATACAGAATCAACTCGATCCTACTTTGCGAAGGCATTATACCCCATAAACAAAGCTGGTATAAACCGACAAAAAACCCGGACACATTTTTCCCTAGGAGAGAGGACCGCAATTCCCTCTACCTCCTAACCGTAGTAACATCTTTATTAAAATCGCACTCTGGAGAAACTCATACCTATTTCTCACTAATAATCGCCTAAAAAATTTTTTTTTTTTCATAGTATGTGGTCATATCTCCCATCAGTCTTCAGTCACGTCCGTGCAGCTCATCATATCGATTACATGAAACACACAAAAACACAACGATTAATATCACATACAAAACAAAACAAATGAGAACCTCCTACATTTGAAGTTGGTTAAAATTTAAACTTTTACTATATTGTCAACCGTACTATCGTTGACGTACCAGATATCTGACAATTATTTGTCATGTCAAATGACATCTGACACCACTGTCTATTCTCTAAAAATCTTTTTAAAAAATAAAATAATTTTCAAAAAACAATTTATAAATTTTTTCTAAATAGTTTACAAGCAATTCTTGACCTCTTTCGCATATTTTTATTTTTATCGAAGAATTTGGGTCATCGTAATTATTACGTCCATACCTTATATTTATGGTCGAAAACTTGTTTGTCACGTTGCTATGACAATACACGTCAGCTAGAATAAATAACATTGATACAAAAATAATTTTATGTTTAGCAAAGAAATGGAAATTATCCTTCTTCGTACAATGTGGGAGGACACATATCTCCTCCTCCAGCATATTCTGTGAAAAACGCCGCTCCGCTTTTTGTGAAAAGTTGTGACATTGTGAAGTGATACTTATGATGCAGTTTTCATCCCGATAGATATCCGCTGGACCATCACCTATTGGAACAATAATAGCAGGATTTTGCATGACTTCCACCGGCACGCACAGCTCTTTGGACTCCACCGCCATTTCGACGCTCTCCTGCTCACAAACATCAGCAGAAACATACTCAACTTGAACAAAATCATCGTTACAAGAACCATGTGTCTCCGACGGAACTTCCACCTCACAGCTTTCCATGTCGACAACATCAGCCGAAACAACTCCCAAACAAATAAAATTTTCATTCGACTCGTGCTCGCCAAATGTTTCTTTTACTACAATTATCTCTTGTTTCTCTGAAATATTATTACTAGGAATAATTGTAAATAACCGACCCGACTCTGTATCTTCATTTTCATAGCTTCGGTCATCATCGCCTAGACCGCAGTCTTCATATTCCTGGACATTATTGACTAGGCCGGCATCAGCGCAGCTCTGGTCATCATCGTCCTCCTCCTTTGCTTTAATTGTTGAGCTAGAAAATAATATTTCGTGATTATCTTCGCTCACATTATCTTCGGACTGTTCATCCGCCTCGGACACAACGTCCGGCCTCTCAAGATTATACAAACACTGATTGATTCTCTGCTTGCAAGACACACACTTGCATGGGAATTCTCTCCTAAGCTCCGCGCATAGCGTGTCAAATTCCATCTCATACTGGAATGTATATTTAAAAAAATAATGCGCAGCTCCTCTTAACCAGACACCAAGAATTAACGAATAATCGCTTTTTCGCCACCCCTTGGCAATGGCCATCGACACAAACTCGTCGATAAATTCTTCGAGGCACACCTCATACGTGTGTCCCGAAAAGTATCGCATTTTGCTCTATTTATATTATTTAACACATAAATAAAAACGGAACCACTCAGCTTGGAGTATACTCCTCTTATCCTGGTGGCTGTCACTGCATCAGTCCTCAGTTTGTCCACCGCACACTGATACCGTTGCCGTCACTCTTATATACGGCGTTCTTACCCGGCGCCTCCACCACTTATAGGGACCTGGAGCATCTTCTCTTAGTGCTGGTCCCTGGAGATTCCTTTTACGTTCCTGGGGGTTTGTCTTACTCGCTCGCGGTGCGAGAGTGTGGTGAATAAGAGTGACTGCTTATGTGTGATGTGTTATAAAAGAAAGAGAACTGGAACACTAATACGTTATATTGAATAATCAGATTAATACATGTGCCCTCTTCGAGCGGGCTACCAGAAGTCTCACAAAAACCAAAACTCTTCTTTTTATATATTCACAATTGGCGTTTCAATAGTTTCTAGAAAGTTCCAAACTTCCAACGTGCCAGTCTCACCATAAGGTTGCCAACATAAGGTCGTCACAATATCATATTGACGGTCCCTACGGTCCCTCGGTTTTTGACATGTCTTTATGTAAAAGACATGTCAAAAACCGAGGTTTACAGGAGAGCGTTATTTATGTTCAAATCGCTCTAGAAATAATTCTATGTACAATTATATATTTTTTTCTATAATGTTTTAATAACTTTAGGAACTTTATAATGGTATATATACGTATATTTTTTTAATATTTTCTTAGAAAAACTGATAGATGACTGTTTCTACGCTGATATTAAAATAAAAACATGCCAGACATGTCTATGATACCTTTTTATACGCCGGAAAGAAGAAAACAGTTTATGAAATAGAATTTAAATAAAATGTTATATGAAAACGTAGAATTATGTTATTGTTTTCAAACGGATATGTTAAACATCCTACAATCGCCACCCATGGATATAAAAAATACATCAATGAAGACATATCGCTTTATACGCGGTTTCAATAATTCGGTGTAGGACTATATTTCTTGCAATGTAAATAAAGACATGTCCTTAAATAAAATTACCAGGATTGTGTTTTATTAATTAAACAAGGTTTATAATTGAAAATTGTTTATTGCTAACAATCTTCTTAGCATCTAAACAATAGGTACTTGTAGCGTCATTGAAGCTGGAACTAAACATTAAAAATCACAGTTTTCTAAGATTAAAAATTAACAATTTTTATTTAAGCATGACCCTCAGCTTAATTAGGTATCTAATTGATTAGTAATATTTAATAATCATCAGATTATTATTTAAGTATGTGTCTCATTTATCTACTTAATTGGTAATATTTTTCATCACAGCTTTATTCAGACTGATTCATCTTATTACTATTAAAGTTTTCTTAATGGTTAAATAAAAACAAAATTTATAGAAAAAAGACGGTATAAATAAATTTAACAATCTTCTTCGTCACTACCTTGTATTTCTTTCCTATGCTTAAGGTTATTATAGAATGTATGATACTTTTTTTGGGATAATCATCGTATCGCATAAACTAATCAAGTGTTTATATTTCACTTCAGTGATAGGAATAGGATTATTATACACCTTCTCTAGTATTAGTTCTTTCTCCTTCTTTTTTCTCACCCTAGTCAGTTTCAAATTATTGCCACAGTTCAGTTTTCTATAATTTTCTTCAAAAAAATCGTACTTAAATTCAATAATGTCTGGATTATTTCTTTGCACTTTTACTTCTCTTATCTTATTCCAAGAAATTTTCTCAGTGTTTGTATCTTTTACCTAGATTTTAATATGTAGCCACGCTTTGAAATCCAGAACTAAGTCTTGGTTCACTTCTACGACTGTATAAGGTGGACTGTTCTGTTTCGCCCAGCGAACCAGTGTGTACCATTCATCTGGGGTGTAAATAAATTTATTTTTTGAAGAACACTCTATTGATGCGTGAACGCTATCTGCCTCGTTTAGAGTATGGCCTTTTTCTTAGAATCTATGGCACACATCTACCTTAAATGTATTGCTTACATACAAGTACATGAAAAAAACAATGTGACTGCAATTCTGACCGGCACAGTTGTCCGACCAGAATCTAAAATCTTTAACGCCAGCTTTAACCTTGTTGTTAACGAAAGAAAACAAACACCACCTACTGGAGGGTATTGTCATAATCTCCATGTTTGGCAGGTGAGTTGGAGATCGCAGTGCTGATAGATCATCATCATGATCATCAGCCTATTAATGTTCCCACTGCTGGGACACAGGCCTCCTCTCTGTAAAATGCAATAAAAGCAGTTAAATTCGTTTGTTAGTTGCCAAGGTTTGGCTATTTATCAGTTAACTCAACTAGTTCTGTAAAATACTTTTTTCAGTGCGGGCAATCTCCGTGACCCCACCCCGCTTGCGTCGCAAGCATCGCATCGGGTTACGTTCATAATTCATTCAAACAAACTCACGGCGGGGGATCTTTTAATTTTAACGCTGAGCTCGTAACTAATGTTAATTAAAACCTAAACCGTAAAATTAAACCACACACGTGAATATTATCTTAGAAGACTTGTACAATAAGCGCATTATAATTATGTTTTGTAATTTACAAGGCTTATGTTGCGCCTATTGTACCTACTTACTTATCGATACTCCACTACAAAGAATATGTTGTTGTGTAAGTGTAACAAAAATATTTTCGATGGCGGCGCCTTTATTGTCTTGGCGCCTGTGTGCGCCGCACACTTCGCACACAGGGGCGGCGCGGCCCTGCGTGCACGTGGTGAACGTGTGGCTATTTTCTAGTGAAGAAAATCTTGAACTCGGACCACTTAAAATATCCATCCTGACCATTTCAATTTCATCAGGTAATGTTTCGCCGCCATCTAAACCTAAGGCCACTAATGCTGATTTCAGTGCAATTGTTACTGGAATAACTGAACTGCCTGTTACATACTTATCGCCGCATCATTTCCTTTGTAACTTCTTCACAGGACTTTAAAACGAGAACGAGTTTCTCAATAAGGGTCCAATCGTGCGCAGATAATACCAGAATATTTATATTTAAATTTGAGAGTGTACTGTTCAGTTCTTCCTTGAGTTCTATCAATCGCTCCAACATATAGAAAGTAGAATTCCATCTATTTGGGACTTCTTGAAGAGGTCTTTTAATGGGTTTTCCGGCCTGTTCCAAATAACGCTTAAGCTTTTCCAAAGCAACAGTACTTTTTTTTAAATGTGCCACGATGGTTTTTGCTTTCTGGATTATGTTCTTGATAGTTTCGTTTTCTAAAGCTTTGCATACTATTATTAAAGTCAAAGACGTTGTGACCACTATACGTATTTATTATTATAGTATTTTACACTTTCTCATTCACTTAATACAGAGTATACTATACTAGGCTCCACAATATTAAGTCAATATGCTGAAGGCACTCGCTACAGAGGTCGGGCTGCGACTGCCATGCCTTCTTCTGCAATCCCATTATTTTTTCTCCCTACCCTGGTACATAATTTTGACCACCTACGCTAAATTACATTGTAGGAATATAAGGGACCTATTTATTTTATTTTATTATATTTGGAAAACTTACAGCTAATACATATACATACTTAAATATTCTAGAAAATTGAAGACCAATTACAAGTTTTCACTTTTAGTGTAAGTAAACAAAAGCAGAAAACAAAGTTAATGTTCTCTTCAAAAACAAAAAGAAGATTAAAAAAAAAACAACAAAATACAAACTTACAATGATAAATTAAAATTGCCAACAAAAACATAACATTTGTAACTCCAAACTGCAAGGTTATGAAAAGCTCGTAAAGAAACGATTACAAAGAGTTCTTTTCAATTTATATATCCCAGTACAGTAAAGATCGATGCCAACTTCCCGGCACGCCGAATTAAAAGCACGACTTGCTCTAATCAGGTATGAGTTTCGCCTGTAAAAAGTTGTCACCACTGTTGTCGCCAGTAGGTTGGGTCTGCGTAGATATGCACATGGCACACGCAGTCCTATCTTGTTTACCAACTCAGGTACATCAGCCGATCCGTTCATGATTCCGAACAAAAAAGCCGTCTGCAATATTTCTGCGCTCATAGAGAGGAAGAATATGAAAGTTTTTACAGCGAGCAACATAATTAGGCAAATATATTCTAGAGCGGAATTCAATGTACCTTAAGAATTTCCGTTGAATGCCTTCCAAACGATTGACGTTAACGTTATATTTTGGGTTCCAGACTTGAGAGCAATATTCTAGGTGACTGCGAACGAAAGAACAATACAGTATCTTAATAGTCTTAATGATTCTGAATTGTGACGAGATTCTAAGGTGTCCGTACCGTAGAACTGAGGGTAGGACTTGGATTGTTTCTGTGACTTGACATAACTCCAAAAAGCTCGAGGATTTTCACGTACGTCCGATTCGATTTTAGTGATGTAATCGTCAAACATATTTCTTTCCAGATCTTTAGCCCGTTGTCGCAATGTGTCATAAGATTGATAGTCTGAGAGATTACCATATTTTTTAAATTTAGCGTGAAAGGCTTTTTGTTTTAATACCTTTACCAGTGGACTTTTATACCAGGGAGGGTATTTGGGGAATGATGGTTTTTGTTGGAATAAAGGCGTAGTATAGTTATAACCTCGTAAAAATATGCTATGGAATCCTCGATCGACCCAATACTCAATTCGTGCTTCCAGTTTACTCGGTCTAAATCCTTTCTTATCGACTCGAAGTCAGCCAAATGATAAAGGAACTTATTGTAGGGGCGAATGGGCAGGCTATGTAATTGAACAAAGTCTGCAGTAATGCACAGAGCTTTGTGATGCGGGTCTTCACGTACCAGCAGATCGCCGCAGCAAGTCACAGTGACTTCGTTGTTAGACAACACTAGATCAAGGATTCTGTCATTAACATTTGAATGACAATTGTACTGCACTAAGTTACAAGTATTAAAATTATCAATTAAGTCAGACTGGCCAGTTCCTTGCAAGTTACTGGGGTACAAGGAAATACCATCGTCGGCAGGAAGCCACTTTATGTTTGTTTGATTTAAGTCTCCAAAAATAACATACTTGTCAGAAGAGTTTTTGAGAAATTTGTCTACAAGGTTATCCGAGAAATTACCCAATTGAGCTACCAACAAATTCCCCTGATTCTGACAACAGATATAAACCACACATATGTGCATCTTATATGCTATTCTGGGTTTCTTTTGTTGCAATGTTAACGTGACCCACAAGTCCTCGGCAGACGAGCACCACTCACTACGAGTGTCCGCCACTAGCTCACGATTAACGGCAATAAGAACACCCCCTCCCATCGTCTGATCAGTTCTGTCATAATTCCGATCCCGTCTCCAAACAAGATACCTGTCATCGAACAATTCTGAATCAGAGATTCCATCTATTAGCCATGTTTCAGTTAAACAGACAACATCAAAACTATTAAGACACACATTTCTGTAGAACATACTTGTCTCAGTACGCAATCCCCGAACATTCTGATAATAAATATTAATGGGCGTCATCGTAAATAAAAGAGGCGTTGAAAGTCGAATAGGAAGGCAAAAAAGGCACATTCAAATCTTGGAAACAGGTAGTAACTTCAAAATAAAAAGGCATAAATAAAAATAAACAATATTAAGATGTAGTGCAATTTGCCATTCAGTTAAACTGTTGTTTACAAAGGTACTGATTAAACTTCCTTAGTATCCTTATAAATGATTTAACCGCCTAAGCTAAATTACATTGTAAAACAAGGCACCTATTCTTGGGCCATTAAGCTAAAATGTAGTGTACAGAGGTTCTGATTCTTTGTAGCGACAACACTATCAAATTCAAGCAATGTGCGTAACAATTAAAGTGTTTCCAACCTAAGCATTTTTGAATTGCACACTTAATGTTAGACCCATTGTCAGACAGACACAGCAAGAAGTATATTATGTTCGATATTCCACTCCCGCGCATTCCTCGATAACTCTTCAGCGAGAGACGTAGCAGTGTGTGAAATCCTGTTCAATGCACAACATTCTAATAGAACAGATCGTAACTTCATTGTTCTGTCTATGAAATGCCCCGTAAGTGCTAGGAACCAAACACCATTTAGAAATGTCCACATATCCGTTGAGAGACATATTGACACCATCTCTGACCTTAGCAACTCCTTAACTTCAGTCTTCGTAACTTCGTAAAGTAATGGAAGTATACTTCGCAAAATATTTTCGCGCTGGCAAGGTATAATTTGGAAATGAAAATGACATCAGCTCACAAAGACCCCTATCGTCAACTATGGAAAACGGTTGCAGATCGTATATGAACAGATTAATTATGTGACGATCGTTCCAAAATAAAAAAAAGATCTTTTTTTTTATTTTGGAACAGTCTCCACGTACATGTCATTGTGTTTCTGACAGCTGGCACTATACCTGCATAGGTACCGGTACCATACCTGGACGTAGAGCTAGTGATATTAATGTTCTTTGATGTAGATGCGATAGCTTGCGGCTGTGAATTACTGGTGGAAGCACTCGTACCCGTAGGCTGCAGTTCTCCAATAACACCAGTACCAGCACTTTCAACCTGTGTCACTACCACTGCCGCCGCTGCCACCACAGCGGCCGAAGTGTCTTGCCTGGATACCATTTGTGCGGTACCGTTCTTCCTCTTCATGTGCTTTGTTCGAAGTTTTATATACAATGTCCTGTTTGCAAATTTTGCACGTGGTTTTGTCGTTGCCCTTATCGTCAAAATAGTCCCATGCAATACTTCGTTTTGAAGCCATGTTGATACAACCACCAATCACACAATGTTAATGTTAACTCCTTTGTACTTAAGTTTATAAATAGGTAGGTACACAACTTAAATAAATTAACCACTCTTTTTATCCAAATTAGCCCTGTAT
Organism: Polia nebulosa; assembly: GCA_951329385.1. NCBI lineage: Eukaryota > Metazoa > Arthropoda > Insecta > Lepidoptera > Noctuidae > Polia > Polia nebulosa. The sequence continues at coordinate 11,295,802 of OX589600.1, read as the reverse complement.
GTAACCACCACCATTCATGCAATGTTAACTCCCTTAAGTTAATAATTTAGTCTACTTTACTTGGTAGCTTCAATGATGTTATAAGTAATAACATCATTGGGTAGCTTAGTGAAACATCTCTGGCTATGAAAAAAGACTAATGTATTCACAAATTACGACTCACTTACACAAAGGTTAGTAGACTTAGACTACCGTAATAATCTCCCGTCGACACGCCAGTCTTGTTTTTTTGTTTCCATGGTACTTGAGTCTCGGGGTACGGCGCCTGCACCCACGCGCCGGTCTTGTTTTTGTTCCCATGGTACCTGAGTCTCGGGGTATGGCACCAGCCGCATCCAGTGACGCCACTCAAGTTTTTTTTAAGAGAGCACAGCGGTTGCCAACGGCCGTCCTGCCAGGTGCCTGTCCCATCAGGTACCCCACGAGTTCAGATTAAATGCTAAAACACAAATTATGTATCATCAGTTAGATTACCAGCTGCATACGCATTTATTGTGTACGGATGTTCTGAAATCTTAATTGCCATCTCTCATTATCTATTATCTCAACATTGCATTCGAGGGTAGGTTCAAACATATAAAATCATGTGCGCTAAAAATAGAATTGTATCTAGTTCACCAGTGACCAGTATCAAGTTCATCTCAAAACCACATGCACTCAAAGGGCATCTCGCCTCACTTAAGTGTACCAAGTTTTCCCCAGAACCACCAGCCCTGAACGGCCATACGCCTCACTTCAGTTGTACCAGGTTCAATCCAGCAGAATTTGCATTCCCCAGAAGTCCAGAACCACCTGCGCTGAACGGGCATACGCCTCACTTCAGTTGTACCAGGTTTGTTCAAGCAGAATTTTCACTGAAAGGATACTTCGCAAGTTTGTCCCAAAACCACTTGCGCTGAAAAGGTATACACGCCACTTCAGTTGTACCAAGTTCGTTCCAGAACAATTTGCGCTGAAAGGGTATTTCGCTACACTTTTCCATTTGAACCTACCACTCTTTTTTCTCTTTTTTTTTGTAATTTACTTAACGGACCATTTAAGATTACTTAAAGCATTTTATATTGACTCGCACATACGCTATCAATATGTATCCATGGTTTCATGTTTTCCGCAGCGGTCACTCCTGTATATTTTTTAGTGCTCCTTTCACTGCCTTTTAGATAAGTCACCTCATATCTATCATTCCCCAACACTTTCTTTACTTGAAAGGGGCCTTTATAAATTGGTAACAACTTTCGACTTTTCCCGTCATTGCTCTGGCTTTGTACTCGTATCTTAATAAGTACCAAATCTCCTTCGGAGTAATCTCGTGCCTTTGTACGATTTTTATAAAATTGCGCATTGAGCTTAATATTCGTCTCTGTCCTATCGCACAATTCTGTTACATCTAATTTACACCGGTCGCCAATCTCTGGACCCAAACTATCGCTATCAGATCGTAATCTATACCCGAGAAAAACTTCGTTAGGAACAGTTTTTGTTGTTTTGTGAACTGTACTGTTTATACCTTGTTGTAAAGCTTTTAATGCTTCTAGAACAGTTTTGTTAAAACGCTCAACCTGACCGTTAGAACGGGGCAAACCGGTTGCCACCGTGTGTAGACGTATGTTCCTATTCGTACAATACTGTTTAAAACTATTTAAAGTGAAGCATGTTGCGGAGTCCGTTATGATTCTATGAGGATTGCCAAATGTCTTAGAAATAAATAGTTTCTAATTCTTTAATTACTCAAGAAGATTTTGTTGTTCGAATCGCTAGAATGAACACAAATTTTTAAAAGCATCTACGATAACCAACAAATATTTATTTTTAGATTTAGTCGTAACGAATGGCCTAAGTGGCCCATATGGAGTGTGTGAAAAGGTTGTGCGTACTTTGGCAACGGGTATAACTTGCCTTCTTTTGGACCGCCTTTGTTCTTAAAATATATTAATACAACTTATGCAGTTTCTAATATATTTCTTTATGACATGTCGCATTTTGGGAAACAGATATGGAGTGTGTGAAAAGGTTGTGCGTACTTTGGCAACGGGTATAACTTGCCTTCTTTTGGACCGCCTTTGTTCTTAAAATATATTAATACAACTTATGCAGTTTCTAATATATTTCTTTATGACATGTCGCATTTTGGGAAACAGTTTTATCAACAGAGAAGTGCCCGAGGTCGTCATGGTTGCACTTAATTATTTGCCAAATGCATTTCTTTGGGACCACCCACCTACGACCTCGGCTTGTTCTTCTCCTGTAAACTTTGCCACCCAGAACGACGTATTTGTTAAAAATATCTTTATTTTCCTATTCGTACAATACTGTTTAAAACTATTTAAAGTGAAGCATGTTGCGGAGTCCGTTATGATTCTATGAGGATTGCCAAATGTCTTAGAAATAAATAGTTTCTAATTCTTTAATTACTCAAGAAGATTTTGTTGTTCGAATCGCTAGAATGAACACAAATTTTTAAAAGCATCTACGATAACCAACAAATATTTATTTTTAGATTTAGTCGTAACGAATGGCCTAAGTGGCCCATATGGAGTGTGTGAAAAGGTTGTGCGTACTTTGGCAACGGGTATAACTTGCCTTCTTTTGGACCGCCTTTGTTCTTAAAATATATTAATACAACTTATGCAGTTTCTAATATATTTCTTTATGACATGTCGCATTTTGGGAAACAGATATGGAGTGTGTGAAAAGGTTGTGCGTACTTTGGCAACGGGTATAACTTGCCTTCTTTTGGACCGCCTTTGTTCTTAAAATATATTAATACAACTTATGCAGTTTCTAATATATTTCTTTATGACATGTCGCATTTTGGGAAACAGTTTTATCAACAGAGAAGTGCCCGAGGTCGTCATGGTTGCACTTAATTATTTGCCAAATGCATTTCTTTGGGACCACCCACCTACGACCTCGGCTTGTTCTTCTCCTGTAAACTTTGCCACCCAGAACGACGTATTTGTTAAAAATATCTTTATTTTCTTCGGCCTCTCCTGATTCTATAACCGCTCGAATACGTTGTAACTCGGAGACTTGTAGTTGAACTGAAAGCAACCAGTCCGCTTCCGTTATTGACATTTTAATCTTGGTACCTGATTGTTCTCCGGACTGCACTGGGTTACGACTTAAGGTGTCTACATGTTGCATTCGCGTGCCTTCTCGGTGCACTATATCAAACGAGAATTCTTGCGTTGACAAAACCCAGCGTGCAATCCGGGGAATAATCCCTTTTTTCATCAATGCGAATCATATAATCGTACGGCGTTGCAATCGGTTACTATTTTAAAAGATGATCCGATTAAGTATAATTACAACTTCTGAAGCGAACTAACAATTGCCAATAAATCTAGTTAAACAAATGGTATTTTTTTTCATCTTCCGTAGTTTGTATACTATAATAATGAACTGGTTTTCCACCCTCGTCAGTGATTTGCCTAAGTATACCGGCAACACCGTCTCTACTGGCATCCATGTATAAAACGTTATCTTTATTCGGATTAAAAATGGATAAAACGCTTTCAGATGTCAATTTGTTCTTTATCGACCGAAATGCGTCTTCATGAACCTTATCCCATTCCCACATAGAGTCCTTCTTTAACAGATTCGTTAGTTGGAGCAGTAATCAAGGTAAACGTACCAATACTCGTCGGGTTTCGGAAATTACTGACTTTGAAACGCTACTGTGTGTTAAATATTTAATAGAAAATGTCAATTTTTGCATGACGTGATAGAGAATTTATTCGTTATTCTAAGTAACTAATTTTATTTAATAATTTTGATGGGTATAAGTACTTATTAAGGCAAAAGTAAAAAAGGGCGATTAGTACCAATAATCGTCTGATTTGTACGGATACTCGTCAAATATTCCCAGTACTCGTCAACTTTTAATGCTAATATAAACTCTCTGCTCTTGAACATAAAGTTCAAGATAACTACATTTTTTTTGTGCTTGAATTTGTTAAGCATGCTTGTGCCTTTGAAACATTAGGTAGATAGATAAAAAACCAAATCTCTATTTAGAATAGCAGGTTATAATCTGTTAGAAGAGCAGTTATTCAATAAAACAGATAGTTGCATTTTAATTTATATGCCTAAAATCAAACGCTTGGAATCACAAAATCAGTCTATAAAATAACTGCTATATTTCTTAATCATAATAATCATGCAGTCATGTGCATATGTAGCACGAGTAAAATTATTATTATTAAAATATTTAAATTGTAAAATCAGTTCTCTTATACCTAATACAATAATTAGTTTTAACAAAAAATAAAATCCACATTCATTTGTATAACTTTCCGCGAAATAATTACTAACATTCATAAATATGTAGGTAAGATTGTCATTCATTAAAACTTCTGAACTGCTTAGCGCATGCTAAGTACGATTTGCAAAAATCTCTATAGAGAGTTTGTATGCAAAATCTGTTTTAAAGGTATCATACAAAATTATGATTACAACTAAGCGTTCAAACCCAATAATAATATATCTAATAATAATCTTAATTATTTATAATCCGTCCGCAATGTAAACTTAAATCAGACTTTAGAAAACAGGTACCTAAACTAAGTGTTACTTTTGACTTATACAATAATATTACACAGTAGTGTTTAAATTGACTAGCAGTAAATCAAATAAAAAACCCTGTACTATAAAAAAACAATTAAATATTTTAATAACATGCAATTTTCAGGTGAAGCTCAACATGCAATTGTCTAGGCAAACATTTTTATGTTAAAGATACACTTACATATTCCAAAAATAAGTATGTCTGGGCGGTGCAATAGACACAATGAAATATTTTCTCTCTTGGATCTATTTCTGCACAAGTTGTATGGTACCAGATTAAACAACTAAGACATTGTATCATATCCATTTCTGTCATTCACTGTCAGTCATTCAAATACATCATTTCATTTGTTTGACACAACCGACAGAACCAATCTTCGTTTTTGGCTACTTGCACCGAAATGCTTGTTTTATTGCTTTCTTTTTTCGCTTTATTGCGTCCTGCTGTCTGCGCTCTTTTACCCTTACCAATTTTTCTTGCTTCGACTCTTTTCTTCTTTATCTCTTCCTTTTCGGTCTTGGCATCGATCTTTCGTTGTTAGAAGATTTGTCACCGGTCTGAGGTTATAACACTGGGCTTTTTTATTTTTGGTATGGTTGTCTATGGGGTCTGGTGTTAAGGTGGTGGCCAAAATAAAACATCTTTAAAAGGCGTTGGTATCGTAAGATTTATCATAGCACGTCTTAGCAGCTAGCTGTGGCTGTGACTCGGTTAAATTGCAATCTGTTTCATCGTGTTGTGTCGTGTTATTCATAATTCCCGTAACAGTTACTGGCATGGAATATGATGTAACTGTCGATGTCACTTTTGATTTTTTTATGGAAGGTGCAGGAAACGTGATTTTGTGACATGGAATAGGCGATAATTGTCTGCGAGGCGTCAAATAAATAGTTCGAGATGGTATATATAGAATAATAAATAGATTGTGATTGCGACATGGTTGGTGTAAAATTTGTGTCGTCATGTGGAGGTGTGGTTTCCGAAATTCCAGAAAAAGTGCTTGATATGGAAGTGGATGTTACCGTCGATGTTACATTAGTTTTAATTGTATTGCGAGGCTTTAAATAAATAGGGTTTGAACCTGTTATCCGAATTATATCCCCTATTGGGATGACTGCAGGTGTTGTTTGGTGTAATTCAAAATTTGGCATCTGCTCTAAAAATACTGGCATTTCTGTGTTCTTTATGACAGATGATTGAGGATTTATTTGGTTAAGCGTTTCATTAACAACTTTAAAAAATTCTACCTTTCCTTCAGTTTCCGATTTATTTGTGAAATTAAATTCGGGAACATCGTTTAACGAATAGTCCATTATTTCACTTAATCTAAAATCGCCAATCGTATAGTTACTAAAATCATCTTCAACTCTATTACTAATAGGAAAGGTTTTTTGCACATTTGCGTTTTCGATACCTGTATTCTCCTGTGTGTGTGTGTCCTGTGTGTGTCCTTGTACCTGTGACTGTGATCAGTCGTCTTCAGAACTAGTGGAAAATTGAGTAACCATAGACTTCCAGACAGTGAACAATCCCTCCAACGATTGTTCACCATTCCATGTTGACTTTCTATTATCATGTAAAAGTTTTAAGTGTGCTGGGGCTGATCTGAGATTCAAAAAATTTTATGTGATTATGTTTGTCGGACAAGGAAACTTTATCAGCTGTTTTCGTTTTCTGGGTGGACTGGCTTAACTTTTTGGTGACACATTTAGTATAATCGACGTTATTAGCATCAAATGGTGACATTTACGAAATCCATTTACAATAGAGTTTCTGTTTCAATTGTTTGAGAGTCTTCTAGTCTAACAAGAGACAGAAATTTTCCTTTTTTAGTTTTACAAAGTGATTCTCATTGCGCCAATCATATACAGATTGTTTCCATATTCTTTTGAGAAGCCTAAATACTGCTACATCCATGGGTTGAAGAATATGTGTAGCATTTGGATAGAGCACGATTAGTATAATTTGATTTTCTCTACAGAAATTGCTCAATGGTAGCATCGTATGAGAGCAGTGGCCATCCAAATAAAATATTATCGGCAGCTGGATGCCACTTCTTATAACCCAAGGGTAGAACAGATTTGCTATATATTCATAAAAAGCTTCGTCAGTCATCCAGCCTCTTTTTGTGTGCCCTATCATTGGGTGCTGATGTCGAAATTTTGTGAGGGATTGACTTAAGCTTAAAAAGAACCATCGGCGGTGCCAATTCACCTGATGCATTAGCTGTTAGGAGAACTGTTACGCACTCTTTTTGTCCACATGGTATTATATTGTAAACATTTTTAGACCCACGTTTCGCTAAGACTCGGTTGTCAGCGGGGGACAAGAAAAAGGCGCTCTCATCGCAGTTAAAAATTCTCCGCGGGTCTTTAGAAGTTGCCTGTAGCTGAGCAGTTCAAAAATAATCCTTAATTTCTTTGAACCAGGTACGAACATCATCTTCCGTGACTAATGCTCGAGATTGTGTCAAATTTTCGGACACCCTCCGACCCACTTCAGGGTGACGCTTTATGAATGACTCGAACCAATGTCGACCTGGTCTATTGTTAGTAAATGGGTTACTACGTTTGAATTTGGTAAGTAATAATTTGACGCTATCTAATAACTGATCTGATGTTACAGGAAAACCACTTTCCGTCATGAAAATTAACCAGTTCTTTAAATGTTCTGTTTCAATGATTTAAAACAGTTGTTGGTCCTTTAGAGCAGCCAACTAAACTACGCCCTTTAATCTTGTCATTTAATGTGGTCCTTGGCACTTTAAATTTTCTTGCTGCATCTGATGTTGTGGCCCCTTGATTTATAGCTTCTATGGCTTTTAAAAGGTCGTTTCGCTTGTAGTTTCTTTCAGTCATGATCTGTAATTAAAATTACTCTTTACCCATCAATATCGAATACGACAAGCAAAGAAGTGGCAGCGATGGAACCTATGTCATCTTAGTTTTAAAACTGATTTTAATAATGTTTGCGTCAAAACTATGTAGTGATTATTATATACTATGATTGACATAATTTTTATACAGGCACTATTAAGGCACGTTAGGGAGACGCGGTAAAATACGCGTGACGACATGCAGTTATTTCGAACAAAAAGCATAGTGTAAGAACAGTCAATTTTTGCTTGCGACGAATTGTAATGCAAGCATAGTAGAAGCAAAGGCAAGTGGTAGCCTACTTGTACCCAAAGCGGTAGATATGTATCGCGTGTCCTTAATCGAATGGCAGAGGCCTACAGCGGCCAATATATACCTAACAAAATACACACGTAGAAAGTGCATATAGAAAACAGGGGGTTTTAACCATTAAGAAACATAATTGAATCGAATAACATGACTGTGTACGTGCATCTAGAACCAGCAGAGTAAAATATACCCCTAAGAAAAAGTTTAAAAGAAACGCAGTTTTATCAACAAATATACCTATACCTTAAATATGTTTGTACAAGAGAGTTAACAATTTTGTAAAAGTCCCGATATTAGCTATTTATTCGCATTTTGTACTGTAAACACACAAAATATCTTCATTATGACGAGTTTAGGTGCAACTTTTGAGCATGTCCCCAGTGTTGCCGTTTAGGAAAAAGAAAAGTCTCTAGACCTCAATGCAATAGTCCAAAAAAACAAAAATCCAAAAATTCCAAAAATTTCGTTATCTATTGCATCATTTTCGACTTCGACAACTTCTAATGGTGCTGAAGCAGCAGAAGTTGATGGTTCCATTGTAGAAGTACTTGGTTTTTTAATAGTTTTAGTGATTTTGGTCAGGACATCATCTGGCAAGACATAGCTATGGCAATTTCGTTTTAAAATCTTTAACTGATTCCTTATAAGAAGTATGGAGTTTAAAGTAGTTGAAGCCAGCCTGTTCCTCAGTTTCTTCTTTATAATATTCATTTGACTGAACATTAGTTCCACTTCTGCGTTGGAATGTGGCAACGATAGAACTGTGATGGCTAAGTCTGCTATGTCTTTGTACGTATTAAAACCTGCAGCGTCCTTGTACATACATGAGCCCAAAATTGTACAGTATCTGTAATCGTGATGTCCCATTTAACAAAGTTAATACTGTGCCATTGTTTTAAAATGTTTTCAATTTTGTCCTCCTCAAAACCAAATTCCACAGCGAGTTCAGTGATTGAGTTATCTTTTAACTGTTTCAAAGTATTGTCTACAGATAATTGTGTCATTTTTTGTAAGGCCATGTAATTGCTGGGTAGGCGGTTTTGAATTTCTTTTGCTAAGCGCACGGTAAAATCAATACAACTTTTTCTAACTGTTGCAACTGTTTGGGATGGTAAATTGGCTTTAGCAACGTGGGACTCAAACATGTATCCGAGATGAGGTACTGGGCTTAGGTGGTTATCAATTTGAATGGTCAAATAATCTTTTTCAGCTGTTGCGGCGTTCGGTATCAATATCCTGTTACAGACTGATCGCAATAAATTCATCAGTCATAATAACAATTTGACAGGATCTATGTTCTCTCCTTCTAAGATCTTGATTCCCATTTGCACATCATTTAGAACACTTTTCAAGTATATGAAATGTAAACGATTGGCTTCATCTCTGTACATTCCACTCAATAAATCTGCAGTGTGGTATTTATCTTTAGTAAAAGTAAAATGCAACTTAAGCGCTTCTGTGTCAAAATTCTGGCAATAGTTGGCTCTATAGACAGCCAGCGAGTATCACAACCTTTGAGAATTTTAAGAGGTTCGTCGCCACAGTTAATGAGGCTGTATAGCTCCTTGTACTCATGCTGGCGCTTTGATGAGATTGAAAACCATTTATAGGTTTCTCTTATCATAAATTCAATATGTTGTAGAATAGAGTGCTGTGACGCGTGACTGACGGCTAATTGTAGGGAATGACAGATGCATCTTATTAGGATTAAATTGGGTAGATTGTACTGCTTCTTGAGTATTTCGTATACGCTGTTGTGACACCCTGTCATTACTGCAGCGTTATCAGTCCCAATCCCAACTAAATTTTGGAGCGATAAATTGTGTGATTGTACACAATTTACTAATGATGAGACAAGGCCGTTGGCATCAGCTCGCTCTACAGGCTCCAGCCAGTTTTATTGTTTACAACCCCTGGTATTTATTATAATTGTAACCTATTCAATAAACAATTTCGCATGGCTCTGCCTTGGATTAGCTCATTTTGGCTACCCTCAGAAATAGAGGTGAACGCTTGCATGCCTATATCACCATCTTCATGTTCAATAAGAAGTGGTTCTGGTGGTGGTAAATCGGCTTTAAATACAATGTTGAGTAGCACACAAAATGCCATTGTTATTTTACTAGCTACATTGGGATGATAGTGAAGTACCCTGTCTCTAAGCAATCATCTCCACCGAGCTTTCAGTAGTCCAAAACAGCGTTCAATGCAGTTACGTGCTTGCACATGCTTTTGAGTATATAGTTCTTCTCTTGAACTTTGAACTGCATTGAGGATGGGAATCATTAACCAAGGGCGTTGTGGAAACGCCCTTGTTAATGATTGTTGTGCCAGAGTCACCTGAAATAATTATTTCTATAGATAAAACAAACAAGCATACCTATTAACTAGATCTTTTTATACTGGTAAACACTTATCTAATAACCATAATTGTTCATTATTTTCATGAAGTTCACGCATATATGATTCAGCTCTACTAGATGACCATGTATGTGAATCATGTGTAGCTCCGCCAAACTTTGCATTTACATTTATAATGCGAAGATAACTATCACAAATCTGCAAAATAAAACTAATATTAGAAAATCTTTTCTTTTTATTACACCAGAAAAAGATTACACAATATACCTAAATAAATTCAATTACCATTTGAACATTTAATGAATGATACCCTTTTCTATTATAAAAAATATGTTCATCATCATTGGGCTTTATTATAGCTACATGCGTACAATCAATGCACCCAATGTAGGGACACACACACACTCGCTCAGAGTGTCGGGGAACCTATCTTGTTACTCTAGGTAAATTAAGTCAGTCAGAATAACGCACTCGCTTGTATTAGACGTTTACCGTGTTAAATATAATAGTTTACCATATCAAGCCTGTTGCATTTATTGGGTCCCGGACATATCCTAAATTGGTGACCCCGACGTGATGGCACGGGGTACATACTAGTTGCACAGGCCTTGCTTCCATAGCCATTCCACTCAAAGTTCACTAAAAAGCTCTTCGGCAATCTATTCCCTGCCCGAGTCAACAATTTGCTATAAGCGTGAACGTCCGCCTGCAACTGTGCTACGTCATAATCTGCGGGCCAGATGACATCGGCTGTTTGAAGTATGGGCCCTACTGCTGGTTCGTTCGTCCATCTTGCTCCAGGAAGTGGGTTCAAATCGTAGAAACTCTGACGATGCTGACGTTGGGTAGCGGGGTCGCTCAATGACTCAAGCGCTTCGCGGATGTTGAAAGGCGTCAAATATAACGCGGCATCCTGACCGAAAACTAAATCTTGATCAGGCAAATAAGAACTGAAAGCGGCTTCTCCTTCGATCGTCCCAATACTACACAAAATGTTGTGTGTGCTAATTGGTACCCGATGAACAGTCTGGAGTACCTGTCTAAACTCCTCATTCATTACAAATCGAGGCGAAAGTGGGAAACTTTCCTCCTTGCAAGGTACATATCGTGAGAGATAGACCTTATACGCAATCAGAAACAAAGTCACTCGATAATATTGATAAATAGTGCAGATCTCGATGACTGTCTGTTGGTTCCAAGCACTCACAAGTCGACTATACTCTGCAACGGTAGTGAAACCAGCTCCTCGCGTAGCGATAGGTAAAGGGATGGCTCTTGGCTGTACTGTGACCATCATTGACTTAAGACTTTGCTCTAACTGAGCGGTGTCTTGGTTGAACACGCCTAAACGGCAAATAGCTGCTTCGCGCAATGGCTGCATAATTTTTTGGTTTGCGGCACGGCGGAAGGTCTCTGTTGATCTTGCTTTTGCTCCTTTTCCTCTGGATTATTATTCTCGAATCGCTTATCATTCCCGAAGTCTGCTCTTTAACTTTACCACAAACCGTGCGGAGTAGTTTAACAGCATAGTAGCAAAAACTGTAGGTGGAATACGAATTAATTTTTCCCTTAAAAATTCATACTCCGTCCGTTGTCATGCCGCTGTGGTTATTTTTAACACAGGGAAACCTCAAAATACACTGTATAAATTTGCCTACCACAAAAGTCCAGGTTCGGTATCCCTAAAACTTTAAGAGCAAAAGCGTTTTTCAACTAATCAAAGTCGGAAACGCAAAAACCTCGCCAAAAAATCAACTTTAGTGCCAGACGCCTCATATGAACCCAGATGACTTCAAGCAGGCAGAAGCAGTTTTCTTAGAAAATAAAAAAGCAGTCTTTAAAACGACATGAAATTGAAAGAGACACCATTCTTCAGGCAGAGAGTGCCTTGTGGCTTGAGCTGAGGTGTATTTTGACAGCTTCCAATTTTGCTAAAATTTGCATACGCCGCTGTAATTTAAATTCTGCGCCACTTGTGAAATCCATATTATATGGATATTCTTTGGACCATGTAGCGTCAGTAAAATATGGCAAAGAAAATGAGGCAAAGGCTATTGAGCAACTCGACATTCAAAAATGTGATCTTTTAACCGACGAGACTCATTGATTTTTAGGTGTTTCGCCAGATGGACTATATGAGGGTGATTGTAGAAATAAAATGTCTCATTTCTATACGCAGAATTGACCCTGATAAAGCAATTCGTTAAAAAAAAACTGAATAACGTCATATGTTTGATGGCGATAATGTTATTATAAACGTTAACAATGACTGGTATTAACAAGCTCAGGGTCAGCTTAATATCGCAAATAAAATGTGTGTTTGTTTGCGGTGTACACTAGCCCTGACTTTCCAATAAAAGTCATTAAAGTTTATAAAGAGAAACAATTTTGGAATGAGAAAATGGTCCCACGTTTGACCAAACTTGCATTCTTCCCGAAATAATAGATCCGAAAAAAAGCCGATCAATGCCATTGAGGGAAATTTTATAAAAAAAAATATATATTAAATGATTTACAAAACACATGTACCATCATTATTTAATATCCTACCGTCTCATCCTGTTCGTAAAAATAAAAAGCTTTCTGCAACCAACTAGAACTAGTCACTAATAGTCGTTGACTAGAGTAATCCAAAATTATTAATATTAGTTTTTCCTTAATAACTAAATCTGTGTAGAGGATTTCAGGTAAGAAAGTTTATTAGGAAATGCAAGAAAATATAATTACTGCATCTAAATACGATCCAAAGGATCAAAATAGGCTTGGCAAAGTAAGGTTGATCATTCTTAAAATTCGCAGTGTGCTGCGCGCGCGTTTGTGTGCCGTGCAGTTGCACACAGACACATCGGGAATCGTTGAAGCACTAATCAGGGTGGCCCGTTTACCGAAACGCTTTTAAATGATTATTTGACGTAAAGACCAGATTTTGCCTTTCTAGGGTCTATTATTTCGGGCAATATGCATTTTTGGTAAAATTGAGTCAATTTTGGAAACATTTTTCCTCCCAAAAAACGTCATCCTTTTCGACCCTTACTACTTTCAATGGAAAATCAGGACCGGTCCACAGCAAATAAACATATGTTTTGAAGTGAAACTTCTTTAGAATCGTTGTGATTTCAAACCGGATGCAACGGAAAAAACGACAGGTAAGAGACACAAATACAAAAATGTGTAGGATGAAGCCAGGAAAGAATGAGACAGAAATATACATACTATTGTTCGGGCGTCTTCGACGACCTTCGGCTGACGTCGGGCAGCGGCGGAGGCGGCGAGAGGAGAGGGCGCGCGTTACGCGGGGCCTGGGGTCCCGTCACTTCGCTACCGATCTCCGACGACGGCTCGCGCGCGCACTCCATACGCTTACCAACGTCTATATTATTATCAACCAAATTGAAACTAAAACATTTGTGTCGTATTTTAGTTATCATAAGCCTCTTGTATCATTTGTTGAAACTGAAAATATGGAACTTGAGCAATAGATTATATAACATTTATGTTAAATAATACTTTCATTTTTAAACAATTAAACTTTGTAATTATCCTACCCTTGTTATATATATTCATCTCATTCTTTTGTCGATTTACTGAAGTTTCACTTCTATCGTGTGTGAATCGCACACACACCTTTTTTTTTTTTGTAATGTTTAACTGGTCTTGTACTTGGTAGTACCAATCATGATTTTGATTCATCACGACATGAGACTGACTGACCAATTTAAAACATTTTTTTTTTAAACATTTAAGTTTTTACTCTGTATTGCGGCATCGGGATCAATTCCAAAAAGTGAGCTGGGACATTTCACTTCAACTAATCCTTCACTGCACAATCAATCCGGTGTCGCGCCTAAGTAGCAATATTCCTCGTCTATAAAAAGGCCACATTTTTCTATAACTATGTTTTGTTGCACAGTGAGTTGTGCCAACGCCTTTGGTTCATTGTCCCTGCCATGTTTTATTGAAGTAATGTGGTCCAAATTGTATGAAAACAGAATGGATTTCACCAGTGGAGCTGAGTTTTGGTTCACTCGCCTTTTGCAAACCTTCCCAAAGGAGGACGCGGTGAGTATGCACCTTCTGAGTTCAAGCCACAAAGAGCTTTCTGTTTGTAACAAAGTAGCCCTCTCAATTTCGTGACGTTTAGAAGCCTGTTCTTTTAAATTTATCAAAAACAGTTCTTTCCCTTGTTCATAATCGTCAGGGTCCATATCCGGTCTTTCACATTCCACACCGTAGTGAGCATCTTTAGGATTCAGAGGAGAAGCAGTGTAAAAGACTTTAAGAGTTGTATGCGAGTTGAGATGCATTTGTTTTGAGTTTCAGAAGTAGTGTAGGTACAAGTGAGACTAGGTTGGGCTCTTTTTTCCTCTCTTCTGTACAGTAATAACTGTTACATTCTGAATGGTCCCCAAAGATGTCTCGTGGGCTATTAGCAATGTCTTTTTGGAAATTTTCTATTTTAGTTGAAGTACTAGTATTTTCTTGTTGTCTGTATCTGATAGCAGCACGAACAGCAGTCCGCAGACTTTTCAGACGGTCCATATTTAAAAATTTACATTCGTTTAGAGGAATTGCCGTATCTTTTTGCAGTAGCAAGTTTTTTCCATTGTAATTCCTTAACAAATGGTTTGTGCATTCAATTTTTTGGATAGGTATACCAGGATAAGGTCGACTCTCTAGTATACTTTTATAAGTACTAGAATCGCCATCCGCAATCAGTATCTTATAAATTAAATTGCGTTTCTTAATGGATTTTTTTAATCCTTCCACCAGTATGGCTTGCTCCATGCTAGTAGACGATCCCGCATGATTCTTCGTGTATTTGTGGGGTTTTGCTGGTAGGCCATTTTTGTTCGCCCGGGCACAAATGACGCAATATTTATTTCGAACCCCAATGTACTGCACATTGCCATAATCGGTGAACATACTTTACCAGTATGTTCACCGATTATGGCCGCAACACCAGAGAGTGCAGACTAATTATTTTTATAAGAGCGTTTGCCCCAACAAGGATCAGCTTAGACCGGTATCATTGCTATACCTGTATTACTAACATGACCCCTTGATTTTGCAGCTTCAATTTCTTGTTTAGCAGCATTTAGCATTGTCTCTTCGGCAGCAATTTTCCACATGTCAGAAAAAGCATCATGTGTGTGTTTACTATACAGCCGAAACGGCATTGTTCAAATCCATTGACGCAGTGATCTCATTTAAATTTGATAGACCAATTCCCGTAATTATTGCGCCTGATATCGCTCCTGCATTAAGGTCAGGTGTTGCTTGTTCAGTTGTGCCATTAACAATAATATTCAATTATGTCTGCCTCTCAGAATGGATGTAGGAACAGGTCCCGCGGTACTAAGGAGCTACTCCTCATAGACATGGCCATAAGCCAGCAGGTTCGTCGATCCCACAAGGATTTGTCGACATGCTGGATAGATTATAAGAAGGCCTACGACTCTGTTCCACATACATGGCTCATGAGGGTGTTGGAGTTGTACAAAATAGATGCAACTCTGCGCACCTTCCTTGGGTCATGTATGGGGCAATGGAAGACAGTCCTTCGCTATCCAGGATGTCGACCAATCCAGGGGAGTGATGAACCTATATGGATTAAACGGGGAATATTTCAGGGCGACAGTTTGAGTCCTCTTTGGTTCTGCTTGGCCCTGAATCCTCTAAGCACATTGCTGGAGGACTCGGGGCTGGGCTATCGGTTGAGAAGAGGTGGTCAAGCCATATCTCACCTTCTTTACATGGATGACCTGAAACTCTTTGCCCCCAACAATTTGCGACTGATGGAGTTACTGAAGGTAACTGAAACTTTCAGTAGCGCGATCAGGATGGAATTTGGTGTGGACAAATGTGCAGTCATGCATGTAAAGCGAGGGGAGATTATGGAATCCGAAGGGATCCAACTTTCGGATTTCATACACCTTAGATCCCTCTCCTCGACCGAAACATACAAATATTTTATGTCGGAAGCGTTAGGCATTAATGTTACTGACATGAAACAATCGCTGAAGGAGCGCTTCTTTGGCCGCCTGAAAAAGGTATTGAACAGCCTTTTGTCGGGCGGGAATAAGGTGCGCGCCTTCAACGGTTGGGTCATGCCGGTTATGATGTACTCTTTCGGCATACTCAAATGGACTCAGACCGAACTCGACGCCCTGGATAGGAGGGTCCGTACACTGCTGACCGCAAACCGGATGCATCACCCACGTTCATCGGTGATGAGACTGTACATCCCGCGGAAGTGTGGAGGTCGAGGCTTTTTAAACGCTAAGACTCTCCAGAACCGCGAGGTGTGCAGTCTAAGAGAATATTTTCTAGAAACCGACGTGGGTATGCACCGAGATGTGGTCTCAGTGGACAAGGGACTCACCCCGTTGTCCATGGCAAAAGAGAACTGGCGCAAACCTGTAGTACTCACTACTGATGACCGCAAGGAGATATGGAAAAGCAAGGAGCTTCACGGGCGCTTTTATCGGGCTCTTCATGGGCCTGATGTAGATTTCTTGGCGTCCGTGGCCTGGCTACGTTTCAGCGACCTCTTCGGGGAAACTGAAGGTTTTGTCTGTGCGATTATGGACGAAGTTATCTTGACGAATAACTACCGGAGACATATTATGAAGGATGGGACGGTTGACGTGTGTCGGGCATGCCATCGTCCGGGTGAGTCCATCAGACATATTATCTCTGGTTGTTCTCGTCTTGCTAACAGCGAGTATTTGCACAGGCATAACCAAGTGGCCAGGATTATTCACCAGCAACTTGCTTTGAAATACAAACTTGTGGATTCTGAAGTGCCGTATTACAAATATGTGCCCGACCCAGTTCTCGAAAATGACCATGTCACGTTGTACTGGGATCGGTCTATCATCACTGACAGGACTATTGTTGCAAATAAGCCTGATATAGTGGTGATAGACCGATTAGCGCGCCGCACAATGATAATCGATGTCACCATCCCACATGACGAGAACCTCGTGAAAGCTGAGAAAGAGAAACAAATCAAATATCTTGATTTAGCACACGAGGTTGTCGATATGTGGAATGTGGACTCGGCTGTCATTGTGCCGATAGTCGTTACCGCCAACGGCCTGATAGCCAAAAGCCTCGACGACCACCTGTCGAAGCTGTCGTTGCACGGTTGGATCCAGGGCCTGATACAGAAGGCAGTACTCCTCGATACGGCTCGCATTGTGAGGAGGTTCCTGTCTCTGGAGCCCTAACCACCGGTAGCTTGGACCCTGCTCCCGACACCGGCGGACTACTATTTTTTATAATTTTAAATGTTTTTTTTTTCTTTTATAAATGATTTGTAAGAAATATTTAAAATTATAATTTATATATGTATAGAAAATTAATAAACGACATAATAATAATAATATTCCACAACTATCACACAACGCCATCTAGTCCCAAGCTAAGCAGAGCTTGTGTTATGGGTACTAGACAACTGATAAACATACTTATATATTTCTAAATACATACATGTCGCCGCGAGAGCGTCTGGCTGCTAAGATAACAATCATTACTAATTACTTTAACTAATATTCGAGATTTAAAGTTAGTTAGTTAAATCTGCCCTTGGGATACATGTTCAACTATGATGTTAGTTCTTATTTTAATTCAGCGCCATCTATTGGCGTCTTGATCGAATCAAACCTTGAATAGAAATGATTATTAAACTAATTGCAATGTTTTAATTATAAACTAGAGTTTAAATAAAGAGGGAACATTTATTTTATAGCTTCTGGATTATTGGTCATTCTAACAATTTCACATTGACGAAGGGTATAGTTTGTTTATGACTTACATTACCAAATTCTAAACAATGGCGTCGGCTGAGTGAGATTTAAAATGGTCAATACCCAGATGTTATAATTTAATACGAAAGCTAAATTGGTTTCAGTATTATATCCCGAACTATAAACTCATATGACTATTTTAACACAACACGTTCTAATGAAAACCTTTGTTTGTTTAAATTACTTAAATTGCCGGGAAATGTTGGAAGAAGTAATGAAGCTACTAATTTAACTTAAGTTATAAGAAATGTTTCAGCATTAGTAATTAATAGCTATTGTTTATTGATAACATAATTAATTAATAAGTGTTTTGGTATTGTTTGTAAGTTTTCTTAAATAAGTAATGAAATTCTGTATTGGAATGTGGTGTGTTTTCCGCCCACTTATATTGGACGCGTGTGTTCTGCGCGCGGAACTAGAGAGTATGCTCTCGCAGTAATTTTGTGTAATGTGTAGACTAAAAATAAAAAGGAATCTTGATAGATTGTGTTTCTCGACAAGTGTTCTAATGTTTAAAAGAATGTCCTGAGAGTTTCTTTTCTGTCAGTTCTTCTCTGAGAGAACAATGCCTTGGAACTGGCAGGCCACATATTATGTGGTTTTAGTTTGTTAGCTTCAGATGACTGATCAACTCTTATGCAGTTCCACAAGTGTCTGTACATGGTTTAAATGAAATAAAACCCATGAGTTTCAGTCAAGTGTTGTGTTTAATTGAAGTTGAACCACCATTTCTACAAACAACGAGAAATTGTATGGAGGCACCTATAGACGAGTGATCTGAGTAGTGACGTCTCGTTATCAGAAGTGGGATTGCACCCATGCAATCCCACTCCCGCCCATGCTATGAATGCCGGACATCCAAAGAATTTCGTGCAACTGTCCACGGTCGACAAACTATGAAAACGCACGTAAATCCCTATCCTGACACAAGTAGCCTGGAAGTTAGCTGTATTCTCGTCTATATGGCTGACGGAAAAGATGCTGAACATGATAACAATTGGAATTGGAACAAATAATGATGGAATGTAAATGAACACATGCAGCAGTCAAAGCTATCATCTTCGTTACACCTGTGACTATCATAAAAACACTTCATAGAGATCATCAAATTATTGTAATATGCTCCAAGTATAAACAATTGATGTCGGATATTTCTGTAAAAATTTGAGATGGACAAACAATGTACAACACAGAATGACCGAAGCAGCAAAATAATCAAATATATGATACCAGGAAAACAAACAGGTTAAACAATTGATTGACGGATTCCAAGGACAATACGGGGAGTATTTTGTTTTATTTATTTGTTGTAACTAAAACTGAACTTTTCACTACGGAATCATTCATAAACAGGTCAAGTTTAGAGTCGCCTTTTGCTTGACAATTTGCAGAAGTAAAATAGTAACTCAACATAAATTACTTCATAAAATAAAAATAACTCACCACGCCCAATGTTATTATTCAAAAAATAGCTTTTGCCAGCGGCTTGTTGCGTGAAGTTGATGCTTCCCCCACTATAAATTATAGCGTATGTGCTTTTCCAGACTATAATTTGTCTCTGTGCCAAATTTCATCCTAATCCATTTAGCCATTCTAGTGTGATTGAGTAATAAACATCCATACATCCTCACAGGCTTTCACATTAATTTGTAATATTAGTAGGATCATTTTTAACATGTTATGAACCTTTTATGACAAGTAAATTAAAGTTTCTTTAAACATGCAGTGTATGGAAACTTTCCTATTGAAATAAATATCACTACCTAATCAAATAGATTAGTAATTTCTGACAGATTTTTAGGTTTGTTGTTTGGTGCACTTACACCAAATAAAGTCATCAGAAGACTTGTTGATTAGGTGTTTGTCACATTTGGCATTCAATATCATTCCTTTTAAGGCTTGCAAACAGTCTTATCTTGCGCTTAGCGCAAGGTTTAGTGTTTTCAAAATAAATTATGGGTTGTAAATAAACATGTGTTATGTAACCAAAATTATTGCTTTATTGAAACATGGTAGCCAACATGAATCAAGCTTATACACACAGAAATGCATTTTTATGAAGTAGGTTTATAAAGCATATCAACGGCAACTAAACATCAAACAAGTTTTAATTTAACAAGTGATGTTACGTGTAAATACCGACTAATGTACTAACAACTAAGTAATAATAGCCACATGGGTCAATTTCTGAGGTTAAGCAGTGCTTGCCGAGGTTGGCCTATGGATGGGTGACCAACTTGACATACTGAGATTCCTCTGTACCTCGGAAGGCAAGTTAGCTGTTGGTCCCGAATGTCATTTATGGATCTTGGACAGTTGATCTTATGAGGAGCCAGGTAATAACTGACACCAGCTTGCCAAAGAGTTTTGTGTTACCCAGTTGCTGGGTTGGATGAACAATTGCTTCATGTAAAATACTGTTATCTAAATGCATAGGTACACTTTGTCTAGGAGCCAATCCCACCATGGTCGGAAAGAGGCTAGGCAGAGTATTGACAAAAACATACCTACTTGCCAACATGTTATATTGTCAATTTTTGACTAGTGTAAACACATGACGGTGTTTACACTAAAAATAAATTCTCATTGAATTCTCATATTGAAATTATAACAATTCATTTAAATTTTAAAGTTATGGCTCCATCAATGAATGTTCAGTGATTTTGCCTATGTCGAGATAGTAATGGTCAGTTTTCAATATAAAACTGTCATACAGCCATTGATGTGTTTGTAGCAATATAGCATCCATTGTTCACCATGCTAAAAAGGACAAAACCTTTTAGGTTTTGACTTTATTTATTCATCAGCAATAACACCTACTATTCTAAATATTAGTAAGAACAACTTTCTTGTCTTACATTATTATTTACCTGCTTAACTTCTCACATTTCAGGTTCTTGATGATTGTTATATCAAAAAGATAATCACCCACATAAAAATAGGAAACGACTGACATCGAGTTGGAAATCATCATCTTCAACAAGAACACATCCTCGAGGATGAACTGGCTGATGTGTGCATACTTCACATGTTAAGAGTCGGACAACACTGAGTTGACCACTTCCTCGGTAAACAGAATGTTGAGTGAGGTAACCTTAAAAGGTCAGGTTTTGACCAACAACTTTAGCTTCCAAATACAGCAGTCGGCAAACAAGTGACCGTGTCGCCGGGTGAGGACCTCAAGAGCAACCAAAACGCATGCAACCAAAATGCAATTCAGCTAGTAGAGGACAGCCAGGACATAACTGTTCCAGCTCGTCCACACAATATGACTAAAATAAAAGGTGAGGAGTTTTCAAACTACTTTCTACTCATCTTGCTCACTATACAGTGTTGTATTAAATGGCTCAATGCAATAGCATGGTCTATCATCATCATAGATAGTCATTATTATTTATTTGTTTTCAAATTGTTTTTGTGACAACGATTCATTCTTGTCTTAGTTTAAGCAAATATAAAAAGAAATAATAAATCTATTAGTATCCATCGAGGTAACTAATAACTATTAGCAAAGCCGTAGAGGCAGCTTATAATAACCATACAACAAGTATTCACAAAGCTAGTTTATCACACAATAAACTATCTATTAGTATACCGTGAAAGTAACTGATACAGAATACACAATTGATTACTTGTTAGTTTGCCATGGAGGTAACTAGCAATGATTACACAAGCATTTATAATTATCACAAACTATTTATTAGTATACCATGGAGGTAACTAATAATGATAACACAATTAACTACCTGTTAGTTTACCCTAGAGGTAACTAGCAATGATTACACAATAACCTATTAGTATACCGTGGAGGTTGCTAATAAATGATTACAACTAACTATCCATTAGTGAGCCGTGGAGGTGGCTAATGAAGAATACTCTCATGTTATCCTGCTGGGTCCAAGGTGTACACCTACACCGAGAGCCTGGTTCCTATATCCTGTCAAATCAAAGACTTCGTGCCTGTCACGGAGCAATGGTCCTAAACTCCTTAACCTTTATTCCTATCAAATCAAAGACTTTGTGCCCAGCACAGAGCGGTGTTCCTGATCCTATCCTTTAATCCTGTCAAATCCAAGACTTTGTGTCCATCACAGAGCATTACCTTCCCCATGAGAATGAATCAGCCAAGAGCTGATTACCTACACACTACACTGAGATCCTAATTCCTTTATCCTGTCAAATCAAAGACTTCGTGCCTGACACGGAGCAATGGTCCTAAACTCCTTAACCTTTATTCCTATCAAATCAAAGACTTTGTGCCCAGCACAGAGCGGTGTTCCTGATCCTTTCCTTTAATCCTGTCAAATCCAAGACTTTGTGTCCATCACAGAGCATTGCCTTCCCCATAAAAATGAAACTATTCAGCCAAGAGCTGATTACTTACACACTACACTGAGACCCTAATTCCTTTATCCTGTCAAATCAAAGACTTTGTGCCTGACACAGAGCAATGGTCCTAAACTCCTTAACCTTTATTCCTATCAAATCAAAGACTTTGTGCCCAGCACAGAGCGGTGTTCTTGATCCTTTCCTTTAATCCTGTCAAATCCAAGACTTTGTGTCTATCACAGAGCATTACCTTCCCATTAAATTGAAACTATTCAGTCAACAGCTCATCACACGATTTTACACCTTGTAAACAAAATAATTCTTTAACATATTGAAAGAAATGTACAAACAATATAGGCATACCTATGCTATACTTACAAATAAAGCAATTAGCAGTGAATGAGTATGTGTGTATACATCAATGCATTCAATATTTCAATTTAAGACAAACTGATTATTACCTACCTATTACAAATCAAGAAATATTATAAGACAATGCAGGCAACAAACAACATTGTGCATACATGTCTGAAAATAGAACTGTACAGCCAACAGCTAACTCTAGGTACACTTATTTTTAAATACAATTTAAGTGAGAATATCTAAAGCAAATAGCTGTGTACATATGAGTAGATGTTTGCACATCACCATTTGAGACAAATTTAACAACTTAGTAGATTCTTGATCTAGTAAACGTATTTATTCAGTGATAGATAGCAACTGACTATAATCTATTACAAATCATCAATCATGACCAAACATGGAACTATATTCAGCTGATAGCTGAACATGCAATGTCAATGAACTCAAAAACAAACTGCAATTACAATACCTACTTGTAATGTGTTAGTTGTGTGTTACATAACTGCATTCAATTAAAGACAAACTAAGTAAATAGATGTCAAATTTTTAACAAGCTGTTAATAGTAACTTAAACCAACTGCTACCAATGAGTGTTGTAGGATCATAAAAAAAAAAATAACAATAATCCGCCGACGAAATTTATCTCCACTATTTCAGACAACAACCACAAACTGTGAAACTACACTGAGGGCATCAGCAGGTGCAGAGCACGCACCAGCTGTCCAGAATGGCCGTGTCGCCGCGAGAGCGTCTGGCTGCTAAGATAACAATCATTACTAATTACTTTAACTAATATTCGAGATTTAAAGTTAGTTAGTTAAATCTGCCCTTGGGATACATGTTCAACTATGATGTTAGTTCTTATTTTAATTCAGCGCCATCTATTGGCGTCTTGATCGAATCAAACCTTGAATAGAAATGATTATTAAACTAATTGCAATGTTTTAATTATAAACTAGAGTTTAAATAAAGAGGGAACATTTATTTTATAGCTTCTGGATTATTGGTCATTCTAACAATTTCACATTGACGAAGGGTATAGTTTGTTTATGACTTACATTACCAAATTCTAAACAATGGCGTCGGCTGAGTGAGATTTAAAATGGTCAATACCCAGATGTTATAATTTAATACGAAAGCTAAATTGGTTTCAGTATTATATCCCGAACTATAAACTCATATGACTATTTTAACACAACACGTTCTAATGAAAACCTTTGTTTGTTTAAATTACTTAAATTGCCGGGAAATGTTGGAAGAAGTAATGAAGCTACTAATTTAACTTAAGTTATAAGAAATGTTTCAGCATTAGTAATTAATAGCTATTGTTTATTGATAACATAATTAATTAATAAGTGTTTTGGTATTGTTTGTAAGTTTTCTTAAATAAGTAATGAAATTCTGTATTGGAATGTGGTGTGTTTTCCGCCCACTTATATTGGACGCGTGTGTTCTGCGCGCGGAACTAGAGAGTATGCTCTCGCAGTAATTTTGTGTAATGTGTAGACTAAAAATAAAAAGGAATCTTGATAGATTGTGTTTCTCGACAAGTGTTCTAATGTTTAAAAGAATGTCCTGAGAGTTTCTTTTCTGTCAGTTCTTCTCTGAGAGAACAATGCCTTGGAACTGGCAGGCCACATATTATGTGGTTTTAGTTTGTTAGCTTCAGATGACTGATCAACTCTTATGCAGTTCCACAAGTGTCTGTACATGGTTTAAATGAAATAAAACCCATGAGTTTCAGTCAAGTGTTGTGTTTAATTGAAGTTGAACCACCATTTCTACAAACAACGAGAAATTGTATGGAGGCACCTATAGACGAGTGATCTGAGTAGTGACGTCTCGTTATACATATTATAGATAAATTACACCCAGACACAGAACAAATGATCGTGCTCATTACACAAACATTTGTCCTGGGTGGGAATCGAACCCACGACCTCCGGCATAGCAGTCAGGGTCACTAACCACTAGACCAACAGGCCAGTCATTGTCTGAACTTTTTAAAACAAAGCTAGATCTACACATTTTACACTTCAAGTCAAATTTGGATATGAGACCGACCTGTTTCTCTTTTTCTATTTTCAGGTAAAAAAGAAAGAAAAATAATTTATTGTGCACAGATTTAACGCACATTACAGAAAAAATGGATGGATGGAATGGAACTTGCAGCCGAATATTTCATTATGTTAGCTTATATTCATTAATTGACTCCAAATGTACTGAAAATCAATTATTCGCCTGCCGTCAATGATGTAATTTATCTGAAAACAAAAGTAACAGTAAAGCATCTATGGGGTTTTAACGATGTAAGTAGTATAAGAGTTTAAGACACAAACAAAAAATTAACTGAGATTATTGTGCTCTGAAGTGTCGCATTGCTAAGATATTTGGAGATAAAGATCGTTAAGTATATAAGAATTTTAAATATATATATCGAGCGGCAATACGACACTTAAGAGATATGTATCCTGGAAATACCCAAATTGAAAACTAGAGAAACATGGTGAGAACAAAAAGTATTTACGATTTGGTCCGAAAGTTCCATTTATTCGTCAAGTCCGGGGTCCAATGCGATAGGTTCTTTCTCCTGTAAAATTTAAGAAATAATATTATTTACTCATGAATAGCTTATATAAATTTGTTTATGTGTCCTCCACCCATAAACTTAATTTATCAGTTTTATTGCGCGCCATCATTTTGAAGAGAAACAAAAATGGCGATGGCTTACTATGGTACGAGTAATTCGGCTCAAAACCCAAATTGAAAACTAAAAAAATATACTTAGTGCAAAAAATTTTTAACCGAAAAAGTTGGTTAAAAGTTGTCGTTTGCTCAAGAATTAGATACCAAAGTGAAGACATTTAAATAGGCTACATATTAGTGAAAAGTGTAAAGCGATAAGTGAAACCAACAAAAAGTTATAAGTGAAAGCAGTTTAAAAATTAACCAAACGAACTGTGTCCCTGACCTACGACAACCCGTACAGCGCCTGCTGAGGTGAGTCACCAAGCGACGAACACAACATCACTTAGAAACACTTAACTATCGCGACACGAAATACTTGCATTTGTATCCACAATAATGAATTGTGCGGGCTGTAAACATCTAATAGCTCGAGGAGAATTGCTCAGATGTAGTACTTGCCATCTATTGTACCATTACCGATGTGTTAATATGACTTCATCGTACTACGTGGAAAACAAGGCTAAATTGAGTAACTCATGGCGCTGCCCGTCTTGCAAAAATACTATTAGACAAATCAGAACCGACGACACACCTGTTAGAAGACTTTCACCACCGACGCTTGATGACACAATAATGTCGATTGACGACCAGCAGGATGACAAAAGTTTACTAGGAGACACCAGAGTGTATGACTCATCCCGCATACCTACAGATAGCCCTACAGTTAAATCACCGACAAAATTGCTCCAAGAAACACGCTTGGACACGGTAATTCCGGGGGAACTGACATTACATAATCTGAGCGAAATGATAATTCTTCGTCTACAAGAAAACAATAAATCTATAATAGCTGAGATTCAAAACACTATTCAAACCGAAATAAACAAGGCAATTACCAAAGTTAGAGAAGACATTGAAAGGAAAACAAACTCACTTTCAAAGGAAAACGAAAAAAGACGAGAAGACATAGAAACGATAAATAAAAAAATAGAATATTTAACCACGGAAAACGCGAAACTTACGAAAGAGCTTAAAAATTTAAAAACAATAAAACCAGCAAAGCACTCAAAATGTACTGAGAGTAACTGCAGGAAAATCGTACTTTACGGCTTTACTGAATATTATAAGGAACCAGATTACAATCAGCACTGTAGATTGATTGATATTTGCTACGAAAAACTAAATATTGATCTTACAGGGTATATTGAGGAAACATATAGGCTAGGTAGAAATTATAATAACAGCAGACCTCTAGTAATTGAGCTCATTAGTAAAAGAATGGCTAAATATATCATAGAAAATAAGCATTGTCTTCAAGGAACAAGTTTGATTGTGTCCGAATTTTTAGATGAAAATGCAAGAACGGAAAGAAAGCAAATGCGTGAAGAAATGTTTAAAGCTAGGAAAATAGGGTTGCACGCAATAATAAGAAACAATCAGTTGTTTATAGAAGGAAAAAAAACGGATATACAGACGAAGCAAATCAATACAAACACTAACAATAATCAAGTACAGGAAAACGAAAATCATTCTCATTACTACATGAACGAAAATAGCGACAATCGTACATTTCGTAACTCCAGGCCAACAATTTAAAATTTTGTTTCAAAACTTCCAAAGCATTAATAACAAACAACATCTTCTAGAGGCTTTCATCAATGATAACCCTACCTACAAAGCAATATGCATGAGCGAGACCTGGCTAAACAAGGATAAATTGGATACTCTGCAGTTTCCTGGATGTAAAGCTGCAGCATCTTACTGTCGCCGCTCTCGAAGTGGTGGTGGTGTCTGTATTATATTAAGGGACGATATAGAATGTATAGAATGTTGTGATATTAGAGATATGACTGTTGAATATTGTATTGAAGTATGTGCATGTAAGCTACCAAAACAAAACCTAATAATAGTTACCATGTACTGGAATAGAAGAGAGGAAGACATTTTTATTAGTAAATTAAAACAAATAATGCAGTATATAAACAACAAATACAAAACATATAAGGTAATAATAGGAGGGGATTTTAACACAAATATTTTAGAAAATAATGTAAAAACGAACCAATTAATTGATCTCATGCTAGAGTATAAATTTGAACAGCATATAAAGGAACCAACGCGTATGTCACAAACCACGTCAACATGTTTAGATCTGATCTTCACAAACTTTAACGATAATAAAATGTATTCAACTGTAGATGAATTAGGTTTTTCAGACCACTGTGGAACAATTATACATATTATGATACCGAAACAACAAACTAATCAATCAATTTGGTTTGCCAATAAACGATTATTTAACAAAAGTAACATCCTAAAATTCAAATCCAAACTTCAAACACAAAACTGGAATAATATTATACAGCCGAATAAAAATGTAGATGAGAATTATGAGTCGTTCCACAACACATTGACAGATATTTTAGATGAATGTATACCTATACGTCGACTTAAATTAAAAACAAAAAATAATAATTATTGGCTAACCGTTGGCATAAAAGAATCCTGTAAAAATAAAAGACTATTAAAAATCCTATCCCTAAAAATTAATAATCCAATACTCACGAAATACTATAAAAAATATGAAAAAATCCTAAAAAAATCTGTAATAATGGCAAAAAAAATACATTACATAAATAAAATTAATAAATCATCAAATAAAGTTAAGACCATGTGGAGCATTGTAAAAGAACGAACAAACAAAAAAATTAAAAAAGACAAACAAAATATAACATTACAGACGCCAAACCTACTAAGTGAACCAAAACAAGTAGCCAACCTATTTAATGACTTTTTCGCATCTATTGGAGAAAATACCACCCAAACTCCCAGTGTCGAACCAAGGAAAACATCGGTGATTAAGCCCACCGAAAACACTATGTTTGTTACCCCAGTCGACGGATACGAAGTAAACAAAATATTAAAAAGCCTAAAAAACAAAAATAGTCACGGCATAGACGAACTTCCACCAACTCTTTTTAGACAGTGTGCTGATGAACTAACCTTACCTTTTGTCAAATTAATTAACCAATCGTTCGATAAATGCACTTTCCCCAGTCAACTAAAAAAAGCTGTAATTAAACCAATTCACAAAAAGGATGCAAAAACAGACCCAAGTAATTATAGACCAATTGCCCTTCTTCCTACAGCATCTAAAGTCTTTGAAAAAGCAATGTGCGATCGCGTATATTCCTTTTGTGAAAAATATAAATTATTCGATGACTCCCAAAACGGATTTCGCAAAAAAAGATCTACAACGCTAGCTGTTTATAAGTATATCCAAGAAGCATTAAATATTTTAAATAATAAGCAATACGCAATAGGAATATTACTCGATATGACTAAGGCCTATGACAAAGTCCAATTTAAAATATTATTAAACAAGTTATACGGGATAGGAATACGTGGAAAAGCCCACGACTGGTTCGCATCATATTTGACGGGTAGAGAACAATTAGTTGAGATTGAATATTACAATAAAAAAACCAAAGAAATACAGCTTATAAGATCAGACATAAGACCGATACATGCTTCAATTCCCCAAGGAAGTGTGATAGGGTGCCTCCTTTTCCTCATATATATAAACGACCTCCCCAAAATCATAGACGAACCATGTGTACTGTTTGCGGATGATATTTCTATCCTCACCTCATGCCAAACTAATGCTCATTTAAATGAAAAACTTACCACTATTCTCAATAAAACCATAAAATGGTTGAGTGAACATAATCTCGAAATTAATTTTACCAAAACCAAATTAATCATCTTTCATCCTCGACAGAAAAAACAACTAGATATAAATTTTATATTTAACCGACATAAAATAGAAGCAGTGAACGATTTTACTTTGCTAGGTTTGACAATAGACACACACATAGACTGGAAAGCACACATACAGCAAGTTAAATTAAAAAATTTAAAGTTCTCTTATGCCCTTCGTGAAATTAAAAAGACTACAAACTTGCAGACCGCACTAGTCACATACTATGCATATGCGCACGCTTGGTTCAGCTATGGCATTATTTTATGGGGAAATAGCACAGACGCACCCTACCTATTTACACTACAAAAAAAGCTCATACGAATAATAACCAACATAGATCAAACAGATAGTTGCAAGCCTCACTTCAAGAAACACAAAATCCTTACCTTAATTGATATTTATATTTTAGAATTATGCAAACTAGTCCGCAAACACCCAGATTTCTACACCACCCGGGCAGAAATACAAACAAAATATTCGCTGCGCCATAAAAACAGACTAAATTTACCTCCATCCCGCCTTAAATTGCACTCTTCCAGTCCATATGCTATGTCAATAAAAATATACAATAAATTACCGGAACACTTAAAAAAAGAAAATAAAATAAGTATATTTTTAAATAAACTAAAACAATTTTTAATTACTAAAAACTATTATACAATTGACGAATATCTAACGGATAAATTCAATAATAAATAGATACAACAGTTTACTTGATAAGTAAAAAATAAATAAAAAATAAACGAGTTAAAATAGACGAACATATTAAATATTAATTGAAATAATAAATACAATAACAGATTTACAAAATATGTAAGCGAATGGATAATAATATTTAATTTAATATTAAATAGATAATTTATCAAATAACATTATAATAATTATATAATATAAGTAAAACAAATAGTAATATTAATAAGACAGATATGAAAAACTGAAATTGAATTTAGTACATAAACTAAAAAGGATAATATTAAAGTGGTCTTCCCCTCTCCTACTTTTAAATTTTGCTGTGCCCGATAGGGTCCATAATTGTTTCAGTAAATATACTAAAAAATTACCATCTCTATGTACATTATGGATGCAATAAAGAATTTGAATTGAATTGAATTGAATTGAATAAAATAAAAAATCTTACCTGAACAGTTTCCTGAAAACACAACGTTAAGTATACTCAACAAAATTCAGTCATTATAGAATTATAGTCACGTAGAACTGTAGAGTATACTTAACAAATCCGGCTCATCGGTAAGTTTAAATAAAACAAAATTGAGGTATACTGAAATGAATTATTTATTAAAGAAAATGTTTACACGTAATAATTATGGTTAATTATGATGATAATTAAAGTGACAGTTTCTGCCCTTAACAAAACACAGCCTAACCTTACATTTTAGACAAAAAACGGTAGTAAATCCTTTTTTACAGTAAGCACATCGACCATATTCTGTACCATGCTCAGGAAAATGGTCGATATTGTCATACTTTATATCATCTACAGGCCTAGGACGTTTAGGTTTTTTTATTTTTTCATCAGGGTTCAAATCTTTGATTGTTGTTTTATCAACGTTTTTTCCTTTTTCCTTTGTAATGCTCTATAAATTTCGAGGCGAAACTCTTTCAAAGCTTTACCCTTTTTAATTCCTTTTCGAGAATTATCTCTCCTGTACATCAACCATGCGTTGTTGACACAGATGTCTAGTAACTGTGAAAATATAGATAGATACCAACGCCTGCTCTTCATTTCTGTGCGGTATAGTGCAATGAGCATATCCGCCAAATCGACGCCGCCCATGTGGGCATTGTAATGCTTTACTATATTCGGATAGTTCACTTCAATTTTCCGCTTTTTAATTTTACAATAACGCTTGACTTTGCTTACAGGATATGCATCTGAGTAACTAGATGCTAGGATGACACATTTGTTGTCATTCCATTTTACAAGCGATAGTTTTGTTTTATTACACACAGTTTGACAGAATGATCCTCGACCTTGCGATTTCAAAACCTTGTCAGTTTTTAGCTTATTGGCAGCACTTCTTAGACGATTTGCACGCATAGTACCTAGGCTAAATATGCCATAATTATCTCTAAGATAATGGATTAGCTCCAACGAAGAAAAAAAGTTATCGAAATAAACGATGCACGGCTTCTTTTGTACAGTTTTACACAGTTTCAAAACTGCCTTTGCTCCCCAACCCAAACCTTCTTCCTCTGCTGTAAAATTAGATTCTTCAAACGTGTCATTACCAGCATATAAAAAAGTCGTATATTATCCCAGAAGCTCCAGCCCGAACCAAATTTTTGAAACCCCATTTCCGTGGCTTGCGGGGATTATACTGACGCTTCTTGCCTGCTTTGGTGCCCTTGTATGGAATAATCATTTCATCGATGCTGAATCTAGACTCTTCTTCAATTTTGAGGCAGTTTTGACGAATTTTTTCCATGATTGGCCTTATTTTAAAGTATGGGTCACTATTTGCCTCATTATTATCCACGAAGTGTAGATATCTTCGGATAACTTGATACCGCTTTAGGGGCATTATATCTGCGACTAATGGAAAGCGCGTATTGGTACACCAATAATCTAAATAAGATGGCATGGATACTATACCCATTATAATTTTTATGGCTAAGAAGCTTCGTAACTCTTCAACAGTTAAATTTATTGATCGGCCTGTCGTCTGCAATGAATACATATTTGAACTTTGGCATATTGTATCAAAAAGATCTTCGGAAAAGAAATCAGTAAAATAATTCAATGTATTCTTAATATCGGTAAGGGAGCTTTCAAATGTATCAGGATCCAAATCAGCACGATGAAGGAAACGTCTATAAGACCAATTGAACTTGAGTTTAATGTTTTTCTTAGTTACACGTCGGGGTTGCCTAGGTACGGTCAAATTGGCTGTGTTATGTCTGCGACGTTGTGGCTCTTGTAGTTCGTGTTGGTTGTGGTGTAGAAGCCGAGATTTGTGGAGACTGTTGTGGAGAATCACTTACCTGATTGATGATGAATGACGTAGTAACAGACGGTATGTTTGACATAGGAGACAATGTTGGCAACGAACTAATAGATGGTAAGTCATTGAAAGGTTGTTGCTGTTCAGTATGATATGTTTCTTCAGGATTAAAATCCGCAAGAAGTGAGACAGATTCGTTAGGATTTTGTTCATCATCAGAGGAATCCAAAAGGTTGAGCTCCGCAAGTGAAGATGTAATTGAAGGAGCTGCAGACGACTCTGAGTCGTGACGTTCGTAGTGACTAATCACTTCTGCTTCCTTTTCATTTTCTGAACTTGATTCCCCGCTTACTTCGGAAGGAGCGTTCTCTTCCGGTACTAGGGCCAGAATATGCCTTGATCTTGAATTCTGAAAATAATTTAGATATTTGCAGGCACCCAAGCAAGGAACTAACAAAAATAACACCACACACACAAATAACATGCAAAAACGTTAGTAGGTAAAATTAGAAATAAAAATTGACTTTAAACTTTATTTTTTTTTCTAACTAATGTCATAAAATATCGGAAATCTAGTACATTATAATTCAATTAAAATATATGTGTGATGCTTACGTATTTTTTTTTTCATCCAAAATTGTGAATATTAATGATAGATATTGGAATCTGTAACTAACTCTGCGAAGATGTTTTAGTAAACTAGTTGTGGGAGAATGATCACCACAAAGCTACCAAGTTGTTTTTTAAAAATGTGATACATTACAATGCAAGATCAATGACTGATCTATTTTTTACATGTATTTAATAATTTCAAAGTAATACCTAAGATGGTAAATTAGGCGACCTAAATCTTAGAAATTTGCGTCAAAATGTGAAATGGCTCTTAAGGGTACACGTAAAAAACATGTCGATTAAAAACACGGTGAAGCGCAAAGCGTAAACTAGTTTGACATCTCGTAACTTATTTCATAGCTATAGCCGTCCTTTTCTCGTACTGCCCTTTAGTAAAAGATAGCGATTCTCTAATTTTAGTTTAGTTATTGAACAAGAGAATCGGCACCAATAACATTCATCCCTATTGCACGAGGCCTTGCATACTGTATGATTTGGTGAATGTGGTGCTCATCCTCAAACGGCTGGATTTTATTTATTGTACATAATCGCGATAGACAATTAGTGATTTTTGTTTTTCCAGGTATGTGAACTATCTTGCAATTATTGTATGCCTGCCTGCCTGCCTGCCTAACTGATTTTGATCTACTACCAAATATAACTTCTAGCAGCTTCTGATCAGTCACCAAATCAATAGTTTCTTTGCTGTATAAGTACATTCTAAAGTGCTCTACAGTCCAAACCAGAGTGAGAGCTTCTTTTTTCAGTCTGACAATAATGTGTATCAACTTCTGTAAGGCTCTTATTGCCATAAGCAATCACCCGTGGTCCGTTATTATCAGACTGAATGAGCATAACCAACCGGACTACAACATGGCATCTGCCATGACTGTGGTTTTATATTTTTAACCGACTTCCAAAAGGAGGAGGTTCTCAATTCGTCTGTTTTTTTTTTTTTGTATGTATGTTACGCGATTTCTCTGCCACATGTGAGATTTTGATGATTCTTTTTTTGTTTGGTAGGTCATACATCAGAGGTGGTCCCATAGAAATTTTATCGAAAGTGATTAAGCGCTTTTTGAGAAATTGAACAAAAACAAAAAATACGTATACCTCGATGACGTTTTGGTGTTCTCCAGATGTTTAAATTCCATGTTCCATGTTATTGGGGTTTTTAGTTCTGGGGTATACAAACTAAAAAGTGAAAAATAAAAAACTTTTTTACAAAAACAAACAACCGACTTCTAAAAAAAAAATACACTAAAAATTAAAAAAATAACTCTAATTTCGGAAGTCGGTGTCAAATAACGAAGAAGTAAAATACAAATTCCGAAATTAAAGTTATTTTTTAATTTTTAGTGTTTTTTTTTTTGGAAGTCAGTTGTTTTTTTTTTGTAAAAAAGTTTTTTATGGGTCATAATATTAGCATAGTGTATAGATATTACTCAAGGAGTTTTTTAACACAAGGAACGACTCTGTTTGTTTAGGACCCTATTGTGACTAATATCTGCATTTTTCCTAATTTTAGCGTTAAAAGCCTCCTAAAGGGTTTAGATGTAGTCGCCATATCTGGGGTCCATTTGTTGACATAGTTTATTATTCCTAAAAACTTTGTATTTCTTCTATAGTTTTTGGCTCCCTAAAACTGTCTACAACCTTAACGTATTTGTCAAGGGGTTTAATCCCTTCCAACGATAATTCATGTTCCAAAAATTTTATGCTCTTGACATTAAATACGCATTTTTTTTCTGATTTATTCGAATGTTTTTTCTTAAATAAATGCAAGACAAGTTTGATAGGCTCAAACGCATTGTGTTCTGCGTTATCCTTGCCATATATTACAATTTCATCAATAAGTTGACGACGCCATCAAAGGGAAGAAGTACGAGTATTCTTTCTACAATTTTTTGAAAATGCTCTGGCGCACACGATTATGTCAAACATGAGCCACTTACATCGGTACTAACCTTGACTCGTTATAAATAAAAGTTGTTTGTTATATCTCTTGAGTCCTCGCTGATTTCGACTTTGATGAAATGCGTCTTTAATGTCGAGCTTGGAAAAACCCTTGCCTTGTTAAATTTTGTTAGTAGCTGATCCGCTGTTGGCAATATCACGATAGCCTTATTCGCGCATCGCATGCCTACGCACACTCTTACATCTCCTTCCGGTTTAAGGACGGGCACTATTGGTGATACCCATCCGAAGGTTTAGTAATGAGTTCTATTATATATCCAATTTGATCAATTGGTCAATCTTTTTGTTAATCTTTTCTTGCAGGGGAAGAGTACTCGCCAGCAGGGCTGGGCTACCGGTTTAA
This sequence comes from Polia nebulosa, assembly GCA_951329385.1. NCBI lineage: Eukaryota > Metazoa > Arthropoda > Insecta > Lepidoptera > Noctuidae > Polia > Polia nebulosa. The sequence goes on along the minus strand of OX589600.1, from coordinate 11,260,840 downwards.
TTGTTTTGTCTATTGAAATCTCAAGCTGCACGTCTTTAATTTTAGGGAAACTTGGCTCGCTTACCGGATTAACTCCTGTATGTCGATTCTGTAAAATTCAAACAACTCTCGTCTCACATCGCTATTCACTCCTCACTTCGCTTACAGTTCAAAATGACCTTGATTTTGGTTTCCGTAAGCATCACCTAGTCGAAAGTGAAGTGAAGTGAGCTCCGAAGCGACCAAAATTGTACTAGTGATTACCACACTCAACAATGTTAATCTTGTTTTATCGATTCTAGTTTTTTGACACAATTGTTGCGTTTTTGGTACAGAATTTTAGCTAATATGATGTTAAAATTAACAAAAATAGAAAACTCTAAATTCGTGTCATGAATATAAAATGCTTCCATTACGAAAAAAAAATAATGTCAGTGTCAGAGTGTCAGACAGACAATATTTTGTTTTGATAATGCGTTGCGCTTGCGTTGTTTGTTTGTTTTGATCGTTCAGTGCCGAAAATAATTGTGAAATAATCATGAAGTAAGTTTATATTTGTGGTTGTGAAGTTTAAAAATGATATGAATTAAAATAGAATTTATTTTAATTTCCAATCCAACAATAACGTGACTGGAACGTAAATGAGACACGTTCCTCATCGTCGGCTCAGGTTGAAAGTCTAAAAGAGTTTATGTAAAGAAACCCTGGCATGGCGAAAGGTAGAACTTGAGAACTCAAAGTGCCAGAGAGCGAAGTCGACGCTAGTCGGAGGAACTAGCCGTGCGCCTAAATAGGTGGCACAAATAAAAACTATAAACAGAGGACCAAGGAAAGCATCGCTTTTTTTTACTACATGTTAGTTAGAACCACTTAACATTCCTCAAAGCAAACCACTTAAAATGTGCAACGAATCTTGGTTTAAAGTGTGTTTATTGGTTTCTTAAATTTTATCTTATTGTTAATTTTACTCAATCAATGACTATTAATAATAAGATAATGGAGTTTTTTTAATATAATTTGAAAAATACATGTTTATAACAGAATTGTTTTAAAATGTATTTAATTATGATTGTCTGATTGTAGTATTGGATTGACTAAAAAAATTCCATAAAAAGAAAAGTAGCAGTGCGCTCTGCTGCTAGGCGTAGGACTGGTGATGGGGTGGAGAATGTGGTGGAGCTATCAGAACTTGAAGAAACAGTTGTTGCCTTGTGTGGTGGTGAAAGTTTTTCAACAGGAGATGCACATTCAGGCATACAGGCATTTAGAAAAGCAATAGGTACTAGCTTTTTTGCATCAATCCTGCCTGGCTGGTAGTGCCCAAGAATTGTGCAATCTGTCTGTTAAAAATACGAGTACATATAATATAAAGTGTATTTCAATTATTTGGCTAATTCATTAATATTATTATTACCTGTTTCAGGAATATGATACTCCATCTCCACACTCACATGAAGCGCAACAAATACAAGATGCTGATAGTGACAATGTATGATATTTAAATTTAATTCATAATTTTATGTGATTAATGAATGATATCTAGCATTTATCTGTTTATGTTTACTTATTATAGGTTCATGTACCACAACAACAGCCGAGTCGGGCACCTACAGAGGAACCACCAGCTATTGTGATTTATGTAAGTTCATATTATATTACTAACTACTGGGTACATACCCACTATTATAAATCTGCTGATGTGTCTAGATTCTATTCTATTAGATCTAAATGTAGTACCTATCTATATATCCAATTTACTTTTCAGGGTTCCGAACTGATCAAGAATACAGTTGTATCAGACTACCAGATCCTGTAGTTTCAAGAAGAAGACTGTTTGCTTCTTCATCCAGCTGCACTGTTGGAACAAGCCAAAGCATTTTGCGGGTATGTGCCTGGGTAGACAGAGTTGAGTTATCACAATAAGTGTATACTGTGACGACTCAAATCATATCTTGAGAAAAGATCCGCTACACTCTGACCCGAACTATAGTTTTGGGAGGTAGCAACTTACCTACTTTAGTTTCTTATTTTTGTTGATTATTATTTAATTACATATACTTAGGAATGTTTTCGAAATTTTAAGTGCTTTAATATTATTTACTGCAGCACTTCAGGAATTGTCAATATTTAATTATAATATAGGTAAGTGGGTTTCCTTTTTAGGATTGTTTCTGTTGTTTTAAGAATATTCAGATAGAACACACCTCTCCTCCAGATCCCCATATATATTGTGACAACCTTATGTTGGCAACCTTATGTTGCCGACTGGCAGGTTGGAAGTTTCTAGAAACTCTTGCAAAGCCGTTTGAAATTAAATTAGAAAATATGTTAGGCTTGACGTTTGTGTCAGAGAGAGAGGGGATCCGCAAGCCCGAACGTGTGGGCTAAAAAGGTGTTCTGAAATATTCTGATGAATATAGTTAATTGTAGTCGCCCTCAGTTCTATTAATCAAGCGCCCCGTAGATAGATCCCATCCACACTGTCCTCTCGCACCGTGCCAACGAGTTGGAGTGCTACGCGACGCCCCCGTTAACGTCGACGTGTTTCTTGAGGAAAGAGCGCCATAGCCACAAGAGGGCTAGGGTTCTTACATGTGGCGGCGGTCGCCGACTACGAGGGCCAGGATAAGAGGAGTATAGTCCAAGCTGAGTGGTTCTGTTTTTATTAAGTGTTAAATAATATTAAAAGAGGAAAATGCGATACTTTTCGGGGCACACGTATGAAGTGTGCCTCGAAGAATTTATCGACGAGTTTGTGTCGATGGCCATTGCCAAGGGGTGGCGAAAGACCGATTATTCGTTGATTCTTGGTGTTTGGTTAAAAGGAGCTGCCCAGCACTTTTTTAGATATACTCGTACGTTCCAATATGAAATGGAATTTGACACGCTGTGCGCGGAGCTTAGGAGAAAATTCCCATGCAAGTGTGTGTCTTGCAAGCAGAGAATCAATCAGTGTTTTTACAATCTTGAGAGGCCGGACGTTGTGTCCGAGGCGGATGATCAGTCCGAGGATAATGTGAGCGAAGATAATCACGTAGTGTTATTTTCTAGCTCAACAATTAAAGCAAAGGAGGAGGACGATGATGACCAGAGCTGAGCCAAAGATGTCCAGGAATGTGAAGACTGCGGTCTAGGCGATGATGACCGAAGCTGTGACAACGAATATACAGAATCGGGTCGGTTATTTCCAATTATTCCTATTAGTAATATTTCAGAAAAACAAGAAACAATATTAGTAAAAGAAACAAATGGCGAGCACGAGTCGAATGAAAATTTTATTTGTTTGGAAGTTGTTTCGGCTGATGTCGTCGGCGTGGAAAGCTGTGAGGGGGAAGTTCCGTCGGAAACACATGGTTCTTGTGACGATAATTTTGTTCAGGTTGAGTATGTTTCTGCTGATGTTTGCGAGCAGGAGAGCTTCGAAATGGTGGTGGAGTCCAAACAGCTGTGCGTACCAGTGGAAGTCATGCAAAATCCTGCTATTATTGTTCCAATAGGTGATAGTCCAGCGGATATCTATCGGGATGAAAACTACATCATAAGTATCACTTCACAACGTCACAACATTCCACAGCAAGCGGAACGGCATTTTTCACTGAATATGCTGGAGGAGGAGATATGTGCCCTCCCGTATTTAGCGAAGAAGCATAATTTCCATTTCTTTGATAAACATAAAATTATTTTTCTGTATATTTTATTCATTCTAGCTGACGTGTATTGTCATAGCAATGTGACAAACAAGTTTTCGACCGTAAATATAAGGTATGGATGTAGTAATTACGATGATCCAAATTTTTCGATAAAAATAAAAATATGCGAAAGAAGTCAGGAATTGCTTGTAAACTATTTATTAAAGCAGTATTCCGTAATTAAATATAAGTTTTGGAAATTTAAGAAGAAATTTATAAATTGTTTTTTGAAGATTATTTTATTCGTTAGAAAAATAATGTTAGAAAATAGACAGTGGTGTCAGATGTCATTTGACATGATAAATAATTGTCAGATATCTGATACGTCAACGTTAGTACGGTTGACAATGTAGAAAAAGTTTAAATTTTAACCGACTTCAAAAGTAGGAGGTTCTCATTTGTTTTGTTTTTTATGTGATATTAATCGTTGTGTTTTTGTGTGTTTCATGAAATCGATATGATGGGCTGCACGGACGTGACTGAAGACCGATGGGAGATGTGACCACATACCATGAGCAAGGAATTGAGCATAGTAATCATAGTTAGGGAAAAATAGGTGCGGGAACTCCTACAGAGTGCGATTTTAATAAAGATATTACTACAGTTAGGAGGGAGAGGGATTGCGATCCACTCTCCTAGGGAAGAATGCACGGGTAAGTTGTTGGTTTATACCAGCTTTGTTTATGGGGTATAATGCCTTCGCAAAGTGGGGTCGAGTTGATCCTGTATGGTATTACCGAGCCCGTGACAATTTTTATCAATAATTAATTTAGAGAATAATTTTCAAGTTATATTTATGGAGCACTCTAGGGGAAGTTCAGGAACAGTGAGTAGGTGTTCATAACGGTGGTCGTCGTTCTCCTGGTCTTCATAAGCGTCCAATGGAGTTAAAACTATTACAGTTTTGAATTTTATTTTTGTAAACCCCTTCTGGGTAGATGCTAACTAGAGCATCTTAGGTCAGAAAATTTAGCAGAGCAGTGTCGCTTTTTAGGGAGGTTTTTACCTCACTGAAGCCATGTGCATTGCCGGGATATGTGGTGCGCCGAATGGCTTAATTAATAATAAGAAAGAAGACCACACTACTCGGGGTTCATTTTTGGCTATCCATAGGTGGACTCTGCTGCGTCGTGTACCTCCCAAAGGTAGGGCTTTCGCAGTAGGATTAGGTAGGCCTCAATCGGCTTTTCAAATATTTAATTGAATAGATTACTTACTAGCGTTTGCGCTTCTATTCGTAGGGGCGTAGCTCATGTGACAACCTTATGTTGGCAACTTTGTGTTGCCGACTGGCAGGTTGAAAGTTTCTAGAAACTCTTGCAAAGCCGTTTGAAATTAAATTAGAAAATATGTTAGGCTTGACGTTTGTGTCAGAGAGAGAGAGGGGATCCGCAAGCCCGAACGTGTGGGCTAAAATGGTGTTCTGAAATATTCTGATGAATATAGTTAATTGTAGTCGCCCTCAGTTCTATTAATCAAGCGCCCCGTAAATAGATCCCATCCACACAGTCCTCTCGCACCGTGCCAACGAGTTGGAGTGCTACGCGACGCCCCCGTTAACGTCGACGTGTTTCTTGAGGAAAGAGCCCCATAGCCACAAGAGGGCTAGGGTTCTTACAATATCATCCTAGCCTGTCCCCTCCACCAATAACACTTTCACACACACCCACACCTCCTTCACGCCGCGGTGCCCCCCAAGTAGCCTCCCCAGTGATTCGGCGTCGAACTGCTGCTTTGTCATGTAAGTGACCAATAATGTTAAACAACTTTAACTACTATTAGGTTCCCATCTATGAAATCAGCATTTGTATGGAGAATTTTAAAGAGGTTGCATTTTTCATACTAACATTTTCTTAATTTATTTAACAACTATGAACACTAATGTTTTAAAAATTTTATGCAATAATGTTTAAAAACTATGATAGTGTATGCCACTTAGATTAAGCAACAAAAATAAGTTTTGGCTAAGTTAAAACAAATAGTGGTAATTTCTCCTAACAAAAAGAGGAGTCATTTTTGAGGTATTTTTTTTTTGTTTTTGTAACTATAAGTATTAAGGTTTTTTTTACTATTGGCAGTTGTCTAGGACGGTCATTATTCGATATAATATCATGCAATTGATGAATATTTTAATTCATAGAAGTGACGAGGTTCTCTATTTGTCAGAAAAAAAGCCAATTTCTTATGTGGAAACCTAATATTATGTGGTTTTGCTCATGCTCGATGATGAACTCGGTTTTTATTTATGTTTGTGAGTTGGGAAATCATCCAATGACATCTCTCGCTCTAGGGTGAAGCAGGAGGGCGTGTCAGACTCTTACTGACTAAAACCCACCCCTGTTCCTTCCCTGCCATGAATGCCCAGGGGCGCGGTAACTCTGTTTCGAATTAATCCACAACCCTTGGGCAGGCATCGGCCATGAAGGGCCCCGACAGTGGTGGCTGACATCTCTTTGAGGCGCGCGTGGAACACTACGCGCCGTCGACTCTCGGCCCTGGTGCTGATCGGACGGCGAGCTACCCATTACTCGCCGTCCGCAGGCCCGGGTATGATGAACTCGGTTCATAAATATATATCTGAGTTCATTTATACTTTTATTTTCTATTTATTTTATTCTATTTGATTTAGGAAAAAAATTGAGACTAAAGAACCTTCATGTAATTATGTAAATATTTATCTTTTTAGCTTCACGTCCCGCAACGCCAATAATTTGGGGAATCAATTATTGATTCCCCTTCTCGCCGCCTCAGGACAAATATGGCTCGTGCTAGTCGAGGTGCTGGTTCCGTGTGTAAGTACAAAATAAAAATAACTATTAAAACTTAATTTTTCAAACGAATGGCAACGAAAAGTCGCTATTTAAGATTTTGTTATTTATGCATCATAGTAATCGGTGTTCTTATTTCAGCATCTCGTCACACGCCTAGGACAGTTGCTGCTCCTCCACCAACTCAACGGCGAACGGAATTCTCCATCACTACTGAGAGATTGCTGAGGGTGGAAGAACAGCAGCTGGAGATACAACGACTAAATGCACAAATCCTGCAGTCCTTTCTGGAGAGGACTGCGGAAAGAGAAAGGGCCATGGATGAAAGGAGTGCAGAGAGAGACAGTATTTTAGCTGAAGCTGTTGTGGTTGTAGTGGGGAAAGGGCTGCAAGCATTGGCAGAGGCTAAGAATAGAGATAGGGTGTAGTCATTTAAGTTAATATAATCTATATACATATATAAAACAAAGTCGGGTTTGTTACAACACATATAACTCGAAAACTGCTGGACCGATTTTCGTTCTTTTTGATTTGTTGGATTTGTCTCTGCCCCGAATAGCAGAATAACTATTAAAACGTAGTTGTAGTGGTACTGGTAGTTTCTTTATACTTTATGTAGCATTGCAACGCGTGCCGGGTACAACTAGTATATAATAAATAAAACACTTTTAAACGCATATTAAAGCAGTTTTATTGAATTTATTATTTTGTCCATTGGTTATTAGTTTTGATTTTATACATTTCCCGATGTGCCAAAAATAGAAATTTATTGAATTGATAACCATTTCACAAATTGGGAGGGCTCTCCAAGACAGAAATGGCGAAAGAAAACTTAAAAACGGTGCACAGTACGAAATGTCAATTTCAACCGCGAGGCCAACTCATCAAATTTGATGAAAGTTTGCCAGAAATTAGTGGTAATTTGTTACTATACATACCTCTTTTCCTGAATTTGTTGCAAAAAAAAAAACTAAGACACTGATCAAAAGCAGTTGGCCGCTAGAACCGCCACTTACCGTACCTACCTAGTCATCGCCTGTAATTAATTACACAGAAACGAAATAATGCAGATAGGCGAATGATGCATCAAAATATCGGTCTTAATTTGTTGTTCTATTTGTTGCAAAAATTAAAAAACGTCGAAACGTAAATAAACAAAAAGTTATGCAATTTTTAGTTTGTAGGAATACAATTGCGTTTATTCATAACAAAATGTTATTATATTTATATAATAATTAATTATGACGTGAACGCCATAGCCTATTTACTAAGTTTCGTCTCCGTAATTGCCCAAGAGCTAAATCGGCATTAAATGGCAAATCCCTAGTTTGCCTCCTTTGAACTTCAACAACTATTTGGAGCTCTTCTAGTCTCTCTTCTTCTGAAATTGTGAATGCTTGCGCGATTGCACATGTTGTGCAAAACACAACATGCAATAACTATTTTTGCAACTATGTCTGGATGATAATTGAGCACTGTGTACTAACAAGCACCTAAATCGTCCTTTTAGGAGACCAATTGTTCTCTCTACTGAATTGCGAGCAGTTAAGTGACAGTCATTGTAGAAAATTTCTGGGGAATTATCTTCAGCACCACTAATTGGCGTCATAAGGTAGGCACGCTGAACATATCCTGAATCACCTGAAAAAAATTAATAAGTATCAAATAATTATGTAGTTTTTATAAGTAGGTACCTAACTACTTCTTCACCAGCACTTAGAGGCATCTAAGTGGGCTTTTATAACACCATAGTTCAAAATGAAGCTATCGTGAGTAGCTCCACCATATGTTGGATCCACATTTAAAATATTTAGATCTGCATCTGTTATCCGAAAAAAAATATTAAGTGAATAGAAAAAAGAAATAATAAGTAGACTAATTGAATACGTAATAGTAATAGATTACAACATTGAAATACATTTTACCAATTGCACATTTCTTGCATGGTAACCGGTTTTTTTAATGCCACCAGAGTGCCATCGACACATCCAAGAGCTGCTGGAAAGCCAAACTTTTTGTAGAACCTTCAATTTAAAGTAACCACTAACATTATTAACTATCACAAAAATGTAAAAATCAAAGAATAGTCACTTTATTTATAATATAGGTACCTACTAACCTTTCTTCTAACACTGTCTTTCTTGTATATTTTTAGGGAACCTTATATATTTTTTTACTATTGCCGGATTACTAAGAGCTTCCACTACTTTATTTATGCAACGAGATGCTGATGGTTGCGATAAATATGTCCTTATTTTTTTTTTTTCTGATAACTACCATTAGCCAAGAATGACAAGGTGCATAATATCTGTGAAACAATAAAAAAAAAATTAAGGAATCTAGATCTAGTCAAAACAAAATAGGGACCAATATGGTTATTAGATGCTTATTATTAATACCAAGTCCCTACCTACCTTTATTATAACTATATTAAAATATGGTCCTTATACTAACATGAAAACAGCTAGCAGGGAAACAATGTAAAGGGAATACTCCATAATATGAAGTATTTTCATGAGTCTAAGAGATAAATTATGTTGGTGCTTGGTTACAAATCAGCTATAAACTGTGTAAATATTTACAAAAGTATAACTATAATTACTAAAATGAAGCACTTACTTTTAGACGAGTTGAAAGTCCTTTGCCTCGACGTTTTGTGGGCTTTATCAGAGGCAGTAAGTAACTCATACTCTAGTTGGTCAATTAGTTTCTTTGGAAATCTGTATACGCTCACATAGTCGTCATCTCGGGTTAATAAAGATAAACTTCGAATTTGGTTACATTGTCGTCGCTTTTCTAGTTTATCCAAAGCATGAGCCTCTTCTAATAAAGATTTAAACAAAAACATTCTTGCCATCATATTCACTTTACACAATTATATATTTATGTAGCGTTATGGAATTATTTAAGAATTTGGGAGGGGTTTACTAATAAAATTAAACAAAAGTTACTTCACAAAGCTGACAATAAAAAAACATTAATTTTAAAATCCAATACCTACAACTACTCGCATGCTTTAGATAAATCAGGAACATCTGCACAAGGAAGTTTCCTATAAAATTTGTGGAACATGGATGGAATCCACTGCAACAATTTTAGTAAGTCTTTGTATTTGAGTCTTGAAATGGGCTTTTGAGTTTATCGAATAGGTTTCGGCGTAGGCACTGAAAATCTTCTCCATTTATTTTATATGAAACTAAATTCTTCAAAAGTTTCCTGATCAAAAGAAATTTTGTAGAACATCGAACCTACATATTTAATTTTTTCAGAATTGCATCCACACTATAACAGAATATGGTACCTACAGACTCTCCCGCAATAGATTTTTTCTGTGCACAAAAGAAGCTGATGACTCGTTGCAAAAGGCAGAAAATTTCATGAAGTGATCAGTTTCCATGTTTACCACTTTAAGTTTTGAGTTTCTTGAATAGCTCTATATAAACTGTTGCCAGTCCCAAGGATTCACGATGGGAAACTCTTGGATTTTCTTCTTGTCTCTTTATTATTGAGTGGACTAAATCCACTTCTATGTGAGTTGTTCTGGTCAGCCTAGCCTTTTCCAAACTATCTTGGGGTCGGCTTCCAGTCAAACCGGATGCAGCTGAATACCAGTATTTTACATGAAGCGACTGCCTATCTGACCTCCACAACCCAGTAACTGGATAATACTAATAGATTACCAAGGGGTATCGACCCCTTTGTAAGACTGCTTTGTATTATCAGATCTTAGCGTTGATCTCAATACACGTCTCAAAACTCAAAATAAATGACTCCGGGAAATCGCTGCTACCCCGTAAGGGGCGCGACGGACGTAATAGGCATGGCCTTTCTTCGTGGTGTCTTAAGGCACCCGTCAATACGGGTGCTTCATTTACCTAATAGCGGGGTGGAGGTTTTAGGGTGACTGCACAAGAACCTACCAAACAGGCGATTAACGCCTGCCGAGGTTCCCATAGCAATCATCCATGTGTATTGCTATGTGTAATGCTGTAGGCTCGAAACGTATGTTCACGGCAGCTAGGCGGTCAGTCACCGCCAGGTGAGACCTCCAGTTCCCTGGAGGAGGCCCAGTGGATGACGACCAGCACAAGGCCGCCGGCTTACGGTGAGCCCACAACATTCAGTGAGTGGCCCCCGTCCGCCCGGTTTCCAGAGCTAGCCGGTTGCCGTCCGGACCGCGGAGCCGTAGGTGTATGTGTGGGCGGTATTGAATGTTGTACGGGTAAGGTACATTAAATGATAAACTGTTTTTAAGTTAAATTGTATATTGATTTAAACACCCGAAATGATAGCTGATCGACCCGCGGCGAATGAGTCTCAGCGATGCTATGCAACTACTATACGCTTACTCAAATGTGTGATTTTTATTCATTCGCTGCGCGTCGATGTCAGCATAAAAATGAAACAATTGATATGTACGGGTTTGCTCGTACATGCTCCCCGAGGAAAGGATATAAAGACAATTTGGTATGTAAGAAGAAACAAATTATTATAATAAATGATATGATATTAATCTAATTTCCTAGTGTCTCTATCGTTAACACACTGTTCACAAATTTGATATGCTTTTATAAGAACCTAACATAGGGGAGGTGGCTTTATCTAACACTCGCGCACTTGTTACCACCTTCGCCCTTTCACTGTCACACTGATACACTACTCTATCTCCAACACATGCACGTTGTGTGGCCGGGCACGCGCTGCCACCACCGGGCGCACCCTCTGCTGCGGGCATCCCCGGCGCAGGCGCGGGGGCGCAGCTCACGCGCGCGCGCCTCCATGCGAACGCTCCGAGACATACTGCTACCACGCCGATCATGCCCTCACGACGGGGGAGGCAGTTGCCCGGGGCAGGGTCGTCTTGGCGGTGTCTTTGGACATCTCCAATGCCTTCAACACCCTGCCCTGGAGTTGCATAGTGGAGGCACTCCGGTATCACCGGGTGCCGCCCTACCTCCGTCGCGTAGTCGAGGCGTATTTGACGGACAGAGCCGTCATCTACCCCGGTCATCAGGGAGAATGGAACCGGCGAGAGATGTCGTGCGGTGTTCCACAGGGATCGGTCCTGGGGCCGCCTTTGTGGAACATCGGATACGACTGGGTGCTGCGCTGCGACCTCCCCATTGGCGTCAGCGTAGTGTGCTACGCTGACGACACGCTAGTCTTAGCGCAGGGGTGGTCGCACGAGGCGGCGGCCGACCGTATGAAACGCGGGGTTGCGACAGTCATAGGGAGGATCCGGCAACTGGGACTCGAGGTGGCATTGCACAAGTCCGAGGCCATGTGCTTTCATGGCTATCGGAACGAGCCACCGGCGGGTTCGCATTTTTGAGGTATTTTTTTTTTGTTTTTGTAACTATAAGTATTAAGGTTTTTTTTACTATTGGCAGTTGTCTAGGACGGTCATTATTCGATATAATATCATGCAATTGATGAATATTTTAATTCATAGAAGTGACGAGGTTCTCTATTTGTCAGAAAAAAAGCCAATTTCTTATGTGGAAACCTAATATTATGTGGTTTTGCTCATGCTCGATGATGAACTCGGTTTTTATTTATGTTTGTGAGTTGGGAAATCATCCAATGACATCTCTCGCTCTAGGGTGAAGCAGGAGGGCGTGTCAGACTCTTACTGACTAAAACCCACCCCTGTTCCTTCCCTGCCATGAATGCCCAGGGGCGCGGTAACTCTGTTTCGAATTAATCCACAACCCTTGGGCAGGCATCGGCCATGAAGGGCCCCGACAGTGGTGGCTGACATCTCTTTGAGGCGCGCGTGGAACACTACGCGCCGTCGACTCTCGGCCCTGGTGCTGATCGGACGGCGAGCTACCCATTACTCGCCGTCCGCAGGCCCGGGTATGATGAACTCGGTTCATAAATATATATCTGAGTTCATTTATACTTTTATTTTCTATTTATTTTATTCTATTTGATTTAGGAAAAAAATTGAGACTAAAGAACCTTCATGTAATTATGTAAATATTTATCTTTTTAGCTTCACGTCCCGCAACGCCAATAATTTGGGGAATCAATTATTGATTCCCCTTCTCGCCGCCTCAGGACAAATATGGCTCGTGCTAGTCGAGGTGCTGGTTCCGTGTGTAAGTACAAAATAAAAATAACTATTAAAACTTAATTTTTCAAACGAATGGCAACGAAAAGTCGCTATTTAAGATTTTGTTATTTATGCATCATAGTAATCGGTGTTCTTATTTCAGCATCTCGTCACACGCCTAGGACAGTTGCTGCTCCTCCACCAACTCAACGGCGAACGGAATTCTCCATCACTACTGAGAGATTGCTGAGGGTGGAAGAACAGCAGCTGGAGATACAACGACTAAATGCACAAATCCTGCAGTCCTTTCTGGAGAGGACTGCGGAAAGAGAAAGGGCCATGGATGAAAGGAGTGCAGAGAGAGACAGTATTTTAGCTGAAGCTGTTGTGGTTGTAGTGGGGAAAGGGCTGCAAGCATTGGCAGAGGCTAAGAATAGAGATAGGGTGTAGTCATTTAAGTTAATATAATCTATATACATATATAAAACAAAGTCGGGTTTGTTACAACACATATAACTCGAAAACTGCTGGACCGATTTTCGTTCTTTTTGATTTGTTGGATTTGTCTCTGCCCCGAATAGCAGAATAACTATTAAAACGTAGTTGTAGTGGTACTGGTAGTTTCTTTATACTTTATGTAGCATTGCAACGCGTGCCGGGTACAACTAGTATATAATAAATAAAACACTTTTAAACGCATATTAAAGCAGTTTTATTGAATTTATTATTTTGTCCATTGGTTATTAGTTTTGATTTTATACATTTCCCGATGTGCCAAAAATAGAAATTTATTGAATTGATAACCATTTCACAAATTGGGAGGGCTCTCCAAGACAGAAATGGCGAAAGAAAACTTAAAAACGGTGCACAGTACGAAATGTCAATTTCAACCGCGAGGCCAACTCATCAAATTTGATGAAAGTTTGCCAGAAATTAGTGGTAATTTGTTACTATACATACCTCTTTTCCTGAATTTGTTGCAAAAAAAAAAACTAAGACACTGATCAAAAGCAGTTGGCCGCTAGAACCGCCACTTACCGTACCTACCTAGTCATCGCCTGTAATTAATTACACAGAAACGAAATAATGCAGATAGGCGAATGATGCATCAAAATATCGGTCTTAATTTGTTGTTCTATTTGTTGCAAAAATTAAAAAACGTCGAAACGTAAATAAACAAAAAGTTATGCAATTTTTAGTTTGTAGGAATACAATTGCGTTTATTCATAACAAAATGTTATTATATTTATATAATAATTAATTATGACGTGAACGCCATAGCCTATTTACTAAGTTTCGTCTCCGTAATTGCCCAAGAGCTAAATCGGCATTAAATGGCAAATCCCTAGTTTGCCTCCTTTGAACTTCAACAACTATTTGGAGCTCTTCTAGTCTCTCTTCTTCTGAAATTGTGAATGCTTGCGCGATTGCACATGTTGTGCAAAACACAACATGCAATAACTATTTTTGCAACTATGTCTGGATGATAATTGAGCACTGTGTACTAACAAGCACCTAAATCGTCCTTTTAGGAGACCAATTGTTCTCTCTACTGAATTGCGAGCAGTTAAGTGACAGTCATTGTAGAAAATTTCTGGGGAATTATCTTCAGCACCACTAATTGGCGTCATAAGGTAGGCACGCTGAACATATCCTGAATCACCTGAAAAAAATTAATAAGTATCAAATAATTATGTAGTTTTTATAAGTAGGTACCTAACTACTTCTTCACCAGCACTTAGAGGCATCTAAGTGGGCTTTTATAACACCATAGTTCAAAATGAAGCTATCGTGAGTAGCTCCACCATATGTTGGATCCACATTTAAAATATTTAGATCTGCATCTGTTATCCGAAAAAAAATATTAAGTGAATAGAAAAAAGAAATAATAAGTAGACTAATTGAATACGTAATAGTAATAGATTACAACATTGAAATACATTTTACCAATTGCACATTTCTTGCATGGTAACCGGTTTTTTTAATGCCACCAGAGTGCCATCGACACATCCAAGAGCTGCTGGAAAGCCAAACTTTTTGTAGAACCTTCAATTTAAAGTAACCACTAACATTATTAACTATCACAAAAATGTAAAAATCAAAGAATAGTCACTTTATTTATAATATAGGTACCTACTAACCTTTCTTCTAACACTGTCTTTCTTGTATATTTTTAGGGAACCTTATATATTTTTTTACTATTGCCGGATTACTAAGAGCTTCCACTACTTTATTTATGCAACGAGATGCTGATGGTTGCGATAAATATGTCCTTATTTTTTTTTTTTCTGATAACTACCATTAGCCAAGAATGACAAGGTGCATAATATCTGTGAAACAATAAAAAAAAAATTAAGGAATCTAGATCTAGTCAAAACAAAATAGGGACCAATATGGTTATTAGATGCTTATTATTAATACCAAGTCCCTACCTACCTTTATTATAACTATATTAAAATATGGTCCTTATACTAACATGAAAACAGCTAGCAGGGAAACAATGTAAAGGGAATACTCCATAATATGAAGTATTTTCATGAGTCTAAGAGATAAATTATGTTGGTGCTTGGTTACAAATCAGCTATAAACTGTGTAAATATTTACAAAAGTATAACTATAATTACTAAAATGAAGCACTTACTTTTAGACGAGTTGAAAGTCCTTTGCCTCGACGTTTTGTGGGCTTTATCAGAGGCAGTAAGTAACTCATACTCTAGTTGGTCAATTAGTTTCTTTGGAAATCTGTATACGCTCACATAGTCGTCATCTCGGGTTAATAAAGATAAACTTCGAATTTGGTTACATTGTCGTCGCTTTTCTAGTTTATCCAAAGCATGAGCCTCTTCTAATAAAGATTTAAACAAAAACATTCTTGCCATCATATTCACTTTACACAATTATATATTTATGTAGCGTTATGGAATTATTTAAGAATTTGGGAGGGGTTTACTAATAAAATTAAACAAAAGTTACTTCACAAAGCTGACAATAAAAAAACATTAATTTTAAAATCCAATACCTACAACTACTCGCATGCTTTAGATAAATCAGGAACATCTGCACAAGGAAGTTTCCTATAAAATTTGTGGAACATGGATGGAATCCACTGCAACAATTTTAGTAAGTCTTTGTATTTGAGTCTTGAAATGGGCTTTTGAGTTTATCGAATAGGTTTCGGCGTAGGCACTGAAAATCTTCTCCATTTATTTTATATGAAACTAAATTCTTCAAAAGTTTCCTGATCAAAAGAAATTTTGTAGAACATCGAACCTACATATTTAATTTTTTCAGAATTGCATCCACACTATAACAGAATATGGTACCTACAGACTCTCCCGCAATAGATTTTTTCTGTGCACAAAAGAAGCTGATGACTCGTTGCAAAAGGCAGAAAATTTCATGAAGTGATCAGTTTCCATGTTTACCACTTTAAGTTTTGAGTTTCTTGAACAGCTCTATATAAACTGTTGCCAGTCCCAAGGATTCACGATGGGAAACTCTTGGATTTTCTTCTTGTCTCTTTATTATTGAGTGGACTAAATCCACTTCTATGTGAGTTGTTCTGGTCAGCCTAGCCTTTTCCAAACTATCTTGGGGTCGGCTTCCAGTCAAACCGGATGCAGCTGAATACCAGTATTTTACATGAAGCGACTGCCTATCTGACCTCCACAACCCAGTAACTGGATAATACTAATAGATTACCAAGGGGTATCGACCCCTTTGTAAGACTGCTTTGTATTATCAGATCTTAGCGTTGATCTCAATACACGTCTCAAAACTCAAAATAAATGACTCCGGGAAATCGCTGCTACCCCGTAAGGGGCGCGACGGACGTAATAGGCATGGCCTTTCTTCGTGGTGTCTTAAGGCACCCGTCAATACGGGTGCTTCATTTACCTAATAGCGGGGTGGAGGTTTTAGGGTGACTGCACAAGAACCTACCAAACAGGCGATTAACGCCTGCCGAGGTTCCCATAGCAATCATCCATGTGTATTGCTATGTGTAATGCTGTAGGCTCGAAACGTATGTTCACGGCAGCTAGGCGGTCAGTCACCGCCAGGTGAGACCTCCAGTTCCCTGGAGGAGGCCCAGTGGATGACGACCAGCACAAGGCCGCCGGCTTACGGTGAGCCCACAACATTCAGTGAGTGGCCCCCGTCCGCCCGGTTTCCAGAGCTAGCCGGTTGCCGTCCGGACCGCGGAGCCGTAGGTGTATGTGTGGGCGGTATTGAATGTTGTACGGGTAAGGTACATTAAATGATAAACTGTTTTTAAGTTAAATTGTATATTGATTTAAACACCCGAAATGATAGCTGATCGACCCGCGGCGAATGAGTCTCAGCGATGCTATGCAACTACTATACGCTTACTCAAATGTGTGATTTTTATTCATTCGCTGCGCGTCGATGTCAGCATAAAAATGAAACAATTGATATGTACGGGTTTGCTCGTACATGCTCCCCGAGGAAAGGATATAAAGACAATTTGGTATGTAAGAAGAAACAAATTATTATAATAAATGATATGATATTAATCTAATTTCCTAGTGTCTCTATCGTTAACACACTGTTCACAAATTTGATATGCTTTTATAAGAACCTAACATAGGGGAGGTGGCTTTATCTAACACTCGCGCACTTGTTACCACCTTCGCCCTTTCACTGTCACACTGATACACTACTCTATCTCCAACACATGCACGTTGTGTGGCCGGGCACGCGCTGCCACCACCGGGCGCACCCTCTGCTGCGGGCATCCCCGGCGCAGGCGCGGGGGCGCAGCTCACGCGCGCGCGCCTCCATGCGAACGCTCCGAGACATACTGCTACCACGCCGATCATGCCCTCACGACGGGGGAGGCAGTTGCCCGGGGCAGGGTCGTCTTGGCGGTGTCTTTGGACATCTCCAATGCCTTCAACACCCTGCCCTGGAGTTGCATAGTGGAGGCACTCCGGTATCACCGGGTGCCGCCCTACCTCCGTCGCGTAGTCGAGGCGTATTTGACGGACAGAGCCGTCATCTACCCCGGTCATCAGGGAGAATGGAACCGGCGAGAGATGTCGTGCGGTGTTCCACAGGGATCGGTCCTGGGGCCGCCTTTGTGGAACATCGGATACGACTGGGTGCTGCGCTGCGACCTCCCCATTGGCGTCAGCGTAGTGTGCTACGCTGACGACACGCTAGTCTTAGCGCAGGGGTGGTCGCACGAGGCGGCGGCCGACCGTATGAAACGCGGGGTTGCGACAGTCATAGGGAGGATCCGGCAACTGGGACTCGAGGTGGCATTGCACAAGTCCGAGGCCATGTGCTTTCATTGCTATCGGAACGAGCCACCGGCGGGTTCGCAGATCACGGTAGGAGGGGTTCGCATCGGCGTCGAGGGTACGATGAAGTACCTGGGACTCGTCCTCGACAGCCGGTGGAACTTCGTCGAGCATTTTCGACGTTTGGCTCCCAGATTGGACAGGGCCGGGGCCGCCTTGAAGCGGCTCCTACCCAATCTGAAGGGGCCAAACGCCTCCTGCCGGAAGCTCTACGCGGGGATCGTGCGGTCCATGGCCCTCTACAGGGCACCGGTGTGGGCGCGTTCGTTGACGCAGCGGTCAACGCGCCAGATGAACGCGGCCCAGAGGGTCATGGCCATCCGCATCATCCGCAGATACTGCACGATCTCCCGTGAGGCGGCGAGCCTCCTTGCCGGACTGTCACCGTGGGATCTGGAGGCAAAAATCCTCGCGGCACCTGTACGAGTGGCGCGAGGAGGCTAAACGCCGGGGCGAAACTCCGCTGCCGCGACAACTCGCGGCTCGGCGGACAGAGCTCCGGCAGGATCTCATGGTGACATGGAGAGAGCGACTGTCGCAACCCAGCGCTGGGCACGCCACCATCGAGGCGGTAGTGCCCCTCTTTGAGGAGTGGCTGGAGAGGCGCCATGGCGCCCTCACCTTCCGCCTGACGCAGGTGCTCACCGGACATGGCTGTTTCGGGAGGTATCTGTGTCGGATCAAGGCGGAGGTGACCCCTGCGTGTTTCCACTGCGAGGATCGCCCCGTGGACACGGTGGAGCATACGGTGGAGGTTTGCCCCGCCTGGGCAGAACACCGCCGTGTCCTCGTGGATGCGATAGGCGGCAGCGACCTCTCGCGCAATGCCCTGGTTCAGGCCATGGTACGGAGTGAGAGGGAATGGGGGGCCGTCTCCAACTTCTGCGAAGCAGTAATGCTCGCGAAGAGGGAGGCGGCACACGTTAGGGAGACTCAACAGAGACCGAGTCGCCCTAGCGCCTCCAGCAGCAGCCGTCGCAGGAGACGCCGGGGGCTGCGAGACGATCTCCGGCCACCGTAGACCCGGGCCTGCGGACGGCGAGTAGCGGGTAACTCGCCGTCCGATCAGCACCAGGCCCGAGAGTCGACGGCGCGTAGTGTTCCACGCGCGCCTCAAAGAGTTGTCAGCAAAGGACGGGGCCTGCCACGGCCAGTGCCTGCCCGGGGGTGGAGGATAAATTCGAAAGAGTTACCTCGCCCCCGGGCGCGTAGGGCAGGGAGGAACAGGTAAGAGTCTGACACGCCCTTCCGCTCCACCCCAGAGCGGAAAGAGTCATAAGATGATTTCCCACCCCCCAAAAAAAAAAAAAAAAAACCACGCCGATCATACAGTAGATAGCAGTGTAATGATGAATGTCATGAGATGACAGACTATCAAATGACAATCTATTCTCTTTCATGATCCTGATTTTTTCTTCAATCGTTTTAAGCTCTCGATCGCTCTCTATGCTGGAGTCGTTCAAGATATCTTGAGGAATAGACACGTTTATAACGTGGTTTATGGTTGCAATGACTGGTGAGTATAGGTTAGCACTAATACTAATATCGCTCTTTCTTTGTTGATGCGCAATTACTTCAAAATTATCTGATTTGATTATGCAGCCGTAATTATAGTAATAAGTCCGGAGCGAGTCAGCTGATGTGCGGTAACCTGATCTCCACATAATGTTCGTAGGTTACATTGACCGCAGCAAAAATAGATATAATTGTTGATAGATTGGCTTTCCATCCAGAGATTTTTACAGGGGTCGATGTTGACTTCACACGCTGATGCCTTTGATTGGCAGAAGTCTTCATCTTTGCTTAATTTGTAAATTGGAGAATGTATGTAACACAAGTGTATGTTTGTCACTAGACATGAATCTATGATATTTTTTGTTATGATAATGTATGCATCCTGTTTCAGGTTCACAGCTATGAAATCTGACACTGGTTTAATTGATAACATTGTGTCGTTAGGTTTCTCTGTAGGAATTGGTATAAGCTTGAATATTTCATAGGTGTCTCTGCTAATCAAGGGTATTTGTACTTCAAATATTGAGTAATTCTTAAGCATTCTTGCTTTGACTCGTAGAAGTTTAAGCAGTTGTGCAAGGTCTGTATGAATGTTTTCTACAGGTAACGTGACGTCGATAGATAAATGACTAGCTATAGTGCTCAGCTGCTCCTGTAACTGTTCGGCTGTTATTAAATGTGGATTAAATCGACCATGATAGATATCTGTTATTGTATCCACTAAAGCGTTCTGTAAATCTTACAAGTCACGTAATAGATTGCTCGCGACCACAGCTCCTATAGAAACTTCACTTGCTTTCGAAATGTTTTGAGTTTCAGCCTTTAATACTTCTAAGGTATTTTCGATGTTTGCAAACTGCTGATGAATCATTTTATGTTGTTAGTGCATTGTAGTCTCCGTCCTTTTTAAGAGACTAAATTCTGCTTCTATGACCGAAGTTTGATTTTGCCAAAATGATACAATATGCTTTTGATTTTTGCGTAGAAGAGTGATATCTTTCTCATATTGTTCTGCGAATCGAGCGTCCAATACGCCGAAGAGGCCGTTTGCTATATAACCGACACCGTCAATAAGACCTCGCCGCCACCTGTTCGCTTGCTTTGCAAAATGCTGACTGAGTAACATATGATTATTGTAATCGAGTTCATTGTACCCATGACGTAATTGCAATAATATTATGTCACAATGTGTTTGTTCTTGGATTGTGCTGCATGTTTGTTCCAGGGCCATTATACTTTTGTTAAGTGCGGTAATTCCTTCCCAATAAGGATCTAAATTGTAGTATATAATTAGTTTCCAATCGTCGCGTATGATCTGCATGTTGGTTAGTTTGTCGAAGTAAATATGTTGATTATTTCTGAATTGTGTGACGTTAAGTGCGCATTGGGAAGTTGTTATGATACTAAAGAATAACATGATGACAAACTGCTTATTTGTATTAGATTCTCCTGAACCCGCAGTATTTGCTTGCTTGATTTGCGAGTGTTCATTGTTAACTGGGAGTTTTGATAATTTTGTGATAGGACGTTTCAGTGTTCCGTTTTTTGTATTTACTGTAACTACGCGAACATTACTGTCGGAACCGGGATGTAGTTCGATGACTCTGCCCATCAGCCATTTTCCCGGCGGAAGATTGTCATCATGAATCATGACAATATCGTCAACATTGAGGTTGCTTGTAGCTTGTCTCCACTTACTTCTTTCTGTAATTTGTACTAGGTACTCATTCCTCCATCTTTTCCAGAGATCCTGTACAATATTTTGTGTCAACTGCCATCGGGTTCTTAAATCCGTTTCGGGTCCGTGGGTTACGCCCCCAGTGTGTTTTGCCCCCGTGGTGGAAGCCCCCGATTTCGTTTTAGTACTATAATATTTATTAGTTAAATATTTTTATCAAAAGTACAGTCAGATAGCAAAGTGTAACCTATTATAAAAAATGTCTAAGTCATGGTTCATTATTAAAATCAAAATCATAGTTTATTATTATAAATCTTTATTAACAATGTCGGTGTAACAAACGTTTGCTTATCTAATAATAGGTACTAATGGGTAATAATAGGTAATACGTAGGTACTTAATATGTAATAAAAATTAAATTAAATGTCTAATAAATAATAATAGGTATCTACGTAAATACAACTTTGATAACAAATAAAACCAAACATTAAAATAAAGCAACAATAACATGCAAAATCACAGATACGAAATTAAAAATCACAGTTTAAAATTAGGATTATTTTAAGTACTTATATACTATTTACGTACTAAGTATATAGGTAGGCATCTACTTAAATATTTAGAAGATTGGTAACAGAATGTTCAAACACTAAAATATAATAAAAACAATTAACATTTAAAATCACAGATAACAAAAGTAACAAAAGAAGAAAAACATAGTAAAAATATTAGGATGATTTGAACTTTGTAATTAAATTATGTAATTTAAGTCATTTATATGCAGTGACTATGGAGGTTACAACATTGATATAGATATAAAATTAAAATGTAGTAATTATGTAACAATAAACATGCAAAATCATTATTTTTAAGCTAAGTAAGTAGGTGATTATTTTTGCTTGACTTGCACATACGGACGGATTTGTTCCAAAAACTCCATAATTGTAATTTGTTTCTTTTCATATTTGTCTGTCAGCTTAGCAATGAGTTTGTCATTGATTATTGAAGATTTTTTCCTTTTACATATAGGACTGTCATTTCTTCGTAATCTGAAAGTATAAGATAAAGATTATTTACTAAGAGTAAAAAAAATGAATTACTGATATATTAAGCGTTATGTAAGTAATCAGCATTTTACCTCACTTGACCTGTGCTATACGTACAAATATCAGTTGTTATAATTTCCAAAAACGATAATAATGATGGTTTTCGGCCCAGATAGCACTGAAGCCGTTGATTCCAGGCCTCCACTAAATTTGTGGTTCTATGTCGTTCTTTATAGCAACACCACTTTGAGATCATCCCCGGAGGCTCAAGCCATTGTTCAACGAAATAATCGTTGAATTGGGTGACTTTTTCATCGGGAATACTGAAAACAAAAATTATGATATATATGACATGTCGTATATACCTAAGCATTATTTTTATTTTTGCGTACTTATAAAAACAATCTATGAGCTGTTAAAACTTTAAAATAAAATGAAAATTAAAATTACCTGTTTTCCATTACGGAAAGCCAACCATCTTCTATATCTTCTTTAGGAAGAAATGCTAGACAGGTGCACAGTTTCACATACAATGTTGTTTCTTCGTGTGCCAATAAACCTAAAGACTTCGCTTTTCTGTAAATGGCTCTTTGGAAGTGAACATTACAGCCATGTATTGTGACCGCTGGCAATACCTCTTTTATTGCCAGCATTGTAGCTAATTCAAAATCTACAGTGAATTTCATGGGGCTGAAGTCCGGCACAGCTTCTTTAATTTTTTTAAACATGACTTCATATGTACTTTTTTCTTTATTAACTAGTAGCACATAAAATATAGGCACAATATTGGTTGCTTGTGCATCACTTCCCATATCTCCATGAATGGTAAATATTTGGTAAAATGGACCTGGACAACAATCAAATGTACCATCCCCGAAGTAGTGTTGTATATTTTTGATGTGTTTTAAAGCCTGTGCTGATACGAATACTATAATTCTGTTGTCGTTCTCACAGTAATCAACTAATAGATATTTTTGAAAAATCTCAGGTATAATGACTTCAGCTGGATTACGAAACTGTGTCTTTTCTACATTTAAGGCTTTCTTTCGAGAGTTGTATAACTGTTGCTTGATATTATTGAATTTGGGTATGTATTCATCGAAGGCTGTGTCTGTGTTTTTTAACTCGGCAAATTTTGTTTCAAATTTTTGTTGTATAGAGCTCGAGAAACTCGTTTTCACTTCCTTTTTTAATTTTTCCATAACAACTCTAACTTCATTTTTCATTAAGTTAGGTTGACACTCAGCATTATGACACTTTTGGATTTGTACATTGTCACTTTCCTCACTTAATTTTATAGAACCACTACACTTGCCATGTCTTTTATTTACGCATGTCCACACACTCGATTTATTATTTTTCCTATGAAGATTATAAGCAAATCCGACATGTAGTAACGTTCTTCCACCTAGTTTATTTGAAATTATTTTGTAATTGGTTTGTGCTAAACCCCGTGAAGGACCTGGACTTGCCATTTTGAGTTAACATGACCGACTAAACTTTCTTATCAGTAACATATTGCAACTATGTGGGAAAGGGATAGAAATAGTGCCCATCGCTATGTTTGCTATTTTCACTGTCCGTCACCCTGGACTCTATTGTTTTCAACCCTATCTTTCCCTTTCTTTGACTACCTATCTCTTTCTTTTAGAATTCGATCTGGCTATTGTGTAAAACCAGTTTGGCCGGGCACGGGCGCCTCGTTTAGACAAAGTACAAAGTAATGCATCTAAAGTAAATAATTGTAATATAGTAATAAAGTGAATATCCTTGTAGCATGTTTATAGTATCCAATATTGTGTTAGTTAGAATACTTATTTAGTAAGTTTGTCTACGTATTTGGTTCCGAAACACTTTTTTCATCGTCTGTATCTAGTAAAAAATATTTTTATTTCGGCGAAATCAACTATAATAACTTAATTTAAAATCGGGGGCTTCCACCACGGGGGCAAAACACACCGGGGGCGTAACCCACGGACCCTCCGTTTCAGTCTCATGTATGGAAACCTTTGATCCACCTGTTAGGAAGTGAGCAGGCGTTAAAAAATCGATATCGTCTGGATCTTCTGATATAGCACATAATGGTAGATCTTTGTCTTGCATGATGTTCATTAGTGCTTGATATTCCTGTTGTAGTACATTGTTAGCACCGACAAAATTGCGACCATTATCGCTATAAATATGAGTAGGCGTCCCTCTGCGGACCGCCATTCTTCTTAATGCTGCGATGAACGAAGTTGTGCTTAAATCCCCAACTAGTTCTAAGTGTACTGCCTTCGTGACCATACACACAAAGACAGCCACATATCCTTTTATGCTCTTAGTACCTCGTCCTTTGCTTGCTTTGACGAAAATATGACCGGTAAAATCTACGCCTGTGTGTGTAAAGGGACGAGATGGATTACTTCTGGCCTCCGGCAAGTGCCCCATGATTTGCTGTTGGCAGTGTGGATTTTGTTTTTTACATGTTACGCACCGACGAAGCTGCCTCTTCGTAGCTATCATTCGCGAATTCTTCTTGCTGTACTTGCTTGATAATTTTTTGCTTTGCTTGACTGATAAATGATAATGATAAATGATGTTTATTCAGTAAATAGGTTACAAGGAACACTTTTACACGTCAATGTTTTTTGTCAGTTTAAGCTAGATGAGGCCGGTGTTTCCTAGCCCTAGTAGCATTTATTGTTGGGCCAACACTAAAATGAAAGCATTTATTGTTGGCCCAACCAAATGCTATTAGGGAGCTGACTACCCTGAGAAGAAACACCGAAACAAACTCAGAGGTCAAAGTCTCTTTTAAAGTGTGTACTGGTTAAACCATATGAGAACCATGTACGTTTATGTCTGGGATGAGCTTTTTGAAGAAAGCAACACGAATTCGAGTGGACCTGTCCAGACAGTGCAAGCATTTGTCAGTCATCGCGAAGCTCAACTCAGAACTTTGAGGAGCTCAACGAACTGACGAACAGTACCAAAGTAAGGACATTTGAGTAGGCCGCAAAAATACTCAAACTGCCAGACAATCATAAAATCTACATGAATATAACGACATACATAGTTCTCGCATTCACATTATTCTATATGAGGACCATGCAGCTTAGTGTCTGTAGTGGTCTTTTGAAGAAAGAACCAAACATATTTGAGTGGACCTGTCCAGTCCAGCAAGCATTTGTCAATAGTCGAATAGCTCAACTTAAAAACCACTAAGGAGCTCAATGACATGACAAACAATACCAAAGAAACGACATTTGGGTAGGCCGCAAAAGTACTCAAACTGTCAGACAACGTTAAAAATTACTGTAAAAAGGAGGAGAAAATAATAATAATAACCCACATAGTCCTCACACTTAACAAAAATTAACTAATCAAAAAAAAAAAAATATAATACTTTACAAAGTAAATATTCGTGTCAAACAAAATAGTAATAATAATATGTCAATCAAAAAATAAATATAATACTTAACAAAGTATTCAAGTCAAAAAAAAAAAAATAATAACAAAAAAATGTCAATAAAAATAAAAATTAAAAATATAATACTGTACAAGTATTCATGTCAAAAACGAATATTAAAAAAAAATATATATAAAAAATTTCATCAGTTAGTAGTACATATGAAAACAATGGCTCATGTATATCATTGAAGCAGCTCAATCCCACGCCTTTTTGTCCTCAAGAAAGTCATTAATTGTGTAAAAAGCTTTCTGGCATAGCTTACGTTTAATAAATGATTTAAATTTATTTATGCTTAGTTCTTGAATTTGGCTAGGAAGTTTATTATAGAAACGTATACATTGGCATCTAAACGAACCACCTATTTTTTTCTTGAGCCTGGTTTTAGGTACAATAAATTTGTGTTTGTTCCTAGTATTTATGCTATGGATATCACTGTACCTTTTAAACAGATTAATATTTTTATGTGCATACATGAGATTCTCATAAATATATTGAGAGGGAAAAGTCATAATATTAATCTCTTTAAATTTGTCTCTGAGGGAGTGTCTGGGACTTAATTTATAAATTGCACGAATAGCCCTTTTCTGTAAAACAAAAATTGTCTGAATATCGGCGGCATTTCCCCACAACAGAATGCCGTACGACATCACAATAGGAAAATAACTAAAGTATACTAAACGAGCTGTCTCTAAATCAGTTAAACCACGAATTTTCCTTACGGCGTATGCTGCAGAGCTAAGTTTTTTAGACAGTTTATCTATATGGGGGCTCCACTGAAGCTGCGCATCCAAAGTTAAACCTAAGAACACTGTGGCATCCTCGGGATTTCAACTGTTCACCCTTTATTGACACACTAGTGTTCACTTGTATTACATTGGGTAATGTGAACTTGATTTCTGATAATGATAGATAATGCTTTTTTGCTTTTCTTTTGGACGTAGTAATCTTCATCACTAATGCTAGAATACGTGCAATTTTTCTGATTGACTGATATTTGTTTAACAGATCTGTAATAATGCTTGATTCATGCTTAGTCACAATATGAACGTCTTTTTGCTTCTTTATTTCCTCGTTTGTTGTATAGATTGCTTGATTTTCTTTCGTTGCTTCGAAAGATTGTAACCATGTTGGTCCTTGCCACCACAAACGACAATCCCATGCAAGAAGGCTGTCTTAATGTCAAGTTGAAGAATTTCATAACCATTTTGAGCAGCTAGAGATAATAGTAAACGGATAGAATCATACCTGACTGTAGGCGAGAATGTTTCTTTATACTCTATACCTTGTGCTTGTGCATACCCCTTTGCACAGAGTCTGGACTTGAAGCGAGGACCAGTTGGTTGATCTTTGACTCTTAAAACCCATTTGGAGCCGATGACATTTGCATTTTCAGGTTTATTTACCAATATCCATGTACCATTCCTTAGATGGGCTTCAAGTTCCTCTTTAATAGAATCTTTCCATTTGTCAGCATTAACAGAGCTGATAGCATCTTTGTATGTTTCAGGGACTTCTTCAGGTAATAAGCGTTCATCACAACATAGGTAAGTTTGTTCATAAATTTTGTTTCTAGGTCTTAAGGTTATGTTACTTCGAGGAGGAGTATCAATTTCAACAGCTGATAAGTATTCCTCTGAATCTGATTTATTTTTGACGGTGCTACATGAACTATCTGAGTTATATGATTCTTCTCTGCTATTTTCATTACTTTTATTTGACATTGAACTTACATTATTTTTACAATTTAGGTCTGTTTTATTTTCTGTTTCAGACAATTCCAGTGCAGCATAGTGTCTCTTCACCGTGGATTCCAAGAATACAGCATCCCTGCTTTTCATAACAGTTCTATTATTTGGTTTTATGAACCTGTAGCCTTTTGTGTCGTTGCAGTAGCCAATAAAAATCATCTTTTGAGCTTTAGGATCCCACTTTTTGCGTTTCTCTTTTGGCAAATGGACCATAGCTTCACATCCGAATACTTTCATGTGACTGACATTAGGTTTATGACCTGACCATACCTCTTCAGGAGTTTTGAATGATAGGGATCTAGAGAGTTTTTATGGCCTCAGCCCAGTAAAACTTTGGCAAGTCAGCATTCAGTATCATGCATTTTGCTCTCTCAACAAGCGTCCTATTTAGCCTCTCTGCAGCTCCATTTTGCTCTGGAGTATATGGTGTTGTTGTCTGATGTCTTATTCCATATTCTTTCAGATAGTTAGAGAATGGTTTATTGATATATTCCAGGCCATTGTCAGTTCGAATACACTTGAGCTTACATTCTGTTTGAATCTCTACTTCAGTCTTGAACTCCTTGAATTTTGACAGAACTTCGGTTTTATTGTTTAATATGTACACAAAAACCTTTTTAGAATAGTCATCCAAAAATGTTAAAAAGTATTTAGCCCCACCTAGTGATCGTGTTTCCATGGGGCCACATAAGTCCGAATGCACCAGCTCCAATACTTTTGTGGAATGTGACACTTGACTCTTGAAAGGCAATCTTGCCTGCTTGCCTTCTTTGCACGTGATACAAGTCATATTGTTGCGTTTACCAGATAATGTTAATCCTTCTGTAATTCCTGTCATTTTCTTTACACTTTCAAAGTTCAGATGACCCATTCGTTGGTGCCATAGGAATATATCATGTTTAACATCGGACATGCATGCATAATCAGTATTCATATTAAGCCGGTACATGTTGTTAACTTTTGTTGCTGTAGCTACAATAACTTTTTGTTTGTTCAGTATAACACAGCCTTTGGAATCAAATTTTACTTGGCCACCATTTTCTGTAATCTGATGCACAGATATTAAATTCACTGCAAGTTCTGGTATGTACAAGACATTTGTAAATAAGATATTATTTGACTGACCTTTTCCATTCAATGTATTTAAAGTTACATCACCGGAGCTACTTACTGCAAGAGTTTTGTTATCAGCAACTTTGATTTGTTGTACAGGTGGTGAATGCACATTATGAAGAAGGTTGTGATGTCTTGTCATGTGCATGGTTGCCCCGGAATCAATGTACCAACCAGAGCTGTTGTTGTCATAGGGAGTGACAAATGCGGCAGCATATGAACTGTTTGATTTAGTAACCTTTTCTTTAGGTTTTGACTTACATTCTGTGCTCTTGTGTCCATATTTATTACACTGAAAACATCTTGGACCTTTGTTGAACTTCTTTTTCACATACTTGGTTTGTGAACCATGCGTAGTTGTAAAAGCAGAGTTATTGTTTTCAGATCTCACTTCTTGGAGCAGTTTAGATTTAACAGAGTCTGCACTTATTCTTATTCCAGAGCTTTCAATAGCAAGGATCATCGGTTTATAGGATTCAGGCAACCCGGAGAGCAGAAGGGTCCCAAGCGATTCGTCATCAACCTTGAACCCAATATTACGAAGTTTATGTGCTGTAGACATTATCTTGCTCACATATTCGTCTATATTTTGGCATCCAGAGAGTGTAGTTGCGCAGAGATCACGTAGTAGACCGACTCTGCGTGTAAGCCCTGAGTCATCAAAGGCGCGGGAAAGATTTTCCCAAACTTCTTTTGCGGTTTCTGCCTCTTGTATATGCACATAGTTTATTGCGTCGACCAGTAATATTATCTTAGATTTGGCTTTAGTGTCCTTTTTCGCATCTATAGGTTCGTTGTTGGGATTTTCAATGCAGAACCAAAGCTCCTCATGTTGAAGGTAAGTTTTTACAGCAAAACGCCAAGTATTATAGTTTTCTCGGCCAGTCAATTTTTCAATCAATGCCTGAGGATGGCTACTAGCCATGATGATAACTTTTCTTGACGATTCGAATAGATTTTAAACTTTGCAAAAATTTACCACGTTGCTTTTGGGTTATGTCGATACAATTTGCCGGCAGAAAGTTGTTCTTTATATGTTTTTCACGAAAGACTTTACAAACACCTTTTAGTACTTTGGCTTACTGGGCCCATAACCTGTTAACTTTGTTAATTAATCAATTAAAATATTTTATAGTAGAATAAAAGAATAAAATGAAACACTCGTTGATACCATAGATTATTGAAGGGAAGTTTATTATCTATCAGAAACAGATAAGCACACAGCACAGATTATATCATAGACATACGTTGAACGAGATGGTAAGGCGGGAAATTTAAACACAAATTCAACAGTTTTTGTATGTTGTCATATAGATTTTTATTTTATTCACACAAACATATTGAATACAAGTACACATTCATATATATATACGTGTTTCACACACAAGTATTTATATTAATTTCTCTTATTTTTTACAAATTTAATAGAAGTACTCACCATAATGTTGTTTCATAAATCTCGCAGCGAAAACACCGTATAGCGTCAACATGTCACTCTTTGTCTTTGCAGAATACCAGCGCTGTTGACTTTCGGTTCGTCCGGAGCCACAGTATTTTCGCTGAGCAATGACCATTTTTGTACGGATACGACGCACAGTTTCATTTATGCAATATTCCTTGTTTGTATTCCGTTTGTATTATGTAATATACGTTCCGTTTTGTTTGCTGTAGTGATCTCCTTCTAATGTCATTGTCATTGATCGAGGCGTCATAGACCTGCGTTTTGTCTATGGCGCGTAGTGGTGCACCGCACCATAAACGATATCACTAGGAATTAGTTAATTAGTTTAGTTTTATTTTAGCTTGGATACTAGGTTTTTGAAAATTAATGTGCGTTTTGTAATCTGTGCAAAATAAATATTTTTCTTTCTTTCTTTCTTTCATAAGAATATTGCCCCAATATTGTAACCGCCTAGCTGCCTTTTTTGGTATACCATATTTTGGGCCTAGTATTTTTGATAGTGCCTCGTTATCAGTTTGCAGATAAAGGTCAATGACAAAATATTAGAACAACCGTGGCCCACAGTGAACACTGATAAATAGTTTATGGAATCATAGTTTAAGTTGTTATGAACACCTTCTAGTACTTGTCATTTAAGAAAATAAGTCACCATTTGGAATTATAACAGTTTTTTTTATAACATTTATTTTTTAATAAGCACAGACTTATTCTAAGAGCAGTGGTGGCCCAGTGGTATTGGCCGCGACCTACAAGTTGTAGGTCATGAGTTCAAACCCCGGCAGGCGCTTTACTTTGTGTAAATTATTTTATCACCACTGCTCTCAAAACGGTGAAGGAAAACATCGTGAGGAAACCGGAATGTCCTAGAACTAAAACTTCGAAGACATGTGACATCCACCAATCCGCATTAGGCCTGCGTGGTGAATTACGGCCCACACCCTCTCACAGAGAGGAGGCCTGTGCCCCAGCAGTGGGGACATTAAAAGGCTGATGATGATGATGATGATGACAGACTTATTCTTTATACTTACAATTGGTTTTGAATGGTAAGTACATACTTTTTAACACAGTAATTATTCACTAATTTTAAACTTTTGAATAATAGTCACATTCTAAGTTTAAACAGTTAGGATTCCATTTCATACAGTAAAAATTGGCACTGTTATATCTTATGGATAGCTCAAACTATTTAGGAGTTATTGTATTTTTTTAATTAATTAACGAATGCTTATCATTTGTCCCGAACACCACCACTAAAAATACACTATCAGTTAGAAAAAAATCTAATAAAATGATGCTGATGAAGCGGCAATAGTCAAACGGTGAAGGCGTCAGACTGACGAGCGAGAGGATGATTGAACGAGATGAGTTCGAATGGGTGGAGTCGCACTAACAATAGTACAAGACAACTTGGATCCACTCCTAACAAAATTATATTTAGTTTAGCTGGAGAGGCCAACAAGAATATCGCAAGTAATAAAAACACATCAATTGCTAGTATTCTTTTAATTAAAGAAAAAAAAAATTGTTCTGTACTGTCATCAGCATCATAGACCAATAACACACCGTCTAAGAACTGGAGGAACTATATTGGTTTGATGCCGTGCCCACCCAAGATACCAGACAACAGACATAACGTGGGCAGAGCATCCTACAGTCCTCCGGCCTACAATACAATTACAGCAGTATGGCTATATATGGCTGGTCTTCCAGTGGCATTATTTCTTATTAAAATATAAACAAAGAATGTCTTTCGACTAATATGCCTGCTTTGGATTCGGGCCCTTAATAACAAGCAGTCATTTTGAAAAAGTGAACCTTCCAAAATACTGGTTCTCCTATCATTAGAAACTTGAATACGATAACATCCATTTAATTTAATGTGCTCTCCATAATACGACCTGGCTTGTTTTAATAATCACAGAAAAGTCTTACTCTTAGTGATGCCGGAACAGTAAGGCGAGGGCAATCAGTACCTGTACATCCAGGAAAAAAGCAGCAGCGCTGAGTATCAGGTGCTCTTACATTATTTGGTAAAAATATTGTAGATTCTATCCCTTGCCCTTGAGGTGTATTTTGTGTAGACTCATTTGTTTCAGTACTGTCAAGGTCTATGGTCTCTTCATGTAAATCCACTGACAGGTTACTAGAACTTATAGAACGTGAACGAACTGAAACAAGTAATAAAAGTAATATAATATCTTCTGTCTTTTCCATGCAGCTACCAGTCTGCTTAAAATGTGTACCTGCTTTTTTTAATTTTATTTTATAATTTTTTAATAATCCTGGGAGGTAATCAAGCTATACATTTTAGTCTAGTAAGTAAGAGCACTACAGACTAGACCAATGAATTTATTAAACACCACACCAAAACCTGAAATACAGGAATGATTTATTTGAAACTTTACCTGATGTGGGGCAATTTGTCTAGAAATATTTTCCCTTATATGATCATCTCGTAGAGAATCCTGAGACAACAGGTGACTTCTTTGTCTACGTAGTGAGCGACCACAACCAACACAAATGAGGCGAGCAGCGGTAGGTGAGACGTTTTCTGCTGCAAGTTTTATTTCATTCCAAGCTGCCAGCATGAATGACAAATAAAATCATTACTTGAGATATGCACCTGAAAATGCAATTGATTATTATTTAATATTAATTACACAGTAAACGATACATAATTATGCTGTAAGATTTTTTTAAGTTTCTCATCAAAATAAAAGTATTTATTTAAAAATATTATTTACTATGAAAATGTTTAACCAATCTGCCTAGTCTTTTCCCAACTATCTTGGGGTCGGCTTCCAGTCTAAACGGATGCAGCTGAAAATCAGTATTTTACATGGAGCGACTGCCTATCTGACCTCCAGAACCCAGTTATGTACTGGTTAATTAGATACCCCTTAGTAAAACTGGTTGTCAGATGTATGTGCTTCTGATGACCCGTTGCAACTGTCAAAGATCCACGATTGACAGCCGCGACCAACAGCTTAACGTGCTTTTCGATTATGTGAAATTATTAAAAGCTTGCACCTACTGGCTATTATTATAATAGTTTTCTAATGGTATTGTAAGTGAGTAATATAAGGCTTACCTGTGTAATTGATGAATCGCAAGCGGCTCATATCCACTCTACAATTCACACAGCGAACGTTGCTTGCGCCGCCGCCGGTTAAACCCTGCGACGATGTACTTGGGACAGTAGACCGAGAGTCCAAATGAGTACGAGGATCTTCATTAAATACAGGGTCAGTTTCCACATTCACATCACGATTGTCATGTACCCTCTTGGTCCAAGTTCGCACGAGTGTTATTCGGGTGAGATTGATCGGAGTCCACTGTCGTAAAAAAGGGTCACAAAAGAGAACAAACCACAGCAAAAGAAAACTACGATAGCGATACAAATAAACCACGATATCGAGCGCGATGTGTCGATCGATTGGTATTTAGAGTTTACTGCCAAATCCATCATCTTTCAATCGAAGGATAATGTTGCCTTATCCTGAAATGTAATCGATTAGTTGCATCGATTGTTGGTCTTGATCAATTGAATTTTTATGTAACTACGGAAAAGCCATAAAGAATACAATCATTTTAAATTCTATGTTTATGTATGAGTGGACTATAGGATCTCTAGTCTGAGGTGTTTATGAACGTAATTGTTTGTCGAGTAGGTTTCGTTCAAAGAAACTAAAATGGTCGTGACATCAGAAAAACTTCGATAGCCAAAATATACACAAAATTAGTTTAAAAAACTGAAACCCGACTAATGTATTTAGCAATATTACAAGAGCTTCTTGAAGCATAAATGCTCAAGTTTTAATTTAAATAGTATCCGATAGCTTTCATTGTTATGTTTTTGCTGGCAGGTTTTAATTTTTAAGAATATTTTTATTTATTTTTATTTTATACGAATATAATTATTAATCCATAATCGATTTGATTTATTTTAAATATGAATCGAAATTACTTTGACCACATAATGGCAACCCTAAACTTCGCCTAAAAGTCAAACTCGCATTGATAATCAGATGAATTACTTATTTATTTGATAAGAGCATGGCGACTTATTTGGAGATAGTACTTACGGATAATTCCTATTTAAAAAACTTATATTTTTTGATTATCGTTTAAAATGTGTTCGTGTTGGGCTATATCTACGCATTGTTCTTTTCGTCCATACAGGAATTCGTAGAACTTATTTACTCCAATAATGATAGCATAAGCTTCTTTATCCAATATTGGGTATTTAATTTGTGCATCATTCAGTTTCTTGCTTGCAAAGGCTACTGGTTTTATGACATTACTACTACTATCCTTTATTGATAAAACAGCAGCCACACCATCATCTGATGACTCACAATTTAATATGGTCATTAAATTTGGATCAAAATGTGATAATGAAGATGTATTTGCTAAAGCCTTTTTTATTTGGTAAAAGGACTTTTTACATTCCTCTGTCCATTCAAATTTAACTTTTTTAAACAGTCATATAATGGTTTCAATATTATTGCCATATTTTGTAGAAACCTGTTATTATAATTAACTTTTCCTAGGAATGATTTTAACATTTTCATGTTTTCTGGTGGTGACAAAGATAATATAGGTTCTATTTTACTTTCTATAATTTTTATGCCAGTTTTATATACCTCAAATCCAAATATATCTAACTTGTCCACAAAAAAATTACATTTATTTAACTTTACTCGAAGACCAAAATCCTTAAGTCTTTGTAATATTAATTTTAACTTCTCGTATGTTTGTGATAATGTTTTACCATATATGTATATATTGTCAATGTATGCTATTACCTCTAATCCTTTAAGTGTTTGTGTTATTAATCTCTGAAATGACCCTGGCCCTGTAGTGCTATTCTGTAAAATCTCACCGTGAAAACTTAGGTGAAGTGAACGTGAAGTGGGCTGTCAATCCATACAATCAAGGAATGATAGTTCACTTCACGCTCACTCCACCTAAGTTTTCACGGTGAGCTGTTTACAGAATCGACCGGCTGTGCTTGCACACACACACACACACACATTTGTAAATACCTTGTTCAGTGACAATTGTAACTAAATTTTGTTACTCATAATCTAATGGTGCTTGCAAGTATTGCTTATTCACAAAAACATGCATTACCTTGGATCTTCATTAAATGTCATTAATTGTTGGTAACGGGTAATGATCAATTTGTAAGTACCTATTTATCGTGATACGAAAATCACCACATAACCGAACTGTTCCATCTGGTTTGAGAACTTTAACCACTGGAGTGCCCCACTCTGAGTACTCCACTGGTTCAATAAGGTTTTCCTTAACCAGTCGTTTAATTTCATCGTTAAATTTATCTTTTAGTCCAAATAGGACAGTTCTCACTGGCATGAATATGGGTTTGACACCTGGTTTAATTGATAGATGTATTGGCTCTCCTTTATAATTTCCCATACCAGGCTCAAAAACTTCAGCAAACTCATTTTTTCTAATCAAATCGCTGTATGCGTCTGATAGTCAACTTAAACCAATCAAGCGTGACATAGCAGATTTGAAAAGGTTGACGAGTTTAAAAAAGTCCGTGCTATTCGTATGTAAACACAAATCCGGTAAACATATGATGGATAGTTGTGATTATGATAGCGGGGTGGTGGGATTGCAACATGTTGTTGTAACTAACAATAATAGATCGGTTCAGAGTTCAATAATCCAAATTGAAACTTTCTCACCGCCTACCCTCCACTCGTCAATATCAGCTGGCCAGAATATGCATACTACAAAGGCAGTGGTTGAGCATGATCGGAAGGTGTGCGAAACCGGCTTAGGCTCACAGCTGTGCATCGACAACATCAAGGCGGCGCAGGCGGCGGCGTCGCAGAAAAGTGACAATAACAATATTGCGCATTGCCCGGGACACACGGCCGCAGCGGTCGTCCAATCGACTTCGGAACCTGTACCTAAAACGGTTGCTCATATCATAAAAGAAGGTGAGTGGACCCTGGTACAGAAACAGAAGAAGAAAATGAGAAATCGATTTGTGGGAAATATTGGAAATGCAGTAACAGAACCCAAAGAAAAATTTAAAGCTGTAAATGAAAAAAATGTCCTATATATTTATCATGTGGATAAACAAGTGACACAAGATGATATCTCACGGTATGTTGGAGAAAAAGCCGAAATCGGTGTAGAGATTCAGAAAATGATAATGAAGGTGGCCAAAAGTTACGACGCCTATAAGATCTCGGTTCCAAAACAGAAGTATGACATTTTCATGAGAGATGATTTTTAGCCCGAAGGAATATCATATCGTAAATTTATAGACTTTTCTAAAAAGAAAACAGGCAGAAAAAATTGTCTGAGAATGAATGATAGCAAAAATTAAATGGATAATACGACTTTAATAAGTTTTAATTGCAATTGTATTAAAAGGTCTGTTGACTGTGTGAGGCGAGGCGTCTGTGTGTAGCGGCCGACGTTATCGCGTTGCAAGAAACTTGGCTTTTGCCGCACGATGTCGCCTTTGTTGGACAAATAGATGATGACTTCGCATTTACCGGTACTTCGGCAGTCGACACTTCAGCGGGAGTTCTACGAGGAAGACCATATGGAGGTGTGGCCTTGTTGTGGAGAAAGAGCCTATTTCCATATGTCACGGTGGTTAGCTGAAACAACGTGCGCCTTGTAGCTATCAAGATAGGTTCGCAGGATCGCTCCGTACTTATTTTCTCGGTGTACATGCCTACAGATTCGAACGACAACGGAATTGAGTTTACAGACTGCCTCAGTGAAATTAGTGCAATAGTAGAAAGTCAAAATGTGCAATCAGTGATCATACTCGGTGATTTTAACGCTCATCCAGGTGAGCTATTCGGTAGTGAATTGGTGAGTTTCTGTGCGGATCAGTGCTGAAGCTGCGCGGACCTGGACCTAGTGCCGCGAGGTACGTACACTTTCGTGAGTGACGCGCACAGTTGCCGTCGCTGGCTCGACCACTGCGTAGTGACCGAGGCCGCGAGGCAGCTGCTCGTTAGTGCAACTGTGTTGTATGACACATATTGGTCGGATCACATGCTTTTACAATTACAGTGTAATTTTAATATACACCCACCCCCCACCTACAATTGTGACATCTGATCGGAACAAAAATTTTGCGATATGGGGTGAACGGGGGACACCAGTTAAATAATTAAATACAAAAATATCTGTCACTCTATGTTAAGGGAAATTTATTTCCCGTTGGAATTCAAAGATTGTGCTAATGGGTTGTGTAAGGATAACAATCACAAAATTGTATTAGATAATATGTATAAAAACATTGTGTGCATATTAACGGAGGCTGCCCAATGTTCCAGTAATGAGGGCATCCTCAGGGAGGGGGTAGGAGGGGTAAACGGGTTGTCGGGTGGAATAGGCATGTTAAGCAGGCTCACGCGGACCCCCGGATTGCTTTTCAAGTCTGGAGTGGGGCTGGGAAACCAGCGTCTGGTTCGTTTTGTCAACAAATGTCAGACACGAGAAAAGTCTAACGCTTGAAAAGGGGCTTGTTGTTGTTCGATTTGAGTTGATCGCTCCTTGCTGGTGCACGCCTGATTGTCTGTGACGAGGCTTGATTCCTGGCCCCTCCCCGTTTGCCTCTCTGGTAACCTGTCTCTCTGTAGTGTACCTTGGAAGGGGCCCTCATGTTTCCCTGGCGCATGATCGCTGGATTAGCACGATGTGAAGTAGAGGCTTGAGGTTCAAAAATCCGCTTTATCTGCAATCCCGATGTCTCTGCAGCTTTATTAGCTTTAATTCTTTCACCAAGATTCTCACCAAACAAGGAACGGTCCCTTTTGACTCCCTGTACTATATTTAATTTTTTTTATCTAGACTATACATTATCAATTTCCGTCTACTTAAAGTATTTTGGCAGTGCAAGTCTAAAAGTAACTGGCCAACTTCTGAAAGTTTTTTTATTATTTCCATTTTGTTAACTTCACCATTGATGAGAGTAGACATGAGGTTCGTGACTGCAGCAATAGCCTTTCCCAAATGGTTTTGGTACTTTTCAAGGCGTTTGTCCCTATTTTTTGTTGATTCAGATATAACTGCCGAGATTTCTGGATTAAGTTCCGGGGCTTTGAGTAATTTCAGGTTTTCCGGGAAAAAAATGTCTTCTATAAGCTTTTGAACTGATTCCTTACTCAAACCTTCAACTACTATTCTACCCCAACGTTCAGATACCTCATCTCTAATTTTTGGGGCATAAATCTCAATTTTGTCTTTCGGTTCCCCTAGTCTCCAATATATCGGCTGATAATGCAGGGACTTCTGGTAGTAATTCACCTGCTTCATTGGTATGACTGTCCAATCCAGTACTCCTATTATCTGGTTCTATACTAGATGTAATTCCAACAATTGGTTCAATAGGTGCGTTGTCCTCTATCTCCTCAGGTATTGATATAATTGACCGGGGCCTGGGACCCGAGGAATGTGAGTTGTCAGATTCATAATTTGTAAGGATAAATATCGAGTAAGATATTTATTGACGACTAATATAAACAGTATTCGGTCATAATTGCATTAAGACTCCATGAATACATATTTATTTTTGAGTAAACAAGACCACAATCGCATCATGGTACCTCATAATGACTCATTGTAAACATTATAGGTTGTCAACAAACATTTGAATATCGGTTGTAATCGCATCACAACTTTGAGGATACATCATTAAAGAATTGACCACAATCGCGTCGTGGTTCAATTCTGTCATGTATATTCTTACAAGTTCGCCAAGTAGGTAGGTAAACATTAAGACTATTCATTAATTGTACCCACATGTCACGATATCACAGTAGGTGAAAAGGAACACCAGCATAGTATAATTTCCGTATTAAACACAACATTAGGCTGTAAACTAGGTACATAATTGGTTTTAAAGACACTGCAATATTGCGAAGTAGGTACTCACCATCAAAACGGCTGTCGTTTTGCATCAACCGACGCTCTAGGCGTCGTATCTTTCTTCGTATTTTATCTGGATCTTTTGTCTTATGTTTTCGTTTACCCATGGTAAAACGACACTCACTTTTTATCATACAATATCGAAATAATAGTAAGTACACTGTATAAACTACAATTCTTCAATTCAAAATTGGAATTTTCGAAAACGCAGTGATGATGCCCGAACACTAGAAACGAATGACAACTTTGACACTAGGAGCGCGGGAAGCGCGCGCTCCGCGGGTGTATTGGTCTTTTGGTTTTTTTTTTTTTTTTCTATTCTAAAAAGTGTTCGATGCCGGCACATTTAGGAGTGGACTACCTGGTGAATATGAAAATCTCGAGGATGCAGCGACGAAGTATAATTACCTGTAAATCACGAAGAAAAGGTTCCTTTTATACAAGACAATGAATACAAGTCTTAACACTTACGGCTCAAAAACGGGAGGCGAGCCTGAGCCAACAGCAGCGTCTTCAGCCCACGGCAACGGCGATCTGCTCCTGTCCCTTGACCTATCAAACAAAAGGTTTTCATTTTATATCACCATCATCAGCAGCCTTTTAATGTCTGCACTGCTGGGGCACAGGCCTCTTCTCTGTGAGAGGGTGTGCTAATCCACCACGCGGGCTCAATGCGGATTGGTGGATGTCCGATGTCTTCGAATTTAAAAAAAAAAGTCTGACAAATATAAGTTTGACTTACGGTACAATGGGTGACGAACCAGAGCAAGACGAAGCGCGTGACGGCGGCGACCAAGACTTGTCACTTGATCTATCAAACAAAAGGTTTTCATTTTATATAAAGAAAAAAAAAGAAAAAACACAAAGAAATATAATATTTTACTCACGGTATGGGCAAAGGGCGCACCGATGCATCAAGTGATACTGCACTCGGTTCCGTCTGAAAATAAGAGTTTAGGTGAAATAAGCCACCCTGAAACTGAATAACAAACTAGTAACCATATTACCAGGACGGGATCAGCTGCTCGGGATGGAGGGGGTGAAGGGGGTGGAGCCACCCCAAGGTTCTCGACGTGGAAGGGGTCCGCCTCGTCCTCGTCGTCCTCCTCTTCAAGGTACTCGGGGTTGAGGTAGTCGTCTCCGAGGTAATTGTCCTCGGAGTCTGAGATCTCCTCTTCCCTGTCCGAGTCCTCTTCCCCGTCCGAGCCATCGCCGCGGAGGATTGCCAAAAAATTTGGTGGGGCATCCCCAGATGTATGCCAGCCAGCCATATCTATGTATAAAATCAATTGCCGTGCGTTAGTCTCACGAAAACTCAAAAATGTATCGTATCGTCGACTCTGTCTCTGTCACCTCTGACCTAGACTAGAGTCAAGAGCAAACACAGATCAAATAAAAATAAAAAATGGCTCAACTCATTCGAACGAAATGAGAACCTTCTTTTTTTTTTGAAGTTGGTCTAATTTTCCAAACAGTAAAATATTTTATATTTTGAAACACAAAAAATCATGAAAAAATCGATTTTATCGATAACATCTATCGATATGACTGGACAGCATATTCGAGTTAGGTATCTGGCATTACTGTCAAATGTCAATCAATTTTTTGCTTCTCAACATGCAAATAATTGAATTATAAACTATGCAGTATGAAATGTACCTCACATGTGTAAGCTACAGTCCAGGAGTAAGGGGTTTGCATAAGAAAAACC
The DNA here is from genome assembly GCA_951329385.1 of Polia nebulosa. Taxonomy (NCBI): domain Eukaryota; kingdom Metazoa; phylum Arthropoda; class Insecta; order Lepidoptera; family Noctuidae; genus Polia; species Polia nebulosa. The sequence continues at coordinate 11,220,358 of OX589600.1, read as the reverse complement.
AGCCACATTAATAAAACACAAACATATATAATTCCTTTTCCACAATATTTGAAATAAACAAGTTCAAAAATAACCACTAAAATAATAGGTCCTGTACTTTGCTAATTTAAAAACAAGTTGTATCAATTTGAGCACTCAAGTTGTAGACGTGTTTTAGTCGATTAAATAGCTTGGGTTACCAGATACAAGCTAACAGCTCGGCCATCCTGTTCAAAGCGCGTCCTCGCGTTTACAATCACATTTTAATTATTATAGGAACAAAGAGAAAAAAGAAAAAAACAATATAAACATATCAGGTCAGTTCTATTTTTGATAATGATCTTTAATTAGTTCAGTTTTAAAATGATTTAAATTACTTCTAATAATCTATTTGATTTATTTATTATCTTTAACTAAACTTTTTACTTAATAACATTATATTTCCTAAAAATCATTAATTAAACAATTATTAATTATCTTATTTTGCTTATTATTAGAGAAATATTTATAATCATAAAATCCAGACAATTCATCTTAATATCTGCTACACTTTTATTAATTCCGTTCATTATCATCATTTTCCTCATTATCACTACTTTCTAAATTTCTACCGAATAATAACCAAGGCTGCATTTTATCTACAGCTACCACGGCTTCGTATCGGCGGCCGTGTTTGCGTATCATATGGGTGTCTTCAATTATATACCTTTCATTTGGAAGCACTTTCATTACGCGATAAGGGCCTTGGAATTTAACCACTAACTTTTGGGACTGGCCATCATGAGGAACTTGCCTCTCAACGCGAACCAAGTCTCTTACCTTATACTTTTTGGCCGATTTTCTATGATTATTAAACCTTTCGACATCTTTTAACTGCTGTGTTTTTATACCATCACCGGCTCTATCTCTCCTGTTATTTAATTCCTCCGAGTCAACTAAAGTAGTAGTATCTAAAATAACGGGGTTCATAATACCTTCTGACCTACTAGTTATATTAAATCCAAATAATAATTCGGAAGGGCTTTTTTTTTGCGTAGTCTTATGTACAGTCGTATTGATGCCTACTTGAATGTCATAGACATAGCCATCCCAGGATTTGTCATCCTTGTTATGGGTACAAGTCGAAAGAGCATCAAAAATAGTCCTATTACACCGTTCAACTTGTCTTTTGCTCTGGGAGTTCCTACTGCGTTAATAATATACTTTATTCTGTATTGTGAAGTAAATTCGTTAAAAATGTTGCTAGTGAAACTGGATCCGTTATCCAGTATTATTTTATGATGGGCACATTCTAAACAAGACTGTACGTATTTTTTTACAAATCGTCGCATTTTAGAGAACCAATAATGCTGTTGTATACGCTGTAAAGTTATATCAAACCCGTAATGTCCTATGTCGTCGTGATTACGTTTTAAGATTTGCCAACGTACGCCCTTTTGAACTAACCACCTTATCTAGTCTCCTACTATACGATATATACGACCGTTCTTCATTTTATAATTTTTATGAACATCCATGACTAAGTGTGCAGTTTTATCTTCTAGTATATTTTTATTAGTCCTTTGTACCTCTTCCTCCGCGTCCAGCACGGTGGCGATCCAATTATGATCGGAGCTTTCGATACTCAAGATGTCTAGCACGTGTGTTTAGGATTCGAAAGCCGCAATTGGTTTACGGCTAACTAATGATCTTTCGGAATGAGACAACCGATATGGTCTATACACTATTGGTTCGGTGTCTTCCAGTTTAAATAATGATTTCTGTGATTTTAGTAAATCCGAGATCTTTTAGACCTTTAGAAGAACAGTCCTGTTATTTTTTTAATAGCTGTTGTAACCGTAAACGTTCCTCGTTGTTGAGTTTCTCACCACACTTAATGAGTTCATCAGCATTAACCGAATCGAAAGACATTTGACAGCAATCAAGAACTTCTGAAGAGTCTAAATATTCGCTTTTAATTGAACGAGTCAATAAAGATTTTTTTGAAATCGTAATTTCACTATCAGACACATTATATGCAAGTAACGAACCGCTTCCATCCTAGATGGTAAAATCACCTGATAAAAGATAGTATAATTTGCCATTCACTTCTCTAAGAGAGGCACGTACATAAACATTGCCAGTAAAAGATGGCTCAGATTTTACTGGTATTACACGCAATGAAAACTATGGAATGCAAACATTGTCATCACATATCAGGGGTACTTTTGTGGAGTCTATTTTCTTAAATATTAATTTATTCGGGGTCTTGGTAATTACTAGGTCCGGCATTTCGGTAAACGAATGCCCCAGAAGAGCAGGGTGACTCAGCACGTGATCATCAACTACATAAATATCCACAACCTTCTTAATGCCTTGAACTTCGACATCAGCCGTTATTACACCTAAAGGAATGGTTAGGTTTGCACCTATACCTCTCAATACAGGAAGATTAGGGGGGTACTTAATATCCACAGCTAGTTCTTTAGCTTTGCTTTTTGTTATGAGTGTACATTGGCTTCTTAAATTTATTTGGCATTTTATTGCTTTACCATTAATTTTAATATCAAAAATATATTTATCAATAGACCTATCGTTTGTGTTTAACTCGGAAACCTGTTTTTCATATTTACCTTTTGATTCAGTTTCGTTTTTAATGGAATCAGTTTTGGGCTTGTTTTTATAACAACTAGAAGCTTGATGACCTAATTTATCACATAATGAACATTGAATAGGGGGTTTAAAACTGGGGTGACCAAGTTTGTTACAGTTAAAACACCGTATGTTAGAATTCACCGTACCAGACTTCGAATTCTGGGCTTGCGATATCGCGTTAGTAGAAGTTTTGCGATCATTCCTATTTCTGGCATTAACTTCGTACGCTTCCTTACTTTGCCCTACTTTTACCGTTCGAAAATATTTTAATATTTATTCCGGTTCACTAAATTGAGCCGTTTGAGCACCTACTCTTATGGCACGATCATCTACTCCATATAACACACAATCAACTGCTTGTTTGCCGTAAATTTTGCACCTATTTAATAAATTCAGTTTCGTGTAATAATAGTGTTCCAATGATTCGCCGTATTTAACACGCTTAGCTAACATTTCTATCAAGAGTTCGGCGTAGTCCTCGCGACAAGGGAATGACTCAATAAGTTTCTTTTTCCATTCGCCCCAAGTATAGAGAAGAGAGGGTAAACCTTGGTACCAAGTCTTTGCTACCCCCGAAAGTTTAGGAAGAGCGTAGTGGATTATTTCCTTTTCAGACCAGCCGTATATTTCGCCACACTCTTCTACTTTAGTGATCCAAACTAACATAGTTTGCTCCTTACTTACGGGATCAAAAGCCGGTAAAACATTACTATTAAATGATAGCTTGGGCTTCTCCGAACTCTTAACGCTATTTAAAATCGACAAAAATTTATCTAATATTACATTTGTTTCAGATTCCCTATTCCGACTAGATCTATAAACTCGTGTTGACTCACAGTTATCTGAACTCTCGCTGTTGCGCGTCGTCCACCTGGGACTACCTCTTCTCGTTCGTGACCTCCTGCTGTACTTCCTTGTCCTCTCACGACTCCCATCACCACGCGACGAACTGTCCGAATCTGTAATAGTTTTCCGTCTTTTCCGGTTCTTATACGAACCATGTGTCCGGTCTTCAGTCCTTGTCACCATCCTGGTAGTAACCCGTTCCTCGTCCCGACTGTCCATATATCGTCCTTTACCCTCTGACCTGGGCAGTCCGTAACCTTCTAACCTAGGTGTTGATACGCCCTCAAACCTGGGCTCACTCCTGTCCTCGAACCTGGGCTCACTCCTGCCCTCGAACCTGGGCTCACTCCTGCCCTAGAACCTGGGCTCACTCCTGCCCTCGAACCTGGGCTCACTCCTGCCCTCGAACCTGGGCTCACTCCTGCCCTCGAACCTGGGCTCACTCCTGCCCTCGAACCTGGGCTCACTCCCGCCCTCGAACCTGGGCTCATTACTGCCCTCAAACCTGGGCTCACCTCCGCCCTCAAACCTGGGCTCTCCATCCTTATCCATATTGAATAACAACCCTTCCCTTCGGTTGTATCCAATATGAATGTGTATCTGAAACTGAGAATTTAACAGCTTAGTGCCTGCTCGTAACACCATCCATCACAGTTTTAATGCGTGGAAAAGAAGACGCTAGAGATTAAAAGGCAATTTCTCAAAGAGTGTGGGTGAACCGGACAACAAAAACAATTAAAAAGACCTACAAAAGTATGAACTGTATGTTTGTACACACCTAAATCTCCAACTCCGATTATTCCACGTTTAAAATAAACTACTAGCGTAATAATTCTTTCAAACTGAATCGGTTAATTAAGAAGGGAAACATGTCATAGCATGCTAATTTTTCAAGAGACACAAAAATTTCTAAAAATGTTAATTAGAAAATTGCCTTAAGTTTTTGTTATTTTAAATAATTTGCATTATAATACATAATTTAGAATGATTTTTTTATACTATAGCATTGTGTCGTTTACGTAATAATTAATCAAAAGTCATTGACTTGTTCCCTTTCTTACCCAAACTCAAAAAAGGAAGGAAAAATAAAAACTAGTACATGACTTACATACTTTAATCATCATCATTAACATTATTTTCACTTGTGTTAGGCCAATTTTCTATAATGTTAATAAAAAAATCCTTCTGTGTGTGTGGAATGTACTGCAAAGTGCGTTTTAGATCTTCGATCTTCTTTATATTGATAGGCACAGGACCATTGTATGCTTTTTGTTCTGGTAGAGTTGGAATAGCTGATCGGTTCCTTCTCAAATCAAAAGTGCAAACTCGAGTTTGGTTTTGGATGAATGGGCGAGTTATCACACATCCTTTCCGATCCGAAGAATATTCGAATTCTAAGAATTGCGACACTAAAAAGTGTTGCTTTTGATTTCGTGGGACCTGCCGCGATTGAGTTTCAACAGAAATAGCATCTCTCTTATAAAACTTCGTCCACCAACCCTTAAAGTCCAATATGTCTTCGGTTTTGACCATCGAAACGGTAAAGTTTTGATTTGCACTGCATATAAGTTGACAAATTTCCATTGGCTGATAATACCTGTCTTTTCTTTTTAGTACTTTTTTAACAGTGCCGAAACTTCGATCATTGGGTAAAAAGGAATGACCACGGATAGGCAGTCGATGGTAAATCTTGTCAAATCGCCCTGTATCTACAAGAGTTTGGCACAAGCTTATCATGACATGATTTCTGTTCTGCCCCCCACAAGCGTCAGTAAAGATGTAAAGTTCTCTTACGGTTTGTGGCACCTGTTCCTGAATATAATTCCATAAAAATGAACATGTTTCATTGGGCCCTTTCAGTGCCATTCCCTCGTGATATAAATAAAACCGACTTTCGTTGGTTTTAAGATTTTTTATGCAGAAGGGATATAAAGAAAGCTGTCTGTAATAGAACATTTCCTGCACTGGAATACACGGCAATGATATATTTTGCATATAATCAAAACATATTCCTAAAACATCATCTCTTGATTTGCTGAGATCTTCCACTTCTTTTATGCTGCTGTAAAATTTCTTCGATCTTCTTTTATGGAAAGCCAACTCTGCTTTTGCAGTCATAACAGCTGTTGGATTGAGATCTGGCGAATTTATCCTGACATTAAGCCTTTCACATTCACAACAGACATCAACTTGAGGTCTCCCGAAATGCAAATTAAAGTGTTCTTTGAAAACTTTATAGTAAAACGATTGCTTCACTGATGATGCAGGGAATTTTTCCTTGTAAAGTTTATATATTGCTTTAATATTTAAGTCAGCTGCCAGGTAAAGATACTCCTTGGAAGCATAATGTGAATGCTTAACAGGAAAGCTTGAAATATGTTCTTTGACTTCATGAATCAGCGCACCTGGTATTGTTCTCTGATTACCTTGTTTTCCTCTTTGATCAGAGGGAATCACACCTTTTAGACTCAAGCGCTGCAGACGAAATAAAGCATGATTTTTTATGGAGTAGATACTCATGAAAGCCTTTTTACACACCCGCACTTTGGAATCAGCAACTTTCACATGAAACTTATAAGAACATTGTTTAGGTTTTGCTCTTTGCAAATCATCAACCCGTGGCCTTTTCTGTTTTATGGATACAACCTCTATCAGTCCATATAAAAAAATGTCTTGTTCATTTTTAGTATGTAGATCGTGTAAATCAGCAAACGCCTGAACTCGAGACTCTTCTTTAATCTTTTCAAAACATTTAAATGCACAATTATTACAAGACTCACCAGGTTTTTTGCCGGCAACCAAGACTCCTTTGTAATTTTTGTAAGGTAAGCCTTTAACACGACTACGTTCGATATTTTCAGATAAAGATTCCTTTCTCACACCTTTCTTTCTTCCTTGAATCTCTTCTACTGCTTCACTTTCGCTTCCAGACATTTTTTGCTTCCAGAAAAAATACAAATGCCGCAAGCAATAACATCAAAGAAAGTAACCTCAAAATCACAGCTGTTTGAAAATGACAAATTAAATCAGTGTTACTTTAAAAATAATCCGTTGATTAAGAAAAGGAACAAGTCATGGACTTGTTCCTTTTCTTACCGTCATGTTAAAAATTGATGCCCTATACCAATTAAACTTCTGTACTGACATATTCCGTTTCTTGATTGTTATGTTTGCCTTGCCATAGAGAATCGAAATCCACAAATATTGCCAAAGGTGAAAAAAGTTGACATGTTCCCTTTCTTACTTAACCGATTCCTAATCACTAACAGTCAATCAGCACAACAAGGATTCGCAAAAAAAAGATATAGATAAACAAGAGCATTGTTGCGACCAATACCAACATGACATAACCACCAGTCATTAACACATTTACGTTTACTTTATTATTTCCACTTCTTATATCCTTTCAGCAAACCCCCATTTTTGGATCAACACACTCGCAAATCGTAAGATTCTTAAGTAGTCATCATAATATTTCCAATTCGTTCTAGAAGTAATATGTTAATGACGGTAGTTGAAAAACTTTTTTTTTTCAAATGTTAACAACGTAGCTGCGTAGGTAGTCAGGAAAAGAAAATAAATTACGTACTCGTTAAAAAAAATCCTTTGTATACCGGTTACAATTAAATGGTGCTCATCAAAAATAGTTGCGGACGTGAGAATAAGAAAATTATGAGAATTTTGCTTACGATCCCTCTTCTGAACTGTAAGCTACAGTCCAGGAGTAAGGGGTTTGCATAAGAAAAACCAGCCACATTAATAAAATACAAACATATTTAATTCCTTTTCCACAATATTTGTAATAAACAAGTTCAAAAATAACCACTAAAATAATAGGTCCTGTACTTACGTGCTAATTTAAAACCAAGTTGTATCAATTTGAGCACTCAAGTTGTAGACGTGCTCTGCTCGGCGTCTCGAACAAGAAGGGCCGGCTGTTAGTTGCCCCTCCGAGAGGATGACACTAGACTCATGACTCATGAACGAATTAAACGAGCTGTCAATTGAGTGACATAAGTTTTAGTCGATTAAATAGCTTGGGTTACCAGATACAAGCTAACACATGATGATGATAATGAATGATTATTAGTTCTAGAGCTTCACAAATTCTACAGATACACTGTTATTCATGTAAATCGAGTCAAAATTGTCAAAAACAAGACGAGCTCCGTGACCGGTTTTCCAAAGATCAAAAATAGTATATTCATGATGTTTTACTATGTTATTTCATAGACATATTATCTACAAGGATGTATTATGCACTTATACATGAATATTCATCTACTTAGCGACGATTACAAACCAAAACATTCAAAATTCTCGAGAACAAAAGAAAAAAGTAACGTTTTTTCACGGTACATTTCTTTGCCAAAATAAGTCTAATTATGAAGTAAAATTGTAAATAAATTGTGTAAAACAATGTGTTAACTACTCATATAGGAATATTTATCCACATATCGCTAATAAAAGACAAAAAGAATCATAATTCACCATAAATAATGGCTGCGCGAACATTTACATTTTCACGTAACTTTACATTGACCGAAAAAGTATTATTTTGATTTCGTTTCGTGCGAACTTTTATGTAAATTGATGTAATAACTATTCATATATGAATATTAGTACACTTACCGTGGAAAAACTAAAAAACACTCACTCAAAACACTTAATACCGGAGAGGCACACACTGCACGCACAAACAATACAGCAACAAGTGATGCGTTCCGATTAACATTTTTTTTCAATGCTGCCAACATGTATTTTTAAAATTTGTCTATTATTATAGAACGAGAATGTCATTCCCCGAGTATTGAAACCTTGCCACAGGAAATAAAACGTTGCATAATTTAATAATAGAGGTTAAAGCCGCGTAATTTGGAACGGCATACGAGTATGCCGTCGCCGCGTCGGGCGTTGACGGCAGTTGCCATTAACGGCATACGGGTATGCCGTCGGGCGTTCACAGGTTAATAGGTGCTCTGCATCACCGGTTATGTACCCTTTAAGGTAGTATAACTTCCGCGCATCGTCTAGAGTTTTATTATTGTGTCTTAACCCTAAAAATAAATCTCTAAACGTCTGCCACTCACTATAATTTCCAGAGAACACAGGTATCTTAACCTCAGGTAAACTAAAGTTTCTAAACCCTGTACTACAGCTAGCTCCTGGACTATCATTACACATTTCACTAGGCATTTTCATATTGTTTAAAATTTCTTTCAGCTCGCTTTTAAACTGTATATAAAACTCTTCGACCTCATCATATAAGCTATTATTATGATAATTTGAACTAAATAACTCAGACTATTTTACCTCACTAATCATTTTTACATGTGTTTTGTCAACTGCCATTGCGGTTCTAAGTTTTCAATCCTAGTTTCTACATAACAAAGAGCTATGCGCTCTTTAGGACCTTTTTTAGTTTGATTTTGACTTGAAGATTTTAGCTTGAATGTCTACCTGAATGTCGCTAAGCGACTCCATTTTTAATTAAACAACACAAAGATAGGTCAGAAATATAAAATACACAATTTTCTTGCAACTAGATCCGTAAAACACTATAAATAAACGAATTGTCCAGTAATCACGTTCAATAGCACCACAAAAAAAATCTATTAAGTTTCTTTGAAGCACTTCAATATTTTTTAAGTCCCAACAGATGAATGTTTTTTAAAATTTTACAAGTGTTTTAAACTTGTATTTCTTAGTAAAATCGGGCATAAGTTCTCCGTCTGAACCACTTTTTGCTTAAAACCACTTTTTGCTTAAAATTAGTATAAGTCCAAACTGAATTTACCAACGACTAAGTTAATTATCTAGTGATTTTAAGGTTCAAATTTCAATGCACTTTCTTGAATTATTTAAGTTAAATTGTTCCTATTAATAAGGTGAAAAATGTACTCACGATTTTTCCACTATACACTCACTGACACTGATACTCGACGTCTCACGCCGCACTTGTGGCGACCTCTGGTGGCTGCTCCGCGAATTCTTCTGCCTGGCTCCTCCACGCAACGTCAACTCCTCCGGCACCCAGCCGGATCCTCTGCTTCGATAATAATAATAATAATAGACCGGACCAAGGTGTGACTAATACGCACCTGCCGAATGATGACGCCATGTACTCGTTCTGGCGCAGCATCTGGTCGGTGCCTGTCTGTCATACCGAGGGCGATTGGATTCGGGATGTTGAGCGCGCGTGCGATCCAATACCAGAAATGGGGGCAATTATCATCAGCCCCCAAGATGTAGCTCGTGCAGTCCGTCCGTTACCTAACTGGAAATCTCCAGAGCCGGACGGGCTGCACAACTTCTGGATAAAATGGTTTACAAGGTCGCATGCCCGCTTGGCATCTCAGATCCAGTCTGCCTTAGAGTCAGGGTCGCTACCCCAATTTCTAACTACAGGAATAACCCACCTGCTCCATAAATCAGGTAGTACTGCGGAACCTAAAAGTTATAGACCGATCACGTGCTTACCGACGGTATATAAGGTTCTTACATCCATTTTGAGAGCTAAGATTAACACACATATAGATAGTAACTGTATCATGTCTGCCTCTCAAAATGGATGTAGGAATGGGTCCCGCGGTACTAAGGAGCTTTCTCCTCATAGATATGACCATTAGCCAACAGGTTCGGCGTTTCCGAAAGGATCTGTCGACATGTTGGATAGACTATAAGAAGGCCTATGACTCAGTTCCTCATACATGGCTCATGAGGGTGCTATAATTGTATAAAGTTGATGCAACACTACGCACCTTCCTGATGTCATGTCACAAATCCAGAGGAGGAGAGAGGAGAAGGATCGAGCGGGGTATATTCCAGGGTGATAGTTTTAGTCCGCTTTGGTTTTGCCTAGCTTTGAATACTCTAAGCACACTGCTGGAGAATTCATATTTAATCCATATTCCGACGCAGTATTCAGAACTTCCTTTAGGCGCTCAAGAGCCTGATCCTCGTCTTCCGCTGGAATTAGAATATCGTCAATAAAAACAATCACAATACCTCTGGCAATCAATTCTCTAAATATGATTGTGATAAATCTTGTAAAGACCTTTTGACAAGTCGCTAGACCAAACGGTGCACACAAAATCTCACATTGTCCAGTTTTTGTGACAAACGAAGTATACCTAATTGAATCTTCATGTACACGTAAATTTCACTCACTTCACTTCACTTTCATTTTACTGACAAGTTGTCCTCAGCTAAAATATTTAGTACTTTAGTACTAAATATTTTAGCTGAGGACAACTTGTCAATGAGATCATCTATTATAGGGAGTGGGTATTCATCCTTAATCATTTTGCTGTTAATCTTCCTATAATCGACACATATTCTTAAACCACCAATCCTTTTTTCTCAGCAATACTTGTGGACTAGAATATTCTGAGTAACTCACCCTGATAATTCCATCGTTAAGCCATTCTTGGATTTGGCGATCAACATCTTTCTGTTCTTTGAATGATATTCGTCGTGGCCGTTGTGATACAGGTAAGTCATCTCTGAGAACAATTTTCAATTTTATCGGAGCTTCTTTATTTTGCAGTGGCACATAATTTATTATTAACCTTGTGACCTCATCTTTTACAAAAGAATTACTAACGTGAGCTAAACAATCAACAGAACTAGAGTAACATGCAACATCTTTCAACCATTCATAGTTTGGGTTCATCCAATCATCCTTCGGCAATAACCAAACCATAGAATCTTTCATAAACATCATAACATTTCGTAAAAAATCATTACCAATTATCATTTGGAATGGCACAGAGTCGTTAGGCATTACATAAAACTTAACGACACCATATGACTTTACTTGTGAATAACCTAAACCGGTTAACGTAATATTGTTTTCGTTACACTGTATTATCAAATATAACCTGTTGAGTTCGTTGTTAAAATCCTTTGACATCAAGTTCACATCACAGCCCGAATCACTCAACGCACTACCCATTTTACCGCACACAAACACTGTTTTTAGTGGTTTTATACGACGTTCAACCGATAAATTATCGTTAAAATCCTTGTTATGTTTATTTTCATTGTGAGTGTCAAACTCCACAACATGGCTGCGGTCACTACAACCAATCGTAGCTCTGCTTCGCGGTTCCATAGTGCCACATCATAACACGAATCATTCGCGCTTGTGTTCACACCGGTCGTAGACATATAGACATCGCCCTGAACTTCGTCTTGATTTTCGTCGTTCACACAGTTGGCGGCCCTCTTGCATCAAGTTGAAGAATGCTTTTTTAGACATCCGATTGGTCGGTATTCGTTGTTCGTGTTTAGTGCCCGAAGTCTGCCGAGTGCCCGATGATGACGTATTTGCTGTTTGCTTCAAACTGGAATCAGTACTCGCAGTTTTCTTCGATGGGCAATTTGGAGAAATGTGGCCAAAATTATTGCAATGGAAGCACTTTTTACCTTGCGACCGATGAGGACAAACCTCCGACGTATGACTCTTTTCTCCACAGTTGAAACATTGCGTTATTGCAGCTACGTTTCTTGTATTATTACTGCTGATCTGTGTGTTATTTGGCGGCTTACCACGTCGAATGTCCTTAGCGGAATTTTTCTTGAACATCGCGTACAAATTTAGTTTTTCTTTCAGGTCGGCGTAAGTTGAGACACCATATAACATAATCTTATTTATCTCATCATCTATGATGCCGTCCACAATATATTTGATAGCTACGTAGTCAGGCATTTTTCCGCGTTTGCCTAATTATTTCATAATTAGCATGTAGTCATTACATGATTCGTCTTTCTTCTTGCGTCGTGTGCTCATCAATTCATGTATCTTCTTCGCATCTATGGTATCCGTGAATTCTTTACTGATTGCCACTTTCAACTCATCCTATGATTTATGTATTTTCTCGCTACGTAGCCATAGTGCTGCTGTGCCGGTTAGCGAACGTCGTGCCACTAACAATAGTTGAGTCGAACTTCATTGAAAGATTTCGCCATTTTCTTCGATATCCCGTATCCATATACTGTATGCGTTTCGTCTTGTGCGCTGAATCTTCTTACGAGCTGCTCCGCAAGGTACAGCGTATCACCGTGTGCCGTGAGTGTCGACGCTGTCGCTGCCGCATCGTGAAAGATTTGGTCGGATTTCTTCGTCGCCATCGTAATTCCTCGTAGTCGTCGTATCAAGAAACTTGAATGTCGTCGTAAATGTCGTCAATATCCGTTGAGTCTCGGTAGGATCTTCGAATCGAAAATCAATCGTCGTGCGTCGCAGTCGTTTGGCACGTTTCACTTATTTTATAGTACTTAGATCCACTTATTTCACCGCGATCCCGGACGAGCCCCCAAATTTGTGGGATCAAATGGTGAAATAAAATGTTCCTTTGGGTGAAAACTGCTATATTTTTTAAAATTAGATGAAATATGTAAAAACTTAGTAAATCAATCATAACACGTCTGTCCTCGTCTATCGTTCTATGCACCACATGCAATCTTCCTTTTTTTTCCACTCCTTCCCTTTCATGCATATACAACGTTCACTCACATCTCTGCATACGATCCTTTTCACTCAAAATTCATTCCACATATATTGACTGAGAAGCTTAAAGATGATGAGGACATAGAAAGACAAAGGCGTTCGCTCGCAGCTAAGAGTAATATGTTGGTACGGCGATTTGCGAAATGTTCAAGTCAAGCGAAAATCACCCTGTTTAATGCATACTGCCGGAACCTGTACACTTGTTCCCTATGGTACAAATACACGCAGCGTGCGTACAACATGTTGCGTGTTCAATATAATAACGCATTCAGATGCATACTGGGTCTATTCTGGCGGTGTAGTGCGTCCGGTATGTTTGCTGAAAACAGGGTAGATGACTTTTACGCAGTCATGAGAAAGTCACAGGCCTCCTTTATGAACCGTATACACAAATCTGACAATGAAATATTGAGGGTCATATACGAAGCAAATCATTTCTTCGTATATGTCAATTAATATTCCAGCAACATTTACTTTATTTAATAATGCAAGAAATAATTTTGTAATAATTTTTAACTAATGAATTTAATGTTAATTTAATAATTTAATTTAGTAATTTTTTTAATTTTTTTATATGGGTCATTAGGCCTGAAATAAAATGATTTGATTTGATTTGATTAAGGTGCTAACATACAACATTAGAAGTTATCAGAAAAACTTTGACGAGTTTGCAATTGCTTTAAATCGGTTAGATTCGAATATCGACGTCAGCGTGCTCACTGAGTGTTGGCTGTCTGACGGCTCCATTATAGAAGACCTACAGGGATATAGCGCATTCAGAACAGCTAAACAAGTAAAAAATACGGGAGAATTTTTGTCTACAGAAGAACTGCCTGGAACACAATGTTGTTAGTGTAGAATCCAACTTTGTTGACCGACTGTATATTAATAAAAACCAAAAAGAAATTCAGCTTCCTAGCCATTTACCGATCTCCCTCTTCTAGAGAGAAAGAAGTCGTTACCGCCAACGACCTGATTGCCAAAAGCCTTGACGACCACCTTTTTTTTTATTGGGACCAGCCCGCCACACTATTACCAAACCACTGTAACTTCTGTAAACCAGAATCAACAGTGGCGACCAACAGAAAAAACGCCGAGGCAATGAAGCTCGACGAGTCCCAGAGAAACGATTAATTGTCTTGGGTCCCGCAACGAAATTAATCAGAAAAGACAGCGGAGGAGTAAGAAAAACATAATTTCCACTTCCCTCCTAATCAAGCGGGAGACCGAACAAAACTAGGCCATTAGGCACAAAGGGGGTTTTTACGACTGGTGTAAGCCCAGTTGCCAAGCACCACAAGTTTAAAACACTAATATTAATGGGTCCTAAAATTGTGAGCTGTTACACTTGATTCCAATAATAGGTATGACAAAAACGCTTGAACCAGAGAATAAATATTTTTGTAGCAACCACGCGTTTTCATTTTTAGTAGTAGCATTGGCCACCATGCATTATCAAAAGCCCCAGAAAAATCCCGATAACGTATTTATGTTCGGATAGATAAACAATTTTACGGACAGAGAGTGTTGCATCGACGGTAGATTTTCCAACAGTAAAACCGAATTGGTTATTATGAAATTTAGGTCCGTTGGGTAGCAAGCGCGGAACGATTAGTCGCTCTAAGAGCTTACCCAAAGATGGAAGTAGTGTTATGGGCCGGTACGACTTAGGGTCGTCAGGAGGCTTGTCACCATTCTTCGGAATTATGCGTATATAGCCTTGTCGACATTTCCGAGGAAAAATACCATCGCTATGCATCGGTTATAGGCAGTTAAAATCGCGTCACCCGCTGTTTTACACGCTTCTATAATCATTCTATTAGATATTTTATCTTCACCTGCCGATTTTTTAAGAGGTAGTCTCCTGACAACATTCATGAATTCGTCAGTGGATGGAAGGTCTGACGCTGGTGACTCAGGTGGCACACCTGTCCACGCTCTAATCTGTTGGTGGTATACAGTGTCATTTACTAAGAACTTCCGTTGTTTCTTTGATACCGGTAGTATGTTCATTGTTTACTTTGATGTTTTGGACATAAGCAAGGTCGACTGATCTATTGGCCTTAAACTCATGATATAAAGGAGACCACGGACCCTCCTTATCTAGTTTTTCGACAATTTTCCGGTTACCCAATAGGTTACCCTTAGATTTTTCCACCGATGCTCTGTAGCGTGACTTGGCAAATCTAAACGTATTTAATGCATGAGGACTGTTCCCCGGTGACTTTACGTTTTTTCAGCTTATTAAGATATCTGCGCGCTTTGCGATAACTTTTGCGTTGTTCAACTAGGTAGTCACTACACCAATCACACCTACGAATATTGGTCATAGATGTGCGACCAATGGCAATGTCAGCACAGTAAGTGAAGGTTTCTGACATAATCTCAGCACTTTCTTCAGTTGACAGCCCGTCGCGAGTGAAGTCTTTGGCATGACACGCAAAAAGTGAGCTAAAGGATTCTCAATTCGTGCCTTTACATTTATATATAAAATTGCCATTTATGTGTGTCGGACCGTGAGTAAACATAGAAACGAATTCGTACACAATCAGGCGATGATCACTACAAGACGCGTCAGGTAGGACACGTCACTTGTCTAAGCGTACGTCTGCACTCGAAAGTGTGACATCAATAAAAGATTCGCCCATTTGGCTGCAAAAAGTAGGTGGTGCGTCTGGGGTATTATGAATTGATAGGTTCATTTCAGCAATGAAGTCTTCAACAGCGCAACGTCGTTCGGCGTCCGTAAACTGAACCTTGCCATACCACAGGGAAGAAGATGCGTTAACGTCCGCACCGACTATAACTTTGCAGCCCGCGAGCGACTGCAAGACATGACGGAGATTATGTATATGAGGTCCTACAGGCTCTGAATATTGACAGTTCTGAGCTCACAACATAGATCTTAAAGGTAACCGATGAGACCTCCCCAACGGCACAGTGGGGCGTCATGAGGTTACATAAAGACGTAACAGTAAAGTTCGAAGAACGTGTTACATAAAGCCCGGCACGCGAGTTGCGATCAACAAAGAACAATTCACACAGGCTATTTTCAATGTACATTGAAAATAGCCAAATAGTAGTAGTAGTGTAGTAGTAGTAGTAGTAGCAGTAGTGGTTCTGAATGAATGTGCATTGAATATAGTTGTGTCTGTCTGTGTGTCTTCTGTTTGGCGTCATCAAAAATAAATGTCCGTCATACCTGTACTCGAAGCTTGCGTGAGTTAAATAGTCACCGGCAGCGCAAGGCCAGGCGTTGTGCTCAGCAGCTGGCTAACCCGCATCATCGTACTGCAGCCTTCCGAGGAAGCTTTCGGTACGCGGCCTCCAAATGTTGGAATAATATTCCCACACCCATTAGGGAAAAATATTAGTACTTTTAAGGCTGGACTTAAAAAATTCATTTTGACTTACCAAATCGAACTTAATTTTAATAATAATAAGTATTTGGGTATGTCGGAAGCGTTAGGTATCAATGTTACTGACATGAAGCAATCGTTGAAGGAGCGCTTCTTTGGCCGCCTGAAGAAGGTATTTAATAGCCTTCTATCGGGTGGAAACAAGGTGCGCGCCTTCAACGGTTGGGTCATGCCGGTATTGATGTACTCTTTCGGCGTACTCAAATGGACTCAAACAGAACTTGACGCCCTGGATAGGCGTGTCCGTACACTGCTGACTGCATTTCGAATGCATCACCCACGTTCGTCGGTGATGAGACTGTATATCCCGCGGAAGTGTGGAGGCCGAGGCTTTTTAAATGCTAAGACCCTCCACAACCGCGAGGTATGCAGTCTAAGGGAATATTTCCTAGCTGCTGACGTGGGTATGCATCGAGATGTAGTGGCAGTGGACAAGGGCCTTACTCCACTCTCCTTGGCTAACGAGAACTGGCGCAAACCTCTAGTGCTTGACACTAACGATCGCAGAGAAGTATGGCAGAGTAAGGAACTTCACGGACGCTTTTTCCGGGCACTACATGGGCCCGATGTAGACCAACTAGCGTCCGTAGCCTGGCTGCGTGTCGGTGACCTCTTTGGGGAAACCGAAGGTTTTGTCTGTGCAATTATGGACGAAGTTATCATGACGAAAAATTACCGGAGATTTATTGTGAAGGACGGCACGGTTGACATATGTCGGGCATGTCATCGTCCGGGAGAATCAATCCGCCACATAATCTCTGGTTGTTCTCGTCTAGCTAACGGTGAGTACTTGCATAGGCACAACCTTGTAGCCAGGATTATCCATCAGCAACTTGCTCTGAAGTACTCTCTTGTGGAATCGGAAGTGCCGTACTACAGATATGCGCCCGACCCAGTTCTCGATAATGGTCATATCTCATTGTACTGGGATCGGTCCATCATCACTGACAGGACTATTGTAGCCAATAAGCCTGATACAGTGGTGGTGGACCGAATCGAGAGGCGTGCAATGATTGTTGACATTACCGTCCCACATGACGAGAACCTCGTGAAAGCCGAGAAAGATAAACAAATCAAGTATATTGACTTGGCTCGCGAGGTTGTCGACATGTGGGATGTGGACTCAGCGATCATTGTACCGATAGTCGTGTCAGCCAATGGCTTAATAGCCACGAGCCTCGACCAACACCTCAGGAGGCTCTCGTTAGGCGGCTGGATCAAGGGCTTGATTCAGAAAGCAGTACTTCTGGACACGGCTCGCATTGTCAGGCGGTTCCTCTCTCTGGAGCCCTGACCGCCGGTAGCTTGGACCATGTTCCCGATACCGGTGGGATACTATTTTTTATATTTGTAAATGTTTTTTTATCGTTTTTATTTAAATATTTAAAAATATAATATGTACATCTAATGAATAAACGGAATAATAATAATAATTGCAACCCACTGGCAACACAAGTCGTATTTTTTCTAATCCATTTATAATCGCAAAAACCCATTTTTTTACCCAAAACCGGACTTAATACTACCATACAGGAAGCCTAAACTGAAAAATTACAACAAAACCAATGAATATCATCCAAACAAATAAAGTAAACAAAAAAGAAGAAAATTAAAATCAAGAAATCACAGAATGACGTCTGTTAACGACGACAGACTATGTTTACATGAAAACAATGAAAATAGTATGAAATAAATAAAATGTTGACCAGAGCAGCTGCCCGTCGCGCACGCCTTTTACCCCCGGACTCGCCACTCAGCTCCGCCTCGCCGCCGCCGGACCTTGGATCACCAGTGTTACCGGCGGCTGCAGCCACGTCGAGCTCAAGCGACGAGTATTTCTTCCCGCCGACGTCGCCAACACCTGTACGTCGGCAGGGGAGACGCCGGCCACCGAACAGCTTGGGACTTAGGGGCCGACCGGCCCCGAGCCACATGACACGCAAGGTGTTGAGGGTTTTTCGCGAATATGTTGTCCATAATAATAATAATAATAAATAAGTGTGGTGAAGTAAAAGTAAAGTAGCTTGGACCCTGTTCCCGATACCGGTGGGCTACTATTTTTTATATTTTTAAATGTTTTTTTTATCCTTTATATTTAAATATTTAAAAACGTAAATAATATGTATAGAAAAATAAATAAACGGAATAATAATAATTTCATTACATTACATAAACTGCTGCCATAAAAGTTTTGGCAGTATGCCTTAAACAGTGTTATCTTAACTTGCTTCGAGCAAGTCGCAAATCTTCTGACCAACATATTCGCCCTCACCGTCAACGCCCTGCGTTCCCTATCTATGTCAGCGTCATCCTTAAGATCAGCGCTGACCACCTGACCCAGGTATTTAAATCTATTTACTCTTTTAAGGGTAACATCATTCAACATCACGGGTGGTACAGTTTCAGGCCCTAAACCATCTTTAGAAAACAAATGAATTCACTTTTTTCACATTATAGCGCAAACCATGAGTCAAAGCGTAAATCTCACAAAACTTTAGCAACTTTCTAAGTGCGCTGACAGATGGCGCCAGCAGCACCATGTCGTCTGCATAACTTAAGTTGTTAACAAAAATACCGTCGATGGAACAGCCGACCTGCATGCTGCTGAGGCCACCTATCAGTTCATTAATATATAGGTTGAAAAGCTTGGGAGACTACTAGGTTACTCCCCCCTGCCTCACACCACACCTTAAGCCATATGCATCCGATAATTCTCCTGCCCATTTAACATAATTGATCTGATTGTCATACCAATAAATATTAAATTAAATATTCAAAAACAGAACATAGCTCTTTAGGTAGGCTAGTATTACGTAGTTTCCTCCACAGCACACCATAATCCACCATATCGAAAGCCCTAGATAGGTCCAGAAAACATGCGTAGACTGGTGTCTTTCTATCGACATAGTATCTTACAGTGTGCTTTAGGGTTAAAATGGCACTTTCTGTGGACAGACCTTTACGGAAACCAAATTGTCCGTCATGCAGATGTATGTGCTTTTCAAGGTAATTGTCCATCAAGCGATCCAGAACCTTCGCAATAATAGTAGCCAGCGATATTGGCCTGTAATTACTTTTATCAGCAATGTCTTCTGTTCTGTTCTTGACTATCGGCACCACAATAGTCTTCATCAGGTCCATTGGCAAATAAGAATGTGAAATACACAGGGAGAAGAACATAGGGAGAACCCGCGGTAAATGTGATCCTGCATACTGCAGGTGCTCAATGCTAAGACCATCATGGCCTGGCGATTTACCCCTACTCATGTTTTGTAGTATGACTTTCACCTCCCTCGCCGTGAACCTAACACTACATGACTGGTCTATCTGAACCGTCTCAGCACTGAACACCCGCCCGGTACAGATACTTAGCGGTGACTGAACTTGAAAGTTCTCTTTAAAAAGGTTTGCTATGTCTTTAGCTTCCGTCTGTCCTGCAATGCTCACATGAGACCAGGTTTCAAATTAAGCTTATTTGTGCTTTTCCAAAATTGAGAAAAATTCTTGGCAGATCTATAGCTGGCAATTATGTCCATTTTTATCTGATCTTGGTTCTTCATACACCATTTTAATTTAGCCTTAAATTTCCTCCTACTTTCGCACATTTCGTCATAAAAAATACCACTAATTGGCCTACCATACCAAATCCATACCTGTAATTTGTACCTGGCCTCCCTGTGCGCAACGCTCACATGTTTATTCCAACCCGTGATGTTACGTGAATTGTGCTTATGTTTAATCTTTTTATTTTCATAACATAAACTTGTGGATTCTTTTAAAATATTTACAATTTTATCATACATGTCATTTAAACTATCCCTATGAGTTATGTCACAACAAAATTTATCTGCACACGATGATAACTGAGATGGAAAATCTATGTCTTTGAGTTGATCATTACAATATTTATAGTAGAAATCTATTTGTGGTTTTGTCCGCTCACCCCACATAACTTTATTAATAATAAATTTCTCAGAAGTAGATTTCAAACGCACTAGGTTTAAGTTGCAGTCAATTAACATTGGAAAATGGTCCGACCACACAACATCATTACATACCTTAATGTCTCTAACGGTATCCCAGGCAGATTGCGTCACAACACAATGGTCCAACCACCGCCGCGACCCGTGCGCGTCACTGATAAACGTGTACGTCCCCGAGTTAATACCCAACTTTTCAACGTCTGCGCAAAGCCACTGTTGATCTCCACAAAAACTCACTAACTCGCTATCAAATAACTCACCCGGGTGTGCATTATAGTCACCGAGAATAAACACTGTTTCTACTCCCGCACTATCAATAACAGCACTAATTTCGCTTAAGCAATCTGAAAAGTCTGGTAGGTTGTCGGAGCACTGTGTAGGCATGTAAACACTTAACACGACGAACGACAAACTTAACAGCTGATAAGCGCGCACTCGCACACGCAAGTACTGTTACGCAACGAAACCGGTTCCTTCGCCATAACAACGCGACGCCTCCATATGGCCTGCCGCGAATCAACTGCTGTGTCGTATCAACAGCTGACTTCCCAAAGAAATCGAAATCACCATGTATCGAGCCTAAGAACGGGATGTCGTGGGGCAACAACCACGTTTCCTGCAAGGCTATAATATCCGCAGTTTTACATAAATGTCGTACATTCCCAGCCGACCTCTTAATGGATTTACAATTAAAAGTTATTATGCTGCATGTCTGCGTATCATTCATTTTTGTTCGGGGATTTTGCTACTTCGCACTTTTCCGTTCGCCTAAAGATGACGAAACGCCTGAATATTATGCCATCCGGCCACAGGCCCGTATCCATAAAAGTAGCCAACTTTGATCTTGGCACTAATACTTTATACGTATTATAATCTCGTTGTATTCTCGTCTTAATTTTCTCCAATGTTACATTGACCTGTGTTTTTCGTAAAATATATTCTGAAATATCCTCTGCTGAAGTATTTTTATCAACATTGTTAACAAATAGTGGAATTTTTAAATCAGCCGCTTTAAATTTCCCCTCATCATCTATGGACGCCTGTCCTCTGGAGCTTATAAACTTATTTCTAAGTCTGTTTCTCTGAACTAAAGTCCAGTTTTCATCCCGCACACTGACAAACTCGCCCTCTTCTTTTGCCACTTGTGCGAACGACTTAGTCGTCATCATGGCGGTACTTTTGTTTATTCTTCGTCACCAGTTTACCTGACTGACCAGAAGCAGGGTTGCTTAAAACAATAGGATTAGAATTTCTCACAGATCTAGGAGTCAAGCAAGGATTTTCTTGTGGTAAATTTTTGATAATCCTTTCTGGAAGGTTCAACAGCCAATCGGTCCACTGTCGTGGCTATCAATAGTTAATCTCGAACTGGCCCTTAACGTGTTTACGTTTGGTAAATCAAAATTATTGACAATCGATGCTGTTTTGAGATTAGTCAATTTATTAATACTTACCATTAAGTTGAGGCAGGAAGCTTGCAAAGGCGGTATTGGTTTTGAATTCCTTAAAAATGCCGGAGGATCTTGTTCCTTCGTACATTGGGGAATCCATGATCAATTTCGGCCCGCTAAAACAATACAGGAAAACTATCAGGTTGAGTTATGTATGAACACTATGCTTGATGTATATTTATTTTTATGTGCTTCCATGCTATGTAAATGGTATATTGTTTTCTGTGGAAAATTATGCTTACTTTCTTAAAATTTATTATGTCACGAACGTAGGGAGGCGTCATTATGTCACTGGCGAGGTGGTTTTCTTGAAAACAACGCTGTTGACGATAGGTTCGCCTCCTGAAGTCGCAGTATTGAGCTGAACAACGACCTTGCACAGATCGACGCACAGCCTAGTTGTTTCGTGTTTGTTAAAGAGACTGGTTTAGTTGCTTTTCTATTTTCACCAGCTTTTTCACTTTTTGTTTCGTGTTGATGGCTTGTTTTTTATCATTTGACAGTGTCGCAACACAGATTACATAATTATTATTACGCAATGTGCATTGTCTTTGGTTGTTGGACCTGTCATCGGGCAATGAACAAAAAATTTTCACAGGTTGAATACGAGGCTTTTAGCCTCGTTGTATGTTTACATGATCAAACATTACAATTTTTCTTTCTTTCTTTCTCTATTTATTTATAAATATTATATACACACATACACACACCACACACAGTCTATCGCACTGTTTACATGTTGGCAATCTTTAATATTAGGATGTGATGGGGGCCTGGAGCTCTGAAATACAGGCCTAGGCTTAGTTCAGACTCCAGATCTCCCACAAATTACAATTGTTTTGCCATAATATCTGTCAACATACTTAGCTAGCATTAAGTAATTTTGTGGAGATATAAATAAACATTTTATTATTATTATTTTATTATTATTAATTCGTTTTTAATATCATCCAGTTCCTGTAACGTCACATATGAACCCTTAATTTGTGCTACTTCTTTTTGAAGAATCAGCAAGTCTTTTAAAAGTCGAGTAGCATCGAGGTGATCAAAAACAATTGGGGGTAGGGCGTTCAAATTTTTTGCAACGAAAATTGGAAATTCGTTAGGATCCAGTTCTTTAAATAATCCAATGATATCTTGTAAGTCTTTTTGTGACTTTCTATCCTTTTTCCTCTGTATCTTGCGCTTCGAAGTTGTCACACAATCAAATAGCAAGTTTTTGGCCTCAGCTATTTCGTCCACGTCGAACGAACTCGCACACAGTCGAATCATGCTCGGCTCATCCATCACTTCTAGTTTATTTGGTATAAACGCTAGAATCTCACTGATTACTACATTGCAACTACTACACTTTGCACACTTTTTATTTGTAGCCATAATTACTAGATACAGCACTGCAATCCAAGGACGCGTGCGCAACCAAGGCCGCGCGAGCGCTGACTGATTAACTATGTGAACGAGGATAAATTGTTTATTTAATTCATTAATAGATACATAATTATTATTTAATTTCTAGTAATGTAATCATCAACCTATTCAATCACAAATTTAGGCTTTCGCTTAATAATTTATTTTAATCATATAATCAAATCACTTTTTAATTATATAACTTACCATTATGGTATGTACCTAATTCTAGATACTAAGGGGGTAGTAGGTAGGCTGGATGTGGTGAGCCCGTTGCGTCTGTGTTGCCAGAAACCACATAGTTCACTTTCACTTTTCTTTTGTTTTCGTCTGTCTCCTTTCTAAATTAAATGCAATCAAAACTTTACTTCGATTTTGAGCAATAACTGTAAAAACTTAGGTAGTTTGGCACTTGGAAATGTTTCCTTGAGGGCAACGTTTTCTTTTCTGTACGATATTTCTTTATTTGTCCTAGTCCTAGGTGACGGCTACTTGCCGAGCCTAGGACTATCCGGATCCTAGGATATAACTTAGGATCCGGCAACTGGGACTCGAGGTGGCATTGCACTAGTTGGAGGCCATGTGTTTTCATGGTCCTCGGAACGTGCCACCGTCGGGTTCCCGAATAACGGTAGGAGGGGTTCACATCGGCGTCGAGGGGACCTGGGTCTCGTCCTCGACAGCCGGTGAAACTTCGAGCATTTCTGATGTTTGGCTCCCAGACTGGAGCGGGCCAGTGCTGCTTTTAAGTGGCTCCTGCCCAATCTGAGGTCCAAGTAAATGTCTGTATATTAAACTTTTGTAATGAGGCATTGTATCTGTAATATATGTGTGTAGCGTGTAAGGTTTAGTGTACGGGATAACACAAGTGAAACGCTCGAGAGTCAATTACCAACTGTATTCGCAGTTCTACATTGCGCTTATTCAGCTATGTGTCCCCACAGTATTCCCCCTTTTTACAAAATTTAAACTATAATAAAATTTGAAATACATACATGGTTTTACAATATACACGTTGTTTCATTTTATTAATATTCTCTTACATACTAATACATGATCTGTCGACATTGTTTATACTTAGTTCTAATTATCACCTGGCGTTGTGTTTCATTAATACAGGCTGTTTTATTTTTAGTGAACACATTTTTGAGTTGATATTATTTATTACATACATATTTGGAAGCTTATGGAAGCGTGTAAATAAGAGGCACGACGGAGATTAGACGAAAGTTTAATAAGGCAAAGATTGACAGCAGTACAGCGATGGATGTAAGGTATAGCCAGAGCTGAAATGATTTTACGAAGTACAAGTTTCAATAGAGAGAGTGATAGGATAGCGATATAAATAAAAGTAATTACGCGAGCTAAATAAATATGCGGTAGCGAGCCAAAGCGACGTGGATTCGTATCGAGGGCTTTGGGCTGACTGGTCGGCGGCCGGCGCCGTCTGCGTCTCAAGCGGGCTGCGGAGGCGGTGCGGCGCGCGGCGTCAGAGGTGAGGCAGGCCAACCGGTTTCCGAGGCGGGCGGCGCTCATCCGCGGCGGCGCGCGGCGCGCGCGCACCTTCACGCCAACAAGATGTAAAGTGTAGGTAAGCAGTTAGTACTGTAACAATAATTTTATATTAGTGTGGGTCTATAATGAGACGCCACACCATACATGCTGTTGTTTTTTAATAACACAATAATTGTATTTTGGTAGTATGCCTTGGTTTTTTTGGGGTACTTATTCTATGTTTTAATATTATTTCACTATACTATGTGAAATTGTTGTGGGTGCGCTGTGGATTGTTGAGGCAACTGTATATTGCTTGCACTATGCCATACTGTCAATTCTTTCCGTATAATCTTCTGAGCACCTTGTTTACATTTTTTATGCAATACGTACATAAAGTATATACCAATCACTGCTGCTATGACAAGTATCACTATTCCATACTTTTCTGCGGTTCGCTCAAAATGCGAATTTGTTGCGTCGTTCGCTCCATTTTGAGCTATGATCACTTCTTCCGTTTTTTTCTCAACACTATACGTTTTTCCCATTTTGATACAATACTGTATAGTCTACGTAGTTTGTGATCTATAAGTGTACTTATTCTGGCGCTAATATTTTATTGTGCCTATTATTTACAAAGTAACACCTTATGATTATTTTGATGGCTCAGCGCACAGTGCGACTGACCTACTTAAGTACTTCGTAATAATTATAAGTTGAGTCGACATTTCTTACATACTAGCTATTTAACCATGGTTTGCTTAAACATTTTTTACTGTTCTAATTTTATCTTATTTATAAAAATCTAACAGGGGTTTTGATTATTCTGCCTGACCTAGATGATTTTACATTTGTACTATTGTTTTGTAAGCATGTTTTTATGTTTTTGTTACTCTCTTGTGCACAAGCATTTTCATTTAATATATAGGCAGGTTTAAGTCTATCTATTGATACTGTTGCTTCCTGATCTGTTAATAATATTTTATACAATTTTTCTGATCTTTCTAAGACTTTAAAAGGTCCTTCGTAGGGACATACTAATGATTTTTTTATCTTGTCATTTCTTAGGAATACATGTGAACAATCTTTAAGGTCTGAGTGCACAAAAAATGATTTGGAATTGTGAGTCTTGACACTCATGGGCTATTGCTTTATCGCATTACTAATATTCTGTACGTAGGGATCTAAATTATTTCTTACTTCTACGAAAAATTCGCCTGGCAATCGTAGGGATCGCCCGTAAACCATTTGTGCAGCGCTGACGCCCGTTTCTGATTTGATGGCAGCGCGAAGTCCTAACATTACACTAGGTAGTTCGTGTGTCCAATTTTTGTTACCATTTAGCCTTGCCATTAATGACGCTTTTACACACCTGTGCCACCGTTCCACCGCTCCGTTGCTTTGCAGATGGTATGGGGTTGTTCTTATTTTTTGTATACCTAAATAGGACATTAATATTGTGAATAATTTGCTTTCAAATTGCCTACCCTGGTCACTGGTTAGTTTAACAGGGCAGCCAAATCTGCTTATCCATTCCTTATATAATGTTTTTGCTACGTTCTCGGCTGACGTCCTTTAATGGAAATGCTTCTGGCCAACCAGTATTCCTATCTATAATTGTTAGACAGTATCTGTACTTGTCTGCGGTTGTAGGGAGAGGACCTATTAAGTCAATGTGTATGTGATCAAATCTATCTACTGGTGGATATTTTCCATAGCTGGATTTAGCATGTCTATTTATTTTTGATTTTTGACAATTGATGCATGTTTTAGTCCATATTCCAATGTCTCGGTTCATGTCTGGCCAAAAAAAAATTTTCTTTAATGAGTTGGCGTGACGCGCGCGTGCCGGGATGACTTAGATTATGTATTGCCCGGAATATATCTCTTCTGAAGTTTTCTGTTGTAGTGTCATTTGACATCTTATACGTATTTGTTGATATTTGGAATTAATATCTTTTTAATTTGGTATCTAGGATTGTTTAGTAATGTTTTGAGGTCTATGTCTTCGCTTTGTTCTAGTGCTAACTTCTCATAGTCTACTACGCTTGATGTGCATTCTACACTTTCTATACGTGATAATGCGTCTGCGACAACATTATCCTGTCCACTCACATGGTGTATGTCGGTCGTAAATTCGCTGATAAAGAGTAGCTGCCTAATACGTCTTGGACTTTCTTTGTTATTATTTTTACTTAACTTTGTGAACGCAAATGTTAAGGGGTTGTGATCCGTAAAAATGATTATTTCACCTTCTTCGAATAAACATCTGAAGTGTTCTACAGCTAAAAAGATAGCAAGTAGCTCTCTGTCGTATGTACTGTATTTCTTTTGTGTTTCATTCAATTTCCTTGAGAAATAACCTAATGGATACCATTGTCCTTTGACATGTTGTTGCAAAACGGCTCCTACGCAATTATTTGATGCGTCTGCAAAAAGTGCATATGGCACGTTGGTTACTGGAAACGATAACGTGACCGCATTCATGAGACTCGCTTTACATTTTGAGAATGCTTGTTCAGCATCCTGTGACCATTCTATGGGTGTTTTATCGTTCTTTTTAGCTTTGTGAACATATTTATTTAATGTGTCTAAATACTCAATTGCTCTTGGTAGATGATTTCTATAAAAGTTTACCATGCCCAAAAATTTTCTTAGTTGAGATACATTTTGGGGCTTGGGGTATTCAGTGATAGCTTGTATTTTGCTCTCTATTGGCTTAATACCAGTAGTCGTAACTTCGTATCCTAGGAATTCTACTTTAGAGGCTTGGAATGTACATTTTTCTAGGTTTATGGTTATGCCGAATTCGTTTAGGCGTTGAAAACCCCGTTCTAAATGCTCACAGTGTTGTGCGGAATTTTCTAAGCTAACTAAGATATCAACAGAGTAACAGTATAAGAAGTCTAGACCTGATAAGACGTTGTTTGTCATAAACCGTTGAAAGGTTTGTGCTGCATTTCTTAGTCCGAAGGTCATGCGCTCAAATTCGTATAAACCAAACGGTGTTGTTATCGGTTTTGCAGAAATCTTGTGGGTTTACTAATATGTTATGGTAGGCTTTCTTTATATCACTTTTAGAGAATATTGTCTTTCCAGTTAGTAAATAAGTGAAATCCTGTACGCGAGGTATGGGGTACCTATCCGGTTTAGTAATCGCGTTTAGTGCTCTGTAATCGCCACAAGGACGTATTGCCCGTCTTTTTTTGGGACTAAATGTAAGGGACTTGCCCAATCTGATTTAGACGGCCTACATATACCTATCTCTAGCATGTTTTTAAACTCGTCCTTTGCTAATTTATATCTCTCTGGCGCTAAGGGTCTAGGTTTACAAAATACTGGGGTACCTGTAGTTTCAATGTAGTGGTAGACGGTGTGCTTGGGTGCCTCTTTGAACGACATAGGTTTGAGAATATCCGGATATTTTTTTAGAATGTCATGAATTGGATGATCATTTCATAATGTTGAAATTGCTGGTTCACAATGGTTTACGATCTTTCCGTACGCTGCTAGGTTAGTTATATTGTCTATAAGTCGTTGACCATCTCCTAGTATTGGTTGCTTAGCATCGCATACGACAAATATCCACTTGAAGGGTCTTCTTAACGTTAAATCTAGTGTGATTGATTTGGTTCCGTATGTTTTTATCTCGGATCCATTAGCTGCGAATAGCTTATAGTTACAGTCTGGATTTAATTGAGATTTACTTTTAATTGCGCATTTAGGTAGAACAGATATGCATGCTCCTGAATCTATTAGAAATTTGAGGCGAGATTTTTTGTCACTTACAATTAGGCGGTGATCCTTAACTGCACAGCTCCCCGCCACCTGCTGCAGTTCTCCTAGTTTTCCGACTCTGTAGACTTGATCTTCCAGTTGCAGGGTGCGATGCATTTTCGTGCTCTTCCTCTGAACCTGAGGTGGTACGAGCATAGCCATTTGGGACTATCGGGTGTTATGCGCGGTCTTGAGCTGGAACGTGATCTTGGCTGATACCTGTGTGTGCTCGTTGATCGTCCTCTGCGGTTCTCCATTTCGTTTATTTTCAGGTTAATCTTGGCTATTTCTGCCATTATTGTCGCTATGTCATATCCTGTTGTCTGCTCCGGACGGCTTCGAGTTACTTCGCTGACTTGCACGGGTTGGTAAGTATCCATTATTTTATCAGCTACCACTGCTAATTCTTTCAGGTTCTTCGCAGATGTGACGGTGAGTACGGCACGAACTGACGACGGTAAGTGTCCTTGCCATAGTATACTAAGTGTGTCATCTTCTATTTTTCCTCTAGATAGTTTCTTCATGCGGCGCAAAAGTTGACTGGGTTTCTGGTCTCCTAGTTCTACTTCTGACACTAATTTTTATACTTGTCTCGATTCTGACTCTTCGTATATTTGTAGCAATCGGTTTTTTAGCGCTTCGTATTTGTTGTTTTCTGGAGGCTTCGCTACAATGTCTGCGACTTGCTGTATGGCTTCTTTCGTGAGTTTTGATACGGCCATGAAGTATTTGTTTGTGTCCGATGTCTTTTGTGGTGTCAAAACGGCTTCCACTTGAATGAACCATAGCCTCGGAGTGCCTGTCCAAAATTCTGGTATTCTGCTCGAAACTGATACGGTCGAAACAGTAGAGAAATCGGTCGCAGGTTCTTCTCTTTTTGGTGGTGTGGTCATTTTTGTTACTTGCGCGACGCGTGGTTTGCGATAATCGTAGCGCGTTATCTGTATGCGTCGAATGTCGAGCGTCGGACGTCGAGCGTCGGGTGTCGAGCGTCGGAGGTCACCACTGTAATATATGTGTGTAGCGTGTAAGGTTTAGTGTACGGGATAACACAAGTGAAACGCTCGAGAGTCAATTACCAACTGTATTCGCAGTTCTACATTGCGCTTATTCAGCTATGTGTCCCCACATATCTAACCTAGTAGATTCAAATATGATTCCAGATAGTACTCTATATGATTTGTCTCCTAGTTTGAGTAATTTTGGATTTTTTTTACCTCGGTAGATATGTCGTAATTGAATTAAAAAAATGAGAGGCTTCTGCTGTCAAATTCAGAGAAGCGATTCCGTCTTTTTTATAGTGTATTAATAGGTAGATAGCACATTTCCGTGGATTATTATTATTTAGCTCACAACTTTGTAGGAACATTCTTTGACTCTTCTAGTACTAAAAAAGTGTTCCCCAAGTATTTGCTCTATTATTTTAGAAACGTTACACTGGCAATCAACACTTTTTATGATAAGTTTAATGTTTTCGATTGTGCTTATTTCTATATTATGGTCATTAAATAGCATAGTTTCGTTGATGTTCATGTTATTGGTGGTATTGTTACGTACCTTGTTGGTGGTGGTTGAACATTAAAATAACTTGAATTCCAACACAAGTTTATTAACAGCCATAAGATGTGCCAGCCTAAAGTAAATGACAGCTTATTACTAGAACTTAATTAAAACTATACCTAACTTAACGCTTAACAAGAAGGGCGCCAGGAGGGTTTTTTTGGAGTCCTTGCCACCAAGTGGTGAACAATTTAATTTACTAAGTAGAATTAATATAAAGTTTTACATACGGTTTGGTTTTGTGGAGATTGCCATAAAATTTCTCCAACAATCAAAGGGCGTGACGGTACGCGGGTACAATCGACATCAATATGTAAAAACAACATTTCCGAATGGTTTAACCGACTCGTAATTCGTAACGCAACTCACCCTTTTATTGTTTAAGATATTCACTAATAAAAATAGAATCTCCGTATAGATTGCTGGTTACAATATTTATAAATTTGTCATGACGGTATATTGAGAACATTCGCTCTTAAGCGAGCGACGCACGTCTGCCTGTGTCTTTGCGATGCTATGTATCCCTCCAACACACGGTCGTCTTTATAAGTATTATTTTCATATTGAGGCTATATGATCTTATAAAATCACTAGAAACACAAAAAGAGAATTCTGACGACGACGGCCGAGTTTGAACGCACGACACATGACACCGCAGTCTGCAAGCAACGCCTGTGTGCTATTTATCCATACATGAACTGAGTCAAAATTTGGGGTTATTCCCGCTCGGTAACAAGCGCGCGGCTGCGCGCGCATAACGTGGGAGCGTACTGAGTGATACCAGCCCTTGAATAATTCCCATAAAAGGTGGGAATCAAATATTATGTTTTGATTTTGAGATAATTAAGTAATAAGTAATTTGTTTTAAATTTAAATTCAATGAATTATGTTTTTTCACATATTAGGCATATGAATTACTTAAAACTTAAAATAAAAAAGGTGTAATATATTTTAATGAAAGAGATATTGCTATTAAAGGTTATTTATTCGTAATATTCTAGACGGAAAATATCTAACAACAACATTATTTTTACCATTTTTTTTTCAAAATGTGCTCTATACAGCAGGCAGCATACAGCAGATAGGAATCTTAGTGACCTTCTCTTTGAATTTGTTTTTTAAACAGTTTACGTTTAGATTTTATATCCCGGTTGATATTATCCAATTTTGTCTTATAGTAATATCTTAAATCCAAATATTTTTCCACAACCAGTCTTATTAAGTTGACTTGATGCAGAAGACCGCAGACATGATCAGTATTCGCTTCAAAATAATTTGTACCTCCAACAAATTGTTTCATTACAGTGGATACTATTTTTGCATAATTGATGGGCGTCATTATAAAATCTTGTTTAATAAACTTCCTTAAAACGTTTTCAGCAGTCTTACATACAGAATATACATCATGAGAGGCGTAAATAAGTCCACCTTCATCTCGCATATTAACCAATTTATGGTATTGCAAAGGTTCATTTGATATCAGACTTTCAATGCAAGCGACACATTTTATTTGTTTACGTAAACATCTAACAACAAAACCTGCTATGTATCCAACAATTTGCTGTGTGTATTCAGATAATTGCGAATCATCTAATAGCCTAATTTTACAGTCTTGAGCAGTAAACATTTTGGCGATATTTTCACTCTCGTCCTCGTCGTCGTCGTCATCTTTCCTCAACGATGGAACTGTCGCATTGATGCATTTAAGAGATGAAGAACACATTAGAATACTTATGTTTTCCAGTGGCACACAGTTTCCTGACGAAGCAGATTTAAGTTCCATATGGCAAAGTAATTTTTTGTAAATGCCTTTTAACTGGCGAGCATTCGGGTTATCATTATAGCCCCCATGCATCCGTATCGCACCAAAAAATAACTCTGTGATCTTGACAGATGCGATACGTGGTTAAATATTTCATTCTTTTCGATTCTATTAAAGAATCATACAAAAATTTTAAGCTATTTATGCAAATCAGAACGCCAAGAAATCCAGTAAATGATTGAGATTTTAGAACTGGTACATAGCCTTTTAATACCAGTTTTTTTGATGTTTGCTGTTCTTTATATGTCCTTTTTCTGGATTCTTTTAGGCTTAGATTCAAAATTAAATCTTTCGCGTCTTCTAACATAGCAAACACTTCATTTTTATTACCAGGAAATAATGGATGCTTGTAACCATGTGCCTGTAAGTTCCTAGAATTGAATGTATCAAATATATTATTCATAATCATTATAAACTTTTCTGTTGCTTCGCTTTCCAAAAAGTCGGGCAGCTTTAGCTCTTGTCTACAAAATTCAATTGCTACAGAAACACTTCTGCTAAGAAGCTGGGTTGCTAACTTTACGTTCATTATGGAGTTTCTGAATTGAATATGCTTTTTTGTAAGGCGGTTAGCAAGATGCAAACCAGTTTCTTCTTGTAATGCGGCCAACTTTTTAACATATACAAATTTAATTTCATCATCTTTATATAGAAACACTTCTTTTGATTCAAAATGATTTCTAATTAATTTTAACATATGACAGAAGTCTAAGAATACTGCCACCTCATAATCGGCACAAGGATGTTTAAATGTTGTCTTCAGCTCTTTTGGGTTTTTGTATTTGCAACCCAACAGTTCCATGGCTGATAAATTTGATCTGTGGCCGTCAAAAGTCAATGACACGACATCAACGCCTACTTCATGGCATTTATATAGTATTGTTTTGATAATATTGGCTTTTTGTTCCCCTGTCATGCCATGGATTAAAAAATAAGCCACCGGTAATTTCCAAGGTTCGTTTAATGAGACCAGTAAAAATACATATGCTTCTGACGCTTTAACATTCATATTGTCAGTGGGTCCACTCCCTATGTCAACAAGACCTTCATCTCGCAAAGTCTTTCGATTAAAACATGTTTGTTGTCTTATTGCCATTTCATCGGCTACCAACGCGCAAATCATGTTTTTGTCTGATTCTATTCTTTTAACTTTTAACATTTTAAAAGCATCTTCTGTCAAACCATTTAGATAACGTTTTTGGGTGTGGAAGGCAAGTCTCGAATTTACTTCTGACGTAGCTATACGCCTTTGGAGATAAAAAGTGTAACGTCAAACAAAATTTTCTAAATTCTGGAACATACTTTTGAACTGGTCTCTTGGACCCTTGTAGCTTTTTCTTCATATGTGAATATAGATCCGCCGCAAAAACATTATCACTTAAAATATTATGAGTGTCGTTGTCAATATATCTCTCTTTTTTAAGGGTACCAATAATTTGTTTAAAAGAAGCTACTTTCTTTTGAAGTCGTAGGTTTTTACGTCTTAAAGATTGGATCTTTAGAGTTTGTTTTTTTTGTAGTCGTATTCTTCTTCGTAATTGTTGACGCAATTTAATTTTTTTTGGTGTATCAAAAATGGATTCAAGATCAGAAAAGTCTTCAATTATATCGTTTTCTTCATCTTTCCGTCCATCTCCGATTTTACTACAGGTTGCTTCTTCAGGTATTATAACCACTAGTACTTGCAGATGCTATGCCCGTTAAATTACTAGACATGTTGTCAGAAAGTTCCATACAGCAAGAAGAAGCATTTTGGTTATCATTTGTACCAAGAAAAGGTTCCTCTTTATTGGATACCGTAATTTTCTGAAAATAAAACTAAGTTTATATATTTTGCGTCATAATCAGAGTACCTACACTAAAAATCTTCCTTAAATTAATTATTGTAGACGGCTCTATAAAAAAAATGAGGGTGCTTTCGATCACTCGTCTGAAGTAAAATTTCTTTAGCTCGTGGATCCATCCATCCATCCATAACTATTCATAACTATCCAAAACTATTCAAACAACCCATAACTAACCATAACTATCCAAAATCATCCATAACTATCCAAAACTATCCATAACTACCCAAAATTATCTATAACTACTAAATACTTCTTTTTTTAATTTGTTAGCTAAGTTTATTTTTATTATTTTATTTATTTTTACAAAAAAAATTATATACATTTTTACATAAAACCAAATAAGATTAATAGAGTGTGTGACTATTTAATAAATTAATGTTACCTTCAATCGCCTGAAACACAGGATTACCTAGTTTAGGCACAATTTATGAATGAACTTTACATAGACTTAAGAAAAACTGTAAATGTTGTACCTTTTACTTTTGAATAAGTTTTATCATTATCCGTCTATCGATAGATCTATCAATCCATCTATCCATGCATCCATCCATTCATCGATCGATCGATCCATCCATCCATGGATCGACCGGTCCATCCATACATCCATCTATCCATCAACCGATCGATCGATCCAACCATCCATCCATCCATTAATAATATCACAAACTTATATCAATTGACCAATATCGATTTCATTTCCTTGCCCCATCACCGTTCGCCATAACGCATTCACCAGCTTGTCAAGCGCCTGTAAAGAAGTTATACTTCCATTCGCCTCGCCCGATCTCGCATTTCCGTAACGCATTCACCAGCTTACTTTCCAAGTCAAGCGCCCGTAAAGAAGTTTTACTTCAAAAATGAAACCAAAACAGAAGGAAGAGAACCTTGATCACTTTCTTACTTTATTCAAAACTATTTTTGTTTAAAAAAAACTTACCGCATCATCTAAAACATCTGTTACACAATCGCTTATTTTTTCTATTTCTTCAAGTAAGCCGTCACTTTCATCATCATCTGTTTCTAATGCCGTTAAGAACAAAGCCTGTAAAATATAATAAAATAAAAAATCTGCCAAGTGCAAGGCAATCTCGAACATGATGGGTATTTTTTAAAAACAAAAATAGTTATAAAATTGCCTTGCACGGGATTGCTTGCTTTTTTAGCCTTTGACGACTTTGGTTGTTGGCAAAATACAGGTCTTTGGCACGGAAATGTTCAGAGCAAATAACTGTTGTTTTAGAGGGTTGCCAGAGATCCTCTCCGCGGCTTTTTCTTATAATATCTATCCACCTACTTCTTAAAATAGGATCTTTAGGTATTCTGTAAAAAAAAAATTAAAAAAGAAGAAAGAAAAGAAAGAAAATACGTTTATTTACGGTAAACATGACGCAAAAAACAGAGAAACACAAAAAGAAAAAGAAAAACTGGGGGAAAAAATGCGTCACATCCACGCAAAACGGCCATCGCTCAGCTTAAGTGCTATGACCCTATGCAAGACAGAGCCCCAGCGCTGGTTTTCAGCGACAGCCGGCGCCAACGTCATGACGTCGACCGGTGCAGAAAACAATGAGTAAACCTTCTAAAATATTATACAGCGCAAAAAAAAAAAAAATATTAATTTAAGTGGCAACATTCCGCTTCCTGCAACATGACGCACGCGCCGCCGGCTTTGATTTTAATCTGTGCCTGTCAGCTGTCAGTAAACTATCTTTGACAATGACAATGTTAGAATAGGTTATGTAATAAAAATAAAAAAAAAATGGCTCATGGCGGCACTATGCAGGCGTTGGCAGGCGTTACGCAATGACATTATATAATGAATGTTATGATGAGATAATAATAAATAGTTAAGGGAAATTGTATAGCGAGTAGTGTTATTGATTTATTGTTTTTGGGAAAAAGTGTTTATGAAAGTGTAGAACGGTGTATATCACAAACACATTGATTTAACACAGAACGGAACAACAAAGATGGTAAGTAAAAATTAAAAATAGATTTAGATTTAGTCACTGCACAAAGACATTATACTCGTAGAGTAATAGTACTAAATTATAAATATAGGCATCGTATTGATTCAAAATAAATTAAATAAAAATTGGATTGGTTTGAATTACGTAAGCTAGGATTCATATAAATAATTGTATAATTTGTCTAAAATAATGTGTATAAAATTACAGGAACAAAGTGGTGCACTTAATATTAAAGGAATAAAAGCAGAAACGAGACATACAATTACTGGGACCCACAGAACCGCAAATTCCAAGCAGCCCACGCTATGGGAGATCCCACACCAAAGCCTGTAGGCCATGACCTCTGAGGTATGAAACAAAACTAAAAGTACATGGTCAAGAATGATGGGACACTTGATTATATATAAGTAACTTTTTAAGTTGAAATTTGAAGGATTGTATTGTTTTCAGGCGTCGCATTGGTGGTGGGAGATCATTCCAACAGCGCGTGGCTGCAAACTTGAAACAACCCCTGAATGCTGCAGATCTGTGCAATTTCCCTGACAGCGGGCTTACCATGGAACGAAGAGCATATTTTAAACGGTTTTGTTTCCAGGTTAGCTTTTCATAGAGATATTGTGGTTTTTGAGAAGTAACAATGCCAAACAACAAGTTGGCCAAATGAAGCTTCCTTCTGGCGGCCATCTTTAATAATTTAAGTTCATTAATACACTTCTGGACACATCTATTGGCCCACCTTAGAGTTTAGGTTTCGAAGGCCTCTACCGAAATATGATTGCTAGATTGAACAAAAACTGTTGATGCCGTTTTAAACCTGATACATTTTACCATCTTTTTCGATCGTATTGTTTTAAATTTGAATTTAGAATACCATACGACATGGAGCTACGTCTAACAAGTCGGATATGCGCCTTGTTAAAGGCAATTGATTTTTGAATAAAAAACATGTTTTATCAAATAAAGGTTTAATTTAATAACGCGTGTTGCCTCCATGGGCATCTAACACAGCTCTCATACGATTAGGCATAGAGTTTATCAACCGCTCTATGAAATTTTGAGGGATCATCTCCCATTCCTCTTCTATGGCAGTTTTCAACTCCTGCATCGTCTGGGCAACTGGCTGACGAGCCCTAACACGTCTTTTTAGCTCGTCCCACATGTGCTCAATGGGGTTCATGTCTGGGCTTCTGGCTGGCCAGTCCATAACTGTGATGTTCACATCCCGAAGATATTCCCTGACGATGCCGGCCGCATGGGCTCTTGCATTATCATGCATAAAAAGGAAATTTGGGCCCACATAGTCCGCGTATGGTATCACGTGAGGTTCTAAGCACTCACGAATGTACCTTTCAGCATTTAATGTTGTCAGCCGTGGTCCTGTAACAACCTTAAGTTGAGTTTTGCCGCTCGCGGATATACCGCCCCAGACAGTCCATGAGCCACCGCCATAAGCGGCCCTCTCTTCAAAGCAGCATTGTGCGAAACGCTCTCCCTTACGTCGGTAGACCTTCTTCCTTCCATCATTGCCATGTAACATAATTTTAGACTCATCAGAAAAGAGTGCACGCTCCAATCTTGCTGTGTCCAATTTAAATGACTGCGTGCGAAATGAAGGCGCGCTGTTCGGTGGGCTCGCGTTAGTTTGGGCCCATTAGCTGGCTTGTGTGGTACCATATCGCGTTCTTTTAACCTTCTCCGAACAGTTCGAGCGCTCACAGATACTCCGTGGAAGTCGCGAAGTTGGTTTTGTATCTCAATGGAGGTAAGGTGACGATTTCTCAAGCTGGTCGTCACGATGAATCGATCCTGCCTTTCAGTTGTGACCCGAGATCGTGGCCTTCCTTGGCGACGAACAAAGCCGCCAGTCTCTAGGTACCTCCGATAAACATTTCGGACCGCAGATCGACTTAAATTAAGTTGAGCACTCACGTTTCTTTGGCTGTGTCCGGCCTGAATAAGTGCCACAGCTTGGGCGGCGACTTCAGGTGAAGTATCCATAGATTATTGATAGAACCTCACCTTAATGTTAAGAATAAGTAATGTTTGTTGCAAAACCAAAGATATCAATCACTTTTTCAAGAATTAAATCCAAGTAAACCAATACAACCAAGTTTTCTTAGTATTCGATTGTTTGATATCAACAAACAGGCTCCAAATTCTCTTTTGTTTCTTTAAATTCTGTGTTCGAAATTCAAAAAAAGACTATTGAATGAAATTGTGAATGTGCCAGGTTCAAAACTGCATAAAAACTTTTTGCTCGACCTAATATAAAATTTTAGCTAGGACCAAACGAAACTGAAAAAACAAGGTGGGCCAATAGATGTGTCCAGAAGTGTATATGGAGTAACATGACTTCTTCGCGGAACATTGACACAAAAACGAACACAGGCATTTTGGATACGTTGGATCAGACGCCCCGTTCTTGAAAGCAGGCATGGTCCATACACTATATCACAGTAATTTAACTTGGATAGGATGAGACTGTCAACAAGTTTTTTCCGTACTGGTATGCTCAGGTATTTTCGTATTCCGTATAAGACCTTTAGCCTATAAAAACAGGTTCGGAGAACATTGTTAACATGGGCCTCAAAGCGCGCAGCTCTGGATCCATAATCAGCCCCAGATTGCATGGCTGCTCTACTCTTTCAATTTTCTCTCCCATGATAACTATCTCAGGGTTAGCAGACAGAATTACACTAACTTGATTCCTAGAACCCAGCACCATAAATTTAGATTTAAGGGGGTTCAAAACCAGAGAGTTCTCCTCCGACCATAACACCACTCTATGCAAGTCCTCATTTATTTTCTGCACTGCCAAAGATGTTTCATCGCCCTTGAAGGATATGTACAATTGAATATCATCAGCGTACATATGATATTTACAGTTAATAAAGGACTTTATGATATCTGCACTGTACAAAATATACAACAAAGGCCCCAGAATCGATCCCTGAGGGACACCCCTTGACACTTGGAGGGGGGAGGATGACACCGTTGACCCGTCCTCCCTATGTATCTCTACATATTGAGACCTGGTGGTAAGGTAGCTTTTAAACCACTCCACCGCATCACTATCAAAGCCATAAAAAGCTAACTTTGACAGCAGTAGAGAGGTATTAATTGCGTCAAAAGCCCGGGAAAAGTCTAGCAGAGCCAGAATTGTACCCTCCCCCCTGTCACGCGCTTCAAGGATATTTCCCACAACATCAGCTAGAGCCGTTGCAGTACC
Source organism: Polia nebulosa (assembly GCA_951329385.1). Taxonomy (NCBI): domain Eukaryota; kingdom Metazoa; phylum Arthropoda; class Insecta; order Lepidoptera; family Noctuidae; genus Polia; species Polia nebulosa. The sequence continues at coordinate 11,181,426 of OX589600.1, read as the reverse complement.
TCTACCCTTTCTGAAACCTGACTGTAGGTCAGGAAGTATGTTATTTGTTTCGAGGTATTCAATAACCTGTGAGTATACCACACGTTCCAAGATCTTAGACAGGCAAGGTAGAATACTAATAGGTCTCAAGTCCTTTGTATTAGCTGGGTTATTGTTTTTAGGGATAGGGCGTACAATAGCGCATCGCCAGAGTTCGGGGAACGTACGCGTGGCAATGGACCGGTTTATGATGTCTGTGATGGCTTGCAAGGTAGCTGGCAACGTGAGAGCTATCATATCGAGACTTATACCATCGACACCCTGTGCATTTGACCCTAGACTCTTGATTATTTTTAGGACTGACTCGGGACTGGTTGTTGTGAGTGTGAATGAGGCAGGACCATACCTATGAGATTCAAAGTAGGACAATTGTGAGATGTTGTGATGACAATTACCTGGGACGTCCAGGAACGCCGCATTAATTTCATCAGGGTTGTTGAAGTGACTTGGCAGCAATCTTTGCCTATGGTCTGGAAGCACATCCGATTTTAAGTTGCGCCACAACTGTTTTGGGTCCTTCATTTGGTCATTTATGCTCTTGGCGAAATATGCCGTCTTCTCGTTAACTAGTGCCGTGATTGCTTGGTGCTTCAGATCAAGATAATATTCCTTATGACCCAGTAGTTTGGATTTACGAAATCTGTTTCTGGCTTCATCTCTCAACTTCGAAATTAGTCTGATGTTAGCAGTTATCCATGGAGTAGGGCGGGTTTTAAAGGCCTTCCTTTTAATAGGTGCATGGAGATCGAATAATTGGATCATGAATGCGTTAAATGTTTGCACCATAGTATTGACATCACTCATGTCACCAATAATCGACCATGGTATAGTTTCCAAATCTATGTTAAAATAGTCCTCTAATATGTCTCTGAGCGGACGAAATACGACAGATCTTGGTTTGGACTTATGCTTTTTAAAAATCGTCTCACATGTAATAAACGAGTGATGGCTAAGTTCACTTATATGATTCACCACAACATTCCGGATTGAAGCATCAGTGCAGATTATGTCAATAAGTGAACTACTATCACCCACAAAATGAGTGGGTGTTTGAACTACTTGATTTAGTTTGAAGTGGTTAAAAAAATCTAATAGTTGTTTTGTTTTTGGGCTATTGACATCTAGCATATTAACATTAAAGTCCCCCAATAATATTACATTATCATAGGGGGCCAAACCACCAATACTGGCAGTCAAGCCCCCGAGAAAAGACTCCAAATCCAACCATTGTGGACGATATGCAGTGCCAATAAGTAGTTTTTTCCCATTGACATGAAGAGTTAACCAAAGCTGGTCAACATTGGGATGATCAGGGTGAGGTCTTACACGCGCAGCTACCCCGTTTTTAATGTAAAAAGCGACTCCTCCGCCGTGCCCATTACGTACAGACGTAGGTCGCGGTATGTGCCTGAGCTTGTACCCAGGCACACTAGGCGCTCGGTTCTCCTCACCCTTACGCAACCAAGTCTCGTTGATAGCCATGACATCCACAGAATGGTTGATCATGGCTACCAAAAATTCATCCTGACCAGTCCCTAGAGAGCCCGCATTCAGTAGACCAAACTTAATAAATTTACTCGGAGTCATTTGCATTTGTCATCTGTGTATTGTATGTATGTCTTGTGTATCTGTGTTTGTATGTGTGAGTTTATGTAGATGTAGGAAATATGTATAACAGAGGGTTGCAGTGAGCTTAAATGATTGAGTGATGTTATACTGTAATTGTAATACATTAGAATAATTGTAAATAATTTGATTGTAAATAATTTTTGGATAATATTAGGATATGTTGTAATAATAATAAGTGTATAGATAATAATAATAAGTGTATAGATATATAAAACAGATATATAAAAAACTATTAACTGTAACTGATTATACGTACTACCCGAATTGAGGTGAAACACCCAAAAGAAACAGTTGAGACGCATATTTTCCCAGTTAGAAATAATTAACGAGAACTTAAAAAATAACACAAAGAAAAATAAGACCAAAGAGTAATCATGCATTTTCGTTGACAGTTCCAAAAAGCCGAGATATGTCTTCAACAGTGCGGATCCTCTGTGTGGGGTCACCCGGCTTCTTCCTGGCAAGTATGCGGCCGCGCTTCGTCCATACAAATCTCCAGTCGAAGAGGCCAGCAGCGTCCCGTGCCCTCCGAAACAACTGGCGGTTGGTTTTTGTAAGACGCTCGTTGAGGAAGAAGCGTCGTGCCGGGCCGGGCATGTCAAGGTCGGCTGTCGTCGCACCACGCCGCACTCGTGCGCTCGCCAGCAGCTCGTCGCGCAGATCACGACGCGCCAGGCGCACGACAATGGCGCGCGGGCGAGTTTCTGCCGCACCAGCGGAGCTCGTCGCATTGAGCTGCCTCCCGCCGACTCGTTCCGCGCTGACTATGTCGCGCTCCTCAAACTTGACCCCCAGCTTAAGGCCTATGACCTTGGTGATGTGGATCGGGTTATCAATCTTGGCCTCGGGGATATTTGTTATTTCTATGTCATTCGCCAAAAGATCCTGATCCCTGTCATTGAGCTCGCGCCTCAACTCCCCCACGATCCCGTCCACTGCCCCGGCATTCACCGGGCCCGAAGAAGCTCGCCGCTCCAAAGCGACCACTCTGGCCTCGAGGCCATCGATGCGCATGCCGCATGTATTTATAGAGGTTTTGAGCTCCATCATCTCCACCTCCATTTCCTTGCGAAAGACTTGGATCTCCGCACGCACCGCCCTCAGTTCCTCCATGATTAATTTCATGTCGGAGCCGGCGATCAGCGATATTTCCCGGGCCGTGACATCGACTACAGAGGCACTGTAAGGCGGCGGAGTAGCAACGTGAGATAGGCACGCAGACCGCATAGGTGCAGGCTTGGGACAGTCTTCAGACATATTAGTTGTAACAACCGTTTCCATGCAGGCTTGTTCTACGGGGGTGTTTCCAGCTTGAGAACCCTCCGCATGGCCTCTGACTGGGGTCTCAGCCCTGTTGTCCCTAACGAGGTCCTTTTTACATTCGGGGCAACGCCAGCTTGCAGTAATAATTGCTTTTGAAGCAACGCCTACCCACTCGCCCGTCTAGAACCAGAATCTCAGCATTTTTAAAATAGCTCAGAACCGTTACTACCGCAATTATGGCAACCGCGGTGTGTTCCCATTAAAATCGGTTTTTGTCTGTGGTCCTCAGCTTTTAGTCGGTTTTTCTCTATTAGAGACGTTACTCAACTAAATTTTGCGTCAAATAAAACTGGGCGCACTGTTATGCAAGCTATGAGAATACCAGAAAAAAAAGTTAAAAGTTGATTTTCTGTGGCCATTTTCTGTTGTTGCGAAACTGACAGGAGCTCTGCATTTACAATGTAAATACAATTGTATTTAAAACCCTGTGTATTAGTGTAATATATCAAAAGAATCTTCAAGATTCAAGCTTAACGAAAAACTAAACATGCAGTAGGTTCAAAGTGTGTTGAAAACGACAATATTGAAATAAAAAACAAGGGGAGAGCGCCGCGTCCGGCGTCCGTATTTTGTTGATAATTTTGTATGATTTACTAACTAATCTGTTAGAATATTGCTCGTAATATGGAAATTAGTTCATTATTAGTATTTACACATACTTCGACAGTAAAAATAGGACGAAAATATATAGGATTCCATGTTTTAATGACTTCATTCCACAGGTCGTCAGTACTTGCCATAATTCTGGTATAAACGCTTTTTTTAAATGTCCACAGTAAAGGTTTGTATAAACATGGAAATTACGAGAGTAATGGCTTGTTTTTTTTCAACGGTTTACCCGACTACGGGGATCACAAAGAAGGGTTATTATTTGAGCTTTAGCACGATGTTTTTAATAAAGCGTACTAACCTTAATGTGATGGTTTGGATTGAATGATTTTGTATTTTTTTCCAACGGTTTACTGACCACAATTTGAGTTTAACCACAATATTAATGCTTACTAATGTGATGGTTCAGATTTAATGATTTAGTATATAAATCTTTTTCAACGGTTTAGCCGACTGCAGCAGAAAGAAGTGTTATGATATTTTCGTTGCACTTTTTTTTCTTTCTTGTCTTTCAATGGTTTTGGGCATGAGAATAATGTTTTTTTTAATGCCTAATTGCTGTCATAAATTAAAAATAAATTGGAATCTAAGACAAGTTTCGATTTCAGGTCTCAGGATAATTACAATAATTACGGTCTGGAAGAAGAGGAGGAGGATGTGTCTATATATCTGAGTTTCGCTAGCTACTTTATTAAAAAGCCTCCTCCTCGTAATCTGTGTAAACCTCGTAATACACCTTCCTTTTAATGTGTGTGTAATGTATTTCGTTAAAGTAAATATGTAAATTAAAATAAGATATCACATAAAAAAAGTTTATTTTTAAATAGGTAATACATTTTTTACAATATTAAACAACTATGTACATTAATCATTGTCTCATTTCAACAAAAATCACAAAATAAACTAAATGTCGAAATTAAAATATAGGACGGGCAGTATGCAGCCATACGTATGAGCCCTACGGGCGGCCATCTTGCCGTATTTTGCCTTATTTTTGCTAGCGCAGGCGGCATGAAATTAATGCGGGAAGGGGTGTTTTGTTTTCATCTTGTGTGCTACTTAAAACCGTCCAAGTAATGACTTATGGGTATCAAAAGAAAGCTTATATAGTCTAGTTTTATGATACATAGGTTTAAAAGACATAAACTACAAAATTATTAGTAAAAACTTAGTAAGAACAAAAATTTTACTGTTTTTCAACCCAAAATCTCAAGTTTAACTTTTTTTTTAAGTACTTAGAACTAGTTTTTGTGACTTAGTTATCACATAGGTCAATTCTATATAGTATCAGCTATACACACGTATTTTTACTTGTGTGTAGAAGCAGGAGATAACGAGATATTAAGCTTTATATTGGCAACGGGACCCAGCGCTTGCGCGGAAAAATGCCAGAGCGAGCGAGCGGACGTAGGTTGTCACTTTTTGGCGTCTGGACTGACGTTTGAGTGGACATACTCGGTGATATTGGGCCTGACATTTACCACACCTAGCGCCCTCCACCGTCGAGATAAAGCGACCGCAACCTCCACACTTAACACCCGGCATGATGGCAACAGACGATTAGCAAGTGGTTCTAGGTTGGCAGACTAGATGGCCCAAGAGATGACTCGTTACGGATCGTTAGTCAAATAAATAAATAAAGACAGATGGCACTGTTATCACGACAAGAGCTTGCAACCACTTGTTGTAAAAGATAAGAGGGTAAGCAGATAATTACGCAAAGTCACTGTGTTATTGTTTTGTTGATTTGTGTCCCATAAGCACTCTATTTATTGTTCACTTCAATATATGTCACGCTATATTGCACTAAGATTACAATAATAATAAATTTTTTCACCAATATTTGTGTTTAGTATTATTTCCGACAGTAAGAATGACAGACAGGTCTACACCGATACAGACGTCAAACGTCAGTCCAAACTTTACACAACAACGGCTTCAGCACTAAACCATTTTGAATAGCTCAGATCTGCTGCTCTGTTATGCACCCTCATGTGACTTGCTTAACCAACTTTGGCCTAAAAACTCAGAGACAGAAACAAAAAAAAAACTCAGAACGCCATTATCGATATTCGATATCACCATTTATAATACGTAGAATACATACTACTTTCATTATGAGCACCCAAGGACCACCAAAATTGACCCCCATTTCAGATTATTAAATAAAATAAAAAATTATAAATATGAATATATTTTATGTATTATCTAGCACTGTAATTAAATGGTGACTTGAAACCTCGAAATATACTTTTTGGATCATCATTAAACATTTTTTTAATTATCTAAAGCTTTCATGGGAAATTTTAGACTCAAATAACAGGCAACCTTGTAAACATGCCGTCAAAATGGCGTCGCATCTTTTGATCAAATTTCATTTTATTAATTTAATTGTTTCTTAAAATATAGTTATTTAAAGTTTACATACCGATGATAGGTAACTTTTTTAGTTGTTTTCAATCGTCCTTTGTAATTCCTGCACACTTTTATAGCGCAAATTGTCATTTTCTTAAGCCACTAAACACGTGTTTACTCTACAATGACAGTGTCGCCACTGAGCGGGCGGGACGAGGTTATCAGCCAACAGTTGGCTGATATTTTTTTTGGCGTTTATACGCTCGAACGCTCTATCTAGACATGTTTATAATCAAAGGTCCAGACTCTACTAAGAAAGCTACCGCAGGGAGAGATATGTTTTCTGGAGGTGTTGAAGCCGGCATCGAACCTCAAAACGAGTGAGTACAGTGAAAGTGTTAAAAAGTGCTAAGCGTCTTCGCGAAGTCAAATTAAATTGTGTTTAAATTACGTACAAAAAAAAAAGAGGTTAAACCACCTATAGACATTAGTTTAATATAATTAAAATTTAGTCTTGGTAGCATACGTACATACGTATATTATTTTTATTATTATAAGCATTAGTATCCTATGGAACAGCAATTGGAAAATATTTACACCAAATTAGAAAACATACAAATAGATTTAAGAAAATTGGGCAGTGAAAGAAGAGAAAAATATAGGGATACTACGTTAAGTAAACAAGCATTAGCGAAACAATATTATGAGGAATTTAAGCAGTTAATTATCCTTGCAAGTGAGCAGGAAAACAGTCCTAATTATATATCAGTACGTGTTAAGGAATGTCTAACTGATAAAATATTGTTAATATATGATAAAATAATTACATATACACCAAGTAATACGGAATTAGGTAAAGGTTTACCGGAGACAAGTTCTAAAGAGGCGGTATACTTTGTAGCAAAAATGGAAACATTTGATTTTAGGACGGCTGCTACCTTAGTGCCGGTGATGGACGATAAAGACGAGACGGTTGAAAAAATTATTGAAGGAATAGAGATGTCCGAAAGTATTCTTAAAAATATGGATTGTAAAAATCATTTAATTACATTTGTGCTTAAGACTAGGTTGACTAGAAATGCAAAATTAAAACTAAAATCTAGTTATGCATCTTGCAGTGATTTAATTCACGATATAAAACAATATTTGCTGCCAAAAAAGTCAGCAATTTCATTGATAACTCAATTAAATAATATTACTCAGGAACAATTATCGATTCCACAATTTGGTGAAAAGATTGAAGACCTTTTTGTCAGCCTTACAATCTCGCAGGTGAATTCAAATGAGAAAGCAAACGAGATTTTAAGACCCATAAATGAACAGTTGGCAATAAAGAAATTCGCCGACGGGTTGCGAAACAGACGACTAAGTACTATTATTGCAGCTAGAAATTACTCAAACCTGAGATGCCGTGCGCGCAGCAGAGGATGAGGAGTTGGCGCAGCCCCAGGCATCTCACGCTGTGTTTAACATGCAAGGTAAGACTAGAAATAATTACAGAGGTAGACCTCCACGAGGGAACCGAGGCTTTAATCAGCAAGGTACACGTGCAAAGTTTCATCAAAATCGGTTCAGCCGATCTTATAGAGGAACTTATTATAATCAAGGATTTTATAATAATCGTGCTCAGGCTAATGTGAGAGGAAGACGGGGTAGTCGTTCGTTTAATTTTAATCAAAACCAACAAGGCCGACAGAATGTTTATTCTGTTCAACCCTTAAAACAGGACGATACACAACAAAATAAATCAGAGCCAGAAAATAAAACGTTTTTTCGTGAATAAAGAATACATTTTTACATTAGCTGATAATGTAAAGTACGTTTCTATGAATGTACATACTAAAGAATGTTTTTGGTTACTTGTTACGGGAGCATCTATTTCCGCTGTCCGGTCACACGCGTTATCAGAAACCGTAGAAGTACTAATGAAGACAGAAGTGCATGGAGAGTTCCAAACCAAAATCGTTTGTACAGGGTTTCATCGCCTTAATAATACGTCTTGAACGACATAGATGGCGCTAGTATAGTAGTTGGATTGGAAAATATACATCTCTCGTTAAAGAACATTATCTTGTTTTTTGCTAGTTACAATATTACTTAATTTTAACACAAATTCTCCTACGACATTACAAACCTTATAAAGCAAAGCTCGTAATAACTAGGATTCGAACTCGGTGGCATAAAATTTACCGATACCATAGCCACTGGACTATTGCGTCATTACGCAATGAGTTGAAATTATCCTACTCTTTATTACATCGAAGTTGTTTAGCGACTTTAACCTGTTTTTTTTTGTTTTTTTTTTTTATCATAAATCTCAAAAGAATTGAGGGTAGTTTAATATTGACTGTATAAAAATTAAATCTTTTTGTTCAATCATAACGTTCTTTACTATCTTTGAGTGAGTTCAGTTACGATTGCATTTAACAATTTTTTAATATTTATCTTTACCATGAGTTCGCGTTCTAATATTGATATGGCTACGAGGGCCCAAATAATAGCATTGCATAATCAAGGCCTAAATTATTCTGAAATTTCGAGAGAAACTGGCTTAAACGTACTCGTAAGTAATGTTTTAAAATCACTGTTCGTTATTTATTTTATTATCCATGGTTATCGATACACGAAAATAATAAATAATATATTTCCCTTATAGGTAAAGACTGTCACTTTATGGATAAAGCGGTTTCAAGAAGAGGGTTCGTTGGAACACCGCAGTAGATCTGGCAGAAGACGCCATATTGACTCAGACCAGCGTCAACTTATGGTGCAAGGTTATGAGGAAAATGGCTTTACACCAACAAGATATTACGCAGAGTTGTTTGATACATCTTTGCGGACGGTGTATCGTGCTCTTCATAGTGAAGGTCTGCATTATCGTCGACATGCTATTAAGCCATTGCTAACCGAAGCTAATAAAAGAGCACGATTGGAGTTCGCTTTGAAATACAGACATTTCGACTGGAGCAACGTTATCTTCAGTGATGAAAAGACTTTCAAGTCTAGCCAGCACGGGCGAGTTAGGTTGTGGCGTAGGAATAATACGCGTTATGATAGTGATCACGTTGTGCCTAACTCTGAATCCGGTCGTATAACAGTGAACATTTGGGGATGGATGACAGCTGCAGGACCAGGAGAACTTACTGTAATACCCAGTCGTGCTAACAGTGTTAACTACTTAGATGTGCTGAATGACGTCATGTTGCCCACTGTGCGGAATGTTTTTCCTGTAGAAGACATGCCAGTAATAACGTTCGTGCAGGACAATTGTCCTATACACCGTTCCATAATTGTGGAAGAGTGGTTTAGCCAGCAATCGGACATACGAATTATTCCTTGGCCTGCGAGATCGCCAGATTTAAACCCCATTGAAAATTTATGGGGCGTTATGGTTCAAAAGTGGGACAATAGGAACGAAAGGACTAAGGAAGCACTGAGTACTCACTGCATGGAGGTATGGGATTCTATACGGGGTCACAATTTATGTGAAAAATTAATAGACTCCATGGGTTCGCGGTTGCAAGCTGTAATCGATCAAAATGGCGGATACACGAAATATTAAAGAATATAAAGTGTTGACTATTGAATTGAGTAATAATGATTGAGTAAAAATGAAAAGACCGGGGTAGCTATAATTTATATGATAAATTACAGTAATCAAACTTGGTGTAAGTTGGATAAATTTATACGTTACTTTATAACAACAAAATGTTATTACACTAATGATTTTGATTTCTTATATAATATAAGAAATTAAAATAAAAACAATATAAATATAGATTCCTTTCCAACATAATAAATTATTTATTTATTATTATAAACAACTCGGTCCCAAAATGACAGCTATAACCCGGTCTTACAATTGTTATTGATTTTAGGTTTAGCTTCAATTTGTTCCTCCTTCTGGAACGAATACTTAAGCTATGAACCTTAGTCATAACATAATGCACAAATCAATCATTATAGTCAATACCACTAAACATAATTATGCAAAACGTAAAATTTTTATAATTTATGAGTAGGTAAAATATTTACAGAACTTAGGTTGCATATATAGTGAAAGTTATAATAACTTTCACACAACATAATGTAAATAAAACTAAATAATAGAAGAATAGCACAACACAGTTTTGATTTAGAATACTTATAATATCTATTATACAGTTTTACTTTGTTAAGGTCTTCTATTTTGTAATGAGAGTTATTCAGTTATAAATTTTACTTGTATTTCTCCTTAACAAGTGAATTAAATCATTGTTAATTGGATGTAAAACTGCTAGGTTAGGTTATACATTCTATAAGAAAGAAAGACATAAATTGTATTCTTCTTTGAGAATCAAATGTCTTAAACTATAATCAATAAAATAGTTTCATTTCTTATCCTTTACGAGAATTAAACTTAGTAAATCTTAAGCTGTAAGAAAAATATATCTAAATCTTCTTACATAAATGTTTTTTACTAATAATACTAATACTTACCACCAATTATGAAAGTAATTTATATAATATATATTTATATAATGTTATATATAGTAGTATATGTATACTTGTATATTATCCCTATATTCATTTATACATCTTATACCTCATATTTTTTATATTATTTATAACAAAAAATAAAATAAAAACGTTTAAAAATACAAAAAATAGAATATAAATTATATATTATAATAATAAAATTTAAAAAAAGTCGACAGAGAGCTGGGTTGCGAACCGGTGCCCTGTTGAACGATCTATGTTATTCTGCCATGCTTATCCACCTGAGCTACTGATTATTTATTCTGGAACGTGAAAATAAGAGCTACTTTGTGAATGTAGGGATTTTTATTATTTATGATCGACGCCATCTGTAGTCGAATTAACCGATATACCAATTGGCTTATTTAGTTTAGTTTAGATGGCGCTGTATTAAGTACTCGGAAATAAGAAAATATAGTAATTTTTGTTTATTTGAATATAAATATATTATTATTACTTAGTAATTATTTTAGGTATTAAAAACCTTATTATCTGCCTCTGCATAATAAGGTTTATAAGCTTTGCAGTGTTATTTTCATGATTGAACAGCGCCATCTAGTCGTCTCATGAAAGTCATGATACGTAATGCAAAACCTCACAGTCAAAAGTCGACCTTAGGCTCTCCATGCACTTTTGTCTTCAATAGTACACTGCGATAATATTTGTTATAAACGGTATCGGTGGTAAGATTTATTCAAAAGGCTATGTTTATCTCGACCTAAAAGCAAAAGATGGTTCGGTTTACCAGCATAAATTTTATTTATTTGATAAACTGCCTTGTAAAGGAGAAGGAATTATAGGATTAGATTTTTTGACAAAGTACAATACAAACATTGACTTGCAGAATTCATGTATAAGATTAAATTATAATAATACTTATTGTGATTTACCCCTGTATACGTCACCAAGGGTATCCACGGGTTATATCATTATACCAGCGCGAAGTGAATCAATACATTACATCCAGTTACAAAGTAAAGTTGTAGATGACTGTGTCATTTATCCTAGAGAGTTGCAAGAAAATATATTTTTAGCAGGACTAATAGTTAGACCAGAAAATAATGTTATTCCTATACAAATACTTAACACAAGTGAACAAACAGTAGAAATACCAACATTTCAACCAGAAGTTCATCCTTTAAAAGATTATAATTTATGTTCATTTAATAAAAGTAACTCGAATGTAGAAAGAGCTCGAACATTGCTACAATTGCTGAAACTCGATCACTTACCTTCCAGGAAACGAAACAGCATTACGTCATTATGTTCCAAGTACAGTGACATATTTCATTTACCAGGCGATAAGCTAACAGCTACAAACATATGTGAACAATCCATACACTTAAAGCCAAACGCAAATCCTGTTTATGTAAAACCTTATCGAATGCCGAACAGCTTAAAGCCAGAAATGAATAAGCAAATCAGCAAATTATTAGACGATGACATAATTGAAGAAACTAGTAGTGAGTGGTCAAGCCCAATCTTATTAGTACCTAAAAAGCAGACAGAAACAGGAAATAAAAGTTGGAGATTAGTAGTAGACTATCGAAAGCTCAACGAACAAATTCAGGATGACAAGTTCCCACAACCAAACATAGTTGAGATATTAGATTCGCTGTCTGGTGCAGTATATTTTACACATTTAGATCTAAGTAGCTCATATTACCAGGTAATTTTGTCAAAAGACAGCCGACGAGTAACTACTTTCAGTACAAACTCCGGCCAATACCAAATGAAACGCTTACCCATGGGCTTGAAAATTAGTCCAAGTTCTTTTTCTCGTATTATGACTATAACGATGTCAGGTCTTAATTTGAACAAATGTTTCATTTATTTAGATGATCTTGTGATTTTTGGTAGGTCTATAGAACAACATAACAAAAATCTCATTGACATATATGAAAGGCTTCGTAAAGTTAACTTAAAGTTAAATCCAGAAAAATGTAATTTTCTACAGACAGAGCTTTTATATTTAGGTCATGTAGTATCGAAAGAAGGAGTTTCACCTGACCCAGAAAAAACAAAAATAATCGAAAAATACCCAGAGCCAAAAAATGTAGATGAACTTAGACGATTTGTCGCATTTTGTAATTATTACAGACAATTCGTAGATAAATTTGCAGATATTACTATACCATTGAATAATCTCTTACGCAAAAACGTACCTTTTGAATGGACATCAGAATGCGTGTGTTAGAATTTTTATATGTGTATGTTTCGTTACGTATCTATCTATCTATTTACCTATTTATTGCTCTTTTATTTACTTAAATACTTATATACTTTACGTATATACTTTATTTACTTATATACTTTGTGTATATACTTTATTTAATTATTTACTTATTGTGAATGTGGTGTTTTAAGGAAGGGATTTATTAAGGAAAAGCACAAAGACAAGACTATGTATTTATTTCCAATAGGCTTGTAATCAATCGAAATCTAATTGCCTGTTCGCAAAACTAGGTCTTCTTTATTTGGAGAAGAACGGCAAGAAACTCCACGGTAGCTCTCTTTATTTACTGTATCGACACATCATAAATAATCGTTTATCATAATAAATCTAATTATAGGATCCATCACATAAGCCATATTTACAACGATAACCATCTTGTGGTATATAACAACCACTATCGTAGTAGTGTATATAACACAACGTTACGTTAATAGGACACATCATAAATAATCGTTTATCATAATAAATCTAATTATAGGATCCATCACATAAGCCACATTTACAACGATAACTATCTTGTGGTATATAACAACCACTATCGTAGTAGTGTATATAACACAACGTCACGCTAATAAACAAGTTATTATGACCTGTGTTTTAAATACACCAATCATCATAATAACATTACATGGCTCATAAATATGATATAAATATACCTCATCATCAACAATAAATCAACAATAGTCAGAATAATATCATACCTTAGATGTTAGCACCTTGGAAGTCGAAGAGAAACTGACCCGCTCCACTGAGGCCCTGCTCTTTTATACCCGTTAACAAACAAGTATGATTCACAAGTGACAATTGAGTCATATCAGTCTTTCGATTTCTAGGAAAATAAGTTTGTTACAATAATCATTTACTAAAATTCATTAATTAATCTTAACGATTCAGTATAAACAGATAATAATTACATAATAATTGTATATATATATCACGTGCAATCATTTCAAATTCTCAAAAACGCACTGATGTCACCTCCAATTTTGCAATACCCAGATTTTTCAAAAGAAAACGAATTTATATTACAAACAGATGCATCAAGTATATCAGTAGGAGCAGTTTTATGTAATAAAAATATGAGACCAGTAGCCTACGCAAGCAGGCCTTTGAACAAAGCAGAGAAAAATTACCCAACCATACAAAAAGAGCTAGTTGCTATAGTATGGGGAGTAAAATACTTTAGACCATATCTATTTGGAAGAAAATTCACTATTAAGACAGATCATAAACCTTTAATATATCTATTCGAAATGAAAGATCCTTCAAGTAGACTTTTAAAATTCAGATTAACCTTAGAGGAGTATGATTTTAGTATTTCTTATATAAAAGGGAAAAATAACGTTGTTGCGGATGCCCTTTCACGTATAATAATCACTTCAGAGGAATTAAAAGAGATGAATGAAAAGAGTATGAATGTGATGACGAGAGGACAAAAGTTAAAAGAACAAGAGATGATTGAAAGAGAGAAGAATAAGGAACGGGTTATCCCTAGTAAAGCCACAGATAAAAGGTGTGATCAGCCCAGAGTCGTGGAAATATTAAGGATACCAACTGGTTCAGTGGAAATGTCTTTTGTTAAGGGAAATGAAATACAAAGATTAAAGAAAAATAAAGAGATAATTGAACATGAATGCTTCATATTTGTACCAAGTACAAATATTATTTACATTAACCATGATTTTCATTCACAATTTACGTGAGCCGAATTTGTGAAGAAATTGTGTGATTTTTGTAAATCAATTAAAGCAAACGAAATTTGCTTAATAAAAGGAAATGATAACGCGTTATTCATAAAACAATTACTAAACGAAATTAATAACTCTAGTGAATATGAAGGCCCCAGAATACACATTTTACGGGGTATTAAAAGAGTAGAGAAACAAGATGAAAAGGAATTTATTTTAAATGATTATCACCTGTTACCTACCGCAGGTCATGCTGGAATACGTAGGATGATAAATATTATCAAACGAATATTTTACTGGCCAGAATTAGAACGAGATGTCAGACAATTTATTAAAAAGTGTGATAAATGTCAAAAAATGAAACCATGTCGAAATACCATTCAGCCTATGGTTGTCACAACAACGGCGACCTCGGCTTTCCAAAAAATATTCTTAGATATAAGTGTGCCCATTAGATAAGGATCTAGAAGGTAATTCATATATTTTAAGTATTCAGTGTGATTTAAGTAAGTTTATAGAGGTTTATCCTTTATCAAATAAGGAAAGTAAAACAGTAGCTAGAGCGTTAGTTAATAATTTTATTTTAAGATACGGAATTCCGAATACAATATTGACAGATAGAGGCACTGAATTTATGTCTTCTACAATGACTGAAGTATGCAAATTACTAGAAATAGAAAAACTCAATTCAACGTCTTATCATCATCAAACAATAGGATCGCTCGAAAATTCACATAAACACCTAGGAGCCTATTTACGCACTCAATGTGACAAATATCCAGAAGCATGGAGTCACTGGTTACCATATTGGTCTTTTACTTATAACAATACAGTACACAGTATTACAAAGTATACGCCTTACGAATTAGTATTTGGTAAACCTAGTAAAATTCCATGTAGAGTCAGCACTATAGTAGAACCGCTGTACAACCCAAATGATTATTGTTTAGAACTTAAATATAGGTTACAGTTAGCATGTAAGGATGCAAGAGAAAATGTAATTAAGTACAAAGAACTTAAAAAATGTGTTTTTGACAAGAAAATATATCCAGTTACATATAAAAAGGGTGATAAATTGTTAATTAGAAAAGAAAATGTAAGTAAATTAAATCAATTATTTGAAGGACCATATACTGTAATAGAAGATTTGGAACCAAATGTTAAAATTTCATTAGAAATATGTACGATCAAAAACATTACCAATTAAGTAGATATAAGTTTATACAGAGTGGTGATGACAATACGACAATAAATTAAACCTCGCTTACCTCAAGACGTTCTCAGTCTACATACAAAAAATCATTTGAATATATCCAGTAGTTTAGTCACAGGAAATTATTTTTCATTTTTAACATTTGCTATATGATGTATCTGATAATAGGGAAACACTGTCAGGTTAACGACCCACATCGGTATAAACATCAAAACATTAAAGTCACGTTGCCAACTCGCTACTTAAACACTTTCGCCAAATTAGTATTTTCATCTGATTTAGTGAAAATTATACCTTAATTCTGAGTAATAAGAGTCATAAAGCGTGTCATCAAAGTTGGATAAGAAAGTAACGAATGCGGAAATTGCAATGCACTCATAATATTAATAGAAAATTTAGTGTGTGCGAAAGAGATAAATCTAGTTTCGTTTGTTACTTCGCTTTCTTGAAGAAATTTGCTACTACTTTTACTTTAGCTTAGTGTGTCGCCGCGGTCCTGTGAAGGGTCACGCGTCCTCGCTTTGTAGGAGCCGCTAACTTTCGTGTAGGTACTTCCCCGCCGCTCGTGTTTAAATTTGTAAATTCATTTACGACGGTATTAGTGCGAAATTGGACGCTTTATTTTGGTGACAGGACACGTAACGTTTTAATAGGTATTTAGTTAAACAGTGAGTGAATTGTGCGAAATTAGACGCTTAGTTTTTATTGCTTTCGTGTTTTTTTTTTAACGCAACCCAACGTGTAGTTCGCGAAGGGCAGGTCAGGTGTTGACCATACAACTATTCTTAAAGTTTTAAAACGCGACAAACGGAAGCCGTATAAATACAAGAAATTGCATGCATTGTTACCTAGAGACAAACCAGTTAGGGAAAACTTTTGTCGCTGGATTGAAAATAAACATTTCGAGAATCCGGATTTCTTGTACAATGTGATGTGGACTGATTAAAGTACATTTACAAGGAACGGTTTATGGAACAGACAGAATCTTCGTTACTGGAGCCGCGTGAATCCGCGTCTAGGACGGGAGACTTCGCACTAGTACAGACTTGCTGTCAATGTTTGGGCTGTGCTAAATAATCTGTGATTCAGTGTAATTTTACTGAGCATTAATCCATAATTAAAAGCTAAAAAATCAAGTCGCTACAGGACCGCGCGTTGTTGCCGCTCTTACGACAGGTTAGTGAACTCATATTTATAAATGGTGTTCTATTTCGTTTCTAGTTTTATGCCATTTAGTTTGTTTGAAATTTTTATTTTTTTATTTTCGATGTTAGGACATTTTTGATAGCTTAAACTTATTCTTATAAACTAGTATTGTCCGTGTTTTCATTTATTGTCGTATTGTCTTCTCCACGCTGTATATATATAAAAAAAAAAAAAAATGTAAACAATTTTTTTTTTTCAACAGAACCCCCAATATGTGGTGTGGTGATGATTATATTGTAGTAGTAAGTAAGTATTAGTAGTAATAAACGGGACGTTGAATAAGACACTCGTGTATTATTTTATTAAAAGTCCCCCGGCACAATACAAAGTGAATTACCATAGCATTTTACGTAAACATCTAAACTCACTTTAGCTTTATAAAAGTCCTATTATCGCTTTTTTTCACAATGATTTGTATGATGTTATGAATGATTTATATACCTAACTAGCTTGGTGTGGCATTTCTTGGCTTGGCATTGTTTAAAATACGATAACCAAAAATATCAACATATTTTGACATACCTACCTACCCACTCTTTTTTTTAATTATGCTGTGTTTGAAATATGCAAAACGTTTGTGTTTATTTTTAAGTTATGGCTTAATTGTAATGCATAATTCAGTTTCCAGATTTTATTAGCTTTGTTATATAAAAACATATGTTATGTTTGTTTACATTGTCGGATAAATAAGATAAATGTAGTAGAAACGAGTAGTTAACTAGTAATAAGTAGTAGTAGTAATAATATTAATAAGGTATAAAACGAAGTTTGAATGATAAAAATCAGTCAAGTTTAACATTTTATTAATTTCATTTCATTTTTATTTTATAATTAAATTTATTAATCTATTTATATATTTTGTTTTAGAACGACCAAATCATAGAAGAAACGCTTCATAAATGTACACCTAACTTTGAGAAAAATGAAATTGACGCATCGATTTATAATCTAAAACAAAAATTGATTGCACCAACGTTTCCAAGCGTACCAAAAACATATAACGCCGAAGTCGCATGTTTAAAAGATGCATATGCAGAGCTACTAAGCAATTTACCAACATTTAGTAGCGTAAAGAGTTCACTGTATAGATACAGAAATTCTGCAGCAAAATTGCCAAAAATACAATGTAAAACTGTAGAAGAAGTACAAGTGCCACCGGATTACCGAGATTTTCTTTTGGCTGACTATACGTACGGCAACACAAGAATCATTGTATTTTGTACAGAAACAGCAAGGGAGATCATATGTCAACTAGAAGATTTTTACGCAGATGGCACTTTTAAAAGTTGCTCTCCTCCTTTTGACCAGCTTTATACTATTCATGGGGATATTGGAAGTACGGCAAACCACACAAATTTAATGCCACTGGTGTACGCTCTCATGAGTAACCGTACGACTGAATCTTACAAAATATTATTTATGTTGATAAAAGCGGAAATTCCAAAATGGAGTCCGAAAAAATTTAAAACAGACTACGAGAGAGCAGCCATGAAAGCCATTGTTGACGTTTTCCCTTGTGTTGAGCTCAAGGGTTGTTACTTTCACTTAAATAGAGCAATTTGGGCTAAAGGTCGGGAATTGAGTCTTACTAATACAAAAGACATAAAGAAAAGACGTTTGGTGGCACTCAGCGCAGTTCTTCCTTTATTACCAAAGACTGAAGTAATGAACGGATGGGCTTACATCATGCGCCATGAAAATGACGTTTCAGCTGTGAAAAAGTTTAAAGCTTATATGGAAAAACAATGGCTAAAGGATAAATTTATACCAATATGGAATGCATTAGGGGAGAAACACAGAACTACAAATTCTTTGGAGTCTTGGCATCATAAGTTAAACTGTACTGTAGGTAAAAAAGGACCCAATTTGTTGCATTTACTGCACTGTTTGTATGAAGACGCTGCTTTTTATTCAGTACGAAATCGTCAAAGGCATACTGAGACGCCAGTGACGAAAAGAATTGAAAAATATAAGATCAAAGATGAATTTATACAGGACGCTCAAATAGAGTTAATACATGGTGATTTGACAGTTGGACATTTCCTTGAAATGTTGCGAAGTTAATTTAAAAAAAAACTATGCTGCTGATTATAACTCTTGAGGTGAATTATATAGGGCTGTCTATGTTATACGTAGGCTAAGTCATAGAAGCAATGATATTGTTTACAATATCATTGAATAGAAGTCATAACTTTGAGTACCTATGTGATATAATTGAGTACCTATGTGTAACGAGTTGTGTCTCTGAGAATCTGAAATTTACTTTTATAGGAAAACAAATTATTATGTAAATTATTGAAAACATGTGATTATCTGTGATATAAATGCTTAGGTATTTACAACGCTTTAATTAAAATAAATACCTATATAATAATAATTATATTATTATATATTTATTTTAATTAAAACTTAGGTATTTACAACGCTTTAATTATTATTGTAATATAGGTTTATCTGTGATACAAAATTCTTTATTTACTTGATTATCTGAAATATTTTATTTTTACTGTTTTTAATTAGGTTTATTTTGATTTTAGGTACTTAATATAAAAATATTAAGGTTTATGGTTATAGTTTCGTTATTTAATTAGTGTAAATTAGATGATTATCTGTGATACATAATAGTGTACTTAGTTTTCATTAGTCACTTTCTCAACTATATTTGATTATGTTAAATCAGTGTCACAATTTTATTACTTATCAAAGTGTAAAATGGTTATTATGCACATGATAAGGCCATTTTTTTATTTTCTAGTTAATTGTGTTTTAAAAGATCTAACATAATCCATTAAAACATTTTAAAAATCCATGACATGTTTTGTTTTTATTTCCATATTTTAAAAGTAAAAACCAGCATTCATGGACAATACGACCGAACGAAACTTTTTTTCCCGATCGTCAACAGTGTTGACGACAGGTACGAAAGGTGTTACCGAACGGGAATTACCCGAAATAATAAGTAGCGTTCGTCAACACTGTGAACGAACGAAACTTTTTTTTCCCGATCGTCAACAGTGTTGACGAAAGGGTGTTACCGAGCGGGAATAATAATATATATTTTCGTATAATCCTACTGTGCTGTTTTTTAGAATAAATAACAGCGGAACAGTAATCAAACATCATAATTTTAGAATTTGTGAAGATAGCACTTGTCAAAATATAATTATCGTTATCATCAACTTTATATGTATTTACGACATCAATTTCTTCTTCATCCGTTACATTATATTTTTGTAAAGTAGGTACTTTTTAAACGCATTATAGTCTGCTCCGCATGCGATAGATTGCCATTATTTGTAATTCCTCTAAATTTGCACAATGATGTTAGAATAATATCTCTAATAATAAGTTTTACTTGATCATAAGATTCACATTTTTGTATCAGTTTAACGCATTGAATGTAAAAAAAAATACTCTTAAACCGACATTGTTAAAATAGGTCAAATTATATATTTCTTTAATAAAATGTGATTTATCTAATCGGAGGAAGCATTCTGGTAAATCACTTGCATTTCCTTCTAATATTTTAAAAGCGTGCTCGAGATATGTTTGGGTAGAAGTAAATCTTGTAAAAGATTAAACGGCTGCCCCAATCAAGGCTGATGAATCGTCTGTAATTACTTCTTTAGGCGGCGTCCTTCCTTGAAGCCACGTACTTAGCCAGTTACGTATAGAAATCATGTCATTATCCTCTGATATCATTTGGCATAAAGGAATACTTGCTTTTTTACAGTGTCCTTCATAACTTGGTATAGAAATTTGTGTTTTTGATATGTTTTAAATTTTTCAGTATAATCATTTAATGGAGGAAGAATATTTTTTTTAAAAATCGACCCTGTAGCATCTATGGATATTCTCAAATTATTATAGTTATTGATGCAGTCCTCATAGTAACGTATTTGTTCCTGTGACCAATAGTAAATATAAAATGGGAATAGAGAGAATCTTTGCATTGTTTTATTATAAGGTGGGGTAAAACACATAGACTGTAAGGATAAAACTACATTTACGTTGAAAAATAAAGACATTTTATGTCTTTGTTTCATTTTTCGAAGCGCATCCTGTTTAGGAAGAATCGACGGCTCAACATCAATGTCATCATGATGTATTTGTGTAGATAAGGTTTTGTGAACGACCGATGCTGGTTTATTTCTTAATAATTCACACAACTTATTTTTTTTCAGCGTAGTTGATCTAACTTTAACTAAAGGGGAATGGTGGAATTTCGCATTAAAATTTAAAATTGTATATTCAAATTGAATAAAATTTTCAGATTTCATTTTTGTATGTAACATAATTCTAGCCGAACATTGCTTGCAAATTCCACAGGTAGATCAACCACAAGATCCAACTACAAGAAGATTTAATATTTTTCCATAGTTCTTCTCGAAAGATAGAAGTCCACGCATTACCTCTCAAAAAATATTTCTTATGGTACAAGGAATATGGCTCAGTATGATCACTACGTTTCGTATAAAATGAGAGGCCTTGTTGAGAGGGCCTGCACTTGACGGCTGAGCTCTGCAATCTCTTTCGAGAGTTTCTCGATCATTGAGTTCGGTACTGCGTCTGTGGCGGCCACTTGTAGCGCGGGTGGTACGAGGTCGTGCACTTTATCGGCCAGGTCTGTGAGTGCTGAAAGTAACGACTCCGGCTGCGATGCTACGACTATTTGTATGTTGCCCGGTAAGCAGCTAGTCCATGCAGTCTTCATAAAATCGTCCAGTATGTTTGGGCCCGCTAGATGTTGCAGGTGGCGAAGAAACGCAGATGGTCGCCTGTCTCCTAATTCCTCATGCATCAGCAACTGGGTTAGTTCTTTTTCACGCGACGCAGATAATCTTTTTATTAGCTCGCTTTTTAATTTTTCATATTTGCCGCTAGCAGAAGGATTAATTAAAATGTCTTTCACCTCTGCAGCATAACGGTTTTCAAGTTGCGCGCTGACGTAATTATATTTTGTGTCGTCATATGACACCTTTTTTTTTGGGGGGGTGGGAAATCATCCAATGACTTCTTCCGCTCCAGGGTGGAGCGGAAGGGCATGTCAGACTCTTACTGACTAAAACCCACCCCTGTTCCTCCCTGTCCTGATTGCCCAGGGGCGAGGTAACTCTTTCGAATTTATCCTCAACCCCCGGGCAGGCATCGGCCATGACGGGCCCCGTCGTGTTTGCTGACAACTCTTTGAGGCGCGCGTGGAACACTACGCGCCGTCGAATCTCGGGCCTGGTGGTGATCGGGCGACGAGTTACCCACTACTCGTCGTCCGCAGGCCCGGGTTGACATTTTGACATTCTTTGTAATTTCAATGATATCGTCTATAGCAGGGATGTGGGACATGGCCCTTTTGACTGCTGCTGCGAATTTACCCCTATACGTTATATGCCCTCAGTCCGTATCATACAAAGGAATGCGGTCATCGGTCCCAGACTTTGGACTATAGAAGAGCGCCTCTCCGGTGGGAAACTACTACCCTCCAATAATATGTGGTGAGCTCCGGTCAGGCAATACTTGGAGACCTGAAAAGACGTGTGAGTGCCGTCCTTCTTCGTGATCGGCATGGTCCCGTGCCCTAATCTCAACTCATCCAATCTTAACTTGAATGCGGCGAACATACCCAAGTATGGACCCATTGTCCCGTACCAGTTTTCTTCGTTGTCCATGGCGAAGTTTTTGTACTCCAGGCCTTCCTCCTTAGTTATATCAAGCTAGATCTTGTGAATATCTGGCCTGGGAATGGAATAATCTTGTCCGAGATAACGTAGGTTGTAATCGGTACTTTCTACTTTCATCTGCATACTGGTGGTTGTACTTTTCACTTTCTGCCTATGTATATTGTGTGCAGTGAATAATATGCTAGTTATTTGAGAAGCCAAAATAACCTCTGATCGCATAGTCCCTAGTCTTTCTGGTCTAAGCTGAGCATCTTCTGGCTTTGTTTGTGTTGCCGGCACCATGATATTTGCAAGGACACCTGTTATTCTCATATATGCCCTTGTCAGAACCTAGCATTTCACGTTTTTGTCAGTATCTAGCACCATCCGAGGTCTCTTGGGGTCTTGTATCTCCTGTTTTGTATCGGGGTCCACTATCACATCGTTCCTCTTTCTCTTTAAGCTTGAGGTGGTAGGGTCTTGATCAGTCTCCATTTTTGGTTGAGTTTTCATTTTGTCTGTTATACCAATAGTTCAATGAAATATGGATCTGTTGATACTCATCTCTGACATCTGCAGGTTCCTCCGCCCAGAACAGTGGTAGTCGTACCCCGACACGACAAATGTCGGAAGGTATAAATGTCCTTTCTTTGGAATGCGTCCTGCCTTCATCGCCTTGTTTGTCGGATGACTTTGAGTTTTTAGACATTTTTAAATTTGGTTTTCACTAGCTTACGGTTTTTATGCTGCTCCGTGCTGTGTCCAAGATCCGGGGTCACCAATGTAGGAGAATGTAGGTGTTGTGTGCGTCTTCTCTTCGTGATGTGAGTCTTCAGGGAAACACAACTAAACGGTCCAGACACTTTAACAACAGTTTATTCTCACCACTAATATATACAACAATAAGCACAAGCAGATAGATAAAGCGGTAGGCGATCGCGGTATAGCGTATGCGGAAGGATTTGATTTCGCGCAGCAAGCGAGCGTGCGTCTGCCGTGAGAGTGTGAGATGGACTGCGGGGCGCGGGCGAGCGCGTCGCTGCGCCGGCGATGGTTCTGGGTGGTTACGCCACACGTTTGGCTGAATTTTGCGCCAGGTATGTATGTCAACTTCGAAATGATTAATGTTGCAATTAGTATTTTTAATTGAATCACAATTCCAGTCACTATCTGATGATACGGATAGTGAGTCCTGTTCACAATGTTTACTAATTGAAGCTAAATTCTCTGTTGTTACGTCAAAAAAAAAAGTTAAAATTCTTTTTATCGACAAGTAAATTGCTCTTAACAAGATTTTACAGTAAAGTTTAAAAAAAAAAATCTTCGTACACTTTATCACTAAACGGGGGAAGTGGCAACTTTAAGGTATCTTTGAAGTTATTATACACTTCCTTCTGATTCTCTAACGATACTTGCAGTTTTCTACCTGCCATGCTTATTCATTAAAACTATGCTGACTAGGTACGCAAAGCGATAGAGCAATAGTGTAATTAAATTATATCGATGTACAAAAATAAATAAAAAACAGTCTTATTATTATATTAATAATACCGTGTAGTACCGAGTACGTGCAGCTACATAGGCTTGAAATTTGAAGATGCTGTACATTTTGTCCATCCATCGATTTTATTCAGTAGCCCGTGGTTTTGCTACAACAATTCAGCAAATGCCTGAAAATAACGAATACTTTTAACAGTTCTCGCATTTACCAATTGAGATTTATGTTGTAACATAAATTGAACCATAAAATTGGAATTGGATTCGAATTAAACAAAAATATCTTCGTGTATCTGAGTTTACGTACTAGGTATGTAAGTAGCTACATATTTTTTTTATATATAACTATAGTTATTTATTTATACCTATTACTATACAATTTATTTAAGTAGTGCTACCTAAATAATAATATTAAGGTGATTGTGAACATAAATAATAATAGGTACTTAGATTTTTTAAATTTCCCACTAAATTAATACCTACGTCGCTGCTAGGTTGTCAACGCTCTGCCGCCGTCACCCCGCGCCGCACCCTCCCCTACTTTTCCAGGCGCGCGTATTCAATTATCTACACCTAAACATACCTTAGTTTTTAAAGATAATGAACCAAAAGAAGTTTCTAGAATGAAACGGATGAATCATGATAGTTGTTTGTTATCTAGAGCACGCATACTCCTTTAAGTAGTTATATATCTATACAATCTTACCAGAAAGACTTCACAAGAACTTTTTCAAGATAAGTCTCAAATAAGAAGATTTTACTCTGATCTAACGTACATATGAATTATTTTGTGCACGCATGCACGTTATCTAGGTATACTTACATAATTTTAGTCAAAAAACGTAACTCATGTTATAATTCACACAAACTGATTAAGTATCTTCGTAATACAGGGCTCATTTTAAGTTCTACTCAGTTACAAGTACAACAACAACAAAACTAGCTAGCTGACAGATTCAGATGGCTTTGAGTCTCATTTTATCTTGTCTATGGTCCAAAACTTTTTTTGTGGCATGGCGCGCAGGTTATTTACCGAAATAGAGAGTGTTCGCGAAGCGTGTCGTGGTACATCGAGTTCTTTTTTATTCGTTTATGGTTTCAAGACTTTTTTTAAACAAATATTTAAATGAATATGCAATTTCACAAAGGTCACATGTCTCAATATTTATAGATTTCAGAAAACGAAAAAACCGATAGTTTTATTTTTAGGGCCAATTAGCAATCGAAAGTTATAGCAATATTTGAATGATAACGCTACCTATTATAATTTGATTTAGTTATTTTAAATATATTATGTGCTTGTCGAACATAATTATTACACATTGATATGAAAACACATATTTCCTAAGCTATCCGTGATGCGCCCTTTGCAATGCATATTATTAAAATATATAGATACTTATTATTTATGCAATCCTTCTAGACTAACGTTATTAGCAACATATTGTTAAGAGGGCTATTACAATTTTTCTTGGATTTGAGTGTTTGACTCGAATTTAGATGTGTGATTATGGTTTAAATATAGCCAAAAATTAAACACAGAATATGGTCAAGAAAGTTTGATTATTTTTCTTAGGAGTCGTTTAAATAAATATTTCAATTTGTTTACATAAATCAGTAAAAACCTTGTCTTTGCAAAGGATGTTTCATAAAATTTTACTTTTGGGCCTCTTTTGATGCTTTGTTACATCGAAGATATTATAATTTAATAATTTATAAAAATGTTTATGGTATAACTGTATCTTTTATTTTAGAATGCTTAATTCAGATTTTTATGTTTCATACAGCAATACACCAAAAATAATTCAGCAAAACAGAGAGTTACTGATAATTTTTCGTCCGAAATTATATTTTTTATCTATGAATGTATAATCCAAATTCAAACAAAAAGTAAGTAATAACTAAGGTTACTATGTTACCTTGCTTGAAAAAAAAAATAAGTCTATTTAATTATAAAATAATATTTTTAAATAATTTTTGTATGCAGTGCTAAATCAATATAAATTTCGGGACACGCGGTCTGTAACTTTAGTCCGCGCCAAGCGCTCACGAAGGGAGGACTTTGAAATAGCGCTCTTAAATAGTAATTACAACTGCAAAACTGCAACATTAAGCGATGCCTCGGCTGTACTTACATACAAGTCGGATGCACGAAGAACGTAATTTTGTAATAGGCCTCTTAATGCAGTATGTAAATTAGTAGGAAAGAAATAAATAAGAAATACTGTCGCTTTTTGATGATATCCATATAACACATACAGAAGGTAGGTACTTACAATACAGAAAAATAGTTATTCGAGTCCATCATTAACAAAGGTATCACATTCCGGGAGTAACGATAGGTTATTTTTTTTTATATGTACCTATGTACACAGTTTGTATTCAAAATAAAGACATTAAACTGTTTGTTACTATTCCGACATCCATAAATTTATGCACGAGTATACATCCACTTAACAGTTCAATACCATTGACAACTTAATTTGGTCGGGTTAAACGCTAAGATTTAGTATGGAAAAGTAATGAAAGCTAATTTCTCTTAAAATACAATACTTGGGAATCTGAAATTTCGGTCACTATAACTTCTCTATGGGTACTAATTATTAAAAAAAATTGTATAAATTCAGGAAAAAAACACGGAGTTTTTATAGAGAAATCTTGAAATGAAAATTTAACAGCGTGACCACCGCCGCCCCACCAATGGCATGGTATATCTCGTAAACTACTGGAGTACTAATTTTGAATTTTAGGTACTAATTTTATCTTGCAGGGTACTAATTTTCTATGTAGGTTTGAGGAAAGCGACGAAAAAAACCAAATCATAAGCAATAACAATACCTTCATAATTAGAGGTCATATAAAACGACTAAAGGAGCTTTAAGATCTGCCGCAAAAGTACCTTCCACTCTCCCTGATGTTTTCTGTGGAAACAGCACCATGGTTATCCTTACTCAATCCTGCAATTTTTCGCCACTCCACGGTCCCGTGTATTGGGTTTGAATCTTTCTTAGTCATTAACTCCACCTTCAAACTCCTATAGAAAGCAGCCAAAGCATGAAGTGTTATACCACCTAATATGGCTTGTGGAGTTTCAGCAGCCATATGTTTGTGAAAGGCCTCAATGTAGTTGACTGTCCTCTTCCCAGCGAAGACTTGTTTGCATCGTTTCTGAAAAGCTGATTCTGTTAAAAGGCCAGTCATGTTTGCCTGAGCCATTTTGGAGTACAAGTACTGCTTCGGTAAGCTGATTGCCTTTGGAGCCTTATCTGCTATTTCGGATCTGAGTTTCCAGGGGCTCTTAACATCGGTTACACTCTGTAACACTCCCAGATTCTCATTTTGTGTCCCAAAGATAGCATAATTAATATGGGAATTTCCTGAAATAAATGATTATTTAATTTAATTTAATTAACTAATATGATAAATTTGTGAGTCTTATATCAAATTAAAGCATAGAATCATAATGAGTAATTTGCGTAAAATGCTTTTTTAATTCACTCCTTGCTTTTTTAGGGTTGCAGAGGTATTTATTTTGTTTGTCCGCAGGAAGTTCGTTTATTATTGTTGGTAGTATATAGGTGTGTGTTGTCATACCATATGTATTGTTGCATTTAGGCAAGGTAAAAGTTTTCATGTTAGCTAAAGTTCTTAATTTTGGATGACGTGTTTTTTAATTAATTTATTAATGATGTTGTTTTGTATTGGCAATATGTTGCTATAATTAAATAGTTCAGAGTAATCATTTTGGTATTTGGTTTTTACTTTAAGGGGTACAATATTTTTGAGAATTTGTTGCTGTAGTTTGTAAATTTTATCTAAATTTGTTCTATATGTTCTCCCATAGCTACTCAGTCCATATCTAATTATGGAGTCAGCTAGAGCTAGGTACAGTAGTCTTAAGGTTTTATAAGGCATTTTATGTTTAAGTACGATTATTCGACCCAGGATAGATCTTAGTCTATCACAAAGATAGTTAATGTGGGGGACCCAATTAAATTTGTAGTCGATGATGAAACCAATGTGCTTGTGTTCCTTGACGAACTGTAGTGGTACACAGCTACAGACACCGGTACATACTGAGTCTAGGCAGTCATGGTTATGCGCCTTGATGGAGGGTGTGTAAATGGATTTATTATGTGAAGAATGTATGTGCATAGCTTTGGTTTTGTCAGCATTTATGACTAGTCCAGCACCGTGCGACCAGTTACATAATAAGTCAAAGTTAGTTTTAAGGAGACGCTCGGCCTCTTTAGTATCTTTATTAGCCACCACGATGCAAGTGTCAGCGGCGAGCTGGTATACAGAGCCTACCCCTATAGTATTGCACATATCGTTGACGTAGAGTAGGTATTCTGTAGGCCCGATTAATGACCCCTATGCCGTGACTTTAATTGTTAATTTCATGTCGCTATACGAATTTCACAGCTTGACTGTTGTATATCTGTTGCTATGGTAGCTCATAAACCACTGAAGAAGAGGAGCCCTTAAACCACTGCATTCTAATTTCTGGGAAAGCGTATTGTAGTCAAGTGTGTCGAAAGCTTTACTAAAATCAATAAAAATTATTAAAATATGTTTTTTATCGTTAAGGTATGTATTGATTTCGTTGCTAAATTGACACAATAGTTGAGCAGCGCTTCGATCTTTCTGAAAGCCAAATTGATTTTTGTTTATTATTTGGTTCTCACTTAAAAAGTGGTTTATTTTGTCACCAATACAACGCTCAGCTATTTTATCGATGCTTGACAAAATTGTGATAGGCCTATAATTACTGTAGTCTTTTAGGGATCCTTTTTTGTGGATAGGACGAATAGTACTTATTTTTAATTTATCAGGGTAAGTGCAGGTTTTTAGACTGGTATTAATAAGATGTGTAATGACTGGAGAAATTTTTTGTGATAGGTACATATTTTAAAGTCAGAAACTCGTATTTCGTCATAGCCAGGGCTTTTATTAACATTTAAGTTATTGATAATTTTATAAATTTTATCATATGAAATTTTGTTAATTCGTAGGGACATTCCGCAGTCACTAGAGTACGTCAGCGGGTCTAATATGGTGGTGTCGCAGGGTTTTGTTATATTGTCAACATTTTGTTGGAATTCATTTGCAAACCTATTGGCTATGTCCTTATCCTTACGACTAAATGCCTTGAAAACGACTTCCTCTATTGACTTTGTAATGTTCCCACATAATGAATTAATTATTCCACATATTTTTTTCGAATTCCGGAAGTTTTTACTAATTTCAGACTTATAGTATTTATTTTTGGCATAATTTACATATTTATTTGTTTTATTACGAAATTTATTGTTTAAAATTCTATTTGTTAAGTTAGTAGGTTCCATTTTCCTGTCAAAATGATTTGTAATGTGATTTTTTTTTTGTTCCTACATATTTTATAGTCGTTCGTTTAACTCTCCTGAACAGAACCGTCCACCAGGGTGATAGGGCGTTGTGAATAAGAAATATAATTAAATAAAACATATATAAGCATTTAAAAATAAGTAATCGCTTTATTGTTAATCATGTGA
Source organism: Polia nebulosa (assembly GCA_951329385.1). Lineage (NCBI taxonomy): Eukaryota > Metazoa > Arthropoda > Insecta > Lepidoptera > Noctuidae > Polia > Polia nebulosa. Next base: position 11,151,922 of record OX589600.1, on the reverse strand, counting down.
ATCATAATTATTAACAAAAAACAGTTTCATTTTCATTGTAGTGCTTTGTGATATACGATGTTTTTTGTTTGATTACCTGGCGCATAGACAAACAAATCTGATAGTTTTCCAACACGGGAACAGGCAACATACAATTGACCATGTGAGAAACATGGGTTTTCCAGATTAATACCACAAACACTTAATGATTGCCCCTGGGACTTGTTTATGGTCATAGCAAAAGCAAGCCGAACTGGAAACAACTGTAGTCGTTTAAAGTCAAACGGCACATCAGTCGCAATCATTGGGATGCGCGGTATGAGAACGTCTTCTCCTTTATACTTTCCTTTCAGTATAGTTGCTTCTATCACGTTGTTTAGTAATTTTTTTATCGCTAACCGTGTGCCCTTGCAAAGACGCGGTTGGTTGATATTTCGCAACATTATAACTACCGATCCAACCTTTAGCCGAATCAACTGATTTATATATCCTCGATTCGCCTGTAGTTTGTTCTTGAATTTTTAAATTTAATTCATTTACATCTATGTTTTTTGCAGCCAATATAGCTCGTTCGCTCAACCAATCATGGTTTCTGTAATTTTGAGAAACCTCTGGAAACACCGTCCGAATAAGTTCATCTTTTGATCGAGTTAACTGACAAAAACTTTGAGGAAAGTTAATGCAGCCAGTCAACATGTCTATAGGATATTTGCCATTACCAATGTCAATGAGTTGTTTAGAGAATATGTTTCCAGATTGGTCATTTTGCAACTCGACACGCATATTCTTGCTTAAATGAAGTACTTTGACATGTTTCCACAAATTGGAGGACTTTAGACATGCATTGAGTTCATCAGCTGGTGTTGATCGTGGAATCACTGGCAATGTTTGACGAAAATCTCCTGCTAATAACCATATGATTGCTCCGTAGATCTTTTAAGGTTCTGTCTAAAGCCTCCAAAGATTTTTTATGTGCCATCGTGCATTCATCCCAAATAATTAATTTACATTGCTGCGAAATGTTGCAGGTCGGAGTTTCATTGCTTTACATATTTAATGGCAATTTTAATGCTGAGTGGGCTGTTCGACCACCTTCAAGCAAAGTTGCTGCGATTCCCAATGAAGCGAGTGCAAGTGCAATTTTATTTTGTGAGCGAATCGTTGCTAATATTAATGAAATCAAAAAAGTTTTTCCTGTACCACCAGGTGCATCTAAAAAGTAAATCCCTCCAGTTTCATCATTTATTACTAATCTAGTATGTGTTCGGGGCGTTGATAATCGAGTGCAGGTGACCAGTCGACGCTCAAAAGCCTCTCACTCACACGTTTGTTATCTAGACGAGAGATAATACACGGTGCGACGGTCAACTCATGACCCGGTATCACACAAGCGCAGCCTATTATGTAGTGGTCAGCTGGCGCAGTGTTTATAACGGCGGTATGTGCATCGCTTCCGCACATTCGCCGCAGGAACACATGATCAATGCATGACCGAGTAATGATAGCCTGTTTTTTTCTATTTTTTGTTTTTTCAATCCTAGTAAATTGGTTAATCCCACAGTGTAAGCCTAGTTCACTCATTTTATTTAGATATTCAGTGCAGAATTTATTATTTATTATTTTTAAGTTTATATTTACATCACCTATCGTTAGTAAATCGGAAGACAAACTACTAAAGTTCAACAGACGGTATAATTCATTAATTAATAATTGTCTATTGAAGTCAGGTGGTCTGTAGACAGCACAAATATCTATATTATAGTTATAATTGGTTTTAAGTGTGCCCATAATTGATTCAAAAAAGTTAGTATCTAACCCTTGTTTTTTAAAGTAATGGTTGTTATGGACATACAAAATAATACCCCCACCCTTTTTGTTTGATCTTAGTGAAGAATATATTGAATAGTTTGGTATACTAAATAGTTGTAAAACATTTGCTTTTAATATTCACTTCTGTTAGGACAATTAAATCAATACAACGCTTACTGCTACTTATAATAAGTTAGTTCCAGTTGAGCAAAGTTTAACAGCATAGAACGAATATTTACATGTAACACAGTCAAATAAAGTTGTTGTGATGCAAGCGAGTCTATGTACTCATTCCAGGTTGTGAAGTTACCTTCATTAATGTAATTAACATCCATAAAAAACGAGTAAAAGTTTATACTTTAGATAGACATATAAAACATCCATAAAAAGCTTTAATGAAAAGAAAGAAATCCCAAGAAATATGACATACCTGGTTCAGGTGTTTACCTGATTCCTGTTTTCATATGTACTACTTACTGATGAAAAATTTTTTATATATATATATTTTTTTTTTTAATATTCGTTTTTGACATGAATACTTGTATAGTATTGTATTATATTTTTTTATTTTATTTTTTTATTGACATTTTATATTTATTATTTTTTTTGACTTGAATACTTTGTTAAGTATTATATTTATTTTTATTTTTTGATTGACATATTATGATTACTATTTTGTTTGACACAAATATTTACTTTGTAAAGTATTATATTTTTATTTTTTTTTGATTACTTAATTATTGTAAATGTGAGGACTATGTGGGTTATTATTATTATTTTCTCCTCCTTTTTACAGTAATTTTCAACGTTGTCTGACAGTTTGAGTACTTTTGCGGCCTACCCAAATGTCTTTTCTTTGGTATTGTTCGTCATGTCATTGAGCTCCTTAGTGGTTTTTAAGTTGAGCTATTCGACTATTGACAAATGCTTGCACTGACTGGACAGGTCCACTCAAATATGTTTGGTTCTTTCTTCAAAAGACCACTACAGACACTAAGCTGCATGGTCCTCATATAGAATAATGTGAATGCGAGAACTATGTATGTCGTTATATTCATGTAGATTTTATGATTGTCTGGCAGTTTGAGTATTTTTTGCGGCCTACTCAAATGTCCTTACTTTGGTATTGTTCGTCGGTTCGTTGAGCACCTCAGAGTTCTGAGTTGAGCTTCGCGATGACTGACAAATGCTTGCACTGTCTGGACAGGTCCACTCGAATTCGTGTGTTGCTTTCTTCATAAAGCTCATCCCAGACATAAACGTACATGGTTCTCATAGGATCTAACCAGTCCACATTGTATGGATTTGAACACTAAAAGAGACTTTGACCTCTGAGTTTGTTTCGGTGTTTCTTCTCAGGGTAGTCAGCTAGGAAACACCGGCCTCATCTAGCTTAAACTGACAAAAAAACATTGACGTGTAAAAGTGTTCCTTGTAACCTATTTACTGAATAAACATCATTTATCATTTATCATTTATCCATTTTTCTATATCTTTCTCCGATCTAACTGTTTGGATTTTTGACTTTTCATCTTTTCTTATGAGCACTGTGCCCCGCTTGCACCACACAAACTTATACAGATCGTCTTTTTGAGTTCACTTTTAGCCTTCCACAGTAAGAAGGCTGTGGCAGGAGTCAGAGCCTCGCGTATGTAGATCCTTGCACCGTCCTGCTTGCCCAGGTCTCGCTGCATGATGGTACTCGACTTAGCAGAGTCCAGCCATCTGTCACGACGTCCCGCCTTCAAGGTCACCACGATGCTCGACGATGTGCATTGCTGTGTGGCAGGTGCTCGTCGCTCCTTTCTATACGCCTTCAAGATGTCATCCGGATTTTGTTGAATTATTGTGGCTACTTTTTGCTTTGTTTCTATGACATTTTCTTGTTCTTCTTTGTTTATGCCACATATTTCAATCATGTCCGCCATATGACTCTGTTCCATAAAATTCATTTTTTGTTCGAGCGCTTCATATTTCAATTGTATTGCAGGTCTTTATGTTGGTTTTCTATACGTTTTATTTTGTCCTCATAATTAGCGAAACTTTTCTGTATACTATCATACTGTTCAGAATAGAAGTTCAGTGTTTGTTGGACTTTTTCTTTGATTGCTTGTCGTATGTCACTACGCAATTCTCGTAAGAATTCATCATTAATGTTTTCCTTCATGATTATAACCTGTTCTGAGTCGGTGTTATCGTCATCATCAACTTCTGGTAGGATGTCAGATAGGCGTTTCGACTTGTACTGGCTGGAGCAGGTATTGCATTTCCAATCGACGGCATCAGTGGAGCAAAGTATACTTAGTTGCTCCTTTGATATTTGTACACAGGACGAATGGAACCATTTAGAACACTTCCCGCACTGTATGCCAGGGTTTTTTTTCGACACTAATAACACGACACAATAATAACACGATGTTGGGTAATTCGAAAAGGCAAACACGCAAAGCGCGCAGAGTGATGCACTGTACACGCCTGCTCACTGCGCTTGCGTCAGCCGAACAGTGCACGTGCAGTCATTAACTGAAACTTGTTTTTACTTCTTGGTTATTGGTTTTTTATGTAGTTGTATGTTTGATTGTACGGAATTCATGGTGATTTTTTTTAATAAGAATGCATGTGTAATATTTGTAAAGTTGTGTAAGATTTAGTAGGTTAGTTTTTTCGTATAATTTTTTTGATGAATATAGACAGGGATAGTGAAATAATACTTTAATGATTTTATTTTGCATTCTTTGTAATGAGTTTAGATTAGATTTAGCGGCTGATCCCCACAGTTCAATTAAGTATTCAAGGTTTGATTTTACTAGAGAGTTATAAATAATGAGACGAATTTTTTTCGGGATACATTTTGCAACTTTCCGTACCGCTCCTAATAAAGACAATAATTTTGTTTTAACATGATCGATGTGTAGTTTCCAAGTTAGTCTGTCATCTACCCACAGTCCGAGGTATTTTTCGTGACTGGACCGTTTGACTATTTCTCCGTTGATCGTAAAGAAACTCTTCTTGGAGCCATGATCACAAAATACACTCTCTAGAAAAAACACTTGTCTGCCACTTACAGACACGGCCGCAATACTAATTTCTATTTTATTTTAAGTTAATAATCTAAGGTTAATCTTGAAACTTTACAAAAACTATCTAATACATTTTTTTTTTCTTTTGTCTTTGCACGGTTTGTGCATTCAGCCAATGTCACGTCAGGTTGATTTTACAGAAATCAAAAGTTGGGAAACCAAAGTTTAAAAAATATTAAATTGAACGGAAATTAGGAAAGGATAGATATATAGGATCAGTTCATTTGAATGGTGATAGACATGAAAATAGCTAACAAATACAATGACGTAAATTACAGCTTAATATTATTTAAGGTGATGAATGAGACTATACATTTATACACAGGGAAGCTATTTGTACAAAGTAAGGAAAGTATTGAGGTGGGAAAAGGAATACGAAGGGACAAGAGGGCACAGAGAAAGGAAGAACGGTCATGTAAAGGACAGGAGAAAAATATGTGATCTCTACGTCTGTGCCACACGAGCAATTGGGGTCGTCGATGATATGAAGTTTGGCAAAATGGGCTGAAGAGCAAACATGGCCCAGTCTCAACCGTATCATAATGGAGGTCTCCTCCTTGCCAAACTTTGCCCTGCCAAACCACGGTTTTTCTGGAATCTCGGGTTGAATAAAAGAAAAGTAACGGCCCTTGGATTTACTGCTTATATCCCAAGCCACCTTCCAAGTGTCCCGAAGAAAATTCTTTGGCAGCATCTCAAGGTCATAGCTAAAGTTCTTATATGGAACTAAGTCTCCACATTGCACCGCATCACGAGCAAGTGCATCAGCTACATCATTACCATGGATTCCAGAATGGGCCGGAATCCAGGCAAATTGCAGTATGTTACCCTCAGAGATGGTTTTGAACGCAAATTCTCTTATCACATAAATTATAGGAGACTGTAATTTGTGTTCGAAAGGGGATTTACTGATGGCTAGAAGAACACTCTGTGAATCGGTAAAAAATGTAGTTTTTTTGAGCTTAAAAACACGTGCATATTCTAAAGCTTTTAGAATTCCAAAACATTCTCCCGTAAAAACGGAAGTCTCCGGAGGCAGTTTTATTTTTTGCACGATGTTGTATATTGAGCTAAGAGCTAAGAGCGATGTGTGGTGTTACGCGCATGGATAGAATTAGGAATGAGTATATAAGAGGAAGTCTGAAAGTGGCACCGCTGACTGAAAAGTTGTGTGGAAATCGGTTGTCGTGGTATGGGCATGTGACGCGGAGGAATAAAGAAAATGTCGTGAGGAAAGTCTTGTGTATGGATGTGGATGGCTATAAGAGTAGGGGAAGGCCAAAGAAACGATGGTTGGACTGTGTGAAAGAGGATATGGGTAAAAAAGGGGTGACTACAGAGATGACGACTAATAGAGGAGTATGGAAGAAAAAGACATGTTGCGCCGACCCCAAATAAATTGGGATAAGGGCAGGAGAATGATGATGTTGTATATTGAGTATAGTAGGTACCAATGCCAACACAACCCGTCGGAGAACGTTTGGCAGCATCCGTAAAAATATGGTGGAAGTCTGAAAGTTCAATCAGAAATATATTAAAGCATAATTGGCAATCGGGATCTGATTTACTTACACAGTTATATTTAATATTTGGAGTGAACAGTAAACTCTCATAACTATTGTTAAATATAACTTTATTTGAACGGTGAATAGGCGAAGAAAGTGAGAGGAATTTCTTATAGCTTTCAACTAAACAAGGAGCACGTTTATGGGACCAGAAATCTGAAGATTCAATTTGAAACAATAAAGATTCCAGTTTTGGAATGAGAGGTTGAGTTGAGAACTGAAGAATCCGGAATAAATATTTGTCTGACAGGAATTGTCTTCTAGAGCTTCCCCACATTCGATTTGTAGTGCAATGGGACTACATTTCATGGCACCCGAAATAATGCGTAATGCTTTAGACTGGATCCGATCCAACTTTTTGAAAGCCATAACACTACCTGATGATTGCGTTGTAAATTAGTTTCAAAGAAAATAGATGTGCACCCCCCCACCACACACCTGAGAGGCATCTGAGCATGTTTAAGTGATTTTCACATTTATTAACAATATAGTCACAATGAGGAGCACAGCTTAATTTAGAGTCAAATATTACACCTAGATATCTGAATTTATTTTTAACTGGAATTAGTATTCCCTTATAGAATAGGTTTACTCATGGAATAATTTTCTTTCTGGTGAATAAAACAGCCGCGCTTTTAGACGTGGACAAATCCAAACCGTTTAAATATAACCATGAAACGTTCAAATATAACCAATTAGTTGTTGTATAACCATATTGTTACGAGCTGGGTATGGGATAAATTATTTTACACCAATTAATTAACGAAAAATCCTTTATTAACTCAACAACTTATAAACACAAACACTAATTCGCTAATAATCACTATTCTCTTCGCAATCGCTTGTATTCGCATCCGTTCGCATCCGTAGTCGAAATCAGACTGACTCACTCGCCCGCCGTACGGCCTATTTATACGGTCATGGAAGTTTCCAGAACATTGTCGAACTATCTTATAGTGGAATATTCTAGAAACATCTATGAACTTCTACACAGTACCACAATGGAATGTTCTCGAACCTAGTGGAAACTTCTGGAAACTTCGACCACATTCTCGAACGTTCCAGTGTAATACGGTCGACGTAACACTGCCCCCTCCTTAGACATGCTCGTCCCGAGCATCATTAGTCCCGTAGTATCGCGCCAATCGGTCTACATGGACTATCTTAGGGGCACCTCGTGGACCCTTCTGTATTCGGTAGGTAACATCGTTGATCCTGGTCACGATTCGGTATGGTCCATCCCATTTTGCTTGCAATTTGGGAGACTTCCCTTTGCTGCGCACTGGGTTATGCAACCACACCAGTGAACCCTCGTCAAAACCTCTATGGTTTGCCTTCCGGTCGTATCGGGTCTTCATCTTATCAGACATTTGTTGGCCGGATTGTCTGATATGCTCATATACATCATTCAACTTGTTACGCAAGTCATTCGTATAATCGGTTACACTGCGTGGGGCATGAAAAGATGGATATATATGATTTCATCTCGCGAATATTCTTTCTCTTCCAGCAGTTCTTCAATCTCTTTCTTTTCGTTCATGAACTTAATCACTTGTGATGGGAGAGGTTTCATGAATATCACGCTTCCTCCTGTTGCTATAACCCGTTGCACTAAAGCATATGTGGTCATCTCTGACAACGCAGTTAACATTTTGATATGGTTTTTTATTGCTGATGTTCTGATATCGCTGTATTCACTCTTAATTACGTTGAAAACTGCTTTCCTTAAGGTGGGTCTTGAAACAACAAGATTGTTAACTCGGGTTCCTCCTGATTGTAGATCCATTTGGATGCTCGTCTCGGTAGCTTGCTGGATAGATGAAAGAAATGCATTGTAACGCTTAAGGATCCACTGACGGAACTCTTGTTTATTTGCGACAGGCCTGCACAAAACGTACGCACCATACACGGCGTGGAAAGCTAGTGTTCCCTGGGGAATCGGAACTTTGACCTGCTTGAGTCTGTCGTATTTGTCTTGGAGGACAGTTGGGATACAGCTCTGGTCGTCCATCATGAATACAAGGTGCTCCTCAGTCCCTTCTCTTACTACCTCAGTGAGGTCAACATCGGTGAGGTATTTGATGCAACACATGTAATAGGTTGTAAGAATTCTTGTGATCTCATCAGTGGCCTCTCCTGTATCTGTCCCATATAGAGACATAATCTTTTCGACGGGCCCCTGTTTCCATTGTAGAAGGCTAGAACTATACCTGCCGCAACAGACTTGTTGACTGGAAGATAAAGGGGTCTCTTCGCCTCCAAGGTGAACGGAAGTTCAAGAAGACTCCCCCTCTGTTCTCGGATAAAGGTAGCGAGTAGTGGGATCTTATCACAAGTGATACCTGAAAATCCTGCATCTGAGAAATGCTTAACCTGATCTTCTGTAATATAGGCTAAGTGATTTTGGAGATCAAAAATAAATGTTGAATGTGCAGTAATTTCTGCCCCCCTCAATTTGGTTGTGATTTTACTCTTGACACACTTGAACTGAGCACCCTGCTGACCTGTCTGCTTCTTAACTTCTTCCAATAGCTTCTTGTATTCAGCGGCCACACATTTCCTTGGTGTATAGGTCTCCATCTTCTTTCTCTCAATTGTTGATCTTCTTTAATTACTGAAGTATTAGTCGACAAAACGGGAAAAATATAGAAACTAGTAGTTAAGATCTACGTCCTATGTCTTGCTGCCGTTGACTCCTTGTACGAATACCCTCCGTGTCGTCCTTTGGTAAAATTGGCATAATTTATCCCTCACTTCTGACACCAATTTGTTACGAGCTGGGTATGGGATAAATTATTTTACACCAATTAATTAACCAAATATCCTTTATTAACTCAACAACTTATAAACACAAACACTAATTCGCTAATAATCACTATTCTCTTCGCAATCGCTTGTATTCGCATCCGTTCGCATCCGTAGTCGAAATCAGACTGACTCACTCGCCCGCCGTACGGCCTATTTATACGGTCATGGAAGTTTCCAGAACATTGTCGAACTATCTTATAGTGGAATATTCTAGAAACATCTATGAACTTCTACACAGTACCACAATGGAATGTTCTCGAACCTAGTGGAAACTTCTGGAAACTTCGACCACATTCTCGAACGTTCCAGTGTAATACGGTCGACGTAACAATATTGTGTTGATGAAGATTCTCTATCAGAGTACTGCATCGTGTTGCTATAATGGGGACTTTTAAATGAAGTGCGATAGTTTCTCGGCGGTCGTTGTCGGTTATATGAAGTAGACGGGTAGTTAAAATCTTCAAATGGCTGTGCTTGTGCAGATTGGTACCGTTCTAATAAATTATAAATTTCAATTTTCAATTTTAAACGCCGGTTTTCGGGAACTTTTTTTATTTCCTTAACCAATGAAAGACAAAAAAATTTGCCTTCATCATCATCTTCTTTCTTTTCTGTTGCATTATTATTTCGAGTATTTATGCTTTGTTGTAAAAGATCTGCAAAATGTTCATCGGCAGGGTGAAGTTTGTATTTTTTTCGGGGCACATTTTCTGTTGAAGATTGAACGCTGTTGTTAACACTGTCCAAATCATTATTCTCTGTAACTTCCACAACGTCAAGGCTATTGTCTGTTTTTCGTCTTTGGACAACTTGTTTAAGAAATGACCATCTTTGGAAATGCGCAAATGAAGATGGTGTTGATGCCGAGGAACCGGACTTCTAATTTTTACTTTTTTTAAGTTCTTTTACATAGGCATCACGTAAATTTTTCCATTTTTTCTGCAAAATTGATCCTGCAAAATAAATAATTATTTATTAATTTATGTTACAAGTACTTAGCAACTGGTTCTTCATTAGCAGAGTTGCAATATGGTTATAAAATTGACAGGTCTACGCTATCGGCTATAATTAAGCAAGTGTGCCAAGTTTTATGGAGAAATTTAAAAACTTTGGTCATGAGTCCACCAACTAAAGAACTCCACAAATATCTATACAATTTGAAAATAAAGCATGTTTTCCAAATTGTATTGGTGCTTTGGATGGCAAACACGTTCGTTTAATACAACCACCTGAATCAGGATCAATGTATTACAATTACAAACACTTTTTCTCATTAGTTTTAATGACTTTCATGTGATGCTAACTATTGCTTCATATGGATAGACGTCGGAGCTTACGGAAAAGACAGTGATTCCGATGTTTTTAAGGAAACATCATTATTCAAAAAACTCTCAGAAAATTCCTTGAACATGCCGAGCCAAGATCACAAATAACGAGAGCGATGCATATAAATTACCATATGTAATTGTAGCTGACGAAGCATTCGGTATGACTAAAAATCTGATGAGACCCTTTGGTGGTAAAATATTATCACTAGAAAAAAAAAATTAACTACCGCCTTTCTTTAGCACGGAGGTATGTCGAATGTACATTTGGCATAATTTGTAACAAATGGCGTATCTTACACCGGCCAATAGACGTCAAGATAGATTTTGCCATTGATATTGTCAAAGCCATTTGTGTATTACACAACTTGGTTAGGATGAGAGATGGTATAAAACAGGACGATATGATTAATCTAGCGCCATTACCCAATCTGAATCCAACTAACAGTGGACGAGCAATCCATGAAGCAGATAATATTCGAACAAAATTCACAAATTATTTTGTGACTGAAGGTAAATTAGATTGGCAAGAAAAATGGTGTAATATGTACTAATGATTTTATAAAACTTATTTTAAATAAATAAAACTAGTTTAATAAAAAACTTACCCAAATTTTTCTTTTTTTCTTCGGAATCATCATTTTTGCTAAAAATTAAAACTAATTGCTCCCAAGACCTTCTTTTTATTACTTTATTTGAATAATCCTTAGAGTTAATATTCCAAATTGCATCTCTTTTCCCGATTTCATCGATAAGCAAATTGGTAGGCACAATGTCATCTTCGGTACTCATTTTGCATCGATGTGTCTTTCCGCCTCAAGCCGCGCGGATCAACTGAACAGGTCGACACAGGTTTCAAAAACTTCTGCCGCGCGGTAGCGCGCGGTCCAAGGTCTTGCGCGCGGGTCGGAGCGCGCCGCGCGTTGGCGCGCGGTACCGCGCGATAATGTAAACGATAATCATGGTTTACTTTGGTCTTGTACCGCGCAGTTCGTAGTTCCGCGCGGCCATGTAAACTTAGCCTTAATCTACTTTACTTGGTAGCTTAGTGAAACAACTCTGGCTATTGTTAAATGATAAATTTTATAATGCATACTGTATAGAACATAAGTCATGTTATCTATGCTTGCTATTTAAAATAAGAATCGTTTTTACTCCTTGCCGCTTGGTGCGCTGTTCTGTCTATTGTCTCCTGAAAAATTGTTATGTCGTAGCGTTTTAGGTTAATATTAATAAAGAAAGTTTAACTAGAAATCTTACTCAATATTCTTATTTTTGAACCATAATAATAGGTTATGGGCCCAGGTACGCTTCGTAATAAATTGAGTAAAGAGCAGAAATAAAAAGTGAAAAACGTACGTGTTCGAAAGTGAAGAACCTAAAAAACAAAATGGAGGTCACAAATTCAATGAGAATTGAGAAGTTTAATGGCAAGGATTTTCGACAATGGAAATTTCAAGTCAATTGTGCCTTAAAAGCGAAAGGTTTAAATATCCATGAAGAAAAACCCAGGGTGGGTGATACGACGCAGTGGGACAAAAATGATGGTATGGCCATGTTTCTATTAACTTCGTCTATGGAACTAAACCAAATCTCATTAATTGAAAATTGTGAAACGGCAAAGGAAGTGATGACAAAGTTGGAATCAATTTACGAACAAAAATCGGAGCTGAACAAAATGATGGTGCACGAGAGATTCTATCAATACAAGATGTCATCAACCGATAGTATTGCACAGCATATTGCCAAAGTCGAGAACTTAGCTAAACAATTGAAAGAGACTGGCGAGGAAATAAGTAATACAGCAATTATGACAAAAATATTAAGTACGCTACCTTCTAAGTATCGCTCTCTGCGTCAGGCATGGCTGTCATTAGATCCACATTCACAAACTATTCAGAACTTAACAGCAAGATATGAGGAAGCGAGCTTGACAAATGAAGAAGAAACTGAGAGTGCTTTAGTAGCCATGAAACATTCTAAACCACAAAGAAAATTTCAGAATCACAATATGCACCATAGTTCAACATCTGGCCAAAATAATCAGCATCGATTTATATGTTATAACTGTAACAAGAGAGGGCATTTTGCAAGAGATTGTCTAGCCCCAAAGAAGTCTGAGAGGAAACCTCAAGAGCAAAAGATGCTTGCATTCAGTGCCGAGCAATGTTTACAATCTGAAGCTGATATAGATACATGGATTCTTGACAGTGGTGCATCTGCACACATGTCACGAAGGCGTGATTATTTCTGTGAGTTACTAGATTATGGCCAGAATAGTGGTGACACAACTGTGAAATTGGGAAATAAGAAGGAACTAGTGGTGCAAGGCCGTGGAAATATATTAATTAATAGATGTGTGAATGGCAAGTGTGAGCAAAGTATTCTAGAAGATGTACTTTATGTACCAGAGCTACGCAGAAATTTGTTCTCAGAAGGCATGGTAACAAGAAAAGGCTATGTTATAATTAAGAAGTACAATGAGGCCTTAATATTGAAAGATAATACAGTTGTTATGACTGCAACATTGAAGCAGAATAATCTTTATGAAGTAAATATTAAAACCATAGTGCAAATAGATTGTAATTTAGTACAGTCAAGTTTGAAAATCTGGCATGAACGTTTGGGACATTTAAACTTGAAGGAAGTGCAAAATATGAGCAAAAATGGTGCGATTCCAGTGAAGTTAACAGATGACATCAACTGTGTTTGTGAGGCTTGTCAATATGGCAAACAGAGCCGTTTGCCATTTCATAAATCTTGTAGAGGAAAATGTGAACATGGTGATTTAACCTACAGTGATGTGTGTGGACCTGTAGAACACATCTGTATCTGGAGCAAGATATTTTGTCTTATTTAAAGATGGTGCCACCAGCTACAGGCATGTGTTTATAATCAAGCACAAAAGTGATGTCCTGGATTGCTTTAAGAAATATAATGCAATAGTGAACAATAAGTTTGGTCATGGCACTCGTATATTCCATACAGACAACGGACGTGAGTACGTTAACAATGAATTTAAATCTTATTTGGATAGTGAAGGGATAGTTCATGAACGCACAGCACCTTACACGCCCGAACAGAACGGAAGAGTGGAGAGAGAAATGCGCACAATCATGGAAAGCGCAAGATCTATGTTGTACTCTCGTGATATATCATTGAATCTATGGGTTGAAGCAGTAAACTGTGCTGTTTACTTATTAAATCAAAGTTCTTCTACCCAGACAAAGGATGTATCCCCATATGAGCTGTGGAATGGACAGAAGCCAGCACTTCAACACATAAGAGTATTTGGTTCAGAAGGGTATGTTCATATACCTGATGAAAGAAGAAGAAAACTAGATAAAAAGAGTGTAAAACTAATATTAGTAGGATATGAAAATGAAAATTATAGAATGTTTGATATTGAAAGTGGGAAGATAACAATAAGTAGAAATGTACATTTCAATGAGAATAACATTCCAGTACTGAGAAAAAACACTACTTCAATTTCTATCACCGATGAACAAGAACAAAGTGAAGGAATTCAAGATATAACAGTTTCTCCAGGAGATGACCAAGATATTTCTGAGTCTAGCTTTGAAAGTGTAGAGACACAAGAGGATCCCAATGATGTGACGTATCAGCCTTCACAAATAATTTCTGAAGATGTTGAAAGAAATATTACACTGAGACCTAGAAGGAACAGGAATGAAGAAGCAAATTTTATTGAGTTTGATGTACCAACAACCTATGAAGAAGCTATAAATTGTAAAAATAGTAATAAATGGAAGGAAGCTATAAGCGAAGAATTACAGTCTATAGAAGAAAATGAAACCTGGAAGTTTGTAAATAGAAATAATGAGAAAACAGTGACATCAAAATGGGTATTTTGTGTAAAAAGAAATTCAGATGGTGATATAGAAAGATACAAAGCTCGTCTTTGTGCACGTGGGTTTACACAAACTAAGGATGTTGATTACAAAGAAACATTTTCACCAACAACGAGATTCGATTCCATTAGAATAATATTGTCTCTTGCAGTTCGAGAAAATTATGAACTCAAACAATTTGATGTCAAAACAGCATTTTTGTATGGTGAGTTGTCAGAGGATGTCTATATGGAGGTGCCTGAGGGTGTCCATGCTGAGCCAGGAAAAATCTGTAAGTTAATAAAATCCTTATATGGGCTCAAACAGTCATCACGCTGTTGGAATAGAAAATTCTCTTCTTTCCTAACTACTTATGGTTTTGAAATATGTCCCTCTGACAACTGTATTTTTGTTGGTCATTTTAATAACTATAAAGTTATCTTGAGCTTGTATGAAGACGATGCTTTATTATTGTCAAAAAGTAAAATTAAATTGTTGCATATTATAAATGATTTGAAACAAAGTTTTAAGATAAAAGAGTTGAACTTAAATATGTTTGTTGGCATGGAAATAACTAAAAATGATGGAATAGTTACTTTTAATCAAAAAACAGTACATTAAAGAAATTGTAAATAGATTTAACATGTCAGATGCCAACCCTTGTAGTACCCCTGCTGACAATAATGTAATTTTAAAGAAAAATGATAATGAAAGTAATATTGATTTTCTATATAGGGAAGCAGTGGGAGCCCTGATGTTTTTGTTAACCGTATCTAGGCCTGACATTTCTTATTCTTTGAATGTAGTTAGTAGATACTTAAATAATCCAAGTAAAGACCATGTAAACGCTGTTAAACGAATTATTCGGTACTTGTTAAAGATAAAAGATGTTTGTGTTACTTATAATTGTAACAAAGAACTAGTAGGTTTTTCTGATTCAGATTTTGCCTCAGATACTGATTCTAGAAAATCTAATACAGGATATATCTTTATAATGAATGGTGGGCCTGTTACTTGGGCTAGCAGAAAGCAAAATACTGTGGCATTATCAACTACAGAATCAGAATACATGGCTGCAAGTGAGGCTGCCAAAGAAATTTTATGGCTTCGGCAGTTATTAATTGATATTGATGAATCACAATTGGTGGTGAATGTTTAAAAGTAAATCTTTTAGTTGGGTTTAATTTTGTTGGAAGACAGTAGTTGGTTTGAAGCTTACTATTGTAATAATTCTAAAATTTAAGTGGGAGTGTTAAATGATAAATTTTATAATGCATACTGTATAGAACATAAGTCATGTTATCTATGCTTGCTATTTAAAATAAGAATCGTTTTTACTCCTTGCCGCTTGGTGCGCTGTTCTGTCTATTGTCTCCTGAAAAATTGTTATGTCGTAGCGTTTTACGTTAATATTAATAAAGAAAGTTTAACTAGAAATCTTACTCAATATTCTTATTTTTGAACCATAATAATAGCTATGAACAAAGACTGCAATGTATTCACAAATTACGACTCTCTTACACAAAGGTTAGTTTAAGACTACTGTAATAATCTCTTAATATTAGCCCGTCGACACTTCTTCGTCTTGCTTTTTTTGTTTCCATGGTACTTGAGTCTCGGAGTACGGCGCCTGCACCCATGCCAGACTGGTTTTTGTGCCCATGGTACCTGCGTCTTGGGGTATGGCGCCAGCACTCGAACCCTTCGACCGCATCCAGTGACGCCACTCGAGTTTTCTTTTTAAGAGAGTACAGCGGTCGCCAACATTTATGGTAGGCCCCTGAGTTTTGCTAAGAGGGATGGTGTCCGTTTTTTTGTTAAAAATAAAGTAAAATAAAATAAAAAATTCAATAAAAATAAAATAAAATAAAAAAAAAGTTATTTTTGTGTCTATTTTATTTATTCTGGCTGATGTATGTTGTCATAGCAACTTAATAAACGAGTTTACGACCATAAATGCAAGAAAGTGCGGATTCAGTAAATCCTATGATCCAAGTTATCCTATAAAAATAAAAATATGCAAAGGGAATCATGAACTGCATACAAATAATTTAATAAGGCAGTCCTTTGTAAATAAATATAAATTTTGGAAATATAAGAAAAAATAAAAATTGTTTTTGGAAAATATTTTGTTGTGAAACATGAAACAAAAAATATTTTGTTGACAATACAAAACGCAGCTTTATTGGTTCGGCATCATATATAAGTATAGTCAATGATGTTATAAGTAAAAAGGTGTAGATAGGCTACCTATACAATATTCGACCTTCAAAAACGGCACGCTAACGCACACATGAATAACTAAATATTGCAATAGCACACTACAGTACGATTAGACGTCAAAGTGGGATTGCACGATTCGATTATCGCGAGTGAAAAAGAGACAAATATAATTTGCAACAGTGCGTCGTCTAGTGTATTAGAAACGATGTAGAATAAATTAATCAGATATGACATTTTACCTTACATCGTGTTTATGCCTAAAAATGCGATTCACTCATGAGTTCATGTAGTAAAAGTAATAAAGTAGTAGAAATGCATTGAAAGTAGGTAAATAAAAAGTATAATTAACTATATTAAAAATTTAATATCACATAAAGCGCTGCACTGTAATAAACTTATTTCTAACGACATCAGTGACCTTCAAATAAATTTAACTTATTTCTTTTCTGTCTTTTTGATTTTTTGTTCAACTCGGGGTTATTTTTATGTTCAGAGTGAAGACGGACATTCACATACTTCTCTATAACAGCTTTCAATAAAAGCATACGGTGGTTTAAAGTGGGTGTTTGTGTCATGGCATGGTCGTTCAATTCACTAAATATATTAGAGTCGACAAATGATTTTAAAATACGATTTTTTACAATGACAATTTCTTCATTTCTCGTAAAGTATAGCCCATTTTTTTTTATGTAAGCTTTCAAAATGTATTCTGATCTTAAACAAACAGTAAACACACTTTCCGTTGAGTAGCACAAGCCACCCATGTCTTTAATCGAGATTAATTTGTGAAACCACAGTTTTTTGGAAGTAAATAAAGATTTTATACACACTTCACATTTCAAAACGCTAACCATTTTCCTTGCAATCCAGCCCGAAATATAACCCACTATCTGTTTGAAATGATCCGGTAACGATTCGTTGTTGAGCACCTGCGCAAATGTATTAACATTTTCTAGTGAAATCTTGTCACTTTGCATTTCGGGGCTTTTTTTAGGTTCTGCCGAAGAATCAAATTCAAAATAATCAATTGATGCTCGTTTGCCGGAAGACCAATTGATATTTTGAATAGCGGAGGAACAATTCAAGATAGGGACACTTTCTAGTGGTACGCAATTGCCACTGAAACCACTACGTAATTCTAAATGATTTAAAATCTTTTTATATATTCCCTTGAATTGAATCACCTTCGGGTTATTATTGTAGCCCCCATGCTTTCGAATAATACCAAATAAGATTTCAATATGATCTTGACTCAATCTATAGGTTGAAATGTATCTCAGTAAGGGATGGTTTACAACTAATCATTCATAAAGATGTTTCAATGACTCGATACAAATGAGAAAGCCCACAAACCCAGATTTGCATTTACAGTCAACTAAACGTTTTTTGCTGATTGTGAATATAATTCTACGTTTTACCACCCTCTTAGTTTTGCTGTAAATTTTTAATGACAATATATATTGTTTTGCTTTATCGAGAAACTGTACAATTTCCGTGGCATTTTGTGGACAAATAGGCTTCTTAAAACCAAAAATTTCAAATGATCTTGAGTTAAATATATCAAAGAACACAACAACACTGTAACACTGTTAACACTGTAGAATTTAATTTATATGTTAAGAATTATTCTAAATTATTTAAAAAAGTATGTTATTTGGCGAAATCTCGCTACTTAAGTTCAAAAATTAAAAATAGTAGTAATGTAATTAAAATGACTTGGGATATTATTAATAGCGAAACGGGAAGGTCTTGCAACCGAAGTAGTGATTACAGCCTTGCTATTGATGACAGTATCATTAAATCAGATTCGCAAGTCGCCGCGGCATTTGAAAATTTCTTTGCAGAGATTCCCGTATCGACTACAAAATCTCTAAATTCATCACCAACTGCTGCAAAAATTTTACTTAAAGAAAACGTTCCAGTTTGTGAATCCCAATTTTATTTCCAATATGTCACTTGTAATGATGTAATCAAAACTTTTAATACTTTAAATGTTAAAAAGACTGCAGATCTATGGGGTAATTCTGTTGACGTTGCTAGGTCTATTATAGACATTGTAGCACCTACTTTAGCAGTAATCTTTAATAATTGTATAGATTGTGGTGAGTTTCCTGATCTAATGAAATATAGTAAAATTATACCATTGTTTAAATCGGGTAGTACATCAGACCCTACTAATTATAGACCTATATCAGTGCTACCTACTTTTAGTAAAATTTTTGAGAAAATTATTTTAGATCAAATTCAAAGATATTTTAATAAACACAAATTATTACACAACAAACAGTTTGGTTTCACAAAGGGTCGTTCAACAACTGATGCTGGTGTTGAACTTTTGGGACACATTTATAATGCATGGGAAGATAAATGCGATGCGTTGGGCATTTTTTGCGATTTGTCTAAGGCTTTCGATTGCGTTCTCCATGATACATTGATCAGGAAGCTGCACTACTACGGAATCCGGGGCGCCTCTCTGGATCTTCTTACTTCATACTTGGGTAATAGGATTCAGAGAGTTGATGTGAACGGCAAAAGGTCTTCCGGGTCTGTAGTCAGAATGGGGGTTCCTCAAGGCTCAATTCTGGGTCCTTTTTTGTTTCTAATCTATATCAACGACTTGCCTTACCTCATAAAGGATAAACATGATATAGTGCTGTTTGCAGATGACACTTCACTTTTATTTAAACTCAAACGTCAGCAGGTGGTTGTTGATAATGTAAATAATGCTCTTTCAACTGTAGTTAACTGGTTTAATGTCAATAATCTTCTCCTTAACGAGAAAAAAACAAAATGCATAAAGTTCACATTACCCAATGTAATACAAGTGAACACTAGTGTGTCAATAAAGGGTGAAGAGTTGAAACCCGAGGATTCCACAGTGTTCTTAGGTTTAACTTTGGATGCGCAGCTTCAGTGGAGCCCCCATATAGATAAACTGTCCAAAAAACTTAGCTCTGCAGCATACGCCGTAAGGAAAATTCGTGGTTTAACTGATTTAGAGACAGCTCGTTTAGTATACTTTAGTTATTTTCATAGTGTGATGTCGTACGGCATTCTGTTGTGGGGAAATGCCGCCGACATTCAGACAATTTTTGTTTTACAGAAAAGGGCTATTCGTGCAATTTATAAATTAAGTCCCAGACACTCCCTCAGAGACAAATTTAAAGAGATTAATATTATGACTGTTCCCTCTCAATATATTTATGAGAATCTCATGTATGCACATAAAAATATTAATCTGTTTAAAAGATACAGTGATATCCATAGCATAAATACTAGGAACAAACACAAATTTATTGTACCAAAAACCAGGCTCAAGAAAAAAATAGGTGGTTCGTTTAGATGTCAATGTATACGTTTCTATAATAAACTTCCTAGCCAAATTCAAGAACTAAGCATAAATAAATTTAAATCATTTATTAAACGTAAGCTATGCCAGAAAGCTTTTTACACAATTAATGACTTTCTTGAGGACAAAAAGGCGTGGGATTGAGCTGCTTCAATGATATACATGAGCCATTGTTTTCATATGTACTACTTACTGATGAAAAATTTTTTATATATATATTTTTTTTAATATTCGTTTTTGACATGAATACTTGTATAGTATTGCATTATATTTTTTATTTTATTTTTTTATTGACATTTTATTATTATTATTTTTTTTTTTTGACTTGAATACTTTGTTAAGTATTATATTTATTTTTATTTTTTGATTGACATATTATGATTACTATTTTGTTTGACACAAATATTTACTTTGTAAAGTATTATATTTTTATTTTTTTTTTGATTACTTAATTATTGTAAATGTGAGGACTATGTGGGTTATTATTATTATTTTCTCCTCCTTTTTACAGTAATTTTCAACGTTGTCTGACAGTTTGAGTACTTTTGCGGCCTACCCAAATGTCTTTTCTTTGGTATTGTTCGTCATGTCATTGAGCTCCTTAGTGGTTTTTAAGTTGAGCTATTCGACTATTGACAAATGCTTGCACTGACTGGACAGGTCCACTCAAATATGTTTGGTTCTTTCTTCAAAAGACCACTACAGACACTAAGCTGCATGGTCCTCATATAGAATAATGTGAATGCGAGAACTATGTATGTCGTTATATTCATGTAGATTTTATGATTGTCTGGCAGTTTGAGTATTTTTTGCGGCCTACTCAAATGTCCTTACTTTGGTATTGTTCGTCGGTTCGTTGAGCACCTCAGAGTTCTGAGTTGAGCTTCGCGATGACTGACAAATGCTTGCACTGTCTGGACAGGTCCACTCGAATTCGTGTGTTGCTTTCTTCATAAAGCTCATCCCAGACATAAACGTACATGGTTCTCATAGGATCTAACCAGTCCACATTGTATGGATTTGAACACTAAAAGAGACTTTGACCTCTGAGTTTGTTTCGGTGTTTCTTCTCAGGGTAGTCAGCTAGGAAACACCGGCCTCATCTAGCTTAAACTGACAAAAAAACATTGACGTGTAAAAGTGTTCCTTGTAACCTATTTACTGAATAAACATCATTTATCATTCATTTATCATTTATCAAAGAGGTCATTAAAAATTTCGATGAATTCCACAGTGGCTGCTGTTTCATTAAATCGTGAAGAAACTAATAACTGTTCACACAGGTCTAGTGCTTTAGCAACACTTTTACTCAGCAACTGTGTTGCCAATTTAACCTTCATTATTTCATTTCTGAAGTTAATATGACGCTCTGAAAGTTTATTGGCAAAATTTAAGCCTTGGTTTTTTTGAAGGTTATGTAAATTTACCAATAAGTGCCACTTTATTTCTTTCTCCAACTCGTTGAAGATAATTCTTTTCGATTCAAAAGTATTTCTGACTAATTTAAGCATGTGACAAGGGTCAAATAACACTGCTACTTCTCTATCACAACTGGGATGCTTGAACGTAGTTTTTAAATTGTTTGGATCTTTCAAATGACAACCCATTATATTTGCAGCGGAAAAATTTGCTTGACAACCATCGAAAGTGACTGCAACAATATCCACTCCAGACTCAAAACACTTCTGCAAACAAGAAGTAATTAAGTGTGCTCTTGTTTCACCACTGATTCCTTTGACGAAAAAATATCCTACTGGTAGTTTCCAGTTTTCATTTAATGCGACTAAAAGAAAAACATAGGCTTCTGTTGCAATTACTTTGCTATCGGTAGTGCCGCCAAAGTCTACCACACCTTCTGTCTTTTTTCCAGTCCATTTGGATTGGTGTCGAAGTGCCATTTCGTCAACCACAAGAGTGCAGATCATTCTTTTTTTTGATAATTTATTTTTCTTTCTAAGCATATCAAATGCTTGCGTAGTGAATCCTGGTGAAACTGTACTATTCTCATACCACTTGCCCAATACTCTAGGGTGTGGCAGAGCACTGTGAAGAATTTTCCTCACATATTTATACGCAGCTGGCGAATAAAAATTTAAGGTAAGTGCGAATTTTCGCAGTGTTGGTGGATATTTTTGACGAAAAGATTTCTTACTTCTTTTCTTACATAAAATTCTATTAAATAAAGTCATAGTGTCTTCATTCAGGTTCAATTCAGTAAATTGTTCATCGGATATGTATTTCTTTGTTTTTAAATGTTTTAATATAGCACTCAAATGCACAACACGTCTTTGTAACCTTTTGTTTTGATTTTTTAAATTTCTGTTTTTATTTATCAATTTTTCTTTCTGAAAACTTATTCTTTTGACGCATTTTTTAAGTGCAGCTTTTCGAGGAGTATCGAAAATGGACTCTAAATCGGACAATTTTTGTTCAGTAAGGCTGTTAGGACTACCGGGTATTGATTGTGCACGAGGTAACTGGAACAATTTTTTTCTGAATTAAGATAAAATATTCAAGTAAACGAATCCGCTATAAAAATGCAACATAAACAAAAACGTAAATAAACTACCTCCAAAACAGGAAACGCTGATTTTTTTAATAAAGTGTATCCCTTGCCAGACATGTACTTGTCTTCGACTTTAAAATGAATGGAGCATATTTTACTCGATTTATTCGGTTGCCAAAATTCTTCATTTCTCTGTTTGCGGACAATATCCACCCACCGGATGCATCTTAGTTCATTTGTTGGAAATCTAGAAACAATTAATTAATTTAATATTTACACCTAAAGAAAAACATTATTCTTTACGAAACACTAAAATTTATATTTTGATTTCAATTGAGTAACATAATATTTAATTTATGCTCCCTCATCATAACAAAAATCTACATTTAAGTAAAAATAATGTGCTACCATTTGTACCTACTGTCAGGCAACTGACCTATCTGGTTCTTAGGCATAATTTTACTCTATGATCGGTAATGACGTCTATCTCTATTGCACTTGTTTGTGGAGAAACTTTTGTTGCATTCATTCTTTTCCGACGCCATTTTTTAGGAATATAATGTTTGATTTGTGAAAATATTAGGATAAATAGTGTACTTACGAATGATAAGTGATTCCTTGACTTTTAGAAGTTTTGCTTGTATAATTTGTGCAATATCTCATAACACACGACGGTATTTTCTGTGGCTTTGGGTCACTTTAACTTTTAATGCTCTCAGTACTACGTGAAGTGCGTCCATTGACGGCGCAACGCGACACTGAGGTCAAGTGTGGCTAGTTAGCCACATTTTAACGTGTCGCTTGCTGAGCGCTTATAACCTACGAGTATCTACACCTTTTTACTTATAACATCATTGAGTATAGTACTGAAAATGAGTTACCGCACCCCTGGGCACTCAGGCAAGGAAGGAACAGGGGTGGGTTTTAGTCAGTAAGAGTCTGACACGCTCTTCCGCTCCACCGAGAGCGGTAGAAGTCATTGGGTGATTTCCCACCCCCCCTAAAAAAAAAACATATATATCGTCGGTTCAAAGGTAAAACTCATTTAGTCATTTAGTGGCATAATTGAATAATGGAGATAATTAGGATGTTGCGTTTTTTTAATCTGAAAAATCAATAAACTCATAATAGGTACTGAAACTTTCTGTGAACATGTGAAGGTATGTATTTTATAATAGTTTGTGTGTAAATAAGAAAAATGTACTTAATGATTTTTTTCTCTTTCTTTTTAAGTAAAATAGTGTATTTAATGAAAAACTTGGTTTGTAATCCTATAGAAATATAATTGAATAAAAGTTAATACATTGCATTTTTTTTTATGAATCGGCTTCAGGTTTAATTTTCATCTTCACTTTCATTTTCATCTGGTTCAGGCAAGCGCTCCGGACCATTAAGTTCTATTGCAGGTAAGTTCTTATACCATGGAGGAAGTTCCTCTGGTATGTGGCCAGCATTTACAAGTTTAACCAAGTTTGCTTTCTTTGCATTAGATATTGGCAGTAGGACAGAATATGCAGGGTTCAAAACTAGAATTGCAGCTGTTCTTCTGCTACCTCTACCAACTACGTTTACCATCTTGTAATCCGAAGAATGATCATACCGACAGAACAGTATCTCTGGTGACCCTTTTTGGACTTTTATAGATTTGGTCTTCAACCATGAGATTGTATTTCCATCTTCGTCTTTATTTCTATTTTTATAGAAGATGACGCCAAAGACTGTAAATCAAAGAAATCCGTATATTTTAAATGGTGCACTATATACTCCCCATTGGTTTTATTTCTTCCTCTTTGAGATCTTGCAGAACGGAAAATGTTAATCCAGTCTGCCATGGTAAATGCACTTTTATGCTTCTTTGCGGACTCGATGGCGGAGTGCATTGAATCACACACCATTTGTGAGTGGCCAGATTCCAGGAACTTTAGTTCAATCTGGTTCAAATGCTCAATTTTTTTTACTGCATACAACAACACGGCCGCCACTTGCTGGTTACGGTTTTGCCCACCACAAGTATCACAAAACAAGGAATCACTTGTTACTGTAGCAGGCAGCGACTGCAAAAACATTAACAATATGGAACCGATTTCGTTGCTTCATCTCTTTCCATTTATGTCATTCCAAGTATAACAATGAGCTTCTCCAGTAGCCAAATAAATTGTCAAACTATATACGCAGATTTTCCTTGAATAGTAAAATAGAGAAACATCAGAATACGGCAATTGTAAAACACTTTGCAAATCAAATGTGGCTGTTACAAATGTTGGGTCTTCGCTGGCTTTTATCTTGTCTTTGGCTTTTGCTTCCTGGCAATCTGTTTTTCTTATAAGATGTAAAGAATAATCAGTTTCTATGTCACTCTTCAGTTCCGAACTGGCTTCTTTGTACTTGGAACAAGTAGAACACAAATCCTTCTTTGGCTTGAAGAAGGAGAAATCACAATTGTTACAAAATATGCGCCTGTAGGTACATTGCTTTACAGGTGTTGCATTCCTTTCCAAACAAAATGATTGATATAGCTCATACATTTTAAGAATAGGCCACTTTCAAGGTACAATTTTTGACTTTGTTTCCTAACATAGTGACTTTCCATTACAGGAAAGCTCTCAATGTGCTCCTTCACTAATGAAACATCTACTTCACTGGTCTTGTTTCCTGGTACTTTTCTTCCTCTCTTGTCTGATCCAGAGAAACATCATCTTGGACCTGCACCCTTTATGGCCGTATTTATAGGCTCATTTGAAATATTTAGAGTCTTTTCAAAGAAATTAGCACACACTCTATGCTTACCACCAGCATTTTCTAAATAATACATTTTTGATAAAGTACGATTCTCACTTCTTTTCTTCTATGTTTAGGTGCCACCACAACCACATACTTTATTATAAAATTGTTCTGTCTATTGTAATCTGCAAATCCCCAATAAGTTTTACATAATGCTGTTCTATCTTCTTCTGTGAAAAATAGTGTACACTGAAATCTACATTTTATGCAATCAACTGGTTTTGGGCTTTTAGCATCACATTCCTTTTTTTTTTTATATGGTAGACATTCTGCTCGCTGTTTTTTTGTCATATAGGCATTCCAGTTTGCTGTATTTCTTTTTCTACATCTTGTTAAATTGCTAACATTACCTACCCTCTTCTATCTCTTAGTCAGAAATGTCAGATATTTTTTCTTCAGTTTCTTGTGGTGGCTGGTAACAAGGATCGTCATCTGATGCTGCACTGAAGTCCATCTCATCATCAGTTTCTGAAAGATAATCCACAAGCTTTGTTTTGTTTTGTTTTGAAATAACTCTCTAAAAAAAATAAGACATTGTTGATACTCGTAGTTTGCGCTAAGTCCGATATATCGCAACTTGAAAGTAGAAAAGTGTAACAGGAAAATAATAATAAAACTTTAAATACTAACATTTTCAGTATAACTACATTCTGAAATAATTGGGGCTCCAACTTCGGACTTCATCGGGACAATTTCTGTGTTGGAAACATTATCATTGTCATACTCAACACATAAGACTCTATGAGTCGACGTGCCGCGGAGGGACTCTTTGACCATCCAATTCAACATGCTCGATATAACTTTCAAATAAGTCACGTTGCGCTTCCAGTATAGAGCGGTAGTTCTGTAATGTTTTAATCAATATTAGCTATTTAACTACATTAAAATGGGATACCAAGCTAAACCAACATATAAAAAACTTACGAGTTCTCGTTGTGCAATGGAATCCGACAATGCGAGAACAACTAGTTCTTTACCCCTCTTGTTTCCGTAATCACTCATTATAATAATTAAAAACATTTTTCATGTGAAAAATAATGTAAAATCGAAACAAACTGTGCAATATTGATTTTGCCGCCAACATTAAATTTATCCTCCAAACCAAATGTCAATTCGCAAGTGACAAATGTCACGATATAGTTGACAGGTAAAGTTCATTAGCGACTTAGTGAGTTTTACATGCCGTATAGTTTTAGACTGACTTACAACGAAGATTTCAGGCAAAATTAATTAAGTGCCAAATGAGTTTTACCTGCAAAGTTATTACAGGGGTTTTGGAGATAAAGACTTTTTTCACTTTACAGTTTTGTTATAGAGCACAATACGCACTTAGTGATTTTTTGTTATGGTAGATGTTCTCTATAGAGAAGCAAAAGTAGCAAAATCTCATTTTGGGTCAAAATGTCACTTAGTGTGTTTTACCTTTGAACCGACGAATATAGTATGATATGACAAAAACTTCATGTTCATCGGTTGGGACTTCAGTACGATCAAATATCCACTTTTCAAGTTCCCCCAAACTTATTACCGATGGACTATATTTTTTTAGATTTGCGACGATCTGACAAATAATTATTCAACTGCGTTTTCGTTGGTACTTTCAGGTCAGGTATATTTCTTAAATTGTTTAAAATTGACTTAGGTTTTAATCGTAAATCGAATAATTTATCGATATTTTCTTTTGTTTTCACATCGATTCCATAATGAGATTCGTTGCCAATCGATTCGTGATCATGACTGGCATCAGCGCGAAAAAGAATAACATTCTCAGAGTCAGCTTCGTAAAGTAAATATACCTGTGCACATTGCGGGCCGCGATGTTTGAATTTTTTGCATCGGTAAATTACTTTTTTCCCTTCTTCACTATTTCTAGAAGTAAAGGCACTGCGTTTTCTGTTTCTTCGCTAGTTATAAATCTTTCCACAAAAACCCAATTTGTATTTACATCTCTTTTCTTCTTTGAAACCGTTTCTTCTACCGATTCATCATTATCCGAACGGTACGCGGGAATTTCACTTTTCACTAGTTCAAATTAAAAAAAGTTGATTCTATCATTAAAAATACCAAATTATTACTCTAATAACTAACTTGCGGCGCGAATTAAGTTCGGAGGCAGCAGAAGATGCAAAAAAAAACCAATTTTATTTAATTAATGTTTAATTAGAATTCACAAAAATTACAATTATAACTTTAATCTAGCTAATGGTGTTGATTCTGTTATGCACAAACTAAACTTAATTTAGGCTACTGCTATCTTTTTCTCTCTAATAAAACAAGAAAGAGACGGACGTAAATTAGAGCTGTCAAATTTAGTTTGAACTAATATTTCCATACAAATTAAGGGTACACATAAAAACATGTCGTCTAAAAACACGGCAAAGCGCAAGGCGTAAACTAGTTTGACATCTCTAACTTAGTTCATAGCTATAGCCGTCCTTTTCTCGCACTGCCTTTTAGTAAAAGATAGCGATTCTCTAATTTTAGTTTAGTTATTGACAAAGAGAATCCGTGCCAATAACTAAATGTACTATATGGTCAGCGATTGACGTAAAAGTGCAGTTCCCACGTAAGTTGAAGTTGGCGACGGCCCGCGGAAACGGTGTCAGCTTCGGTCGACACGAGGCAGTTGTGCCGCGTCAGCTTCTGAGCATCGCGCTATGTTGTTATGTGAATTCAGGGCGATGCACACTATAGCGATTTGCCTCGGTTATGCTTGCGTAACACCTCCCCCCGTAGAACAACGACTATTGAAGACCTTGGTCGTAAATTGCGCTGGGAGATGATCTGTGCTACTCCTTTGAGTCTCCGGGACGGCATAGATGCTGTGCTGCTGAGCCTCCTGGTCGTTGGCAGGTTCTTTCTTAATCTTCATTTGTTTCAGGTGACATCTTCGGTAAATGAAATGAGCGAGTAGTGCACATGCACTGAGTAGTAACACATACAGCGGTATAGTTGTATGAAAGAGGCTGCTAGTTTCATGTGTGTCAAAGTGTACTGGCGACTGCAGTGAAATCTCCTTATTGGTTGCGTGTAGATCATCTAAGTTGATAGAGTTGAGTTTGAATGGCGGGTATGCTACCGGGCTAGGTGTATCTTCCTTAGGGACATCTATTATCTTCAAGGCTTGACCCTTCAATCGGTCGTTGGAGTTTGAGATGACGAACTCTGCTGTCTGGATAAAACAGTTGTGAGGAAGCATGACGAGGTAACTTTCTTGCAGTAACTTGTGGAGGTCTTGTTCGCATGACAGGCGTACTTTCGTCAGAGTTGGGAGGTTGATAGTATAATGACGGTCGTCGAGTTTCTCGTAGGCTGGTTTTTGAAGAGATATTGCGACTGGTTTGCATTCGGGAAGTCTTTGCTGCTGCGTGATGAGGGTTCCAATACAGTCCGGCGACGTTCGGCTTTGTACGTTGTGTATCTCTTCACATAGATACCCCTTAGTGGACTTCGGGCATTCAGCCTCTATGTACTTGAAATCTTTCGAATGGATCGCAAGGAATTGGAAACGAGGGACAAGAATCTCATGGTTTTTGTTTGGGACTATGGATATTTTGTATAGATCATATGTCTGAGGTAGGATGATTGGGAATTTGTAAACTATAACTATTTCATTACCTATATAATATGAACCTAACTGTATGACGTCGTAATATTCACGAGCTCCTATATCTAATACCTTATCACTACCATAAAGCCTAGTTTATCTACTTATTATAGATCTAGTGGTATTTAAACTAATTACGTCATGGTGTGCTGTAGACGTCCGTATAAACGCTAGTACGTTCTGTAATTTAGATATTTCTCGCGACAGTCTGTCAACGTTGTCACTAACTATTAAGATTGTTTGTCCTAGATGAGCATATTGAATTAATTCATGATTTCCTTCCTCTAGACTTCGACTCATATTTCTGACTAAGGCTGTTAATTTATTTTGGTTATCTACCATGTTATCTACTATTTTAGAGTGCTGAGTTATCCAAGTTTTAGTTAAACTCACGTGGTTGTTAAATTCCGTTAATAATTTGTTTTCATTATCTTGAAGAGATTTGATCGCATTATTAAAATGAACCGCATCTGTATAATCAAGGTTACCGGTTATGCTTTTAACGACAGAACCGAGACCATCTACGAGACCTCTTTTAGAACGAGTAGTTTCAAATGACTGCAATTGGTCAATGACGGTTTGAAGCTGATCCTCTAAGTATTCAATATGGGGTTGGAATAAAGAGAGGCTCTTATTGTGAAGATCGGGACTTATTCCTTTTAATTGATTATGAACGACATTAACCTTATCCTGTAACTCCTGAAGATTTACGTGTTGCAGAAACGAATGGTAATGAGATACTATGTTACAGGGACCTAGTTTAAAGGGTAATACGCCTGGGCCATCGTCAAGATTTTCAAGTTTTATCTCCTGTGTTAGAGCCGAATGCAGGAGCAGATGAAGTACTAGGAGAGTCCTGCAACAATTGGGCACTTTTAGGCACTCTCTTTAACCTGGATTTAGCAACTGGTCCACGCTTTTTGCGCGTATAGATATGTATTGGTAGGTCGGCCATGACGGTGTCATGCGTATAGCGGGGTGCTATCTTTTTTCGAGAAGCAAGGGGGTTTTTCACAAATATTTGTTGTTCGGGTGAGTACTGGTTTTCCGTCTCTCTAGATTTATTACGAGCATCTATTAAATCCTTACGTTGGATTAAGCTGGACTCATGAATTAAATTATAAGCATTAGTCATTTTGTTCTTATGTTCTACTGTATACTGTTGTAGCAAATGGGTGGTTAAATCTATGTCCAGTGGGTCACGTGGGTCGAAGTGTCCTGTGATAACATCGATTGGTTTACATTTTGTCAAACTATGTATAGAGCTGTTGTAAGCCAGAAGGGCATAATTTATCAAGTTTAAAATGGGTTCATTCTTTTGTTCCACCTTTAAGATACGTAGGTGTTCCAAGATTGTTGAGTGGAATCGCTCCACAATTCCGTTTTCATTGGGAGTGTGGGGTGCTATTTTGTGGTGCTGGATTTTATGTAGTCTTGTGAACTCGGCAAACAGCTGGTTCGTGAACTCTGGTCCGTTGTCTGTCACTATTGTGTAAGGTACTCCATGATGGGTACAGAATTTTAATAACGCTTGCACTACACTTACTGCTGTCCCATCTCTTAAGTAATACGCTTGAGCGTACTTTGAGAAAGCGTCAACGATAGTTAGGAATTTCTCGCTCTGAATAGTTAACAGGTCTAAATGAACAGTTTCGAAAGGTTTACCTGGTGGAGGGACAAGACGGTACTGTTGTTTTAGGGGGTGTCGGTCATATTTGGCCTGGCCGCAAACTGTGCATTCATTAATAAATTTAGTAATGTGCTCCTTCATTTTAGGCCAAAAGTACTTGTGAGACAGGGCTAGGTAGCATTCGGTTATGCCTCTATGATTTGTTTTACCGTCGTGATATTTGTTGATTATCTCTTGTTGCCTTAGATATTCTCTTACGTTTTCGAGTTCGATTTTCGTAAGCGTAAGGTTCATGGCCGAATTTTTAAATGTCTTTTGAATTATTGGGATAACCGTATACATCGCTAATGGTGGATTTATTAGTAGGCCTGTTTTGATTTTGGGATGGACATATTCTTTAATAGCACTAATGACATCTTCCTCAAGATTGGATTCAGATATTTGAACTGTGGTACGCGTGTGCGTTTCAAAGGGTTTTGTGACTGTTGGTCTCCCTTTGATATCACCTACGACAGTGAGTACTAACTGTTTAGTAAATTTGTTAAGTGGTTGATCTGTGATTGGGACTTCTAGAATGGGGTTTTCGCGGTCGGTATGGACAGTTAAAGTGTGGGAGTTACTCGGGGCCTCCGAGGCTGTGATTGTCCGGGAATCATCGGCTGATTGATTCTTCTCGGATGGGTTAGCAATTATTGAACTTACGTCTTCATTGTGAATCTCTAAGCGGGATAGGGCCATCCGCATTGGTGTTAAATTTGCCCTGCTTATAAACAACCGAAAAATCGTATTCTGATAACTTTAAACGCCATCGTGTAAGTCTGGAATTAGGCTCTTTGAGGCTCATGACCCATTGCAGAGGCTTATGGTCAGTAATAATTTTGAATTTCCTGCCAAACAGGTAAGGTCGAAAGTATTTGCAAGCCCACACGATAGCAAGCAATTCCTTCTCTATCGTGCTGTAGTTAAGTTCACTTGAATTCAGGGTTCTAGAAGCGTATGCAATGGGCTTGTCTGAACCTATTGGACCCTGAGATAATACGGCCCCCAATGCGACGTTGGAAGCATCGGTGGTCAATAAAAATTCTTTGGTGAAATCTGGATACTGCAAAATCGGGTCATTTGTTAATAATTTCTTACAATGCTCAAAGCAACTTACGTAATTCTGATCACAGAGTATTTTGGCTCCCTTTTTTAAGCATTGGGTCATGGGTTTGGTGATACGTGCGAAATCCGGTATAAATTTCCTATAATATCCGAGTAGACCGAGAAAACGCTTAATTTCTGTAGTAGTTTTAGGTAATGGGTAATCTTTTATAACGCTGATTTTAGTTGGATTCGGTTTAACTCCGTCTTTACATATGACATGGCCTAAAAATTCTGTCTCCAGCTTCAAGAACTCGGACTTGTCCATTTGTATCTTGAAGTTGGATTCTCGCAGTCTTTTAAAAACCCTTTCTAGATTGATAATATGTTCTTGCAGGGATGTGCTGAACAGGATGACGTCATACAAATACACTAAGCATATATCCTGGAGATCTCTCAGGATATTATCCATAACACGCTGGAATGTTGCCGGAGAATTTTTCAATCCCATCGGCATCCTGAGGAATTCATAGTGGCCATTTTCTACATTGAAGGCAGTTTTGTGTATATCGGAGGGGTCTAATTCCACCTGGTAGAATCCGCTGGCAAGGTCGAGTGTACTGAAATATTGGCATTTACCTAATTTGTCCAATATGTCCGAAATGTTAGGTATAGGATATCTATCGTCTATAGTTTTTTCGTTGACTTTACGAAAGTCTATGACAAGTCGCCACTTGGCTTTACGCGAAGCATCTGCCTTTTTGGGGACCACCCAAATGGGAGAGCTCCACGCAGAGTCCGAAGGCCTGATTATATTCTGTTCGAGCATTTTATTAATTTGGTCTTTAACTTCTTGTTTATGGATATACGGATATCTGTAACTTTTAGCATGGACGGGGATTTCATCGGTCGTTCTAATCCTATGTTTTATTTTGTTTGTAAATGTTAGAGGCTCTCCTTCGAGATAAAAAACGTCAGAGTACCGGGCACATAAAGTTTTTAGATTTGCTAGTTCTTCTGGATTTAAATGGTCGGTCCGGAGGCGTCGTAAAACTTCCTCCGTACGGTTGCTTAATTGATCTACCTGTTCGCTTTCTACATTAAATAGTTCGGCGGTAATGGGACGATCCATAGAGAAAATTACGTCATTAGGTGACTCATTTGAAATTTGTACCCAACCTCTATTATTTTTTACAGTTGTGAAACAGTCAGAAATTAAGCAGTTACTAATTATTTGGTCGGGAACGGATACGTCGCCATCATGGGAATTTACAGGCAATCTTACTAATTTAGATGTCTGAGCTGGTATAATTTCTTCATAAATGTTAGCATTGCGAGAGTCATACATAGTAATGGGTATTTCCGTATTTCTAGTAACTAACTTTTTGTTTCTTAAGACAATGTTAGTGCCCCATGAATCTAATAAATCAAAACCGATTAATCCATCAAAATAGTTATGGAAGTCTAGAACGAATAAAGTGATATTTCCCTCTTCTTTAAATTCGGGAAAGTGGGGCAAAGTTATCGAATAATTATTTTTATAAACGGTACGCACGTTAGTTACTTCAAATGGGCTGTAGTTAAGAGGTACATTAGAAAAATATTTTTCAACCGCTCGCGGTGATATAAACGATTGATTCGCCCCAGTGTCTATGAGAAATTTTAAAGGTGGGTTATGGGTTTGAATATAACCAAGTTGCCTCTGTATGTTAAAATTTACCTCTATTTTGGCTTTTCTAATTTCGGAGTTTAAAGAAAATTTCCGTCTTGCTTTTGATCTTCATTTCCGGTTTCGTCATTTGGTTTAATTTCTTCTACCATTGGGGTTTCGTATTGCCCATAGTTAAAATAATAGTCTAAGTATTCTTGGTAAGGGTCATAGTCCTGGTTGTAGGCTGAACATATAAAGTCATAATATGGATCATAAACACAATCATAGTTATTAACTTCTCGCGTTTTAAAGTAATTGTTAGGTGGCGGATTGCCGGCTGTACGCCAATCGTGTCTTATGGGAGGTAATGGTTTAGGCACAAAGTGGGTGACGCCAATCATGGGACGCGGTGTGCTATTATAGCTAGTATTTTGTGGCATGGGTACGCCACCCGGAGGTCTAAATGTATTACTCTGAGCATTATAATTCGGAGGTGGTGCTCGGAACATCTGCTGAGTCCGAGTGGGGCCACGAGGTTGTTGTAATTGGGGCATGTTTTGCCGCCAACCCTGATTGGGTTGAGGGAAGTACTGTTGGGGACGCGGAAGACCGGGCATGCTATATAACTGTGGTTTCGAGGGACCGGGTACGCCCATTGTAGGGAATTGCTGCATAATCTGGTTCAGAGGTAGATTAGAGTTAGGCTTGGGAGGCTGCTGATTGTTATCTTTCTTACTAGACCCGCTTTCGATTCGCTGCTGCATATAAAGTGTATTAAGCTCCTCCTGGACGAACTCGAGTGCTTTTTCCATCGTCTCGGGACGCATGCAACGAACCCTAGAGCCTAAGGGATCTTTTAAACCGCGTAGGTAACATTGTAAGGTCAATTTCTTATAAAGGTCTCGCTTCGCCGTAACTTTTTTTTTTTTTTTTTTTTTTTAAAACGTTGCCCCACACTAGGTATTACTCCTGTATCGTGGGTGCGTTCACAAACATGTATATTCACATACACAAGACACCCAGACCCGGAACAACTATCTGTAGGTCATACAAATATTTGTTCCGTGCGGGAATCGAATCCGCGACACGCAGCGCAGCAGCCGAACGCTCAACCACTGCGCCAACCGTGTCGTCAAGTAACTGTAGTAGACACAGTTTCATGCAATGTGACGTATGTCATAATTGTGCTGAACAAATTCTGACATCGCTCATAGAATTCCTGTGGGGTAGAAGACCCCTGAGTTTGTAAGGACAAGTCATTATATAAAGCGGTCTCATCACGATGGTCAGCAAAATTATTAATTAGCGCGCTTTTAATACCAATCCAATTCTCGGGAATACCGTTACTATTTATTAATCGAGCCGCGGAACCTGTAACCTTGTTTAAAATGCCATTTATGAGTGCCAAATTGGTTAACTCGTTACCCGGTTCAGTTTTGAAATATGCGAGCACTAGTTGGTCACAAAGATTTACAAAACGGGTTAACACATTAGGGTTGCCATCGAATTCAGGCAGAACCCGGAGCGAATTAAAAATTTCTCCCACTTTGTCGTGAGACATATTTGTATCCGGTAGTACTGATTCACCTAATTGTCTATACTCGTCTATAGCAATAAGCCTATTCGCCCTACTACTGTCTAAACTACGATTACGCGACACTCTTGGGTGGAAAATCTTGAAAACTAATATATAAAATAGCTAAAAACAAATCATGCACATAAAATCAATTATAATTATAACTAGAACTGAAAGGAAAACGGAAAAATAAAAATAGTTTATAGTATAGTAAATGATAGGTAAAAATCAAGGTTAAAAATAGGACAGTAAGGGACTTGAAAGATTTAAAGCACTTACAACATGGTCTTCTTTGCCGAATCGATGTCTGGATTCACCTCTGCTGGCGCCTCACGATGTATGTAGATTCAGGATACTCGAGAATCGGTAAGCCACGCGGGACTTCGGTCCGATTTTAGGGGAAATCTTGACGCGTCACGTACCTAATATACTTCGAGTATCCTACCGGCTGCGCCAATTAAGTTCGGATGCAGCAGAAGATGCAAAAAAACACCAATTTTATTTAATTAATGTTTAATTAGAATTCACAAAAATTACAATTATAACTTTAATCTAGCTAATAACTAAATGTACTATATGGTCAGCGATTGACGTAAAAGTGCAGTTCCCACGTAAGTTGAAGTTGGCGACGGCCCGCGGAAACGGTGTCAGCTTCGGTCGATACGAGGCAGTTGTGCCGCGTCAGCTTCTGAACATCGCGCTATGTTGTTATGTGAATTCAGGGCGATGCACACTATAGCGATTTGCCTCGGTTATGCTTGCGTAACACGCGCAACAATAACAAGCTACAGTAATAATGTAAACAAACATGGTAATCTACCATACTGCTTGCTTATTGGCCCCCAGGCCCTTGGCCACTCAGTTATCGACCAATGACGGACGAGTGTCACTCATCCAAAATATACCACGTAAATTTAAAGATATTTTTTCATTACAAATATTTACCAATAATATTTTTGGTTCGATCAAATAGATTTTAAAGTTTTAATAAATACATTTCGATCTATATTATAATAGATCGAAATGTATTTATTAGGTGATCAATATTAAAAGGCAAACTTGATATAAAAATCATCAGTCTATGTAGTTGGCAATTATACTTCTACAAATTTACTTGCAGCAGTACATGTGAAGGTGCTGTCTTTGCCACAGTATTAGATATTTAAAAAAAAAAAACAAAACCATGACGTAGTGTCCTGTCTCGCTCCCACCCACGGCATGCTGCGCTGTCGCTCTCGCCCATTATTCATTTACGTGTTTTCGTGTTGTCGGAGTCACACTGCAAAAATTATTATCGTTTATACGGTTTTTAGTTTGTTATAGCCTTATAGGAACATCAAGTTTAAAAATGGGAAAACGAAAGCGTTCGCGATCTAAGGATAGTGATGATTATTATCGTAGTATGCGGAAAAGGTGAAAAAACTCGAGCGTAAACTGCAAAGATACCGACGAAGTAGTTCGTCATCTTCGGAACGTTCTTATTTCGAAAGTCTATCTGGTTATGAAAATGATGTTGGATGTCTGGACGAACAAGGTAGGTACCTACAGAATTAACTATTATTAATCATTAGTCTTATTACTTAGACTGTGACTCAATCTGAAAAATTTTTTTTTTCTTTCGGTGTTTTAATAACTTATGAGAAAAGGTATAAATTTATTACGCCTGTATTCCCTAAAGGGCAAATAGAACTGTGTAGTAGGTACACAGGGCAATTCATAGTGAAAAAAGAAAATGCCCGACCTGGGAATGGAAACCCAGATCAGTCGTCGGTAGTCTTGTTTGCGATAACCAGACCAAAGAGGCACTCATTGTTACAAAATTATTATTTTTGTTGTTGGTACAATGAAATCGCAATTAATCTAAACACATCTCCACGTATATCGTGTTGAAGATAAGACGTTGACGTTAAAACGTTAATCGTTATGAAGTTGTGAAACAATTTGAATATTTCCTCCACGTAAATCGTGTAGGGGACAGTACAATCTCCACGTAAATTGTGTCGAAGATTTCAAGTACCTACCTTTTTTGCTTTGGGAACTTGGTCAGTAAGGACCACAGTGTGATAACTTTTATTTCTTTCTCCACGTATATCGTGTTAAGATAATTTATCAAACCTCCATGTGAAACATGCCGAGATCCTAATTGTCTTGCTCCGCGTAAATTGCGTTGAGTTTCGTAGCCATTGAAATGGTTACGAAACGAACGTTGTTCATATTGGAACGTATATCGAAAAACGTGTTGGGCTGCGCCTTGCAGATAAACCCCTAAAATAAGCGAATAATCGCTCTTTCGCCACCCATTGGCAATGGCCATCGACACAAACTCGTCGATAAACTCTTCAAGGCACACTTCATATGTGTGGCCTGAAAAGTATCGCATTTTCCTTTTTATTTGATTTATCACTTATGAAAACAGAACCACTCAGCTTGGATTATACTCCTCTTATCCTGGCCCTCGTAGTCGGCGACCGCCACCACATATAGAGACCCTAGCTCTCTTGTGGGCTGCAGAGCCTCTTAGTAGCCCTTCGACGTTAACGGGGGCGTCGCGTAGCACCAGCACTCGTTGACTCGGTGCGAGAGGACTGTGTGGATGGGATCTATCTACGGGGCGGACAATTGAGTAGTCCACTTGCAAAGTCCGCTATGTTAAAAGAATAATAATTTTGGAAAATCGATTAAAACCTTTAGTGTTAAAATGGAGTTATGAAAATTCATATTACAACATATTACTGAAAATTATTGTCACAGAGAATTAATTTCTTATAGTAAATGAAATCCCAATACCATAGTTATCTTTTTATTAGTATTTAAAAATTGAACATAACCACTTTTGCAAAAGTATTTTTAACATAAACAGTTTTGCAATAGTATGAAATTAACATGAAGAGTTTTGAAACAGTATCAAAATTAAATCCTAAACCTAAATAATCGTCTTACAATAATATTATACTCTTATTTCTGTTTCTTCATCCATTAAAGTTTCCTCAGTATCGGTATCTTCGTCTAAAGCAGCTTCAGTTTGGTTTTCTTGAAGAAATCTATAATATTTTAGACTATCGACCTTAGCCTAATCCTGTCCAAAATGTTTAATCAGGAGGTTTTTCACATCATTTAATTTTGCTGGTTTTACAGGAACGCCTATATTGATCAAAGCAGGTTGAATGTGTTCAAATGATTTACCTCTTTTACAAACATTGCCGTAATTCACCACCTTCCGATACATAATGCGGTTCCCCTTTAACGGCGATTTTGCCATTCCTGTCTTTTCTCAAAAAAAACCTCTTGGAGGCATTAAATTGGAAATGCCAAGATCCAGGCAATTTCAGTACGTCTTTGGTGTTTGATTTCCAATCATAAAAATTGAAATCTTTGCCAAGTCTCAGCACCGTACCGTATTTTTGAAAAATATCAAAATAGGTCTGTGGTTCTGCAATGACTTCTATAGGCCGTGTAGCCCTTTCAATATTTCCAAAAATACGGTCAGGAGGCAAAAATGAATGCCCTACAACTGGAAATATTATTGTAATTCTTTTTATATTACTTGGAGCCTTGGTTTTTAACCAATAAGCGAGCATTCCTAATACAATAGTATTTTTGTTCTGTCCCCCACAACCATCACAAAACAATTTGACATGATTAACATTGTCTTCAAAAGTGGTATTCATTAGTTGATGAAATACGGCCGAAGCTATCTGGTTAGATCCTTTCATAGCCTCAGTTTCCAGCCAAGTGTAAATAAATGTATTTGAAGCATTTTGCGGCCCATTGGAAGGTCCTTGGCAAATCGTTAGATTGTAAACATATAGCTGACGGCTAAAATAGGCACTCTGGTCTGGAACTTTTGGTAACAATTTTTTTTGACAGTCGAAAGATAGTATCATTTCGTCATCTTGGGGACTTTTAAGGCTAGTGTAAAACCACTTAGCCTTTAACTTGTGAATTCGAAACTGCGCTATTAGCAGTTGTTTTTTAGCTTGATCACGTTCGCGTGGAATAGCTTCTTTTAACTGGATACACTTGGAGCAAGCATCTGTAGCCGGTGTTTTAAAGCTCAAATTAAAATATTTATTGAATATACGTCGGAAAAATTCGTACTTTACAGGAACATTTTTTGGATCAATATTATAAAGCGCATGGATTTTTTTTATATTTAAGTCACTGCTTAAATATTGCACAGTAGATCTCCCGCGCACATAATGTGACTCTATACTTTTAAGTTCCTTTATGTAAGCTTTAACAGATAATAAGCGACCAGAATACCGAAAAGATTTTCTATCACCACCTCTTTTTTCATTTGGGAGTTCCATTGTGGTTAAATGGTTTTTACAAATTCTTTGTATTCGGTCCTTTGATACTCCCAAAATAGTAGTAAATGCCTTCTGGCACACTTTAGTTAGTATAATTTGGCGTCTTCCATTAGATTTTATTTTGTATCTAGGTATAAAATAACGTATTGTTTGAGATTTTGCTTTTCCTTTCCTTTTCGGTGTTTCTGCTGTACAGTATTTCAGTAAAAATATATCCTGATCAACTTTGTTTGACGATGAATAAAAATGCCGATGAAATTTACTATAGTCCTGTCGTGTTAATTCACTGCACTTGTAGCCCTGTTTTGGATTTCCATGCAAACACTCTGGTATTTTTGGCGGCCCTTTAGGCTTGTGCCTGAAGCAAAACAGGAAAACACGCAACATAAAGTCCCAAAACCAAAAGCATAGAAACAAGAAGATAAATAAACAACTGCGTCGTGCAATTTAGCGGGCAGTAAAAATAGAGCTCTTAATTTTTTAGTCATTAGTATTGTGCAAGTAGTAAGCAGCAAAAACAAACAAATATCGTAAACTGAGCTGAGCATTAAGTAGGTACCAAACATTCGTAACCTTACCTGTTTGCCTTTGCAACTTCTCGTTTCCATGTCGATTTATCAGTAATTTTTTTCCGTCCTCTACGAAACGGTGCTTCATTAACTTCCTTTTCTTAAATTTCCATTTTAAACAAGCAGAATTTTAACAGAATAAGAACAATTTTGTCACGTAGCACGTGCTTGCACTTCCATAGGACTATGCGAACTGACAATGATAGTCAAGATGGCGGCGTTTGCACGAGTCACTGCGTAATATGGCGAGTTTTGAAAGTGAACTGTAACTTAGAGTTGTTTGAAAGTTAACTATCAATCAATATAGCAAGTTTTGCAGGAGTACTGAATATTTGTAAGCGTCAGGACCCCTGGACCAAGAGAGATGTTTGATGTTTAGAAAATACCAAAATTTACTACCTTTTTGCTACTATTTGATACTGTGACGACCTTATGTTGGCAACCTTATGGTAAAGACTGGCACGTTAGAAGTTTGGAACTTTCTAGAAACTCTTGAAACGCCAATTGAGAATTTAGATAAAAAGAAGATTTTAGTTTTTAGGTAGACTTCACCTAGCCCGCACGAAGAGGGCACATGTATTAATTTCATTATTCAATATAACATATTAATATTCCAGTTCTCTTTCTTTTATAACACATCACACATAAGCAGTCACTCTTATACACCACCCTCTCGCACCGCGAGCGAGTAAACAAACCCCCAGGAACCTAAAAGGAATCTCCAGGGACCAGCACCAAGAGAAGCTGCTCCAGGTCCCTATAAGTGGTGGAGGCGCCGGGTAAGAACGCCGTATGTAAGAGTGACGGCAACGGTATCAGTGTGCGGTGGACAAATTGAGGACTGATGCAGTGACAGCCACCAGGATAAGAGGAGTATACTCCAAGCTGAGTGGTTCCGTTTTTATTAAGTGTTAAATAATATTAAAAGAGGAAAATGCGTTACTTTTCGGGACACACGTATGAAGTGTGCCTCGAAGAATTTATCGACGAGTTTGTGTCGATGGCCATTGCCAAGGGGTGGCGAAAAAGCGATTATTCGCTAATTCTTGGTGTCTGGTTAAAAGGAGCTGCGCATTATTTTTTTAAATATACGTTCCAGTATGAGATGGAATTTGACACGCTGTGCGCGGAGCTTAGGAGAGAATTCCCATGCAAGTGTGTGTCTTGCAAGCATAGAATCAATCAGTGTTTTTATAATCTTGAGAGGCCGGACGTTGTGTCCGAGGCGGATGAACAGTCCGAAAATAATGTGAGCGAGGATAATCAAATAATATTTTTTTCTAAGGAGGACGATGATGACCAGAGCTGCGCTGATGCAGGCCTAGTCAATGATGTCCAGGAATATGAAGACTGCGGTCTGGACGAGGATGACCGAAGCTGTGAAAATGAAGATACAGAATCGGGTCGGTTATTTACAATTATTCCTAGTAATAATATTTCAGAGAAACAAGAGATAATTGTAGTAAAAGAAACATTTGGCGAGCACGAGTCGAATGAAAATTTTATTTGTTTGGGAGTTGTTTCGGCTGATGTTGTCGACATGGAAAGCTGTGAGGTGGAAATTCCGTCGGAGACACATGGTTCTTGTAACGATGATTTTATTCAAGTTGAGTATGTTTCTGCTGATGTTTGTGAGCAGGAGAGCTTCGAAATGGCGGTGGAGTCCAAAGAGCTGTGCGTGCCGGTGGAAGTCATGCAAAATCCTGCTATTATTGTTCCAATAGGTGATGGTCCAGCGGATATCTATCGGGATGAAAACTGCATCATAAATATCACTTCACAACATCACAACATTTCACAACAAGCGGAACAGCATTTTTCACAGAATAGGCTGGAGGAGGAGATATGGGCCCTCCCATATTGTACGAAGAAGGATAATTTCCATTTCTTTGCTAAATATAAAATTATTTTTGTATCAATGTTATTTATTCTAGCTGACATGCATTGTCATAGCAACGTGACAAACAAGTTTTCGACCATAAATATAAGGTATGGACTTAATAATTACGATGACCCAAATTTTTCGATAAAAATAAAAATATGCGAAAGAGGTCAGGAATTGCTTGTAAACTATTTATTAAAGCAATATTCTGTAAGTAAATATAAGTTTTGGAAATTTAAGAAAAAAATTATAAATTGTTTTTTGAAACTTATTTTATTTTTAAAAGATTTTTAGAGAATAGACAGTGGTGTCAGATGTCATTTGACATGACAAATAATTGTCAGATATCTGGTACCTCAAATTTAGTACGGTTGACAATATAGTAAAAGTTTAAATTTTAACCGACTTCAAAAGTAGGAGGTTCTCATTTCTTTTGTTTTTTATGTGATATTAATCGTTGTGTTTTTGTGTGTTTCATGTAACTGTTATGATGAGCTGCACGGACGTGATTGAAGACTGATGGGAGATATGACCACATTCTATGAAAAAAATTTGTTAGGCGATTATTAGTGGGAATTAGATATGAGTTTCTCCAGAGTGCGATTTTAATAAAGATGTTACTACGGTTAGGAGGTAGAGGGAATTGCGGTCCTCTCTCCTAGGGAAAAATGTGTCAGGGTTTTTGTCGGTTTATACCAGCTTTGTTTATGGGGTATAATGCCTTCGCAAAGTGGGATCGAGTTGATTCTGTATGGTGTGACCGAGCCCGTGACAATTTTTATGTATTATTCATTTAGAGAGTATACTTCAAGTTATATTTATGGAGCACTCTGGGGGAAGTTCAGGAACAGTGAGTAGGTGTTCATAACAGTGGTCGTTTTTTCTCCTGGTCTTCATAAACGTCCAATGGAGTTAAAATTATTACAGTTTTGAATTTTATTTTTTGTAAACCCCTTCTGGGTAGATGCTAACTAGAGCATCTTAGGTCAGAAAATTTAGCAGAGCAGTGTGGCTTTTTAGAGAGGTTTTACCTCACTGAAGCCATGTGCATTGCCGGGATATGTGGTGCGCCGAATGGCTTAATTAATAATAAGAAAGAAGACCACTTTACTCGGGGTTCATTTTTGGCTATCCATAGGTGGACTCTGCTGCGACATGTACCTCTCATAGGTAGGGCCTTCGCAGTAGGTTTAGGTAGGCCTCAATCGGCTTTTCAAATATTTAGTTGAATAGAAGACTTACTAGCGTCTGCGCTTCTATTCGTAGGGGCGTAGCTCATGTGACGACCTTATGTTGGCAACCTTATGGTAAAGACTGGCACGTTAGAAGTTTGGAACTTTCTAGAAACTCTTGAAACGCCAATTGA
This sequence comes from Polia nebulosa, assembly GCA_951329385.1. Classification (NCBI taxonomy): domain Eukaryota; kingdom Metazoa; phylum Arthropoda; class Insecta; order Lepidoptera; family Noctuidae; genus Polia; species Polia nebulosa. The sequence continues at coordinate 11,108,972 of OX589600.1, read as the reverse complement.
GAATTTAGATAATAAGAAGATTTTAGTTTTTAGGTAGACTTCACCTAGCCCGCACGAAGAGGGCACATGTATTAATTTCATTATTCAATATAACATATTAATATTCCAGTTCTCTTTCTTTTATAACACATCACACATAAGCAGTCACTCTTATACACCACCCTCTCGCACCGCGAGCGAGTAAACAAACCCCCAGGAACCTAAAAGGAATCTCCAGGGACCAGCACCAAGAGAAGCTGCTCCAGGTCCCTATAATACCTAACTTTAAATATTTAGTACCTCAACTGATAGCGAAAAAACACGAAAAGAAAGTGGTCAGCCATTCTGACATCAGGATGTCTGGACCATTTTTTTTTTTCATAGGTTGAGACAACACACCTAATTTATCTCTTTGTAAATATTTACTACCTTTTTAGTGCCTCAACAATATATTTTTTCAAATTTTTTTGGCAGTCCAGAAAAATGCTACGCATGAAAGATTGCACCAATAGAGATATTTGATGTTTAGAAAATACCAAAATTTACTACCTTTTTGCTACTATTTGATACCTAACTTCAAATATTTAGTACCTAGACTGACAGCGAAAAAACACGTAAAGAAAGTGGTCAGCCATTCTGACATCAGGACGTCTGGACCATTCTTTTTTTCATAGTTCGAGACAACATAACTAATTTATCTCTTTGTAAATATTTACTACCTTTTTAGTACCTCAACATATATTTTTTTCAAATATTTTTCGCATTCCAGAAAAATGCTACGCATGAAAAATTTTTATACATAATGGATTTTTTATAATGGACATTTAATTTGCCACATAAAGCTTATATTTTTAGGATATAGATACATTTATATTGTGAATTAGAAAATCATACACTCTAATATAGAAAATAATTGTAATAACTAGGATTGTAGGCTACATATCAAACTATAAATATCCAGTTTATGCTGACCTCTTATTGTAAGGAAATCCTATAGAAAGCTAGATCAGCGTATACTGGAAACTTATAGTGTACATGATGTTATTGATGAAAGTTAAATAATTAATATTTCATGGCGTATATTAAACAATGAGCAGTCATGTTCTTACAACTTATAGTAACTCTACTAGACATATCGTCGTAACATTGCCATTTCGACTCTCGTCGGCAATGCGATTTATAATGTCCTACACCTTCGGGAGTCGCAGATGGCACAAATTCAATAACAGACAATAGATTGTATTCTATACCTTTTAAAGATATATTTTCTGGTAAATCATTGATGCAAATTTGTACTTCAGGGTTGGGCTCAAAGGCAACAATATTCTTCAAATTATAATCTATGCTTCTTATACCGTCGCAGCTAGAATGTCTACAATTTGACATATTGCTGTCGCTGTTAATCATTGAATTTACAGATTCACTTAATGTGTTTTTGTTGAAGTCAAGTGGCAAAAAAGCACATTTCCTATGAACCTTGTTTACAAGACAGTTAAAATTTGTGCAAGATTCTCTTATATCTGCACTATATATTATATCTAACAATATCTTTTCAAATATGTATGCAACGTTGCATTCACAATTAACGTACATTTTATCGCCAATGGATTTGATTTGAAAATACTTTTTCAGTATCTCTGTACGGACTTTGTAAACATTTTGTGTATCGTTGGCTACAATCATTTTAATGAATTTACAATATTCATTATCTTCATTGGTATGTATGATCCTACCCAATGCATAGTCATCAGCAACTCCAATGGCAATCGCTTGTGCAACTGCGTCAAAAGCGCAAGTATTTAAAATAATATAATTTTTATCAGCCAAAGTTAAGGAGCCATTTCTCAATAAAATTATCTTTTTTTTAATGAATTTTATTTTCTTTTCCTTTTTTCCAATACCTAAGCCTCTCCAATTTTCTAACATTGAAGGCGTATCAGAAAAAACGGACTCATTGTTTATACCTTTTATAAAATTAGTTTTCTTATCCTTTTTCTTTTCATTCGTTTTTTTTTTCTTTTTATTACCTTGATTTAATGAACTATTTGCCGTTTTCAGTTGTCCCGAAATAGACTCGGAGTGTTTAGCAATAAATTCATCTATACGATATCTCTCCGATTTCGTGTTTATTTGGCATAAATATCTTTTCAACATTTTAAAGTAAACTTCGACATTAGATGAAGTTGGGGCTGATATTTCTGATTGGAAAGTTCTTTTCATAACATTGGACCATAACGGGAGTTGTCCCATTAGTCGTGTTAAAGTTGTTAGAAATTGTGGGAAATAATACAAATTGTCGTGTGTTGCACAATAATCACCATCAGTGAGAGTAAGCAATAATTTTTCAGAATCAACAGCTTCAAAAAACCATTTAGGATTTTTTCCAGTAAATTGCTTATCATCAATGCCTTTTGATTCAGTGTCTGAAAATAGAGATTTGTTTGATGACGTTTGCGAAATTTTACTGGTTTCCTCTATAACAATTTCAGAATCAGAGGTGTTTTGGAAAGAAGTCAGTCGTTTTAACCTGATTTTAGCGTTTTCACATCTTGTTAAGGTTCCTTGTTTATCTTGCCCATCATATTTGTTCAGACACACTATGATCAGATTAATTACCATCTCCTTCAATTTATCATAATCTTCACATCGCTTCACTTCTTGCAGACATTTAAAAAAAAAAATTTACTCTTTGATCTACATGGTAAAAGCATGCCAGATTAAAAAGAATTTTAACAAAATGACTGGTGTCGATTCGAATGAAGCATTCATCTGGTGTTTGCTCTTTTGTTTCTAATTTTATGTAACAGGCATTAACATACTCTTTTGTCGATACAAATTTTGTAAAAGCTCTTACAACAGCTCCGATCAAGGCTGCACAGTCATCAACGACTACTTCACTCGGAGTTGCATTATTTTGAGTTTTACACCATGTGTCGAGCCATTTATATATTGTTTCTGAAGTATGATTGTCTGATAACATTTGTATTATTGGTACACTTTCACTATAAACTGATAATAGCACGCATGAATATAGAAATATCGGTTTACTCAGTACTAAATCTTTATTTGGTCCACATGGCTTGAAGATACTTCCTGTTGCGTCAAGACTTAATACAGTTCTCTCAGATTTTCTATAATCCCTGTAGAATTGTTCCTGTGCAATAGACCAATAATAAATGCAAATAGGAAATACTGAGATGGATCTAATCATTGTATCATAAGGAGATAGACGTGTCATAATCCACAAAGCCATTATTGGATTCGGATCGTAATATGTGCTTTTCCGCTGTTCATACTTTATTTGTCTTAAGCAGCCGACTGTAGGTAAGTGAGCCGGTTCAAAATCATCATTTTTATTCATTATAGAATCACTCAGTTTGTTTCTAACCGTCACAGCATCCCGGATGCTGGAGGTCCCCCCGGATGCTGGAGGTCCCCGGCGCCTCCAGCGGCCCAGCTGCTGACGCCCTGGCTGAAAAGATCAGGGCGTTGCTGGTCGACGAGGCTCGAGTGTCCAGGCCCACCAAGAGCGCAGACATGCGCATAATGGGCCTGGACGACTCTGTGACGGAGGCGGAGGTGGCGGCCGCCGTCGCCAGGACTGGAGGGTGCCCTGCCGAGCAGGTGAGGGTAGGCACTCTCCGTCCTGATCGCGCGGGGCTTCTGACCGTAACGGTGAGCTGCCCCGTGTCGGCGGCGAGCCAAATAACTGGGAAGGGCCGAAGGCTCTTGGTGGGCTGGGTGTCTGCGCAGGTGAAGCTGCTGGAACCCAGACCTCTGAGGTGCTTCCGCTGCCATGTGGGCGACCACGTGGCAGCGAGGTGCACCTCGGAGGTGGACAGAGGGAACCACTGCTTCCGCTGTGGTCGGCCCGGTCACAAGGCCGGCTCCTGTGAGGCCGCGCCGCACTGCGCAGCATGTGCGGCAGCTGGCAAGCCGGCCGATCATCGGGCTGGGAGCAGGACCTGCGCCCCACCCGCCAAGACCAGGGCCAGGGGCAGGCCCTCCACCACCACCACCACCACCGCCACCGTCGCAACCGCCGCCGTCGCCGCTTCCGCCGCTTCCGCCGACGCTGCCCCCACAGCCGTCGTCGCCACCGCAAACATCGCGGTGGCTGGACCCTCGCAGAGGGCTGGGGAGGAGGAGGCTGTAATGGAATGCCAATAACGGCCCCATTACGCCTCCTCCAGGCGAACATCAACCACTGCGCCGATGCTCAGGACCTGTTGTTCCAGAGCATGGCGCAGTGGTCGATTAACATCGCCGTGGTCCCCGAGCCGTACTATGTCCCGCCCAGGGATGACTGGGTGGAGGACCTGGACGGCTCGGTGACCATCATTTCGTCGGCCGCCGCCGGTACCCCGACCCTCGAGGAGGTCAAGAGGGGTCGGGGTTGCGTGGCAGCACGGTTCGGGGAGATAGTAGTGGTAGGGGTGTACTTCTCCCCGAACCGAACTCTCGCCGAGTTCCACAACTCCCTCGCGGAGTTGAGAGACGTCGTCGTCGGATACCGTTCCCTCCCTGCGCTCGTTCTCGGGGACTTCAATGCCAAGAACTTGGCTTGGGGTTCCCGGTACACGGACGCAAGGGGCAGGATGGTGGAGGACTGGGCTCTGGAGACAGGCCTGGTCGTCCTGAACCGGGATTCTGTCCCCACGTGCGTGCGGTGGCAGGGCGAATCGGTGGTGGACCTCTCGTTCGCCAGCCCCGCTCTGTCACCGCGCGTACTTGACTGGCGCGTTCTGGAGGAGGTGGAGACGTCTTCCGATCATCGGTACATCCGGTTTGACGTTTCCGCCCAGACCTCCAGCGTGCCGGTCCGACAGACCCCGAGCGGTCCGCGTTGGTCGCTGAAGCAGCTGGACCGGGAGCTACTCCTGGAGGCCTCGATCGTGCAGGCCTGGGTGACATCACCGAACAGGCCTGCCGACATAAACGACGAGGCAGAGTGGTTCCAGGAGGCCATGTCCGAGATATGTGACGTGGCAATGCCCCGGGTCCAGCCTTCTGCTCGGCGACAGGTGTACCGGTGGTCGCCGGCGCTTACGGCTTTACGCCAAGGGTGTATTGCCGCGCGACGCCGGTACACCAGGTACCGCAGACGGCTCCGTAACCGCACGCCGGAAACGGAAGCCGTCGAGGCGGAGCTATACGAGGGGTACAGAGCTGCGAGGATCGCCCTCCGAACGGAGATCTAGCGGGCCAAGAGATCGGCCCGCGAGGAGTCGCTGGAGACTCTGAACAGAGACCCATGGGGGCGCCCGTACAAAGCGGTGCGGGGGAAACTCCGCCCATGGGCCCCCCCACTGACGCAGAGTCTCCGGCCACAGATCGTGGAGGGCGTGGTGAGCGCTCTGTTCCCCTCGCGAGGGGAACATACTCCTCCGCCTATGGCTCCGTCTCCTGCGGTACCTGACGCGGACCAAGACGACGACGACGATGCTCCCGAGGTGACCGAGGTAGAGCTGAGAGCGGCGGTGCGTAGGCAGAATGCCAAAAACACCGCCCCAGGACCCGATGGCTTTCATGGGAAAGCCTGGGTCCTGGCCTTGCAAGAGGCTCTCGGGCCTCGACTCAGAGGGCTTTTAAGCGCATGCTTAGAGAGGGGCCAGTTTCCACGTCGGTGGAAGACGGGGAAGCTGGTCCTGATCAAGAAGGTGGGGCGCCCTGCGAACTCTCCGTCCGCTTACCGGCCCATTGTGCTGCTCGACGAGGTGGGCAAGCTCTTTGAAAGAGTAATTGCAGACCGCCTCGTCGGGCAGTTGGTGCGGGTGGGGCCGGACCTGGCGGAGAGCCAGTACGGCTTCCGCAGGGGGCGCTCCACGGTGGACGCAGTCATGCGCGTAAGAGCCCTCACGACGGGGGATGCAGTGGCCCGGGGTAGGGTCATCTTGGCGGTGTCTCTGGACATTGCCAATGCCTTCAACACCCTGCCCTGGAGTTGTATAGTGGAGGCACTCCGGTATCACCGGGTGCCGCCCTACCTCCGTCGCGTAGTCGAGGCGTATCTGACGGACAGAGCCGTCATCTACCCCGGTCATCAGGGAGTATGGAACCGGCGAGAGATGTCGTGCGGTGTTCCACAGGGATCGGTCCTGGGGCCGCCCTTGTGGAACATCGGATACGACTGGGTGCTGCGCGCCGACCTCCCCGCTGGCGTCAGCGTTGTGTGCTACGCTGACGACACGCTGGTCTTAGCGCAGGGGAGGTCGCACGAGGCGGCGGCCGAACTTATGACACGCGGGGTTGCGACAGTCATAGAGAGGATCCGGCAACTGGGACTCGAGGTGGCATTGCACAAGTCCGAGGCCATGTGTTTTCATGGTCGTCGGAACGCGCCACCGTCGGGTTCCCAGATCACGGTAGGAGGGGTTCGCATCGGCGTCGAGGGTACGATGAGGTACCTGGGACTCGTCCTCGACAGCCGGTGGAACTTCGTCGAACATTTTCGACGTTTGGCTCCCAGATTGGACAGGGCCGGGGCCGCCTTGAAGCGGCTCCTACCCAATCTGAGGGGGCCAAACGCCTCCTGCCGGAGGCTCTACGCGGGGATCGTGCGGTCCATGGCCCTCTACGGGGCACCGGTGTGGGCGCGTTCGTTGAGGCAGCGATCAGCTCGCCTGATGAACGCGTCCCAGAGGGTCATGGCGATCCGCATCATCCGCGGATACCGCACTATCTCCCGTGAGGCGGCGAGCCTCCTTGCCGGACTGTCACCGTGAGATCTGGAGGCAAAAATCCTCGCGCACCTGTACGAGTGGCGCGAGGAGGCCAAACGCCGGGGCGAAACTCCGCTGCCGCGACAACTCGCGGCTCGGCGGACCGAGCTCCGGCAGGATCTCATGGTGACATGGAGAGAGCGACTGTCGCAACCCAGCGCTGGGCACGCCACCATCGAGGCGGTAGTGCCCCTCTTTGAGGAGTGGCTGGAGAGGCGTCACGGCGCCCTCACCTTCCGCCTGACGCAGGTGCTCACCGGACATGGCTGTTTCGGGAAGTACCTGTGTCGGATCAAGGCGGAGGTGACCCCTGCGTGTTTCCACTGCGAGGATCGCCCAGTGGACACGGTGGAGCATACGGTGGAGGTTTGCCCCGCCTGGGCAGAACACCGCCGTGTCCTCGTGGATGCGATAGGCGGCAGCGACCTCTCGCGCCGTGCCCTGGTTCAGGCCATGGTACGGAGCGAGAGGGAATGGGGGGCCGTCTCCTCCTTCTGCGAAGCAGTAATGCTCGCGAAGAGGGAGGCGGCACACGTTAGGGAGACTCAACAGAGACCGAGTCGCCCTAGCGCCCCCAGCAGCAGCCGTCGCAGGAGACGCCAGGGGCTGCGAGACGATCTCCGGCCACCGTAGACCCGGGCCTGCGGACGGCGAGTAGCGGGTAACTCGCCGTCCGATCAGCACCAGGCCCGAGAGTCGACGGCGCGTAGTGTTCCACGCGCGCCTCAAAGAGTTGTCAGCAAAGGACGGGGCCTGCCACGGCCAGTGCCTGCCCGGGGGTGGAGGATAAATTCGAAAGAGTTACCTCGCCCCCGGGCACTCGAGGCAGGGAGGAACAGGGGTGGGTTTTAGTCAGTAAGAGTCTGACACACCCTTCCGCTCCACCCTAGAGCGGAAGAAGTCATAGGATGATTTCCCACCCCCCAAAAAAAAAAAAAAAAACCGTCACAGCATGTTCAAACTTTAAATCACCACTAAGCTTACAGCGTTTTACAGGGGAAAGTTTGATTTTTTTTGTGTAGTCATGTTTGAATGTTTCATCATAATTACTTATGGTACAAATACAACGCGCAATTTTTTCTGTTGGCCAATTAATCACTACTTCTACCTTTGCCTTGCACTGCTTACAGGAACCATAACACCTAATGTTGGCTTCCTTTTTAATTGAATAATTTTGGAATATCCAACTGCACGGCGAATGTACACGTTTCCATATTTCTTCTCTTAGAAGGTTCGCCCATTGGTGACTTGGTAGCAAAGTTTTACTGCGAAAATCAGATAAGGTTCTTGTACGTTTCACGCAACGATCAATGGGCTTAATTTTATTCCACTGATAAATATCAATAAAAAAATTATAAGTTTCACACTCAGATGTTTTGTTAGTTGCCATACTTGCTTCTGCAAATTCAACAGAACAAGTATCGGACTCGTCGTGACCAAAAAACAAACCGTAATTTTTTTTTATTGATAGGTATAGAGCTTTTGTTGACATTTTGTAAGACAATCTTTCGGTAATGTTTTGGTATATTGGGTCACAGGGTGAAGGTAAATCATTTTTACGTGAAAAGTATTTCTTGAACTCACTCAAAACACTCTTTTGTTCTTCTAATGGAACTGCAGTTTTCCGACCTCTTTTCATAGTTTATTATAGAAAATATACGTAATCACTGCTTAAGTATAACCACTGGCGAATTAATATTATTAGAAATAATTATAGGTGTAACTGTGTGACGCGAACGACAAGACGCGACGTGACGAACTTTATTAACCAATATGAGGGTAGGTAGTTTTTAAGAAATAATTTATACGGTACCCAAGAATATTGTTGGAAATAAAAAGTATACCGTCGTCAGATTAGTGTTCTGAATGTTTATGTTACGGGCAAAAACTTTGTTGCAGTATGAGAGACCAACTAACTATAGTGATAACAAGATTTGCGGAAGTCAAGCTTATTTATGATTAATTGATGTATGATGATATTTCTATTAATAAAGTGACAATTTATCTATTTACATGGCATAAGTATTAAGGGGGAACCTTCACGTTAGCCCGTGAAATTAAAATTTTCGTACGTTTTCTGCAATGTGCAGCTCAGTGTCCGGGTGTGCGTTGATTAAAGTATGATTCGCGACTATAAAAATATGTACTTACATAATTATAATCATTACAATCAGTAATACAAATCCCCATGTTAGTATTGCTATCAAATGTCAGGATTTCATGACATCTTGCAAATTGCAAAAAACGTACGAAAATTTTAATTTCGCGGGCTACTGTGAAGGTCTCTTTGTACTTACGGTATATGGAGGGAGGTGATAAAAACTTTAAAAAATAACAAGAAGATTACAGAATGTAACAAGATTTAGAGAAACAAAACAAGCATACAAATTTTAGGAGGGGGCCTCACTTCACAGTGTAGGTTTACAGGACAGGTTTAGGATTTTACATTTTTTTTTTTAATAATAATTAATAATATTATTGCTTATTCTGTAATGTTTGTTTGTGTGTCCGTGTTGTTGTGTGTTGTGTGTGTGTGTGAGGGAGAATATACATAACTAACAAAGTTTCTTGCGTAGCATTTTTCTGGAATGCGAAAAATATTTGAAAAAAATATATGTTGAGGTACTAAAAAGGTAGTAAATATTTACAAAGAGATAAATTAGTTATGTTGTCTCGAACTATGAAAAAAAAAATGGTCCAGACATCCTGATGTCAGAATGGCTGACCACTTTCTTTACGTGTTTTTTCGCTGTCAGTCGAGGTACTAAATATTTGAAGTTAGGTATCAAATAGTAGCCATTCACGCGCCATGGTCGATTTTGTTGCGAAATTAAAAGTACTCTCAAGCGCCATTGTCACATTTGTAGACTAAGCGGATTGTTCACTTGAAATCGATTTTTTACTGTGGTCGCATTGTTTGAGTTTTGAGAAGTAAACAAAAGATGGCACTGTATTAAAGTCCGCGTTTTTTGTTCCTGGGCACCCCGCACGGAGGCATAGAGTTAAAATTACAATAAATAGTTCAAATGTCGTCTGTCAAATGTCATTGTCAAAAATGGCGCGATGTATTTTTACGTGAATTTTTTATTTAACTAGAATTTACTTAAAATCGAGTGTAATTGTGTTGAATATCAAAAAAATCCACAAAGAATCAAGTTTTACGAATAACTAAACATGTCAAAGGTTCAATGTGTGTTGAAAATGACAATATTGAAATACGAAACATCGAAATAGCCGGAATGTTTACGTAAGTAAATAATGTGTTATTTATTTATTTTAAGTACGGTTTACTAAGTAATACCGTAATACATCATTAGTATTCAACTATTAAAAAGTGACTGCTCGCCTGGTTGGGATCAAATTAGTGCTGATGTACTAAAGATAATATCCAACTCCATAACGCCTGTAATCACTAACTTAATAAATCGCTGTTTTCTTGCCGGAGTATTTCCCCTCGCGCTAAAAAAAGCTATAATACACCCAATATATAAGGCGGGTGACAGAGACAACGTCAGCAACTATAGGCCAATTGCAATTTTAAATACGTTGTCAAAGATATTTGAATGCATAATAAACAACAGGTTAACCAAATACCTCGAAAAACATAACTTGTTCTCTAATACGCAGTACGGTTTTAGAGCCGGCCGTTCAACTGACAACGCAGTACTTGACCTTGTAAACTTTTTAGTCAATAAATTAGATAACAAAAGTAAATGTTTGACTATATTCCTCGACCTAGCAAAAGCCTTTGATACTGTCTCTGTTCCCCGCCTTGTGCAAAGGCTAGAAGACCTTGGAATTAGAGGCGTACCATTGGCGTTACTTACAGATTATCTGGGAAACAGAACCCAAGCAATAAAAATTGGAGAACACATCAGTAGCGAACTACCGGTTGAATATGGGGTGCCGCAAGGCAGTATATTGGGTCCTACGCTTTTCCTCTGCTACATAAATGAGCTCTGTACTCTAAAAATTCAAAACTGTCGCATCTCCGCGTATGCAGATGACACTGCCCTTACTTTTTTCGCAGACTCATGGAATGAGCTTTTTAATTTCGCACAGGCAGGTTTTAACACCGTGTGTCACTGGCTGTCATCAAATTGTCTTACTTTGAATGAAGACAAAACCAAATACATTGTTTTCTCAATTCGTAATGATTTCAAAGTAACTACCCTCAACTATAATATTCTTGCGCATAAATGTAACTTTCCTCCAACTCTAAACTGTAACTGTCCTAGTATTAGTCGTAGTAAATGTCTCAAATATCTTGGAATCGAAATTGATGCTAATTTAACATTTGAAAACCACACTGAATATTTATCTAAAAGAATCAGAAAACTCACATTCATTTTTAAAGAGCTCCGTGGTGTGGCAGACAAACAGATGATGAGGATGATATACGAAGCGCTAGTCCAATCGATCATTGGCTACTGCATCACCACATGGGGTGGAGCATGTAAAACAAAACTCATAACTGTCGAAAGAGCCCAACGGCTGATCCTAAAAGTAAGCTTATCCAAGCCACGTCTTTTCTCCACCACAAAACTTTTTGAGGAAGCGCAAGTGCTAACTGTACGCCAGGTTTACATACTCCTTACTGTTCTTCTTCAACACTCAAACTTATCTGAAGACAGGAGAGCACACGTAACCCTCACTAGAAGAGACTACGCAATATGTCAGACCACTGCGGTTAATACTTCCTTCGCGCAAAGATTTTTTCCATTCCGTGCAAGCGAATTATATAATAAATTGAATAAAATTATAAAAGTAGCAAGCTGTCAAACTGAATGTAAAAAAAAAATCATCAAATGGTTACTTCACCAAAACTATCTGGAAACTGAAAAACTGCTTGATGTAGCAAAGTAACAATGTGCATATTATATCATGACATGTATTTAATATTTTCTTAATAATTATTTGCATTTATTTATTTATGACACTTGGCGCCTGTTTCTTAGTATCTGGGTCGCCGACAATTTGGGAAGTTGTCTGGTGATGCTGGGACAGATGGCAGGATTATGAATGTGAACATATAATGATTATTTGTACCTATTTTGGAGTTGTAAATACTTGTATTTAACTTATAGGACCGCAGCATCTGGGGGATGTTTCGGATATGCCGCCGCGCACTGCTGGAACAACCATCCTCCACCAGTAAGAGTCCTGAGAACAAAAAAGCATTTTTTTCAATACCTTTAGAAATATTTCATGCACATTCAACAATCTGCAAGATTGAGAAACTAAGTATAGTATTAGTAACAATAGCAGCTCTTTTTGTACTAACCTCAAAGGTCTCGGCCTACAGGCAATGGTTATGGTTTTCCAGCAGTGTGAGTGGCCTCAGTCTGATTCTTTCCTATTTTAGGTCCGGTCTGTGTCATTGGGGCGGGGGTGTGCAAATCCTCAGCTGCGGGTATGTGTTGGCGGGGTGCCTTTCTGTAGCTGCATAATCTGGGTGGGACAATAGATATCAATAAAGTTTCTGAAGGATTACCTACCAATTGTATAATGTGAGCCTGGGTTTCCTTTTCATTTAGTTTGCTTTGGTAATACTTACCATTAAGTTGAGGCAGGAAGCTTGCAAAGGCGGTTTTGGTTTTGAATTCCTTAAAAATGTCGGAAAAATCTTGCTCCTTCGTACATTGGGGAATCCATGATCAATTTCGGCCCGCTAAAACAATACAGGAAAACTATCAGGTTGAGTTATGTATGAACACTATGCTTAATGTACATTTATTGTTATTGTTATGTACTTCCGTGCTATGTAAATGGTATATTGTTTTCTGTGGAAAATTATGCTTACCTACTTAAAATGTATTATGTCACGAACGTAGGGAGGCGTCATTATGTCACTGGCGAGGTGGTTTTCTTGAAAACAACACTGTTGACGATAGGTTCGCCTCCTGAAGTCGCATTAATGAGCTGAACAACGACCTTGCACAGATGCGACGTACAGCCTAGTTGTTTCGTGTTTGTTAAAGAGACTAGTTTAGTTGCTTTTCTATTTTCACCAGCTTTTTCACTTTTTGTTTCGTGTTGATGGCTTGTTTGTTATCATTTGACAGTGTCGCAACACAGATTACATAATTATTATTACGCAATGTGCATTGTCTTTGGTTGTTGGACCTGTCATCGGGCAATGAACAAAAGATATTCATAGGTTGAATACGAGGCTTTTAGCCTCGTTGTATGTTTACATGATCGAACATTACAATTTTTCTTTCTTTCTTTCTTTATTTATTTATAAATATTATATACACACATACACACACCACACACACTCTATCGCACTGTTTACATGTTGGCAATATTTAATATTAGGATGTGATGGGGGCCTGGAGCTCTGAAATACAGGCCTAGGCTTAGTTCAGACTCCAGATCTCCCACAAATTACAATTGTTTTGCCATAATATCTGTCAACATACTTATCTAGCATTAAGTAATTTTGTGGAGATATTAATAAACATTTTTATTATTATTATTCCATTTATTTAATCTTATATACATACACTTTACATTTTCAAATATTTAGGTACTTACATATAAAAACATAAATAAATACAAAAACATTTAAAAATATAAAAAGTAGTAGCCCACCGGTATCGGGAATAGGGTCCAAGCTACCGGTGGTCAGGGCTCCTGAGAAAGGAATCTCCTAACAATACGAGCCGTGTCCAGGAGTACTGCTTTCTGGATCAAGCCCTTGATCCAACTGCCTAACGAGAGCCTCCTGAGATGTTGGTCGAGGCTCTTGGCAATTAAGCCATTGGCCGTCACGACTATCGGCACAATGACTGCTGTATCCACCTCCCACATGTCGACAACCTCGCGAGCCAGATCAAGATACTTTGTTTTTTTATCTCTCTCAGCCTTCACGAGGTTCTCGTCATGAGGGACAGCTATATCAACAATCATTGTGCGACGCTCTTGTCGATCTATCACCACTATGTCAGGCTTATTGGCAACAATAGTCCTGTCAGTGATGATAGATCGATCCCAATATAACGTGATATTGCCATTTTCGAGAACTGGGTCGGGCTCATACCTATAGTACGGTACTTCAGATTCCACAAGATTGTATTTAAGAGCAAGTTGCTGGTGGATAATCCTGGCTACAAGGTTGTGTCTATGCAAATAGTCTCCGTTAGCTAGACGAGAACAACCAGAAATAATGTGTCGTATTGATTCTCCGGGCCGATGGCATGCCCGACAGATGTCAACCGTACCGTCCTTCACAATATATTTCCGGTAGTTATTCGTCATAATAACTTCGTCCATAATCGCACAGACAAAACCTTCGGTTTCCCCGAAGAGGTCACCAAAGCGCAGCCAGGATACGGACGCTAAGAGATCTACATCGGGCCCATGTAGGACCCGGTAAAAGCGCCCGTGAAGCTCCTTGCTCTGCCATACTTCCCTGCGGTCATTAGTATCCAGTACTGTAGGTTTGCGCCAGTTCTCTTTTGCCAAGGAGAGCGGGGTGAGGCCCTTGTCCACAGCGACCACATCTCGATGCATACCCACGTCAGCTTTGAGGAAGTACTCCCTAAGGCTGCATACCTCGCGGTTGTGTAGGGTCTTAGCATTTAAGAACCCACGACCCCCACACTTCCGCGGGATATACAGCCTCATCACCGATGATCGTGGGTGATGCATCCGATTTGCGGTCAGCAGTGTGCGGACCCTCCTATCCAGGGCGTCAAGTTCCGTCTGAGTCCATTTGAGTATGCCGAAAGAGTACATCAATACCGGCATGACCCAACCGTTGAAGGCGCGCACCTTGTTCCCGCCTGATAAAAGACTATTCAGTACTTTATTCAGGCGGCCAAAGAAGCGCTCCCTCAACGACTGTTTCACTTCAGCAGTACTGATGCCTAACGCTTCCGACATACCCAAATACTTGTAGGTTTCGGTTGAGCAGAGGGATCTAAGGTGTACGGAATCCGAGAGTTGAGTTCCCACGGATTCCATAATCTCCCCTCGCTTTACATGCATGACTGCACATTTGTCCACACCAAATTCCATCCTGATGGCGCTACTGAAGGTTTCTGTTACCTTCAGTAGCTTCATCAGTTGCAAGTTGTTGGGGGCAAAGAGTTTCAGATCATCCATGTAAAGGAGGTGTGATATGACCTGACCACCTCTTCTCAACCGGTAGCCTTGGCCCGAACCCTCCAGTAGAGTACTGAGAGGGTTTAGGGCTAGACAAAACCACAGTGGACTCAGACTGTCGCCCTGAAATATGCCACGCTCGATCCTTATCGGTTCGCTGTTCTCCCGGATTTGTCGACATCCTGGATAGTGAAGAACCGTCCTCCACTGCCCCATACATGACATCAGGAAGGTGCGCAAAGTTGCATCCACTTTGTACAGCTCCAGCACCCTCATGAGCCATGTATGTGGCACCGAGTCATAGGCCTTCTTATAATCTATCCAACATGTCGACAGATCTTTTCGAGAACGACGAACCTGTTGGCTAATGGCAACATCAATGAGGAGCAGCTCCTTAGTACCACGGGACCCGTTCCTACATCCATTCTGAGAGGCAGACATGATAAAATTTGTGTCAATATGATTGTTAATTTTGGCTCTCAGGATGGATGTAAAAACTTTATAGACCGTCGGTAAACACGTGATCGGCCTATAATTTTTGGGTTCCGCAGTACTACCTGATTTATGGAGCAGGTGGGTTACTCCTGTCGTAAGGAACTGTGGCAGCGACCCTGACTCTAGGGCAGACTGGAACTGAGCTGCCAAGCGAGCGTGCGACCTTTGAAACCATTTTATCCAAAAATTGTGCAGACCGTCCGGCCCTGGAGATTTCCAGTTAGGCAACGGACGGACTGCACGAGCTACATCTTGGGGGCTGATGGTAATAGCCCCCATTTCTGGTATAAGATCGCACGCGCGCTCGACCTCTCGAGTCCAATCACCCTCGGTGTGCCTGACCGGCACCGACCAGATGCCGCGCCAGAATGAGCTCATGGCGTCGTCATCAGGTAGGTGCGTATCGGACACACCTTGGTCCGGTCGCTCCCAAGCCCTATAAACCCACCTTTCGTTGCTTTCGAATGTGCGATTCTGAGTGTACCGCTCCACTCGCCGCTTGTACCGACGAATACGGTTTGCCCATGCATAGATCTTCTGCTTCAGGAAGTCGACACGCTCTGTGACGCGGGTCAGATAATCTCGGGAACTTATATCAGTCCCCGAGAATGCCCGCCTCACAAAGCGCATCACCCTAGGGCGAGTGTTGCCCTCCCTGAAGCAGATAAGCTTGCCAATGAGTGCTCTAGCCTCACCGATACGACGCTCGATCCTGCACTGCCAAGCTGGTACAGCTGGTCGTGCAGCTCTGTCACTGTTGGGGAACTTGACGTGAGCTACACGACATGCCGCTGCAGCCGCGCAGTACAAGATTGAGTGGGTATCAGCAAGGTCTTTGCTGCTATCAAAAAAATTTGATAGCTGCGAATCTAGAGCACACACCAGCGCCTTATTTTTCTTATGCATGGGCAAACGAGGTAGACGAGGTCTAAGCCCAGGCGGTGTGGAGCGGTGCTCTCGGAATGCATCCTCCAAAGCGCTCCTCAATCGTTCGTTACACTGGGTACTCACGGATATAGCCACGTCATCATCATCTTCACCAACGTGGTCAGGTCGCGGTGGTGCATTAGGTTGCAGTTGCACCGCGACCGGTGGCGAAGCAGGTGAGACACGGCTACTCCGTGATTCGAGGCGTAGTCTATCAAGTGTGGTATCATCCAGCATACGGTTACGCTGGATGACCCGCACCTGATCCGACAGTCGTTGGGCCGATATGTTGACAGCTGGCTCAAGCACCTGAAACAGAGAGAGCATCCGACCACGGTACGCAGTCAGGTTAATTCCCCCCTCTGTAGCCCCATAGTATGAGCGCATGACGTTTTCGTTAATGGATTGTGTCCATCGCATGCGCTGCACACTTCCACCGGCAGCGGGAACCCTATCAGAGGCCGGTGGGCCTCGAGGTTCCAAACTGGCTGGTGGTCGGCCTCTTCCCCGTCGACGCGCAGGTGGTGGTGTCGTCGGCGGAGTGGTGTATTCGTCGCTCGAGCTCGACGCAACTGCAGCGGCCGGAATCACTCGACTCACGGCTGGTGCAGGTCCCGGCGGCTGCGAGGCGGAGCTGAGCGACGAACCCGAAGATGTTGGGTGTGTGGTCAGTAATTTGGCCCGGTTCCTAGTTAGCATTTTCACGTTGTCATAAATTCCGTTTTAAATTTTGTAGTTCTCATCTCACTGTTGTTCACTATGATTTGCACTTGATAATATTTTTTTTTTCTCTCGTTTTCGGTCTTATTTTCACTATTGTAAACATGATAATAAATATAAATAGTTTAGGAAAAATATATGGAAAAAATTATGACAATCGGCTTGACAGGCGGGCCACAGATTATTATTATTATTATTATTTTGTTTATTCATTTGTAAATACATATAAATTATATTTTTAAATATTTCAATGAAAAAATAAAAAATAAAAACATTTAAAAATATAAAAAAAAAAAAAAAAAAAAAAAAAAAAAAAAATAATTGACAATACTTCGAGAACGAAGTACTGTCAGTGTGGTCGTAATGCATTATCCTAATTATAGGTATTGTTATTGTTATCATAAGTATTCCTCTTCAAGTTAAAACTTGATAAAATAGAAATGTTTTGCATAATCTAAAACTTGTAACAAGTATGTAATACCTTATTTACATTATTCGATAATTCTTACATTATTTTAGTATGTCTGTAAAAGTAGACTAGTTAAAATATTAAGGAATAATATAGCAAAACATAGAAAATATTCCATGTCGTTGATATTTTGGATGACGGTAGATAGAATCGTCAATGTTGTTTGTTCACGACTATAACAGGGGGAGCTCCGAGTGGCGGAGACCATTATCTTGTTTGAGAAATCGACCAGAACGGAGCTCCGGCCTAAAAGTAAAAGTTTAGTTATTTTATTGTTGTTATTAATATATTCTGATAGACTGGAAACCAACTCCAAGATAGTTGGGAAAAGGCTAGGCAGATTGATGTTTTATTAATATATTCTGATAGTTATTTTTTTTGATATTTGTTGTTATTATGTTTGGTTGCTATTGTTTATTGTGTTGAATAGAATAATGATCATGGACCATTATTTACATAAATAGTTCGGTGTTTTGGCTAGTTAGAAAGAACCATGCATGCATGCATGTACAAGAAGCTTTGTTCTACTATCTGTTTATATATTGTGAAAGATCAACTAGCAAGGCTTACCAAGGCTCACTTAAGTTATTTGATGTTATATCATTGTTTCTAATTATGTTAAAATTAAATGGTATTGAGGAATATGACCTTTGCCTTGCCATTTTTATTGTTTTTAAATGGCAAGATATTTATCGTTGTAAGTATGGCATGAGTGATAGATCCTATAATTAGATTTATTGTGATATAATGATTATTTATATTTCCATCAACGACTACTTAGAAGATAATAATAGTTGGTCGCTGTGTTGAACGCAAGACAATGTTACACTTGATGTTCTTTCTCCATATTTAGCTTATGGTTATGACAGATTATATGAGCTCATATAATAATTGTCTACCAATTTTAGTGTGATGGCCCTAGTTCATCACTTGTGGCTTCGAATCACAGCCCTTTGATAGTTTCTATCTTTGTTCTTGTAAGCAGGCACACCAGTTATGTATGGAGGCTTCTTTAATTTGGTTTAGTGTTTATGCTTGAGTTTGTTTTTAATGGCATGATTGAGTGTGCTAGCTGGCAAGTGGCGGATTATTTAGTTATATTTTAGACGACATATATTTATTTTTCTATTTTACATAATGTTAAGATTGTTGCATATAATTATATAGATTCAAGTTCTTAGAACTTAACAGACAGATGTGTTGCTGGGGAGTTTGTTGGCCACTTCTTCTTCACAGCTAAAACACTAGGAAGTGGTGACGGGCGGGCGTTTTTTGGGGGACTGTCTTTATGTAGAACTTTGACGTTCAAAAAGTGCTGGTTCTCACCCTAGTTTGAATAAATGACTTTTGATTTTGATTTTATGATGTGTCGATATAATAATATAAGAGAGCTACCATGGAGTTTCTTGCCTCGTTCTCCTCCATGGAGACCTAGTTTTGCGAACAGGCAACTAGATTTTCGATCAATGACAAGCCTGTTGAAAATAAAAACCAAGTCTAGTCTTTCTATGCTTTACCTTTTTCCTACACACCACATTCACAGTTAATAACTAGTAAACATCATAGCTTGATATGTAGGTGGTTATAGATTTCTAAACACGTAGTTATAGTCTCCCTAACAAGAGCATGACTTTTCGATTATGAATTGTGTCCATCTCATGCGCTGCACACTTCACTTCACACTTCCGCTATTATTATTATTATTATGTATTTAAAAAAATTAGTTTACACTGTTACTAACAAATATGGAAGTGATTCTGAAACAAATGCTTTTTTTAGATTATCGGGACCCTGAAGTTTCAGTCCTTTGGAATGCGTAAGAGGGGCCGAAGCCAACTCGTAGAGGCCCCTTTAGACGCTTTTTATTGAAATGAAGCACCAACCGACGATTATCCATGTACGTACTATGCAAGTGCACCCATTTTTTTTTTTTTTGTTACCGGGGTGGAAAATCCTCATGGATGTCCTTCGCCCGGGGCGGGCAAAGGGGTCTGTCAGACTCTTACTGACTAAAAACCACCCCGGTGTACCGTCCCAAACTTGGACGGACCGGGGATCGTGAGAGCTAGTACGACTTCCATGATCCCCGGCTGGTGCCGACCCGCGTTTGCGGGCCACCTCTGGTCCGCGGGGAGAGTGAGGTGTCCTCCCCCCGCGACGTCATAGGGGCGCACGTGGAACACTACGCGCCACCGCCTCGGGTCCTGCTGGATGGGGGGTGGCGGACAACCCCGAGTCCACCGGCCCTCCGGACCCATTTAGGGGGGCTGGAAGAGGCGTTGTCCGCCCTCCGCCGACGCCCGGTACGCCTGCTGCGGATCGGGAGAGTGGCCACGGCCTCCCTCTCCCTCTCCGCAGCCTCCTTCTGCGAAATTACGGCTTCACAGAAGGAGATCATCCCGCATCCCACGACTCAGCGCTCCCGACCATCGAACGAGTGACGCCCGGCAGCGACAGGTCGGGGCATGCAAGTGCACCCAAGGACAACCCCTCGTGGGCATGCCACCGTCAAGGTGAGTCTCTCAGACAAATATTATCTCTGGTTGTTCTCGTCTGGCTAACGGCGAGAACTTCTTGAAGGGGATTGAAATGAACTCCTCTTCTTGTAATCAATGGGTTTTATTTTTCTTTGCAAGCTGTCCACAATAATAACAGTAAGTTTCTTGGGATTGAGACGCGTACATTTATTTAACGTCGAGCATGGTCCCTTGCGCGGTTGCATAGTTTTTTAACCGACGAAAAAAAAAAGGAGGAGGTTCTCAATTCGACCGTATGTATATTTTTTTTTTATTTTGTGTATGTTCAGCTCTCACTCCGTCATTTACGAACCGATCTTGATGATTTTTCTTTAGTTAGATAGGGTATACCTCAAGGGTGTTCACATGTCAAGGAAATCAGGATCTGATAATGGAATCATGATAAAATTGAGAGAAAACCTCGAAAATTGGGCACGAATATTGTTTCTGTTTACTTTTCATAGCTTAATCAGGTATTTGCATTTAGGAATCATCACATCATGAAACTGAGCTGATGATGGAAACCATACCTTTCCTTAACAATAGAGGTTAGATATAAAAAACTGGTTTTAGTGACAGATACCATTTAATATACTTTGAAGAAAAGACGTCTTTAGAATATTGGAGGTAACCTCAACTGGTCAATATCCTGGGAACCTCATGGAAGGATGGTTACATCATCAGCTCAGTGCCAAGAATGATGAAGGTTTAGAAATTAGCCTCAGAGTATTAAAAGATGATGCGAGTCACAAAAAATCATAAAATAAAAAACTTTTTAACAAAAAATTCAACCGACGAAAATGAACTAAAAAGCAAAAAATAAATAAACCTTTTAAGTATTGAGTATTGAGCTTATTTATCTACACAAAATATCAAATTTTATATAAACTAATTTTGAGTCGGCGCCACGCCTGCGCCCGCGCACGTGCCCGCGGTACGGTTTATTCAAAATAGTGCTGGTGCACATGATGGCGTGCACATACTCCGCGGTGTTAAAGCTATTTCAACAGCTATGGTGTCGTGGGCAATAGATACATTTTGTGGACGGCCCGTTTTATAAGGCCTTTGTTGGTATGGACGTCCGCAACCCGAACAATCCCATCTTTGCCCGGATATATCTTCATCACGCGCCTCATGCGCCAGTCGAGAGGTATCAGGTTGTCCTGTCGTAGCACGACCAAGTCACCGACTGGAAGTAATGGCTGATCTCTCCTCCATCTGCTCTGGCTCTGTTCTGCAGCTCTGCCATGAACTCCCGGCGCCATCGTGCCCAAAATTGCTGTCGGATTTGCTTTATGCGCTGGTATCTGTTAGGTCTAATGCAATTAGCCGGTAACGACGGCACAGACAATAACGGGCGGCCTATAAGGAAGTGCCCAGGGGTTAAGGGATTTGTGTCAGCTGGATCAGAAGAGAGAGGAGAAATGGGGTAGGAGTTTAGGATCGGTTCTATTTGCGCAAAAAGCGTCGCCAACTCTTCGAATGTAAGGGAGGCATTACCAGCAACGCGTTTCAAATGATATTTAGCAGATTTAACTCCAGCCTCCCATATTCCACCAAAGTGTGGTAAGTAGGCTGAACAAAACATGAATTTAATTTCCTCATTTGACGCGAAATCTGAGACTGACTGACGGCTGGCCTTTATAATTCTCCCAACTCATTGTTGGCCCCTACGAAGTTTTTCCCATTGTCGCAATAAATCGCGTAAGGCTTGCCGCGACGTGAAACAAACCTACGTAAACAAGATATAAAAGCTTCAGTGGTTAAGTCACTGACAACTTCAAGGTGTAGAGCTTTAGTGGCTAGGTATACTAAAACGCAGAGATAGGCTTTAGTTACCCGGTTACCTCGACCCTTTTTGGAGGATATCATAAATGGTCCCGCAAAGTCGATCCCACATGTATTAAACGGAAAACCTGGAGTAACTCTTACACTAGGCAAGTCCCCCATCAAAGGCTGTATCGGTTGACCTCGCAATCGAGTACAAACCACACAATTCTTAACAATAGTGCGAGCTAAGTTTCTGCCACCCAGTGGCCAAAACCTCTCGCGAACAGAGGACAAAAGTAACTGGGGACCTGCGTGAAATAATCTAGAATGTTCATAGTGCATTATTAACCTAGCTAAATGTTGCTTAGCATCTAATCATATTTACAATCAGACTTATTTATTCTACCTCCTACTCTAATTAAACCATTCTTAAGGACCAGAAGCGGTTATTATTTAAATGAAAATAAATGACTCATCAACCAAGAAAGTTTTATTGCTTAAAAACGTTTTACAATAACAAGTACGTTCCTACTTCTACAACATTATAAACACGACCTTTGAATAACATTATAACGACTCTAAAATACGTCAGTCGCGTCCGGAGCCAAACGAAGAAGAGCCCGTTGACAGCGCGCTATGCCTTTTTATACACTTCCACTCGTTGCGGGTAGGTTGGAAGAGGGAATATCTAACACGGCCGTTCCTGATAGCGTGACGTCCTCGACCGCAACTTCATTCCCATCAGATCCATCTGTCACAACCTGGCCATCATCATTATTTTGACCATCATCATTATCTGAAAATACATAAGAGTACATGAGTAATTAAATAACATGACCAATAGGGTTTGAAGCTTATTCAGTCTGAAGTAGTTTCATAAGTAAGGATTCACAAATTTGTCCAGTGTTCCAGGCGCAAGCGTGCACTCAAGCGCCAGCAACAAGGACCATCAATAGTGATTTTTAAAGTTGAAACAGCTTCAAACCCAAGACATTCAGTGCATAGCTAATGATAGAATCCGGATTTCCATCACTCGCAATACATTGTTATCGACAGAGGCCCAAACGTTCGCTTGTCGTTTTCACGAATAGATAGTAGAGGCCCAAAGGTTATGCTTACTATGAATTTGTGACAAATTGCGTCATTGAGACAGAGGCCCAAAAGTTCTGCATGTCTCCACCATGACCGCAAAACAGAGCAGACGCCCAAACGTTAGCATGCTCATCAATGTAACCACGACAGAGGCTCCATGTTTGCTTGTCGTCACTTACCAACCACGTCATAAAGACAGAGGCATAGAGTCCGCATGTCTCTCATATGCCCGCGGTACTGAGCAATGCGTCATGAAGACACAGGCATCAAGTCGGCATCTCTCCACGGAGCGCAAACCATGCGCACCACGCAGCGCACGCCATGAAGCGCACACCCAGCGCACCATGCAGTGGAGCACACCATATAGTGCATTCCATGCGCACCATGAAGCGCCTCACTGCGCGCCACGGAGCGCACAGCCAGCGCACCAAGAAGTGCCCAGCACGCACCACGGAGCGCACACCATGCGCATCACGTGGCGCACGCCATACGCATCACGCAGGGCGCCACCACGCACTACGACGCGGGCTACTGCGCATGACACAGCGGATGCAGGCAAGCACCAGCACCTCACACGCAGCGACTGCACATCTAGTCTGCACTATCCTGAAACAGGTCCAATCCGAGGCACGGAGAAGTCTCGGTATGTAATAATTCAGTCACCCATCCACGGACCAACCCCTTCAAGGGTTGCTCAACCTTGAAAGTTGACCAGTGCTGCTGAAGTCATCCAACTCACACAACTCCAATAGCACTGGCATATGCTTGAAGTTCCATGGGACACTGGTAACAAATATTGCTAAAACCGGTTCGTTAGTCAAGCAGTTTATGTATGTGGGTAGTCGCGAGCATACTGCTCAGCGGCACGCAAAATAGGTTTACCCTTCCTCAGCAGGCTTGATATGCTTACTGTCTTAAGAGGCATGGCCTGCAATTTAACAGCGAAAATAGCTTGCAAGCCCCAGAAACTACAGGACCGGTAACGTTAGTAGGTTCCGATGATCGAAAGAGAGTATTCACTTTCCCTGGGCTCGGCCGTACCTGACCATGTACAATCAGTCGCCCGGGTCGCCCCTACCAGAGTTAAAACTTCAACAGGTAGGTAGTTTTCAACTTAAAAAGTGTAGCCGATTAAAACTTGAACATTGTTTGCAATCAGGGGTTCGTTCAACCGTATTTCATAAAAATAACTGGCTTTCGGCATTTGAATGCAACGGACGTTCTCTAATTGATACTCGGTAACTTACGCTCAATAACTTCTAACCTCATAAGAATTCGACAGAGAGCACCGTCACACAAGTCGTCAAGTTTTGCAATATCTACTTTTCAATACTTTTGAACATGCGACCAATTATTATGTAAAAAATAATTATGGCTACCCCCTAGGGCCGTAACAACGCGGTGAGCGAGCGGGCGTAATGCACTCTTGTGGTCTATTTTTAAACCTAAACATCTAAGTCGAATATTATGTTTCAGATCACACTATTTGCGTGACAAAAATAGAACAAAGATTTTAAAAATATTGAAAAATGAACAGGCATGGGCCTTCTTCTAGTGCAAGACTAGCAATCCTCGCTTTATATTTTTACTTGGCTTGCGACCGTGAGGTCAAGCAAAACTTTGGAACCCCCTGGGGTCGCGAGTCGCTACCTACAGTTTGAAAAACACTGATCTACAAGAACGAGAACTGCCACGAGTTCTACGCAAAACACTGATGCTTATAAAATCTGTCGCTATGGTCTATCAATCCATTTTGAGGGTAGTGCGTGATAAAAGTGGCGTGTAATTAAAACTATCGCGGGCTCGCGGCGCGATTCGTAAGAACTAAGACTAGCAAATTGTCGCTCCAACGAGTTCTTACGTCCTCCGAACCGAAACACGCTCTCGACACTTTATAAGGAAACAAAACTTACATACGGTTGACAAGTCAGCACTATACAAGTAAATTTTCACTTTAACGTTCTGTTTGACAGGATAAAATAACCAAGCACTTAGGTATTTAGATGGCAAAAAACGGCTTAGAACGCGTGGTTATCCCACTTCTGATCTTAAGGACCAGAAGCGGTTATTATTTAAATGAAAATAAATGACTCATCAACCAAGAAAGTTTTATTGCTTAAAAACGTTTTACAATAACAAGTACGTTCCTACTTCTACAACATTATAAACACGACCTTTGAATAACATTATAACGACTCTAAAATACGTCAGTCGCGTCCGGAGCCAAACGAAGAAGAGCCCGTTGACAGCGCGCTATGCCTTTTTATACACTTCCACTCGTTGCGGGTAGGTTGGAAGAGGGAATATCTAACACCATTGATATCACAAAATGGATTTAAAGGCAACAATTTTCTTTTATGATGTAAAGCTTAACCATCCTTTATTATTTTAATCTCCTTTGCAAATTACTCTAGCTGACTGAACTTTATAATAATGTTGATGAGCGATCAAAATCCTCAGTTTGCAAAGGTCCTACCACTTTAACAGTTTTTTTACGATTATGTACAAAACGTAGAACGTACGCAAAACATCTTTTTATTTTTAAATAACTAGAATATCTATCAAATTGGATAAATGAATTAATGTTATCCGATGTTTCATCAACTGTAATTAGTACCTTTATTTCAGGTAAATTATCAAGGCTAAGCTGTGGCTGGGTAGGCCTTACCTCCCTTTAGAAATGAAGGTCCCTTCCACCACAATGCTGATGCCTGCACATGCTGTGGATCAATACCTCTGGACGCTAAGTCTGCAGGGTTAAATTTTGTTGGAACATGTTTCCATTCAATTTCTTTTACGCACAAATGCTTGTAAGGCCTTACTTTGTGTTTTTAACCATCCAAGTACCACCGTGGAGTCAGTCCACATGTATATTTTTCTAACATTGCATGGGACCGACTTTAATACTTTAGCACACAACTCGGCTCCTGTTAAGGCAGCACACAGCTCTAATCGTGGAATAGTAAATGTTTTAATTGGTGCTACTCTTGTTTTAGCGCATAGTAGCCTAACCGTAACTGTATTATCCTTATTGTTATTATTCGAGCACATATGTACACAAGCACCAGCTTGTTGTGATGCAGCAACAAAACAGTGCATCTCCACAAATTGAACATCTAAATTGTCACCCAAAACATAGCGTGGTAAGACAATATCAGACAGCAAATATAATTTTTTTATAAAACTAAACCATTTTTTAACATAATGTTCTGGTACTGGATCATCCCAATCCAATTTGAGAGCCCATAAATTTTGTAATAATATTTTAGCTTTGATTATACAACAACTAACCAATCCCAATGGATCAAATAGCTTACATGTAGTTGAAATAATTATTCTTTTTGTAACCTTATTTGGGATTTCAATACCACTAGGAATATGTAATTCATCTGACAAAGGTGACCATTTCAACCCCAAAACAGTGGCTTCATCATAAAAAGTAAGGTAATTATTGGACTCTGAATTATCATTGAGTATTTTTGGACAATTAGTTCTAAACTTTCTTTATGGAAAGCATGCCGCATCCAAAGCCTGTGATACACCTAAATATATTATGTGTTTTAATTCGTACTCAGAAGAGGCACCAGTTATTAGATCATCTATGTAAAAATTATTCTTAATTATCTCAGCAATAACCTTATCACTACATTGGCTGCCTAGCTCAAACAGGCACCTGGTGCCCAAAAATGGAGCAGATGCCATTCCATATGTTAAGGTTTTCAGTTGCAGAATTTTAATATGCTCCGATGATTGGTCTCCCCACAATATCAGCTGAAGATGCCGCGCTGCAACTCATTTAATTCGATTTGACGATACATCTTTTCGACATCTGCTGTTAATACACATTTATGTAATCTAAACTGGATGAGTATCGAAAACAAATCACTTTGCACTACAGGACCAACTGCCTGGATGTCATTGAGAGATTTACCTGATCTTGTTTTGGCAGAGGCGTCAAAAACCACCCGTAGTTTTGTAGTTTCATGTTGCTCGCGTATAACACAATGGTGCGGTAAGAAACATCCAAATTCTGGCCTATCAATTTCAACTAAGTGTCCTAATTTTGCATATTCATTTATAAAATTGGCATATTGTTCTTTTAAGTTATGATTTTTATTTAATTTACTTTCTAAATTAAGAAAACGCTTAATTGCTAAAGGAAATGAATTGCCTAGTGTCTGCTCTGGAACAACCTCCTTCAATGGCATCATTACTGAGAATCTGCCATCAGGTAAGCGGCTAGTATTTTTATTGAAATGAGATTCGCAAAATTGTTCATCTGCAGACTAAATGTTAGCTTCTGAAGGTACATCTTCAACCTCCTAGAATTTAACTAAAGATTCATTTAATTCTTGCTGAATATTTAACTTATTTTGAACAAAGTTACAATGTTTTCTCTTATTGCGACTCTTCTCTGTGGGGCCAGCCACTATCCACCTTAGCATGCTATCTTGTATATTAAAGAAATGATCTGCACCCAGCAACATATCTATTTTAGATGGCTGGTAAAACAAAGGGTCAGCCAGTTGAATATTATCTGGTATACCTAACCTTTCAACATTAACATGAATGTTAGGCAAATTTCCAGTAATCCTTGGAAGAACAAAACAGCTGACATGTGTACTAAACATACCTATTCTTGATTTTAATTTAATTTTGCACCGTTCTGTAATTTCACATGCTACATTGTTTATGCCTATTACATTAAAAGTATTCAGCTTTTCAGTCTGTAGTCCTAAATTTTCTTTTAGGTTGGCAGTCATAAATGAAGACTGGCTTCCCGTATCCAGCAATGCACGAGCTAGGTAAGTACAATTTGTTTCAGTATTAACCACTTCAACCTGTGCAGTGCACAATAAAACTTGTCCTGGCGAGACTGCAGATAAACTAACAGGAACGCTAGTTGCTGAAGGCTCAGTATTTTCAGTAGCTACATTTATAACCGTACTGCTTTTATGTAATAAACTATTGTGTGTCTCTGCACATTTCCTGCACAAACCTTTCAACGTACATTCAGCATGTGTGTGACCACTGCGAAGACAGTTGATACACAGCTTATGCTTATTTACCAAGGAATGCCTATCATTTAATTTCATCCCTTTAAATTTAAAACACTGATGTAAATAATGGTTTTTATTACTCACAACGCATGCTTTATTATGAGTTTTATCTGTAACGGTAGCAAATGACTTAACCGATTTTTTTTTTAAATTATTATGTCTAGAAGAGTTTTTGCCATCATTATTACCATGACTATGGTAAGCTGTTTGTAGAACGTTAGCTCTTTGTGTTAAAAAAACCTGAAATTCGTCAACTGTAGGACGGGATGACAAACTACCTTTATGATCTTCCCACTTATTCCTAGTCCTGGATCTCCCTCTCTCCATCTGGAGATCCCAACTACCTGTAGAAATCTCTAAGGTATTAACCGCACTGAAATAAAAATGATATCACTTAAATCCCAACCTCTTAAGATCCGCGGGCATTGAAAATACGTCAAAAGCCCGACGACAACCCGATGTCAGCCGATTCACGCTTTTTTTTGTTACTGATTCACGCTTTTTTTTTTTACTGATTTACGCTTTTTTTTTTTCAAACTCACAGGTGAGTTTCGGATCTTACAGTGAAGGATTCCTTTTGAATAGAAGCAATATTTACTAATGCGTTTAGATGATAGTTCATAAGAATATTTGGATTTTATCATATCTCTTACATAAAGCCTGCCATGCGTTTTTATAATCCTTAGCCGCAAAATTTGTTGAACTAATAGCAATCTTAGCGCTATTACAACGAATTTCTCAAGTAATGATATTTATTTATTTATTATTGGTATTGAGTCATTCTCATCTAAAAGAGATTGGAAGGTGTCTCGAAACTCCAACCATTTTACGAAGTTCCCATCAAAAGTGGGTAGATTAATTTATTTAAGTGGGCAATTTTATGGAAGCATTTACTCCGCAACTGGTTATTACTAAATCATTATTTATCGAATTTTTGTTTTTATTTGAAAACAAATCTACTATTTCCTGCGCTAATGCAATTTGAGAACTAAATTCACTTTCAGTTATATCTCTTTCTGAATATTGTTTGTCTGCATTTACAGAAAGTTCTTCAATTTCAGTTTGAACCTCATAAAAATTTTAACCGATTCTTGTAATTGAGCTAACTTTACCGATAATTCTCTTACCTCTATAAGTATTGGTTACGCTATCCAATTTGTCTACTTGAAATTTAGTAACATAGTTTTTGAAATACGTCACGCGAGTGCGTATGCCCGTTCGTTTACGGAATAATTTATTTAAAAGGGAATTTGAACTATCGCTATCTTGTTGACTGTCCGACATTTTGTTTTAATTTACGAATTTAACACTATGTTTCACTAATTTCAACAATGAGAAAGACAACGTTTATTTAAATGTTCACTCTGAGACATCCAGCAGTCAACCAGCCCAAACCTCGCAGCTACCATCGAACCCGCCAACCGCACGGACAGCGCCCGCAGGGCTCCACTTCCGGCCGCGTTGCCGAGCGCGCTGACAGCAACCTACATCCGTCGCTTACCGGCGCAGGATCGTCTGGAATGTTCGGCAAATAACTGTTCACAACTATTTAAATATTATTTCCTTTTACTTAGGAAGCAAAACCGATCACTATCTATGTAAAATTACAGTAAAATAAGTATTTTCGTGCCGCGTACTCAGACATGCCTATAACTCCTTATGTCCTGCGTATAGCTTAGCTATAGCCACAATAGTCAACACACGCAGCTAGGCACCTCTCCTCACAGCTTTAAATTAACTCGGCATCTACACGCAACTAAAAAACTGGGAATAGGGATAGGGTAAGAGCGAGGAACCGGCTTACTTCCTTTTTTATAGCTGTTGAGACGCCGCCGCCGCCGCCGCCGCCGCCATATTTGTGGTTACATCAAAATCTTCCGATCGACGACCGCAATGAGGCGTTTTTCTTGGCAGCTTCTTTTTTCACGGTCGCCACATGAAGGGGATTGAAATGAACTCCTCTTCTTGTAATCAATGGGTTTTATTTTTCTTTGCATTTACAAGCTGTCCACAATAATAACAGTAAGTGGCGACATTGACGGGATTATTCACCTGCAACTTACTTTGAAAAAAAAAGAAAGAAAGAAAGAAAGTTTAGTGGCTTTTGAGGTACCGTATTACAAGTATGTACCCGACGCAGTTCTCGAAAATAACCATGTCACATTGTACTGGTATTGGCCTATCATTACTGATAGGACTATTGCTGCCAATAAGCCGGCCATAGTGGTGATAGACAAATTAGTGCGCCGCACAATGATACTCAATTTGATCCTCTCGCATGACGAAAACCTCGTAAAAGCTGAGAAAGAGAAACAAATGAAGTATCATTGTGCCAACTGTCGTTACGGCCAACGGCCTGATGGCCAATAGCCTCAACGACCATCTCTCGAGGCTGCCGTTGCGCCGTTGGATCAAACGCCTGATACAGAAAACAATACTCCTAGATACATACATAATTCTGAGGATCTTCATGTCTCTGGATCCCTAACCACCAGTAGCTTGGACCCTCCTCCCGATACCGGTGGATAACAATTTTTATATTCTGAAATGTTTTGGTTTTGTATGATTATTAAGAGTAAATGTTAGTGTCATTGTTTAAAATAATTACCGTCATTAATTAATAAAATGCGCCATTGTTTGTAAGTAAATGAGAGTTCAGTTAAAAAGCTCAACAAAAAATATTTTATATCAAAACTCCTCGGACAGGTTTTGAAGAGCTTTGGTTTACAGAACAGCTCATGGAACATAACGCACTCGGTTTCCATTTTGGGCAGTACTTGATCCAACTACCATACATGGTTGGGCAGTTTTATTTCTGTTTCTTAGATTTTTTTGAAGTATAAACTAAATTAGCTAAGAAACAGTTGACAGTACTCCCGTGTCGGGGCATTTGGTAGTATTTTATTGCTACCTAATCACCTACATATAGAATTGAATCTATGTATTAAAAATTAATAAGGTAAAAGATCCGTCAAAAATGTAACTGATACGGATACAGATCTTTTTTCTCCCGCAGATATCCGGGGATACGGATACAGATATCCGGAACATCATTAATTTTAAACTACATGCCATTGCTCGATTTTAAATTAGTATTGGCCGAAGCCAACACTAATTTAAAATCGAGCAATGCCATGTACGTTTCATACTTTTTACGCCACAAAATCCAACTATTTTATGCATGTTAGATCGATCATACGGAAAATATTTTATGATACCACTTCTTGCTTCTCACTTTGATATGATAATAACCAAGCATGGAATTTAGAAGGTTAACACCTCCCATATATCGATTATATATTAGCACAGCTTTTGGGCAAGGCACAGTCTCAAATATTTTTTCTTTCTATTAAACCTTTGAAGCTGTCCTTCTGGATATTTTCCAACAAAGTTTGATGCCAAGTTGATAAAATTTGTTATCCAGGCATGTAACTATGGATATACCAACGTCTTCTACCTTTACGACATTATCAACGCTAAAACCTCTCCCTTTTTGTCGTCTGTCCATCATTAAGTAGATCATGTTTAGAGAGACGTTTCCGATTTATGGTGCCTAACGCAAAATATACCTTTTTATGTAATGCAGCCATAAGCTGCAAACATGTGTACCAATTGTCGAAGAATAATTCATTCATATTTTCATGAATACTATTTGTTAAGTGCATGGCTACATTACTGCTCACTCCCAAGTCAGGTTGGCCTTCTAACATTCGACTGTGCACCTCTATAGATATACAAGTGGTTTGATTCTTTGTAGCTTGTCATAGTTGAGGTCATTAATCGGTGCACTTTACCTGTGTAACTTAGAACATTACTTATTGGTGTGAAGTTAGCTCTAACTTCCAATAATGTTGAGTAGTAGGGAAATCCATGATAGACATATAAATTAGTACACCCATAAACTTTTCAAATTCTTTGCTTGTCATTTCTAATGCCGTCCTCCGTGTATGAGCATACACGGAGGTCGGCGGAAACTATTAAATATATAACTCAAGAAATGAATCGTCATTCAGAGCTGAATGACGATTCATTTCTTGAGTTATATATTTAA
This sequence comes from Polia nebulosa, assembly GCA_951329385.1. NCBI lineage: Eukaryota > Metazoa > Arthropoda > Insecta > Lepidoptera > Noctuidae > Polia > Polia nebulosa. The sequence goes on along the minus strand of OX589600.1, from coordinate 11,077,059 downwards.
TAGTTTCTGGAGTGAATAAATATAAAAAAAAACTGAGGAGGTGTATCTAAATCTTTAATTTATTGAGGAATATTTTGGTCTTCCAAAAAGACGTAATCGGCTTCATCATAATCTAAAGCTTTGTCTTGCTAATTTAAAGGAACAGGTTTATTTTTGCGGATGGTCCGCAAACGCGATGGACCAGCAGCTAACGGATCAAAAGAAGCCTGCTCACCTTTATCTGACGAAGATTCTTCATTAGAATCAGAAGAATAAATAATTATGTTTCTTCGTCTCGTATAATTCCTAGTGGCTTCATAGTCTTGATCATTCGGATCACCTCCCTCTAGTTCATCGTCATCATCTTCACTTTCATTTGGTATATCATGATCGTAAAATCGATTGTTAAGTATTCATTCATAATTATTCAAATTGTGATATGAATACCTTTTATTTGAAACGTCAGTAAAAATATTTAATTACTGCCAGGAACTTAGCAAACGGTAAAAAGAGAATTTAAACAATTTTTTTTCATAATAATTTGATTGAAACTTAATAATATTTTATTGCTACCTAATCACCTACATATAGAATTGAATCTATATATTAAAAATAATTAAGGTAAAAGATCCGTAAACAATCCGTCAAAAATGAAACGGATACGGATCTTTTTTCTTCCGCCGATATGGATACGGACATCCGGAACATCACTAATTTTAAACTACATGCCAATGCTCGATTTTAAATCGATTTTAATTAATCCTTCTACCCTAGCGGCCAAATCCGGGTTGTCAAATTGAGCCCCGACGACACGAGTTGACAGCCGATTTTTTTTTTTTTCTCTTAAATATTTTTTTTTGTCAAACTCACCGGTGAGTCTCAGCGCCTAACAGGTTAAACCTCTCAAGCCCTCTGGATATTTTCCAACAAAGGTTGATGCCCAGTTGACAACTTTGTTATCCAGGCATGTAACCATGGATATATCTACGTCTTCTACCTTAACGACTTTCTCAACGCTAAAACCTCTTCATTTTTGTCATCTGTCCAGCATTAGGTAGATCATGGTTAGGGAGGCGTTTCCGATTTATGGTACCTAACGGAAATACACCTTTTTTATTTAATGCAGCCATAAGCTGCAAACCAATTGTCGAAGAATAATTTATTATTATTATTATTCTTTATTGTACACATATAACATATAAATAAAACACAAATTAACAGTTCGTTACAAAGGCGAGCTTAACCCAGCATTTGGGTTTTCTTACAGCAAACCTCAGGGTGAAAAATACATTTGCATACTCGTAAGTAGCCAGTACATCTTAAGTGCACAACAAAACTTAAAATATAATCTGTTACCTAAAAAAACTACAGAAATATGTGATACATAAACATACTACATACTATGGGTATGGATTACTAAGAAATCCTATTACAAACATGTTACGGGTCATGCCGACAGGAAGTGTTCCCTAATTCCTCTCCTGAACACCTCCAACGAAGGGCTAGCCCTAAGAGTGTGTGGAAGAGAGTTCCAAAGGCGTACAGCACGAACTGTAAAGGATCCACCGTAACAACTAGAGGAGTGGGGAGGGAACCGAAGGAGAAGAGAAGAAGATGAGCGGCAAGGTTTTCCTTTTTTTTTAAGTTTGATAGGCTCGCGTTTGACCACTATCTCACCTGATGGTAAGCGATGATGTGGTCGAAGATGGAGCACGCTTGCCTAGAAGTAACCTATTCACTCTTGACTTAAAGACTCCCAGGTTGTATCCTCTTGGAAAGAGATACTCAAAGCGTTCCCGAAGATTCAAGGGGGAGTTGGGATTGTGAAGAACTGAAACGAGTAAAGAAAGAGTGTGAGTATCCCAACGCAGCCGAATAGGTAGCCACCTCAACCGCTTCCGAAATTCCGACACATGGTCGTACTTCCGGAGGCCAAAGATGAAGCGTATGCACAAATTCTGCAGACTTTCGAGTTTATCAAGGAGTTCCTCAGTCGCATCAAGGAAGCAGACATCAGCATAATCTAGAAGAGGTAGAAGGAGAGACTGAGCAAAAGTAATTTTGGTCGGAAAAGGCAGGAACTTCTGGAGTCGTTTCAGCGACTGAAACGAACAAAACACCCTCCTGCTTACCTCTGCAATGTGAACATTCCAAGATAGGTTGCAGTCTAGGAAAACGCCCAAGCTTTTGACCTTTTGGGAATAGGCTATAGCGACGGCATCGTTCAAAACAGGAGGAAGAGACTGGCCACTCAACAGATTTACAAAGTGTCTGCCACCAATAATGAGAGCTTGTGATTTTGTTGGATTAACTAAAAGTCCAAAACTTTTAGTCCACTGACTGATATTTTTAAGATCATTATTGATGGCATCGATAGCTCCAGCAAGCTCTTCAGGTTTAAAGTAGCGATATAGCTGCAAGTCGTCTGCATAGAAATGGTAATGTGAAGATAGGACCTTAGTGATAGCGTTAATAAATATAGAAAAAAGTAGAGGAGAAAGGACGCCACCCTGAGGAACACCCGCACCGAGGTTGCACCAGTCAGAGGAAGCCTCCTCCGAGCGAAACGACTGCGAGCGACCCCGAAGATAAGAATTAAACCACCCAATCACAGGAGGAGATATGTTAAGAGATGATAGGATACCTAAGAGGATGTCAAAATCAACTGAATAAAAGCACTGCTAAAGTCCAGTAAAATCAACACTGTAAGAAGCCTGTTTTCCATGGCCAGTCGGATGTCGTCAGTTATTTTACCCAGTGCCGATACTGTGCTATGGCCAGGGCGAAAACCAGATTGATAAGGACTTAGCAGGCTATTAGAGGAAAGGAAATGAGACAATTGATTATTAACAACACTCTCAAGGACTTTGGATAGGATTGGAAGTATGGAAATGGGACGATACTGGGAAACTGACGAGGGATTGGGGACTTTGGGTAGAGGCAGAACATGTGCTTTCTTCCACGCAGAAGGAAAGCAGCCAGTAAAGAGAGAGTAGTTGATAGTGTGGAGGATGACAGGAGCGAGTTCATTCAGGATAGGAAGAAGCATCTGGAGTTGAAGACCATCATCGCCCACCGCTTTCGTGGATATAGATGTGATGGCCCGCTTAATATCCCCTTCTGTAACTGGTTGAAAAGAGAATGAAGTGCATATTGGCAGTGGAAGTTTAGAGAGATAGTTAAGAGTGGAGCTTTAACGTTATCGTCCAGAACGACAGGTGGTTTGGAAAAATGTAAATTAATTGCATTAAGGTCAATATCCGGCGTGCTGTCATCCACAGCTTTGCCGACACCAAGAGATTTGAGAAATTGCCATACTTGTGCTGTTTTGAAGTTTTGAACAGAGTTGTGGATATTTTTGTATAAAGACCAGTTCTCATCAGTTGGGTCCCGTTTGTACCGCCTTTTAGCCTTATCCCTCTTCGACATTGCGCTTCTAACGCTGTCACTCAACCAGGGAGCCGGAAGATGCTTCACTCTGACCTTTTTGAGTGGGGCATGCACATCAAAGAGTTTCAGCATTATCAAGTTGAATTCAGCTACCTTGGCGTCCACGCCATTGCTATCATAAACAGGAGACCAGTTAATATTGCTCGCATCCTCCCTCAAGCGATCCAGATCAATGTTCTTGAAACTGCGAACGAAGAGAAATTTAGATTTACGTTTAGGAGGACGAATTTTATAAGAAAGAAATATAAGGTCATGGTAAGAGAAAGAGGCAGAAAGCTGTCCATGCGTGGCCAGTTTGCTTCCATCGGAAACCAGAATAAGGTCTAATAGTGAAGGGTTACAGTGGGGAGCATGATGGGTAGCGTTAAGCTGAAGAATATGCATGTTGACAGAAGAGACAAGGGACTGGAGTTTACGGCTGCGCACATCATCCTTGATCAGGCAGGTGTTGAAGTCTCCGAGTATTATCGTGTGATCGTATAAATAAGAAAAATATTCCAGTTTTGATTCAAGAGAAGAAAAGTAATCAATATGACAGGAGGGACTGTAAAACACATCTACAGGGTGTAACGGAAAGGTGTGGTCATATTTTAATACCTGCATCTGCCCATTGCTATGAGCACCTTTATTCAAGAAAATCTGAGAAAATTCTCAAAAAAAAATATTTATCCCCCATACAAATATTGATCAGCTGATGATCACTTTGTATGGAAAGTCCAAATTTTTTTTCGGGAATTTTAATTTTTTTCTTAGAGAAGGTTGTTCATTTCCGTGGACAGAACCGGTTCTTAAAATATGACCACACCTTTCCGTTACACCCTGTATAAGTAACTTGGTGTAGTTGAAAGTAATTTCTATGAAGAGGTGCTCAGCGGATTTGGAATAATTACTCGGAGACTGATCAACGACTTTGTATGTTATGTCTCCACGGAGATAAATGGCGACCCCTCCACATGCCTTGCCAGTTCTGTCATTACGCACAAGCTGTAGCTGTAGCCAGGCAACGAATACTGCGTTTTTTTTTTTTTTTTTTTATATTTGATAGGCTCGCGTTTGACCACTATCTCACCTGATGGAAGCGCAGGTTGCAGGGTGCGTTGAAGGAAGCGCAGGTTTGAGAAAAGTTTCCGAAACTAGGACAGCGTGAATAAGGTCTGAGTCGAAAGAAGATAATAAATGAGTGATGAGCAGGAACGCTTTGAGCATTTATATGTACTGCATTAAAAAATTACTATAGGAAGAAAAAATAGAAAAAAGTTGGTCGCGGAGCTGTACAGAGTCATCACTGATCGCACTAGCATAGCTCTCACCAGACGAATCTGAAGAAGAACAGGAAACGAAACTGCCATCAACATTACCAAATATGACAAGTATAAAAATACAATGAATACAAATATATAAAACAATACTAACGATTACTAAAAAAATATAGAAATAACAGTTATGTAACCGTCATTTCAAAGATCCTCGATGCACTCGACATTCTATCGAAGATTAAAAGACTTATCCAATTGCTAACAAAAACTAAGAAATGTTTCCGAACGAACAATTTGACATCTATGTTACATTAGTGTTGTCAAAATCACAAAATGTCAAAACAGAAAACAACAAGAAACAATTTTTAGAGACCGTCACAGACAATATTACAATATATAAAAAAAAAAAACATAAGTTTGATAAGAGATTGTAGTTGAATCATTTGGCCTGCCTACGTGATCCTTTGTCCGACGTCGTATTTGATGATGAAGCCACCGGGAACTGAGCAACAAGTTGGCGGCACGGTTGGCGCAGTGGTTGAGCGTTTGGCTGCTGCGCTGCGTGTCGCGGGTTCGATCCCCGCACGGAACAAATATTTGTATGACCTGCAGATAGTTATTCCGGGTCTGGGTGTCTTGTGTATGTGAATTTACATGTTTGTGAACGCACCCACGATACAGGAATAATTCCTAGTGTGGGGCAACGTTTTCTAAAAAATAAATAAGTTGCTGAAGTTCAGCCGCAGACTCGATCTTTCGGCGCGACTTATCTGGGAGCAGAATGACAATCTTGCCTTCTGAAGTCCAACACTGTTTTATGCTAAAGTGTTTGCGAGCATTTACAAACACGTCGTGTCTAGGCTTGGTTAGAAACTCTGAGACTATCAGACCGGAACCCTTCAATAAAGTTTTGTTGCTCACTCCGCAAATTGTAGCTGCTGAACCTAATATGAAGTGGACTTGGCTTGCCTGTATCTGCTCCCAGGCGATGGCAGGATGAGATGTCCGTAGCTGAGATGTGCGCTATCTTCATCTTATCCCTCAGAGTCAATATAGCCCGGGAGGTGTGGTCTTCGTCCTTTTACTCAGGGAGGCCGTGTAAAAGTAAAACTTGCCTGCGAGATGCCATTTCGTGCCGGTCCAACCCCACAGTCAGCAACTCCATTTGAGTCTTCAGCGCACTCATTGTTTTCCAAATAAGGCACTTAAACTCCATTAAGTCCCGGGATAAGCTGGCTATCGTCTTGTAAGTGACTTCATTACTGCTCACATTCTTCAACTCCTTCTCGTAAGTGTCCATCCGTGAAGTGAATGTAGCAGACAGATCCTCCATACAGCTTGACAGCTTGGCATAGAGGTCCATTTTGGGATGTTGAGTTTATGCAGGTCAGGTGAAATTGAGAGGAGAATTTATAGGTGCAGTGAGTGCATTCGAGGATATCTAAAACTTCTAGTGCATATGTAACACACTAATTAAAAATAAACTATTTTTAAATAAGAGCTCTCAAAAAATGTGTTGACTTATTAAGATACCCTCAAAAAAAAAAGCAGAAGAATTTATTGTTCATATTTTCTGGAATACTGCTTGATTAGCGCATAGCTACATTACTGCTCACTCCTAAGGCAGGTGGCCTTCTAACATTCGACTGTGCACCTGCATAGAGCACAAAATCATATGTCCGCCCTGAAGCACCACTCCCCATATCTGTGTGGTTTTTAGGGTTATAGTTTTTTTTTAAACTAGACCTTGCATTATAGTTTTTTTTAACTAGAATTGACGAGCAAGTAATACCAACAAAAGTTGGTATTACTGTAATAGTTAGTTAAAAACTTCCGAGCTACGTATGGTATTCCGAAATACCACTCACCGAAAGGACGGTTCTCCGATAACACTCTACTCCGACGGTTAGTTGAACGAAAAAATAATTGGCCGATGAAACGTTTCGCCGATAATATTATTCATCGACGGTTGGTAGTCCGAATGAATCCTTAGCCGATGTAACGGTTCACCGAAAACACTCTTCAACGACGATTGGTTAAACGAACGAATCTTTCGCCGATAGCACTCGTTGTTGGGGAATTCTTTTGCCAAATGGATAGTTTTTCTTTCAGCTTGACAACACCCTTAAGTCTTGTAGAAGTCATGTTAAAAATACAGGTAATAATTAAATAATACATGGTAGAGTGGCAATAGAAAAAAAAACAAAGTTTTTATTTAACAATAAGAAAATTAATCAAAAAGGCAAATTTATATTGTTTTTTACAATAAACAATATGATTATGATTATTATGATTTCTCTATTAGAACTGCGACAATAGAAAAAAATTAAATAAACTGTGCGAATAAAGCAAAAAAACAAATAAAAGTAACACAACGTGATAAATTTTTGAAGTTATAGTAAATTGTGAGTTATTATTATTATGTGTACTTATAATTATTATAATTCTTTAATGATATAAAAAAATATTTATTTCTTGTTTTTCAGGTATAGAATATGGGCCAATCCACCTAAGAAAGATTCAATATTCATTTCACTCTTTTGTGATAAGTGTGTTTGTATCCTAGCATCATATTCAACCTGTGCATTACGTCTACGCTTTGGCATGGGTTCCGAGGAGTTGATTCGTTCAATGACACATTCTGTATGCTTCTGCTCTTTAGCAAATTCAATAATTGTTATATAAATGTTCCATTTTTTTCTATGGAGAAGCGTGTTCCATCGTTCATGCCACGATTCTAATGCATTTTGTGTCCTTGGAACAGAAAGTGTGCGATCGTAAACTGACCACATAGCTGGTGGAAATAATGCTTGATTTCTTTTTATTATCAAACCCGTGTTAGTTCTTTGCTGCGTGTGATGTGATCCAACATAATATTTCTTAAACCAGTGGGCAATATTTTATTTTGGATGATTTCGAAGGCTTCGGATATCTCAGCGGGCTCAAGAAAAGCGAGGGCAATTAAGTGTCTGATTTTGTGCGCAAATGTGAAATCTTCAGCATATCGCCTTGCGAGACCCTCTGACTGGACATGACGCCAAATACTTTGGGTCAAATGGAATAAGCATAGCCTGTGAGCGCAGTCTGGAAACTCGTTTGACTGCATTGATCACTGCTACTTCAAAATCAGTTAATATATTAGCTGGTGACAAATGGGTATTTAATGTTTTGATCGCATATCTTTTCAAAATCTCCAAAAATATGAAATAACAGCTTTCAGTCTTATGTGACAGTAGTGCGTATACCATAGGTAGAAATTTATTTGTACCACCTGCAGTTCCCACTAAAACATGAATAGAAAAAACTTGACAGAATGGAGTTGGACAATTTGAAAATGTCCCGTCCATGATCCAGCATTGTGCATTATTCATACGCTTAACATTAGCTTAAGTACCAAAAATGACAACACTTTCATTGTTACATGTATATTGACCAAGCAAAAATTGCTTTCCATTACTTTTAGCGAGATATTGTGGTACATGAAATTCGTTGATTGTTTGCGGTATCTTAGGAAGTCCTTTATTTCTAACACGCTGCACAATTATTCGGCAAGCTGATTTATTCGGCAATTGAGGCGCACTTATGGTAGCTACGTCTTTTAAACAACGATTTACAATTTGTGACGGACTGTCCATAGATTCCTTCGCACTAGTTCTCAATTTGTTTTTAAAATTCATATCAATAATTTTTTCAGGCTCTGGTAAATGTGCATGATCACAATTTTGACTAACAAATGTATGTTCATAACAATCAAATAAAGTTATTACACTTACACCACAACCACTTGTTTGTTTTTCACCGCCAATAATACTTGTTATCATATTTTTTATTTAAGTGATAAGAATATCCATTCACTACAAGCACATGTCCTCCGCGTTTAGATTTAACTAAATTGCACTTATTCATTTTTAATTAATCAAAACACGAGCGAGAAACATTTCATGTAACGAGGTCTGTCGTCACAAATTTCGCAACTACCCACAAAAAATAAATAAATACTACCTTAAATATTTGTTGTTTTGTTACATGTAACTATTGCAAGTTTATTCAATACTCGTTTATTCTCAGTACCATTGTTAATGAGTGCATTATGCGTCATTTAGGGACTTATCTTTAATACGGAACCTCCCGGTATTTATTTATTCATCTATGCTGATAAAATTAAATATGGGACTCGAGTATTGTTTAGCTGCATTGCACATTATTATAAAATATAATAGCTAGCGTAAACTGAATGCTATCGGCGAAAGATTCGTTCGTTTAACCAATCGTCGTTAAAGAGTGTTTTCGGTGAACCGTTACATCGGCGAAGGATTCATTCGGACTACCAACCGTCGATGAATAATATTATCGGCGAAACGTTTCATCGGCCAATTATTTTTTCGTTCAACTAACCGTCGGAGTAGAGTGTTATCGGAAAACCGTCCTTTCGGTGAGCGGTATTTCGGAATACCATACGTAGCTCAAAACTTCCACATAACATTTCAGGGTCAGCAATATGGCTAGTGTAACCAGCTCTCGGCTCTGATAGATTTTTTATAGTCCAAACGAGAGTTGGCTCTTGGCTACTGCAACAGGAGCAAGGAAGGTGACAGTCAAGCTAGGCGGCTTTGGGAGCAGTGCTCCACTGTGCTCAACAGTGTCTCTGCGAACTGCGTGCAAAAAACGCCGGATCAATGGAGACAGTTAAGAATGAGATATTCTTGTTGATGTATATTTTTAGATGCACATTACTCTTTTTTATAACTTTTTCAGTACTACAATGAGTAAAAATTAAAGCTGTTGAAAAAAATCAAAATGGAGAAATCAGAAATGTCAGCTTACAGGTTGGTACATAATAACAATCCTACTATCCCATATAGGTATTAATATTATAAATGCGAAAGTTCGTGTTTCGCTGTCAATCACGTTAAAACGGCTATACTAGTCCAGCAGGGATATAAAATTTTTTCCACATCACCTTCGATAAATCTAAAGTTTTTGAATTTCGCAGGGTGGATAACTTTAGTGAATTCAAAGCTATGTACAAAAATGCTAACAGTTTAGTTATGCAATAGGTATGAAGTAGGTATTTCGTATTATTTCGTGTTATAACAATAATATAAAATTTTAATTAAATATCTTTACTGTTTCTTTATTAGTACTATCTAAACTTTATATTAGTGAAAATGCTAACAGCTATGTACTGTGGAACAATGGAAAACTGAAAATGACCCGTAACTTTTTCAATAAAAAATTTAAGTTTTTTAAAACATTTCCTATAGGCCTATACGGATTAGTTATACCTTACAACAAAAGTTCTAACAACTAAGTAATATGCTGCACAAGTAATTGTATTTTTACTTTGCGCTATGCGAAATATTGAATTTAAGTTTATAATTTTGCGCCTACTTATTCGTAATAATAAAGTCTGCTACCATACAAAAATTTCAACATATACGTGCTATGCTTTTTGTTTAATAAATAAAATACAATTTGGGTATTGTGGGGCGCGGTGTAGGTACGAAAAGTCGAGCGCTGCCGCGCGGCTTGGTGACACTCCACTGCGAACTTATTGAATGAGGCGCGAAATCATTTCATTACTATCATAATCTCGCAATTTATCACTACTCTGTTCCTATCCGTGACTTGGCCGGCGTGTAATCATCAACAAGTGTCAAAATCTCGTCATTCCCGTTGTAAAAGACTTGTTTTGAAAAATACGTTGTTGATTTCAAAGAATTTAAAACCTACCAAAATCGTAATAGATACTAGATAGACTATAATTATTATATAAATATTAGATAGTTACTTGTTAAAGTGATAGAGGAACAGAGACAAAAAGTGGAGATTTCATTACGACAACATTTTTTTCCGGGATATTGGTCACGGTTTTTGGGACCAATATCCCGGCAAAAATAATTGAATTCAATATGTACTTACTCCCAAGTGTTCTGAAACCCGAAACAATAGTCTCGAAAAAAATATGTCCAGAGATCGGATAAACGAATGCATATTTACCTACAGTAATTTTTTTCCAAGAAACTATGGAAGCGGCTGTTTAATTTTTTTCTTTTATTAAGAAAAACTGGGAATGCACAACTAATCGGGTCCATGATATGGAAACGACTTCTTTAACCTGTGAAGCCCCGCCAACTCACCGGTGAGTCGGACAAAAAAAAAAAAAAATTAAAGAGAAAAAAATATTAAAAAAAATCGGCTGTCAACCCGGGTTGTCGTCGGGGTTCAATTTGACAACCCGGATTTGGCCGCGGGGCTTCACAGGTATGTAATATTATGTACTAAAAAAAAACCGGGATTCCGGGATCACATGAACTATTCTTAGGCTTGTTTACTTGAAATTATTTTTTAACATTACTTACCCTGAAGTTTGCTATGCTAGTTTGGCAACCTACTTTACAATATTAGCTAGAATTCAATTCTAGTATCAAAAAGTACTAAATTTATCAATTCCGGAATCGCGAGATTTTTCGATCGATAGAAAAGTGCATAGCCAACACAAGTAAATGTACATTCGATTCTACAGGGTGGAGAAGACAATACGACAATAAATGAAAACACAGACAATACTAGTTCATAAGAATAAGTTTAAGCTATCAAAAAATCCTAGCATCGAAAATAAAAAAATAAAAATTTCAAACAAACTAAATGGCATAAAACTAGAAACGAAATAGAACACCATTTATAAATATTAGTTCAATAACCTGTCGTAAGAGCGGCAACAACGCGCGGTCCTGTAGCGACTTGATCTTTTGGCTTTTAATTATGGATTAATGCTCAGTAAAATTACACTGAATCACAGATTATTAACCAAATAATCAGGCATCTCTCAACGGCGTGTTATTTATTAATCAAATTATTAATCACGATGAGGATGTAGGTATGAAAGTCACTAAATTTTTCGTTTTTCAATATGCCCGCCATGAATTCGAATACACAAATTGCACCGTCGTAAAAGGATATTTCTAACGTCTGACAAAAGGTCCCCATTCGCAGCCATGTGTTTTAATTTATTAAAAGATATGATTATTCTATCTTTTAAATCATCAACAGTATCAACAGCTGTTGAGTACACTTCATTTTTGATATGACCCCACAAGAAAAAATCCAGTGGTGTAAGGTCGGGGGACCTGGCTGGCCAACGCGTTGGTCCATAACGGCCAATCCACTGCTGTCCGAACATTTGAGACAAACGCTCTCTAGCAGACACCACTGAATGAGCTGGTGCTCCGTCTAATCGGTACCACATCTGCCTGAACGCAGTTACCGAAAGCTCATCCGTGTACTCGCAAACAGGTCCATTGAGGAGTTCTAAAAACTTTTCAGCATTTAAATTTCCATCAATGAAAACCGGACCGATAATAGTATTTCTATGAATGCCAGCCCAAACATTGACAGCAAATCTGTACTGGTGCGAAGTCTCCCGTCCTAGACGCGGATTCACGCGGCTGCAGTAACGAAGATTCTGTCTGTTCCATAAACCGTTCCTTGTAAATGTACTTTCATCAGTCCACATCACATTGTACAAGAAATCCGGATTCTCGAAATGTTTGTTTTCAATCCAGCGACAGAAGTTTTCCCTAACTGGTTTGTCTCTAGGTAACAATGCATGCAATTTCTTGTATTTATACGGCTTCCGTTTGTCGCGTTTTAAAACTTTAAGAATAGTTGTATGGTCAACACGAAAATGTCGACCTGCCCTTCGCGAACTACACGTTGGGTTGCGTTCAAAATAATTTAAAATTCGTTCCTCAAGGGTCACTCTTACACGTGGAGGAGCACTATCCACATGCGGGATTAAGGATCGATTTTCTCGCATCCTCTGGACAGCTTGGATAATGGTGCGCCCGTTGGTCGGACAAAATCGAGTGTTTCCAAACCTCTCTCGGTATGTCCGTATAGCCAAAGCGGCGTTTCTTTGACACTCCCCATAAATTAAAATCATGTCGGTGTACTCCGAAGCTGTGTAATTGTAGCGCGGCATGATTATTAAAAAAAAAAAAACACGAGAACAATAAAAACTAAGCGTCTAATTTCGCACAATTCACTCACTGTTTAACTAAATACCTATTAAAACGTTACGTGTCCTGTCACTAAAATAAAGCGTCCAATTTCGCACTAATACCGTCGTAAATGAATTTACAAATTTAAACACGAGCGGTGGGGAAGTCCCTCATCAAAGGCGGACGCGCGGCGCGAACGAAAGTTAGCGGCACCTGCGGCACTGTACCTGAGTGAGGACGCGTGACTCGTCACAGGATCGCGGCGGCCGGCGACACACTAACATAAATTTGTTGTAGCAAATTTCTTCAAGAAAGCGAAGTAACAAACGAAACTAGATTTATCTCTTTCGCACACACTAAATTTTTTATTAATATTATGAGTGCATTGCAATTTCCGCATTCGTTACTTTCTTATCCAACTCTGATGACACGCTTTATGACTCTTATTACTCAGAATTAAGGTATAATTTTCACTAAATCAGATGAAAATACTAATTTGGCGAAAGTGTTTAAGTAGCGAGTTGGCAACGTGGCTTTGATGTTTATACCGATGTGGGTCGTTAACCTGACAGTGTTTCCCTATTATCAGATACATCATGTAGCAAATGTTAAAAATCGAAAATAATTTCCTGTGACTAAACTACTGGATATATTCAAATGATTTTTTGTATGTAGACTGAGAACGTCTTGAGGTATGCGAGGTTTAATTTAATGTCGTATTGTCATCACCACTCTGATCGGAACTGTAAATTTGTCGATCTCGAAATCCCGGGGTTTTTTCGATATAAAAGTGCATTGCATAGTTGCCAACTCCTCATCTTTAGGTAAATTGCATTCGAATATCCGATCTATAATTATGTCGTAAGACTATCCACTTTTTGTCTCTGATACTCGAAGTTTCTCTCAAACAGTGCTTTTAATTTTTTTTTTTTTTTATGTTTGATAGGCTCGCGTTTGACCACTATCTCACCTGATGGTAAGCATTTTATTTTCATAGGACACTAGCGCCTTTGGGTGCGTTTGTGACTAATTTACAGTTGCACTTTCTAGTATGCCAACCATCACTCTGTTACGTTAGTATGTACTGCTCTGAAGTATTTATTACGTACCGTACAGTGTGGCATCTTCCAGCCTCCTTACGATATACTCCAACAATACTTGGCGATAAATATAAATATAAGACTAAAGAGGAGTAAAGTGACGGCGGCAATGCTACTAGTATGAATCAAGTTCCTGAATAAGTAGCAATAAAACAATAATGCTTTTATAATTTTTTATTATAATCAAAAACTATAGAACCAAATCAATCATACAGCTGCATATCATCAATATCGTTAATAATTGACGTAATGCACAACACTGGCATATAATTCAACTTACGTATACGACTTAACTTTAACAAATATGAAAAATTGTATAAATTTTAAAAAAAGTACAACTTTTCACGTTACGTTACTTTTCAAGTTGTACTCAAAGACAATAAGAGGGATTGACATGGAAACTAAAGAAAGTTCAGCATCAACTTTTCGTATCTTAAGTTATTTATACTTTGTTAAGTATTATATTTATTTTTTATTTTTTGATTGACATATTATTATTACTATTTTGTTTGACACAAATATTTACTTTGTAAAGTATTATATTTTAATTTTTTTTGATTACTTAATTATTGTAAATGTGAGGACTATGTGGGTTATTATTATTATTTTCTCCTCCTTTTTACAGTAATTTTTAACGTTGTCTGACAGTTTGAGTACTTTTGCGGCCTACCCAAATGTCGTTTCTTTGGTATTGTTCGTCATGTCATTGAGCTCCGTGGTTTTTAAGTTGAGCTATTCGACTATTGAAAAATGCTTGCACTGACTGGACAGGCCCACTATTTGAGTGTTTGGTTCTTTCTTCAAAAGACCACTACAGACACTAAGCTGCATGGTCCTCATATAGAATAATGTGAATGCGAGAACTATGTATGTCGTTATATTCATGTAGATTTTATGATTGTCTGGCAGTTTGAGTATTTTTGCGGCCTACTCCAATGTCCTTACTTTGGTATTGTTCGTCGGTTCGTTGAGCTCCTCAAAGTTCTGAGTTGAGCTTGTAAAGAAATATTTCTTCCATCGGCTAGCGTCAGAGATACTTATGGCATGAGACCCTGGTTACCTATCTTCGGGTTTATTTCATGAGGTATGTATGCAGTAAATAAGAGTCCTTAGATTTGGTCTTCACATATATCACATTTATTGCTAACACTGCATCACACAAGAGAGCACTCAGTACACAGAAAATTGTATGTTGAACTTACAATTTATGATGAAACACTTTTAACCTATCCTTCGAAGATCGAAGATTAAGGATCCAATGATGAGATCCTCAAACAGTATCCAAGCAGTGGTCATTTAACCTTAGACATCTCAGAACACGTGGACGCTTGTGCTCGAAACCTTTTGCTACGACCGTATTGTTCTTCCAAAATATAGTGATGTTTATGATCCGACCATTTTAGAAAGTTTTTCCTTAATATAAATTAAATCTAACGTAGGGCCCTGCCGACAAGAGAACATTCGGTGAGAATTTTAAATGCCATGCTTAAGACTAAGCGTTGCTACAGAAAATCCCAATAGAAGTACTTACATCGTCCTACATTCTTATGCTTACAGCATTTGAACTTGACTCTGGTCCCTTTTACACCTCGAGACATAATTAGGTGCTTTTAAGTAGTTTTTTCCAATAAATAAAATTTCTTAGACAGACTCGTTGCAGATCAAGTTGGAGAAAAGAAAAACGTCAAACGTCAATCTGTCAACTCGCAAAATAACGCTTCATTCCACGAATCTAAATTTATTCTATATTTAGGTGTTACCAGCTTCGCGATGACTGACAAATGCTTGCACTGTCTGGACAGGTCCACTCGAATTCGTGTGTTGCTTTCTTCAAAAAGCTCATCCCAGACATAAACGTACATGGTTCTCATATGATTTAACCTTACGATTTAACTTTTTGAGTTCACTTATGACCGTGTACACGGAAAGGTCAACGCGCTTCCCTAATTAAAAATCTGTGTAATCTACGAGTTAAAGTGTGTAGTTTTGTGTACAACATAAAGTGAACAATAATTGCAAAGACTTTAACTAAAAACTATTTCATAATCATATCTAATTGTGTGGATTTAACCAACTTGAAAAAATAAGCATAAATAAAAGTTCGTTTTGTGAGAGCATCAATCTTTCGTGTGTCAGAACGCGTAAGCGACGGACTGTGCCCGGCGCTTAAGACCTTTTGGGCGCGACGTTCAGTGCTCAGACGATACAATTATTAGCAGCGGTGCGGGTACGTAGTACTTACGATTCTCGTTCACGACCTACAATCTACAATAACACCATGCCGAAGTGCGACAATTGTAATAAAACAATCACAAATAAAAGTCCAGGACTAGAATGTTGCAAATGTGGGAAAATCGTGCATGCAAGCACAGCATGCTCGGGGCTCACACAAAAGCAAATACAAGCTATTCGTAACTCAGGTACTCTGGAATGGACTTGCAGCGAATGTCAACGGCATACTCCTGTCAGGAAATCATTTATAGTTCCAGAGGAGGATGATGATGAGGTTGACGAACCAACTACAATGCCGACCACATCATCTCACTTCCCGATAAATATGAAGCAATTATTATCGAATATTTCCAAAGAGGTTAAAAAAATAGTCCAAAAAGAACTGGAGCCCTTACAATCTTCTATTGATTTTTGCACTGGGAAAATCGATGATTTTGTGGAATCCATTAAAATGATGAAACAAAAATTGAAAGATATGGAAAATAAAAATAAATATCTTTGTAATAAAATAACCCACTATGAAACCAAGATGTCTTCTATAGAACAACGCCTAAACGAATCAGATCAAGATAAACTGAATAACTTAGTTGAAATAACCGGAATTCCTTACATAAATAACGAAGAACTTGTGCAAATCTCGAATAATATTGCTGAAAAACTGAGCCTGGACAAGTCTACGATAAAAAATGTGAAGCGTTCGAACACGCACAAAAACTTAGATGTCATACAGTTAGAACTAGGGAACACCAAGCATGTGGAATGTTGGATGCGTTCTGCTAAACAATCTGATCTGACAACAGCTGATATATTGCCCAGCCTTTCAAATCATGCGCCTGTAAAAATATGTTCGATTTGCGTTATCACAAGTAAACAGAAAACTTATGTGGATGGCTAAACAACAACTGCGACAAGAATTTAAATACATATGGTTCCAAAATGGAAAGGTACTGGTGAAGAAAGGTGAAGTAGATTAGAATGGAAAAGACAAGATATTTATGATTAGATGTGAAGACGACATAAATAACCTACTTAAAAATAAATCTAGTGTTGCAATATAAAAACAATAACAAAATCTTTTTCATGTATTTAATTGTTGTGTCATGGCTTTGTTTAGCGATGTTAAAGAAATATATGATTGTATTGATTTGGCTACCCACATTAGCAGACTGCCTAAAAACATGATTAATTTAAATGTAATGCATGTAAACATTAGATCGTTGATAAAAAAATACGCTTATCTTGTGAACTGTTTAACTGCGGTAAAATTACGAATAGATGTTGTGGTACTCTCGGAAGTGGGGATATCGGAACAAATTGTTTCTATGTTTCCATTGGAGGGGTTTAATCTGTACAGTATCTTGCGTAAAAGCAGGAAAGGTGGTGGAATTATTATGTATGTTAATAATAAGCATAAGTTTCAGCCGATAAAGATTCAAACCAGACATTGTGAATGTTTGCTAGGTAAGTTAACAACGCAGCAAAATTATAATATTTATATCTGTGCATTGTATAGACCACCTAAAGAAAGCAAGCATTTGTTTATCCACGAATTGTACAATGTGATTAGTGTTGATTATGTAAAGAAAAGCGACCTTATTGTATTAGGAGATATAAATATAGATATTAAAACTACAAATAATGTAAACAGTTATTATCTTAGTAAATTAGCTGAGTGCGGGCTTGAATGTGCGATCTCAGACTACACGCGAGTGGAGACCAAAGGTACTATAGTCACCAAAACCTATATTGATCATATTTTTGTGAGATCTCGCCTTCATGATCTCTACTCGGCTGTTCTGGGGACTGTCTTAGCAGACCATCGCATGACGATTACCATGATTGCATCTTTGCCTAAATTTAGGGATCCAAAGTTCATTGACTCGATTGATAATAAAAAATTAAAAACACTTTTAGCTTGCTCCGACTGGGAAAAGATAGATGAGTTAAATTGCGCAAATGAGATATATAAGTATATAAAAGAAAACTTTATAAAGTGCTACAATGAATGCAAATATACTAAAAAGGTAAATAGCTCGAGCAAAAGAAATTGTGAAAAATGGATTAACAATAAAATAAAGTTAAGTTGTAAAAATAAAGACAAACAATTTTTAAAATGGAAAAATGACCCAGTTCTCTGGGTCATTTTTCCATTTTAAAAATTGATTGGCACAGCCCAAGGATCAGTGACTGGTCCCCTCCACTATTTGGCATATGTCAATGACCTAGAAAATATTATAAAATACTGTTCCCTTTACCAATACGCTGATGACACCTGTATACTCTCTGCCAACCATGACCTTCTTGTGGCTGCGGATTGCTTGCAAAAAGATTTTACTTCTATGACCAAGTGGGCTCATGATATGGGACTTGTTCTGAATCCACAAAAAACTAAAGTTATACACGTACATTCAAGTCACATAAGTACCTCCCATCCCTTTCAAATAAAAGCTCATAGTCATGACTGCTTGCATACAAATGTGTCAGACTGCCACTGTTCGCCTATAGAGCAACTCCAATACCATACTTATCTGGGACTAATAATTGATAACCGCTTCAACTGGAGTTACCAGGTGGAGTCTGTGTGCTGTAGGTTGCGTGCAATACTTACCAAATTTTCCATTATAAAACGCAACACACCGTACGGAATCCTCCTTCAAGTGTACAAAGCTCTGGTTGAATCAATAATTTCGTATGGACTCACCAGCTACGGACGCACATTTAAAACTTACCTCGACAAAATACATAATCTACAAACACGTTTGTTGAAATTGGTAGTTCCTAACTATGTAAGAATAAAATATCGTGACAATTATTTAGGATTATTTAAACATTGCAAAGTGTTACCTGTGCAAGCCCGCGCTGAGTACTTGTTCCTCATAGAACATTATGAAAACACGGACATTCAAATTCCTATCAAATATGACATAGATACACGACAAGCAAAAATGAAATTACTGCAAGTGCCACGCAAAAATAATTTCTATGGCAGGCGCACCGCGTCTTTCTCAATACCCAGTTTATTAAACCAAATACCTTTAGACGTTAGAGACTCATTGAACAATAAAAACATAAAGCGCAAACTAAAAAAATACTACATAAACTCCATTGTAATATAACTCAATATTTAATAAATCTTTTATTTTCTAATAATTAATTATAATTTTACCCATAACATTGCAAATCACAAATTTGTTTTGTAACAAGAAACTTGTTTTGATGAATAAATAAATAAATAATAAATAACCAGTACTTACACATTGTATGGATTTGAACACTAAAAGAGACTTTGACCTCTGAGTTTGTTTCGGTGTTTCTTCTCAGGGTAGTCAGCTAGGAAACACCGGCCTCATCTAGCTTAAAATGACAAAAAACATTGACGTGTAAAAGTGTTCCTTGTAACCTATTTACTGAATAAACATCATTTATCATTATATCTGCCGTTTTACCACCGTATAATTCACAAAAAATAATCTCGCCGGGTTTAGCTACGTCATCCGGTGCAGCAGCCAGGCAGTTAAAAATTTTGATTGTTTCTTTAAGATCCCCAGACATCCGGTGAATGCATGGGCGAATAACGCAATTTGAGGATCACCATTGAAACTCATGTTATTAAATAGTTTTGTCTTCGTATTGCCCCTGCCGAGTTTTAACAGTGATACGTTTGGAACCTGTTTTGCTATCAAAATAACGAGAAGATCAATATCTTCGCCAATGATGACAACTTCGTTATATTGTTTTGTGTCCGCTATTTTGACAGCTGTTGAGACTATTAAAGTGTCTGCATCATCAGCACTCTGCAAAACAGAAATGCTTTCCAAACCAAAAGTTTTTATCAACATATCAATTAGTTTGCTTTTATTTCTCTCATTTGACAGGAATTTTGCCTGGGACATCGTAATTTCTGTTCTCTCTTCAAAAATTACGTCAGGGTATAGTTCTCCCTTAGTACGTCGCTGTCTTTCTTGTTTTTTTACGCACATTTTGTTCTCGTACCCATCAAATACCACAGTAGGATTCGAAAATTTTTTTACGTAGTCCACGTATTTTGTGCAAATGTCTTTGATTTTAAGACCTGTCTGCCAAACAACTCTGTGTAACAAAAAACCGCCATCAGCAACATGGGCTTTGCCACCTGTGATTGTGAAGAATCTTCCGTGGAGACAGGTGTAAACATTTCGTAAAATGATGATTTAGTTGTTTTACGCATACCGTGCTGGTCAAATATAGATGGCGAAAGTTCATATTTCAAATAGGTTTTAAGTTCTTCTTGAGACTTTCAAGAAGGAAATCCTTTTAAAAATCAGGTCTGGGTCTACTGATACGTTTGTTTCCTGAATGGTTATGCCAGAATTTACAGTGGCAAGCGACTTCACAGTTTCTTTTCTTGAATATTTGATGTCGGCAAAGGAACTGCCATCTCTTTTTATCATCATCTCTTTGCCAACTGTCCTTGCAAGGTGCGGGTTCACGCTTATGCCGCCAATCAGTCCTGTGCCTATTGACATTATGTTTTCAACATCAGCAAAAGGGTTGTGTTCCTCGAACCATTTTGAAAAGCAAATCAAATCTTTTTCATCTCTCGCTATCCTTGATTTAAGGCCGTCTTTGTGTTTCTTCGAAACAGTGTCTATATTATCACAAAACTCATCTACCTGTTCAGTGATACTATGTAATATCGGCAAACCCAGAACCCACTTCCCCAAAATATTGTCAGATAAACCTTTACCTTGAGTGACACCTCCTGAAGTTTTCATCGTTCGCATTAAGCTCTGTTCTATTACCATGTCGCTCCAGGTACCAGAGCAAGGGTTGTCCGTTCTGCGGATAGTAAATAGTTTTTGATTGACGAACCGTTCAAAATATTCCGGGGTCATGGTCAACTGTAAATTTTCCATATCTTGCAAATACAGACTTGCCGACTTGGCATAATTGAAATGACCCGCTGAGTGGAAGTAAGGCATCATTTCTTTTACTGTTTTAATATGGAGAGCCCAATCTCCGGTTCTTTCGGCTCTAATAAAATTTTTAATTAAGATTGTCATTTTAAAATAAGAAACCCTAAGCTCAGCTGTAGGGCCTCTTTTTTCGAGCTCTTGTAAAGAACTTGTAAACTTCTTTACAACTGACTGTAACACAGGTTTGATTGTCTCTATTTCAATGTCTTTGGAATCCAGGAGTGCATAAATTAAATTCTCAATTTCAAGTTTTTCGTCCAAACTCAAGTTTACTGTCTTCATCATAATTTTAAAAAGAGCTAAGGTCAGTAAATGAGCTCGGACACAGCGCTCATAGTGATGGCCTGAGATCATTTTATCTAAAGATCCCATTGCATAAACGCTAGCCCATAACTCTTTCAGTCCACTACCACTCATTATATGTCCTACTGCTCCCATGTACGACATGACGAGGTGAAACCCTCCCAACCTCAAAATGATTTTACTAATTTGTGGGTCTTCAGAGGATTTCACAATTTCTTGAGCCTTTTGAAACAACGGCTGGTCGAAAGTGACTATGCAGCATTCAGTATTGGATTGTTTGCACTGTTCCACTGCATGATGCAATGCTGTGAGGATTGTGTCAGAGCTGGATGCTGGTGCATTAATGAAAGGGACTGGTTTTATTTCGGTCATGAGCTGTTCGCTTATTTGTTCTTTGTGTGTCAAACGCATAAAAGAATTCCAGCCTGGCATATCTGGAAATCTCTGAGTTTTTCCATACATCCACAGTAAATCAGATTGTGTAATTGTGAATAAATCTTAATTTTCCTGTGGTGGGTGAAAAATAATATTGCTAAGACCAGAAATTATTGGTTTGCAATATATTTGCATTGGGATCTGGTCAAAGCGCTTTACAAAGCTTTGTGGAACATATTTCAACCTGGGAATTTTCTCATCCAAGCCGGGCGTTTGAGGTGGATTTAAGCATTGGATACCACCCATTGTATGGAACGTATTGTGTCCATCCATAGTTTGCACATTAACGTCCGCATTGTCAAAAATGAACTGCATGAAATGTGGTACCGTCGGTTTCGGTACATAAGACGCAATAGCTGAAATCTGAAACTTCAGTGTTTCATCATAACTGGCACAAAATCCAATTCCATTAAGTAAATCAATTAAATAGCGGGATGCATATTTATGATGAATAAGTGATGACAGTCCAAGAAGGACTGGTGACCTAAACGAGCGTGGTCTAGCAGCACTGACTATAGCATGTGCTATAGCAATGCATTTTCGCTCGTATGGTTCGCAGTTAGTTTTGTTGTTAACAATAACTGATTTTAACAATCTTAATAAACTTACAGGGCAATCATCCTTTGCACCCACCATAAACCCGGATGGAGGGGGATACATTTCAGTTTCGTAAACGCGTGAACGTATTTCTTCCAAAATTATTTTTGCTGCCATGTCGACAATACGTTGTTTTTCCATATGATCATTTTTCTCTCGTGCCTCGTACCAACTATTTTGAATAACTTGAACACTATTTGATAAAAAACACACCACAGATGAATTGCCAGATGTTATGATAATATTGTCACCGTATCGTTGCTTCAAGTTATACTTTATAACTTGATCACTCGGTAGGTCGACATCACACAGAGCATTTCTTATGTCAGACAAAGAGAAGTGGGAATCGTCGGTATTTGTTTCCAAGAAACTATATACTTCATCCATAGCGTTGGTATTCTCTATAGATAAGTGTCGCCCTCGCTTTTCGCCCGCCGCGCGATAAGAGTGGCAAAACTTGACATAACAGTGGTTATGATATACTGCACTTACTGCCAGCAGATTAACATTCGCTATACGAAGTAGAACCTAAAACAAAAACAAAAAATTACACTAACAAAGTCGGAAATAGAAAACTAGCTAAACACGTACCACCCTTTAGGTATAACCTACTCATTGAAAAATAACCGTTTAAAATCAGTTCACAATCGGTGAAGATATCGCGTTGTAAAAAAAAAACATTCAGTCGAACTGAGAACCTCCTCATTATTTGAGTCGGTCGAAAATATTTATAACTAGCTTTTGCTTTGCCCGCGTGAAGGTCGGAAATTACCCCACGAGAACATACTACCGGGATAAAAGTATCCTATGTCCTAATCCAGGTCATGGTCTACTCATGTGCCGAATTTCATCCTAATCCGTTCAGCTGTCTTTTTGAAACTAGAATCGAATTCTAGCTAATATTGTAGAGTAGGTTGCCAAACTGGCATAGGAAACGTCCTGACGTTTCCTATGCCAGTTTTACTTAAAAATGAATTTCAAGTAAACAAGCATACGAATAGTTATTGTGATTCCGGTATCCCGGTATTTTTTTAATAAATAATATCACATATTAAAGAAGTCGTTTCTGTACCATGGATCCGATTAGTTCTGCATGCCCGGTTTTTCTTGAATCCCGGGATTTACATTAAGAAAAAAAAATTAAGAAGCCGCTTCCATAGTCTTTTAGCCAAAAACTTACTTTAGTTAAATATGTATCCGATTATCCGATCTCTGGTTATAACACTACATCAAAGCACCTTTCGGTCTTTGTAATTTAATACATAAACATGTTATTTATTTAGTGGTCCTAGACAGAAAGAAGGTACCTAAGTACTCGACAATATCAACAACTTTTAATAAGTTACCAAGTTTGAAATCGCGAAAAATAATGTAGGTACATTCTGACTCGTCCAAAATGTACGAGTTTACATAGTGTCGACGTATGTTCCATTTGAACCCGCTGTACTGAATATTTCTAATATAGCGCGAATTTCAAATCCTATACCTATTTTTGGGTCACTCTTAGTAGTAGATATATTACTTTATGTAAGTATCTTAATAATACCTAGTAGGAATTATAAATAAAAGCAAAACACAGGATTTAGGTAAGTATCTACAAATAGGTAATACTTGTTATTAGGTAGTAGGTACTTACTTGTCGGCTCCAACCGTCGTTATGTGTTTCTGCAGCCCTTAGTATGGTCACTTGTGTCTCTGATCTTCTGACTTGGGATACCGTAATTCTTTTGTCAGCGGAGTATTTTTGTTGCGAGTTAATAAACTCTTGGTCCGCAGTTTCATTGCAAAAAATGCAGTTTCCAGGAACGTATGTACTACTGGTGGGCTCATTCGTTTCTATCTGTATTTGTTGCACCGCTTTTCGCTTCTTGTGAGCTGTGATACATTTATCATTGATATACATCATTCGGCACTTTCTATGTAACTGAAGTTCTTCTTTTTCTTGGAAAAGAACATGCTTCCCGTCTTCTCGCTCGTGGCTTGCGGTAATAAGTGTCTGTAGCGCCCGTAGTTTCACAGTCACTACGTCGGCATTTAAAAAAAGGTCACAAATAATACATTTTTCACTCATTTTAAAAGTTAATCGTGCTCAATATATTATGTAGTATTACGATGCATCAACGTAAACAATCACACACACAGAACGATTAAAAACAATAATCAAATGCGTCGTTACGTGCATATAGTAAGCGTCAGGGAGAAATGAGAGCTGCGGGGTGGCCCCCCTCCAATGAGAGGAGCGGGCGGGGGAGTGTTGCTTCTCGGTAGCAATCGCACGCGCCGTACCTACGCTCTGCTTTTACGTTGCGTTATCGAAAATAGTATTTTATTTATTAAACAAAAATCATAGCACGTATATGTTGAAATTTTTGTATGGTAGCAGACTTTATTATTGCGAATAAGTAGGCGCAAAATTATAAACTTAAATTCAATATTTCGCATAGCGCAAAGTAAAAATACGGTAAAGTAAAAGTGCAGCATATTACTTAGTTGTTAGAACTTTTGTTGTAAGGTATAACTAATCCGTATAGGCCTATAGGAAATGTTTTGAAAAACTTAAATTTTTTATTGAAAGAGTTACGGGTCATTTTCAGTTTTCCATTGTTCCACAGTACATAGCTGTTAGCATTTTCACTAATATAAAGTTTAGATAGTACTAATAAAGAAACAGTAAAGTAATTTAATTTAAATTTTATATTATTGATAGAACACGATAATACGAAATACCTACTTCATACCTATTGCATAACTAAACTGTTAGCATTTTTGTGCATAGCTATGAATTCACTAAAGTAATCTACCCAGCGAATCTAAAAAACTTTAGAATTATCGAAGGGAATATTCTTCTGGCTACTGGACTATACGGCGACGGGATTTGAGTGAAATTTTGCCTGGATTAACACAAAGGCTACTTTTTGAAGAAGAAAAAAAAAGTGCTGGAGTCATGAGCGGTAAAAATTCACAATAGGCTATAATTTATAATATAGGAAGTACTAATACCACGCAGGCAAAGCTGCTAGCAGAAGCTAGTTTTATATAATTATCTCTTCTGTAATAGTTTGCTACGAATTCTACCACAACTTGTTCTCAATCATAATACTTTTGGTTTTAGGAGAGACCCTCAAGGGCCAAAAAATTAACTCCCCTTCAAGAAAGGCTATATGATTTGCTTGGACGCGACGTAGGTGAACCTTTGCCAGGGGTCCGCCATAATCCTCTCGTCGTGTCACAGTCTGTGAGTTTTATAACCTAAATTAGCAAAATTGAATAGGCATATAGACATAGGATGTGTAATGGTTTTGCTGGGTACCAAGCACGGTTAACGGTGGGTACCCAGCAGCACTGACGACATGTTGTGATGTGTGCGTCCCACTTGCCTGCCCTTGATGTGCATTCAAAAACTTGGAATGAAATCATTATATAAGCTCAGTGTGTTGGAAGACATACCTACAAATAACCCACATTAAAAAAAAAATAGTTTTTCACTTTACAGCAAACCAGTCAACTTTTCGTGGGGGTGCAGATTCCTCTAGCTGTGAGTTTTTCTTTTTATATTTATTTGAGAAATATAATGGGTTTATCAGGGAATTGGTACTAAGTAGAGAAAAGATTTTAATAAGATCTAGGATTAAATCCGTCTTTTCTGTCTAAAGGATTTCAATCTGTCTTTTCTTCCCCTGATTTACAAATGCATATTAAATGTTTTTTTTGTAACAATGCAATAATAGCTAGCCATATAAATAATGTTGGGATTTTCATTTCACAGGAAAACAGTCATTATTATAGAGGAGGAGGTGGTGCAAATGGTGAGTTTTCTTTTTATATTTAAACTAGCTTTTGCCCGCGACTTCTTACTTTTATTTATTTAATTTGAAATAGATAATTTAAAAAAAAAACACTTTACAGCTAGACGATGACATAATACCCAATGCAACACCAGAATTTGAGCCCCAGCCTCAACTGTCAGAAGTAGAACCCAGCATGAGCCAGGAGGCTATCAGGATGCCAGAACGCAGCTCACCTACCACTACTCCTACACCGCAGCAGACTGTGCCTCCAACACCGCGGCAGGCAGATTCTCCAGCACCTCAGCAGACTGATTCCCAAGCACCGCGGCAGACTGTGCCTCCAGCACCGCGGCGAAGACGACGCCACTTTCAAAGAAGTCCTCGGCTAATCAACAGGAGCGGTGGGTATCAAAGTTATGCCTATTTAGTTAATCACCCTGTCAAATTCAAATTCAAGTAGCCACAAATGTTCTGTAAAATTTAAAAATTATCTCACAGAGCATGATACTATGCACGAGGCGTCTGCAAGGCTGGAGGCCATGGAGAATATTAGTGCATAGGCTACTAGAGAACATGCCCAAGCAACTAACAGACTGGCAGCTGCCTTGGAAGCAATAGCGGAGAGGCTAAGAGAGCCAATAGTAATTGTGCTTCAAATCCCCCCACAAGCTAGAGGTATGTACTAAAACTTTATTTGCATTAAGGTAGAAGCGCCAGGGTAGCCCGCGAAATTTAAACTACTTTTTTTAATACTTTTTTTTTAACAGAGTGACCGACCAATTCTTCGAAGAATCAAAAGGTACTGAACAGTAATCTAAGGAGTTCTACAGTGATGGTAATGTCACATTATTTTATTACTAAGTACAAAATAGAAATACATGCAACAAGCGTTCCACCCAAGTCTCTTCATTAGATCAAGAAGTGCTTCAGTTGGAAGCTTACCAGTCATTTCAAATAAGAACTTACAAAACCCCCAACAGCCCAACAATGCTATCCCAGCAAGTACAAGTGTAAGCACACAAAACATAGAAAATACACACTGGCACAGGCTGAAATAATAACCTTGACAGATGAGTGTACCCAGCACACACCAGATATGGAGTAAGACTGGGTGCAAATTACTAATAAAAAAGTCAACGATCTAGCCCTGAACCACTTGGCAAACAGAAGCAAAGCAAACTCGACACATACTGGTTATCTCAAGCCACACCTACACCGACTTCTAACAGCTTTGCTGTTTTGGAAGATGATCAGTCGCAAGAACCCAACAGGAGCACTGATACCATACCTTCTCACAAAGCAAATAAACCACCACCATTTTTATTGATAGAGATAGTAATATCCAACCTTTAATAGAACTATTGGAAATATACGCCTACAACAGTTACGACCTAAAAGTACTCAGAAATGAACAGGTGAAAATTCAAACTAAAACTTCTGAAATATACTCTACAGTAATAAAAAAATTAAAGAAGAAAAAAGCAGAATTTTACACATACAAACCAAAGCAATACAGAAGCTACAAAGTAGTCCTAAAAAAATATGCATCCATCTACCGGCACAGATGAGATAAAACAAGCACTAGACCAACTCAATCATGACTGTACCAACATCTGGAATATCAAACAACATACAACTAAAAAACCTCTACCTATGTTTATAGTGGAGCTTAAACAAAAGGAAAACAATAAGGATATTTATGCAATAAAATATCTCCTACATTGTAAGGTTGTATTCGAACTTCCAAGACCCAAGCGGGAAATCCCTCAATTCGCAAATTGCCTTCAATATGGGCACACGAAAACTTATTGTAGAAGAAATCCAAAACGCATTAAGTGTGCAGGCCCTGTAGACAAAGTAACATCGCTTCGTAGCGAAACGATATCTAAATTCGTCATCGTCTCTGAGATATCGATAAACATTTCCTAGCGTTAGCGTTCCTTCGTTATCTTTTTTGGCGATCACGATCGAGGCGAAGGCGAACTCTGAAAGCGCTGCTTGTCTACGCATTTGGTATGGGATAAACACGATAGCAATTCATTTCTTTATGGTTTGTTACGAATTATAACATTGTCTACCAATTTGCGATAACGATGTCGACAGTCGACTGACCACGTGACTTAGCGCGGTTTATGTCAATCTCATACTCGTACATTTTAGTCTTTTCTAACTTCGTTATCGTTTTTAAATTGTTACTTTGTCTATGCCCCCTGGTAATCATTCATCAGTCGATTGTCGCTGTTTCTATGCAGTATGCATTGTATGACATCATCGCTATGAGGTTGAATTATGACGTTACTTTGCTTTAGTTTTCGCTCCTCTTGATCCGTGACGTAGGCAGACCTTCCCGCTATCGTTGACTCATTGAATCCTGGTAGAAATTGAGGGCCGTTCCACCACAGATGATGTTGCTTTAATTGTTCTGTTGTGATACCACGGCTGGCACAATCAGCTGGGTTGTCAGCTGATTTTATGTAATGCCAATTGTCTGATGTTATTACGTCTTTGATTCGCTTGACTCGGTTCGCCACAAATGGTGTCCAGCGGTTGATATTGCTTGAATCCAGCCGAGAACGGCAGTTGAGTCACTCCAACCAAAAACCTTGACTTTGCGTCCGTTGAGGGCTTGCAGTATTTTTTTCACGAGTGTTGATATTAAATGCGCCCCACTTAGCTCTAAACGTGGCAAAGTTAACTTTTTGTTCTCTGGCACAAGTCTTGTTTTTGCAGCAACGAGTGTAATGTAGGTATCAAACTTGTAATACACGACACATGCGTATGCCTTTATTGAAGCATCGCAAAAGCCATGCAATTGAATAGTGTCATGCTCTCCAATCTGGTACCATCTTTGGATTCTAAATTCACCAATGTTCTGTAGATCTGCTTTGATCTTTTCCCACTCGGTGCTTATTTCAACTGGAAGCTGGTCGTCCCATTGAATGTTAGAGAGCCATACTTGCTTGAATAAAAGTTTTAATTTTGTTGTTATCGGAGCTAGCCAACCGAGTGGATCGAATATCTTTGAAATATCTGAGAGTAGTGAACGTTTTGTATGCTTTTCGGCTGGTTTAGTTTCGCCTATTTTTAACTCAAACGAGAATGTATCTTCATTGGGATTCCATTTCAACCCGAGTGTCTTGTTGATTCTGCTTGCTTGAAATCGAATGATGCTTGATTTGACGACGCTCTGCTGACGTTTTGAAGTAATTTCTCGTTGTTAGATGACCATTTTCGTAAGTTGAAACCTCCTGATCGTCGGTTTGGCTGATGATAATGTGAAGCTTCCACTCACAAGGTCATCCATATAAAATTCTTCTTGCAATGCTTCAGCTGCTCTGCTGTGCTGATACCTGTCGCTTTCATCAGCTGCCAACTGTTTCAAAGTCATCATGGCTAAGAAAGGGGCTGCTTTCATGCCGTAAGTGACCGTCGTGAGCTGATATTCACGTAACCGATGGTCAGGAGAGCTCCTCCAAAGTATCTTCTGATAGTTTTGATGTTCAGTGCTGCAAAGTATCTGTCGATACATTTTTTCAATGTCCGCCGTATAAGCGAACTGATATTGCCTCCATCGCAAGATTAATGACATGAGGTCTTGCTGTAAGTTGGGGCCACGCTTCATGAGGTCATTCAACGTATGGCCGTGGATGTCTTCGCCGATGCGTTGAATACTACTCTCAACGCAGTAGTTGTAGAATCGGCCCGCTGAACACAATGGTGAGGCAAATAATAGGTCGGTGTTATGTTACTAGTACACTCGACCATATGATTCATTGCTTGATATTCATGAATAAACTGTTTGTATGTTTCTGCTAATTGTGGCTGTTTGCTAAATTTTCTTTCAAGTTGCCGGAATTGTGCCAAAGCCATGGATTTCGAAGTTCCTAGCTTTTCATGAAAGTTTGGTTCGAACGGCAGCTCGACAGTGTAGCGACCTTCTTCGTCGCGAATTGTTGTGTTCTTGTAGTGCTGTAAACAGTCCAGATCATCCTGAGACATCCCCGAGTTTTCTGCTATGTCTTCGACTGACCAAAAATGTTGGATGTCGTCGATGTTATTTATCACAACGTTACACTGGTATGTTGTTTGCACGTTTCCACATAAAATCCAGCCTAAGCGTGTTTGTTGTGCAACTAGTTGCGATTTTTCGTGTCTGATGATACCTTCTTGAATTATGTCTGAGTAAATATCGGCCCCAAGTAAAATGTCTACAGGACGGCTCTCATTAAAGTCTGGATCAGCCAACGTGATATGCTCTAAAAATGTCCATGATTCTGGTTTAGTGAATGACTTATTCGGCAGATTATTTACCAAATTGCGCATAATGAAAACATCGGTGTCAAATGTATAATCACTGTGAATGGCACTGCACGTGATTCGTATGACGCCTTTGCAATTATTTTCTTTAGATCCAACACCGAATATGACACCCTTGCAGCGGCCACGCGGTATTCTTAGCTTTTGCGCTGCTTTTTCCGTTATAAGGGATGTTTGTGAACCCTGATCAAGGAGCGCTCGCAAAGTAATCAGAGACCCATCATATGTTTGCACTTTGATCAATGCTGTGGCAAGCAGAGTTTCTGATAAATCTTCTTGAGACACATGATTGGTGCTGTTGCTTGGAGTTTTCTTGCTACAGTGGCGGCTGCGTTTTGCTGCACTGATCTGCTATTTGATGTCTGTCCACCCCATTTGCCGTAAGCGTCGTGAAGAAGTGTATTATGATCTGAGTTGCAGACGCGGCATCTTTTTCTTGACAAACATTCGTTGCTATGTGCATGCACAGTTAGACAATTTTTGCATAAATTGTATTTCGAAACCGCCTTCCGTTTGACGTCAGGCTGTAAGTCGAGAAATGATTTGCACGAAAACAATTTATGTGCTTGATTGCAATGTGGGCATTTCGTTGCGTCTTCATTTTCTTTAGTTGTTGAATTCGATTTATAATTATCGTTTCTGTTTTGTTTCGCACTGAATGCTTTGTATGAATGAAATTTCTTTTTCATCTGTGTAGGTTCAGACTGAGATGTCTTCGATGTTTCTGGCTTGCGACGAGATGATTCCCATGACACGAATTTTCCTTCCAGAAAATTGAGAAAATCTGCTATGTTGGGTAGCTCACGTGGCTCTTCTAGTGACTCTAAATAGTCGTTGTGAGTCTCTGCGTCCAATTTTTGTGAAAGTAGGTGGACCAATATTGGATCCCATGATGACGTATCTACACCGAGGTTCTTAATTGCATTTATACATTCTTGCGTCGTGTCGTGGAGCTTTTTGACTGACGCTGCTGATAAATGTTGAGTGTTAGGTACGCCGAGCGATGAATTGAGATGTGATGAGAAGATCAGTTTCTTGTTGTTGTATATGCGATTGAGGATCTCCCAGGCAGTCTCATAATTTTCCGAGCTGATCGATAGATGCTGAATGAGCTTTTCAGCTTCGCCTTTCACTTTGCTTTTGAGAAACTGCATTCTCTGTGCTTTAGAAAGGGACGGATTGGAATGAATAGTCTCAACGAATAAATCCTTGAATGCGGTCCAGTGTTCGTAGCTACCGCTAAAGGCTGGAATTTCGATCTTCGGTGTCGATTTTTCTCGGTGGGAAACTGACCACATTTTGGAGTTGATGTTTTCTTTCATTTGGTTATAAATGAGTTCACACGTGGTGTAGGACATCTCATGTTGCACGTCGGCTTCATTGAGTGAACTGTCCAGGTCCCAATAAAGTGAATCAACTGCTTTCCACCTTGATTCCAGCACCTTTAAGGCGTCTTCAAACTGCCAATTTTCTTTGAGGAGGTCCACGTTGATATGGGATACGGTTCTTTGGAATGCTTTGATATTGCTCCTTTGTTTGCATAACATCTCGTCTGTCTTGCTGTTACTCGCGGTATTTGCTGCCTCGGGCACCTCTATAGAAAGGGGTGATTGATTACCGCGGTCAGTGCCGCCTGCACCTTACTCTTTAGTGAATTTTTGCTCTGTTAACTTCGAGGTCGACGGTGCCGGCTCGAATGTAAAGGCTGGTGGCTTTAATACGGGTGAAGCTGGGTTTTGCTCTTGAGTTAAATACTTGACAAAGGATTCCCTAGTGCTGTTATAAAAATGAATAACGAGTACTTCGAGTCACCCAATCTGCTTTTGAATATGCTGCTAATGTGCTTCAGTGAACTCTCGTATTTGTTACTGGTGGATGTTGATCTCCGTAGTCCGTGCCCTCTGTACCGGTGATGCTTCCTCTGTTGAACTGATGCTGCTTCTGGTGGTCAGCCCAACCAAATCGTCACTGCTCAAAGGAACTCGGAACACTTCAACATCCGGCTCAAAGGACCAAAAAGATGTATGCGCTGCTGCATGTGGCGCACACACCTTGGGTTATAGGTAGGAATAAATCACTGATAGCCAAAGAATATTCTGTTTATTATATACTTCACCACCAGGTAACTAATGTTATATTTATGTGTATGTGGCGAGTACAGCTGATTATGAATGCTAAAAGTGTACTAGCGCGTAACAACAGTATGATTCGAGTAAAACTATTTGGAAAAGTGCTGATGTTGTGAATGCGCGCGTGCCCTGTGCGATACATGACTCGTACATATAGCTTCATGGGATATTTTGCTAATTCATATCATAACGTTGAAACTAGATTCAGACAGTAGAAAGGATTGGGAACTAAAGGTATCTAGCAATACTGATTCAGATAAACTGCCTACCTTTGAACAGTTCAAAGAGTTTTCAAGCACAGGGCGTTTGAATTCCTAGAAACTAAGTCAAGTAAAAATAATGTAAATGTTAGTAAGGCAAAAACTTTCATACAACCAATGCGGCCATAGCTTGTCCGCTTTGTAAGAACGAGCATAAAATAATAAATTGCAAGCAATTTGTTAGCCAGGATGTGGATAATCAGGCCTGCCGACATCAATGACGAGGTGGTGTGGTTCCAGGAGGCCATGTCCGAGATCTGTGACGTGGCAATGCCCCGGGTCCAGCCAGGATGTGCTCGGCGCCAGATGTACTGGTGGTCGCCGGCGCTTACGGCTTTACGCCAAGCGTGTATTGCCGCGCGACGCCGGTACACCAGGTACCGCAGGCGGCTCCGTAACCGCACGCCGGATACGGAAGCCGTTGAGGCAGAGCTGTACGAGGGGTACAGAGCTGCGAGATTCGCCCTCCGAGCCGAGATCAAGCGGGCCAAAGAATTGGCCCGCGAGGAGTCGCTGGGGACTCTGAACAGAGACCCGTGGGGGCGCCCATACAAAGTGGTGCGGGATAAACTCCGCCCATGGGCGCCCCCGCTGACGCAGAGTCTCCGGCCGCAGCTCGTGGAGGGCGTGGTGAGCGCTTTGTTCCCCTCGCGAGGGGAACATACTCCTCCGCCTATGGCTCCGCCTCCTCCTGTGGTGCCTGACGCGGACCAACCTGACGACGACGATGCTCCCGAAGTGACCGAGGTGGAGTTGAGAGCGGCGTTGCATAGGCTGAATGCCAAAAGCACCGCCCCAGGACCAGATGGCGTGCACGGAAAAGCCCTGGTCCTGGCATTGCAGGAGGCTCTCGGGCCTCGACTCAGAGGGCTTTTAAGCGCATGCTTGGAGAGGGGCCAGTTTCCACTCAGTTGGAAGACGGGGAAGCTGGTCCTCATCAAGAAGCCGGGGCGCCCCGCGGACTCTCCGTCCGCTTACCGGCCCATCGTGCTGCTCGACGAGGTGGGCAAGCTCTTTGAAAGAGTAATTGCAGACCGCCTCGTCGGGCAGCTGACGCGGGTGGGGCCGGATCTGGCGGAGAGCCAGTACGGCTTCCGCAGGGGGCGCTCTACGGTGAACGCCATCATGCGCGTACGAGCCCTCACGACGGGGGCTGCAGTAGCCCGGGGTAAGGTCGTCTTGGCGGTGTCTCTGGACATTGCCAATGCCTTCAACACCCTGCCCTGGAGTTGCATAGTGGAGGCACTCCGGTATCACCGGGTGCCGCCCTACCTCCGTCGCGTAGTCGAGGCGTATTTGACAGACAGGGCCGTCATCTACCCCGGTCACCAGGGAGAATGGAACCGACGAGAGATGTCGTGCGGTGTTCCACAGGGATCGGTCGACGGTACGACTGGGTGCTGCGCGCCGACCTCCCTAGCGCCGTCAGCGTAATATGCTACGCTGACGACACCCTGGTCCTGGCGCAGGGGTGGTCGCACGAGGCGGCGGCCAACATTATGACACGCGGAGTTGCGATAATCGTGGACAGGATCCGGCAACTGGGACTCGAGGTGGCATTGCACAAGTCCGAGGCCATGTGTTTTCATGGTCCTCGGAATGCGCCACCGGCGGGTTCCCAGATAACGGTAGGAGGGGTTCACATCGGCGTCGAGGGGACGATGAAGTACCTGGGACTCGTCCTCGACAGCCGGTTTGGCTCCCAGACTGGACAGGGCTGGGGCTGCTTTGAGGCGGCTCATGCCCAATCTGAGGGGGCCAAACGCCTCCTACCGGAGGCTCTACGCGGGGATCGTGCGGTCCATGGCCCTTTACGGAGCACCGGTGTGGGCGCGTTCGCTAAGGCAGCGGACTACTCGCCGTCTGAACGCGTCCCAAAGGGTCATGGCGATCAGAATGATCCGAGGATACCGTACGATCTCCTGCGAGGCGGCGAGCCTCCTTGCCGGATTATCGCCATGGGATCTGGAGGCAAAAATCCTCGCGAACCTCTATGAGGAGCGCGAGGAGGCGAAACGCCGGGGCGAAACTCCGCTGCCGCGACAACTCGCGGCTCGGCGGACAGAGCTCCGGCAGGATCTCATGGCGACATGGAGACAGCGATTGTCACAACCCCGCGCTGGGCACGCCACCATTGCGGCGGTAGTGCCCCTCTTTGAGGCTTGGCTGGAGAGACCTCACGGCGCCCTCACCTTCCGCCTGACGCAGGTCCTCACCGGACACGACTGTTTCGGGAGGTTCCTGTTTCGGATCAAGCGGGAGGTGACGCCCGGGTGTTTCCATTGCACGGATCGCCCAGAGGACACGGTGGAGCATACGGTGGAGGTTTGCCCCGCTTGGGCAGAGCACCGCCGTGTTCTCGTGGATGCGATAGGCGGCAGCGACCTCTCGCGCCCTGCCCTGGTTCAGGCCATGGTACGGAGCGAGTGGGAATGGGAAGCCGTCTCCTCCTTCTGCGAAGCAGTAATGCTCGCGAAGGCGGAGGCGGGACGCGTGAGAGAGCACCAACAACGGAGTCGCCCTCACGCCCTCAGCAGCAGCCGCCTCAGGAGACGCCGGGGACTTCCGGTGCCGCGAGACGATCTCCGGCCACCGTAGACCCGGGCCTGCGGACGGCGAGTAATGGGTAGCTCGCCGTCCGATCAGCACCAGGCCCGAGAGTCGACGGCGCGTAGTGTTCCACGCGCGCCTCAAAGAGTTGTCAGCAAGAGACGGGGCCCGTCATGGCCGATGCCTGCCCGGGGGTTGAGGATAAATTCGAAACAGAGTTACCTCGCCCCTGGGCACTCAAAGGCAGGAAGGAACAGGGGTGGGTTTTAGTCAGTAAGAGTCTGACACGCCCTCCCGCTCCGCCCAGAGCGGGAGAAGTCATAGGATGATTTCCCACCCCACAAAAAAAAAAAAAAAAAAAAGGATGTGGATACTCGGCGTAAGTTTGTGCAAGATCACAACTTAGGTTTCAATTGTTTGGGGCACAACCACTCTACCAGGGTTTGTAAGTGTACAGCCTCTTGTCAAGTATGTAAGCGGAGACATCACTCTTTGTTGCACCCTAAAGGTGAGCAGGAGTCTAAGGGAGAGAAAGGAAATTCGTCTAGCGATAATGTTTTGCAGACGAAAGAACATACACACACGGTTGGAGTAGAAGCTGAAAACAGGGTAGTAACGTGTTTTTCGAAAGATACAGCAAATAAACAAGTTCTATTAGCCACGGCGTTAGTGAGGGCTGTATCGAAAAATGGGGCTAGGTATACAATCAGAGCCTTGTTAGACCAAGGCTCACAAGCGTCTTTTATGACAGAACATACTGTCCAGAGTATAGGGTTAAAGAAAAAACCAGCTAAAGGTTCAATAACTGGTATAGATGCTAATAACAAATAATTCCTAAATTCTGTCGTTGAGGTTATAATTCAATCTAGGGTCGATCCATCGTTTCAACTTGTAGTAAAGGCTCATACTCAAATCGATTACCTCGTTATTACCTAGTAGGGAAACGGTATATTTAGATTGGGCAAGAAGCAAACGATATACAATTAGCGGACCCTAGATATAATACACCAGATAAAGTGGATATGTTGTTAGGACCACAAATTTCTAATCAGGGTACAGAACGGGTTAAAAAAAGATCCTCGTGGTAGCATTGTAGCTCAGTGTACCTCATTGGGATGGATTTCTCTTAACTATAGTGAAGTAAGCTCTGTATAACAAAAACGCTCATACACGCACTTTCATACTCTCACGTACACATACACACATACATGCCCCCCCCCACACACTCTCACACACACACACGCACACACACACATACACACACACATTCATACTTATTCTCACAAATACAATCCCTGACCACCCCATGATTCTGTGCTTATCCAGTAGTCCAAATCCTTTTCCGTAGGCGAGTGACCTGGAGTCCTGAAATACAGGGTCTCCCTAGTTTAGGCTCCAGTCCACCCTTGAATTGTCAACATACTGTCTAAATTGTTCCTATATTTGTGGTGGAAAATAAACGAATTTAATTATTTATTTATTTTATCAGGGACGGTAGCTTCCGCTGCTCAGAGAACATCGAAGATAACAGTGATGCATGCTAACCTTGGTGATGGTGAAGTCCTAATGAAATTCTGGAAATTAGAAAGGGAACCACAAAATAAGAAACGTATACTTACCGAAGATGAAATAAGATGCGAAGAAATATTTAAGGCTACAACTGTAAGAGACAATGACGGTCGTTACGTAGTAAACTTACCATTTAGAAATCAAGACCCGAGATGTAAATATGGCGATGCAAGAAAGGTAGCAGTTAATAAATTTTACGCATTAGAAGCTAAACTTAGCAAAAACACAGATTTAAAAACAAAATATAAGGAAGTCATCAACGAATACCTGCTGCTCGGTCACATGAGACCAATAACTGAGGCAGAAGAAGAAAACCAAAATGCAGTGACCTTGCCTCATCATGCGGTTATACGGGACGATAAAGACACAACCAAGGTTAGGGTGGTCTATGATGCTTCTTGCAAGGGAAAAAATGGAATATCGCTCAATGATGACCTAATGATTGGTCCAGGGCTGCAACCAGATCTGCGACATTTACTGATTCGTTGGAGAACTCACCACATTTGTCTAGTTTCGGACATTATCAAAGTGTACCGAATGGTGCGCGTGGCTGATCATCATACAGACTTTCAACGCATCGTGTGAAGAGACAACAAACAATCTTCAATTAAGGATTATAAATTACTTATTATTACTTTTGGTACCTCTTCAGCGCCCTATTTAGCAGTTCGATCGATGCAGCAAGTAGCGTATGATGAAGGAGTCAAATATCCACTGGCAGCTGAAAGAGTACTTAAGTATTATTACATGGATGATCTAATGACTGGTTGTGACTCGATAGAATAAGGCACGCAGATCTATAGCCAAATGAATAGATTATTAGCAAAAGCAGGTTTCACCTTACAGAAATGGTCAAATAACAGCAGTGAATTGCTAGAGAAGATCATAGGTCAAAAGCACTCGTACAAAGGACAGGATGGTGTTAGTCTAAGATCCTGATATAAAACGACCTTCACCGAGATGTTTATTTAATAAAACGTATTTTATATTATATTTAATATGCTAATAAATATATATATTATATGGGTTGCCTATCAAATTTCAGTTCAGGATATGATTAATTAATAATTTAAAAAAAAAATTAAACATTTCACCGGTTTGATTATTAGACAAATTCCATACCAATCGAAAGTATGAAGCCCATAGAATATGCAAACGTTAGGTTGCCTATTCTTTTCCCGTCACAACTCTCGGGTAGCCAGGTATAAACAGGTAAATCGATACTAGCATTTTGCACCGGTCTGATATGTGCGACTGAGAGGTCCCAACCAACTTTCCCATGCGATAGAAGAGGACACAGCATAACAGCTGTTTGAAGTCCGTCCATTTAAAGAAAGAGAGTGCGCACTGCATGCTATTTGTTATTATAAATGAAAAAGATAGCGATAGACTCGTATATGCTGTGCATCATTTTAGAGTAGTTTATTATTAAAATAGAGCAGTGTTTCCCAATTAATGGTACGCGTACCCCCAGGGGTACGTGAAGTTGCATCAAGGGGTACGTGCGGCTATCAGTAAAAACAAGAACAATTTCCAAAATATTATTTTATTACGATCATCATCGTAAAAGCACGGAGTACCGAGCACTATGACCGACCGTGCGCCGCGCCTCCCGCATCTCGCGTCATTCGGCCGCCCCCGCCACCCGTCACCCGTTCCCGCTTCCCGCCAGTTCGGCTTTTGTCGTGAGCCGTGTGACAGTGTTTTGTTTTGATTGTGAATTAAGTACTAAGCGTCGCGTTACCTCGGCCTAATATACTTTGGAAAAAGGTAAGATAATGTTTTAAAACTACTTTTAAACTTACACTTTCATTAGAAATTGCAATAGAACGTAACGATGTTTAGTTTGTTTTTCTTATAATTTAAAAAACTTCGAATAATTATAATAATAATATATGAGTTGAGTTGCTTCAGTTTTACACGTGTTCGCGGTTACTGTTTTGTAAGCTTTGTAATTAAAAAATATATAAGCCGGCTTATTAAGTCCAGTTGTATTTCAGATGGAAAAGTGGCTGATAAGTCGCCAAAAGGTTGCCGAGGTGTCAGGCAATACTGAACAGTCACCTGATAATGATGTGTCATCCTTTACCAGTACTCCGACACAAGAAAAAAGAAAACTTGATAACAAGGAATCGTCTCTCAAAAAAAGGAAATATGATGATAGTTATATTCAGTTTGGTTTTACAAGCTCTGGAGACCTTGATTCTCCGTTGCCACAGTGTGTCGTTTGTGCAGAAACGCTGTCAAATCATTCGCTAAAGCCGTCTTTACTACGTCGACATTTAGAAACCAAACATGCTAATTTGAAAGACCAGTCTGTATCCTTCTTTCAACATAAATTGAAAGATCTTAAACAAAGACAAAAATCTATTGAGGCGCTCTCCCAAAACACGAATGACAACGCTCTGCAAGCCTCTTTTAGAGTGAGTTATTTAATAGCTAAGCAAGCGAAACCTCACACTATTGGGGAGAACCTTATATTGCCTGCAGCAAAAGAGATAGTGAAATGTATGTTTGGAGAAAAAATGGCACAAGAACTTGATGTTATTCCTATGTCAAATAACACTGTCTCTCGTCGTATTGCAAACATGTCAGAGAATCTGAAAACCCACCAAATTAAACGGATTTTAGAAAGCGATTACTTTGCCATACAACTTGATGAATCCACAGACATAACAAACTTGGCTCAACTTTTAACGTACGTTCGTTATGTTCATTCCAAAAAGTTTCATGAAGAATTCCTGTTGTGTCGTACCCTTTCGATTCGCACCAGCGGGGAGGATATATTTCATATGGTCGACAGTTTTGTAAAAGAAAACCAATTGGATTGGTCAAAATGTGTGGGAATATGTACTGATGGTGCCAGAGCAATGACTGGTCGTTTTTCAGGGCTTGTAAAGCGGATACAAGATATAGCCCCAGAAGCAAAATGGACGCATTGTGGAATTCATCGAGAGGCACTGGCTTGTAAAAAAAATTCAGCCAGCTTAGATATTACTCTCAAAAATGCTGTAAAAATTGTTAACTTAATCAAGGCCCGTGCCACAAACTCTAGAATTTTTGCAGCTATCTGCAAAGAGCTTGGCAGTGAACACGAGACCCTGTTGTTACACACTGAAGTGCGTTGGCTGTCCAGAGGAAGAGTTATTTCGAGAATGTTTGAGTTAAGACATGAAATTGAGTTATTTTTGGTCGAGCAGGGACACGATGAGTACAAACAGATGCTGACTGACTCTTTGTGGGTGCAAAAATTGGCTTACTTGTCAGATATCTTCACAAAATTAAATGAGTTGAATTTGGGACTACAAGGCCGTGATACAACCATATTCACTATGCAGGAGAAAGTTGAGTCCACTATAAAAAAACTATCCCTCTGGACATCTTTGATTGACAAGTGTAAATATGATCAGTTTCCGAATCTTAAACTTTTTTTTGATACAACTTCGTCGACATTAAATGAAGATTTAAAATCGGACATAAAATGCCACTTGCAAAATCTGTCGGCGGCTTTACGCAGTTACTTCCCAGAAATATCGCCGCAATGGAACTGGGTAAACAATCCTTTCGCGAACCATTCCGTCGACCACCTACCCATCTCTGATCAAGAGGAATTAATAGACATCTCATGCAACAGCAGACTCAAGAGTTATTTTGCAGAACAATCACTGGGTGACTTTTGGGCTAATTTAAAAGATATTTATCATATCAGCGAATCAGCAATAAAATATTTACTGCCATTTTGCACAACCTACCTTTGCGAAAGCGGATTTTCGGCCATGACAAACTTAAAAACTAAACATCGTCACAGACTTCAACTTGAAGACGATTTAAGACTGAAGCTGACTGAAGGACAACCAGATTTTCAAGAGCTGTGCAAAGAAAAACGTGCACATTTGTCACATTAGCGTCTTCGCCAATACATCATATTATTTTAATTTTCACTATTGTACTGTAATTTGAAAATAATAAATGTTATTTAAACAGACTTATTTTTTTATTTGTCACTAGCTGTGCCCCGCGGTGTTACCTGCGGTTTAAGTAGCCTATCTGTTAATCCAGGGTGTCAACTACCTGTATACCAAATTTCATCAAAATTGGTCCAGGCGTTTGAGCGTGAAGAAGTAACAAACATACACACACTCACAAACTTTCGCATTTATAATATTAGTGTGATTGCTACAATAAGGGGTACGCAGGTTTGAGGTCTTTTTTGAAGTGGTACGCAGCAAAAACTAATTGGGAACCACTGAAATAGAGGAACAGTTTTTTAATTTTTTTTTAATCAATTAATTATTTATGGGTGTATATATTTTATGTGACTAAAGTATATATCTTTAGTAAATAAGAAGGTTATAGTAAAACATATATAATACTAAATTTGCAAATTTTATTTTTATCATTAGAAGAAAAATAAGAAACAACAACTTAAAATAAAGTTCTGTTTACTATCAAAAATTTTTTTTTTTTTTTCTTAATTATTCAGTTTCCGAGTCATCGGACATAAAACTGTGATCTCCAACTTTTGAAACTTCTTCATCATCACTCTCACAGTCTACTTGTTGCCTCGGTCGAGAGAGAACGTGTGTTGTTATTTTTTTCGCGCATTTCACCTATTGGTTGATTAGCATAATCCCAAATCTCAGTCGCACCTCAAGTGTTTTTATAGCCCGGTGACACCTTTTGGGCGGACCTAGAAGAAGATAGCTGATTATACACAGTTGCATCGCAAAATCCAACCAGCGTGAATCACCGTGATTGGCGAGGATTCGAACCAGCAACCACATGCGCACGGCGGTGGAGTGCCGCGCGCTCGGCCGCTAAGCCACGCATTCACTCATAATTACGACGAAATAGCTAACCAGATAACCGCGACATCTGCTACGGCACCGTCACACTGCTACGTGCATGGAGATCGGCTACGACGCGCTCGCTACGGTTTTTGCTACGCCACCTACACAGTCAGTGCTACGGGACAGCTGGTATCGACTACGCAACTCTTTCCTGTGCTACGCATTAATATAAACCGTTGTAAACTTTGCAATAATTAATCATCGGACATGCAGCGTTCTCCACCCAATAAATCGTATAAAACCACGAATAACCCAATAATGGACCAGGCTCAGTCAGTTCCGAATATCGTTCAAGCGGTGAATGACCCTGACTTTGTCAATATAAGCACTCGTTATAAACGCCCACGACTTGACGAGTCCTCGAGTGATCAGTTGCAAGAATTTAAACAAGAAATTAAGGAAATGCTCACGTCATGGAAGTCCGAACAAGACCTATCTATTGCGAAAGTAATGGCGGATCAGACAGCCTTGATTACAAACTTCATCTCTGGGATGGCCGAATTGAAACTCCAAAACTCCCAAATTCAGCAAACAAACGTAGAAATTGAAAAATCTGTTTCTACTATCAGTGAACTTTATGATGGAATGAAGTGCGAAATGAAGCGGCTCCACGATCAGTGTAATGAATATAGGAAGCAAGCAGTCATTGGAAAAAACTGTAAGGGATCTTCAATTCAAATCCCGTTCGTCATGCGTTGAAGTACGGAACATCCCCTCTAACGACGGTAAGGAAACAATTGCCGACCTCACAAGGATTGTGACTGCCCTTGGAACAACAGTTGGCCTCCCGATCTCAGCGACAAGTATTCGCGATATCTACCGCCTACCAGGAAAATCGACCACAAATAAATCGATTGTTGCTGAGTTTACTAGTGTTCATCTGAAAACAGAACGTTTATCTCGTTTGCGAGGGTTTAACAATAAGCAACCCAACAAAGAAAGCAAACTCAACACGGAGTTGCTGGGATTAGCTGGCCAAAAACGTGCAGTCTATGTCGACGAGCATCTGCCTAACTCCACGAGGAAATTATTCTATCTGGCGAGAGAATATGCAAAGAAACAGGAGTTTAAATTCTGTTGGGTCACAATCGGAAATATTTTCTTGCGTAAACAACCAGGAGATCAGCATATCCTCGTTAAGTCGGAAGCTACTCTACAAGAATTACAAACGAAGACATGACTACACAATTTAGATATAGTAGATCAATTTTTCTACAGCATATCGCTTAACGATCTTCTTTTATTTAAGTTTCTTTTAAATGTCTGTTTTAATATTGTCATGTTAAACTCAACTGATTCACCTCACTTATATACTAGGGTGACACACACATATATTATTTACAAAATTACACAAATACATACACCGAATCTATATAAACACATATGTACACTAACATTCGAGCTTTATCATCTAACTCTAATTTCAGTTTTATGGCTTTTCCGAATACTTACCGAGTGGCCAAGCTATTCTTCGACGTGTTAGGTTGGTTATCATGCATTACTTATTTTACAAATGGCTAATTTAATTAACAACGTCTTATTAGACTTGGACGATATTACAGTTGCAAAGGCCTTTACTTGTGTTCCGGAAGAATGCACAAAATATTTAAATAACTCAAATAAATGTATTACTATTCTTCATATTAACATACGCAGTATTAATAAGAATTTTGATGAACTTTTAACCCTACTTTCCACAATTAAAGTGCCTTGTGACATTCTGATTTTAACCGAATGCTGGTTAAGTAAAATTGCTAACCTGCCGGTGTTGGACGGTTACAACTCTTACTATACTAAACAAACTAACAACCAAAATCAAGGAGTGGCTTTGTACATAAAAAATTACATTGAGTGCTCCGTAAACGAGCCGGTTTTTACAAATGGAAACTGTCTCATATGCCAAATAAACAGTAAAATAGTAATAATTGCCATGTATCGTTCGCCATCATATAAAACTAAAATTGAATTTGATTGCTTCCTTGACAGTTTAGACAGCGTCTTTTCCTCCTTAAATAATTTTAAAAGTATATATCTCATTGGCGACATCAACATAGACATTAAACCGTCAAATCAAGATGAGCGCTGTGCCAATTATTTAACTCTCAATGCCACCCATGGTCTTTTACCTGGGCATTACTATCCGACCAGAATCAATAATTGTATAGACCACGTCCTATTCAAATCAAATAGACCTACAAACGTATTGGTCCTCTGCCCGGGGGTGGAGGATAAATTCGAAAGAGTTACCTCGCCCCTGGGCACTCAAGGCAGGGAGGAACAGGGGTGGGTTTTAGTTAGTAAGAGTCTGATACGCCCTTCCGCTCCACCCTAGAGCGGGAGAAGTCATAGGATGATTTCCCAACCCCAAAAAAAAAAAAAAAAAACGTATTGGTCCTACAATTTTCTATTACTGATCACCTACCGCTCCTGGTTGAAATCGACGATGTAGAACTAGCGAAACTGTCTGCTCCAAGTTACAAAATCCCAAAGATTGAATACTGCAATGTCTTAAAAGACATTGAATGTCAGGATTTTTCTCAAGTTACCAACACGGAAGATCCTAACATTGCCTCCCCTAATTTAGTTAGCCTTATACAATCTATCCTAAACAAGCACACTAAAATAGTAAAAGTTCCGAAAAAAGAAAGAAATCTTAAACCTTGGATAACTCCAGGTCTATTGCGTTGCATTCGTAATCGTGATAAACTCCATAAAAAGGCTCGTAACTTACCTAACAATGATATTTTGCAGATCACATATAGACGCTATCGGAATTTTTGCAATTGCCTTCTTAGAAAGCTTAAAACAGCGCATGAAAAACTTGAATTGGAAAAAGCAAAACAAAATCCCAAAACGTTAATGGAATAAAATTAAAGAGATTACAAACACTAAAAAAAGTACAAAACCACCTCTAGAACTCCTAAAAATCCACCCAAACCCATACATTGCAGCCAGTGAGGTATGTAAGTTTTTTGCTACCATAGGCACAAACCTAG
Source organism: Polia nebulosa (assembly GCA_951329385.1). Lineage (NCBI taxonomy): Eukaryota > Metazoa > Arthropoda > Insecta > Lepidoptera > Noctuidae > Polia > Polia nebulosa. Next base: position 11,032,290 of record OX589600.1, on the reverse strand, counting down.
CGTCTAAAATTACCTCCTCCAACCAACCAGTTACTTCACCCAAAACGTCCCCTCATAACTCTTTTGTTCTCCTTTCTGTTGATGACGCTGAAGTCGAGTCCACTATTATGAACCTAAGAAATGATAGTGCCACCGGTTGGGACGGTATCTCCTCTACTCTTCTAAAACTATGTAGAAAAACTCTTGCACCATTAATAACACACATAATTAACATATCCATTGCAAATGGAATTTTCCCTGAACCTTTCAAAAAGGCCCTGATCCATCCGATCTTTAAGAGTGGGAGCAGGGACTGTGCGAACAACTATAGACCGATCTCTGTTCTTTCAGCTATTTCTAAGGTTATGGAGAGGCTGATTAATGGTCGTCTACTGAACTTTCTAGAGAAAAACAAAATTATAGCGCCCAACCAGTATGGCTTTAAAAAAGGGGTCTCTACAGAAGATGCAATTACTGACCTTACAGAACTCGTCGCGAGGAAGTTAGACGACCATAAAAGGTGCCTTGCCATATTCCTGGACTTAAAAAAAGCCTTCGATACGGTCTCTGTTTCTACTCTTCTTTCAAAAATGGAAAGCATAGGTATTCGAGGTAAAACGCTCGATCTGTTCAAAAGTTATCTCCAACACAGAAGACTCAGTGTCAAGATTGACACGTGCGTCAGCGGTGATGAAATTATCTCATATGGAGTGCCGCAAGGCAGTGTACTTGGTCCTACTCTGTTCCTTGTATAAATAAATGATCTTTGTACACTGCCCCTACTCAACTCCAATATCTTCACATATGCTGACGACACGGCAATCGTAGTTTATGGTGACACATGGGCTGATCTAAAATATCATTCGGAACAATCTTTACAGGTGGTTATGAACTGGCTGCAGCAAAATCTACTTTCCCTAAACCTATCCAAAACCAATTTCATACCATTCAGTATTAGTCACAGAACCAAAGCTCCTCCGGAATTGACTATAACCGCACATTCATGTGATGATTCCTCTTCATGTTCTTGCACAACACTAACTCGTGCCAGTCACACTAAATACCTAGGCGTAACGATCGATGACGGGCTGAAGTGGTACACCAATGTCGATAATTTAGTCTCAAAAGTTAGGAAACTAATCTACATATTTAAGTCGCTAAGACAGTGTGCGGATTCAAAAACATTGAAGATGGTGTATCTCGCGCTTTGCGAGTCCGTTATAGGTTACTGCATCCCAGTGTGGGGTGGCACTGGCAAAACTACACTTCTGGACACATCTATTGGCCCACCTTAGAGTTTAGGTTTCGATGGCCCCTACCGAAATATGATTGCTAGATTGAACAAAAACTGTTGATGCAGTTTTAAACCTGATACATTTTACCATCTTTTTCGATCGTATTGTTTTAAATTTGAATTCAGAATACCATACGACATGGAGCTACGCCTAACGAGAAGTCGTGGTAGCAACGTTATTCGACTTTACAGAATTTTGAACCTTATTGCTGTTGGGATGCGGTTTAGTTTTGCACTTGTTCGCGTCATTTATTTCGCTATGTTCGGAAAGCAACGGTTGCGGATTCGTATTCGACATTGCAGTTGTACTACCCTCAGATAGAAAATTATCATGCATTATTTCACGATAAACGGTTTCTGGCGAAGAAGTTATGGTATTATGCATAGTACTCGTGCTTATTTCTCCCATAGGACGCACTTGGTCACCATCACCGTCAAAGCTCTCCATTAAACATGCTCCACGCCTATTGTTTACATTGTACACATAGTTGTTGACCAACGAAGTTTGCTTCAACATATCAAGCTCACGTTGTAGCTTCTCCAGCTGTTCAGTCATAGCATATTGTTGCTTAATAACACTAATATCTTGCTGAATTATTACCAGATCTTTCAGTATCTTCGTAACATCGACATGATCAAAAAGAATCGGGGGCAATTTTTGCAGCTCCCGAGCGACAAATATTGGTATTTCTTCCGGATCTGTCTCCTTAAGGGTGCAAATGATGTCGTCAATATTTCAAAGTGACTTTCCGTCTCCTCTCCTCGTTTTTTTCTCCTTTGTTGCTGCAGGGATAGACTCAAACAGTAGGTTCTTAGCCTCCACTATGTCGTTCTCCGAAAAAGCACTGATACATATTCTACTTATACTCTCCTCGTCCATAACATCTAACTTATTGTTTAAAAAAGCTAACACCTCTATATGCCCACTATGTGAGGAAAGCCATGGGATTTACAAGTGCAGAAATTTCCTACAAATGCCTGACGCGCAAAAATTGAATACGGTCAAAAAACTCGAAATATGTTTAAATTGTTTGTTTTCGCATAACGGCAAACCGTGCAATTCAACAAAAACATGTCGAAAGTGCCTAGGTCAACATAACACTTTAATCCATGACGCTTTGGAAAATTCAAACAGGCCATCGGTACCGAAGTCCACGTACGGTGCAACAATTGCAACATCATCGGAACCCGGGCCATCGAACTCACACGTTTCACAAGTTGAATGCCCTGAAGTCCTGCTGGGAACTGCCCAATTGAAAGTGCGAGGAGCAGATGGCACCTACCACAACATGAGAGCCTTAATTGACCAAGGTTCTCAAATATCTCTCATAACAGAACACGCTGCACAAATCTTAGGGATCAAGCGACAGAAATGCAAAGGGGTGATCTACGGAGTAGGTCAGAGAGAAAACAATTGCAAAGGGAAAATAAACATTTCCTGTGTTTCTTTGCACAACAACTACACGTTCAACATGGAAGTAATCATTATGAGCCATCTCATAAAAAACCTACCGAACAAAACATTCACTAAGCCCAATTGGTCAACCTTCCAAAATATACAATTAGCAGACCCAGAGTTTTATATCAGTCGGCCAGTTGACTTACTATTAGGAGCTGATATTTACTCTAACATTATCCTTAGCGGAATAATAAAGGGGGACAGCATAACACAACCAATAGCGCAACAAACACAGCTCGGTTGGCTATTATGTGGAAGTACCCAAACATTCCACTGCAACGTTGTCCGTAACAACATTGAAGACATGCAACAATTCTGGGAAATTGAAGATGTTACAGAAGATGGAGATTTATCCTCAGAAGATATTCACTGTCTCGATTATTTTAACAAAACCACTACACGGAAGAAGGGAGGTATATAGTACGGCTTCTCATGAAACCAAACTTTGAAAACGAACTTGGCACCTCAAAACCAAAGGCCTTAGCTCAGTTTAGAAACATCGAACAAAAATTTAGGAAACAAGAAAACTTGGCTATTGCTTACAGAACATTTATGAACGAGTATCAAGATATGAATCATATGGCACTCGATACCCGTCAAAGTACGTCACCTGAGTGTTATTTACCTCACCATGGTGTCGAACGTGCTGAATCAACAACTACTAAATATAGAGTGGTATTTAATGCCTCATCTAAAACATCAAAGGGTTGCTCACTAAACGATCTAATGTTTAAGGGTCCCAACTTACAGCAAGATCTGCAAACACTACTTTTACAATGGAGACAGTATCCATATGCAATTACTGCCGATATTGAAAAAATGTATCGTCAGATATTAGTCAACGAAACTGATCAGGCGTTACAGAAAATCGTTTGGCGGCAGTCTCCTGAACATCCTATTCAAACATTCAAGTTGAACACGGTTACATATGGCACCAAGGCTGCACCCTTTTTAGCCATGATGACCTTAAGAAAACTGGCATCTGATGAACGTAGAAACTACCCAACGGTGTCAAAAATCTTGGAAGAATCATTTTATATGGATGATCTCGTTTACGGAGCTTACTCTATCATAGAAGGAAAAACAACAGTTGACGACCTCAACAAACTCTTGAAACTGGGAGGATTTAACTTACGAAAGTGGTCCACGAACAAGCCCGAAATCTTACAAAACTTAACCAACGAACAAAACAGCGATAGCATGATTTTTAATTTTAAAACAGAAAATATTTCAAAAACACTTGGCTTGTGTTGGAACCCTAACAATGACAATTTCACCTTCAAATGTAAAATGTCGACAGAAATAAAAAGATTAACAAAAAGAACACTTCTCTCCGAGATTTCCAAAATTTTTGACCCTTTAGGATGGCTTGCACCAGTGGTAACCAAAATGAAACTAATGTTTCAAACAGTTTGGAAAACAAACATGCAATCGTCCCATTGCATGTTTGTTACAAGAGTCAGTTGATATTCATAAGGAATGGTCCAAGCTACAAGCCGAAATCAACATACTCAACGAGATTGAAATTCCTAGATGGATATCATGTTACGAGCATGACGTCATAGAGTTACATGGCTTCTGTGATGCCTCACAGACGGCATACGCAGGAGTAGTGTACGCCCGAATAAGACAACAAAAACGAGTGGTGCTGGTCGCAGCAAAGACCAAACTTGTACCACTAAACAAAACAATAACATTACCCAGGTTGGAACTATGTGGAGCGTACTTACTATCCAAACTTATTAACAAAGTTAAGCTCGCATTAAATCAGCACAAATTAATGACCTACGGATGGACAGATTCCAAGGTCACTCTGGGATGGCTGCAGGGTGAGCCAAGTCGCTGGAAGCCTTTTGTAGCAAACAGGGTACAGAAAATAACAGAAATAATGCCACACCAACAATGGCACTATGTGAGCACAACAGATAACCCGGCGGATGCTGCGAGTAGAGGCATATATCCTTCTCAGTTAAAGGACCACACACTGGTGGTCCGCACCTGCCTGGATATCAACATTCGAACAAGCGAAGATGACACAACAAATATTCCAAACTGATGAGGATAAAAAACTGGGTCAATCAAACATAGTGCAACAACTTCGAGAAGAAAACATTATAAATAACCTACTAATTAAATACAGCAATTTTGCTTAAGTGGCACGAATTGTCGCATGGATACGGCGAGCCATGACACCTAAACATAAACAGCAAACAGCCTACTTAACATTCCATGAACTGCGAAATGCAAAATTAACAATTATTAAAACCACACAGAACAATGAATTTGGGTCAGAATTTCAACACATTCGTAAACACGGAAAAGTATACTCTAACAGTAAATTATTTAATTTGAACCCGTTCATTGATCAAGATAACATCTTACGTGTCGGCGGTCGTCTTTCACAAGCGAACATAAGCATGGAGATGAAACACCCGAAAATTATTCCCCAAGATTCGCGTTTGGCGGACCTGCTGATTGATCAGGCCCACAAGTTAACTTTCCATGGTGGTCCGAGACTTACTTTGGCCCACTTGAGACAAGAATACTGGATCACCGGAGGAAGTAATTCCGTGAAAAAACAATTACGGAAATGTGTAACGTGCCGTAAACATGAGGGGAGAACACAACACCAGCTGATGGGAGACTTGCCACCCGCTAGAACCCTGCACATCCATTTCATCACACCGGCGTCGACTATACAGGATTTGTCGATGTCAAATATAACAAAGGAAGAGGTGTGAAAACAACGAAAGGATACGTTGCTATATTCGTGTGTATGGTGACCAAAGCCGTACACTTAGAACTAGTGTCCGATCTCACCAGCTCAGCATTTTTAGCTGCATTGAGACGGATGAGCGCAAAACGAGGAGCGCCACAACATTTATACAGTGACAACTGAACTAACTTCGTTGGCGCGAACAGGATCCTTCAACAGGACTGGCAACAGCTTCAAGAAACTTTTAACAACGATTTCCTGGCGGAAATTGCAGAAATGAACATTAACTGGCACTTCATCGCACCTGCATGGCCCAGTGCCGGCGGACTCTGGGAACGGGCAGTGAGAAGTCTGAAGCATCACTTAAGAAGGGTTGTAGGTGATCAGAAACTAACATTCGAGGAATATTCCACCATCCTGGCCCAACTGGAAGCCTGTCTCAACTCCAGACCTTTATGTGCATTAACTGAAGACATCGAAGACTTGGATTTCCTGACTCCTGCACACTTCCTAACTGGAAGAGCAGGTGTAACAATAATTGAGACGAACGAAGACGCCCGTACACGATGGCATTTAACCCAGAAGTTGTTACAAGACATCTGGAAACGTTGGAAAACAGAGTACCTCACTCAATTAAAAGCCAGACAAAAGTGGCAAACACCCCAAGAAAACATCAAAATCGGTGACATAGTAGTTGTTCACGAGGACAATCTTCCCCCTGGAAAATGGACGCTAGGCAGAGTGGTCGATAATCATCCAGGAAAAGACGGACGCGTTAGGGTTGTGACTCTGAAAACAAAAACCAGTTACATCAAAAGACCGGTCATAAAACTATCAGTGCTACCGTTAGAAAACAAACAAAAATCTTTTGTACCAGAAATCAAAAATCCAACAGAAAACAAACAGGAATCATCTCCTCCAGAAAACAAAAAGCGAACAAGAAAGCAAACTAAACAAAACTCATCATTTGGGGCTATAGCATTGATGTGCTTGTATCTCCTGATCCTTTTATAAGGCGGATGGTGCTTTCAAATCACAAAAGGGGCTGTATTTTGACAAATTAGCCAATATGCAGTTAATCTGGGACGAGTGGAAAATAATCGCCTATTATTACACGGAATTCACACTAACAGCTCTGACAGCCAACAATATATTAACTCAGCTGAGACACATGCAAGATGCATTACTCGATACGATCACCAGTGTTTACAACGGAAAATTTAACCTTCATCTAATTGACCCACAACAGTTACAAGATCAGATGAGCATAATCTCGGGCCAATTAAGAAAAGAAACAACACGGTATCGACAATATACAAACAGACATGCAGAGCATCTATCATTTGTTGAAAGTAAAAGCAAAAACAACCAAAAAATACCTGATCCTGGAAATAACACTTCCTTTAATCAGCAGGGATAGCTACATGCTTTACAACATAATAGACATACCTCAACAAGTCGGCAAAAACATGCTCTCCATCATTCCAACTGAGCAACACATGGCAATGAATTTACAAAAGGATTCTTATCTACCAGTCTCTCTATCCGACTTAGAACACTGTATATTGAGAGACTCATCCACGTATCTATGCCACCTGAAAACACCAATTTTTAAGTTCAAAACAGACACCGACCTTTGTGTTAAAAACACAGACAATGCAACACAGTGCAAAACCAGAATCGCCAATTGCCAAAACAGATGGATAAGTTTAACAAAAGCCAACGAATATTTATATTTCTGTTGCGACAAATGTCAACTGAGAGTCATATGCAACGACCAAGCGATGGCTCCATGGCTTACAGGAATCAATGTTGTAAACATCGAAGAAAACTGCTTAGTAAAAACAGAAGACTTCACAATCCATAGCCACGAAACTCACAGTAACCGAATGGACGTCAAATACAACCTTGACGTCCCGGAAATAGATCCAATCAACCACGTCATTAATATCAGCGTCGACCACGTAGACCTGAATATAACAAACAATCTTTAATAGTTATATAGATATTAAATTGGTTATTTTTAATTTGTGTTTAGTACAATAAGTAGCATAGTATTGTTTCAATAATTAATTAACAGTGGACCAATAATCAGATGATCGGTTAGTCTGGGGATGGCCTGAAACATAGTTTTTATTAACCTAGTTCAGGCATGTCGCCAAAAAAAATTATAATGTCAAATTACACTGTGATATGGTGCTTATGCGTAGTGGTTAGCATAATCACCGTGGTGATTATATGCCAGCGGAGATGCTACAGCTGCCAGTTAGCTGCTTCGTCTCCAGCAGAGGCGGAAAGCACGACCAGAGTCGAGCCAGACGTGCGCCACAACATCAACAGTGTCAAGTGTGAGTGCAGTGCGCGAAACACAAACGAGTGTAGTGAACGTGTAATAGTGAATGAGCCTAAGTGTAAAAACAAGGGTACAACCCCAGTGCTAAGAAAAATCTCATTTAGTGCCAATTCAGAACTCGCATAGTATAATTAGAGGACTCTAAGAATGAATATTGCCAATCATCTTGTAAAACATCCTTACTCATCATCCTCGTCCTTTCCCTTGCCCCTCGGCAAGATGTTCGGTGTAATGCCATCGAACACTTCACGTGTTATGACGCACGCGCCTATAAAGCGATGTACTTACCTAACATCAGTGAGTGCATTACACGGACACATCGCGATGCATTCATAACATTCCAAACATTTTAACATTATTTTAACATTTCATAGATTTTAACAGAACATTAGATTTAGTATATCTTTACTTTAAGAACATTTTGGTAACAGTTAAATAGACATTTAGTTTATCTCGCAACATAGACTTTCATTTAACAAACTTTCCAACACTCGAAGCCCTCGCACCGCACACCGAACTTAGCCGATATTGCATCATCGCTACAGTTATTACTAAAAAAGGATGTTGAGTGGTTGTGGACGGAATTTCATGATAAAGTATATAATGATATAAAAAGTAAAATAAGTAAAGCACCAATTCTACAGAACTTTGACAGTAAATTGCCAATAACAATTCAATCAGATGCATCTAAGAATGGCCTTGGATGTTGTTTACTTCAAAATGGTAAACCAGTTTGCTTTGCTTCAAGAAGTTTAACACCCTCAGAATGTGTTTTTTCCCAAATAGAAAAGGAATTGTTAAGCATTGTATGGGCAACTAGAAAATTTCATTATTACATTTATGGACCCAAAATTACAGTAGTTAATGATCATAAACCATTGGAAAGTTTATTAAAAAAACTTTTACATGAAATACCGTCTCCAAGATTACAGAGATTAAAATTAAAATTACTTAAGTATGACACTGTTTTCAAATACTTAAAAGGTAAAGAAATGTATATAGCAGATTTGCTTTCAAGGTCATATCAAGAATGTAAAGAAATAGATGACTCTTATATGTATGAAGTTATACATTGCATTAGTTTAGCACAAAAATTAGAATGCACTGAAGATTAACATTAATCACAGAAAGTTCTAAAGATGAAGATATACCAAAAGTAGTAGAATTTGTTCAAAATGGATGGCCTGATAAAATTTGTAATATACCAGACATTATAAAAAGTTATCATAAATTAAGAACTGACCTTAGTGTAGATGAAAATTTAGTTTTTTATAAGAATAGATTAGTAGTACCGAAGAGTCTAAGATTACAGTTCATTAAAACTTTACATGAAGGACATTTAGGAATGTCAAAAATGAAGCAGATGGCTAGGAAGTTATATTATTGGCCTTATATGGACACTCATATTGAAGAGTATGTAAAAAAATGCTTTCCTTGTCAAACACATAATAATAATAATATAAAGGAACCACTAATATTACATAATGTTCCAAAACTGCCATTCATGAAGTTAGGTATTGATATAATGGAATTTAAGAGAAAAAACTATCTAGTAATATATGACTATTATTCTAAATGGTTGGACATCAAATATTTGCATAATAAGAGTTCAACAAGCATAATTAATAGCTTAAAAGATATCTTTTGTAACTTTGGGATACCAGCAGAAATAATAGCAGATCACATTCCATTTGACTCGAGTGAATGCAAACAATTTGCTATTAGTTGGGGTTTCAAGTTTACTTACTCAAGTCCAAGGTATCCACAATCAAATGGAATGGCTGAACGTGGTGTACAGATTGCTAAAAAAATTGTTTAAAAAATGTAGTGAAGATAAAACTGATATAAGACTTGCTTTATTACAGTACCGGGCTTCTCCCGTTTCAGGCACAAATTTTTCCCTTAGTGACTAATGAATAGAAATCTGAAGACTAAGTTAGTTGTCACCTCGCAATATCTCATACCTAAGTTAAATGAGAATAGCAATAAACAATTTGATAATGTTAAGAATAGAAATGTAAAAAATTATAATAAAATAACAAGATGTAAAGAACCATTTAATGTTGGTGAAAGTGTATGGTTTAAGAAAGATCCAAATAAGAATATTTGGACTGAAGGAAAAATTGTACAAATTAATAGATACAGATCTTATGTAATAGTAGACAATAATCATGTCCAATATACAAGAACCTCTTTTCATATACGACCAGCATAGACTTTGTGTTTCAACAGTCGAGGGTTGACTACGGCTGGTTGAATGGGTAGTTTAGTTATATTAATAAAATTGTTAAAAATATAAAACTTTAATAAGTACTACATTTAATAGAGTATTGTAAATTATGTAGTAACTTTAAAGGGGAAAGAAAAGGGTAATATGTATTTATATACTGTAATGTAATATTAATTTTCTTTTAAAAGGGGATGATGTAGAACGGTACGTCACTATGACACTGGCTGTCAAGTGTCAGATGTATATTGTTTGTCATTCAGATAACCTGCATTCAATTACCTTTGGCCGGCTAACACGGAGCTGTTGTAATAACTTAATTACTAAGATTAAGGATTAAAATAAACACCATTGAAGACATAACTCTTACTTTTATTGCAACAACATTACAGACACCGCTGAGCCAAAGGATTGCGCGCCAACGTATCCGATTGACCTACGCTGTGACGTTAGGGGGGACCACGTAATAAAACCGCTAATCGCGCCGGGACGGGCCCTGTTCGAAGCCAGCTCTGCGCCTTGTAATATGTAAGTCTTTGTTCTGTAATTGTACTGTGTATCTGTACTTATCGTGGTGTATTATTGTGATGTGTTAAGTAAGATATACGAGTTTGCCAGTAATTTGGTGTTTCACTTCGTTGTGTTTAAAATAATCCGGCCCTATATCGTCAAAAAAGGCTGTCATCACTACTTCGGTTGGAAGACCTTCCCGTTTCGCTATTAATAATATCTCAAGTCATTTTAATTACATTACTACTATTTTTAACTTTTGAACTTAAGTAGCGAGATTTCGCCAAATAACAAACTTTTTTAAATAATTTAGAATAATTATTAACATATAAATTATATTCTACAGTGTTAATATAAGTCCGTTATTCATACAGCTCATACAGCCGTTTTCTACTTTTTAACCGACTTCCAAAAGGAGGAGGTTCTCAATTCGTCTGTGTTTTTTTTTTTTCTGTATGTACGTTACGCGATTTCTCCGTCAGTTGCAGGTCCAATTTTCAAAACTCTTTTTTTATCTGAGAGAATATACTCTCGAGGTGGTCCCATATAAATTTTATCGAAATTGCTTCAGCGCTTTTTGAGAAACTGAACAAAAACGGAAAATACGTGTACCTCGATGACGTTTTGGTGTTCTCCAAATGTTTAAATTCCACATTCCATTATATTGGGGTTTTTAGTTCTGAGGTATAACAACTAAAAAGTGAAAAATAAAAAACTTTTTTACAAAAAAAAACAACCGACTTCCAAAATAAAATACACTAAAAATGAATAAATAACTTTAATTTCGGAAGTCGGTGTCAAATAACGAAGAAGTAAAATACAAACACCGACTTCCGAAATTAAAGTTATTTATTAAATTTTAGTGTATTTCAGTGCTTGTCCTCGGCTTGACCTTTCGGAGATTACCTATCACTTACCTAAAGTTACATACATGTACTTACGTTCTCCATTCACTGCGCGCAAGGATGTGCAAGGGGAAATGAGAGGCGCGCGGGACGCGCGGGGCGCCCGGCTAGCGCGGGCGACGGCGGTCGCGATCGCGCTCTTCAGTACGCTATTATTCACCTAGTGTGCACGTGTATTTGTTGGTGCAAACGCTGTTGTAGCGTTCGTGTTATTGTGTTGGATTACCGTTTCTACTCCGTAAATGGTAAGTCTAGTGCTTATAATAATATTTGTTTTGTGTTTTATTGTGCGTTTAGGAAGTGCAAAGTATCATGCAGATTAAAAGCACTCGCTCGCTTTCAGCAGCAGTCAGCTTGATAAAATACCTTTCATGGTTCGCCCACGGCAACTTAATGAAAGGCGCTTTTTAGCCAAATGCACTTACAGTCATTGGCGGCATTTCGACTCGCCGGGCGCAGCCGTCGGCTCGTCATGCGGAGCCGTCGGCTCGTTATGCGCAACCGTCGGCTCGTTATGTGCAGCCGTCGGCTCGATAAGCGGAGCCGTCGGCTCGATAAGCGGAGCCGTCGGCTCGATATGTGGGGCTGTCGGCACCATATGCGGAGCCGTCCGCTCATTATGTGCAGTCGTCGACTCGCATTCTGGATCTGTCGACTTAATATAAGCAGCCGTTTAAATGGATAGAGCTGTCTCTTGTTTGTATAAAGAAAAGGGGGGGGGGGGGGGCGTTCATTTGAGACGAGCCTCCTGTCCCCAGTAAGCAACACGCGTTAATATTATATATGACAGCTCTTGACATTTAAATAGGCAAATGCTGTTACTGTGATGCATGCGCCTACAAAACCTTGTGTCATTTAAACTTTTGCTATATCTTGGCTGGCTGGTGATGGTCTTCTTTTCATGCTTTTTCTAGATGGCTCAAGGAGGTGTTTTTGTCACCCTTGGTGAGCTTCTTGAAGTATCTGCAGACACAGAACGGGAAAACCTTATCCTGGAAAGGTTGAAGCTGCTTGCTCAGGAACACTTGCCAGAAGGTTGGGCAGACTGGAAGGTAATTAGAGCAACTAAAGAGGAGGTTTTTGGGGATAGTCTAGATCCTCAGCTTCTCAATAAGCTAAGATTTGCTCTACCAACTGTTGGTCTCGCTAGAGCATTTGATCCGGAAATAGACCACCTATCGGAGAAAGGGTTTCGAGAACTGAAGATTAAGTTACTAGATTGGGAATTCACTCGAGCGCTCATAATGAGCCCACCAGCTGTGTCAAACAGAATAAGGGGTTCCGCGGTGCAGACGGAAATTTTTAACAAGGCTCTTAATCCTTTAAAACACTTGTTGCTTTCGAGATCTCAAGCAGATGCTATCCTTTCGGGAGAGATAGATTCGGGAGATGATCGGGCTCGTAGAAGAAGAAGCAATTCATCTTCATTGTCATCCCAACCTAAGCCGAAAAAGTCAAAGGTGGATGTGCTAGAGAAACGTATGAAGGATATGTTTGCAGTTTTAATGGACAAGATTGAGTCACTAAAGACGCCAAATCCCCGTGAAGCAGAACTCTCTGATAATTATTCTGGCTGGGAGAGTGAGCTGTCTGGTTCAGCTGAATCCGACAATGAATCCCTAATTACTGACACTACTTGGAGAGCTCCGCGACTCGAATCTACGAACTAGCTTCACCCAATAATTGTGACAACGGGGATCAATCTTTGAGAGAACTCGAGTTCCTACCTCAAGTAAAAGAGGCAGAACCACTTGTTCCAGAACCTAATCCACAGATTAAAAATAAAGGAATAGAGTGCCAGAGACTAGGTACTGAAGGCTGGAACAGGATAAGATACAAAGAAGTAGAGAAGTCCTTACATGCAGCTCCTGTTTTTAACGCATTAAAGATTAACACTGAACTGGGAGGTCTAGCAAGTCACGCTTCCCCTCTACTTGCAAAACAAGAGGGAACGTTGGGTACTATCAACCACGGCCTCCTCCTCCAAAGGAGCACTTGCAGAAGATTTAAGGAGAATCGCTAGGAATTGCCCAACGGCAGCCGAAGAAGTGAGGAGGGTGTTAGCAGAAAACTCCCCGTTCAGATCGGTTACGGATAATCTCCTTCAATTTGTATGTGCGCACCGAGCCGAGATGATTGATTTTAGGCGTAAGGCATTTAAACCAAGAAATGATATTCTGAACTTGTCATTACATCAAATTCCTCCATCAGCGACGCACTTATTTGAGGAGAAAGCGTTATCGCTTTTCATTAAACATAACGGTGGCGTTACGCGTATTTTTCCCTCTAAATTCGGCAGATTTCCAGAAAAGAGAGAAGGAGAAAAGGATTTATTTCGGAAGCCGTCGACATCTTCACGGGCTGCTAAGCCAAAACATCCTGCTTGGCGAACGCGATCATCGGCCCTCACCCAGACCAACATCGCCAACTCTTCTCGGACATCCTTTCGTAAGTCGACTTCAGCCAACCTACGCACTAGGCAACACACAACCGTTAACCAAGCATCCAAGCGAGGTGAGAATCGTCAACAAAGAGGTCGCAAATTCTGACTATTTCCAAGGAGGGCAATTGAAGAACTTCCTACCACGATGGAGGACGCTGGGGGCACCAGTCCCGGTTTTAAATATAATATCAGGTTACGCAATACCGTTCGTAAAAAAACCACCTTCAGTTCCCCTAACAGATCGGGTGTTAAGAAAATTTGTGACAGAGCCCTCTATAATCATGACCAAGGAAATAGAGTCTCTAAAAAGGTCAGGCGTTATAGAAAAGTCAGATGTCCGGACCGGATTTTTGTCACGAATTTTCTTAATTCCAAAGTCGATCGGAAAAGTAAGACAGATTTTCGACCTGCGCCGTCTAAACAAGCACCTCAACCCGCGAAAATTCCGTCTCATAAACCAATCTCAGGTACCCAAATTTCTTCAAGACGGGGACTACATGGGGAAATTAGATATAAGTCAAGCATATTTTCACATTCCTATAAAGGAGAGCCACCGAAGGTACCTTTGTTTCGCATACAAGGACGAACTTTTTCAGATGACGTCCCTCCCGTTCGGGTTGTCCAGCGCCCCGTTGGCGTTCTCTCGGGTCAGCAACTGGGTAGCGAGTGTTTTGAGAAGAGAAGGGATTCGAGTTATAGTCTATTTAGACGATTTTCTGTTGGCGCATCAGAACCCCCAGGTTTTAGAAGGTCAAATTGCCTACACCGTGGATCTCCTTCAGAGTCTCGGGTGGTACGTAAATCTAGAAAAATCGGTTACAAAGGTGACGCAGGAGATAGAGTTTCTAGGTATCGTGTGGGATACAAAACAAAATCAGAAGAGATTACCCGCCGAAAAAATAAGGGCATTAGAAAAGGTTTTAAAGAGTCACCAAGATCGGGGTACGTGGTCTTGGAAAACAGGCATGTCCCTCATGGGCAGGTTAGGTTTCGCATCGTTTGTGACTCCCATGGGTCGTCTAAATACGAGGCACATACAAAGGGCAAGTCGGAAACTTCCAGAAGACCGTCCACGTCTGATGATAGCATTGCCTATGAAAGCTCTCAGAGATTGCCTATGGTGGGCTCAAAACTTAAAAAAATCAGCCAGTCTTTTCATCCCTCAACCGACTTTATTCGTAACTAAAGACGCGTCCGACGTAGGATGGGGGATACAACTAGGGGATTTTCACCTGTCGGGTCTGTGGAAAGGTATCCAAGTAGACTGGCATATAAACGAGAAGGAGCTCTTCGCAGTTTACATGGCTCTGTCAAAGTTCAGGAACGTAGTAGCACAGCAATCTATCATGATACAGTCCGACAACAAGACAGTGGTTTCATACATCCGAAATCAAGGGGGTACAAGATCGGTTCGTCTTCTAGAAGCAACAAGGAAATTGTTGAATCTTGTAGAAAAGTTAGAAGCGACTCTTCACGTTTTTTACCTACCAGGTCGATACAACTCAATTGCAGATTGTCTGTCGAGAGGGAAACCACTTCCGGACTGGCATCTCAGCGACGAGATAGTCCAAAAGATTTTTCTAAAATGGGGAGTACCCCAGATAGATTTATTCGCCACAGCCCAGTCGAAAGTGGTTCCGAAATATGTGTCGATAGACTCGAGCGATCCTCAGGCTTGCTTCATAAACGCATTCAGCTAACAGTGGAACTTCAGCCTAGCTTGGGTGTTTCCTCCTCCACCATTAGTACCCAGAGTGCTTCAGCATTTGAACAAGTCTGTGGGGACATTCCTACTAGTGGTGCCTCGATGGGAGAAGGTGTTTTGGAGGGGCGACCTCAAACGCAGAGCGATGGAAGCTCCCTTTTGAAATACACAGACCTTCATTTAATCGACATGTCCACCAACAATCCTCCTCTGATGGCGAAAGAACTCATTTAAGAGGTTTGGAAGATACGGGGTGGAGTGATCTAGCAGTAGGTTTAGACCCCGCAGACGTCGTTTTGCTTCATTCAGCTTGGCGCAATTCTACGTGGCGGACGTACGGATCGGCTTGGAAGCAATGGGTGGCTTGGTGTAGACAGAGCAAAGTGAAACCGAGTAATCCTAGCCCGCAACATATTGCGTCTTACCTTGGTTACTTGTCACGAGTAAAGACGTTAGCTTATTCAACTATATTAGTTCATAAATCAGTAGTTGTTACCTTAGCGAATCCGTTGCTTGGACAAAGTTTATCGTCGCATCCTCTAATCACAACTATGCTTAAGGCCCTAAGCAATAATAATTGCTCTACAAAGGCGACAGCTCGTTCCAGGATATGGAATATTCAAGACATGGTACAGTGGCTCAGGACTCATGTACCATTACATGACAGTATCTTTCAGGTTTCTAGGCATGTAGCTTTACTTTTACTGATAGCTTCGGGGCGTCGAGTTCATGATTTAACTCTTTTACACATTGACAAAGATCATTGTGAAATCACAGACACATCGGTAATATTTTGGCCTAGTTTTGGGTCCAAGTCTGATAGTGCAAGACACCGCCAATCCGGCTGGCAGTTGGGTTGTTCTGGAGATCCAGCTCTGAGTCTTGTCATATGGGTAAGATGTCTGATCAATGTCTCAGCAGATAGACGAAAGGCACGTGAAAATTTATCAAATTTATTTATTAGTACTCGAGGTGTCGTAAAGCCCGCCTCGAGAGCGGTTATTGCTGGGTGGCTTAAGGCACCTTTTGCAGATCTCGGTATAAATTGTAGTGCAGGCTCAATTCGCTCCGCCGTCGCGTCCTTTAATTATCAGCAAAATGTTCCGTTAGATCAAATATTGCAGCAGGGGAACTGGAAGGGTTCAGTAAACTTCTTTAAACACTATTGTAAACCTGTAGAAAAGCCTCGCGTCGCTAACGCGACAATATTGAACGGTTCTTTTAGAGCTGTGTAGCAAAGTGTTTTATCTGATTTTAATTGATTAGGTTATTATAAGCTGTGATTCGTAAACAAAGTTCTTTATTAATGAAAAGGCTGATCTTATTGCTATTAAGTGTTTTGTTTAATTTGTTTTCAATATGAGAAGGAAGACTCATTTTTTGTTTTTATATTATTATTACCTTAGACTGGTGATGCTACATTATAGTAGAATATAAAAGAATTGAGACAAACACACTGTTTATGTTTATTTAATGTCCTTATCTCCAAGAATGTCTACTACTTTAAGAGTCACAGTACGCTATTGGCGCCGGCAGAAGTCAAACATCTCTCCGAAAGGTCAAGCCGAGGACAAGCACTGAAATAGAACCGTTTTCCACCCCGAAGGGAAGAAAACGATTATTTCAGGTCTTGCCGAGGCTTGACCTGAGTAAGGCCTAGCCGGCTTTTCAGAGAAGGTACTGAAGAGCGCGATCGCGAACGCCATCGCCCGCGCTAGCCGGGCGCCCCGCGCGTCCCGCGCGCCTCTCATTTCCCCTTGCACATCCTTGCGCGCAGTGAATGGAGAACGTAAGTACATGTGTGTAACTTTAGGTAAGTGATAGGTAATCTCCGAAAGGTCAAGCCTCGGCAAGACCTGAAATAATCGTTTTCTTCCCTTCGGGGTGGAAAACGGTTCTATTTTATTTTGGAAGTCGGTTGTTGTTTTTTGTAAAAAAGTTTTTTATTAATACCAATGGTGGCCCAGTCACTGAAAGAAGTATTGCTATTTACCGAAATCGTCTTAGGAATAAAAGTAGTATCAAATTGCGTGCAATACATTTTGAAAAAAATATTATAATGTGGATTAGGGTCATCATTACTTGACATAAAAAACTTTTTAACAAAATGTGCAACCAACGAAAAAGAACTAAAACGCAACAAATAAATAAACCTTTTAAGTCTTGAGTCAAGAGTTTATTTACCTACATAAAATATAAAATTTTATGTAAACTAATTTTGAGTCGGCGCCAAACAATAATCTGATTATTAAATATCTAAATTTTATATGTACGTAGAAATGAAGAAGGCTAGACGTAGGTAATTAATCATTTTATTATAGCGCCGACTCAAAATTAGTTTACATAAAATTTTATATTTTATGTAGGTAAATAAGCTCAATACTCAAGACTTAAAAGGTTTATTTATTTGTTGCGTTTTAGTTCTTTTTCGTCGGTTGCATTTTTTGTTAAAAAGTTTTTTATTTTATGATTTTTTATGACTCGCATCATCTTTTAATACTCTGAGGTTAATTTCTAATCCTTCATCATTCCTCTTGGCACTGAGGTTCCCAGGATATTGACCAGTTGAGGTTACCTCCAATATTCTAAAGTCGTCGTCTTTTCTCAAAGCATATTAAGTGGTATCTGTCACTAAAACCAGTTTTTTATATCTAACTTCTATTGTTTAGGAAAGGTATGGTTTCCATCATCAGCTCAGTTTCATGATGTGATGATTCCTAAATGCAAATACCTGATTAAGTTATGAAAAGTAAACAGAAACAATATTTGTGCCCAATTTTCGAGGTTTTCTCTTTATTTTCTCAGGATTCCATGATCAGATCCTAATGTCCTTGACATGGGACCATTGAGGTATACCCTATCTAATAAAAAAAGAATCATCAAAATCGGTTCATAAACAACGGAGTAAGGGCCAAACATACGTACAGAAACGCTAAACGTGCCCACAATTTTTGAGGTTTTTTCTCAATTTTATCAGGATTCCATTATCAGATCCTGATTTCCTTGACATGGGACCACCCTTGAGGTATACCCTATCTAACAAAAAAATAATAATTAAGATCGGTTCATAAATGACGGAGTGAGGGCTGAACATACACAAAAAAAAAAAAAAAATTATATACGGTCGAATTGAGAACCTCCTTTTTTTTCGTCGGTTAAAAAGTGGGATTTTATTTGAGAGTTTAGTTTTAAATGTTTCCAAGCGACCTTTAGATTTTGGGCTGACAGTGATATCTTTTTTGTGATCAATTGTCCACTATGATCAGAGTCTAATATATAAAGGGTGTAACGGAAAGGTGTGGTCATATTTTAGGAGCCGGTTCTGCCCATGGGAATGAACAACTTTCTGTAACAAAAAATTGAAAAGTCCCAAAAAAAATTTTGGACTTTCCATACAAACTTATCATCAGCTGATCAATATTTGTATGGGAGATAAAGCAATTTTTTTTGAATTTCCTCGGATTTTTTTGAAGAAAGTAGTTTATATCGATGGGCAGATGCAGTTCTTAAAATATGACCACACCTTTCCGTTACACCCTGTATATATATTTTTTTATGGGTAGGTAAAATATCAGCATAAATAAAGCCCCGCGGCCAAATCCGGGTTGTCAAATTGAACCCCGACGACAACCCGGGTTGACAGCCGATTTTATTTTTTTTTTTTTCTTTAATTTTTTTATTTTTTTTGTCCGACTCACCGGTGCGTCGCGGGGCTTCACAGGATGTCAAGAGCATCACTCTAGCAAGATGCAGTAGTGGGGGTTATTCTAGTAGGCTCCATAAATAGATTTGCAAGATTGTATGACTGAAACAAACTTATAATTTTAGTGCTTAGGCCAGAAATTTCTAACATATTAACGTTAAAGTCGCCACAAACGATGACGGACTTACTTGAGTTACAAATTTTTTGTAACACTTCATCCATTACTTTTTCAAAACAATCATACAATCCTGAAGGTGGTCAGTACACACTTAATATAACAAACTGTTCCAATTCAATACAGGCAATTTCAACTGTCTGTTCAACAGAGAGTCTCACAATATCCTTGCGGTCTTTAAACTTAAGTAGATTTGGAATTGCCCAAGCGTGTAAATAGCCGTGGGTCTCTGCGGATGTAGAACAGTAAATACGACCAAGCACTTGGAGGGAATGCTGGCCCAAAATTGCCTATATTTGTCTGTATAACTTCAAGTTAGGAGTGGTCGGCAGCAGTCGGCGAATGTGGCCCTACTCACAATTTGTAAAACAAGTGGTACCTTACTTTCCGGGCTGTTCTCGATGGTTGCACGTCGAATTGTCGAGTGGCCACTCGTTCTCTTCACACCAACACTCCTGATTATGCTTGTTCAGTAGTTAACGGACGCGGTAAATATGGGTTATTTATTATTCCCGGTGGATCCCCAACGTTTACGGGATTTACTCGGGATTTTAGCGTATTTGCGGGGACGATATTATTTTAAGACATTAATTTAGTCTGCGGTGAGATGCGCGCTGTGCCTCGCGCCGTTAGACACACACACACTGACGTCAAACTGACGTGACGTCGATTGTTGCATTTTAAATTGTCTATAGCTCGCTTAAAGCCGGCCACTCACGTCTGTCTGACAAATTAAAGCGAGACACACACGCGACGTGATACCAACCCCACCCAACTTGCAGAGTGGCGGCAACTCGCCACACCATGCTCCCCGCCTTGAAAGGTCCAGGAGCTTTCAAAAGCTGCTAATCTATGCGGAGCGAGTGAGGTTCAAGAAGCGGTGATGATATGTAAGCATTAACTTGTTGAAGAGCTTTGAGGGAAATCCAAGCAGCAGTCCGAAACACCATCGCATTGATATAATGCTCGGGAAAAATAATTATCAGTGTCCTAAGAATGAATTGCGGTTCGACTTGACTATGGTAAGTCGAATAAACTAAATTACAACTATGTAATGGCGTACCATTGGAACGTATAATATGAACCCTAAACTAAATTAAACTAAATTATGTAGTAATAATAATCTATTGAGTTGGCAAAGGATACAACTTAGTGACAGGACGTTTATACGTGCCTGACGCGGTTTTTATTGAAGCGACTCGAATTACACCATCCGATCCCGGAAAAACTTCCTCTATGATACCTAATGGCCAAGTCAATGGAGGTACGTTATCTTGACCCAAGAGAACGACAGTACCTATCTCTATAGGGCGATCGGGAGTGCACCACTTCTGGCGAACTTGCAGCGTGTGCAAGTACTCAATTCGCCATTTATTCCAGTAGGATAACACAAGTTGATCCAAGAGCCTTTTGCGGTTGTTTAGGTTTATGCTTTCTTCTGCCAATTCAGAAGAAGGCAAATACGTGAGTGGACTGGACATTAAAAAATGCGCGGGCGTGAGTACCTCCGGATGTGGGTCTGACGAAATGACACTAAGTGGTCGAGAGTTCAAAAGGCACTCAATTTGCACCAATACGGTCGAGAGTTCCTCGTAAGTGAGAAGTTGTTTACCTACGACTCTAAACAAGTGAGTTTTAACACTCTTAATATTCGACTCCCAAATACCTCCGAAGTGTGGAGCTCGCGGCGGTATTCTTGTCCACTCGATGCGTGATTTAAGAAGCTCATTTTTAATATCCGTTTGAACAGTTGAATTTAATAAAAAAGAATAAATATCATCCAATTGCGCCTTAGCGCCAACAAAATTGGTACCATTGTCTGAGTACATAACAGACACTGGACCGCGGCGAGAAATGAATCTCTTAAATGCGGATAGGAAAGCCTCAGATGTGAGATCCGAAACAAGCTCGATATGTATGGCTTTAGTCACCATGCATACGAACAAACATAAGTAAAGTTTCTGCGAACGTTGACCTCTACGTCGAATAGGTATATAAGCAAGCGGCCCGGCGAAATCTACACCGGTGTGTACAAAGGCTTTAGCATCACGGACGCGGTATCCAGGAAGTTCAGCCATTTTGGGTACTGGATGCTTAGGATTTAGACGGAAACAAGTATTACATTTCCGACAACGAGAACGTATAACCGTTCGGCCATCCAATATCCAAAACCGCTGCCTTATAATGGACATCAATAACCCTGGGCCCGTATGGCAGTACGTATTGTGATAGTGATCGATAATTAGATCGACTACGCGATCGCGTTTAGGTAAAAGCGCGGGATGCTTGGCTTCATACGGTAAGTCAGATTTAGACAATCTGCCCCCAAAACGTAAGATTCCGAAGCTATCAATGAAGACAGATAAACAGCGCAACTTCTTAGCTGGAAGTTCACCTGCTTTAATTAAATTTAAATCGCTCGCAAAATGTAAACTTTGAACTATTCGAACAATGAAATTTTCGGCGGTTTGAATGTTTTCAACAGAACTATGACTATGTAGTCTGTTTGTAAATTTAAGAATGTACATAAATACACGTAACAATTTATTCCATGAGCAAACACGGTCAGCTATAGTATCTAAAATACGCGGTTCAGTATTCGAAGTTTCTACAAGAAAAACCTTTGATTTAAACTCCGGCAATGTTTCACATTGAGCAGGAGAGAACTTTAAAGGCCACTCGCTCATGGGCTGATGGAGCCATGTGGGGCCGTTCCACCACAACGAGTGTCTTATTAAATCCGACGGCAGCATGCCGCGAGACAGACAATCGCCAGGATTCTCTTTCCCGGACACGTGACGGAAACAAGCGGCAGGTAAGTTTTCCTGTATTTGAGCAATGCGGTTGCTGACAAAAATAGACCATCTATGGGGAGATGAGTGGATCCACGAGAGAGCTATGGTGGAGTCCGAGAAAGCGTGGACACCTGTAATAGGTACACGAGCGGAAAGTTTTTCCTTGACTACGCGAGCAAGTTTAGATAGAAGTAAAGCGGCGACAAGTTCTAATCGCGCTAGCGTTGTTATTTTAGCGGGGGAGACTTTGGACTTTGCACATAAGAGTCGGACAGTGATATCACCAGTAGGGTTGGTAATGTGTAAATAAATACAACAGCCATAACCAGTAAAGCTGGCGTCGCAAAAGGCTACGATGTTCACTACAGCTTCTCTAAAGACGCCAATGTGGCGAAGAACCTTTAGAGAAGAGAGTGAAGGAAAATCGCGCGTAAAAGCGGCAAACCGATTTGTGATAGATTCCGGTGGAACCTCATCCCATCCTACTTTAGCTAACCAAAGTTCCTTGATTAATACCTTCGCGTACAGCACAACGGGTCCTACAAGGCCCAGTACGTCGAACAAGCGGGCAACTAGCGATAGAATCGCGCGCTTCGTGCATTTATCATCCACGGCGATTGTTGTCAAAGAAAAATAATCATCAGCGGGTTCCCAGGTTAATCCAATGATTTTGAAATTATGGACATCATTATCCATGCCAGAAAAATCAACTGGTAAGCGGTGAGACTCTGGGAGAATCTCTAATAAAGCGGGTGAATTGGTAGCCCATTTGACTAAGTCAAAGGAACCTACCTTCATTAAATCAATTAAATCGCGGGATAGACGCATAGCTGTCTGTTCGTCCGAAACAGAGTAGACGTAGTCGTCCATGTAAAACTGAGTTTCTACCAATTTAGAAGCCTCAGGAAAGCGGTCGCTTTGCTCACACGCCAAGTTACGCAATGTGCGCATCGCTAAATAAGGACTAGGTTTTAGTCCGAAGGGAACGCGGTTAAAATGAAAGGTGCGAATAGGCTCACCTTTGCTAAAACGATACAAGATTCGTAAATATTTGCGGTGGTGCTCTCTTACACCGATACGCAAGAACATTTGTTTTATATCCGCTGTCATCGCGACAGGGAATGTACGAAAATCAAGCAATAACAAAAACAAGTCTGCTTGCAAATTAGGTCCGACATGCAAAATGTCATTGAGCGACAACCTCGAGTGAGTTATATAATCCGCGACAGTTTTATTGTAATTCTCGCGTAGGGTCATTAACTTACGCTCGAGCGCAAGCAAGCGCCTAGGGGCGTAGCCGTGCGAGCTACCTAGCCCGCCGGGTGAGCGCGCAAAAGGCCGATCGACAAAGTATCTGCCGTCTTCAAATAAGACTGAAGAATTAAAATTATTTTCACACTCTAATTCGTGCGGACCAATAACGGAACGCGGCGCGGCGCGGCGGTGGCGGCGGGTGGAATTTCCTCTAGCTCAAACTTATGCAAACTTGACTCGACTTCAATGTCGGCCTGCGCGGTAAACGAAGATGCAATGTGTGTCACATCACTACTACAACAATCAATATCACCCATAAGTACATAACCGAAGCTAGTCAGTACAGCAGGGGGTGCGCGGGTACCTGTTTCGACCCTGTCTCCCAGGTAAATAAAGGGGAACAATTGTGCTCCAAGCACGACGTCTACCGTGCCCGGCACGTTCCAAAGCGGATCAGCGAGCTGCAAGTTACTTAAGTATGACATGTTATCATTGTTATGTAACCTAATTAATTTCGCGGGAAGTCTATCTGTAATACAATCAACAACTAACGCTTGTATCGAAAACTTCGTATGAGGATCAAACCGAGATTCTATGTTGAGATGAATAAAACCGTGTATTGGTTTCGATGACATTCCAACACCTTGTAAAAATGAATTGCGTAATTTAATTATGGGTAAGTTCAAACGTTTACAACAGTCCACAGTAATTAAATTATTTTGCGATCCGTTATCTAGTAGGCACCGAACCACCTCCTTATCTCTGATGTCGCTATAGTATGCATATAACTGCGCGGTCGCTAGCAAAATGGTTGACCCAGTTTTAACAGCTGTAGTGAGCGAAACAGATGTATCCTTAGTAGGCGCTTGCGGCTCGGGCGATAATGACTCATGTTTTTCTCGGAAATGTAAGAGAGAATGGTGGTTCTTCTTACAAATTTTACAAACGTTACGTGACTTACATTTAACCAAAGAATGGGATAGACTTAAACAGTTTATACAGCCACGTTTAGCTTTAATAAATTCAAAACGTGCAAGCGGTGTACTAATATTTTTAAACTGCGGGCAATAGAACAGCTGATGTCGTACGTCATCCTTATCGCACAACGTACATTTGCCATTCGAAACCGGTTCATTACGCGATACGAATGACTTAGCGGTGTTATTTTTTGTTTGATGATTAACTGAACTAGACTTAGCGCGCGGTTCCGTCTGTAAATTATTACCGTATGAGCGTTGTAGTACCTTAACATATCCTTGCATGAATGTTATAAACTCCGCATAGGAAGGTAATTCTTTTTCACTCACACGTGATTCAAACTGTAAGACAGTTTGCGCGTCAACCTTTCTTAAACCACAGTGTAATAAAACAAAATCCAGTAAATCTGGAATGTCTAACTGCTTCAAGGCTGCGACGGACGCTGAATATCGTTCCACAAAAGTATTGAGGCTCGCGGCATTTCCGGCGCATTGTTTAATGTCCAGTATATTATTGAGATAATGAATCCCTAAACTACGCTTATCTTGATACCTTTTTACGAGACTGTTCCACATAACGTTGTATGTATCACCTGTAGGAACAATGCCTGCGGTCAGTTTTAAGGCATCATGAGTCAACTTACTGATCAAGTACTGGACACGCTGCGAGTCAACCAGATCGGTATTTAAATGAACATTGCTTCGAAACATTTCATAAAATATGGGCCAATTTTCCGCTTTACCATCAAACGTTGGCAAATCTATGGGCGGTAATTTTATCCGAGTACCCACTTTGTGTTCCGATGTTTCGTTTTTCGAAAGTATGAGATTACGTTTATATTTAATATTAGAATATAAGTCTTCAATAGAATATAGACTCGAATAGTCTGGTGCGGTTTGGTCAATCTCGAATTGCAATTCATTCATTTGTTCTACTATCTCCTCAAATTTGTTATATTGCTCAGTAATTGTTTCTGACTGCGCTAAGAATGTCTCATTTGAACGTGAATCATAGTTCGAGATGTTTCTGGAATCATTATATATGCGATTAACTCGCTCGAAAATCATTTGTTTTTTAGCGGTAAGCTGAGCCAATTTAGCTTCTTGCTTGCGGGACGCCATTTTGGGGGCACTAATAAAGTTATGTGCCTACCGTAATGACTTGTACTTAATTTGTACTGAATTTTACTGATGCCTATCCAGGCTCGAAAGGACCATCTAATGGAGTTGCCCAAGCGTGTAAATAGCCGTGGGTCTCTGCGGATGTAGAACAGTAAATACGACCAAGCACTTGGAGGGAATGCTGGCCCAAAATTGCCTATATTTGTCTGTATAACTTCAAGTTAGGAGTGGTCGGCAGCAGTCGGCGAATGTGGCCCTACTCACAATTTGTAAAACAAGTGGTACCTTACTTTCCGGGCTGTTCTCGATGGTTGCACGTCGAATTGTCGAGTGGCCACTCGTTCTCTTCACACCAACACTCCTGATTATGCTTGTTCAGTAGCTAACGGACGCGGTAAATATGGGTTATTTATTATTCCCGGTGGATCCCCAACGTTTACGGGATTTACTCGGGATTTTAGCGTATTTGCGGGGACGATATTATTTTAAGACATTAATTTAGTCTGCGGTGAGATGCGCGCTGTGCCTCGCGCCGTTAGACACACACACACTGACGTCAAACTGACGTGACGTCGATTGTTGCATTTTAAATTGTCTATAGCTCGCTTAAAGCCGGCCACTCACGTCTGTCTGACAAATTAAAGCGAGACACACACGCGACGTGATACCAACCCCACCCAACTTGCAGAGTGGCGGCAACTCGCCACACCAAGATTATTTATTAAAATTAACGAGCCACCATGTATAGCGTTTACTCTGCTGAACGAACTACCAACCTGGTGATTACTAAAATCAAAACATAATCTGATGGCTTCTAAGCCAATCTTGTTAAATTTAAGGAATAATTCTATTTCTAAATCCTTGTCCATACAACCATAAATATTTTGGTGCACCAAGTTGATACTATTTGTTGATTTTAAAACATTGTTTTCACCATTCTTTAAATAATTGCGAGAGATTGTCTCTGTTGTCTTTTAACTTCTAATTTAAATTATTAATAATGTCAAAATATGATGCCAAGACATTGGCAGAATTATGAGAAATGTCATAGCATTGCTCAATAGAAGCAATTTGTTTAGCCAAATTCTGACTGTCATACAAAAATAATATGATAGCGACACAGCTATCTGTCTCCTACAATAATTTGAAACTGGCACAAGACTGCGGTAAGGTGGTATTATATATTGGCAATGAATGGTCTGGAGTGGATGCCATTGATGGTCATTGGCAATGTTCACAGTTTGATTTTGTAAGCTAACTAGCTTATTCATTGCCAACACATATTCCCTCATTTGTTTCTCTGAGGCTGTATATTTAGTGGTCATTGAGCTTAGTTGCCGTTGTAACCGGTCAAGTTCATACTGAAAGTATTCCGTGTCAGTTTGGTATTTTCTAGTACTTTTCATGAAGAATTTTTGTTTTATAACCATTTTTTTAGTTTTAACAATGTATTTGTTTATTTTAATATATTTTTTATGTTTATTTTTAACTGGAGATTATCCTGAATTTTTTACTTGATTTAGAATCATCATCACTTGTCAAATCTTTAATGCAAGAGCGTCCTTCTAGATCAACCATTGATGGGGCAATAGGAACCAACTTATTGAATAAACTTTGATTCAGCGAGGCTGTGATGTTCAGGTTTGTTGTCTCAAGATGTGAAATTTGACTTTGATCCTCTTGTAGCTGTGGTTGCAATAAAAATTAGTGATTAAGAGCTTGTTCATACTCTGTGTTACACTGGCTGAATCCGTCCACAACAAGTTGGAGTCTATCCCAGGCTTCTATGGCCTCAGTGTATTGAATGTATAACTGAGCCATTTCATTCTTTAACTTCCTATTCTTATCATGGGCTTCACGGAGCACCTTTTCATCATCCATTTCCTTAATCAGTTGATCACAGCACTTCTTAGACGCCTTTAATTCGCTCAAAGCCAGATTGAGTTTAGACTCTTCTTGGCGAGCATAGGCGCTTTGAATGATAAGCATGATTATAAGGAATAAAAGTAAAATTAGAATAGACCAGGCAGATTGTGACAAAAGTGATATGTGAATATACAGCAGCGCTGTACCAGGTACGAACAAACCTTACGGTTCACAGTTCGTATAGCGTACGCGCATAAGCGTAATCCACTCAAATACAAAGTGTATCGCTCGCTAGCAGCAAGCCTATACACTTAGATTAAAAAATGTCCAGATTCCGTGTTCAATACAAAACGCGACGTTTATCGTGAAGCCATTTCTTATTACGTGTGTGAGTGAGCACGACGCTCGCGAGTGTATTACGTACTGCATTTGCGTTTGTGTGTAACATGCGGATAATACCAGTGCCAGAGAATTACCCCAAAAATGTGGGAGTTTTTAAATATTTAAGTCTTAGATTATAAAATGTGTAAAGAATAATTTTCATCATTACTATTGATTATTTTTTATGTTATTTGTTTTCATTTGTGTAATTTTCAATGTACGACCGCATGTTTATGTTATGATGATTATTGTGTAGTGTGCTTGTGTTTTACGTACGATTATGAAATTTGTTCTCTAGTTTCCTCAAATGGGTAGTAAGCAGGGGTAGCCCAATCGATAGCTGCGAGAACTTTAAATCCAATGTGGGTACGTCATTTTCATATCAACGCTGATTTGCGTAAGTGGATGTTGTTTCTAAAAAAATCTGCCCTGCTTGAGAAAAATCCTGTTTAGGTTTTCACCAACTTTCATTTCTAGTTCGTCTTATTAATTCAGTCCAACGATTGGCAGCTACGGGATCGGTTGGAAATGTAAGTGAAGATGATAATTTTGAGAAAAAGAAACGTTAATATCCGTTCCCGACATAAATACGAGCCATCTCGCAAAAAAATACTTTCGTACTGTGAAAACCACATCGAAATCGGTTCAGCGCTCAGAGAACTGTGAGGTTGAAGAAACCAACTCACAAAAACAATAACGTATTGTTTTTGTGAGTTATTAAAACTCCTTTGTCATCCCTATTTTTTTTTGGTGTTAAAAATATGGGTAAATAGATTTCATGCCCTTGACAACACTTCAAGTTCAACTGTCAGTTATTGCGTCACCTTATTTATTTTTCGTTTTTACATTTATAAAAGAAATACACGGTGTAATTGAATACTTACGAGTACTTATGAAATGAGATGTAAGTGCACTTTTCTTTTTTTGACGTGTAATTTTTACAAGATTGCACAGCACAAACTGTCATTTTACCAAAATCAAACACCGATTCCATGGCGTGTTTACGCGGCGAACGTTCCTTGGCGAGTGGCGTTGGGATCGAACGAAGTTGTCAATATTGGCAACTTATTTTGGCTTCAATTTATGGTGGCGTACTAGGAATCTGGACATTTTATAATCTAAGCCTATACAGCTATGTGAATATACAGCAGCGCTGTACCAGGTAAACCAACAGTTTTGTCGGGAGCCAGGAGCTCTTTATTGAGTCGAATCCGAAGATCGACTGATTAGCTTACTGAGAAAAGCCTCTTTTATAGGGTGATGCTCCCACCTTGCAATCCCTCCACAACAACTCTGTCCGATGGCGCACAGAAGTACGTCACGTGTTTACAAGATACAACACACTAAATTGTGCTAAATCTAATAAGATTTACATTACAAAGTAATCAAATAATACAAGATTAATTGTCATAAGAAAACAAAGGTATACAAAGTAAAGCAATTAAAGAATCAAAGTAACATGCCATTGATTGTTTTGAACAAAACCATCGGTTACAAATTATCGTAATAAGTTGCCAAAAATCAATTAGTGCATACACCGAGTACTCCATAAATTATGTGTCGATTTATCATACAGTAATCGATAGTAAAATCACATACTAAATTAATAATAAGAAAAACATATCATAACTATTTCTGTTGATTACCCACAATTACAATCAACCAACTTCCTAACAAATTCTGTTAACTACCCACAATAATAATGACAACCATCTCCGACAAATATATATATATTGTTGCAGGTCGGAACAAACAGCTAGCCAAACTTTCTCTTTCGACGATGAACACAGCTGAAAAAAGCGTCATCTTCATCGCCGAGTGCTAAGAGGTCAGCGGAGGGGGAATCATTGAATACCGAGATCAAGAAGAATATAAAGAAAAAAACTACGATCAATCCTGTTAACACCAGCATGAGACCCACATCGCATGATCTATTCGGGACCGACAGCGACGACGATGGTCAGGAAGAGACCACTGAAAGTATCTTAGGTAAAAAAAGTCCGCCAATACATTCCTTTTATACCCGTAGAGTAGCCAACGGCATAAGTGAACAGAGCTATGAAGGGAAAAAAGGTAGATTTTTTATAGAATTTAAGATATACGAACACAGTGAGATACAGCGTGTAGCGGCTATAAATAGATGCAGGCATGCCATTATTACTGTAAAAAATCAAACAGATGATGGGGCACCTGCTTGGAAACCTATAAAAGAGTTTTTAAAAGAAACTCATAAAGAGTTCAAGAATTGCCCTATACATTATGTCAGCAGTTATTTTTAGTAGATAGGATATCTTCTAAAAGTAACTGTTATCTCTCAATACTGATATATTAATACTTAATTACTTTGTGTTGTTAATCATTACATTATTATATCATTAACCTTTATATTTTAGTTATAGTTGTCGGATTTTGTATACACAGAATATTCATAAGGATGACAAATCGTAATCTAAACAGAAGTATATTATTATCTTTTTGTTTTACTTACAGTACACACCCCGTCTACTCACCGAATGCAATATACAAATAATCCAGAATTTATTGAATGTAAAAATGTCTCATTGAATTACCGACTAATGAATTCAAATAACATTTGAGAACCAATATTTACAAGTGTAATAGTTTATTACAAAGCGAATTTGAGAATATTTACTTTGCAAGTGCTTTCAAAAACAGAATCATAACATATCGTTTAAATCTGCACAAGATGTTGAATATCTCACACCAGAGGCATTCCTGTGTCAGAATAAAAATGATATACTGAAACTTATACAAACATCTTTAGTGAAAAATACTTGTCTCAAGATAAATTTCGAATTGTTTGCTTACTTTGTCTTATCCAAAACGAGTAAGCAACAACTTAAGTCATTCAATACAAAATATGAAGTTATTTGTAATAACACAGATATTATTAACATGTTTTCTAAAGTAACTGAACTTTTAAAATGTAAAATGTCTGAATTCGAACACAAAGACTGAATGGTCTTATCATTCAGTAAGTCATCTTGAAATCAATGTGAATAAATATTGTCCAATGAGAGGTGGTGTAGTGTAGTGTAATACAACACTAAAATTACTAAAGACTGAAGGAAGTGGACAACACTAGAGAGAGAGGTCCGTTGGGACTGGGAAGTGTGAGTAAGCGATTTAAATAAATGGCACGTGTTTTTAGTAAAAGAAGTTTTATTTAAAAAATTAATACATGGCGCAGTCTTAGTTGATATTAAAAGTCTAACCGTCGATGTTTGCTGTACAGTGATAATAATTAAAATGGCAGCAGCACCATTCAATTTACCTGCACGTTTATGCCTAACCGGCGACTTGCCCAGCAATTGGAATAGGTTTCAACAGGAATTGTCTATGTACCTACCTCATTGCGTTTGGGCTTGACACAAAGGACGACAAGAGAAAAAATGCTATTTTATTGAATTTGATCGGCGAAGAAGGCTTGAAAATTTACAACAATTTTAAACTCGACAAAGATGTAACCTTCGTGGATGTAATTAAGGCATTTAGAATAGATAAAAGTTATTAAGTGAATTACAAATCAATAAGCTATTACAAATTACCAAAATAATCCTAGATCATTAAAATAACCACAAATTACCAAGTCAAATTCAAGACAAAGTATAAATTATTAAGTCAATTACAAATTATTTAATTAATTATAAACGATCAAAATAATTACAAATTATCAAATCAATCACTTAATCTTATTTAATTAATTACAAAACGTCCAATTCAAATTAAAAATATTTGCAAATTATCAAACTATTAAATTGATTAATTATTTACCAATGTAACGTACACCTCTTTAGAAAATTTGAAAATTTACGCGCGTACTCCTCGGCGAGCTATAGCTCGGTTAGCGGTGTGAAAATCATGCAATGCACACACACGTACACCGCTCGCGCGATGCCCGAGGGCCAATCGGGGCGCTCGCGGCGGGAAATTTGCCTTGGTTGCAAAACCGTGTGTAATTCTTAACCAATCCTCCTTTTTCAGTTCAGGTTAACAAATTTCTCGTAGGGTTTTGTAAATCTGTTGACACGTATCTTTTACAATTCCAGAAATAGTTGAAATTCCATGTTGATAAGAATGGTGCAATTCAGTCATACTGCAACCAGCGGCTAAGTATCTGTAACAATAATATTTATTTTTATTTCAGCAATGCTGCTTCAAAAAAAAAATGGAGGCACATAAGAGATTCATTTTCAAGAAAGTTGAAAAAACAGCGACAATCAAAAAGTGGATCTGCAGCAAAAAGACATCGACAATATGTTTATTTAGATCGACTGCAATTTTTGTCGGAACTATATGAAACAAAACCAGATTCAAATGAAAAAAATAAACGGGCTGGCGATGGTGCTACTGCGTCGACATCGAAAACTACAACTAAAAGTTTATCTGCTAACGACACAAATGAAACTAACACGCTTTTAAAAATACTCGCAGAAAGATTACAAAACAAAAAAGATGCAAGTGAAGATGTATCCGAAGATGGGGATAGATATTTTTATTGTCTTTGTTAAACGATTTTAAAAGGATCCCAGAAAGTCGTAAAATGGATGCTAAATATGACATTATTGAAATTATCCGAAAATACGCGATGCCACAATCGTATACACGAGATTATTATAACTTAGATTCGGAATTGTATGAACAACGCGGCTATTTTACGAATCAATCTTCAGGATCCCAGGCACTAACAAATAATCAGCTTCAGTCCACATCAGATGAACTTGCAGCAATCTCACCCGTATCTAATTTAAGTGGAGATTCTGATGCTTCCTTATATAGTGATCTTTTTACAGATGATATTTCTAAATAGGTAATAATTTTTGTTTTGATTTTTCTTGCCGCGGTTTCCCAGGGATGTTTATTTGAAATTGAAAGTTGTTTGTGTTTAATTATTGATTATCTTACTGTACTAATTATATTTTGATCACAATGATTCTTCTTTATATATTTTTTTCATAAAATCATGTAGTAATAAAAGATTTTATGAAAAAAAGATCATAAGTTGTAGTAATAAATAATAAATCAAAATATACAAATTGTTTACTTTACTTACCTCAATGTAATTACCAGTCTTTCTTCAGCTGATATAGTATGCTTGAAAAGAGAGTCTTGCCGCTGAATTTTACTTTTAACTAATTCAAGTAGTTCGTTGAAACACTCTTTAGACATTCTTAGATAATTAAAAAAATTGCTTGGATCTTGTTTTAACCTAGGGTAAAGATTATGGAAATAACCCGAATTAAATGTTAACGAAAACATCGGTGCTGCTCTTTTACGTGGGCGTCGTTTTTGTTTCTCTTTGATTATTTTCAACAAGAGCACTAACAGTAATGTTTCTTCGTCAGAGTCCATGGCTTGACTGATGTCACATCACTAAGATAAAAACGCACGGGCGTCAAATACGCTTTTAATTTAGACGTATGGTGCCGGACTGCTACCGTACTGCAGCGGCCCGACAGCGAGATATAACCTGCGGCACGGTAAGCGTGCGGCAGCGGTAAGACAAGAAACGCATAAATTGAAAGCGCCCTACAAGTCAGCAATTGGTTCCGAACACAAGCGTACCTCATCGGCCACCGTAGGTGCCGGATAGTCCTCTTACTTGAAACTGCCACACAGACCACAATACCGCTTGCAGATCTCAGCTCCGGATACATTTTGGATCGACTGAAACATTAAAATAATTTAATTCATGTACAAATTCCTACCTAAGAAGGTAATCAATCCATAATTTATACATCCTGAACAAAAGAAATCTATCTTAAGTTTCTATAATAATAATAATAATAATAATAATCTGTGGTCCGGCTGTCAACTTGAAAGCATAAATTTTTTTCACTCAAAATTTTTTCAATAATTTTATTAATCAACAATTCAACAAAATGTATTTCAAACGTAAATCAGCAAGAAAAAAGAACCCAACAATTTAACAAAAAGAAAAAAGTACCTACATCAAGAATTAATTTTGACCGACGAAATGCATGCAAGATGCAAGTTTTATCTGACTGATGACTAAATAAAATGCTGACAAGAAGCCGGGCACGTTGCCAAAAAGCACAACCAACATCTTCGGGTTCGTCGCTCAGCTCCGCCTCGCAGCCGCCGGGACCCGCGCCTGCCGTGAGTCCAGTGATTCCGGCCGCTGCAGTTGCGTCGAGCTCGAGCGACGAATACACCACTTCGCCGACGACACCACCACCTGCGCGTCGACGGGGAGGACGCCGGCCGCCGAGCGGCTTAGGACCTCGAGGCCCACCGGCCTCTGATAGGGTCCCAGCTCCCGGCGGAAGTGTGCAGCGCATGCGATGGACGCAATCCATAAATGAAAACGTCATGCGCTCATACTATGGGGCTACAGAGGGAGGAATTAACCTGACTGCGTACCGTGGTCGGATGCTCTCTCTGTTTCAGGTGCTTGAGCCAGCTGTCAACGTTTCGGCCCAGCGACTGTCGGATCAAGTGCGGGTTATCCAGCGTAACCGTATGTTGGATGACGCCGTACTTGATAGACTACGCCTTGAATCACGGAGTAGCCGTGTCTCACCTGTTTCGCCACCGGCCGCGGTGCAACTGCAACCCAGTGCTCCACCGCGACCCGACCACGTTGGTGAGGATGATGATGACGCAGCTATATCCGTGAGTACTCAATGCAATGAACGATTGAGGAGCGCTTTGGAGGATGCATTCCGGGAGCACCGCTCCACACCGCCTGGGCTTAGACCTCGTCTACCTCGTTTGCCCATGCATAAGAAAAATAAAGCGCTGGTGTGTGCTCTAGATTCGCAGCTATCGAATTGTTTTGATAGCAGCAAAGACCTTGCCGATACCCACTCAATCTTATACTGCGCAGCTGCAGCGGCATGTCGTGTAGCTCACGTCAAGTTCACAAATTGTGACAGAGCTACACGACCTGCTGTACCAGCTTGGCAGTGTAGGATTGAGCGTCGTATTGGTGAGGCTAGAGCACTCATCGGCAAGCTTATCTGCTTCAGGGAGGGCAACATTCGCCCTAGGGTGATGCGTTTCATGAGGCGGGCGTTCTCGGGGACTGATATTAGTTCCCGAGATTATCTGAACCGCGTCACAGAGCGTATTGACTTCCTGAAGCAGAAGGTCTATGCATGGGCAAATCGTATTCGTCGGTACAAGCGGCGAGTGGAGCGGTACACTCAGAATCGCACTTTGCAAAGCAACGAAAGGTGGGTTTATAGGGCTTGGGAGCGACCGGACCAAGGTGTGCCCGATAGACATCTACCGGATGATGACGCTATGAGTTCATTCTGGCGCAGCATCTGGTCGGTCCCTGTCAGGCACACCGAGGGTGATTGGACTCGAGAGGTCGAGCACGCGTGCGACCTTATACCAGAAATGGGGGCAATTACCATCAGCCCCCAAGATGTAACTCGTGCAGTCCGTCCGTTGCCTAACTGGAAATCTCCAGGGCCGGACAGGCTGCACAATTTCTGGATCAAATGGTTTCAAAGGTCGCACGCTCGCTTGGCAGCTCAGTTCCAGTCTGCCTTATAGTCAGGGTCGCTGCCCCAGTTTCTTACGACAGGAATAACCCACCTGCTCCATAATCACGTTGTATTGGGATCGATCTATCATCACTGATAGGACTATTGTTGCCAATAAGCCTGACATAGTGAATATAGATCGACAAGAGACTCGCACAATGATTGTTGATATAGCTGTCCCTCATGACGAGAACCTCGTGAAGGCTGAGAAAGATAAAAAAACAAAGTATCTTGATCTGGCTCGCGAGATTGTCGACATGTGGGAGGTGGATACAGCAGTCATTGTGCCGATAGTCGTGACGGCCAATGGCTTAATAGCCAAGAGCCTCGACCAACATCTCAGGAGGCTCTCGTTGGGTAGTTGGATCAATGGCTTGATCCAGGAAGCAGTACTCCTGGACACGGCGCGTATTGTTAGGAGATTCCTTTCTCAGGAGCCCTGACCACCGGTAGCTTGGACCCTATTCCCGATACCGGTGGGCAACTACTTTTTATATTTTTAAATGTTTTTGTATTTACTTATGTTTTTCTAAGTACCTAAATATTTAAAAATTTAAAATTGTATGTACATAAAGTTGAATAAATGGAATAATAATAATAAAGCTTTATTTGATTCCACAATAATTAGATTACATTAATTCATTAATTTAATTTTGATATGTAATAATAAATAATTGTATTACTACTCATGCAGTTTCATCTACTTTAAATGTGGACCCCCTCAGGGTAAAAGCCTCCCCCAAAGAATTCCATTTATCCCTATCTTTAGCTGTGTTCATCCAGTCTCTTCCAGCAACGGATACAATCTCGTCCTGCCACCGGGCGCCCGGGCGACCTCTACTTCTCACGCCATGCGGTCCTTTCCATTTTGTGATGTTAATTGTCCATCTATTGTCACCGCATCTCCCAACATGGCCAGCCCATGTCCATTTGAGACTCTGAGAGAAGTGTAGAGCATCCTCTACCTTGGTTATTTTCCGAATTTTTATGTTTCTTACTCTATCTCTCAGTTTTATATTTAAACAGCTCCTTTCCATTGCCCTCTGAGTTGTTTGTATTTTGTGTCTTGCCTTGTGGTCATAAATCCATGTTTGGCACCCATAGGTAAGACAGGGTAAAATTGTTGTGTCTAAAATTATTCTTTTCAACTTGATCGGTAGTTGTGATTTGAGAATTTCCTTTTGTGCCCAGTACTTTCTCCATGTAATAGCTACTCTCCTGTCTATTTCCTCTATGTTTCGATCTTTTCTAAATGAAATTTGTTTTCCAAGGTAAATGTAGCTCTCCACGTACTCCAGTGGCTCTTGGTTAACCAGTACTGGCGTCATCTGGCTGTTCGTCATGATTTTTGTTTTTCCTAAGTTCATTTCCAGGCCTACTTGAACACTAGCTGTCTATCTAAGCCACCTTAAGTTTTTATACTTAAGTTAAATTAACAAGTTAATTTTATGAGTTGTAACAAAAGTGATCAATACAAATTATAGTTTAAGTTTCACTAAGTGAACATAAATCTTTCATCATGTTTTGATGAAAGATTTAGACTGGGGCAGGAAAGGAATATTTATAGATGGAAAATATCTTAGCAATCTTAGATTCGCAGACGATATAGTCCTCTTCGCTAAGATATCGAAACAGCTGGAGGGAATGCTAACAGAACTGATTGTTGCGAGCGGAAATATCGGTCTGCAATTGAACACCATAAAGACAAAAATATCTACCAACGGCGCGAAAAACCCCATCGTAATCAACCATATTGCCATTGATTACGTAGAGAGCTATATCTACCTCGGAAAGCAAATATCTTTTAAAAACACACGACACACAGATGAACTAGACAGACGAATTAACATGACCTGGAAAAAATACTGGAGTTGCAAGGAGATTTTCAAATCGAAACTTTCATTATGTCTGAAGAAAAAAGTAATGGACTCAAGTTTACTACCCTGTCTGACGTACGGCGCCCAAACCTGGATCTATAATAAAAACAATATGTCAAAAATACGATCGTGTCAGCGAGCTATGGAGAGGAGCATCCTTGGCATCAAGCTCATGGACAAACAAAACAGCAACAAAATCAGACACAAGACAAAAGTAATAGACGCAGTAACACACGCACGGCGATTGAAGTGGAAATGGGCCGGACACATTGCCCGCTATCCACAAGAAAGATGGGCTAACCGAGTAACGAAGTGGAGAGGCCCTGGAAATAAAAGAGCAAAAGGCAGACCTCAAGCTCGCTGGATCGACGACATTTTAAAAATGACAGGAAGTAACTGGTTGAAAGCGGCAAACAACAGGAAAAAATGGAGGCAATTGGAGGAGGCCTATACCCGTAAGGGGCCATGACAGAAACTTTTAGTTGTTAAGTACTAATTCAATTTATTTATTTTCTTTTGTAACTGTCCTGGAAATAAAAAGGCTTATTATTATTATTATTATTAAGTGAACATAAGAAGCTAATATTAGACACTCATAAATGCATCTAATATAAATGAGTTGTTACAATCATTAAATTCAAGAATACATATCAAGGAATGAGGCTCAACAAACCATGTGCTGATAACCTCAAATTAAGTACCTTCACAATAATATTAGGTATTGAACAACTCCAATAATTAAGTTAATCACCATTTAAGTTTAACCCTTAATTAATAAGGCATAAGACAGGCAACCTAAAATTTTGCCATGTGCTTATAAAATCAGTAAAAAAATTGTCACAGCAATTTAATTAATATTTAACATGTTTACAAATTAAGTTAAACTCTATTTAAGTTTTAACTAATAAACAAAGGCTTAAAATTTGAAACTATAAATTTTCAACAATGTGCCTTTTAACCAGAATAGTGTCAAAATGTTTGACCTAAAAGAAAACCATTAACTAAGGATTACCAATCAAGCTAAACCTTACTACCTCAAACAAACCTCATGCCCCACGTTGGGCGTCAATAGTAAAGAAATTTTTCTTTACATTGGCTAGCGTCAGATATATTTTATGGCATGAGACCCTAGTTACCTATCTTCGGGTTTTTTCGCATGTGGTTTGTATGTAGTAAATAAGAGTCCTTTGATTTGGTCTTCACATTTATCACATTTATTGGCTAACACTGCATCACACTAGATAATATTCAGTACACAGAAAATTGTATGTTGAACTTACAATTTATGATGAATCACTTTTACCCTATCGTTCGAAGATCGAAGATTATAGGTCCAGTGAGGAGATCCTCAAGTATCTAAGCCGTGGTCATCTAATTCTGGTCATCTCTGGACACGTGGACGTTGGTGTTCGGAACCTTTTTGCTAAGACCGCATTGTTGTTCCAAAAATAAAGTAAAGTTTATGATCCGACCATTTTTATACCCTGCCAACAAGAGAACATTCGGTGAGAATCATAAATGCCATGCTTAAGACTTAGCGTTGCTACAGAAAATCCCAATAAGAGTACTTACATCATCCTACATTCTTATGCTTACACATTTGAACTTAACTCTGGTTCCAGCTGCCCTTCGAGACTGAAGCCCCATGGCAAAATCCGGGTTGTCCAATTAAACCCCGAGGACAACCCGGGTTGACAGCCGATTTTTTTTTTTTTATTCTCTTTAATTTTTTTTTTTTTGGTCCGACTCACCGGTGAGTTTCGCGGCTTCACAGGTTAAATGCTTTTAAGTAGTTTTTTCCAATATATAAAATTTAATAGGCAGACTTCCTCCAAATCAAGTTGGAAAAAGTAACCTCAAAGTCTATCTGTCAACTCGCAAAATAACGCTCCATTCCACGAATCTAAATTTATTTATTTATTTAACACTTTACGCACATAAAAGTACACAGGCGGACTTAATGCCTCAGGCATTTTCTACCAGTCAACCTTAGGGTGATGCAGAAACAAATAGTGGTAGGTGCGGAAAAAAACAAAAAAAAAAACAGGGCATCTTTATTTATTCAATTTTTAAGTGTTACAAATTCCTCAAAACTTCCTCAAACAATTATGTCCCTTTAAATGACAACAAGGCAATATTACACGGATCATTTAATCAAGGTGATTTAAGATTTAATTTATCTCGGGGTAAGCGGCTGTTGCTAGTGCAGCATTTATTGTAGTAGATCCAAACAAGTGGGTCAAAAGTGATATCGATTACATTGTAATCATTGGTGATAAATACTACAATGACTGCATTGCTGCTAGAGATAGTCCTGCGCCCGGCGAAGTAAACCCTGAGTATCTTACTGTAACAGATCTCAGTCCAAGACTTACAAATAACAGACAAAATTTAGTGATCACAATACTCGAGGACACCAATTATAATGGTCACATAGATAATGACAACACTTCCGATGGATTCCCTAACTTAAAAAAGCATTGTTTAGTTTTTTCAGAGAACACTCCAATGGGATACTTACTGCAAACGCCATCTCGATAGCAGTTCATTGCAGAACTATAGGTGACAATCAAACTTATTTTTTGTTTGATTCCCATGCGCGTGGTCCTAAGGGGGCTTCCGCACCCATAAACGGTACTGGCTTGTTGCATGCGATTCAGTGAACTGGACGATTTGCATGCCATTTTACGTCGCAATTTTTATTTGTGTCACCAAATAAAGTGCCAGAAGGAAACTTTCGGGATAATCTTAATATATTCTCGTTAACATAATTAGTTATAGCTCTAAACACCCAAATACAATCGTTTACGCCCATATTGGAACAATCGACAATAGTAAGGATAGAGTCCAACATTCCCTCCGAACAATAATACATTCTGGTAATCCCCTCGAAACAACAACACAAGTCATTCAGTCTCTCTAAAGAACAACTCCAGTAACTTCAACCCATTCTCAGTTACCATTACCAGTCTATAATTCCTTGGGCACAAGTAGTAGTAGTATTTCGAATCAACAAGTATGCTCCAAAACATTGACGATAGTGTACCTAATTTAGAAAGTGTTGTTAATATGAATAGCTCTTCAACCGATGATACAATGAGATTGGCCGCAATCACAAGGAAAACTGCACCGCCCTTGAATTTGGAGCGTGAACGCCGTATGGAGGAATTGTGTTGGTATTTTCTTTTCCCAAATGGTACTCGCAAGAATGGCTTTGGCGAGGAAAGAGAAAATGCTTGTACCGGGGCCCTTGATTACTTCCAAAACCGGGTGATGAGTGTTGACAAGAGGTTCAACAGAAATGATTATTTATTTTATGCTCTATCCATTGTTGAATATTTTCGTGCGAAATCAAGCGTATCTGTTTCATGTAGGATGCGACAAGGTCATGGAGAGCAAACACCACAGGGACTTGTGGATAATATGCATCTCACTATGAGAAATATTCGAGGATCGGCATCATATTGGCAGAAATGTTGCTCTGAATTGATTGCAATGGTTAGAACTTTAGGGCCTCCCACATGGTTTTTAACATTTTCCTGCAATGATTTAAATTGGTCTGACATGATAAAAGCTTTGTTAATAATTAAATAAATCATAAACGATGACGTCGATGGCTTGTCATTCCCGGAGCGCTTCAATCTAATGCAAAAACATCCGGTAGTGTTAGCACGACAGTTCACAGTGCGTGTTAACGCTCTCATGCGATTCTTAAAGAGAAATAATGATTGCTTGGGTGGTCCTATTGAAGATTTTTGGTACCGAGTGGAGTTCCAAAACCGCGGTAGCCCACATCTGCATATGTTAGTTTGGTGTAGTAATGTTCCGGAATTCTCTTCTCCAGAAGGTGTTGCCGTAATTGAAAGGGTGGTTTCATGTTCTTTAAATACCAATGACCCTAAGTTGCGCAAATTAGTCGAGGATTTGCAGATTCATAAACACACAAATTTGTGCGACATACAAAAAAAATCGTCAAACTGCTGGTTGTCGCTTTGGTTTTCCAAAGCCAGCAAGTGTTGACACCGTTTGTCTAGGACCAGATGAGGCACTTGCTAACAATGGTCGATTCTGTTTATTGAAACGAACCTCAAATGAAACCATGGTAAACAACTACAATGCAGTTCTTTTAAGTCTATGGAAAGGAAATATTGACGTGCAACCGTGTGGTAGTGTCAGCGCTGTGGCCTACTACGTCGCAAAGTATGCGAGTAAATGCGAACCACATGATAAAGGTGATGTAATTCGAGATGCTATTTCGAATTCTAAGAGACAAGGTGGTGATGTTTGGAAACAATTGTTTTCAGTATCAATGACTATTTAACCGACTTCCAAAAAGAGGAGGTTCTCAATTCGTCTGTATGTTTTTTTTTTTTTGTATGTATGTTACCCGATTTCTCCGTCAGTTGTGAACCAATTTTCAAAATTCTTTTTTCATCTGAAAGAATATACTCCCGAGGTGGTCCCATATAAATTTTATCGAAATTGCTTTAGCGCTTTTTGAGAAACTGAACAAAAACGGAAAATACGTGTACCTCGATGACGTTTTGGTGTTCTCCAAATGTTTAAATTCCACGTTTCATTATATTGGGGTTTTAAGTTCTGGGGTATAACAACTAAAAAGTGAAAAATAAAAAACTTTTTTACAAAAAAAAACAACCGACTTCCAAAAAAAAAATACACTAAAATTTATAAATAACTTTAATTTCGGAAGTCGGTGTTTGTATTTTTACTTCTTCGTTATTTGACACCGACTTCCGAAATTAAAGTTATTTATAAATTTTAGTGTATTTTTTTTTTTGGAAGTCGGTTGTTTTTTTTTGTAAAAAAGTTTTTTTTTTTAAATCAACGCTTGGTGAGTGCGTCTGAATGCGCATACACATTATGCCATTTGCCATTGAAAATGTCGTCGTGAAAGACTGTTTTTGTAAATAGTTGCAGGCCGGAGGAACGTTTCAGACTTCTGAGATTTGACAGTGATGAAACCAGTATTTACAATAACATTTTTGATCGTTATATATTACGCCCAAACGAGCTGGATAATTTAAGCCTTGCGGAATTTGCCGTCCGTTTTGAAACCGTCTCTAACGCGACATAGTCAGAGGACAATGGGGATGCGGAACTTTTTTTTTTTAAATAAACGTTGGCTCACACTAGGAATTACTCCTGTATCGTGGGTGCGTTCACAAACATGTATACTCACATACACAAGACACCCAGACCCGGAACAACTATCTACAGGTCATACAAATATTTGTTCCGTGCGGGAATCGAACCCGCGACACGTAGCGCAGCAGCCGAACGCTCAACCACTGCGCCAACCGTGTCGACTGAGATTTGACAGTGATGAAACCAGTATTTACAATAACATTTTTGATCGTTATATATTACGCCCAAACGAGCTGGATAATTTAAGCCTTGCGGAATTTGCCGTCCGTTTTGAAACCGTCTCTAACGCGACATGGTCAGAAGACAATGGGGATGCGGAACTGAGAGAAGAAGATATTACGCCAGTGAAGTATATTAGATTGCAGGACAATACGAGAAAGCGTGTAAGAAATAGACCGGCAGTATTACGTACCCGCTATTATACAATTAATAGTGACAAAGAAGCATATTATTACAGTTTAATAGTATGCCACATACCATTTCGATATGAAGGCGAGTTACTGTTCGATAATGAAACCGCTGAAGACTGTTTTATAAGACGCCAAAGAGATCTTCGCCCGTTGCAGGGTAACGTCAGCGCAGAACAATTTGGTCATGCTGAACTATGTAATTATTCAATAGGCTGTTGCGCAAGCTACCGCGCTTAATGCTGCACGTGAAACCGATGTCGGCAATTCTCCCATTTTATGTGTTGGTGAACAAATTGTAGGTACATGACGATGATAACTTTTGTGAAGACATGGAAGAACGAGCCGTCATGCCAGATGAATTGTTCCTGGGAAGCATTCAAGGATTAAATATCCAACAGGGAATTATTTCAGAAAGTTTCAACGGCAATCGAAAACGATTTACATAGACAAGACATTCAGCTGCTACTTTTTATCACGGGCGGTGCAGGTAGTGGTAAATCGTTTCTGCTGAAATTAATCGTGGAGCATATTAAGCGTTGTTATACACCAACAGTAGATATACTACTGAAGCCTAACTTTGTGGAAGTTGGGTCGTTAACCGGGGTTGCCGCTCGTCAAATTTTGGTAAAACACTACATAGTATTAGAAAATCCGATTGAGAAAAAAAATGCTATGACATACAAAAAAATTACAGGTCAAAGACTCGAGAATGAAAGGCGTAAATGGCGCTTTATAAATTGGCTAATAAAAGACGAAATTTTTATGGTCTCCTATGAGAACTTAAGAATAATTCACCTAAGACTTCAAGAATACAAAAACAACGACAAGTTATTCGGTGGAGTCAACATTTTGGTATTTGGTGACATATTTCAGCTTCCTCCGGTGAAAGGGAATTGGTGTTTTGTGCAGCCGTCGTGGTTTTCAGCGGAGGTCAATTTGTGGCATCAGTTTTCTTTTTGTGAACTGACCATAAACATGCGACAGCGCAATGATAGCGAAATCATCGATTTGTTGAATAGCTTACGGGTAGGTGAATTGACAACGGCTCAGCTAGAATTGCTATGCGAGCGGCGCCACGTGCCTTTAAATGGAGAATTTGCGGATGGAGTCGCCATTCGTATTTTTCCCACGGTCAGGCAAGTCGACGATTACAACGACAAGATGAGCAAGGAAAATGCAAAGCTGCAACGAACTTACCAAATCAAAGCAGTGGATGAGTCTCGTGAAGTAGCGACATATGGTAAAAAACGTCAATAACTGTGGTGGTCTTCTGGCATCGATAAAAATTGGCGTCGAATCCCGAGTGATGTTGAGACGCAACATAACCGTTTCTGAAGGGCTAGTGAATAGAGCTATGGGTATATTAAAAAAAATCAAATGGCCAGCATTCAGGAGAGATCAACTGGAGGATGGAGAGCTACCAGAAGCTGTGTATATTAAATTTGATGACGAAACTATTCTGCCCTCGTAATTGAAATCACAGTAACTTCAGTTACTGTGTTTAGACTTGTTTTAGTTCTTTAAAATCACGAGACCGAGCGCTATTTGGGAAAATTTTCGGTTTGTATGTAGCTAGTATAGTTATCGAGATACGGTAGATAAAAACACAGTATTTTGCTAAAAATCAAAACATTTTTAATAAAAAACACAGTAAGTAAGAATGTTTAGGTTTGAACACAGCAATTTACTGTTTACTGTGGTAAAATATGTGTTTATGTATTTTTTGAAATATGTTTTGCTTGGCTATAACACGGCATCTTCAAATACTGTGGTTTTGAGTAAAACTTTCGTAAAAGTTAATTCATGTTATACATAAATTAATCACAGTATCTCAATTACTGGGTTTAAGGTGCCTGCAGTTTCAATATTT
Organism: Polia nebulosa; assembly: GCA_951329385.1. Classification (NCBI taxonomy): domain Eukaryota; kingdom Metazoa; phylum Arthropoda; class Insecta; order Lepidoptera; family Noctuidae; genus Polia; species Polia nebulosa. The sequence continues at coordinate 10,987,565 of OX589600.1, read as the reverse complement.
ATTTCGAAAATACTAAGCTTGACCACAGTAACTGTTGATTTACTGGGTTTTAAGCTAACCTTTTGCTCGGAACGGGGGGTAAGCGGGGAGTTTGTAAGATTGTCTCCCGTGCGTGCGCAATGCGCCGCGCGGCGCATTCGCGCGATTGACCTTGACTTGTAACGTGCTCTCGAGCGGCGTGCGGGCTACGCAAGATCCTTGTTGAAACTGCACGGAAAATAATTATGTAAGTATTACTATTAATAATTGCCGACCTACTTTGTCTAATTTTAGCTAACCGGCACATCTTTTCTTGTAATTCAATAAGGTAGATGCATCCAGACATAATTAGTTATCTATGAGTTATACCTACGTACTCTTTGTTCACGATTAGGTCGGATCGCACGACACTGCACGAAGTGTTTAAAATTATTTATATGGAAGGTGTTTTTTGTAACATTAATCTACCGTTACTTTTTGAAATATCACTGTTATCAGTAAAAATAAATAGACGATATCTACGTATTTTAGAGAGCTGATCTTTAGTTAATATCTTTGTTTAATGGCAGACCAAAATGCGAAAATCCCGTATAAACGAAATAATTAAAAGAGCCACGGAAGATATACCGAGAAGAAAGCCAGAAACGGAGTCACGTGAGGTAAATAAGGAAAATTTTGTGCCGTCAAGTAAAGGGCCAAGCAAATCGCTAGAATACGATGAAGGTATTGCTGACTTTGTATCGAATGTAGAAAGTCAGGTAGATGAATGGCTTCTGTGTAAAGAACCACCACCGTTGGATTTTTTTGATTCCGACGACTCGGTTAAAGACAAAGACTACTTGTTTAGAGAATCGGATGAAAGTACAAGTGCATCTTTAACGGAAGATGAGGTTCAAGTCACGCACGCTTCTAAGTCAAAAAAACGCAAACAGAAAAAAATCGGTCACTCAACAAAGCGAAAAAAGGATACAGAAATACGCACAGAAACTAGAACTACAGTTATAGCAGATATACATTTACCAACTGAAGTTTCTGAAATTTTAATGTCTAAGGAGAACGAAGTAAATGCTATACAAAAAGGGCTAAATTACGAGAAACTAAACACAGGAATGAAAAAAAGGGAACTACAACGAGAAAAAGGTATAGAAAATGTAGTGGATGGACTGGATGAACAATGATTAGAGAAATGTGAAGAAAATGAAGACATGGAAAAACAGAAGACTTTTATCGTTGATCCATACGGAATAGTAACAATAAAAGAAATCGAAAAGATATGTGTTACGGCGGAAATAAATAACAATGCAAAACACGATGATATTCAACTGACAAAAAAAGGGACAGTAAGAAAACGAAGAAAATACACTACTAAATTAAAAGATAGAAAGAAAATGAAAGCAGAAGAAAAGTTAATCAGTTTAAGCTGAAATTACCATGTTCCGATAAATGCGTTAAAAAGTGTAAAGACTTAATTTCCGAGGAAAGGAGACAAGAAATAAATGAATTCTACTGGAAACTAAACAGACAAGCTCAGATAGTATTTGTGACGAATTCAACAACGAAATTAATAACTAAACTAAAAACAAGAACAGATTCACAGAGAAAATTTACACATAAATATTTCTTAAAACCATCCATTGATGAAGAATCATCAAACATTGAAGTTTGCAAGCATTTCTTCCTGACCACGCTAGGATATCACCCGAAAAATGATTACACCATTCTTAAAGCAATCAGTAACCCATACGAAGCGATTGTTGATAAAAGAGGTAAACATGCAAAAAACATGCCATATGATCGTAACAACATACATGAACATATAATGTCATTTGGTCCTGCGGTGTCGCACTATCGTAGAGAGCACGCACCGAACAAAAAATACCTACCGTCAGACTTGTGCATTAACACGATGTACAATCATTTCAAAGAAAAGTACCCTGATTCGAAATGCTCGTACGAATTGTACAGATATGTTTTTAAAAAAGAATTGAATATTTCACTAGCCAAGCTAGGAAATGAAGAATGTGAGACTTGCGAAGTATTTAATAAACATGATGACGATCACTCAAAAAATGCAGTAGAAGATTGTAGCATCTGCAAAAATTATAAAGATCATAAAGTACGTGTTTTTCAGTAACAGGGAGGAGTATAAAAACGATGCGGCAAAAGAACAGGATTTGAGGAACAATTATTATTCAGCTGATCTGCAGAAGGTAATAATGCTGCCGAGACTGGAGTCCTTCAAGTCAGTAATTTTTTGTCCGCGAATAATCGTTTTCAACGAAAGTTTTGTGCCAGTTGGAACCCACAATTCATCTTGTGTAAAAACATATGCAGTTATATGGCATGAGGCTGTTTCTGGGCGCAGAAAAGAAGATATTACCAGCACTTTTTACCAGTTTCTCAAGCATAAAAGAGACGTTGAAAATATCACGATCTGGACCGATAACTGCGCTTCACAAAATAAATGCTGGTCACTTTTTAGCTTTTTAGTGTATGTAATTAATAGCGAAGATATAGCAGCTAAAACTATAACATTGAAATACTTTGAGCCTGGACATAGCTTCATGTCTGCAGACAGTTTTCATCACCAAGTGGAGCAAGCTATGAAACGTAATCCAAAAATCTATGATTTTGACGACTTTCATAAAACTGTGCAATCTGCACGCTCTGGGAAAGTGGATGTAAAGGCAATGGCGGTTGGAGATTTTTATAATTTTGAAGATTGCTCATCTGCACACCGCCTCAAAAATGCACTTAACAGTTTACTTGCGTGATATTGTAGAGGTCCAAGTTAGGCGAGGCTCTTTCAACTTGCACATAAAAAAGTCGTTTCAAGAAGTAGACTATGCTGAACTTCAGTTTTTAAAAATAAAATATGAAAAGAATGGTTTGCCCGTGCCTGTCATTAAAACTACAGCACGAGGTATTAATGAGCAACGAAAATCCGAGATTTTAACAAAATTGGGACCTCTCATGCCTTCAAGTCGACTTTTGTTTTGGCGAGCATTGCCTGTAAATAATTTGGCCGTCGATTTATCAACCCACAATGATGATAGTTGTGACTAAAAAAATGTGATTAAATTGTTTTTGTGTACTGAATGATTCTAGTTGTTGCATTTATATAAGAAGTTTGTTTTAGTTGTTTTTTATTTTCGATGTTGTGTATTTTTAGTTTGGAAAAAAATATTATTGATTTATTACTGATCTACAGAGCGATACTTGTATGAATAAAATAAGTATCTAATTATTTTTGATCTCCTTCGTCTTGTCATTTTTATCCAGATGAATAAAGAATTGTTATGTAGAACTAAAAAAGAAATTGATCTTAATTTTAGCAATTAAAACTTATAAGTATTAAATATGTGATTTTACTGTAAGAAGATTTAACCTGTGAAGCCCCGCAACTCACCGGTGAGTCGGACAAAAAAAAAAAAAATTAAAGAGAAAAAAAAAATAAAAAATCGGCTGTCAACCCGGGTTGTCGTCGGGGTTCAATTTGACAACCCGGATTTGTCTGCGGGGCTTCACAGGCTGTAAGTTACAAATGATAAAAAATAAAATAAGTATAAACACATTCCATTGTTTAATTTTATCTTATGTGATCAAAATAGGGTGATTATTTTTTAAGTAATTATACGAAGGCTAACCTAAAACAAAGTATATTTAGATACTATAATTGCACCTTAGAGTAAACCTTGTTACAAATTAGTCTTAAACACAGCATTTTCACTTACTAGGTATTGATCTAGGTAGTCGACTCTTACTATTATTAACTTTTGTTAAATGATAAATTTTATAATGCATACTGTATAGAACATAAGTCATGTTATCTATGCTTGCTATTTAAAATAAGAATCGTTTTTACTCCTTGCCGCTTGGTGCGCTGTTCTGTCTATTGTCTCCTGAAAAATTGTTATGTCGTAGCGTTTTAGGTTAATATTAATAAAGAAAGTTTAACTAGAAATCTTACTCAATATTCTTATTTTTGAACCATAATAATAGGTTATGGGCCCAGGTACGCTTCGTAATAAATTGAGTAAAGAGCAGAAATAAAAAGTGAAAAACGTACGTGTTCGAAAGTGAAGAACCTAAAAAACAAAATGGAGGTCACAAATTCAATGAGAATTGAGAAGTTTAATGGCAAGGATTTTCGACAATGGAAATTTCAAGTCAATTGTGCCTTAAAAGCGAAAGGTTTAAATATCCATGAAGAAAAACCCAGGGTGGGTGATACGACGCAGTGGGACAAAAATGATGGTATGGCCATGTTTCTATTAACTTCGTCTATGGAACTAAACCAAATCTCATTAATTGAAAATTGTGAAACGGCAAAGGAAGTGATGACAAAGTTGGAATCAATTTACGAACAAAAATCGGAGCTGAACAAAATGATGGTGCACGAGAGATTCTATCAATATAAGATGTCATCAACCGATAGTATTGCACAGCATATTGCCAAAGTCGAGAACTTAGCTAAACAATTGAAAGAGACTGGCGAGGAAATAAGTAATACAGCAATTATGACAAAAATATTAAGTACGCTACCTTCTAAGTATCGCTCTCTGCGTCAGGCATGGCTGTCATTAGATCCACATTCACAAACTATTCAGAACTTAACAGCAAGATTATTAGATGAGGAAGCGAGCTTGACAAATGAAGAAGAAACTGAGAGTGCTTTAGTAGCCATGAAACATTCTAAACCACAAAGAAAATTTCAGAATCACAATATGCACCAAAGTTCAACATCTGGCCAAAATAATCAGCATCGATTTATATGTTATAACTGTAACAAGAGAGGGCATTTTGCAAGAGATTGTCTAGCCCCAAAGAAGTCTGAGAGGAAACCTCAAGAGCAAAAGATGCTTGCATTCAGTGCCGAGCAATGTTTACAATCTGAAGCTGATATAGATACATGGATTCTTGACAGTGGTGCATCTGCACACATGTCACACAGGTGTGATTATTTCTGTGAGTTACTAGATTATGGCCAGAATAGTGGTGACACAACTGTGAAATTGGGAAATAAGAAGGAACTAGTGGTACAAGGCCGTGGAAATATATTAATTAATAGATGTGTGAATGGCAAGTGTGAGCAAAGTATTCTAGAAGATGTACTTTATGTACCAGAGCTACGCAGAAATTTGTTATCAGAAGGCATGGTAACAAGAAAAGGCTATGTTATAATTAAGAAGTACAATGAGGTCTTAATATTGAAAGATAATACAGTTGTTATGACTGCAACATTGAAGCAGAATAATCTTTATGAAGTAAATATTAAAACCATAGTGCAAATAGATTGTAATTTAGCACAGTCAAGTTTGAAAATCTGGCATGAACGTTTGGGACATTTAAACTTGAAGGAAGTGCAAAATATGAGCAAGAATGGTGCGATTCCAGTGAAGTTAACAGATGACATCAACTTTGTTTGTGAGGCTTGTAAATATGGCAAACAGAGCCTTTTGCCATTTCATAAATCTTGTAGAGGAAAATGTGAACTTGGTGATTTAACCTACAGTGTGTGTGGACCTGTAGAACATACATCTTTATCTGGAGCAAGATATTTTGTCTTATTTAAAGATGGTGCCACCAGCTACAGGCATGTGTTTATAATCAAGCACAAAAGTGATGTCCTGGATTGCTTTAAGAAATATAATGCAATAGTGAAAAATAAGTTTGGTCATGGCACTCGTATATTCCATACAGACAACGGACGTGAGTATGTTAACAATGAATTTAAATCTTATTTGGATAGTGAAGGGATAGTTCATGAACGCACAGCACCTTACACGCCCGAACAGAACGGAAGAGTGGAGAGAGAAATGCGCACAATCATGGAAAGCGCAAGATCTATGTTGTACTCTCGTGATATATCATTGAATCTATGGGCTGAAGCAGTAAACTGTGCTGTTTACTTATTAAATCGAAGTTCTTCTACCCAGACAAAGGATGTATCCCCATATGAGCTGTGGAATGGACAGAAGCCAGCACTTCAACACATAAGAGTATTTGGTTCAGAAGGGTATGTTCATATACCTGATGAAAGAAGAAGAAAACTAGATAAAAAGAGTGTAAAACTAATATTAGTAGGATATGAAAATGAAAATTATAGAATGTTTGATATTGAAAGTGGGAAGATAACAATAAGTAGAAATGTACATTTCAATGAGAATAACATTTCAGTACTGAGAAAAAACACCACTTCAATTTCTATCACCGATGAACAAGAACAAAGTGAAGGAGTTCAAGATATACCAGTTTCTCCAGGAGATGACCAAGATATTTCTGAGTCTAGCTTTGAAAGTGTAGAGACACAAGAGGATCCCAATGATGTGACGTATCAGCCTTCACAAATAATTTCTGAAGATGTTGAAAGAAATATTACACTGAGACCTAGAAGGAACAGGAATGAAGAAGCAAATTTTATTGAGTTTGATGTACCAACAACCTATGAAGAAGCTATAAATTGTAAAAATAGTAATAAATGGAAGGAAGCTATAAGCGAAGAATTACAGTCTATAGAAGAAAATGAAACCTGGAAGTTTGTAAATAGAAATAATGAGAAAACAGTGACATCAAAATGGGTATTTTGTGTAAAAAGAAATTCAGATGGTGATATAGAAAGATACAAAGCTCGTCTTTGTGCACGTGGGTTTACACAAACTAAGGATGTCGATTACAAAGAAACATTTTCACCAACAACGAGATTCGATTCCATTAGAATAATATTGTCTCTTGCAGTTCGAGAGAATTATGAACTCAAACAATTTGATGCCAAAACAGCTTTTTTGTATGGTGAGTTGTCAGATGATGTCTATATGGAGGTGCCTGAGGGTGTCCATGCTGAGCCAGGAAAAATCTGTAAGTTAATAAAATCCTTATATGGGCTCAAACAGTCATCACGCTGTTGGAATAGAAAATTCTCTTCTTTCCTAACTACTTATGGTTTTGAAATGTGTCCCTCTGACAACTGTATTTTTGTTGGTCATTTTAATAACTATAAAGTTATCTTGAGCTTGTATGTAGACAATGCTTTATTATTGTCAAAAAGTAAAATTAAATTGTTGCATATTATAAATGATTTGAAACAAAGTTTTAAGATAAAAGAGTTGAACTTAAATATGTTTGTTGGCATGGAAATAACTAAAAATGATGGAATAGTTACTTTAAGTCAAAAAAACAGTACATTAAAGAAATTGTAAATAGATTTAACATATCAGATGCCAACCCTTGTAGTACTCCTGCTGACAATAATGTAATTTTAAAGAAAAATGATAATGAAAGTAATATTGATTTTCTATATAGGGAAGCAGTGGGAGCCCTGATGTTTTTGTCAACCGTATCTAGGCCTGACATTTCTTATTCTTTGAATGTAGTTAGTAGATACTTAAATAATCCAAGTAAAGACCATGTAAACGCTGTTAAACGAATTATTCGGTACTTGTTAAAGATAAAAGATGTTTGTGTTACTTATAATTGTAACAAAGAACTAGTAGGTTTTTCTGATTCAGATTTTGCCTCAGATACTGATTCTAGAAAATCTAATACAGGATATATCTTTATAATGAATGGTGGGCCTGTTACTTGGGCTAGTAGAAAGCAAAATACTGTGGCATTATCAACTACAGAATCAGAATACATGGCTGCAAGTGAGGCTGCCAAAGAAATTTTAAGGCTTCGGCAGTTATTAATTGATATTGATGAACCACAATTGGTGGTGAATGTTTAAAAGTAAATCTTTTAGTTAGGTTTAATTTTGTTGGAAGACAGTAGTTGGTTTGAAGCTTACTATTGTAATAATTCTAAAATTTAAGTGGGAGTGTTAAATGATAAATTTTATAATGCATACTGTATAGAACATAAGTCATGTTATCTATGCTTGCTATTTAAAATAAGAATCGTTTTTACTCCTTGCCGCTTGGTGCGCTGTTCTGTCTATTGTCTCCTGAAAAATTGTTATGTCGTAGCGTTTTAGGTTAATATTAATAAAGAAAGTTTAACTAGAAATCTTACTCAATATTCTTATTTTTGAACCATAATAATAACTTTCAACCCAGTATGTGTAAAGTTACTGTGTTGTGATGTCACTAGTGTTAGTATCTTTACATGGTTAATACACAGTAATAAGTAAAACTAACCTAGACCACAGTAACCAGTCAGTTACTGGTTTTTAGCTTAAAAAAATATAATTTAATAAATTATATTCTTATTTTATAACACATTATCTAATTTTATTAATTATACAACAGTAATATTATATATATATATATATACAGAATTAAAGCTTTAACTATTTTCTATCATTAAGAAATGATTTTTTTCAACCTAACTTATATAGTTTGTTCATAACAAAACGATTTAACAATTAAACTTTAACCGCGTTTTTTACAAAACGTGATTTTCGAAGTTACTGTGTTTTCAATTACGAGGGCAGTATTGGTCGTAGGCTAAAAGATAGTAATGGCTGCATACCCATACCTCCATCAAGTACTACATTTCAGGCATTAAGGGGTTACGGAGATGTGGAGCGCCGTATGCTGCCTCTTATATTAAGCTGGGCGGTCACAGTCCACAAACTACAGGGTACCAACCTCGAAAGAGCTATGATTGACCTTGGCAAAAAAAACTTTGCAAAAGTGCAAATATATCATGCACTAAGTCGTGTCAAAAGTTTGGAAGGCATAGTTTTGTCAGATTTGGACGCCAGTAAATTATTAAATAAACCACACGACGACAGATCGTTAACTGTATTGACGAGGCTACGAAATCTGTACATAATAAAGAGTATTCTATTCTATTCTATTCTACACCTCAAGTTGCGCAATTTGTATATTTTTAGTGTGTACCTTGTTCAGTTTTGTACATTAGCGTATCACCCTTTACTATTGGTACCAAACCATTTTGGAATAGTGTTAACAATACATTTCATGTGATTGCAGCAATAACAGCAGTTTTGCAGTCATTTATTTATTGAAGAGTTTCGTTATTTTTCACCGAAGGTCTACATCAGAACATCACCAAATTAGAATAGGAACACCTCGAAATACTTAGATGCTCTTCCAAATCATCCTATACGTATTTTTTTGTTGTTCAATTTATATTTTACATCTAAAATCATCATTCTCCTGCCCTTATCCCAATTTATTTGGGGTCGACGCAACATGTCTTTTTCTTCCATACTCCTCTATTAGTCGTCATCTCTGTAGTCACCCCCTTTTTACCCATATCCTCTTTCACACAGTCCAACCACCGTTTCTTTGGCCTTCCCCTACTCTTATAGCCATCCACATCCATACACAAGACTTTCCTCACGACATTTTCTTCATTCCTCCGCATCACATGCGTACCACCAATGCTCTCATTTTAATTCTTTTATTTTACATCTAAAATAAAAGAATTAAAATGAGAGCATTATCAATGTAATCGGAGTCAATTTAACACGCATTATTAAGGATAACTCTGAAGCTACCGGTCAATTCTTGATCAAATTTGAATGGGACCACATGTAAAGCACCAGCTTTCAAATAAATAAAAAAATCATCAAAATCGGTTCACCTAGTAAATAGTTATGAGGTAGTCGAATTGAGAACCTCCTCCTTTTTTTGAAGTCGGTTAAAAAGTTTTTTATTTTTCTCTTTTTAGTTGTTGTACCCCATTCTAAAACTAAATAAATAGTAAAGTTATGCCCGAATTGATAGTCTCAAAACTAGGGAATTTGAACATAGTTGGTAAAATTAGGGTGTATCAGGGTGAACTGTACCAATCTGTATACCCCTTCAGAGCATATCAGCGTGATGTAATGTTGTGAAGTGGTGAAAACGATATACAGACATGCGATTGCAGCAATTCTGGAAGGTTTGCGATCATTTATTGAAGAGTTCCATTGTGTATCTCCAAAGTTCTTCATCAGATCTTCACCAAATTAAAATGGGACCACATGTGAAGCAACAGCTTTCAAATAAAAATCTTCAAAATCGGTTCACGTTATAAAAAGTTATGAGGTAACATACATAAAAAAAGGGGAGAAAAAAAACAGTCGAATTGAGAACCTCCTCCTTTTTTTGAAGTCGGTTAAAAAAACGAAAATCTACAATAGCGTCATCTATATATATGGGTATAAACTAATATCTTTTACAGAACCTCCACATCGACTCAGACTTTTGTTGTAGGCAAGTAAAGTACAGATGTCGCAGTGCGTGTGTGTTACTTGCCTTTACTCCAGATTATGATTAAAACGTTTTAAACCCATTATATAACCAAAATTAGGTTTAAAATCGTACAGTTATTATCAAATTCAAAATAATAATAACAACGCACTCGCATTTCACTCACTCAGACGAGTCAGTACACCTAATTTGATTCTAACAACGGACGAAAGTCGCGAACTTTTGTTTGTTATTATACGTTTCGAACGCGTTATCCATAATTTTATTATTGTTCTCTTTCTTTTGGATATATGCCGGTTACAGTGTGTGAGTGTACGTGCTATGTAAATATTGTAAATAATAGTTATAGGTCTTTCTTGAACTTAGTATCATAATTTTGTGAAAATGCCAGGCAGTGAGTTTGGACGTATTTTGAAAAAAATAATGTAACTAAAAAAGGACAATGTAAAATATGTAAAAGTTTATTTAGTTACAAAAGCTCTACAGGCAATCTTACAGCGCATTTAAAATCAAAACACGTATCTGCGTATGTTGAATTAAAAAATGTAAATAACTCAGCACCTCTACCACCTCTCTTTGCAAGCTTCTCAAAATCCTTTTAATAATGTGCGCGCAGCTGATGCCGTACCATCTACGAGCACACAGAGTGAACTTCCACCTGCAGCACCATCCATAGTCTTTCCTCCGACGAAGAGGCAGCGTCAAATGGATGCGTACATACCTAAAAAAATCTCTGCGGAACAGAAAAAACTCATTGACGCCGATTTGATAGATCTGTTCATTGATGCTTTCCATCCGTTTCGCTTAGTGGAAGAAAGGTCGTTCAGGAAATATTCAAGGTGGATCCCAGGGTATGTTTTACCGACACGCAAAACGATATGTAACAGTATGCTGCCGGAACTCTACCACAAATGCAAAATGAGCATTCACGACAAAGTAGCTGCAGAAGCCGAAACTATCTGTATAACCACCGACTAGTGGACATCCACCTCTACGGATAGCTATATTGCTATTACAGGGCATTACATTAATAATAACTTGGAAATCCAAAATGTGTTGTTGGACTGCTGCAAATTCTTTGGAAACCACACTTCCGAGATTATTGCAGCTGAAATAAAGCGTATCTGTGAAGAATGGGGCATTTTTAGAAAAAATTACTTTTCCGTCACGGTTAACGCGTCTGCCATGCTAAAGGCAATGAAAGACATCCTACAGTTAAAGCACTATGGATGTTACGCGCATTCATTAAACCTTATAGTGCAAGAGGGTCTGAAATCGCTAGACTCATCTATTACTAAGGTCAAGGTTATAGCGCGTTATTTTAAGCAGAGCACCACCGCTGCGGATAAATTAACGAAATATCTAGTGGACCACGGACTACCGCCGAAACGATTGAAGCAAGAATGCCAAACCAGGTGAAACTCCATATTTTTTATGTTAGAAAGATTTGTAGAACTGGAGGAACCGCTGCGTGCTACCATGGCAGTATTAAATAAAGATCTTCCAATAATATCACTCGAAGAATGGAAGGCATTTAGAGAGCTGTGCCTAGTTTTACGACCATTTGAAGAAATCACGCGCACTGTGAGTGTTGAAAATTATATCACAGCCGGTTCAGTGGTCGTATGTTTGGCAGAAAGCCTTAATTTATTGATGCGTGACAGTGTCCTTTGTGATGCTGTCTCTGTTCTCGGTAGCGATTAGTTTAAAGAAAGGACTAGAAGAAAGATTTAAAAATATTGAGAAAAGTGGAACCTTTCCTCTCTGCCTTTCTTGGATCCAAGGTTTAAATTTAAGGCTTTTGAAGACCAGTCAACGGGTGCTTCGACAAAGAGTAAGCTCATAGAAATGGTGCAATGCCAAATTTCTAAAAACACCAACACCGGACCTCTTCAACCAGTTCTTCCAGTAAAAACGACAGCGGAAAGGGACAAGTACTCGCCTTTTAATATTTAAGACAGTATTATTGTCACTAACCACACAACTGGAACTCCTTTTTCGAAGGCTGTCAAGGAAGTAGCAATCAGGAGAATTAAACGATCCACTTAAGTGGTGGAAAGTTCATCGCCAAATTTATCCGAATTTGGCATGGATTGTTAAAACACATTGCAACATAGTCGCCACCTCAGTTCCCTGTGAAAGAATGTTTTCTAAATCGGGATTAATCTTAACCGATCGGCGAACGAAGCTTACAACTTTAAAAGTGCAGAAGTTAATGTTTTTAAATGTCAACATGGACCCAAAACGTTTTAATTGGTAATAAAACTTCGCCTAACCTGTAAAGTGAAAATAAATAAACTAAAAAGTGACTAAACTACATGAGAAAACTGTAAATATTAAAATAATAAGTGTCTATAAACAAAATAAGTGTAAATATATTAAATTCTAAATTTGTACATAAAATCAACTGAACTTTTAAATACGCCGACGAAACATTTTGTTTGATAAGTAGCTTCTCACTGGTGCGGATTCTGTTTTTCACAAAGTAAACTTAATTTAGGCTATTGCTATCTTTTTCTCTATAATAAAACAAGAAAGAGACGGACGTAAATATTAGAGCTGTCAAATTTAGTTGAACAAATATTTCCATACAAATTAAGGGTACACGTAAAAACATGTCGATTAAAAACACGGTGAAGCGCAAGGCGTAAACTAGTTTGCCATCTCTAACTTAGTTCATGGCTATAGCCGTTGTTTTCTAGCAGTGCCTTATAATAAAAGATAACGATTCTCTAATTTTAGTTAAGTTATTGAACAATCGGCACCATTCTCAATATTTCATCGATAGTCCTAAGCCTAAAGAAAGTATGAAGGGAAGTTCATTTGATTTGAAAGTCTATAAAATAAAAAGGCAAAAAAATCAAATAACCTAGACTTGTAAACAAAATTAATTATTCTTCCACCGGCTAGCGTCAAAGATACTACACTTCTGGACACATCTATTGGCCCACCTTGTATTTTCAGTTTCGTTTGGTCCTAGCTAAAATTTTATATTAGGTCGAGCAAAAAGTTTTTATGCAGTTTTGAACCTGGCACATTCACAATTTCATTCAATAGTCTTTTCTTGAATTTCGAAAACAGAATTTAAAGAAACAAAAGACAATTTGGAGCCTGTTTGTTGATATCAAACAATCGAATACTAAGAAAACTTTGTTTTATTGGTTTACTTGGATTTAATTCTTGAAAAAGTGATTGATATCTTTGGTTTTGCAACAAACATTACTTATTCTTAACATTAAGGTGAGGTTCTATCAATAATCTATGGATACTTCACCTGAAGTCGCCGCCCAAGCTGTGGCACTTATTCAGGCCGGACACAGCCAAAGAAACGTGAGTGCTCAACTTAATTTAAGTCGATCTGCGGTCCGAAATGTTTGTCGGAGGTACCTAGAGAATGGCGGCTTTGTTCGTCGCCAAGGAAGGCCACGATCTCGGGTCACAACTGAAAGGCAGGATTGATTCATCGTGACGACCAGCTTGAGAAATCGTCACCTTACCTCCATTGAGATACAAAACCAACTTCGCGACTTCCACGGAGTATCTGTGAGCGCTCGAACTGTTCGGAGAAGGTTTAAAGAACGCGATATGGTACCACACAAGCCAGCTAATGGGCCCAAACTAACGCGAGCCCACCGAACAGCGCGCCTTCATTTCGCACGCAGTCATTTAAATTGGACACAGCAAGATTGGAGCCGTGTACTCTTTTCTGATGAGTCTAAAATTGTGTTACATGGCAATGATGGAAGGAAAAAGGTCTACCGACGTAAGGGAGAGCGTTTCGCACAATGCTGCTTTGAAGAGAGGGTTGCTTATGGCGGTGGCTCATGGACTGTCTGGGGCGGTATATCCGCGAGCGGCAAAACTCAACTTGAGGTTGTTACAGGACCACGGCTGCCAACATTAAATGCTGAAAGGTACATTCGTGAGTGCTTAGAACCTCACGTGATACCATACGCGGACTATGTGGGCCCAAATTTCCTTTTTATGCATGATAATGCAAGAGCCCATGCGGCCGGCATCGTCAGGGAATATCTTCGGGATGTGAACATCACAGTTATGGACTGGCCAGCCAGAAGCCCAGACATGAACCCCATTGAGCACATGTGGGACGAGCTAAAAAGACGTGTTAGGGCTCGACAGCCAGTTGCCCAGACGATGCAGGAGTTGAAAACTGCCATAGAAGAGGAATGGGAGATGATCCCTCAAAATTTCATAGAGCGGTTGATAAACTCTATGCCTAATCGTATGAGAGCTGTGGTAGATGCCCATGGATGCAACACGCGTTATTAAATTAAACCTTTATTTGATAAAACATGTTTTTTATTAAAAAATCAATTGCCTTTAACAAGGCGCATATCCGACTTGTTAGGCGTAGCTCCATGTCGTATGGTATTCTGAATTCAAATTTAAAACAATACGATCGAAAAAGATGGTAAAATGTATCAGGTTTAAGGCTAAGAACTCACGGAGCGATTTTCGCCCGCGTCCGCTGCGGTTGCGAGCCTGCAGCTTCTGTAGAATGCAAATATTTATATAAAAAATTAAAGCACATTTCACGACGCGTTTTACGCCCGCGGTGTACGCGGTTGTATGCGGCTCCCGCTGTACCGGCGGGCAACTAGTAGAATCGCGCGGGCCGCGGTTACCCGCAGCCTCGGCGGGTGGCGCCCGCGCGCTTTGCGATCGGTTGGCGGGCGACCGCGGGGGCCGGCGGGCGGCGCGGCGGGAGGTACAGAGAGCCGGCCATTTTGCATCAGTGACTTGTTATTACACGTGGCATCGTGACGTTGTCAACAAACAATAAGTATAATATTCTAATAAAATGGATATTGAAATAGATCTCTTACTTACGAGTACCTTAGTACAAGAAAGGCCAGTTCTATGGGACAAGAGTTTGGAAGAATACAAATACAAGAGTTTGACGCTCAAAGCATGGGAGGAAGTCTGTACTATTTTAAATAAAGATTTTGAAAATTCGGACGAGAGAAATAAAAAAGAATATGGTTAGTATTATACAGGTTTATTTATAAATGTCAGCGCCACCATTCTTTTCTTTATTGACTCGGGTTTCCTATAACTACAATAATTTATTACCTTAAATTTTTGATAATTGCCAACTTAAGGCTCCACTGTCACTCATAAAATATTGTTGAAAAACATCTCTTATATTATTGGCTTGTCTTCCGCTGCGTACTGATTGAGCTATCTGTATACTCTCAAGATTATGACTAAAATCTTCTTCTCTAATGTGATGGCCGTCTCGTTTTCGTACGAAATTGTGAAGTATGCAACATGCCTTCACAATATCAATTGATAAAGTTATTGATACATCTAAAGCTCGATTTAATATTCGCCATTTGGCCATTTGTTTGTTAAAATGCCAAATGCACATTCTACGTATCTCCGTGCTCTAGATAGGCGATAATTAAATACCCTTTTTTGAACACTCAAAAACTGACCACTATAAGGTCTCATTATATTTTGATGTAACCCGAACGCCTCATCGGCTACGAATATATATGGCACAGGTGGTAAAGTAGATCTGGGTAGTATTTTTTCATTGGGTAGTTTGATAGAATCGCTATTAAGCGCATTCCAAAAAGTTGTGTTTTTGAAAATGGTTGAATCAGCATTACTTCCCGGGGCTCCGATGTCTACAAAAACAAAGCAGTAATCCGCATCAACTACAGCCATTAACACAAATGAAAAATAATCCTTATAATTGTAGTAAGTTGAGGCACTGTTATCTGGTTTAATTATTCTTATGTGTTTCCCGTCTATTGCTCCGACGCAGTGAGGAAAGTTTGCGTAATTGTAAAATTTTTGGCTGATTTCTTCTAAAACTTCTGTAGTGATTACCGGAAAACATTCAAGCAATAACACCTCCCATAATTTTTCACATGTTATTCTTATAATTGTCGACATAGTTGTGTGCCCAATTCTGAATGTGTAATGCAAATCTTTCATTGAAGTCCCACTTGCTAGGTATCTGAAATAAATAAATTTACTTAATTATATGCTTTTCAGGAAACATGGTAATTAAAAAATGGAAAAATATTAAAGATTGCTGGATGAAAAACAACAAAAAAGTTGAAACAGAAACAAAATCTGGATCGGGAGCTAAAAAAACCAAAAAGTACATATATAATGATCAGTTACAGTTTTTGAAAAAAAATATGCCTATTGAAAATACCTCCTCAACCTTAACAAACAGTGATACAGCTCAACAAACTACTAATACTACTACTGTTGCATCAACGTCAGATGCTTTTGCTACACCTACACCAGTCTCTTCTCAAACAGCTGCTAAAAAGAAAAAAAAGGACGACCCCGACAAAGCATTAATAGAGTTGTTGTCTCAACGCGAAGATAGACATTTGTCATTTTTTCGTGGAATTTTACCTTCATTGCAAAATTTTGATGAAGCAAAAACAAGAAAATTTCAAATAGCAGTTTTACAAATTATTGATAATCTTGATAATAATCTTCCAGCATTGTCATCTTATCAATATACATCATACAACTACAATCAAGAAAATAACAGTAATAACTATTGCGGCTATCGTACCTCCTCTTCTTACCAGTCTACTCCTGAAAGCAATACCCAAAGTCCTCAAAATCTTCCATCAGTCTCTTCACTAAATACTAATTTGTCCAATTTGTCAGATGATGTGTATTTTGAGTAAAGAAATATAATGATTTCAATATTATCAACTAGCTTTATTAAAATAAGCAGACTTACCTTAATGTTACTGCCAACATTTCCTCCGGTGATATAGGACTTACCTTAATGTTACTGCCAACATTTCCTCCGGTGATATAGGATCTCGCATATTAGTATGTTGTTTTTGAAGAGCAGTTTCCATTTTTCTTAAAAGTTCTAAATAACTAGATACGGACATTCGAAAATAATTAAAGAATTTTTCTTCGTCCTTCTTTAATTCACTAATAAGAGTAACAAATAATCCATAACGATCTCTGTCCTTAATCAGTGGATGCACCCAGAACCTTTTGGGCCTTCTGTTTTTAATTCTTCTGTGAAGTAAGTATAACGCAACGGCTCGTTTCTGGTGTGTGTCCATGGCGGTCTGGACCTCAACTGATCGTTAACCGCCCGTCTTGCAATCTTGCGATCATCGCCCGCCACGTTTGCGGGCGATGATCGCAACCGCGGCGGCCGCGTAACCGCGCGAATAACCGGTCTCGTGAGTTTTGAAATAAAACCGCAGATCCACGACCGCGGCGGTTGCGGGCGAAAATCGCTCCGTGAGTTCTTAGCCTAAAACTGCATCAACAGTTTTTGTTCAATCTTAGTCTAAGATCCCGATATAAAACGACCTTCACCGAGATGCTTATTTAATGAAACGTATTTTATATTTAATTTAATATGTCAATAAATATAATGTATATGGGTTGCCTAGCAAATTTCAGTCCAGAGTATGTTTAATTAATAATTAAAAAAACTTATTTTTTTAAACATTTCACCGGTATCATTATTAGATAAATTCTATACCAATCGAAAGTATAAAGCCCATAGAATATGCAAACGTTAGGTTGCCTATTCTTTTCCGGTCACAACTACCGGGTTGCCAGGTATAAACAGGTAAATCTGTACTAGCATTTGGCAACGGTCTGTTTATTGAATGAAATTTAAATGAAATGAAAGATTATTTTATTCTGAACACGGTGGTATAAGGTTGCCTGCGAAAAATCAGTCCAGAATTGCGGTTGTCGAATTTTAAAAAGTAAAATATTGCTCCGTGTGAATGTGTGCGACTGAGAGGTCCCAACCGACCATCCCATGCGATAGAAGAGGACACAGCAGCAGCTGTCAAAAACCAGCAGGCAGCTGTTTAAAGTCCGCCCATTTAAAGAAAGAGAGTGCGCATGCTATTTGGGCTTGGAAAAGAAAAGGATAGCGATAGACTCGTATATACTATACATCATTTTGGAGTAGTGTCGCTATACATATACAACTGAAAAAACGTGCTACTATTTATTGTTGGAAAAAATGGCAAAAAAGTGTTTTTTGTGTGGATCGGATGGTGAAATAATTGATTTTAATGATGAAACTTTTAAAAACTGTGTATTAAAGTTAGCTTTTCGTAAAAAAAAACACTTTAAATACAATTTTGTTGAGCTACCCAGTGCGTCTCTTCAATTTGTAGGTTATCATACCACATGCTACAAAAAAGTGACCGTTTTGAATAAAAAATATAACGAAGAATTTCTTAATTTTAGTGCTGAATATACAGTAAGTACATAATAATTGAATCTTTAAAATTATCTTAGCTAATACATCTTCTATATTTTTTTCATGTTTAAATAATTGTTTGTAAAATTCACCTATGGTTTTGTTAATTTTCGACACACATAATTTTTTTGTAATTTACTTAAAAACGGTAATTTATAAATTAAACAAGAAAATGATCTGATTTCCTTTTTTTTTTTGTAACAATTAATGAGGATGTTTTCAATCAACTATTCTCATCAAGAAGTTTATAAAATTTATATATCAAACATTTTCATTTAATCGCAAAAATTTTTTTTTTTTTTAGGAGCATACCAATGTATCTACTACTGAAGAAGAATCAAAACAGTTGAACCCTAGTGTCGATTCCTGTGCTACAGTTGCTGAAGATGAAACGAGTAATGTTGAAGACCTGTCCCAAACTTCTGGGGACTTTGACAAGGTAATAAAATATTTATTGTTTTTTTTTAAAGCTTTTTTAACCTTCGGCCCGTCGCATGGGGTCTTTGAAAGCCTAGGTGTTAGAAAAATGTAAAATTAACACATTTAAAACTATCCAGGAGTTTTAGTACTTCAGGTACCCTCCGAAATTAGATTATAGTTAGCGCGCATCGCCGCTTACTTCAGTTCGCGCGCCAGCGCAGTGAGATACGGACGTGTTTTTGGCGCGAGGGCCGTAAAAGACCCCACGCGACGAACCCCGTAAGTAAAATTGTATTGTTTGATTGTTCTATGATTTCTTTTGTAACATGTGTTTTATTTATTTTTCTATTGTTTTAGATTATAATTAAATTGTCAGATATTCGCCTTCCAACCTACCCGCAACGAGTGGAAGTGTATAAAAATGCATGGCGCGCTGTCAACGGGCTCTTCTTCGTTTGGCTCCGGACGCGACTGACGTATTTTAGAGTCGTTATAATGTTATTCAAAGATCGTGTTTATAATGTTGTAGAAGTAGGAACGTACTTGTTATTGTAAAACGTTTTTAAGCAATAAAACTTTCTTGGTTGACGAGTCATTTATTTTCATTTAAATAATAACCGCTTCTGGTCCTTAAGATCAGAAGTGGGATAACCACGCGTTCTAAGCCGTTTTTGCCATCTAAATACCTAAGTGCTTGGTTATTTTATCAAAGAGAACTTTAAAGTGAAGTGTTGTACTTTTAATCGTAAAGTGCAGACTTGTCAACCGTAAGTAAGTTTTGTTTCCTTATAAAGTGTCGAGAGCGTGTCTCGGTTCAGAGGACGTAAGAACTCGTTGGAGCGACAATTTGCTAGTCTTAGTTCTTACGAATCGCGCCGCGATAGTTTTAACTACACGCCACTTTTTATCACTCACTACCCTCAAAATAGATTGATAGACCATAGCGACAGATTTTCTAATCATCGAGTGTATTGCGTAGACCTCGTCAGTCCTTGTTCTTGTAGATCAGTGTTTTTCAAACCGTAGGTCGCGACCCCAGGGGGTTCCAAAGTTTTGCTTGGGGGGTCACGGTTGCAAGCCAGGTAAAAATAAAAAGCGAGGATTGCTAATCTTGCACTAGAAGAAGGCCCATGCCTGTTAATTTTTCAACATATTTAAAATCTTTGTTCTATTTTTGTTACGCAAATAGTGTAATTTGAAACATATTTGACTTGACGTTTAGGTTTAAAAATAAATCACAAGAGTGCATTACGCTCGCTCGCTCGCTCACCGCATTGTTACGGCCCTAGGAGGTAGCCACAATTATTTTTTACTTAATAATTGGTCGCATGTTCAAAAGTATTGAAAAGTAGATATTGCAAAACTTGACGACTTTTGTGACGGTGCTCTTGGTCGAATTCTTATGAGGTTAGAAGTTATTGAGCGTAAGTTACCGAGTATCAATTGGTGAACGTCTGTTGCATTCAAATAACGAAAGCCAGTTATTTTCATACAATACGGTTGAACGAACCCCTGATTGCAAACAATGTTCAACTTTTAAGCGGCTACACTTTTTAAGTTGAGAACTACCTACCTGTTGAAGTTTTAATTCTGGCGGGTTTGAATTCCTTTTTCGGGAAGGTAAGTCAGTAGTTACCAGGGGCGACTGATTGTACATGGTCAGGTACGGCCGAGCCCAGGGAAAGTGAATACTCTCTTTCGATCATCGGAACCTACTAACGTTACCGGTCCTGTAGTTTCTGGGGCTTGCAAGCTATTTTCGCTGTTAAATTGCAGGGCATGCATCTTAAGACAGCAAGCATATCAAGCCTGCTGAGGAAGGGTAAACCTATTTTGCGTGCCGCTGAGCAGTATGCTCGCGACTACCCACATACATAAACTGCTTGACTAACGAACCGGTTTTAGCAATATTTGTTAGTGTCCCATGGAACTTTATACATATGCCAATGCTATTGGAGTTCTGAGAGTTGGGTGACTTCAGCCACGTTGGTTAACTTTCAAGGTTGAGCAACCCTTGAAGGGGTTGGTCCGTGGATGGGCGACTGAATTATTACATACCGAGACTTTTCCGTGCCTCGGATTGGACCTGTTTCAGGATAGTGCAGACTAGATGTGCAGTCGCTGCGTGTGAGGTGCTGGTGCTTGCCTGCATCCGCTGTGTCATGCGCAGTGGCCCGCGTCGTAGTGCGTGGTGGCGCCCTGCGTGATGCGTATGGCGTGCGCCACGTGATGCGCATGGTGTGCGCTCCGTGGTGCGTGCTGGGCACTTCTTGGTGCGCTGGCTGTGCGCTCCGTGGTGCGCAGTGAGGCGCTTCATGGTGCGCATGGAATGCACTATATGGTGTGCTGCACTGCATGGTGCGCTGGGTGTGCGCTTAATGGCGTGCGCTGCGTGGTGCGCATGGTTTGCGCTCCGTGGAGAGATGCCGACTTGATGCCTGTGTCTTCATGACGCATTGCTCAGTACCGCGGGCATATGAGAGACATGCGGACTCTATGCCTCTGTCTTTATGACGTGGTTGGTAAGTGACGACGAGCCTTCGTGGGGCCTCTGTCGTGGTTACATTGATGAACATGCTAACGTTTAGGCCTCTGCTCTGTTTTGCGGTCATGGTGGAGACATGCAGAACTTTTGGGCCTCTGTCTCAATGACGCAATGTGTCACAAATTCATAGTAAGCATAACCTTTGGGCCTCTACTATCTATTCGTGAAAACGACAAGCGAACGTTTGGGCCTCTGTCGATAACAATGTATTGCGAGTGATGGAAATCCGGATTCTATCATTAGCTATGCACTGAATGTCTTGGGTTTGAAGCTGTTTCAACTTTAAAAATCACTATTGATGGTCCTTGTTGCTGGCGCTTGAGTGCACGCTTGCGCCTGGAACACTGGACAAATTCGTGAATCCTTACTTATGAAACTACTTCAGGCTGAATAAGCTTCAAACCATAGTGGTCATGTTATTTAATTACTCATGTACTCTGTATTTCCAGATAATGATGACGGTCAAAATAATGATGATGGCCAGGTTGTGACAGATGGATCTGATGGGAATGAAATTGCGGTCGAGGACGTCACGCTATCAGGAACGGCCGTGTCAGATATTCCCCTTCCAACCTACCCGCAACGAGTGGAAGTGTATAAAAATGCATGGCGCGCTGTCAACGGGCTCTTCTTCGTTTGGCTCCGGACGCGACTGACGTATTTTAGAGTCGTTATAATGTTATTCAAAGATCGTGTTTATAATGTTGTAGAAGTAGGAACGTACTTGTTATTGTAAAACGTTTTTAAGCAATAAAACTTTCTTGGTTGACGAGTCATTTATTTTCATTTAAATAATAACCGCTTCTGGTCCTTAAGAAAATTATAATTGACTTCTAAAATCTGTGAAGAACAACAACGACGTATATTGAGTTGATTAGAAGATGAATCTGAAGATGTTTGCGGTGGCGAGGAGGAAGAAGATGAAGTTGCTACATGTCTGGATGAAAGAAGTGAGCATAACACGGATTCGGAGCAAGAATGTGAAGATTTGGTGCCCACAGATCAACATGAGGTACTTTTGGAGGAACAGGATCAGGTCTTAGAATCGTTTGATGAACAGCACATGGAGTTGGAAAGTTCGTATAGTGATGATGATGAAGAGCCCTTGATAAATATATCGTCACAGAACTTTTATATTGTCAAAAAGAGAGAGAGAAATGGCAACTATAAAATTATTTCCAAATGGAGGAAGACACCTTATCCACAAGGTGTCAGAACAAGGCGACAAAATATAGTTACGGAGCAACCGGGTCCACAGGGTGCAGCACGGGAGGTCACTTGTCCTTTAGAGTCATGGCTTCTATTTTTGGACTTAGATTTGTTACAGCATGTTGTGGATTGCACTAATATAAAAATAACATCTATGCAGACAAATTACGAGAGAGAACGAGACTGCGAACAAACGAACTTGATTGAACTGAAAGCATTGATTGGTGTTATGTACCTAATTGGGATACATAAATCATCACATACTTCGATTGATGACATTTGGATGGCTGATGGTACTGGGATCGAAAAATGTCGCGCTGTCATTTCTAAGCAGCGATTTCAGTTTTTACTCAGAGCCCTTCGTTTCGATGACATTACAACTCGCCAAGAACGGAACTCTATTGACAAACTGGCGCCCATTAGACAGACCTATGAAGCATTTGTGAAAAATTGTGAAAAATATTACAAAAACAATGAATATGTTACGAGTACCATAGATGAAATGTTGGAAAGTTTTAGAGGATCGTGTCGATTTCGCCAATATATGCCCAGTAAACCAGCAAAATACGGGATCAAGTTATTTTCTCTGGTGGATGCCGTAACATTCTACACAAAAAAGTTGGGAATATACGTCGGAAAGCAGCTGGAAGGTCCATATTTTCAAGATACATCAACAAATGCCCTTGTCAAGAGAATGGTAGAACCAATAGCAGGAACAGGACGAAATGTAACCATGGACAACTGGTTCACCAGCGTTCCTTTGGCTGAACAGCTTCTAACAAACTATAACTTGACAGTAGGCACATTGAGAAAAAACAAGCCAGAAATCCCAAATGACTTCAAGCGAAAGGGGTTGGAAGTATGCTCCACAGTGTTTGGATATAAACCGACAGAGACCTTGCTTTCCTACTGCCCGAAGAAGGATAAGACTGTACTACTGCTTTCAACAATGCACCACGACGGCGTAATAGATGAATCTTCTGCGAAAAAGCTTCCAGAAATCATAAAGTTCTACAACAAAACCAAAGGAGGAGTAGATACAGTGGACAAGCTCATCGGTACTTACTCTGTCGCACGTGTTTGCCACCGCTGGCCGCTAAGGTTGTTTTTCACATTTCTTGATGTTGGAGCTGTAAATGCTCACATAATATGGGATACCGTAAATCAAGAAAACAAAATGGGACGCAAGTTTTTCTTGAAAACACTGACATTTGAATTGTGCCGTCCTCAATTGCAATCGCGGGCCACTATTTCAACTTTGCCTCGAGAATTGAAACAGATTATAAGGCGATTCACACCCCAGCTTCAGAATATTCAACCTGATGGAAACGACATCGCTCCTATGAGGAAGCGCTGCATATATTGTCCAAGACGAACAGATAGAAAATTCAAATCAATCTGCCACTTTTGCAAGGGTAACATACTAAACTGGTATGTACTGACTGTGTTCAAACGGAAAATTAGTCTGATTTAGTTTGATAAAAGTTGTGTTTTTTTTTTTGTTGGTGCGAGCCAAATTTTATGTTACAATGTTGATTGTTCTTATGTGATCTCATATAGGTATAATATAAATTAAAGTTCATTGATTTAGTTAGAATAAAAATATTTTTTCTGTGATGTGATCTCAAAGAGAGAAATGTATGTTCCTAATTTTAGATTGGAAGTTTAAACAGTAAATAAATGACTATTTTTGATATTTTTTTTGTGATTTTATTGTCATTATATAAATAAATAAGAAACTGCTACAATAGTTGGAAAGATACAAGTTTTAAGGGGTTTTATAGGCGTTTTATTCTTGAGGTTTGAGAGACCCCACGCGACTTACCGCGTTATTAAAAGATGCGCGACTGGCCGAAGGTTAAAAAAATGATATGAAAATCTATTAATTGAACTTGTATTTTCAATTATATTTATTTTCATCGATTTTTACTCAAAGAATGATTTAATTCTTTTAGGAGCAGTCAACATCAACAGCATCTACATCAAGCAAAATTATTTGCCTTTTTTGTGACCACAGCCAAAAGAGATGTGGGAAGAAGCTCGTCAATCTTACTGTCCCTAATGATGACAAAGTACCACTACAGATAAAAAATATAGCGCAAAATTTTGGCGATTCGGTGATTCTCTCCAAACTTCAACATCAAACTATCGCGTACCATCTGCCTTGTTACGCAGTGTATCAATCGAAAAATAAGCGGTCCACGGAAGAACCTACCCATTCCAACTATAGTAAATATTGACAGTTACATCAGTTGGCCTTTCAATCCATATCGAATTTCATTGAAACAGAAATAACTGAAAACAACAAGGTTATGTACTTGGCTCAATTATTTTTAAGATACCAATTTTTATTGTTAGAGTTTGGAAATCATGAAATTGATTTCGATGATATTCAAGATTACCGATGTGAAACCTTGCAAAAAAAATTAATGAAGAAATTCGATGATCGTATTACGATTGAAGCGTCAATGGGAATACGTAACAAAAAAATTGTGTATAAAACAGACATGGACGTCTCTGTAATGGCAAACAATTTCAAACTTTTGGAGACAAGAAATGATTATGAGTTTGAAAATGTAGCATATTATTTGAGAAGCTGCATTAAAAATATAGATGCTCATCCGCTTTTTCGCAACATAACTGCTGATAATGTCATTCGTGGAGAATGTGACATTCCTAAGCAATTAATTGATTTTATACGAAATCTTATCGAAGGGGCTAAATTTTCTGATGAAGATTCGAACGGACTAAAAGTTAAAATAACGTCAATATGTAGTGATATTATTTATGCTGTCACTAGAAGTGCATGTAATAAGCCCGCAAAAAGTTTGTCCCTTGGATTGGCAGTAAAGTCTTTAACCAACTCTCGGCAAGTAATTACGATACTTAATAGGTATGGCCATACAATTGGATATAATTTGGCCGAAGAATTGGAAACCGAAATGACATATACATCGATCCAAGATAACAAAGTTATACCAAAAGGCATCACTGCAGCAAATGGACACAGCACCCACGTAGCGTTCGACAATTTCGACCGCTTCGTTGACACAACTTCTGGAAAGGACACAATGCACGACACTGTTGGAATTATTTATCAATTCTCTGGTGATGGAACTGATAATATTCATGATGGTGAAGCTACAACTTCATAAGCGTCTCAAGTAAATGACAACGAAAATGGAGAAGGACCTACCCGCAACAGAAGGCGTTTTAATGAAATATCACGAGAAATTCGGCCATATTATTCTAAACCTAAGGCAAGTATGCCGCTAATTACTGTAGATTCGTTTACCAATACAACGGAGTTATGCAAAGGTGCTACGGAAATAGCATCAGATAAAGATTTATTATGGATAATGTCGTTGTCAAGAATTGATTCCGTTCCTATGTGGTTGGGTTATAACTATGATATCTTTTGACCACAGTGAGAAGCAAAAAGTTGAATATTTGCCCCCCATAAATTCATCACCAACGTCGTATGCGGTAGTCAATGAAACATTAAACATGGCTAAAGAAATCGCTGAAAAATGTCAGCAGCCAGAAATTATTGTGACATATGATTTAGCGATAGCAAAAATGGCAATGCAAATTCAAGAACAAGAAAAACCGCTATACAATAAAATTTTTGTTAACTTGGGAGCTTTCCACACAGAGATGGCATTTTTTAGAGCCATCGGAAAATATATTGACAGCAGTGGATTAGTGGAAATATTGGTGCAAGCAGAAGTATTAGCCGGCGGCTATTTGAATAGCTTCTTGGATAGCAAACATTTCAATCGTTGCAAGCGCTTACATCCGCTAACCGCTGCCGCATTACAAATATTACATTTTGAACAGTATTTATCCACAACTAATGTAACACTTGAGGCGTTAGATGAAGTGCTGCAAACGCACATACAGAATGCATCAAATCAGACTGCGAATGACGTCAACGAAACAATCGAGTTACCAGATTTATTGAGTCGTATTGTTAACGGTTATAAAGAATTCTGCAATCAGACTTTGATCGGAGAAAAAGGGAAAACTGCTCAATTTTGTTACCAGTACTGTGAGTTTATTAATTTATACCATCGGTTTTCCAGAAGTATCCGCACCAGTAACTTTGAACTGTACGTGGACTCGATTTTTAACATGTCTGATATATTTTTTGCGTTAAACCAGCCCAATTATGCCAGATGGTCCTTGTTATATTTGAGCAATTTAATCAATTTGTATACTAATAATTCATCTTTGGTAGCTGAATTTCGTCGAGGCGCCTTTGGAATTAGACGAACTGCAGCAAATTTTGCTCGATCACCGGTTGACTTGACGCTAGAGCAAACTATCAATGCAGATGCTAGCAATCAATTGGCTGATAATCTTGCTGCTGACTCAATATCTGCACGTCAAAGATGGGCGCTCAGTCACAGCATGAGGACGAAGATATTAACATCTATCAAACAAAATATCGGATTAACGAAAAAAGATCAAAAAAAAAAGAGAGAGTGATCAAAAGATCACTCATTGCAACAAAGTAAAATTAAGAAAGACAAAAAAAATCTTAACAGTATCATTGAAGCAATAAAATGTACGATGAATCCATTTGATGACACTATTGACAAAGATACATTATTCAACATTTCAACCGGCAAAGCTGCGTCTAAAGAAGTTGCTGATTTCCTGATGAACGTGAAAACAGCAGGCTATCAACAAAAATTAAATTTTATCTCAGAATGCTCTTCAACTCCTGCAAGATTCGATAAACCAATAAAACGAAACAAAATCTGCAATTTTGCTTCTCAATGTATGACTAAAGTCTTGAGTACCAAATGTGGGTATATGTACATAATCATGAATGATAGTTCAATATTATAATGATGCATGTGAAGGTAGGCAGGAGAGTGGGATGTGAACGAAGTACATTAAATCAGTCTTTACTCAACTATCGTGTTTGAATGCTGTATCCCTGTCTCCCAACATAACATGGCGCAGCCGGTAGCTAAATAAGTTAATAAGCCGTTTTAAGAAAGTTAAACCAAGTAGATAAAAGTGAAATAGAGGTAAAACGTAGTTGATAAATCGAAAAAGCAGAAGTAATAATACAAACAAAGCACACAATGGAATCCATTTTGCAACCGCCGCAGCCGTTCATTTTTGAAAATGACATAACAAATGTAACATCTGGAAACTTAAGCAAAGAATGGGAAAAATGGAAAAAAGCGTTCAAGATATATTATAAAGCTTGTGAACTACATCTGAAAGAAACAACAGTGCAAATCAACATCTTGCTACATATAATTGGAGAAAAATGTCGTGAGGTACATGAACAATTCACCCGCGAGTACAAAACTATAGATGACTTGCTAGATGACTTCGACGCATTTTTTTTGCCACGAAAGAATATAACGATAGAAAGACATACATTTTTTACCCGTGACCAACGAGAATTAGAGTCAATAGAACAATATGTATTTGAACTAAATAAAATAGCAGCAAAGTGCGAGTTCAAAGAGTTATGCAGTGAGTTGGTGCGTGATAAGATGATTTGTGGAATTAAAGACAGTGGACTCAGAGAAAGACTATTAAGAGAACCAGATTTGTCCTTATCTAAAGCAATAGATATCTGTAGAATAGCGGAAGTATCTCGAGCTCAAGCGAAAAATATAAAAAACGAGAATCAGGAACCAACTCATAATGTACATGCTGTTACCAACAAAGATAAGGAAGAAAAAAATGTTCACTACGCAAGAAGTTCTGCGTGGCGTCAGAGAAAATGGCGTTCATCCGCTTCCAGTGGTGGTGATGCCAGGACCTCCCGTCAGGATCGTGACCAGAGAGATGGACAGAGATTAGAAGGAAACGCACGCGAACAACGAGGAGAGGCTCGTCGAAGATCTCGTGCAGTATGTGGAAAGTGCGGCAGAAGCCATGACAAATATAAATGCCCAGCGTATGGTCAGCGATGTAATCAGTGTAGAAAAATGAACCATTACTCAAGAATGTGTCGTGTGTATGAGGTACGAGAAGACTCCAGCGATCAGGTAATTCACGCTATTGATAGTTATTCTAGTAATGAGTGGATGGTAGCATTATCAATTGGGAATAAACATATCAATTTTAAACTGGACACTGGAGCCGACGTCAATATCTTGCCAAACCAATATCTTAAAAAAATTAAATTATCGAAAGATCAATTAGTCCATACAACAATGAAGTTACAGGGTTATTCAGGTAGTCAGATTAAAGTCACTGGTAAATGTTATCTCAAAGTACAATATAAAAACAAAACATACATTTTACAATTCATAGTTGTAGATACCAATTCACCTCCCATTTTGGGTAGAAGTTCATGTGATGAATTAAAATTATTAAAAAGGGTAATGAGTATAAAACAGCCGGGAAAAAGATGCGCAAATATATTGGATGAGTTTCCGGACATATTTACAGGAATGGGTTGTTTACCAGGCACATATAAAATACAATTAAAAGATGGGTACAAACCTGTAGTTCATGCACCACGAAAGTTACCTATTGCGTTAAAAGAGCAAGTAAAACAAAAACTAATGGAGATGCAAAATCAGGGTATTATTGCAAAAGTTGAGGGACCCACCGATTGGGTAAATAGTATGACGGTAGTAAAAAAGCCTAATGGAGATCTCCGCATTTGTTTAGACCCGCGTGACTTAAACAAAGCAATAAAGCGGGAACATTTTAAGTTGCCTACTCTAGAAGAAATAACCGCCAACCTATCCGGTGCTAAATATTTTAGTACATTAGATGCCAAACAGGGATTTTGGCATGTAAATTTACACCCAACCAGTACAGACCTCTGTACATTTAACACAATTTTTGGAAGGTTTAAATTTTTGAGAATGCCATACGGTATATCATCGGCTTCAGAAATTTTCCATAAACGTTTATATGAACATTTTGATGATATAGAGGGAGTTATTTTGTTTATTGATGATCTCCTTATTTACGCAGAAACAAAGGAAATACACGATCAGAGATTGCGAGCAGTTTTGAAACGGTGTAAGGAAATAAACATAAAATTAAACAAAAGCAAATGTAAAATAGGTTTAAGTGAACTAACGTACTTAGGCCATAAAATAACAAAAGACGGTATCAGCCCCGATGAGTCACAGGTATTGGCTATAAAAAATATGTCAAGGCCACAAAATGCAAAAGATGTCGAAAGATTCTTAGGTATGTTAACCTATGTCAGTAATTTCATTGCAAATTTTTCTGAAAAGACAACCATTCTTCGCGAGTTATTAAGAAAAGAAGTAGCTTGGCACTGGGATCAAACACATGAAAAATGCTTTGAAATGTTAAAAAAACAGTTAATAAGTCCACCCGTGTTAAGATATTACACTCTTGAGAAACCCATAGTTATCTCAGTAGACGCGAGTAAAAATGGTTTAGGTGCCTGTTTAATGCAAGACAACTTCCCCGTGTGTTATGCTTCGAAATCGTTAACAAAAACTGAACAGAACTATGCTCAGATTGAAAAGGAATTATATGCCTGTGTATTTGCATGCGAGCGATTCTATACATATATATATGGCCGTAACGATGTGACGATAGAAACAGATCACAAACCATTAGTGAGTATTATAAACAAGCCATTAGTGAATGCGCCAGCACGCCTACAGAGAATGCTAATGCGACTTCAACCATATTCGTTTACACTAATATATAAACCAGGTAAATATCTATACATAGCGGACGCATTATCACGAGCGGCGTTGCCACATACCGATAATATCACAACGCGCGATCACCTCGAAGCGCAAGCACAAGTATGTGCCATAACAACGATGAACCCTCTAACAGACTCACATTTTTTAGAAATACAAAAATGGACTAGGGAAGATAACGAAATGCAGGCATTAAAAAAATCAATCAAAAAGGGATGGCCCATGCATAAAAGTGAAATTAGCAATCAACTAAAACCTTATTGGGATAGCAGGGATGAGTTAACAGTGAATTATGGACTAATATGGAAAGGCAATAGAATCGTTATACCAAACTGTATGCGTAAAACAATGTTACAAAAAATACATATAGGGCACTTAGGTATAGAAAAGTGCAAGCTCAGGGCTAGAGAAATCATGTATTGGCCAAATATGAACTCACAATTACAGGATTACTTATCACACTGTCAGGCATGTTTAACTTACAGAAAAGACAACACAAAAGAACCGTTAATTCCACATGAAATACCCGACAGAGCTTGGTACAAGATAGGCACGGATATTTTCCACTACGGCTCTAAATCTTATTTGATAGCAGTAGATTATTATAGTAAGTTCATAGAAGTTGTTGAATTGTGTTCAACTACATCCTCAGAGGTAATCAAGCAAATAAAAAATTTATTTAGACGTCATGGAATACCACAAATAGTTATGTCAGATAACGGCCCGGAATTTTCTTCTAATTTGTTTAAAGAGTTTACGTTAAACTGGACTTTTCAACACATAACGTCTTCTCCTACATACCCACAGTCAAATGGACAGGTCGAAAGAGCGGTCCAGACAATAAAAAATATGATGAAAAAGACCACCTTTCAAAATACCGACTTTAGTTTGGGATTGTTAGAATATTTGAATACGCCGATAAGTAATGAGTTAAGTTCACCTGCCGAGCTGTTATACAACAGAAAATTACGAAGCATAATACCGTGTTCTCCACGTCTTCTTAAACCGAAAATGCAGGGGAATGCGACAAATAAATTAGAAAATCGACAATTAAAGCAGAAAAAATACTTTGATAAAGGATCAAAAAAGTTAAAACCACTAGTCATAAACCAAAAAGTCAAAATTAAAAAGCATAACCATTGGGCTAATGGAGTCATTCAACGTTTGTTATCAAACCGATCATATATAATTCAAATGAATACAGGACAGATCATAAGACGAAATAGAAAACACATAATCGTAGATTCAGATAGGCGTGATAACGGACAACCTTACGAACACCGTAGACATTCATATGATGACATAAATATAGACAGACCGCAAAGTCACGCCATACCTGTAGATGAGTCACACAGTGGCTCCAGTGCTCCAACAAAGACACACGTAGACCACAACAGCCAAACCACTAATTACTATAAAACTCGTTCTGGCAGGACAGTGAAACCTCCTGATCGCTGGGGACAGACGACCTGAAGCACTCAAATGTCAAGCTGCTGATTTAAAACATAAGTATATGAAAATTAACTTTCTGCAGCGTAATATGTATGAAATTTTTGTAAGATTTCTATGAAACCAATTTATTTAATTAGTCATAAATGCATGTTTTGTGTTGGAATCATCGTATCTATATATAATAGTGAATGTGTCTAATTTTAAAGTATACCTAAATGTAAAAAAAAAAAAAAAAAATTATATGGTGTAACATTATTAGTGAATGTAAAATAATTATTTTGATAAATATTATTATTATATTAAATTATCATAAATCGGTACTCCCATTTCAAACAAATATAGTGGTGTGTAGTTGTGTACCTATATCATGAATTAGTTTTAAATGAAATTATTAATTTGTTTTTATTTCCTTTCTATAGTGCTATAGAATCTAAAAATAAAACAAAGAATGTAAATAACTTATAAAAAGAATGGAATGTAAAACTAGATTTAATTTATTTATAAGGGGGTTGTGGGTATATGTACATAATCATGAATGATAGTTCAATATTATAATGATGCATGTGAAGGTAGGCAGGAGAGTGGGATGTGAACGAAGTACATTAAATCAGTCTTTACTCAACTATCGTGTTTGAATGCTGTATCCCTGTCTCCCAACATAACAAGAAAGTATTATTGAAAATGGAACGAGACGTATTTGGGCGACTTTTGGCAATAAGCCTAAACAAAAAAATTAATCTCGAATTTTGCTTGACTTTTCCACTAGCACCATTGCCCCCTGCTCTTTTTTCATGTACCGGAGTGATGTTAAAAACTTCAAAATCAACGTTAGCAAAGGTTTTGAAATCCAAAACTGAAATGGTTGAGCCAACACATATCAACGTTGAAATAATAGATGGTTTTTATTACTTGCATCTAATCGGATCTTCTATAGCTCAAACTTTTGATAAAATTGCTGAGGCAATACTCATAAAAATATGTTCAACAAACGCTACAGAAATACATTTGATTTTTGATCGCTACTTATCACCGTCAATCAAAGATTGCGAACGTGAGAGCAGAAAAGAATTCGATATTCCGTACAAAATTTCGGGACCTCAACAAACTAGACCAAAAAATTTTTTGCAAAGCCTTAAAAATTATCGCTTTAAAGAGGCTCTGGTGCTGTTTCTGGCTGATTATTGGGAAAATGACCATTTGGTATCAATAATCCAAAACAAAAAAATCTTTTTAACCGTCGACCATCACTGCTACTCTCATCAAGTTCAGGAAAATTCCGTAAAAAAAACTGAAGAAACTAATTATGAATGTCATCACGAAGAGGCAGATACAAGGATTATTTTTCATGCTTCTAAAGCGGAACCAGGCTCAAGGATTTTAATTAAAGCCTCTGATACTGACGTTTTGATAAGTTTCTTAGGAAATATGCACAAACTTATCGAATCAGAAATTTGGCTTGCCTGTTCAGCAACTAGAAAGACTAATAATCAAACTGTTGATTGTATTAATTGCACCGATTTAGCGTTGAAGTTGGGAATTAAATTATGCCAAAGTCTTCCCGCCTTCCATGCATTTACAGGTTGCGATTACACGGCAGCCTTTTACAACAAAGGGAAAGTGAAACCTTTTCAGCAATTTTCGAAAAATGAAAAATATCAAACAGTTTTTGCATCATTAACAGATGCTGCTGATATTTTCATTGATGAAAAAATGAAGACCGTTCAAGAATTTACGGCTAGCATGTATGGTATCAGGAACTGCACCAGTGTGAATGATGCGAGACATCGTATTTTTATGAAAAATTACTCTGCAAAAGAAGACAGCGAGCACTTTTTAAAAAAAATAAAAGGCTTCGACTCCAACTCCATGCCACCATGCTGGATATCATTAACTCAGAAAATTTTACGAACTATTTTCGTAAATTCCATGTGGCTTAATGCAACGGATCCAATATGCGTGAAACTTGAGCCTGAGAACTGCGGGTGGTTCTTAGATGAATATTTAAAACCAGTAGGATTCATTGGGGATCATACACCTTTAAAGATAGAAGACATTGTCGAAAAAAGTGAAACAGATAGTGATGACGAAGAAGATTCAGAAGTTGAAGATCGTAGTTTTATGTCCGATGACTCGGATTCTGAACAATTTAAAAAAAAAATTGAATTTTTAATTTTTTACAATAAATAGAAGTAATTTTTAAATTGTTGTTTTTTTATTTTGTCTTCTTATAATAAAAATAAAATTTGCAAGATTACCCTGATTAAAAAAATTCACTTTTATGGGTTTTGAATTTTTTCCAATAGTTTCAATTGATTTCAATTTATCTGTTTACATTTATAGATTTATAATTTGCATGTAGTAATTTTTTTTAATATTTTACAATCAATATTTTTAATCAGGGTAGTATTATATATGTATCACTATAACCTTCTTTTTTACTAAAGATGTATACAGAGTGGTGATGACAATACGACAATAAATTAAACCTCGCATACCTCAAGACGTTCTCAGTCTACATACAAAAAATCATTTGAATATATCCAGTAGTTTAGTCACAGGAAATTATTTTTCATTTTTAACATTTGCTACATGATGTATCTGATAATAGGGAAACACTGTCAGGTTAACGACCCACATCGGTATAAACATCAAAACATTAAAGTCACGTTGCCAACTCGCTATTACACTTTCGCCAAATTAGTATTTTCATCTGATTTAGTGAAAATTATACCTTAATTCTGAGTAATAAGAGTCATAAAGCGTGTCATCAAAGTTGGATAAGAAAGTAACGAATGCGGAAATTGCAATGCACTCATAATATTAATAGAACATTTAGTGTGTACGAAAGAGATAAATCTAGTTTCGTTTGTTACTTCGCTTTCTTGAAGAAATTTGCTACTACTTTTACTTTAGCTTAGTGTGTCGCCGCGGTCCTGTGAAGAGTCACGCGTCCTCGTTTTGTTTGTAGGAGCCGCTAACTTTCGTATAGGTACTTCCCTGCCGCTCGTGTTTAAATTTGTAAATTCATTTACGACGGTATTAGTGCGAAATTGGACGCTTTATTTTGGTGACAGGACACGTAACGTTTTAATAGGTATTTAGTTAAACTGAGTGAATTGTGCGAAATTAGACGCTCAGTTTTTATTGTTTTCGTGTTTTTTTTTTAACGCAACCCAACGTGTAGTTCGCGAAGGGCAGGTCAGGTGTTGACCATACAACTATTCTTAAAGTTTTAAAACGTGACAAACGGAAGCCGTATAAATACAAGAAATTGCATGCATTGTTACCTGACAAACCAGTTAGGGAAAACTTTTGTCGCTGGATTGAAAATAAACATTTCGAGAATCCGGATTTCTTGTACAATGTGATGTGGACTGATTTAAGTACATTTACAAGGAACGGTTTATGGAACAGACAGAATCTTCGTTACTGGAGCCGCGTGAATCCGCGTCTAGGACGGGAGACTTCGCACCAGTACAGACTTGTTGTCAATGTTTGGGCTGTGCTAAATAATCTGTGATTCAGTGTAATTTTACTGAGCATTAATCCATAATTAAAAGCTAAAAAATCAAGTCGCTACAGGACCGCGCGTTGTTGCCGCTCTTACGACAGGTTAGTGAACTCATATTTATAAATGGTGTTCTATTTCGTTTCTAGTTTTATGCCATTTAGTTTGTTTGAAAATTTTATTTTTTTATTTTCGATGTTAGGACATTTTTGATAGCTTAAACTTATTCTTATAAACTAGTATTGTCCGTGTTTTCATTTATTGTCGTATTGTCTTTTCCACGCTGTATATACTTTAGTGTCACATAAAAAATATACACATAAATAATTAATTGATTAAAAAAAAAAATTAAATAACTATTTCTCTATTTAAATAATAAACTACTCCAAAATGATGCATAGTATATACGAGTCTGTCGCTATCCTTTTCTTTTCCAAGCCCAAATAGCATGCGCACTCTCTTTCTTTAAATGGGCGGACTTTAAACAGCTGCTATGCTGTGTCCTCTTCTATCGCATGGGATGGTCGGTTGGGACCTCTCAGTCGCACACATTCACTCGGAGCAATATTTTACTTTTTAAAATTCGACAACCGCAATTCTGGACTGATTTTTCGCAGGCAACCCTATACCACCGTGTTCAGAATAAAATAATCTTTAATTTCATTTAAATTTCATTCAATAAACAGACCGTTGCCAAATGCTAGTACAGATTTACCTGTTTATACCTGGCAACCCGGTAGTTGTGACCGGAAAAGAATAGGCAACCTAACGTTTGCATATTCTATGGGCTTTATACTTTCGATTGGTATAGAATTTATCTAATAATGATACCGGTGAAATGTTTAAAAAAATAAGTTTTTTTAATTATTAATTAAACATACTCTGGACTGAAATTTGCTAGGCAACCCATATACATTATATTTATTGACATATTAAATTAAATATAAAATACGTTTCATTAAATAAGCATCTCGGTGAAGGTCGTTTTATATCGGGATCTTATACTATGTAGCAATCATATTTCGGTAGGGGGGGGCCATCGAAACCTAAACTCTAAGGTGGGCCAATAGATGTGTCCAGAAGTGTATTTAGCATGAGACCCTAATTACCTATCTACAGGTTCTTTGCTTGAGGAA
Source organism: Polia nebulosa (assembly GCA_951329385.1). Lineage (NCBI taxonomy): Eukaryota > Metazoa > Arthropoda > Insecta > Lepidoptera > Noctuidae > Polia > Polia nebulosa. The sequence continues at coordinate 10,951,217 of OX589600.1, read as the reverse complement.
TGTTTGTGGGTAATACTCAGAAAAAGTGTACATTTGGTATCTTTTCTTGTCCCGCTACTTCATTAACCCGCGAGCACTCGCGCTATGAGCATTTTGCTCACAGTAAATTTAAAACACACTATACACACAATATTCGTACGCACATCGTTCATTTGGTAGCTGAGTTTTGTTCCGTCCCCCACCCCTGTATGCAGTTCACTTCTGGCCAGTGTGCGCCAGTCACTTGGATGAGGTGGTTTCTTGCGCCGTGTACCATCAGGCGGCGTTTTGCTCATCGCGCGGGTATCGACGTAAGTACTTTTTTTTACTCATGACTTTATTTTTTTTTCATCTTAGCGACAGTTTTATTGCTACTTTTAGTAATATTATGATTTTACATTACTGAAATAGTAATCTATTATGTATTTCTATTATAGATGGATCGTGATCGAAGGGATGAACAAGTTTTGGCATGAGCAAGGTTCTGGTGTCTTACGTACCAAACAAAAAGAATAAAAAAAATGTTCTTATGATAAGTACACTTCATAACGACGACCGAATCGATCCAACAATTGGAACTACTGCGAAACCCGAAATTATCACCTTTTATAATAAAACGAAAGGAGATGTTGATGTTGTGGATCGACTAAAAGAAGAGTGTGTTAAGTTATATTCTGTGGCAAGAGTGGCATGTAGATGGCCGCTGAGATTATTTTGCACGATCCTAATCATAGCCGGAATCAACAGTCAAATCATTTACAAAGAAAATACGGGTATAATCATCACGCGCAGAGACTACTTGAAACAACTAGCTCTTCAACTAATACAGCCACATATCCAAAGAAGAAGCACCTTCCAAAATATTTCATATCCTCTTCAGCAAGTGATGAAACGTTTTTTACCAGATTCTGAGTTACCAGAAGAAGAAAAACCAAGTGGTATCTGCGCGGTTTGCCCAAGACGCAAAAATCGCAAGACCAAAAAGAGCTGCATTTACTGCCAAAAATTTTTATGTACCGAGCATAGTGGTACACTATGTGATATGTGTTAAGCTCGCGTATACGACGAAGATTAGTTATTTATACTTAGTTAAGTTTTTTTTTTGGAAAGTTTTTTTTGTTCAATTTTTTCCGTAAGACTGCCTTACAAGACTGGCAAATTAGTTCCTATGATTTTTAATTAAAATAAAAAAGATTAATATTGTTAACTTTTTGAACATATATTTTGTAGAATAAATAATGTGTATTTTATTTAATAAAATAATTTTTTATTAATATTTTTTGGTAAAACTTGCATTTATTGAGATTCATAAACGTGAGCAAAATGCTCTACACGCGAGTGCTGATGTAATTTCTTAAGGCGCGAGTGCTGGCGGGTTAAAGTAAATATCTAATAATAAGATATTTTTTTCTTTTTTCCGACTTTGTTTTTATATTAGTCTGTTAATATGAAGATATTTCTGGTTTCTGGTCTTTAATTTTCATTATAAGAGTATATTTTTTGAGTGTCAAAACATTGCTAAAAATATCGTCATACATTTTTTTAGTGTCCCAATGACCATTACACATTTTCAGAGATGAATTGTTACGAATATTCATCAGTTTACTTAACATTTACTGTGGCTATATTATTCTTAATGAATCAAGTAACTAAATAAGACCAATTTTATTCGTCAATCATTTAAAGAAGAATTTATTTTAATTATAGAAATTTTGTCCCAAAATTATGAAGTTTCGTTACTCAGGGTTAGTAACGTGCAATAAAATTTAAAATGCAATCATTATAAGTGGAACAAATATTTTTTCTTATTCTGGCAACACTGTTACTTACGTCAAAATCACTGTCGCAGCAGCCATTATGTTTTCTCCGTAGTCGTGAAGTCAAGACGTGTGTCAAGTGAATATTTTCAAAAAAATCCTCAGGGTGATAAACGACTGTTATTGTGGTAAGTTTATCATATTTTTTGTTTACTTACTATGTTCTTTTCTTGTTTTTGGTATTATCTTAACGAATACGCTCAGTGCTTGCGTGGTAAACACGTGGTTTACGTTAAAATATTTTTAGAGGTTATAATTTCTCAGATTGTATTCTCATTTTCGTTATATTACGTTACGTTACGAAACTGAGAGATTGTTAAGCTTAGCACACAAAGACAAAAGGTACGTGAACTATAGTTACCGGCACGTACGTTGGCCAAAGATTTTGTAGTGAGGGATTCGGCTGTATTTTTTTAGCGATTGTTAAGTACCTCATAAACTCGTCATTTATGAACCGACTAGCTTTTGCCCGCGGCTTCGCTCGCATCAATATAGAATTTGACAATAAATTCGGGTTAAATCTCTTATAAGAACGTTATTGTGGTTTTCCTCAGGAACAGTACTTTTTTCAGGATGAAAGGTATTATGTCCGTTTCTGTACACCTTATAACGTTTATGCAAAATTTAAATGATCGGTTCAGTGGTTTAGGATTAGGATTTGAAAAATTATTTATTTATGTAAATTGGTCTCAGAAAAATATCATCAAAATCGGAACATTATTTTTGCGTTTTTCTTCTTGGCCTATGTTTACGACAATATGATGGTTCATTAATAACTTCTAGTTACAATGTAAAAAATTGTTTCGTGACAAGAATTTGTGTGGTATACTGTGTTTTTTTGCAAAAAAAGTTTTTTTCATGCGCGAACTTGCCCCCACTACGAAAATCTTTAGCCAACTTAACAAATACCTAACTAAGTTTCCTGTAGATTCTACCTTTGCTTAAAAATAAAATACTAATGATACGGTTATACTGATGATACTGATGTCAAGAAAATACTTAAATTTAGAAATAAGTAAAAGAAAAGCATGATTTGTAGGACAAGTATTAAACCACTTATATTTATTTCAGTAAAACACCATGGCTCCTGTGTCAAATGCTGAAAGACAAAAAAAATACAGAGAGCGTCTCAAACAAAATCCAGTTAAGTATGAGGAAATGCGAAAAAAACATTTAGAGAGAGTTAAATTAAATAAATTAAAAGTTAAGGAGCAAAACCAAAGCCAACAAATAAAAACAAGACAAAAGTGGAGAGAATATTCTAATCGCTACTATTTAAAGAAGAAAAATAAATATATTAGTGACCCAACTGCAGCCAATATAGTAAGAATTTCAAAAGAGCATATTATAAACAGGTGGAAAGTTAAGACAATCAAACTTCGAAAAGAATTAAAACGTTGCCAAGATGCATTAAATATGTCATTAAAAAAACAAGAAACCATGAGAAAGCAAATCTACCGGCTTAAACAAGAAAGGATTAAATACAAAAACCAGTCAAGACGACAAACAATTGTAGAAGAGCAGCCATCGACACCTACTGAATTTGAAATTCTATCAGAGTCTCTCAGCTCAGTATACAAAGAGTCTACACATAAGGAAAAAGCAGTTATTGTTAATAATTCTGTAACTAAGAAGTATCGTATGGCCAACAAAATGGGACTAGCTATTGGAATAAAAGGGAGAATTCGCACTAAAATGTCATTTAGGCAATGGAAGAAGCAATAGAAAAAATCACAAATAGTGAATTGTCTATTAATGCTGCTTCACTTCATTATAAAATTCCGTTTGGGACACTTATAATAAATATAAAGGATTACACGGAAGGACGCCTGGTGCTCAACCAGTTTTTATGCACAATGAAGAAATTGCAATATTACATGCTGCGGCTACATGCGGTGATTGGGGATTTCCTCTTACTTTGATAGACCTTAGAATGTTTGCTAAGACTTATTTGGATAAACAGGGGAAGATAGTAGAACGTTTTACCAATAATCTACCAGGTATCAAATGGGCCATTAGCGTTCTGAAGCGTCATAAGAACGCCTATGGTCAAAGACTATCAACTAATATAAAAAGGTCTAGAGCGACTGTGGGCCCGGGATCACTAAATAGATATTTCGACAACCTTCACTCTGAGGTAGAAAATGTACCACCGTATAATATATTCAATTATGACCATCGTCGCGACGATCCGGGAAAAAAAAGATGTGTTTATAGAAGAGGAGTAAAATATCCTGAGAAAGTGATGAACTTTTCGAAGAGTTCTACTAGTTATGATTTGTGGTTCTGCAGATGGCACATTGTTGCCGCCATATATTATTTACAAAAGTACCCACCTGTATGATACATGGAAAGAAAGAGGTATTGTTGGTAAACCATGCTGTGAAGCGCCATGTTGCAGCCGGGGATGTCGTTACAATAGAACAACTAGTGGATGGATTGATACACCAACATTTAGAGATTGGTTCATGACTTGTTTTTTACCTCATGCCAAAAGACTAGAAGGGAAAAAGGTGTTAATCGGTGATAATCTATCGTCTCATATTGACAACGATGTTATAGCTACATGTGAAACAAATAACATCAGTTTTATATGTTTGGTGCCAAACTCCACCCATTTGACGCAGCCGCTTGATGTTGGCTTTTTCCGTCCGTTAAAGATTGCATGGAGACAAACTCTTGATGACTGGAAAAAAGCTAATTTACGAACTACATCTGTACCTAAGGAGTCCTTCCCACATCTGTTGAAAAAGGCACCAATGAATATGAACCAAAAACCACCAAAAAATGAAAAAGACGCTTGTACGGAGTTGTCAGCTGTAAAAAGAAATTTGGTGAGCAGTTTTAAGACTACTGGTATCGCTCCTCTTGATAGGAACAGGGTTTTAAACAAATTGCCACCTGAGTCACCTTCTCCTGAAATGGAAACTGTCGTCCGAGATTCCTTAACAGAGTTTTTAAGAGAACAAAGATTAGGGAATGAATCACAGCCACCAAGGAAGAGGACAAGACTGCAAATTGAACCCGGTAAAAGTATCTCGACAGTATCTACTGTCGAGATACTTTTACCGATCCATCTGGATGGACAGTAGATGGATGGATGGATGGATTGACGTTTGACGTCTGTATCGGTGTAGACCTGTCTGTCATTTTTGGTGTCGGAAATAATACTAAACACAAATATTAGTGAAAAAGATTATTATTATTGTAATCTTAGTGCAATATAGCGTGACATATATTGAAGTGAACAATAAATAGAGTGCATAAGGGACACAAATCAACAAAACAATAACACAATGACTTTGCGTAATTATCTGCTTACCCTCTTATCTTTTTACAACAAGTGGTTGCAAGCTCTTGACGTGATAACAGTGCCATCTGTCTTTCTCGTGGTTATCTGACTAACGATCCGTAACGAGTCATCTCTTGGGCCATCTAGCCTGCCAACCTAGAACCACTTGCTGATCGTCTGTTGCCATCATGCCGGGTGTTAAGTGTGGAGGTTGCGGTCGCTTTATCTCGACCGTGGAGGGCGCTAGGTGTGGTAAATGTCAGGCCCAATATCACCGAGTATGTGTAGGCGTTGCTTCCAAAGCAATTATTACTGCAAGCTGGCGTTGCCCCGAATGTAAAAAGGACCTCGTTAGGGACAACAGGGCTGAGACCCCAGTCAGAGGCCATGCGGAGGGTTCTCAAGCTGGAAACACCCCCGTAGAACAAGCCTGCATGGAAACGGTTGTTACAACTAATATGTCTGAAAACTGTTCCAAACCTGCACCTATGCGGTCTGCGTGCCTATCTCACGTTGCTACTCCGCCGCCTTACAGTGCCTCTGTAGTCGATGTCACGGCCCGGGAAATATCGCTGATCGCCGGCTCCGACATGAAAATAATCTTGGAGGAACTGAGGGCTGTGCGTGCGGAGATCCAAGTCTTTCGCAAGGAAATGGAGGTGGAGATGATGGAGCTCAAAACCTCTATAAATACATGCGGCATGCGCATCGATGGCCTCGAGGCCAGAGTGGACGCTTTGGAGCGGCGAGCTTCTTCGGGCCCGGTGAATGCCGGGGCAGTGGACGGGATCGTGGAGGAGTTGAGGCGCGAGCTCAGTGACAGGGATCAGGATCTTTTGGCGAATGACATTGAAATAACAAATATCCCCGAGGCCAAGATTGATAACCCGATCCACATCACCAAGGTCATAGGCCTTAAGCTAGGGGTCAAGTTTGAGGCGCGCGACATTGTCAGCGCGGAACGAGTCGGCGGGAGGCAGCTCAATGCGACGAGCTCCGCTGGTGCGGCAGAAACTCGCCCGCGCGCCATTGTCGTGCGATTTAACACAGAACGGACCAACAAAGATGGTAAGTAAAATTAAAAATAGATTTAGTCACTGCACAAAGACATTATACTCGTAGAGTAATAGTACTAAATTATAAATATAGGCATCGTATTGATTCAAAATAAATTAAATTAAAAAAAATTGGATTGGTTTGAATTACGTAAGTTAGGATTCATATAAATAATTGTATAATTTGTCTAAAATAATATGTAAAAAATTACAGGAACAAAGTGGTGCACTTAATTTTAAAGGAATAAAAGAAGAAACGAGACAGACAAATACAGGGACCCACAGAACCGCAAATTCCAAGCAGCCCACGCTATGAGAGATCCCACACCAAAGCCCGCAGGCCATGACCTCTGAGGTATGAAACAACACTAAAAGTACATGGTCAAGAATGATGGGAAACTTGATTATATATATGAGTAACTTTTTTAGTTGAAATTTGAAGGATTGTATTGTTTTCAGGCGTCGCATTGGTGGTGGGAGATCATTCCAACAGCGCGTGGCTGCAAACTTGAAACAACCCCTGAATGCTGCATTCAGGGGTTGTTTCAAGTTTGCAGCCACGCGCTATTATTTTAGACAAATTATACAATTATTTATATGAATCCTAACTTACGTAATTCAAACCAATCCAATTTTTTTAAATTTAATTTATTTTGAATCAATACGATGCCTATATTTATAATTTAGTACTATTACTCTACGAGTATAATGTCTTTGTGCAGTGACTAAATCTATTTTTAATTTTACTTACCATCTTTGTTGGTCCGTTCTGTGTTAAATCAATGTGTTTGTGATATACACCGTTCTACACTTTCATAAACACTTTTTTCCAAAAACAATAACACTACTCGCTATACAATTTCCCGTAACTATCTATTATTATCTCATCATAACATTCATTAGATAATGTCATTGCGTAACGCCTGCCAACGCCTGCAAAGTGCCGCCATGAGCCAGTATATTAAGTGTTTTTTTTATTACATAACCTATTCTAACATTGTCATTGTCAAAGATAGTTTACTGACAGCTGAGAGGCACAGATTAAAATCAAAGCCGGCGGCGCGTGCGTCATGTTGCAGGAAGCGGAGTTGCCACTTAAATATTAATATTTTTTACGCTGTATAATATTTAGAAGTTTTACTCATTGTTTTCTGCACCGGTCGACGTCATGACGTCGGCGCCGGCTGTCGCTGAAAACCAGCGCTGGGGATCTGTCTTGTATAGGGTCATAGCACTTAAGCTGAGCGATGGATGTGACGCATTTTTTCCCCCAGTTTTCCTTTTTTTTTGTGTTTTTCCTTTTTTTTGCGTCATGTTTAAAGTAAATAAACGTATTTTCTTTCTTCTTTGTTTTAGATGAAACATCGAATGAAGAAGATAATGTTTGTGATAAGAAGAAGATAATGATTGATGTTTATGATTGTCCCGTATAAACTGAAACAACGTCTATGCAATAATCGATGCGAACTCCTGTTCCTGTTATCAGCGAGCCATCCACAAGCTATCAAAATGTTCAAGAGGACAACAATGATGATATTACCGATTGCGATTCAGACACTGAAAATATAGTGCCGAATCAGGACAAAAATTTAAGGGATTTCACACAGAGTCCCACAATAGGACAATTTATTTTGGCAAATTTTGGATCACAGAAGGCGAAAAAGACATATCATTATGTATGTTCTATTGAAGATATAATTGAAAATAAACTGATTGTTCACGGTTATAAGTACCAAAAAAAAACCAAAAGTATTTTTAAGGAAGTGCCCAAAGATGTATCAATAATTGAAATAAGTGACATTGGTGTCGATTCTCTTAAGTGACGAACTAAACTAAACGATCACTAAAATTTCTTATTTTTAGTTAAGAGAATCTTAAAAGCTATTCTGTAAACAAAATTCTCTAAACTTAAAAACTATTTTGACACAACTATTTTCGAGTTTGACAGTCGCTAAGTTGAATAAACCATAGACCAAGAGTTATCGCATATTAAAATAAAGAGCACAGATTAGATACTATAGAGTGAATGAAATTGAACGAAATGATCCCAAGTGGAAAAAAAAACGTGATAATTCTCTTTAATTGTTTATTAAAAATAATTTAAATGAAATACAGGAAGCATAATGACGGTATAAAACCTTACTGTTGTTTATATTTTAATAAATAAAGGTGAAAGCGCCAGGTAGCCCGCGAAATACAAAATTTTCTTACGTTTTTTGCAATTTTCAGGTCAGTGTCAGGTTGTATCTTAAAAATATGATTTGCGGCCGTAGCAATTATGTATTTATAGAATTACTAGCGACCCGCCCCAGCTTCGCTCGGGTACAAATTATACATATAAACCTTCCTCTTCAATCACTCTATCTATTAAAAAAAACCGCATCAAAATCCGTTGCGTAGTTTTAAAGATTTAAGCATACATAGGGATATAGGGACAGAGAAAGCGACTTTGTTTTATACTATGTAATGATAATGATAAACGTTACAATCACCAATACAACTCTCAGTTAGACTTGATGTCAAATGTAGTATTTCGAAATCATGACATTCGGCATCAATTCTAACTGAGAGAATTGTATTGATGATTTTAATGATTACAGTTCTGTAAATACGTACTTGCTACGGCCACGAATCATATTTTGACCTATACATAACCTAATGCTGACCTGTAAATTGCAAAAAACGTTAGAAAATTTGAATTTCGCGGGCTACCCTGGCGCTTTCACCTTTAGATGCAATACCCTGTGTTTGTTTTCATAGGTTTTCATTATATGTGACCAATCTGATCCTGTTAGGGTTGTGAACCGAAAACGGTTTAGAACTTCGACGAAATTTTTTCGGTTTTCACTAGGAAAAAAACACAAACTTTAACATTTATCAAAAATATTCAGGTAGCATGATTATCTTGGTTTCAGCGTAATAAACAGAGAGTACATTATAATATATAGAAAAGTTAGTGATCTCAAGAAAAAAAAAACGGTTTTTCGTTCAGTAACTTGAAAATCGGTATTCTGTTGCCATAGGAAAGCCCTATCAACGAAATTCTCATTATTTTTAAATATTTGAAAATTAAATTTCTCATGTCAGTTGGTTGTTTGCAAACAAACTTTGAAACAAACAATTTATTTATTATTCTTTGAAACAGTCTATTACATAAACTTGTGTTGTACCAAGTATTACTGCTCTGTTGTATATTGTTGTTATTTCATTGCTCTGGGTTCATCCTTGCCTCCTCTATAATGCAGTCATCTAGGAAGCGAGCGAATAAAAGACAGCAGGAGCTGCTCGTGGAGCGGCTCCACAGTAATCGGCAAATGGCCAGAGGTAAGAAATAGAACAGAACTACAAATTATGTTTTCCTTTACTTAACCGTGTATTAGTTCTGTTATATTTTTTTCTTTGTTTAGAAAATCAAGCTGATGCGGAGGTGCTGGAATTTTAGGCCAATGTCAGTGGCGAGCTGAACCAACTGGGTTGCAGCAGGACTGTAGAGCAGTGGCAACATGTAAATTGTATAGATCAGATAAATTGTTAAACTCAATTGGAATGTTCATGCATAATTTTCATGTGTTCTAAATTAATTTAATTTCAACAGATTTGGAATGTGTGGGCGGCAAAAGTCAACACGAAGGCAAGAAAAGTCAGAGACTCGATCAGGGCCACAGGTGGAGGACCGGCAGGGGCAGATCTCAATGATATTGAGAAATTTTTTTTGGATATTATTGGGTCTGCTTCTGTTGATGGTTTTGCTACGTTAGAAATGATAATTTATTTCAGTATTCATAGTGTTTTTACAGCTGAAGGGCAGTTTTTATGTGAAACATCTATTACCACACTTTAGCAGTAAAATCGACCATCATGTCGCCCTGCCCCCTCTACGCAACTGCACTCAGATGTTTCACATCTGCCTCGCATCCCGTGACGACTAACAATTTTTTTTTTTATATTACTAAGACTGGTTTTCAGAAGTTTATTACCTTCAAGCACAGATAAATGAGACTCTTTAATTATCTATTGTTATTGTAATGCTGGTGCTCGTATGTAGCTCAATAAATTAACTGTTTTTTTTTTTATTTCAGGGAATACCGGTCTCGTCTCCACTGGGAGTCCTAGTCCATGACTCCATGTCACCTGCACCACAAAATGTATCGCCCTCTCCACAGCCCGTACACGAAGAGCAGGCGGAAACCGGCGGCGGGATTCCTGCAGTACCTTTGCAGCCGCAGTCAAGTGGACGCGTTTCCCGTCGTCGAAGACTGCCGAGGACTCCCCGCCCGCCAGTGCACCACGCATTGGTGCAAGCACTTAATGATAATAGCCGTTTGCTCCGGGAGAGCATAGTCCAAGCAGCAGAAATTTTGGCTGCTGCTATTCGCTCTTCTGGTATACCTATAATAGTGGGACATGCCCAAGACGAAGATAATGGGAATGAAACCTGATGGGTTTATTCTCCATTACTTAGTCTTGGAGCTTACAACTCCAACAAAGCCGCTATTGTCATTAAGTTCTTATTCTAAAGCCTTTTCCCAGCTCGCCATAAACTTTAGCACTAAAGCAGTACCTATTTTCATTTTTTTTTTGCTGATTGTTAATCTGTTTTTGTTGTTATATTTTTTTTGGTTGATTATATGTTGTTGATTGTTAATTTTGTACATAGTAAATTATTTTGTTTAGGGTGTTAAATAGGTTTAAGAAAATAAAAAAAATAATAGTATGGAAATAAAATGTTTAATTTAATTAAATATATTTATAAGAGATTGCCGAATTACCCTTGCTTCGGCAAGGAAATCGGTGCTAGTATCCTCGCTGGCATCTTCCAAAATTCCACTTTGCTCACTGTCCTCGGTGGAGATATTTATATCTTCTTCATCTGCAAAAATACAATTATTTAGATTTCTTATTTTGCAAATGTAAATTAAACAGAAGAGGAATTACATAATAATATTAATAAGCAACCTAGGTAGGTACACTTACCATCGAATGCTTCCGAATACATGTTGTATAGGGTGCAACATGCCAGAATAATTTTTGCTGCCTTTTCTGGCTGGTAGTGCAGGCAAAGATGCCTGTGTCGGCATCTAAATTTGGTTTTTAGGCGCCCATTACATAGATCCACCACATTTCTTGCCCTTGCGTGGCACTCATTAAAGGCAGCCTCTGCTTCATTTGTTGGCACCATAATGGGAGTCATGAGCCATGGCTGTAGTGGATATTCTTTGTCTCCTATAATAAAGAAAACTTTATAATGTACTTAGCTAACAGTTACCAACCTACTTAGTAGGTATAAAAGTTAACTAGTGACCTACCTAGAAGCAACTGAGATCTTTCCCCACGCACAAACTCATTTCTCAGGACCCTATGAATATTAAATGCCCTCCAAATTGCTGCATCATGTGTAGATCCTGGAAAGTTCGGGTTTAGGCCAATAATTTTGCCTTTCGCACTGCATATCTGAAAGTTTTTATTTATAAATCAAAATATCAAGATAATTAAGTGTTAAAAAAATATAGTTTATACCTAATTTAACTCACAATCTGATAGTTGATGCTATAATAGCCCTTTCGATTGTAAAAAAGGTTGCCAGGTACAGTAGGGTGATTAAGAGGAGGTTTTGCTATTGCAACATGGGTCCCATCTACTGCACCTAATGTGTTGGGCATATTATATAGGTTTTGAAATCTGAAACAAGCAAAGTGTTACATGATTAAGGGCCTCGTTCACCATCTTCAAGTAAAGCTTTGATTAGTTATTTCCCAGTTAGCGTGATCTGACAAGTAAAAGTTACGAGTATCTTTTTTCAATTTCACAAACAAAAATAGAGCTTCGAGTAACAACTTACTGGTTAGCCGAGTGACGTAACAAATCATACGTTACATTCGTTCATTAATACGTCAATGTTACTCGACAAACGTCATTGTCAGCTGCTGTCAATTATTATTGTCATTTGTACTAATTTGTAGTGTGTTTGCGGATGGTTTGGAAAGCGTGTGATTTTAATTTGTAACTTCACATACAATTTTTTAATTAGTATGGATAAAGTTAAAAGAGACAGAAGTGCAAACTTTTCATTACATGAGAGGGACATTTTGGTATCCCTCGTGCAGAAACACCAAACTGTGCTTGAAAATAAGCAAAGTGATGCTTCCACGTGGAAGAAAAAAGAAGCCGCTTGGGAAAACATCGAAAGTGAATTTAATGCTCGATCTGGAGGCATATTCAGATCGAGCAAGACATTAAAAATCAAGTATGAGGGCCTGAAACGTACAGTTAGAAAAAAGTCGGCTGCAATACGTTCGGAACTTTACCGTACCGGAGGTGGTAATAACACAGCACCTCCGCTGGATAATGTTGAAGAGCAAGTAAAAGCGATTATAACAATAAACACCGATGGTTTGGAAAGTATATACGATTCCGATATACTACCACAAACTCAAGAAAGTCAAGGTAATCAAGTTTAAATAATGATTTATTAGTTATTAAAAGAGACTTGCGCTAGGGCACAAGCTCTTAAACATACAATTAATGGTTGTTCAATCAATAAAATAGCTAGTAGATTACAATAATAAAAATTTTATTGACTGTTGATAATCAGAGCAAACGTTATATTATGCTTTGTTACAGACTGTATTGAAGTTCCGACAATTGAAGAATTAATCGAAATTCCACTGTTAGATAGGGACACAGCTGAGGTTGTAAAAAAAGTGAGGCTACTCAAAACCGTAAGTATCTATATTATAACCCGATCATCTACCTATCTATATAAATATAATATTGTTGCGGCTTGGTAATTAAGTAATACTGTAATTTTTTTACAGAAGTTCTACTGCGAGTTACAAATGAGTGTGAACCATTGCCACCCACTACTACTGCAGAAACAGATATAGTTATTGTGAATGGTATGTATTGATATTATTGTTTTGTTGATTTTACTTTTTCTATTGCTTTATCATTACTGCCAATAATTGAAGAATATCAGTCATGTAAACTTAAGTTCTGCCTCTCAATGTTTGTACCGGCCGGGCCCAGTCTGATATTTATAGCAAAAGGCCACATGCTATTTCTTAACAAGCATTATGTGAACCTACATAATATATCCTCGTAACAACAGTATTTATAAGTATATAGAACATGGGAGTTGTCTCTTCCATTTAAAGTTTCTAAAATTAATATAATATTTTTTTGTTGCAGATAAAGCTTTGCATGATACTCCAAGTGGAAAAGGTGGCATAACTCCAACTACTTCAAATAAAAAATGGGATGTCACTAGTAGAAGGAATTTGAAATCAAGAAAACATCCTGCACTAATTGGTAAGACATCATAATAGCAACATATATATAATTGCGACATATATATGTCGCAGAATCAACGAAGAGGCACAATTATTAGAATCGCTATTGATTATTGTTAATTTAGAACAACGCCATCTATTATCGTTTGTCGGAAACGTCAAGCAGTGTGCTTGGGTGAGGTCGGTGCGGGGCGTGGCATGTTTGACGGCTGTCAGCTGTCATTCGGTTTGACATTGGAGACATTGGACATGTTTGGCAGCTGTCAGCTGTCATTCGGTTTTGACATTGGACGCATTGGATTTGAGGGACATTACTTTTGAGTTGGACACGAGGGCGAGAGGTCGTTCTGCCCACCTGTACCGAACTTACCGCGTTTCCGTAGTTTAATCGATTTCCATCGCCTTAGTTATTTGAGATTTTGTTGATTAGTTATTGAGAGTGAATTAATAGACGATTGTAATTAGTGTTGAGACTGTTATTTCATACCTACACCATGTCGAACTTGGCCTCTGATGACGAGGTACCCCAAATGGGTGAACTACCCTCGTTATATAAATGTACATTGACTTTCTTAAATAATTTTACTATTGTATTCTTTACAGCTAATATACCTAAAAAAACACTTTTTGATGAGCTGACTCAGGCTAAGTTGGAATTAGTTAAACTGCAAAAAGAATTCTTGGAAGCAGAAATCATTGAAAAAAGAAAGGTGGTAGTTTGAAGAAAATCAACGCAATAAGGAGTTGGAGTTTAAAGAAAGTCAACGCAATAAGGAGTTGGAGTTTAAAGAAAATGAATGCAAGAAGGAGTTGGAGTTTAAAGAAAATCAACGCAAGAGGGAATTGGAGTTATGGAAGTTAAAAAAAAAATGAACCCATGAAGGAGTCGGAGTTTAAAGAAAAGGAACGCAAATGGAAGGAAGAGGAATATAAATTAAAATTAGAAAAGAATTTTAAATGAATAATGTTAATTTTATTTATTGTCTATTATTCTTAATTAATGGTAAATAAAAAATTTTTTTACAAAAAAATAGAACCGACTTCCAAAAAAAAGTGCAAAATAACTTTAATTTCGGAAGTCGGTGTTCCTGTTTTGTGTCTTCGTTTTTTATAGCTTGTACGCGAGCTAATTTTAATGTTACCTGTCGTCTAAGGACAGGAAACCTATTTTTGCACACACCAAAACATCTTTCAACTGCATTCCTTGTTCGTATGTGTGACCCATCATCCGCCTGCAGAGAACTTATATAATAAGTTCTCTGCACGGGATGATGGGTTCAGAAAGGGTGTCAACAGACATTGCTTTAACTCATATCCACTATCACCAAAAAGTAAGCCATCTCCAAACTGTCCACTATCAAATCTTTGTTTTAAAAATGAATTATTGAAAATTGTCTGATCATGGACAGACCCTGGCCATCTTGCTACAATATCCAAACATTTTAATTGGCTGTCACAAACCAAACATTAATTGAGAAATTACCCTTTCTGTTTCTATAATTTTCAGCTGAATCACCTGAAATGACAAAAAATTACCTTCATTTAAATCTTGTACTAGGTAGAACGGTACCTAGTTTAATTATATTATCTACATTCAAAAATAAAACTTACCAGGAGACTATTGTAACATGGGTACAATCTAGAGCTCCTATTACCCTGGGTAATCTTGCTATTTCATAGAAACAATTTTGTAGTGTACTTAAGTTGTCAGGAAACTTAATTATAACTGGGCGTAGTTGAGCATAGCCGTAGTAACTTTCTTAACAATACGGCTTTCTGTTGGTGCACTGACACCACAAAAATCAGCCGCACTTCTTAAGTAGGATCCAGTAGCTAGATACCTTAACGTTAATAGTAGACTTGTTTTTGCTGAGACTGCTTGATTTCTGAAATAAATAATTTTTACTAGTTATTGAAGTAACAGAAATCGACTTCAGAGTGTAGAAGGGATTAAACATATCATCGAACTATTGTTCAGTTCAGTAGATTTTATAGGTTATTAGTAAAATCACTTGAATACTTAGGTACTTAATGAAAAAAAAAATGTGAGCCGTCACGGGACGCCTGGCAGATGTGAAACATCGACATTATTTTGTAAAAGTAATATGCAGAAAAGAACATATTGTGATAGGAACTAAATATGTCATAATGATAAATAACAAAACAAAAAAACATCGTATAGCGTGGCGACGCGTCGCCACGGCATGCGTCGCCACGCCAGAAATCGGTTTTACGTGCGGCTATAGATGTTTCACATCAAAAATACCACTCACCTTTGCGATTTAGGGATTATTTTATGTTTTATAAAGTTAAGCACTTGGTTTACTGCATACTTCGATAGACGAAATCTAGTAAAGAAATCAGTTTCGTCTAGGTCCCTAAAATAATCAACACGGAGTTTAAATACGCGAATCCTAGGTACTCGCTGCGTCGTAGAATATTCTAATTCATCCAATTGATGATCAATCAAGTCAAATAAATCCATTTTTATTAGCAAATTTTTAAATAATTGTTGGTGTTATCTGGTAAGCACGTACACAAAATGACAAAGGACGGCTTAAAACTGTCAAGTAAACACGTTATTTGCCAGATGTCGTGGCAAGTAAGTTACGGGTCAGTTAATCTTACGATTAGTGCTACTCGGACGTCGAGAAATTCGCACATGTAGTTAAGGGTGAGTTTAACTGGCGGTTAGCCCACTCGACACTTTACTTGAGGATGGTGAAATAGGCCCTAAGAGTCGTGCAGCTCTCAATTTTGTTAGCTGTGAAAAGGGATGTTTTAATTAGGTATCTTCATCATCTTCCTGTCCTTATCTCATGTTACTTGGGGTCGGCGCAACCCGTTTTTTTCTTCCATTCTGTCCTGTCAGCCGTCACGCTATCACTAACTCCCTTTTCTTTCATATCACTCCTTACACAATCCATCCATCTTTTCTTTGGCCGGTCTCCCGCTCCATCCATCTACATTTATATTCATTACTCTTTTAGTTACAGTCATGTGTTTCATCCCTCCTCTTCACATGACCATACCAAGATAAGCGGCTCCCTTTCAACTTTTCTGTGGCTGGCGCCACTTTTAAACTAACTCTAATGTACTTATTTCTCACTTTATCCATTCTTGTTACTCCACACATCCATCTCAACATTCTCATCTCCGCCACATGCAATCTTTTTTCATCCATCTTTTTCACAGCCCAACATTCTGATCTATAGGTATCTTAAACATATTGTTTTCTTTCGACAGAGAAGCCAGGGTTTTAAAAAAAAACCCATTTTCAGGAATCTAGTAGGTACCTTTTAAAACTAAGAAATATTAAACTGAACTTACTCTCTCTTGGCCGCTTCCTTTTCTTCATGGGTCATGGGAAATCTCAAGTATTGAGGGGATAAATTTATTAATATTTCCTCTGCTGTTAGAGCTAGGCACCCGCTCACTGATGGCTGGCTGAGCCCAAGAATGTTGTCTTGCTCAACAGCTGTTTGATAGCTGCCTTGGGCAAACAGATTGAGTGCAGCTAGGATCTAAAAAAGGTATGAATATGAGTTCTATTATCAAATGTACATACTAAGTAATGATTAGGTAGAATCTATCATCTATAAATATAAAAGTGAGATACCACTCACTCTGGCTGGTAATTCTTACAAACTTGTTATGTATATATCAATTTCTTATATAAAAGAAATTAATAGACACCCTAATTAAATAGGGTGTAAGGCATCTGGTTAGGAAAGGATACAAAAGAAAGGTAGGTACCTACTTTAAGGACACAAAACTGTTCTAACCTTATAAAGGTTAGAACAGTTTTGTAGGCAGGACACAAAACTGTTCTAACCTTATAAAGGTTAGAACAGTTTTGTGTCCTTGTTTGGGGAGAAATCCTTCATCTAACCGTGGATTCCTTAAGGTTTCCACCAAATAAAGTGCTCCTGATCTAGGCAGTCTAAAAATTTTTTTAAACTTTTCTTCAGCCATTTCGAATGAGTTGGAATGATCTCGTAATCTTTCCAAACGAATTCTTTCTTCATAATTTCTGAAAAATAGTAAGAAAATAGTTATTTATTATTTCACAGAATCTGGAATTGGATCTTTAAGTATCCGCTTCATATCCAAATCATATGTTATAGGTACAAAAATCACTAGGTTTTCACGAATGGTTTTCGTATTTTATTATTTACCTTTCTGTCGAATCGACAACCGCTGCAATCACATACGCTTCCATATTATACATATTATGTTTTTTCAAGTATAACAAGAAAAGTGAACTTTGTAAATTTAAGTTTAGGACAACTAATTTTAATCCACACCTTTTTAGTCGCGATTAAAAATAGTTAAGATTTAGTTTGACTAAATAAAAAAAATGTTTGATTTATCTCGTTTGTTAATATTGTAAGGGTATAGAACCGGGACATCCCGGAACCGAAAATCCCGGGATTTCCGGGTTCTTTTCAGTTACTGAAAGAACCGGGAATTCAAAATGCGAACCGGGAATTTCGGGATTTTCGGGACACAAGAAACATTTTTAAATTATAGGTTTAAACTTGTAAACTCTTTTATTAAATAAAAAAATAAAAGTTGACGAAAGGTATTTATTCACTTTGTCTTTATAGGCGCGATAACATGTTCGGATACTAGTGTGGATGACACGAACGCGCGGGCGGTGGGCCCCTCCCCTCCGCGCGCGCGTTACCCGGCGGCGGCCATTTTGTAGCCGCGACGCCCCGCCAGTTGGTTTGTGATTTGCGGTGGTAGTGGTTGGTGTCGGTCGTGAGTCGTGCGTGACGTGTGGCCGTGTAATTTTTTCATCAAAACTAATATCAAATTGCTATTGGTAAGTAAATTATTCATAAATCATGCTTATTATGTGTTCGTAGTTTCGTACGTAATTAGTTAATTACGTATAATTTTGGGTACAACTGAAATATGCTTTTACTTAGCTTTTTATTTGGTCATGATATTAGTTTAAAATATGGTAGTTCATATTTGGGTATTTTTGTTATAGGCTATGGATTTTGAAGAAGTTTGCAGCAAGTCTAATGACAAATCATCGGTGTGGCACTATTTTCTTCGCGCTCGTGACAAAACGAGCGCGAAGTGTAGAAAATGCCAAAATATTTTAAAATGTGTTGGAGGAAGTACCGGTGGCTTGCAAAAGCATTTAAAAAACCGACACCAAATAAATTTAAAAGTGGCGATACTTTAGCTGGTGAACCAAACAGCTATGTTGAACGTGCTGTGAATCCATCAACCAGTAAGAAAGAAATTCCAAAAAAAAGAGCAAAATTAACCGACTACTATGCATCCGAAACAAACCCACACATGGAACTTATGGTTTCCCGTATGGTTTCCTTGAATGGTTACTCTTTTCGGACTTTTGTAGAATGTGAAGATCTAAGAAGATTATTCCAGAAATCAGGTCACACGTTACCAAAAACTGCTGATACAATACAAAGTATTGTAGTCAAAGAAGCCGACAAAATTAAGCAGCAATTAAAGATCGAAATACAAAGATTATTTAAAGAAGGTTATAAATTTTCGATATCTTTTGATGAGTGGACATCAATCCGGAACCGACGTTATATCAGTTTGAATGTAACACTCGAAGCATTTCTCCGGAGGCAACAATTTTAAAAATCTTGGTCTCATCAGGGTTTTTGGGTCCATGCCCGCAAAAAAATGCGTTGAAGAAATTAGACGCAAGTTATATGAATTCGGAATATCTCTTAAAACGGATATCATTGCCGAGGTTACAGATGGATGTAGTATGATGACAAAATTTGGTAAACTATTGTCGTCATGTCACCAAAAATGCATTGCCCATGCTCTGCAGCTCGCCATCAATGATATTTTTTATAAGAAAAGTTTAGAATAAATATACAAATGCTCATTGTTCTGCCAGGAACATCGTTGAAAGATGCTTTGGTGTGCTGAAGTCTGTTTTTAGGTGTCTGTCCCACCAACGCCAGTTGATGTAAAGGTGTAAGAATCATACCACAACTGACAAAAGGATTTATGCCAAACACCCAAGTACGATTTTCTCGAAAGGGGTGGATCACGGGTGAACTATTCCTAGATTAGTTAAAATTCTTTGTTCGATGTATCCCTCTAGCAAGACCCGTTCTATTGATAATGGACTCACACGCCAGTCACGTTATGCCACCTGTACTGGATTACGCTCTATCACAACATTTAATATTGTTTACAATACCTTCACACACAAGTGCCATTCTTCAACCACTGGATGTCAGTGTTCCTCGACCTCTGAAAGTACCCTGGAGGACGATAATCGAAACTCACAAACTGAAAAATCCTTACGACACCCCAACTCGCTATGATTTTCATACATTTTTTAACCCCTGCATTTGAAAAAAGCTTCACACATCAAACATACGAGCTGGGTTAAAAAAAAACGGGTATCTGTCCATTAAACAGAATAGCTGTGAATCCACTGGCACTTGCTCCATCAAAGTTGACAGACAAACCGTTTTTGGAATCGGCAGAACAGGTCACACTTCATGAAGATGAACAAACCCCGCATTCCAACACATCTCGAATTTAACTTTTAGAAAAATGGTTCCCTGAAGACAGAATATGACCCAGTATGTGATCTTCATTCAGCGGGTTCTCCATTGGAATGTGATGAAAATGGGTGCCTAAAAACTGGTGACTCGCTATGTGATTCTCTTCATTCAGCGGGTTTTCAATTTGAATGTGAAGAAACTGGGTCTTTCAAGACAGATGATCGTATGGGTGATCCTCCTCATTCAGCGGATTCTCAATTTGAATGTGGCATGCTACCTGCCCAGCTTGAAGAAGACGAAATTTTGGATAATGTTCCGGGTTAGACTACAGATTCGCCTATCATTTCTCAACAAAAACTTAAAACAACTGATAAGACAGATGTATTAATTGAGAACGACAATTCTGCAGAAAAAGAATCCAGCAGGCTAAAAAAAGTGAGAATTCCCTCAAAACTTTATTCTTATAAAGTCTCTCATTATAACGACACGATCTCAACTGCAGCTGTATTAGGAATTTCAGACTCCAAACAACAGTGTCCTGAAAAAAAAGAATCTTGGGCTGTAGTAAAGCCCAAGATTCTGAAGTAATCCTTACAGCACCTTTACTGAAATCTCCTGACTCATATGGTCAACAATATCCCGAAACAACAACATTACAAGACTCCTCCATCCAAACCAATTCTGTAATCATAACAGCACAAGGCTCGGGAACATTCAAGGAGTTTCATTTGAAAAAGTTGAACCACTTAAACAAAATAGAATTACTATAAGAGTTCCAGCTCCGGTACCAAAACAAAAGCTCACAGATCAATTAGACGAGATTTTAAAAGTGCCCAAGTTAGAGCAGAATCAAAATAAAAAAAGAAGGACCGTTCCTCATGCACGATGTTTAACTCCTATGGCTGACAAGAACCTAAACGACGCTGCTGTTGCCGGTACATCAGAGACTAAGCGACCTAAAACAGCCAACAAGAACCTAGGAGACGCTGCTGTTGCCGGTACATCAGGGACTAAGCGACCTAAAACAGCCAACAAGAACCTAGGTCGACGCTGCTGTTTCCGGTACAACAGGGACTAAGCGACTTAAAACAGCTAGCAGTAACCTTGATGATGCTGTTGTTAGCGTCACATCTGGAACTCAGCGATTTGAGAAGAACCTGGATAACGCTGCTGTTCCTAGCACGTCAAAATCTGAAACAAAAGTGAAACGAATTAATAGAGCAAATACAACTAATACTGCACCTGCAAAGCAACAATTTAAGAAGAAAAATAGAACTGAAGACGAAGATTGGCTGTGTGAAATATGTAAGAGATGGTACTCAGAAGATGCAGCTTTTAAAAATGGAGCAGTCTGGATTTCTTTCTTAGCAGAGAGGACCACTGAGAGCAACCACTGCATGTGAGAACAGATCTACAACCGGCTGCGGATACAGAAAAATATACTGATTTGGAATATAACATTCGGAATTTTTTAAAAATTCTTCCTTTGTCTGTTTAGTCAAAGCATAACAACCGTGATAAGATACATATACCATACCGACAATGGATTCCCCCTCGGGGTCGAGTCAACTATTGGCAGATACACCTAACAGGAAGAGATTTAGAATAATCGTAATTATAGCTCTGTTAATTTTGACCATAGTTCTCCTAATTGTATCAATAGCAAGAAACGAGATACGAGTTGTGGAATTGAGTAAACAACAGTCTGTCATGCTGAAGAAGATTTGTGAAGCAACCGTATCTAATTGTTAAAATGGCATACAGTTACGGGGTATCGCCGGACGAGCATACGTCCGAGCTGTTTAAGTCGACGTTCCAGGCTCCACTGCCTATGTCTGGATCAGCGATTTCTAAATTGAGAGACGTGCCGACATGTTCGGACACAACGACTGCGAGAGGGAGTAAACGAGATGTGGCTTTGACAACATGGAATACCCAATGCCACCACTATTTAACAAGTGTCGGGTACACACGTGTGGCGCCGCCTATGGGACCAAACAGTATTTTCCATCTCGAAAATGGTTTTGACGAAAGTCGTAAATCCATAGATTTCTTTATGGTTTTATTCTCTCAAAGGATGGATCTTACGAATAGATTACAAAAAAAAAAAAATAACTTAGGTTTACGTTTATAAAATGAACCTCAAACGTTGGGTATAAATAAATTCATGCCAATTAAATTACCGTTAAGGAAGTTCAACACAAAATTATTCGGAAGTTTTCCAAGGAAGCATGTAAGTGTTATACATCATTAGATAGCTTAGAATGTACACTTTGCAATCACGTTCAGTTTTTGTAAAAAAATATTTTTGTTTTATTAAAAAAAAAAAAATTAGTGAAGTAAAGAAAATTTCGTTTTTGTTTATTTCAATTGGAGTTTTCCTTGTTGCCGAAAGCTGCCGGTGTCAAGTTAATCACTCTATTAGAGACCTTACCTATTCAGTAATATGAGGATTAAAAAAAAACTTGCGCGTTTTTTGCGCAAGTAATGATTTAGAAGCAATAATATAAATAGGGGGAAAAATTAAAAATCCCCGAAAATTACGGTTCTTCTTTTTTCTATCTTGTTTTTCCTTTCATTTCTATGATAGAAGCATAAATTAACAAATTAATAGACTATTATTATATTTTGAAAGAATCTTCCCATGCCACTTTTGTTTGCGGTGATCACCTTAACCACAAGTATGATAAACTATATTGCTGCGGAAGTTCTATTTATCTGTTGTGGTAATTAATTACAATCAGTACTGATTACAGTCTTTCGATGAGAACTGTCATAATCAATTGTCCCATGGTTTTTGCACAAGGTACTAAAATATTGGGCCTTTATATACCCGTGTTTTCAGCATACTATTCATCAAAGTGTTCAGATACTTCTTTTTAATAACAATTAACAGACAAAAGTCATATATTACCTAACAATGAGTGAATTCGTTTGTGTTCGACGCGATCTTTGTGATCAAATAATAAGAGGGAAAAGTACTTCAGACCTCAAAAAATATTTGTTGGACAACTTTCAACTATCGGAAACTGACGTTAATACTGTAATAGAGAGTATTCAAAAAAATCTAACATCAAGTTGCAACCAGAAATGGACCAAAGCTCAAAGAAAGCCAGACAGGTTTGAGAGCCGATACTCAAATTGGTTAAATGGTGAGTTTAAAGTACCATTGAATTCTTGCAGTACCTCAACATCTGAAAATTCTGGCTTGGATACTTCTGGTGATCGCGGTAGACCAACAAAACCATATGATGAGTGTTCGGAAACTACAAAGAAACGAAAAAATATGGAACTGGTCCAGGAGTATGGAATGGGACATGTCCGTAACGCCTATGTGCAAGGTTTACGATCCATGGGTGAAAATGACGAAGCGTCGATTGTGACTATTATCAGAAATAAGGAAAAAGAAGAGAAAAAAGTAATTCTACAAAACATGCTCAATACAGATAATGCACTTTCCTTTACAAAAGAGGAGGCATTGAGTATGTGTATTGAAACAGATTTAACCAAAGCCCAATATGCGTACCTAAGAAAAAGGCTCGTTGATAAGAATTTAAGTTCTGTATTGCCTTCGTATCAAATACTAAGTGAAGCAAAAAAGGCTTGCTATCCGCCTGCATCCAGCATAACGGTGACAAATATAAGCGCTAAAATTAATCTGCAGGATCTCTTAGACCATACAGTCTGCCGTATTATAAAGATAAAGTCAGGATCGACAAATTACAATCGTCTCAAGCTGTTCACTAAATGGGGATGTGATGGATCCTCCGGGCAAAGTGAGTATAAACAAACTCTACCGGAAGAAAACGAACAAATATCGGATGCTAATTTGTTTATAGTGTCCCTTGTACCACTGCGACTAGTAGACGTAGAAACTTCTGCAGTTATATGGCAGAACCCTACTTGCTCATCTGTTAGATATTGCAGACCAATTTCATTAGAATTTGCAAAAGAAACACCCGAGAAAACTACAGCGGTTGTCAGTGAAATTGAAGCCAAAATTGATCAATTGATTCCAACTCTTGTGTCAATAGACGACAAAGTCATCGAAGTTAAACATGAACTGTTTATGACAATGATTGATGGGAAAGTTGCTCAAGTGTTAACGAACACATCATCCAGTGCTACCTGCACTGTTTGTGGAGCAACTCCCAGACAAATGAATGATCTTTTAAAAGTTACAACGAGAGTTGAAAATGAAAATGCGTTTAAATACGGATTGTCGACACTACACGCATGGATAAGATGTATGGAAATGATCCTCCATATTTCTTACAATTTAGGTTTTGAGAAGTGGTCTGCAACAACTCCAGAAAACAAAAAACTTAAAGAAGAAAAGAAAAAATATGTCCAAAAACGTTTCCGAGAAGTGCTTGGTTTGCACATTGATAAACCACGTCAAGGTTCCGGTAATAGCAATGACGGAAATACGGCAAGGAGATTTTTCCAAAATTATCAATGTTCTGCAGAGATAACCGGAATTGATGAAGAATTAATCAAGAGATTATATGTAATTCTTCAAACTATGTCATCGGGATTCCCTATAAACGCAGAAAAATTCGGCCAGTATACATTGATAACCGCGCAATTATATGTAAGCAAATATAACTGGTACTACATGCCATCTTCGGTCCATAAAGTACTTATACATGGTGCTAAAATAATAGAGCATTATGCAGTTTTGCTCATAGGACAATTATCCGAAGATGCCCAGGAAGCCCGAAATAAAGATTACAAAAAATATAGGTTACATCACGCTAGGAAGTGTTCCAGATCAGCAACAAACGAAGACGTTCTGCATATTTTGTTATATACATCTGATCCTTATATATCTAGCTTAAATAAACCAAGATTTCTAATATCCAAAGAATTGTTTGACGAAGCTAAAGAATTGTTGGAAATAGAAAGTGATGAATAGGATAAGCGTTAAAATTTTATTTTTTTATCATGTAACTGTTTGTTTAATAATAATAATTTAGTTTAAAACTTATTTTAAGCTAAATTGTAACTTTTATTGCTATTTTAATATAACTGTATAATTTTTTGTATGAAATTTCGTATAACTTTATCTTTGTCATTTTATTACGAAAAATGTATAATTTTTAAAATAATGTAGGTATTCACAAATACATGATAAAAAATTCAAGGAAAAAAATCGCAAAACAACTGAGTTATCGATTTTTGAGATGGAAAATACCGGCTCGTCCCATAGTGCGCCGGTGGAGGGCGTGGGCCGTGCGCGTGTTGCTAGGGACACGATCCTCACGGACGGTGCCCTGACTCAAGTTGTCGCTAAGATCAGCAACATTAACGCAGTTACTAGGAGGAAGCTGCTTCAGGGGAGAGGACTACACCTTACTTCTCTTGGTGCCTTACTGGAAAGGTTACCTTCAGTATACCTCTCGCGAAGCAGCGCGTACACGGATGCGGTCGCCGCTGGCTTAGCTAGGGCATATGATGAGGGGCGTCTAACAACACAGCCCCCCTTGGACATGAGAGGAGACTCAGATATAGGGGAGGCGGGGATAGCGACCGCTTCGACGGCAGCGCCACCTGCGGGGCCCCAATCTTCAACTGCAGCAGTCGGAGCGACTAGACCAGCCAAGTCAAGATGTGCGTTGGTCACGCCTGTGCGGGAGTCAAGACGGTGGCGATGTTGTTCAAGGGATTCAAACCGGCTGCTCCACCAAAAAGCGCAGCTTTGGTGGCTATAGAATCGTACGCTACCAATAGTGATCGTGCTGCAACACAACCGTATCTGAGTGCTGCCCGTGGGGTTTTAGCGAGGGACGTCCCATCTATACAAGAAATAGTGTCATACGTGTCGGCATATAACGCATCTTACATTGACACGGCACCTGCACTGAGGGGACTTCTGTACGTGTACCCTCGTTCCGAGGATGTATGGGCGTTTGACTCATTTGATTCTAGATTCATTAGGAGACAAGAACTCCTTACAAGGGCATCGAATGGGATACACATTCATCAAGTGGCTGCAGCGGACCGCTTGCCAATTCGTGTGGTAGCGGTGAATCTCCCGGCATTTGCATCCTATCTTAAGAACCTCGACCCGGGTATGGCTGCCGAGGGCAATGACGGTGTGCCATTATCTGGAATGGACACAACATGGACCGCGGTCCCCATTAGCTCAGACATGCTAGGGAACCCTTGGATACTGGAATTTCTCTTAACTTTTACAACTACAGAGATCTGGGCCGGGAAACTGTGCCATTTATCACATGCCCAACATACTACCGGGGGAGCCCCAGCCACGCTGCACATCAGGTGCATATTCCGGGGCCACGTAAGCTGATGCTGGTGCTTGTCGATGAAAACACTTACGCCCAGAGTTTCAACATAACAATAACAGGGATTGGAGACCTGCCCGTGTATCGTGGTGTAAGGATCGCTGTGGGGGAGGCGGCCTTTGGGACCTTTTGGAGGAACGCTCAGAACGCCTTCTACAACTTGATAACTTCGGAAAACTACCTGCCATCCTGCCAGAACATGGTTAAAGCACTCCAATACATGGAGAGTAACCTTTGTACATCTATGGCTTTCCAATTGGCTGTGACGCTGGCGGCAGAACTTTCTTCACATGTTCCGGAGTCCCCTAAACTACACGGAGATGAGCGTGGCCTTTTTGAAGATGAGTTGGGGGGAGGGTGGACTGTGGACATGCACAACTACAGTAACAGGCACCCTAGGCATACAACTTCAAATGCAGATGAGGGGACTGAAGAAGAGGTCAACACCAGGCTTAGACGCATGTTGCACGGATATGCCTTTGCCTCAGTATCGCCAATCCAACAGCACGCACAGAATTATGCTACCCTGGCGTCTAGTAACGTAGTACAAGCAGAAGTATATATAGGTACCGAAACACACTGGCAAAACCAAAGGCCAGACCTGACTAGTCCACAGTACCAATGTAACGTTGCAAACTCGACCTACAGAATTCTTCTAGGTATGGACTTCATAGTCAAGGACGACTATTCATATCGATTCAGGAACCCCGATGGTGTCGCGAACGTATTGACCATGCAGGGTGTCGCTCTCACTTTGTCTTTGGGCATTGCATTGACGAAGAGCGACGTTTCGAGGAAGGCGTGGTCCGGACTTGGGGTTAACGAAGATCCCTTTTCACAGACACCGATACGTGGGTGGGTGATTGAGATGACCCACGGCATGGTGTTGTCATTCAACCTGGACGCGTTCATGAGGCGACTGATAAACGGAAACTTGACCATCGGGCAGGAGATACTTCTCTTCTATGGGACTCAACCGGGCGAGGAGATGTGGGGAAGCCACGTATGCCTACCATATCCTTCATTTCTGCAATGGGCTGCTCAATTCAACGTGGACACGACGGGGGAGTATTCAAACTCGGACGGTGCGATCAATGCTGATGTAGAGTCCCCTCACATATTGATAACTGAGAAGAATAATGCGTCGGTTTCGTGGGTGGGTGCGGTACAGGACTCTTTTGCATATTTGCCTGCCACATTCCTGGGTTACTGCAACGCTATTCCCTTCATGGTCCCACTCTCAATAGAGGACTGGCAAATCGTCTCGTGCTCGACCGAATTGGTACACCCAACTCAGGCTGGGATGATGTCAAATTTGTGTACCATAACTATTAATAACAGGTATCGTCACGTAAGCCAGCCAGGGCGTGTGATTATGGTCATCAACAAGCATGCGATGCGCAGGGACGTTCCCACCTGGACCGTCTCCCAACTACAGTATCCTGATCCTCCAAACAGCGATTTTTTACGGAAACCAAGGCCAGAAGACTCGCGGGTCCAGGCCTCTCAGGTACATGGCAGCAAGGTGCTCCCCTCACAGACAATAACAGAACCGGCTCCCCAAGACGAGCCGTCACACGGACAAGCTTAGAAACTGATCAATCAATGCTCCAGGCCGCAGCTCCCAAGACAACTCAAGGCGAGTCAACGAGTGACAACGGCCTGCCCCCACTCCAAACAACCCCATCAAACAGATGGCTTGGATACACCTGGGACCAATCTAACATACCCGCTCCGACGACTAATGATAGTGTGGAAGGGGCGGAACCTGGAGCTGGGAGCTGCGGCACATGGAGCTCAAATCGAGGAGCAAGGAGAAGAGACCACAATAAGTGTATGAATGGGAGGCTGTTTGACAGGGGAGCGTCTCTGTATACTCTGGAATTGGACGATGAATTCTACAAGATATTCGAAGATATCGACCTGGACTTTCTACCAAACGTTCAAAACTTAGACATACTGGTGCGCTTCTCGGTCAGGGTGCCGAATTGGTTTCCAATTCGAAATTCTTCCTTTACATCCGGCTTATACCTACACTATAGCCTTACAAAAGCGAGTGGCCAAACCAGCATGGCCACAACACTGCTACTATTGTACTCATACCTAGAAAGGAGGTTTAGGTGGCTGTTTAGCCAGGCACCTTCTCGCGTGAACAGACAGGTGTATGACGATTATCTACGAAAACATCTCAAAAGAATATCAAAGTGGGCATTCCCGAAGGTTTTCTCTGATGGGCCGGCCTACTGTTTTCTCATGCATCTGGACATGCTGGGGTCAAAATCGCCGTGGACTAAGGAAATGATTGAAAATGATATCGAGAAATGGACTTCGGGTTCGAATCCGGGGAACCTTGGCTTGTTGGCACCGTATCTCGACGCAATATTCCAGCAATGGGGATACGACACAAACCCCGCCCATTTCCTGAAGTTCAGAGAATTTTGTAATGACCCGATGAGGTGGGGAACAAGTGGTGGCGCAAAGAAGGCATTGATTGCGGGTGAGAGTTACAGATCAAAGTGGGCATGGGCCTTCTCTAGGATGATGAATGCGGACGGAACTTTTAAGAGCGTGGATGAATATGATCTGTATGAGAGTGCTGCGATGGAGCCAGAGGTTTGCATGGTTGCACTTAAAGAAGAAGAAAAAAAAACTAGAGAGATAATAACTACCCCCATGGCGTCATATTTGCGACAGTCATATCTTGCCTACAGATGGAACAGACTGCCGGGTGACTCACCAATTTCAAACCCCGAGTGGTTAGGACACTTTCAAGCTACGGAGTACTCTTGGTACGGGTGCGCAGACGCGGAAAGATTCGACCATTCTGTTAGCAAAGACATGGTCAAGTACGTAATACAAAAGATGGGGAGTATCATTATCTTGTTCCTTCTGCTGCTTCAAAACGTACCACGAACATTGCCTAAGTCAAGAATTGGAGGCTAATGCGACGATTTTTAAGTGTGATATGTTTTACGCCGAAGAAGAATCCTAGAAGATATTACTAAAATGTTGATCTTGTTTTTTTATATGTTTATATTAATTTTTATAATATTAATTTTATACAACTTAAATAAAGTTGACTTGCCTAATTCCGTTATATCAGAATTAAAGGAGTAGCTATCACGGACTTAAAGAGGTCACCACGGAATTAGGCAAGTTGACTTGCTTTAGTAAATTTGGCATAACTCTGTTTCTAGAAAAAAATGTCATTAATTGTGCCTATATTCCTCTTAAAAGACTGATTAAAACTCATGCTAAGTCTGAATTAAAGTAATTAATAATGTATTGGTATTTTATTACTCAAATGCCTTTGTCACGAAGTTAGATGAGTTCACCGTACTTAAGCTGGGCAAGGCATGAAAATGATATAACGCCACCTGCCCAGTTTTTAGATAATATTTTAATTATCTATGATTCTGAATAAAGCCATTGTACAAAATAATAGCTGTATGTTTCATTTTATCCACTAGCATACGGACTTGTTACTATTTAATTAATATTATAGAAAAATATTATTATTTGGTGAAACTATAAGTACCACAAGGCATAAATAAGTTTGTAGGGTACATTCCTACCATTTAGTTTATTTATATATATTTACACTCACAAATACAAAATAGAATAATATTTATATTTATTCATTATAATAATAACGATACACTTCGGACCTTTTACTCAACAATGAGATTCGGACCGATAGGTGAGTCGTCCTAGGCAACGGAAAAAACACGGTTGTCATAAAATGATACATCATTTTATAGTTTGTTTGTTGTAATCGTTGTAATATTCTTTTGTGATCGACTGTTA
Source organism: Polia nebulosa (assembly GCA_951329385.1). Taxonomy (NCBI): domain Eukaryota; kingdom Metazoa; phylum Arthropoda; class Insecta; order Lepidoptera; family Noctuidae; genus Polia; species Polia nebulosa. Next base: position 10,921,149 of record OX589600.1, on the reverse strand, counting down.
CAGTTGCTGTGCCCATAACTAAAAGTTAATATTCTTTAAAGTGAAGAAAAAACATTTATTTTAGAAATGAGATACTCATTTTTTAAATGTTTTAGTGAAAAGAACAAAATATTTTGCATGCTAGTTAGGGCTCATTTTTGCAACTTCCTGCTACCTTATTACGTTTTTTAGTTTCTCTAGGTTACAAAATAATAAAATCAGAATTCATTTCTAAGGAAAGTTAATGTCCACGCCAGGCCAAAGTGCCCTAACAAACTGCAATTCCCTTTCCGAATATCGCATTCAAGGCCGGCCAGTCGTTTATACCGACGAAACATATACATCACATAACAAAAACCCTGTCCGATCCAATAAAGGCGTATTCTTGGTTTAACATACGCACTTGAAAAAATAATTTAAAAAAATTAAGTTTTAATTTATTCATTTAAAAACGAAAAGTTATTTTATTTTTATAAGAAATGCGAAATTTAACATTAAGTATAGAATATAATACTCTTTATTATGTACACCATTTAGATTACAGAACATATAAATAAAAAAAAACTACATAGGGTGACACAATGGGCGGCCTTATCGTTACGATTTTTTCAAGACAACCTTTGGATGGATTTTATAGACAAAAAGGAAAGACAGTACTGTAGGTAGTCTTAAGTGTACTATTTATATATAGGTACTATAAATACATAATAGATAAATATATACAAATAAAACATAATAGATATAAATAATAACATACATTAATAATTATTAAACAAAAAGTATAGAACCCTAGTAAAAACGATTTAAAGAGAGAGGTAGTGATTTTTGACCATTGTTTTAAAAGTGGACAAAGATTGAGCACGCCTTACCGACACGGGCAAGGCATTCCATAACCGCACCGCTTGTACCGTAAAAGATTTGTCATAAAAGCTGGTGGAATGCATCGGCATCTCTAGTCTCAAGTTTTCCGATGACCTTAGATATCTATTATGTGTGTCATGAAGGAACTTGAAACGTTCTTTCACACTCCACCGGCCGGCGAAATCATTTTATTTTTACTTATTTTTATTTCAAAACGTACTAGCATTAGCATTACAGCACTAGCCAGGCTGTAGGCACAACTTCTCGGTTTGGCGGCACGCGACAAAGGGCGCGCTTCTATTCTATTCTATTCTAAATACCGTCTCGCTTAGGTGGCTTTTTTCATACTAAACTGCCGGTCGATTCTGTTTACAGCTCACCGTGAAAACTTAGGTGGAGTGAGCGTGAAGTGAACTGTCATTTTACCTTGATTGTATGAATTGACGACTTTGTAACGGTTATAAAGAAATTGAGGTCTACTAATTCGGGATTTGTGGTGCCATCTGGCCGAGAACACGTGTATTATTGCAAATATCGAATCGAAAGACAATACAATAACACTAGATGGCACATTAATAAAATGAACACTATGTGTACATTTTATTAAAAATGTCAAAAATGGAAATTGTGTAATTAAGTCCGTGCATATATTATATTGGATCTAATTTAGTAATGAATATGACCTAATTTAAAATGTATGTGTTGCACTGTGTGTGAATCGAGACGTATATAGAAACGTAGGCGTAACGAAACGTGATTCTGGCAAAATGGCGTTTTTTCTTTTTTTGGAACTTAACCCGTCGAGGACGCAAAATCTCTGTGTGAAGGAAAATTAACGAAAATAACTAACTGATATCTCAAATGGCAGCAGGAACCAGAGTTAAGTTCAAATGTGTTAAGCATTAGAATATAGGACGCTGTAAGTACTACTTTGGGATTTTTTCTGTAAAGACGCGAGGTTTGGGCGTGGTATTCATGAGGCTCACCAAATTCATTTCTTGTTGACAGGGTTCCTAGGTTCTAGTTAACTAATTACAAAATGGTCGGCTCTTAACCTCCCTTTTTTGAAATAATAATTGGAAGAACAATGCGGTCTTAGCAAAGGGTTCTGAACACAGACGTCCACGTGTCCAAGGATGATCAGGATTGTATGGCCACAGCTGCGATATTGCTTGTGGAATCTCCTCTCTCGACCTTGATCTTCGATCTTCGAACGATTGGGTAATAACTGTTCATCAACAATTGTAAGTGCTACATACAACTTTCTATAGGACTATCAGGCTCGCCGTAAGCGGGCGTGCAAGGCGTGCACCGCACGCGGGCGGCACGACCTAGGGGTCGGCAAATCGAGCGACTTATCACGTAATATTTAAAAAAAAAACAACAAAAAAACCGACTGGCCCGTGGCGCAATCTTTACGTTAACATCGCCATCTATTGGCAACCGTTAAGACTAAGATGCAATAGCCAATACTTAACGTCGTCTCTTAGAAGATGCAACCGCCCATCGCCGCTTGGTGGCGCCCCAAATTCGATAGAAGTATCCATTCATAGTGACTAGTGTCACTTATCTCTATGAAAGACAGGACTGGTAAAGTTAGAGGAATCCCCTGAAAACTTATTTCTCAGTTGGTAGGTTAGTAAGGTACTAGTACAGACTGTTGTCAACATTACCTGACCCACCCTAAAATCAAACGACTTTGGACCCTCTGTCTGTAAAATTAAGGTTTATTTAATTTATATGAGCTTATCACACAAGTGCACGAGGACTCGATGAACAAAAATACAATAATAACACAGACACTCAAATTTGATCTTTAACACGTAACGTTAAGGTAAACCCACCCAACATAGTCGGAGCCACCGGCATTATGTATGTTTTTGTTAAGCTATTTTAATCATTATCTCGTTAACATTAAAGTTGAAAAGCTTTTAAGTCACACTACATAATTACAACCCAATCTTTAATTTCGCGTATTCCCAGCAAGTTCTTGTGGCTTAGCGGTTTGATGCTGGATTGACGACGAACAACAAGTGGGTTCGAAAACACAGTCCACCTATACATCAGTTTCTTTTTTAATTTGTTTTCATTTCTACAATATTGCTTGCAATATTAAAGAACGACCAATATGATTTTCGCCTAATAACTTATCTTGTAAACGGGTGGGTAATTTAAAAAACTTTAAGTTCACAGTTCTTTATAGTGAATACGAATATTTATTTTTCAACTACCCACTTATTACAAGTTATGTGAAAATATTACCATTTTAAAAAGTTTATGTATAGTCTGTAGCTCTTTACAATAATACAAGAAATAGTTTTGGAATATAAATTCTACATTGAAAGCAAAACAATATCTTTGTCGCAGGATTTGATCTCGAACCTTGTTTTTCTCAGTCTTACACACAGACCACGAGACCAGAAATATTTGAACTCTAACATTAAAATAAGCTTTTACACTTATCATATTATAACAAATAGTTATAAAATATATAAAGTATACCAGGGGTTGTAAACAATCAAACACTTCAGTTTATTTTTAAATCTGTATATTGCTTCTCTATTTCATATGACACGTAATAAATATTCTTTACACATAAATGTTCACTGTAAATATTCTTATACATATACATTCACTGTAAATAATGTACTTTTGAGTATTGCTTTCGCTTACCAGTCTTCAACTGACCCGAGTGATCGCGCGCGCCAGCTTATATCTGCTTGGTCTCCCCGCTTTAGTGGGGAGACCAAGCAACTACTTGCTTTGATTACGTAGTGATACGTAATCAAAACAAGTACCAAAAAAAAAACATTGCGCACGCGAACATCGGATGTCAATACAAATTTTAAATATTATCTTTAAACACTAACATTTTAATACAAATGAAATAAATAAATTAGTAGATTAAAAATAAAAATGTAATTGTTCATAATAAACATTAAAGAGTTCAGTCTCTATTAAATATCACATAAACATAATTCATTTCTAACATTCGGCCTTTCCTGATACAAAGTTTGTCCTCAAACTTACGAGCATGCATAATCATTTACAACATTATCTAATTATTTCATCTAATGTCATACCAAGTTCATTAGGCTTTGGTATAACATATCGTGGAGTGATTCTATCAACGCTCACACTGTATCATCACACAGTTGCAAGTGGATCTATCAACACTTGCACCAGTGTATCCGACCATGATAGTGGATCTATCAACACTTCTCATAGTCGTATCAAACCTTTAAGTGGATCTATCAATACTCATAAACACTCATAATCATATCGAATACCTTGGAGTGGATCTATCAACACTCACAAAGTAATCACATACACACAAGTGGATCTATCAACACTTGTATCAGTGCATCCGACTATGATAGTGGTTCTATCAACACTTCTCATAGTCGTCTAAACTTGCGAGTGGATCTATCAACACTCATAATCATATCAATTACCTTGGAGTGGCTCTATCAACACTCACAAAGTAATGACATTTCGTAAGTGGATCTATCAACACTTACATTTGTTAGTAAATAACATTATACATTTTACAGAAAAACTTAGTTTGCTGCATGTGACATCTATATATTTTAATCGCTGCTTGAATCGTTATTGCTAAGGTCACTTTCTGAATCTTCATGTGTTGTGATTTTGATCCATGGTTGTATACAATCAGCGGCCCAGACATTACAATAGTTTTTCTGAGAAATGTTAGTACCTTCTATACTTGAAACCTCATATCTGTCATTTCCAAGGTCTTTAGATATTTTAAAGGGTCCTGTATATTTAGGGAGTAGTCTTTTACTTTTTCCATCATTGCTAGGGACTGGTTTTAATATTTTTACTAAATCTCCTACAGTGTAAGTTCTAGCTTTCATTCTTTTTGTGTCAAACCTTGATTTTTGTTTATCTTGATCTTTATTAATGTGTTGACTTATTTGTTCTCTGATTTCTTGTAATGAACCCTGCTGACGTGTATCATTTAATATTTCTGAAAACATATTATCTCCTTTGCTATTCATTTGTATCCCAAATAAAGCTTCTGATGGTGCTTTTCCTATCCCTTTATTTATAGTGTTATTTAATCCCCATTGTAATTTTCCTAAGACAGTGTCCCAAAGCCTTTCACCTAATTTATCTGTATATGCAGTCAAAGCATCTAACACCGTCCTATTATACCTCTCCACTTGTCCATTCGATCTAGGGGATGCTACGGCGTTTAAAATATGTTTAACGTTTGATTCTTTACAGAATTTCTCGAAATCCTTAGAAGTGAAAGAAGAACCTCTGTCTGATATGACTCTATTAGGGTAGCCAAAAATAGAAAATATGTCTTCCAGGGCACGTATAGTAGGTAAAGACTTCACGTTTCTTAAAGGTTTTAAAAGACAAAATTTTGTAAAACCGTCTACTATCTTCTCTTATCGGAATCTGGTAGTACCCGCTAGCTAAATCTAAACTAGAAAAATATTGATTACCATTGAGCATATCTAATTGATCATCAATACGAGGCATAGGAAAATGGTCTTTCTTTGTCTTACGATTAAGGGCTCTGAAATCCACACATAGTCTATATCCTCCAGTCTTTTTAGTAACTAATATGATGGGACTTGCATAGGATGACTTTGAGTCTTCAACAATATCATTGTCTAAAAGTTCGCTAACCATGTCACGAACAACGTTTCTTTCTACATAACTAAGCCGATAAGGTCTGTGTACAACAGGAGTTTTATCATCTAATTCAATATTCATTTCTGATAAACTAGTACAACCTAATTCAGACATATTTTGAGCAAAACATACTCTATATTTATTTATGAGCTCTATAATTGAATTAATTTGGTCATCGGAAAGATCAGAATTAATATTGACATCCTCCCGATTTATCGGTTCTAAATTAGTGGTGTCCATGATTCGTTTACAATTAATAGCGGTATTTGCCTTACTTTGAGTTATTACATTAGCTCTAGTCAAAACAGAACCTTTTTGAAATTTAACGATATCTTTCGATAAGTTTTTAATACCAACCCTACATTTCCCCTCATGCAAATTGTATACTCCTCCTAACACCCAATAATTTATAGGGCCTATATTTCTAATGCTATGTTCAATAAGAAAATCACAATTCGCGTTGTTATCATTTGTGCAATCTATAAAGTCAAAATCTTTTATAGACGTGCTAGCAGAGATACGTAACACTACTCTTTCTTGATTACTTGTTTCGGCTGGTAAATTGGTTAATTCAGATAAATCTGTGTGTTTCAAAATATTTAATCTATCATTTGTTTTAATTACTAATACTTCAGGTAGTTCTGTAAAGTTCTGACCTACAAGTAACGGCTAGATCAATACTGAAGGTTCGACCACAAATGCATCTATTTCAGCAGTTATTTCTCCTAGAGATAATTTAATACGAGTCTGGCCTAAAGGTGTATATATGTTGTTTCCGAATCCACGGATAGCCGGTAAATCATTCTCAGACTTGGGTAACCCATTTTTATCAACTATTTCTTGGCTAATAAGTGTGCAGTCACTACCAAAATCTATAAAACATTCACAAGGAATGGTATCATTAATAATTACTTGTTTACGGAATTTGTCGTCAATTTTATCAGAACGAGTTAACATAGTTTTCTTGTCTTGGGGCTGAGATTTAGTGTTGTTACTCGATTTGTTAAAGTAACAATCGGTAAATTTGTGTCCAAACCGATTACACTTATCACATTTAATTTTTGGCTTTGTACAAGTAAAGGTTTTGTGACCCTTCTCTTTACAATTATAACATACAATGTCAGTTATACTACGACATTGTGTACTACGATGTCCCGGTTTGTTACATTTACTACAGATCAAATCATTTTTATTATTAGTGACACGTGAATTAGATTCTTTACCCAAGTCTTTTAAGAATTTGAGAAATTCTTCTGGATCAGTTAGTCTAGCCGATGAAGCAATCGATCTTACCATCCTATCATCTATTCCAAATATTAAACAATCAACTGCCTTCTTTCCGTGAATATCGCAAGCATTTAAAAGGGTTATTTTATCAAAATAATAATCCTCTATGGGTTCACCTAATTTCATTCGTCTATCTAACATTTCTGTTAATAAAATACCATAGTTACTTTCAGAAGGAAAAGCTCTAATTAACCGCCCTTGCCATTCTGTCCAAGTTAAAAGAATCGTTTGAAGACCCTCGTACCATTTCTTAGCGTGGCCTGTCAATTTTGGTCGGGCAAAGTGAACAGTTTGTTCGTCAGTCCAATTGTAAATTTTAGCACATTCGTTAACCTTTGTAATCCAGTGATCAATTCTCTGATTTTTCTGAATAGGATCAAAATTTGGTATAATGTTTTTATCATATGAGATACCATATGCAGCAGGTTTTAAAAGTCTTTGTAACAGTAAGGCAAAATCATTATTACTAATATTAATACTTGCATTCTCACCACTCTGCAACTGCAATGCTGCTGGAGTTGTTTCACGAACATATACATTGGGAGGCGGCTCAAATATCCTTGTCCCCGAAGTTCCCGCAACTGGTTCATGAACACTCTGCAACTGCGATGCTGCTGGAGTTGATTCACGAACATCTACGTTGGGAGGCAGCTCATACACCCTTTTTCCCGATGTATCCGCAACTGGCTCAGGAACTGATTCAATTGTAGTAGCATTGCGAATTTCTTTTTCTGGTATTAACTGAAAAAAACATTTTTGACACGTACAGTTTTAAAAATACAAGAATCATTTATAAGATAAGGGAAAGTGATTAAAATAGATAATCAGAAAAAAAAAAGAAATAATTTAAATGTTTGCAACAGCTGTTTAAGTTTTAACGGTATTAATTCAAATATGCATTCAAGCAGAGGGTCTGTTTTTTTAATTTAATAGTTTAAACCATGTTGTGTATCTGAATATAACTCCCAAACAAAAGGTATTGGTGCGGATTCTGTTGTGCACAAACTAAACCTATTTTAGGCTATCCCTATCCCTTTCCCTTCAATAAAACAAGAAAGAGACGGACGTAAATTAGAGGTGTCAAATTTAGTTGAACTGATATTTCCATACAAATTAAAGGTACACGTAAAGACATGTCGATTAAAAACACGGTGAAGCGCAAGGCGCAAACTAGTTTGACATCTCTAACTCAGTTCATAGCTATAGCCGTCCTTCTCTCGCACCGCCTTTTAGTAAAAGATAGCGATTCCCCAATTTTAGCTTAGTTATTGAACTAGAGAATCGGCACCATTTAGTAAGTATGTAAAAAGAAAACTCATAAAGGGTAGAAGACAAAAAAAAAAAAAAAAATTAAAATAAATAAACACTAGGTACTCGCCTGTTGTGTCATGGCTCCATTTATCGGTTGACTGTGTGAAGTTACATCTCTATGGTTTGCACCGACTGCTTGATCACTTGGCGTCTTATTGCGTTTTCTTTTCCGCATAGAACTGGTTCTCAATATTACGCTTGTGTCTCGGCGAGAATGAGATCTTTTCTGCGACGGGATCTCCGTTCTAACTCGGCAGAACTTTCACGTTGAGCACGCGATTTTTTTCTGCGTCGGGATTCTGATACCGATTCAGATGAACTGTCACGTTGAGAACGCGCATTATGTCTACGTTTAGAACTACGTTCAGTTTCATGGTCACTTTCCATTTTTGCGCGGCTTACATCCCACTTCTGATATAAAGTATACCAGGGGTTGTAAACAATCAAACACTTCAGTTTATTTTTAAATCTGTATATTGCTTCTCTATTTCATATGACACGTAATAAATATTCTTTACACATAAATGTTCACTGTAAATATTCTTATACATATACATTCACTGTAAATAATGTACTTTTGAGTATTGCTTTCGCTTACCAGTCTTCAACTGACCCGAGTGATCGCGCGCGCCAGCTTATATCTGCTTGGTCTCCCCGCTTTAGTGGGGAGACCAAGCAACTACTTGCTTTGATTACGTAGTGATACGTAATCAAAACAAGTACCAAAAAAAAAACATTGCGCACGCGAACATCGGATGTCAATACAAATTTTAAATATTATCTTTAAACACTAACATTTTAATACAAATGAAATAAATAAATTAGTAGATTAAAAATAAAAATGTAATTGTTCATAATAAACATTAAAGAGTTCAGTCTCTATTAAATATCACATAAACATAATTCATTTCTAACAAATATAACCTAACACTAACGTTTTAAAGATCAAATTTGCGTGTCTATATTATTATTGTATTTGTTCATCAAATCCTCGAGCAGTTGTCTGATAAGCTCATATAAATTAAATAAACCTTAACGTTACATGTAGAGGGTCCAAAGTCGTTTGATTTTAGGGTGGGTCAGGTAATTTTGACAACAGTCTGTGCGTAATTCGCATGCTGGACAAACAGTCACGATCGCAAATTAAATTGCAATTAAATTGTTAATAGTCCTTCTGAGGTGTGTCTAGGAATAATTAATGATAATTAAACTTTTTAAGTGTGAGAATAATAAAAAGTATCACCTGTCAGCGCAAAACAGACGTGCAAAGGAATTGTCATTATGGTAAGTACTTTTTTACGTTTATTTATTGACTAATCTCAATAATTACTATTACTAACAAGATATGTGCGCAAAGACTTTGCCGCAAAGTACATATTTTAAAAATATTCGTCGGTCAAATCACGAAGGGGCGTAACTCAGTATTTTATATTTTACAGTAGAGTGAATTGAAAAAAATATGTGGTTTGACTGATGATGCTAGTAACTACCCATTTATTATTATTTTAAGTACCTACTATGAAAGTTTCTGTTATAAGTACTTTTAAATAAATTGTAATTATTACATATCCATTACCTATTAATTAAATTAAAATGTAACAAATATTGAAGGGGGACTCCCACTGCTCCCATACAATAGACATTTTTTTTTGCCGTTTTTATAGATTAAAAATATTCGTCGGTCAAATCACGAAGGGGCGTAACTCAGTATTTTATATTTTACAGTAGAGTGAATTGAAAAAAATATGTGGTTTGACTGATGATGCTAGTAACTACCCATTTATTATTATTTTAAGTACCTACCTATGAAAGTTTCTGTTATAAGTACTTTTAAATAAATTGTAAATATTACATATCCATTACCTATTAATTAAATTAAAATGTAACAAATATTGAAGGGGGACTCCCACTGCTCCCATACAATAGACATTTTTTTATTGCCGTTTTTATAGATAATGGTATGGAACCCTTCGTGCACGAGTCGGACTCGCAGTTAGCCATTTTTTTTATATTGTTAAGTTTCATACTTAAACTACCGGATTAGGCTGTAACTTAGTGTAGAAAATGTTAAGTGTGTTCAAATCCAATTTGACTGAACTTTTCTATTCTTTTTTAGGGTTCCGTACCCAAAGGATAAAACGGGACCCTATTACTAAGCCTCCGCTGTCTGTCTGTCTGTCTCATCTGTCTGTCTGTCTCCAGGCTGTATCTCATAAACCGTGAAAGCTAGAAAGCTGAAATTTTCACAATTAATGATGTATTTCCGTTGCCGCTATAACAACAAATACTAAAAATTAAAAAAAATATATATTTAGGGGGGGCGTCCCCATACAATAAACGTGTTTTTTTCGTATTTTTTTTGAGATAGTACGGAACCCTTCGTGCGCGAGTCCGACTCGCACTTGGCCGGTTTTTTTTGTCTACTATTATTGTAACAAAAAAACTTAAATTAAAAATAAATACTTAATATATGTATATAATTTCAGGAAGCGCAGAAAAGGAAAAAACTTTCAGGAGCGCAATTTCGACAGCAAAAACGAGAAAAAGAGGAACAGAAAGAAAAATTGGCGGGTTCTTTAATTAAATTTTTAAGTAAACCAGAAAATAAGGAAACGGAATGTCAAGAAAATGTTAGATAGATAGATAAAACATTTATTCAGTGCACACAAAAGACACACAAAATAACAAGCACAGATTTAAATCAAGAAGCTATGGACGTATCTGAACAAACAGATGTATGTTCTTCAGAAGGAGAGTCCAGTAAAACAAGAAAAAGTAGTACTGAAGAACCTGTAAGCAGTTTATTATCGTTATAATCAGTAATATGTAGCAATTTAGATTGTGGTGATGATCCCGGTTTGTGGCCTGCCAGTATGACTAATGATCTTGTTAATATTTTGGTTAGTCGTGGTTCCATACAGGTGTCAAACTGTAACTTTCCTATAAATGACGATGGAAGAAAATTTACAGACAATTATTATTATAGAAATCTTCCCAATTGAGAAAAAATTAAAAGAGAATGGCTTGTTTACTCCACTTCAAAAGATTCAGTCTATTGTTTTTGTTGTAAAATATTTGGTAAATCTGTTAGTAGTTTGTCTGCTTTGAACGGTTTTTCCGATTGGCAGCATTTATCATTATCCTTGAAAAGACATGAAACAAGCGCTTACCACAGTGAAAATGTGAAATCGTGGTGGGTACAGTTGAATAATATGTTAAAAAATAAGAATTCTGTAAATCAAATGCAACTGCGACTATTAGAATCGGAAAAAAGCAATGGTGTGATGTACTAGAAATAATCATAGCTGTTATCAAGTTTTTATCTAGTCAGTGTCTGGCATTCCGGGGGTGGTCAAACATATTATATGAACATGATAATGGTAATTTTCTAAAAGCAATCGAAATGATAGCATCCTTTGATACAGTCATGCGGGAACATATATACAGAATTCAATCCTCAAAATCAGATTCAAGTCGTATGACTCACTATTTAGGAGATCAAATTCAGAATGAAATAATTGACATGCTCGGTACAACTATAAAAAAATATACATTGAACAAAGTGAGAGAATCAAAATATTTCTCCATAATATTGGATTGCACACCAGATGTAAGTCACACAAAACAAATTACAGTTGTACTCAGGCATGTTCTTTTAAATAAGAAAACCAATAATGTTGAGATATGTGAAAATTTTGTTGGTTTCTGTCCGATCACCAGCTCTACAGGTGAAGGTCTATTAAATTTTGTTTTAGATTTATTTTCACAATTAAATCTTAACATTCAAAACTTACGCGGTCAAGGTTATGATAACGGTTCTCATATGCGTGGAAAACACAATGGACCACAAAAAAAAATTTTGGACATCAATAACCGCGCATTTTACGTTCCATGCTCGGCTCATAGTCTTAATTTGGTAGTGAACGATACAGCAAATATTACGCACGAAACTGTAAATTTATTTAATATAATTCAAGAAATTTACGTTTTCTTTTCATCATCCACAAAAAAGTGGTCTATAATTTGCAAACATTTGCCAGATTTAAAATTAAAAGCTTTAAGTGCTACGCGATGGTCTAGCAGAATCGATGCAGTTAAGCCATTACGATATCACCTCGAAAAAATATTTGACGCTTTGCTGGAAATATCTGGTAATTCGTCGGAATGGGATTGTACTACATCTCACAAAGCTCATTCGCTTGCTTTGAATATTCAAAATTTTAGATTTATTTGCTCGGTAGTAATTTGGTTCGATATTTTAAATGAAATTAATGCTTTGAGCAAAATGATGCAGAGCCCCACGATGAATACTCAAATCTGCATAAATTTAATAAATAAATTGATCGAAAAGTTCACAGAATATCGCACGGATGAACACTTTGAAATTGTGACAGCAGAAGCTTCCAAAGTGGCTCACGAAGTCAATGTTGAAACAAATTTCCCACCAATAAATACCATTCGTCCAAGAAAAAAACCAACTCAATTTCAATATGTACACCATGATGAAGTTTTAGTAGACCCCAAAATCAAATATAGAGTAGAGTTTTATTTTAGAATTTTAGATCAGACAATAACTTCTTACAAACATTTACCGACGTATTTGGCTTTTTTAGCGATAATTTATTTAATAACAAAAATAATAAATAAATAAAATAAAAATGTTTATTGCATCAACTAAAATTCTTATTTCTATTTACAATATGGAGCATCCTTTTAAGCAAACAGTTTGCTTGTGTTAGGAAGCTCTGCCATTCTCTTAGTTTTATTATAATAATGACTACAAGGTTGTCTCAAGCTCGTTCAGGATTAATGTAAATATTATACAATTATAAGAATTAAACTACATGAAAACACAAATGAAAGCAAAAATGAAAATAAAAAGAAAATTAAATCTATTAAAATGGAATGAAAAAAAGAAAACGCGCTGGGTTGTGTGTGTTATGTGTGGGGGTGAATGTGTGTTGAGTAGTGAGTGTGTGTGGGAGTGAGGGTTGTTCCATTAGCGGATGAAGTATCATAGCGTAATGTGGTACATGTATTAAATGCATACTACTCGTATGTTCTTATCACTTGTACTATATTTTCTATTTCGTCATAGGTCTTAGACTTAAGCCATTTTGTCAAGACGTTTTTGCATTCGCGGTATGTTAGTGGGTATATTTCAAGTTCCTTATTAAGGAGATTATATAAATAGGATGATTGCCTAGGATATTGTCTTTTTGCGAATGTAGACTTTACTGGGACAGTGGGAGCAACCGTGTTTTTTCTTCTGCCTTTTGTTTTCTGTGGTTTGAATGATAGGGTTTTATGCTTAGTTAGTATTATATGAAGCACGTAAAGCTTTCTAACTGTAAGAAGATCTGACGTACGGTAAAGGTTCTCAGTTGAAAATCTGAAGGGTTTAAAGAACATTACTTTTAGTAGCGACCTCTGAGCCCTCTCGAGGTCTAGGAATTTAATTCTCGTGGCACCTCCCCAGACAGGTAGGAAATATGCTAGGACGGACTGAGCAAGCGAGATGTAAATCTGTAGCAGGAGTTTTCTCGAGGCTACATGACGCAATGTCTTGAAAGTCCAGATTAATTTCCGTATTCGCTTCATTATTAGTTCCGTGTGATTGTGCCAGGATAATCGTTGATCAACCATAATACCCAAATATTTGGTGGATTCAACTCTAGTAATTTCTGTGCAAGAACAATTTGGGTTCACAGGATAATGGCATTTATGAATCTTGATTTTGAACTGTGGGGGGGGTTGAGAGGTGTTGTACTTTGTGAAGCAGATGAAGTTGGTTTTGGCAGTATTTAAGGTTAAAAGGTTAAGATCAAGCCAAGCTGCTATCCTTGCCAATCCACGCTCGGCAGTTATCCGGAGATTGTCCCAGGTAGCAGCACTAAACACTATAGCGGTGTCATCTGCGTATGAAAGAATGTGTCCGTCTATGATTTTCATGCTGCATAGGGTATTTATATATATGAGGAACAATGTCGGTGCGAGCACACTACCTTGTCCTACTCCGAACAAGACGGTTTCTTCAGAGCTAATGGTATTGCCGATCTTAACCTTTTGTTTACGCTCGCTTAGATAGTTTTTGAGCAAGGCGTGGGGAAGACCTCTTACTCCAATTGATTCCAGCCTATCCAGCAGAGTGGAGACAGAAACTGTGTCGAAAGCCTTTTGGAGATCCAGGAAGACAGCAAGGCACTTACCTCCGCTGTCCACTTGACTGGTTACAGCAGAGGCAAGCGCCAGTACTGCGTCCTCCGTAGACCTTTTTTGCCTGAAACCGTACTGCGAGGACGATAGAAAGTTGTTTTTGTTAAGGTAAGATAAGAGACGTGAATTTATTAATCTTTCTATTATTTTAGATATTGATGGCAGTACAGATATAGGCCTATAGTTCGACGGATTAGTTTTGTCTCCACTCTTGTGCACTGGTGTTATAACAGCGAGCTTTAAGGCGTTCGGGTAAATAGCGTGCTCAAAGCACAGGTTCGTTAAGTGGGTTAAAATTGGAACGACCAAAGCATGAGCGGTCTTTAGGAAATTGACGGTTATGCCATCCCAGCCAGGAGCACTATCTGTTTTCAGAGACATTAAAACACGGTGAACTTCATCCTGGTCCGTGTTTATTAGTGCAAAAGATGAGAGAGGTAGAATATTAGGTGAGTCATAGTTTTGGCCAGACCCTGAAGAGGTGTTGCCAATTATCTCGTTTGCAAGAATTTTCCCTATGTTGGAAAAGTATTTGTTTACAGTGTCAGCTGACTCTTTTGGTGTTGCATTAATTTCCAATAGATCCTTATTGGGGGGTTTGCTTGGCTTGCGATGAGTAATTTTATTAATAGTTTCCCATATTTTTTTGGGATTTTTGTATGCTTTAGTTAGTTGATCTCGATCGTGTTTCCGCTTTTGCTTTTTAATAATACAGTTGCATTAGTTTCTGTATCTTCTGAAGGTGATCTTTAATATTTCGTTATGAGGTTCAAACTTTAACTTAAGTTGCATGTCATTCCGGTTACGTATACAGCGCAGTAATCCGACCGTCATCCATGGTTTTATAAGTCTACATTTTTGCGGTATTACTGCCGTGATGGTGTTATTTCTAAGGCAAGTTTGTATTAAATGAATTAATCGGTCACAAATTGTATTTGGATCGTTAACGTTTAGCAATTGATGTACGAGTAAGTCACTTTCCGCTAGGTTTTCCAATGCTTTATCAAAGTTAATCAAGGTTTTAG
This sequence comes from Polia nebulosa, assembly GCA_951329385.1. Lineage (NCBI taxonomy): Eukaryota > Metazoa > Arthropoda > Insecta > Lepidoptera > Noctuidae > Polia > Polia nebulosa. The sequence continues at coordinate 10,905,799 of OX589600.1, read as the reverse complement.
TTTTAGCGATCTTACGTATATATTTTTTGTTTGTTAATTTTAAGAAAATCATTGAATGATCTGTAATGGTTGTGTTTAATACAGCTACGGTCGCAGTAGTATTTATGGGGTCAAGTTTTACCATAAAGTGGTCTAAACAGTTTTTGCATCTAGTGGGTAGTGAATGCCCTGGCAGTAGGCCGTGCATCGCCAGCATGTTGAGATAGGTCAACCTGTTTGACCGATCATAGGAGTGTTCAGCCTCATTATAAATCAAATTAATATTTATATCTCCTGTGACTATTATGTTTTTACTCGGCGCAATAGTGGTTAAATGATTATTTAATGAATTTATAAATTCGTCGGCTTTTGGTTTTGAAGGCGACCGGTAGATAGCCAAGACTGACAGCTCAGGGTGAAAGTTAATTTGAAGGCATGATGCATGTGTCAGTTTTACTTCCTTTACTGAGATCTTATGAGTATTTTTAACATAGACAACAACTCCGTCGGCTTTGTTTAAGTGATTGGCAGTTTGGTAGGATAGATAGTTTTGTATCTGGGGTATGGGTTTGGAGATGTCGAGTCTACATTCGGTTAATGTTATTAAATCTATTTCTGTTTTTAAACTCTGTAGGTTGAGTAGCAGGTCGTTGTGGTTGGAGTAAATGCTTCGTATGTTTTGTGTCACGATGGTTATGTCAGTGGGATTTCGTTTTATTAATCGATTTAGATCCTCTGGGGAACAGCTAATACTCTGTGCACTTTCTGTACTGTCTATGTTGATTATTGTTTGTAATGTGTTACTCATAATTATACAAGAAGATTGGCATGTAATCCTTATCTAAATTAGACATATTTTTGTTGTGTAAGCGGGAGAGTGGTATCAGTGTGGGGTGTGTTATTCGAGTCAGCGAAGGTTTGAATGAGAGTGTATGTGATGGTATAAGTAATGAGAGTGAGCGCGATTGATTTACACCTTTAGGCTTAAAAAATAAAATGTTAAAATTATAATTAATCTTAGGGCTATATGATTTTAAGTAGTATACAAAAACAATTATATGTAACTGTAACAGTAACTTTAATTACTCTAATGATGAGTTAATGAAACACTGTAAAGATTTATTGCTGAAGCTTAAAAATGATTCAAGTAGTGATTGACGGAATTGATTTGTTTAATGAAATCATGGCATTAAAGTTGCATTTTTCAGAAAACCAGTCTAATGATCCACGAACCATATTACAATATCTTTTTACCAATGACTTAAATTCAACATTTCCGAACACAGCAATAGCGCTAAGAATATTACTTACACTGCCGGTTTCAGTCACATCAAGATCATTTTGAAAATTAAAGAAGAATTAAAGAAGCATTTTGAAGATGAGATCATTTTCAAAATTAAAAATTATTAAAAACTATTTAAGATCAACAATGCTCCAGCAGAGACTAAGTAATTTAGCTATAGTTTCAATTGAACATGAATTTTTAGACAGCTTGGATACAAGAAAGTTGATAGAAGATTTCGCAAATATAAAGGCAAGAAGAGTTAAGTTTTTATAATGATTGTATGGCTTAGTTTTACACTTCAGTAAACAAATATAATTAATGTACCTAATTAAAATTAATTTTTATTATTATTATTCTTTATTGTACACATAAAACATATACAGAAAAACACAATGGGACAGTTAATTACAAAGGCGAGCTTAACCCAGCGTTTGGTTTCTTACAGCAAACCACAAGGTGAAAAATACAAAATTGCTTAGGATTATCATAAGTGCACAACAAAACTCAAAATCTTACATTGTTGCTTAAATAAACTAAACAAATATGTGATACACAAACATAATATATACCTATAATATAAACAAAGAAATTCTATAAAAAACATATTATTATGGGTCATCTTGACAGGAAATGCTCCCTTATTCCTCTCCTGAACACCTCCAACGAAGGGCTATCCCTTAGAGTGTGTGGAAGAGAGTTCCAAAGGCGTACAGCACGAACAGTAAAGGATCCACCGTAACGACTAGAAGAGTGGGCAGGAAACCGAAGGAGAAGAGAGGACGATGAGCGGCAAGGTTTTCCTCTTGGAACAAGATACTCAAAGCGTATATTTTATAATCATTACGAATTTTTATTTTATTTTCCATGATAAAAAAGCCTTTTTTTGACAAAACCCAGCATAATACGAGTATGTAGTCGTAGGGCGGCATAATCGGTTTTGCACGCGGGCGAACAAACAGTTAGCGGCGGACCTGAGGACTATCATGAAACCTAATCTAATGTGACACAGTATTCTAAATAAATGTGAGGAGTGAAGACCAAATTGATGGACTATTTGGCTACAAACATTCCTCATGCAATAAACATGTACATTAGTAAGAAGAGACTTGTGCAGAAGTCTATCTTTGACGCTAGCCGGTGAGAAGAAAAATGTCTATACAACTTCACGTTCACTTCACCAAAGTTATCACGGTGAGATTTTACAGAATGAGCGATCAGTGTTGCCTTTGATAAGTTTTCTTTTTTTTTACATCAATTATTTTCATTGGGGAAAAATAATAATCTCATATCCATGGAATGGTTACGTACATAATTATATGTGTACGCAGTACGATACCAAATTATATCCTTCAGGATCGGACATGGTTTTTGTTACATGCTGTATTTCCACTCAGCAGTTAGATACAATCACAGGATATTTCTTTTGTTAGTTCCTTGGGTGTCTTAGGAAAGCTCGGTATATATTTGTGAAGCGATTCCACCAAGTAGTAAAAATTTGCGTGATATACACAAATACAGACGCTATGTGGCATTTCCCTCATGGGTCCTGAAGTATTGTGGCCGCAGCTCAAAAAAATTACTTTCAGAAAATTGAAACATGTAAGTAAAATTACTAATTTATAACGCCTCGAAGTTAGGTATGACGTAAGTCCCGACCGCCGCGGAACAAGTTCAGTTTTTCTAACCTAAAAGTATTAAACCTGTAACATAAATAATTACCAGAAGTAAGAAGAGACTAGGCAGCTATCCTTAAGGCTTATTTACTAGCAGCAAGGTGTTAATGAGAATATTTTGTGGCAAATCAAATTTTGGTCTCGACACGTGATACTTATTGAAAAATAAAAAATGCACATAACATGTTTTTAAACATATCTGAGTCCATCTTAGCATTTTTAATTGTTTTGCAAATATATATAATTATTATTTATTACAATAATGAAATGAAAGATGATTTGTAACGAGATTCTTTATATTTTCGTTAATTTAATTTGTACAATAGTAGTGATGTTCACAGAGTTTGACGCAAAGAGAGCGAATGAACAAAAAAAGTAGGAAGGCGCGGAATTTACCATAGATTACATGCCACAGATGTATTTTATACCACAGATAACAAATATTGCCACACTCCTTCCAAATTCGAACCTTTTTTATCTTTTATAAAGTTAAATAGTCATCAATTAACATTACAGTAATACAGTACAAATTAGTTAACAATTTTTGGAATGTCAAAAATTGTTAACTAATTTGTACTGTATTACATTATTTCTTAGAAAATTATATTATTTCTTAGAAATCTGAATTTATCTTTAGTTAGCCTTTGTAAAAATATCAGCATACTGATTATTAGTGTTTACATAGTTCAAGCCGATAATCTTCTCATAGAATTTTTCTTTAACAAAATTGTACTTTATATCGATTTGTTTACATCGCTTAAGAAATTCACTATTTTTGATTAAGTTAATTGCACTTTTATTGTCAATGTTTTTGCACACAGACTTTTGATTAAGTACACTTATATCACTTAAGTCTCAGCCACATAGCTTCCTTAGTAGCGACACAGGCAGCCATGAACTCGGGCTCCGTTGTAGATAAGGCCAGAGTTTGCTGGCGTTGAGACGACCAAGTGACAGCAGCTCCGCTTTTAAGGAATAGATAACCAGTTATCGAGCGTCTAGTTACCAAGTCATTCGCAAAATCAGAATCACTATTCAGTTAAATCAGTACTGTCAGAATTAGATGTGTAGCATAATCCGTAACTTTTTGTGTCTTTTAGGTATTTTAATATTTTCTTTACAGCATTCCAGTGAGAGTCATTATAACAATTCAAGTATCGACTCACCTGGCTCACAGCAAACATTATATCTGGTCTGCTTACAGTTGCTGTATGGATTAGTGATCCAACTACTTCTCGGTAAGGATAGTTTTCCTTTGATACGTCATCAGGCTTCTGGAGTTTCACATTCGGGTCAGCAGGAACACAATGTTGGCATCCTGCATGTTGAATTTTCTAAACAATTGATCAATATGTTTTGTCTGAAGAACATGTCCTTCAGGTACTGTCATCAGTTTATTTTCTTTTAATTCGCCAAACAGGAAAGCAGTAGTCACATCAAATTGAATTATGTCTAACCATTCTTGGGCTGCAATGGACATTAAAATTCGAATAGAGTCTTACCTAACTGTTGGTGAAAATGTTTCATCATTATCAATTCCTTCTTTTTGTGCATACCCTTTTACACACAGTCGAGCTTTGTAACGAGTGGTTTATCTTTAATCCGAAAACCCCATTTGCTTCCATTCAATTAACTTTGTGTTCGGAGGCTTTTCTACCAATACCCATGTTTCATTCTTATGATGAGATTCTAGTTCTTTCCTTATTGATGCTTGCCATTTTTCAGAATCAGCTGATGTGATAGCCTCATTATAGTTCAATGGCACAGGAGTATCTTCACTGCAGCACGGGTAACCTTTTTCTTGATTATCTTCAGACTTTGGACGCAATACTTTATTTCTTGGTCTCAGAGTTATGTTTGAGGGAGATGACATTTGAAAACTTTGATTTGGCAAATATTCACTGTCTGTAGTGGGATCTGGTTAAGAGAAGTAGTCGGTGCTTGTGGATTTTAATGTATCATTAGCATCGGAGCTCTCTGATGTGTGCTTGTCAATTAGTTCTGATGATGAGTCACACATTGAACTGTCTTGTGTAAAATCCACCGGATATTAATTTCTCTCTACTGTTGATTCGAGGAAGACTGCATCTCCACTTTTGATAACAGTTCTGGAACCGGGAATCACAAATCTAAATCCTTTTGTATGATCACAATAACTAATGAATATTGTTTTCTATGCTTTTGAATCCCATTTTCTTCTCTTTTCTTTTGGAAGATGGATCATTGCTTCACACCCAAATACTCTTAAATTACCAATATTAGGTTTGTGTATAGACCTCATCTCTTCTGGTGTCTTGTATTTCAGTGATCGCGTTGGAGTTCTGTTGATTAGATAAGCAGCAGTGTGTACAGATTCAGCCCAATATTGTTTAGATAATTTAGCATTAACTAACATGCACTTTGCTTTTTCTACCAATGTTTTATTCATGCGCTCAACAACTCTTTTGGCTCAGGAGTGTATAGAATGGTCGTTTGATGAACTATTCCAGCAGTTTTAAAGAACTCAGAAAAATTTGCATTAACATACTCAAGGCCGTTGTCAGAGCGAAGATACTTTGTTGCATTCAAGTTGATTCTCTACTAAACACTTGAATTCTTTGAATTTTTCTGCAGCGTCAGATTTCTTATGTAAAAAGTAAACAAAAACCTTTTTCGAGTAGTCATTAATTAGAGTCATAAAGTATTTTGCACCACCCAGCGAGATTGTCTCCATTGGACCACATATGTCAGAATGCACCAGTTGGAGTGTATTAGACGATTAGTTACACTCTGTTTTAGAGGTAAGCGCGTTTGTTTTCCCTGTAAGCATGTTACACATGTAAATTTATCATTTTTCTTAGAAAATTGTACTCCTTCAGTGTTATCTATTAGTTTATCTAGATCTTGAAAATTTAAATGGCCCATGCGTTGATGCCAGAGATACACGTCTTGCTTGTCAACGTCGGATAAGTATGCATGTTCACTTTTCACATCTAGCCTGTACATATTACTGACTAAGCTTGCCGTTGCAACAACCACATTGTTTTTATTAAGTCTATACTACCTCAAATGGCTTAGCATGGATAAATGTTAAGAACTATATATTTGAAAAACACGATTCCATAACATTTTCTCGATAGAAATAAAATCCAAAGTTACTTCTAAACCGAAAACAATAAACCGCTAGCATTCAAAAATACTTATCATGTAACTTTGCATACTAACTGAACTTACTATAAAGCAGGTCCTATATTTTTTTTTAAATTACCGTCATTTTCACAGTAAAAAGAAAATACCTAAACTATCACCTAAACTATCGGCGTCTTGAAGCTTGTTCCCTGCCGCCCGACGCCCCATTTACAGTATAAATATGGACAGTATGGAAACTAAGCCAATTTGTTGAGATAATTACCTACGCTTCATTAGAGAGCTAGGGTTGTCACTGTTAATGTTTGGAAAATAATCTATAGAAGAAGCTTCAAAGTTGCCGCGCAATTTGAAAAACATTAAGATATCCCACAAAGGCCCGTACCCTTTTTTTTTTGACGTCGCGCAAAAATATTCGTGGTTTTCGAGCGTGTTAAAGTGAAGTCAAATCGGCAGCGCACCTTACCGCGTTTCAACCTGAAAATGCGTGTGATGTAAATGAAAAACCATTAACATTTTAAAAAACGTCTTTATTTTTCATAATTAAATCATTATTGAGGTACCTTTTAAGATCAGCAGGGAGTTTAAAAGACGAAAGCCCCGGATTTGAAGAAGCCGAGTTCATACAACAGTACACTGCGCAATACGCTCGTGGCATTTTAAAACGGTCCGTGGCTCAGGAGATAACACGACCACCCGTCTCGATCTCGACACGGCAGCCGCAACTGCGCGCACCGCGACTATCGCTTAGGGCTAGCGTAGATGCACGCGTCTGTGTGAATGTGCCGTTTCGAACGTTAGTACGTAGTTTCCGTATTGTCCATATTTATACTGAGCCCCAGTTCAGTCTCGCTTCGGCTTTCGAACGGGAGGGCTGTGTCGCTTGCGCTCAGCAGTGCTATTCTCTAACAGCCTTATTAATAAAAATAGTCTACTCCGAGCATAATCTGAAGTTACACTTGGACTTGTTAATCCCAGAGTAACAACGTATTAATTTAGTCATAACTCTAGTATTAATAAACATGGAGCAACCTCGGACTAACAATACATTCCTTACACCAGTATTAACGCGTTCGTTATGGCAACCCACTAGTTTTAAAAGTAAAAAGAATGAGTCAGTGAATGAACTTATGACATAATAGTGACAGTGACAGCTACTATTTTGAAATTAACAACTTGCGCTTGTTTTCGGTGGCAAAATAAAACTAACTTGTAACAGTTTCGGAGAAATTTTGTTATTTTAATCAATTTAATTATAACTATTATTCACTTAAAAATGAACCAAAAACGTATTCGCTCTCTTAACTGGGATGAAGAAGAAAAGGTAAGTCATTTCGATAGTGTGGTTTTAATTAAATTGACGCCAATGCAGCAATGCCGTGGTGTTTATTTATAATAATGTCCTTTATTGTTACAGCAATTATTTCGCTCAGTACTTAAAGAATATGCGCAAATTATTGAGAATAAATCTCTAGATACGAATACGAACAAGGTAAAAACAAAAGCCTGGGAGGAAGTTCACAAAAAGTAAGATATTTGGTTTTCTGTTTATATTTTATGATCTACATAGGTCTGCCCGCGATTTCGTTCGTCTTCTGTGTATTTTTTCAGAACACGATTTACATTTCTGCTATATTTGATTTCAATCTGTTTAAGAATTTTACTTCAATAATTAAGCACATTGGGAAAGTATGTATGTACTAACATAATCCATCTTCTGTACTAGGTTTAATGAGTTAAATAGCCGTCAACGACAACTAAGCCAACTGAAAATTCAATGGAAAACAATGAAAGTAAATGCTCGAAAAACATACAGCACCTTCAAAAACGAGTCAAATAAAACAGGCGGTGGAGCAAGACCGACAACTCCTTCTGATGCAGTCATTGAAATTAAAGATTTATTGAATCCTGCAGAGCTGTTGAAAGATCACAATACGTATGATTCGGATGGGATTGTGAGTTATATTTTTTATTCTTTGATTTTCTTACCAAATGTGTACTGTTATTTTGCACACAACGTTTTAAAAGAGAAATCTATTAACTATTGCTACGCTGTTTAATTAAGTAAACATTTATTAGTATTATTCTGTTTTAATAGATCCCAAGTTCTTCAGAAAATAAAGTTGTATTGCCAACTACTAGCGAAACATGTGCCATCACATTACAGGTCAGTTGGTTATAACTGTATGGCAATAATAATTAATAATATTGATGACATAATAAATTATATTGGTATGTGTGCCTTACTTATTATTATTTACCCTTATTACAGGATTCAAAACCAGTGACATATGGTGAAAGCTTTAGATACATGTGAAAATAATATTGTTAACCTAGAAGATCAGCAAATAGATGTAAGTATCAATCAAAATATCTAATTTTAAATAGCAAAAATATATCACACCTGTTTCCCAAAAGGGTAGGCAGAGACTAAGGATTTCCATTTGCTACGATCTTAATATACTCATACCTACCTCTTTCGCTTGATTTATTCTCGTAACATTCTTCATGCATGCTCATCGGTTTAAAGTACTCTTGACCTGACCTTTCATCAGAACGTCTTCAATTTGTTCTCAGAATGTTCTGAACTGAACCCATCTCACTCAAACATACTAAAATTTTAATATACTTACTTTTTTCTAGAATATTTTTATAGAAACAATTGAAGATGATGATGCACAATTGAATGTTCGAGAAATAACTCCATTAGTGGTGAGCCTACAACAATAATATAGTCATGGTATGTTTACAAAATCTATGATGTACTTCAATTTACAAAATTTTATACAATATTACAGATTTCTCAAGATAATGCAACTGTGGACACTCCAATAAAAACAAATATGGACACAATTCAAGCAAAGGTAAATTATTATTTAGACATTAGTTAAATAAAATGCTAACTAATGTCTAAATAATAATAATAATGTGTGTATGTGTATGTTAACTAATGTCTTTGGAATATAAAATAATAGGTATTTCAACATTTTACAAATCTTACAGATCTCAAGAAAATACGATCATGGCCACTCCAATAAACAAAAACATGGGCACCATTTTAAGCAAAGAAGAAGCTAAAACTTTTTAGTAATCTACTTATTTGAATTTATTTACAGGTACCCAAACGAAAAATATTACAAAATAAAATCCCAGAGAATTGTTTGAAATCGAGAAAGGTAATTTTTATGCCTACTGCTAGTTATATTGAACTTGCTTCGTTGAATCATTCAACCGTTAATAAAATGTATTCTATTTGTTATTTACAGGACCATGATGAGTATGTATACAGCATGCTAAGCCATAGCAAAATGTTAAAAGATAAAGAACACAAGAGACGAATGGAAATGGCTGAAGAAGAACATGCAATGAAAATGGAAATTCAGAGAGACAACATGGCAACACATAAAGAAAAACTAAAAATTGCCACATTAGAGAGAGAAATTTTAGAATTAAAAAAGAAACAAGTGTTTGAAATGAAACACTGATTTTTTTTTTACAATTTGTGATTCATTGTTACTGATGAAATTAAAATTATCTCAGGCCCATAATTTTTTTTATTTAACTACTTAAATAATAAATTGTTCAGTAAAGACAGTGTGCCTGTCAGATTCTACATCACCTTACAATAGTTATGTTGTCACCAGTCAATGCTTTAAATTAAAAGACACTTTACCACTGTATATCTATGTAATGAGTATGACACTAGCTAGAAGGTACCTAACTCCATAAGATGCTTTATGTACAAGAAAATAAAACCAATTTTTTTCAAAAAACCATCATTCAACATTGATACACACATTTTTCATCATTGATTTCAAAATATTTAATTTTTTTAAGTTGAATCTGTTGTTTCTTTGTTTTTTTTTTATTCGACTTTTGATAAACTATAATATCTATTCGAAATGTCCATATTCATTTATGTGAGCCGATCCCCAAGTTTTGAGGAGATTTTTATGTACCTACGGATGCGAATTGGTTCATGTGCAACTTTCTTTTCAGATATTCGGCAAAAAAATTACCAGAAAAACCTACCTGTACACATAAAAAAAATTATCAGTGTACCTCTCTCACAATGAGCGATTTGAATGCCTTTCATTCTCGTTATTACAAGAATAAAGATAAAAGATCACAGGATTCTTTTATATTAAAACACATTAAAGGATCATATACTGCTAGACGTCGCCCGAGACAGGGTAATCGCAAAGGAAAGGAGTTGACAACAAAATATTACGTTTATAGCCGTTCGTCGAAGAAAATGATTAGAGTTTGTCAAAAAACATTCGTCGATATACTTGATATCAAAAGGTACCGAGTTGAAAGAATATCAAAAAAAATTTTAAAAGAAGGACTTATGCCAGAAGAAAACCGAGGGGGAGACCGTAAATCTCACAAATATTTAGAAAAGAAAACAGCAATAATTGATTTCATCAAAAAACTGAAATGTTCTGAGCCTCATTACTGTCGAGGTAGTAGCGCAAGGCTTTACCTAGCTGCTGAATTGAGTATCAATAAGTTATTTACATTTTACAATGACCAAGCGGAAGAGCAACTAAGAGTTAAAAGAAGTTACTTCAGGTCTGTTTTCAACACTAATTTTAACTTGGGATTCGGTACGCCTCGGACAGACGTTTGCTCAGTTTGCTTACAATATACAGAGAAGATCAAGGTAGCTGATAATGAGAGACTTAAAAATGACTTAATTATCCAACAGTGTGTCCATAAAAAACGTGCTAAAGCATTTTTCAATTATTTAAAAGATGAATCCCCAAATGTTTACATATTTTCATTTGACTGTCAAAAGAACATGCCACTCCCTAAAATTCCCGATCAAAGCACATACTATTCAAGGCAGTTCTATCTTTACAATTTCACAATAGTAGCAGGCTCTTCAAAATCACAATTAAATAAAGAAAACACTTTTGCTTATGTTTGGACAGAAGACCAATTTCCGAAAGACTCTAACTTGATAGCCTCAGCCATATACCATCGTTTAAATTCAACATCGTTTCCGGATGAAATTGATACTCTAAGATTAATGGCTGATGGCTGCGCTGGTCAAAACAAAAATACTACCGTAGTAGGAATGTGCCTTAAGTGGCTGTCAGAAGCCCCACAGCATATGAAGAACATTGAAATTATATTTCCCGTTGTGGGCCACTCTTTTCTGCCCGCAGATCGCGTTTTTGGAAGAATTGAAAAAGAGTTTCGCAAAAGAGACACAATATTAGAGCCAGATGGTTATTTCAATATTATAAGAGAATACTCAAGTCTTATTTCAGTGGGAGAAGAGTGTCCAGTAAAAGATTGGAAGGAAGCTGTCAAAAATGTAATAAAACCCGTTGGTACTTGGCATGCGCCTTTTTCGAAGTGCAAGCGTTTTGTATTGAAACGGTCAAGATGCAAAACTGGCAATACGTTAGTAAAAGGTGAACTGCATTATATTGCCAATTTAGGCATTTATAAAAATGTTTGCAAAAGTGGCAAAATAGCAAACATGATCGTTCCGAAAGATATTCAGTCCTCAGCGGGAACACTAAAAGCATCTAAAATCAAAGATGTCGATAAGCTATTGACTTCACATTTTGATGTCAACTGGAGAAGTTACTCTGTTCTGTCATTTTATGAAAAATTAATACCAAAGACGGCTCTCGATATAGATTTGCACAACGCGGATGAAGAAAATGAACACTTTTGCGAAGAACAAGAAAGTGTACCAGACCTTATTGTTTAATTTTTTTAATGACCTATTTTATGTCCCACTGTTGGGCAAAGACTTCCCCTTTCTCTTTATCTTGCTTTTACGATGTTTAGTCACATCTAGTTTAGTAAATAAAAGTACTTAATAATTAAAAAATACTAATTGATTATAAAATGTGTTTTTCATTTCTATACCTTTTCAATAAGACGACGCTTTTATCACATACGATAAAAGTATCATTAGTTTAAGTCACTGTATACATAATTATTAGTCGTAGCAAATACAGCAATGTCCACGTATGTCAGATTCAAAACTAACAATGTCCGAACTTCAGTTTCAAATTCAGCTAAGTCCATCACTGTTTTGCTTTTTATTCGTTTGTGGAACATGATAATTTAATTAATAAGTTACAAAAAGTAGTGGAAGCAACCAATTTTTAAAAAGGCACAGAAACATAATAAATTAAATAATGCTACAAGAATGTATCACAAATTTTCTATTTCTGGATTTTGAACGTCACTGGACTTGGCGGGATTTGAAACTATACCCCTCAAATGCTGCCCGTGCTGAATTTCCTCTATGAGAGTTATTTATCACCTGCATCACTGGAACGTTGCCAATATCTTCTACAGCTTCAAGCAGATCTTGCCTGTGCATTGCAATATTGTGCAGTATTGCTAATGCAACAATATATAGTTTAGTATTTATTAATTTTGTTGTGAATCCTCGCAATAAACAACGAAACCTTTGCTTCCATACTCCGAAGCATCGTTCTACAGTGTTTCGGGTCCTTATGTGTGCACGGTTGTACATTTTTTCTTTTTGTGTAGTAGGATGTAGAACAGGTGTGAATAAATAAGGAGTACAAGCATATCCAGAATCTCAGGTCTGCCTTTAAATTGACTGGCCTGTTGGTCTAGTGGTTAGTGACCCTGACTGCTATGCCGGAGGTCGTGGGTTCGATTCCCACCCAGGACAAATGTTTGTGTGATGAGCACGATCATTTGTTCTGTGTCTGGGTGTAATTTATCTATAATATGTATGTATTTAGAAATATATAAGTATGTTTATCAGTTGTCTAGTACCCATAACACAAGCTCTGCTTAGCTTGGGACTAGATGGCGTTGTGTGATAGTTGTGGAATATTATTATTATTATATTATTATTATTATTAAATTCTGACTGCTCAAATCTTTGTTTTAAGCGACATTCATTAAATATCCTTGAATCATGTGTGCTGTCTCGCCAATGTGCCACTATATCCATGATTTCAAAATTAGCATTTGACACAACCTGAAAAATATACACAGCTGCCTGAATATGAAGTCACAGATTGTAGTGATTTTATTGGATCTGACTAAGATAAGAACTTGTATGTTCACATCGCACGCTTAATCATATACTGACCGATTAGTGTTTCGGTCAAAGTTTAACTAAGTATACCAAGAAGTTTATTTTAACGCCCTCTTTCGGCCGATCTTGGAATTTTTTTGATATCTTGTTTCTAGGCGGAGTTAAACATATATCTGTCTCTGTCACACGCAAACGTTTTGGCAAACGTTTTTACGAGACAGAGACAGATATCAGTATGCGTCAAGGACTAAGATCGTGAACATCACGTGTTTTTATTTAAAAGTGTCAAATTAGTAAATAAATCGCTTTAGTGTAAAAATCAAAGGTAAGTTTTATTGAAATTATTTATAAAAATGTGACCAGTTGTTAAATATGCCTATTTAGTACAAAATAGGATCAAACTATTCATGAATTATTTAGTGTTAGTTCTGTTTTATACAAAAACATGTTAACAATTCTTTGACTGGTTGTGTATTATGCCTATATTTTATAAAACTGTTCCGTTTTGCCGGTAGTCTTTTGTCGGCTTTAGAAGTTAGGTCAGTTTTTTACAAAAGTGTTCTTGAAATCTGAAGTCGTACTTTGTTATGATTCCTTATTTTATAAAACACAATTGTCTAGTATAAATTGCTGAATGCATATTAGATATTGTGTCACTTATAGATTAAAATAATTTGTTTAAAAGAAATAAGAAAGTAACTTAACTTTTTTTAGGAATGTCTTCAAGGTCGAAAAAGATAATGGAATTGATTAATTCTACAACTGACCCTTCTCGTGATGATACAGAAGCTCAAATTCAAGATCCCATTCTGAACCCAGACCCTAGTCAATCTCCGATTCAAAATAATACGTCTGATAGCAACAAAGTGGCGTTTGACATAGATGAAGATAGTTCAGTTCAGAATGTTGCCGTTGATGTCGAGGTAAGTAGTCGTAATTATTATTTCGACTGGTTTATCCCTTTTATTATAGTATTTTATTTTTAAACTAGAATTGTGCACGCGACTTCGTCGCGTCATTAAGTTTTCCTGTCATCCTCTATTTTAGATACCCCATTTTTTTTTTTTTGGGGGTGGGAAATCATCTTATGACTTCTTCCGCTCTAGGGTGGAGCGGAAGGGCGTGTCAGACTCTTACTGACTAAAACCCACCCCTGTTCCTCCCTGCCCTACATGCCCAGGGGCGAGGTAACTCTTTCGAATTTATCCTCCACCCCCGGGCAGATTTTAGATACCCCTAAGGGGGTGTAATTGTGAATACTAGACGAATCATGACTTTTTAAAACTTGTATTTCGTCATCTATTTTGTCAGTGGCCATCGGTTCGAATTGCGTGAATCTTCAAATATTCTTTTTTTTACAGATGTTATGTGATATTACAAATAAACCTGAAAACCAGCGTTATTACAATGCTACGGTCTTTTTTGAAAGCGAGCTCACTCCTCATCATAAATATTCTAGCCGTAAAAGAGGCCAAGTTGACTACAATGTTTCACCCGTACATTCTGGTGAAATCAGTGCAGATATCAGTGACAATGACGATCCAACCTATGATAGTCAAATAAAAAGAAAGAAAATCGAACCAGTACATCCTTCATCACGTCAATCATCATCTAGCTCCAGCAGCTCCTCATCCTCCAGTTCAAGCAGCTCCAGCAGTTCCTCATCTTCATCTTCTGATGATGATACAGTGGTACAACCTTCTACTTCCGATCACGTGGATGATAATACTTTCAATAATACAGATACTACAGCTAATAGACAGTCAACAAATGGACAAGAAACAAGTGAAATTGAAAACTCTGAAATGAACGAACTCCACATAGAAGAAGAAATAGAGATTATTAATGAGAGAGATCGGGCGACGAGTCGTACGATGCGCCCTGCGCCGTGATTGGTCCGCGGCATTCTTTGACACAGACCGCCCGCGCGCAGGGAGATTCGTTCCTGGATCGCGCGCGCTCGCGCCAGTTGCCCGCGGGACGTCAGTTTGGACTTGCGTGTGTTATCCTACTTTGTAATATTCGCACTTGTGACGCGTAGTGAGTTTTAATAATAAACATCTTAATAAAACAATTATTGTCTTTTATCTCAGTAGTGGGACGAAATTAAGTGTTGTGTGAAGTGCTGTGCGTGTGTGTGTATTTACCATGGGTTCGCATAAAAAGAAAGAAAAACGTGAGGGCAAGTTGCGACGTCGGCTGTTGGCCGAAATGGAAAATCGTCGCTTGTTGAAACGTGTGTCATTACTCGAAAAGTACATTGGTGCACCGGCGTCGGCGCCGATGGAGGGAAGTGCGCCAGCAGCACCGTTACCAATTAGTGGTGATACCGACGATGGGGTTATAACACCTCCGCTGCCCTACCCAGAAGAAGCGACATCGGCGCCTGCGGGTGCTTCGGTACCGACCGTGATCCAGCGAAACAGGGCGCCGCCGCCGAGCGTCGCTGCGCCGTTGGTGACCTTGAGCGCAGGCTACCCGTTGCCGCGTGATACGAGTACATATGAAACGTTCCCGCCTTCCAGCCAGGTTGTACAGTCTAGTATGAACCCGGCAGGGTTCCCACCTACGCCACAATCAGCTACAGTGAGTAACTTAGCCACCATGTCGTGTGCGCAAGACGCCGCGAGCGTCGCGCAGCGCGCGCATGCGCCGAACGTTGATTCGCGCTGTGGCGCCGCTGTGGCCGCCGCTGCATCCCCATCTCTGGACTTGGCGTATGTAGATCATACTTTTAGTAACACTAATTTACGCTATGTGGGTCGAAGTGACCCGATACCGGACTTTGACCCAAAGACATCATTAATTACCATGGAGATTTGGCTTCGTAAGGTTGAAGGCATATCTAGAATGTATGGATGGGATGAGAAAACTTTAGTTTTTAATTGTTCCTCCAAACTCAAAGGTTATGCCCGTCGCTGGTACGATCAGCTACAAGAAATTAATCTCTCGTGGATTGATTTTAAGTCTAAATTACTAACAGCTTTCCCATCCCATAGAAGTAAATTAAACATGTTACGAGATTTAGTTAATGTTATCCGATCGCCTGATATGGACTTTATACAATTTTATTATGATAAGTTAGCGTTAGGTAACGCGTGCGGACTCGCACCATCGTTAATTTCGGAGGCAATTGTAGGTACAATTGGTAGTGAACTCATTGAAATTGGCGCTATATCCGCGGGTTGCCGCGACCCCAGCGCGTTGTTAAACTACCTGTCGTCGTTGCAAACCAATACGAGGGTTTCAGTGAGTTCAAAACAAAGTGTAAACTCCGTTATTAATAATAATAATGGGCAAGATCGGATAAAATGCCGAGTGTGTAAGCGGCGCGGACATGTCGCTGCGCGTTGTACTTATAAAACTCGCGACAAAAATACCTATTCAGATACGGTATGTTCGTTTTGCAATAGGAAGGGACACAGTGATAATAATTGCTTTATTAAAATGAGAAAGTGCTCTTATTGCAATAAGTTAGGGCACGTTAAGGACGAGTGTCTGAAATTGAAAAGTCGTAATGCAAGTATGTCGAACAATACGCAAAAGGTAAATATTATTAAAAATTCAGGCGATTCAAGTGCCAAATATTATATGATGGTTACAATTAACGGGTGTAGTACTGAGGCATTTATCGATTTCGGGAGTTCTTGCATTACGATAACAGAATCTTTAGCAAAACAGCTGTGCTTAGATTTGCAGAATGTGTCGAGTAACAGTGTTATAAAAGGGTTCGGGGGCTCGCATATTACACCTCTCGCGGAAACGGTAGTTACCATTACAGCCGATGAGGCTACGTGCGAAGGTGTTAAGGCTTATTTAGTGCCCGACGGGGCGCAGGATATAGGCATTATCATTGGTCAACCATTTACTGATTACCCCAATGTTTATGTTATAAAGACTCCCACGTCACTTAAGATGTATAACGCAAATTACCTATCGCACTTACCTGACATTTCTGAGGATGCCGAGCGTGTTCGGTTACATATACCCGAGGACCTGCAGCTTTCACCTGGTGTAAATAAAATAGTTTTGGCTTGCCCGGATTTTGACGGAACTATTACGATACCGAAATCGGAACACTTGAAGCCTCGTTCTGAATTTGTTGTGCCTAAACATAACGCGCAGATCATTGACGGCCGGGTCAGTGTTAAAGTGATCAACTTAGGATCGGAAATAATTAATTTACCTACCAGTGAGTGTGTAGTACGTGCGATAACAGTCCGCGACGCAGAGTGTGGGTATGAGGTCGGGACGGATTTGGAGCCTTCTGTAAAGTTAGAGCTTGAATGCTTACTAAATGATTTTTCCGATTGCTTTTCTGAGTGCGGTCAAACAATAGGTAAATGCGCTGTAAAAATGAAAATAGAGCTTACAGATAATAAACCAATTTATTACCGACCATACCGAATGTCAATTGCGGACCGTGAACACGTACGTACTATTCTCCTAGATTTATTAGAGAAGGGAATTATTGAAGCTTCTAACTCTCCTTACGCCAGCCCTGTCGTTTTGGTCCCTAAAAAGACTGGTGAAAAACGTATGTGCGTCGACTATCGGGCGTTAAATAAAATAACTAAAAAGGAGCGTTACCCTATGCCGCTCATACAAGATCAGCTTGATAGGCTAGCGAAGCAGCGTGTATTCTCATGTCTCGATGTTTTATCCGCATATTTTTGTATACAACTGGAAGATGACAGTAAGCAGTATACGGCTTTTGTTACGCCCGACGGGCATTATCAATACACACGTATGAGCTTCGGACTTGTGAATGCACCTGCTGTCTTTCAGCGAGCTATCGATGACATATTAGGTCCGTTGAAGTTTGAGTGCGCCACTGCATACCTTGACGATATACTTGTATATAGTGAAAATTATTGTGAGGCGTTGAGACGTTTAAGAGCCGTGTTAGAAAGAATACGTGCCGCAAACATGAAGCTTAGAATCGATAAGTGTTCGTTTTTAGTCCCACGGATTGAATACCTGGGACATGAAGTCTGTAAGGGTGAAGTTAAGCCGGCGCAACATAAAATTAATGCTGTACGTGAATTTCCCATACCGGCTAATGTACACCAGTGTAGACAGTTTATGGGCTTGGCTAACTATTTTAGAAAATATGTTAAAGGTTTCGCAATAATTGCCCGTCCTATTACTTTATTAACAAAAAAAAATCAATCCTGGGTCTGGGGTGATGAACAGCAGGGGGCGTTTGATAAATTAAAAGCTATACTTATTAGCCGGCCTGTACTGGCTTTGTTTAACCCAGAGCATGAGACTCAGATACATACAGACGCATCTAAGGTTGGTTTGGGCGGTATTCTTCTCCAAAAGCAGCCGGACGGTGCGTGGAAACCCGTCGCGTATGCTAGTCGGCAGACTACACCCGCTGAACAAAAATACCATAGTTTCGAGCTCGAGACCATGGCGGTAGTGATGAGCTTGCAGAAGTTTAGGGTGTATGTGAGTGGTGTTAGGTTCATTATAGTCACGGATTGTAACGCCCTACGCTGGACCTGGTCCAAACGAGATTTAAATCCACGTATCGCGAGGTGGTGGTTGGAGGTACAAGGCTTTAATTTTGATGTTGAATATCGCGCCGGGAAGTCGATGTGTCACGTAGACGCGTTGAGTCGAAACCCCATTGGGAGTGTATTACGTTGCGTAGAAACGGATCTTATTGAAAGTCTGCAACACGATGACGACTCCATACGCGCGGTTATTAGTCAGTTAGGTGACGAATTAGCGAACGGTAACTCGAAAGGTTTGGCTGCGGACTACGCAGTTGAAAAGGGAGTTCTGTTTAGAAAGATTGATAATAATAACCTCAAGGTTGTAGTTCCAAAACAATGCCGTTGGTCTCTTGTGCAGACTTTCCATGATAGTAATGGTCATGTTAATTTTAATAAAACTTACAATGCAATTAAGAGTAAGTATTGGTTTGGTAACATGCGTCGTTTTATTCAAAAATACGTTCGCAGCTGTATTTCGTGTCAATATGCTAAGAAGCCTACGGGTCGACTTGTTGGGTTATTGCATCCAATAGAAAAGGTACCAGTGCCCTTTCATACTGTGCATGTCGATCACCTTGGTCCTTTTTGCAAGAGTCCTTCGGGGAAGATGTATATTTTCGCAATCATAGATTCATTTACTAAGTTTATATGGATCGAGGCAGTGCGAGATACTAGTTGTGCTAATGTTCTTAAGACTCTAGATCTGTTTATAAAAACGTTTGGTTTGCCAAACAGAATTATTAGCGACCGTGGAAAAGCCTTTGATTGTCACGAGTTCAAGAAGTATTGTACTGAGCGTCAAATAAAACATGTAATGAATGCCGTGGCGAGCCCTAGGGCTAACGGCCAAATTGAGAGGTATAATCGCACAATACTTGATGCACTCGTGGCTTATGTCGGTGATGACCAAAATAATTGGGAGATGTGCTTACCTAAAGTTCAATTAGGACTGAACTCAAATATTAATAATACGACAGGGAAGCCGCCATTAGAGCTGTTGTACGGCTTCCGGCCTCGTTTAGTCGGTGACTTAGTCACACCTATAAGATCTGACTGTTTTGACAATTTACGGGAGACTGCTACCACTAGGATGCAAACTGCTGCTCATCAGTCAAAGCTGAAATTTGATCGTAAGAGACGTACTGAGGCACCTTTTAAGGTCGGTCAGTTGGTTTTAGTGCAACGGAAAATATTTAGAAAGGGCCTTAGAAGTGGCAAGTTAGTGCCACGTTATGATGGTCCATTTGTCGTGATTAAAGTGCTCCCGCATGACAGATATGTTGTTAAGGCTAGCAATAAAACTGGTCGTTCTTATGAGAATGTGCTGGCTCGGGATAAACTAAAGCTGTTCCATTGTATGTCTGATACCGATTCAGATTAAGAGCTGAATTATAATTTTATTTGTTCTTTTAATTAGTATTAAGAGAAAATTAAATTTATTCAGATTAAGAACTGAATAACAAATATTTTGTTCAAAGAAATCTTGTTAAGAAGTTTTATTTTAGTTTGATCAAACTATGAGAGTTGAGACTGATTGTACTAGTTATAGCCTAGTTATACGAGTGCCATGGTACCTTTGTATCTATACTGTGATTCTAAAGTATATTGTTTATGGCCTAAATAATTTGTCTTATTTAACAGACGAGTAATAGAGACCTCTGTACTTTTGAGAAAGTACTAAGGACTGTCTTGACACAGTGTTGTCAGCTCGTATGTTGAGTCCTATACCGCATGCATGCCACCTTTAAGAGGGTGAATCATGAAGGCTTGTGAAGCGGACCATGACTGTCGGGGATACCTTACATGCAGTAAGTGTGAACCGAACTGCTGGACGTAGATCCATGTGAGATGGATGAACCGTCCGGGCAGTGGAAGGCTTTAAGAGGCGGACCATCAGACTTTTAGAGGTCAGGAGAGTCAAGACAATGCTTGACCTATTGAACGTAGACTGATATGATGGGTGGAACGGTTGTAGACCTTAAGAGGCAGACCTTTATTGACCTTCAGAGGTCTTGAATACAGGTTTATTTATGTGAGTGAAAAGCGTAGACTCAATTGGTTATGAGTGGACCGTTTCATGAATTGGCAGGCCTTAAGAGGCGGACGCTGAAGCTATTTGGCAGTTGCACACCGTCTATTAGGATAGAGGTAAATCTTAAGAGGCTATATCATTTAACTTTAAGAAGTTAATGTTATTTTACCTTAAGAGGTGGCCTTAAGATAATGAACCTTAAGAAGTTCCGTGTACTCATCGAGAAGAAGGAGCTGTTCGGGACGCCCAGCAGCATCAGGACGGCCGACTGAGAGAGATCGGGCGACGAGTCGTACGATGCGCCCTGCGCCGTGATTGGTCCGCGGCATTCTTTGACACAGACCGCCCGCGCGCAGGGAGATTCGTTCCTGGATCGCGCGCGCTCGCGCCAGTTGCCCGCGGGACGTCAGTTTGGACTTGCGTGTGTTATCCTACTTTGTAATATTCGCACTTGTGACGCGTAGTGAGTTTTAATAATAAACATCTTAATAAAACAATTATTGTCTTTTATTAAGAAGAAAGGTAGAAAGCGCACAAGTAATCCTCAAAAATGGAAACAAAACTTAAATAAAATTCTAAGAAATTCTGGACGATCTTATGAGACTGCGAAAAAGAAAACTGTTGCAGCTCGTGAAGTGAAACCACCTTGTACAGACAAATGCAGGCTTAAATGTTATGAAAAGTTTACATCTCTTCAAAGACAGGCTATTTTTGATGCTTATTGGAATATTGGTGAACTCAATCAGCAGCGGTCACCCTGCTGCTGGCTGTTGATACTTTCAATTCGGTTGATGATGAGTCGCAAAATACGCTTTGTAATTATATTGTTATTGTTGTAAATAAGTACTTACTAGGAGTCTATATAATTATATGATCAATCGGGGTATTATGATACGCACCATCGTAGTTTTTCATAGGTACCTAAGTACCCACGATATCGGGAATAGGTAAGTACCTACCTACAACTGTGGGGTTAGGGACAGGTTTGTGAATGTTGTGTGTAACTGATAGTCATGTTATGTTACCTATGTCACGTTATTTTATTATGACTATAAATTTGCAGAAAATCAAACACTTCATTCATTGAACTGGAGAATGTGACGAATAAAAGCGCGCCCACGGTATTAGAGCATCAACTGCTCGAAGCCGGACCGGCGGGGCGGCGCCCGCGTCGTGTCCGGCGGGGGCGACTGGACATTTGGAACAGGGAAATGAGGGCTCGCCGCTATCGTTTGACGATACGGATAAGTAAGTACTTACATGAATAAACAAATGGTACCTATCGGGTTACATGAAAAATCATTAGGTACCTACCTAGTAAATATGGATAATAAGTAGGTAGGTGGATTTTTGTTACCAACTCAACGTTGTCACAGATTATACTACTAACGTTGTAACGGTTAGAAAATTTGTATTATTTTGTATCCTAGAAAAAATAACACGTAGCCCACGTTCGGAAGGACGCGTAAACCACGCGCGCGAAAAAAACTCGCACTGGATGTTCAACTCTCGGTGTTGAGCCGAGCATTGAGAATCCAACAGAGTGCATTCCAGCGCGTCGAAAAAACACACTGTTATATTTTCAACTCTCGGCGCTAAGCAGAGCCTTCAAAATCTAGTGCGCGTTTTTTAGCGCGTGTGGTTTTCGCGTCCGTCCGAACGTAGGAGTTTGCACGGTTTGTATAATTTATTTATTTATTTATTTATGCACACACAAAAACAATTACAAGAGAAAAATGAACAAATACAGATAGAAGAGCACAAAGGTGCTGCTTATTTCAAAAGAAATTTCTTCCAGCAGACCTGCGACTGGAAAGTTGGTTGAGAAATGTAGACACAGTGTGTATAAATAGATATAGAAATATAAAATACACTAGAGTACATAAATAATTCATACATAAAATATACCTAACTTTACAATAAACCAAAGTACATAATTAAATATAAAATAAATATCAATAATAAATATAATCACGGAATGGTGGAGAGGTAATGCTCTTTGACTAGTTTCTTGAATTGGTAGACAGTTTTAGAATCACGGATATTAGGCGGAAGTGAGTTCCACAATCGTACCGCATGAACAGAAAAGGAGTGGGAATAGAAATGGGTTTTATGGGATGGGAAATTGAGATGATGCTTAAGGCGGGATCTACAAGGGGCGTCGGCAGGGCGAGTGAACGAAAAACGATCACGCAGGTAGCCAGGATATTTAGGATTACAAAGGATGTTATACAGGAGACATAATATCCGAGTGTTCCTGCGAAGACGGATAGGGAGCCACTTGAGATCCCTGCGAAACTGAGAAACATGGTCGAATTTCCGTAGACCAAAAACAAAACGAATGCACAGGTTTTGCAAACGCTCAAGCTTGTTTAAGAGCTCCTCAGTGGCATCCAGATAGCAGGCATCAGCGTAATCAATGATCGGCTGAATTAAGGTTTGGGCTAAAGTAATTTTAGTTTTAAAGGGCAAGAAACTTTGCAGGGATTTTAAAGAGTGGAAGGTAAAGTGCACTTTACGACTAACCTCGTTCACTTGAGCTCGCCAAGAAAGGTTGTTGTCAATTAAGACACCGAGATTTTTAGCTAAGTCGGTGTATGCAATGGTTGAGCTGTTAAGGGATAATGGCGTCAATGTGGAAACGTCAAGCGCAGTGCGGTAATACCGACTGCCTATGATCATAGCCTGGGACTTGGAAGGATTAATCTGTAGGCCGTAAGACTTAGCCCATTGATGAATACGCTCCAGGTCATGATTCATGGCATTAACCGCTGAGTCAACGTCAGCAAGCAGGAAATGACGATAAAGCTGCAAATCGTCTGCGTAAAGATGAAAATTAGAAGTGATAACCTTAGAGACAGTATTAATGAAAATAGAGAAAAGAAGAGGAGAGAGAACGCCACCCTGAGGAACACCAGCAGTGAGATCGCACCAATTAGAGAAAATCTCGTCAAGGCGAATACACTGAGAGCGACCCCGAAGGTAAGAGTCAAACCAGGATAAGGCAGAGGAAGACAAGTTAATAGAACGAAGGACTTCAAGCAGTATGTCGAAATCCACTGAGTTAAACGCACAACTGAAATCAAGTAGAACTAACAAAGTAAGAGATTTATTGTCCATAGCCCAGCGGATGTCGTCAGTGACTTTCAAAAGTGCAGTTACAGTGCTGTGACCAGCACGAAAGCCAGATTGTAAAGGGGAAATAAGAGCATTTGACGTTAGGTATCTAGAAATTTGACCATGAACAATGTGTTCAAGAACTTTAGAAAGGAAAGGTAGAATGGAGATGGGTCTGAAATGAGAGAAGGACGAAGGATTGTTTATTTTGGGAAGAGGTATTATGTGTGCCTGTTTCCAGGCTGAAGGAAATGTGCCAGAGAATAAGGAATAATTGAAAATATGAGTGAGAATGGGAAGCAGTTGAGGGAGAACAGGTAATATCATTCTGGAACACAGATTGTCATGGCCCACAGCTGAAGAGGAGATAGCAAGAAGAGATTTTTTAACATCATCTTCAGAGACAGAACTAAGATTAAAAATTGGACAATTCGGTAACGGCAATTTGGAGAGCTCAAGCAAAGTAGAAGTTTTGACACTTTGGTCCAGAGAGACAGGAGGAAGAGAAAAGTGTCTATTAAGAGCACTCAGGTCGATATCTTTACACGTGTTAGTAGGAGATTTGCCGATACCGACTGACTTCAGGAATTTCCAAACATGGGAGGACTTGCGATCTACAAGAGATTCATGAAAATAGCGTCTTTTAGCATCTCGACACAGACGATTGCAGCTGTTACGCAGAGCTTTGAACCGAATAAGATTTGGTTCCGTGGGTCTACGCCTGTACCTACTCTTCGCCTTGTCCTTACAGGCAATAGCACTTTTTATTTCAGAAGTCATCCACGGAGCAGGATTATGCTTAATTTTTATCCGCCGACGCGGAGCATGTTTATCATATAGACTCAGCAGCTTGCAATTGAAGTTGTGCACTTTATCGTCGACACTGGCGCTTTCGCTAACAGAGGTCCAGTCGATATCACCTGCATCACGCATCAACCCCTCCAGATCTAAGCCATTAAAATTACGAAGATAGCAGAAGCGGGGTTTACGTTTGGGAGGTCGGATACGATATGAAAGATAGATAAGGTCATGATAAGAGAAAGTCGCAGTGAGCTGCCCAAACTCAGCAACATTGTGAGGCGAAGATACGATCATTAAGTCCAGAAGAGAAGGTGTACAGTTTGGAAAGTTATGGGTCGCAGAAAGAGGTAAAATATCAAGATTAAAAGAAGATAAGAGAGAACGGAGTTTGAGTGAACGTGAGTCATTTCTAAGCAAACATGTATTAAAATCACCCATTAAAATAACATGCTCGTACGATGGGCAAAGATTGTTTAGAGATGATTCTAACGAGTCAAAGTAGTCGATGTGTAGATTAGGGGAGTAGAACACCGCAAGTAAAATTTTGGAGTGATGTACGGAACTCCAGGAACAAGGATTCAGCCGACCCAGAGTACTGAGAAGGAGATGCGCTAATAATTTTGTACGGTATATCAGCACGTACGTAAATGGCGACACCACCGCCCCCCTTGCCAGTCCTGTCATTTCTGACAAGATCAAAACCAGGCAGAGCGTAGTGCGTAGAAAGGAGAGAAGGCTTAAGAAAAGTCTCTGATATTAGGAGTGCATCAAGATGAGCACTACTAAAGGATGCCAGAAGATCGGAGTAGTGTCCAGGAACACTCTGAGCATTAATATGAGCTATGTGCAAGTTGTTAGGATACTTAGTAAAAAGAGTGGAAATGTTGTCATGCAAAGTACGAAGCGGCGTCTCACTTTCCGCACTAATAAAACTACAATTCGAAGAAGTACAAGAGAAAAAACTGTCATGTATGTCAACTGGACCATCCATGAATATATACGTAAATACAATAAATAATAATAGGTAAATAAAATATATACTAACTCTAATAGACAAAAACCAATTAAAAACAAAATATAACGGCTGATTGCTTCAAAAACACAACCACCCTAGCTCACTGGTGTGTTGGAAGAAATTTAACTAAATAAAGTAATACAAACATTGATAATAAAAATAACACAACTACTATTTAAGTATGCTTGAGAACTGACAATACAAGCGATTTAATTTGGAACGTAACAATTTACGTCACGGTCAATGTCAAAATGACAATGACAGTTCGATCCGATTGACTTGTCACATGTGTCACAAATTCACAATAAAGAAAAGTGATTATTAAAATATTTGTACCGACATCATAATAAATGTAATTCAGAATTACAATGAGGGTGATACAGAGAGAACAAATGTTTAAAGTACCGGCACAAAAACTAGGAAACACGTACACTCATGCAAAATCAAGAAGCGACTTGCCGACGGAACAGGACAACAACATTAATTACGGCGGCGCACCTTTCTTTGACCTCTTGAGGGTGTGGCAGTAACCTCAGGCGGGCTACCAATCCTTGGGGTAATTTGTTCCACAGACTGCGCAGCGTTATCAGAGTCGCAAGAAGCCCTAGGGAACCGCGAAACCAGTGCTCGAAGTTCACCTGGAGTTTCAATCTTGTGGCGCTTAGAATCGGGGGTGACGATCACAATCCTTCCCTCCACCGACCAGCAACTCGGCACCCCAAAATGCTTGCGTGCGTCCATGAAAGTGCGGTGTCTAATGTGCGTCAAGAATTCAGAGATGGTGATACCCGTACCTTTCAGTGACTTCTTGCCTTCCCAAATCAAGTGACGGTGCTCAGTAGTGTAAAGCCTGACCAGGATAGGCCGAGCCTTACCCCGTGCAGAACCCAGTCGATGGCAAACATGGATATTGTTCTTGCCAATCTCGGACACGCACAATTTGTCAGTTAATATCTTATGCACCACATCAGGCAACTTTTCACCAGGCTGCTCTGCGACCCCATGAAACAAAAGAACCTTACGCCGCATCAGGGTCTCATGTCTGTCGAATCCAACAGAAAGCATTTCTATTTGGCTTTTAATTTTGGACAGTGCCTGCCATACAAAAGTTTTAAATGTAGCGAACTCACTTGACAATGTTGCGACATCCAGTGCAGGCTGAGTTTCAGAGGACGCATTCTTAAGCTTGCTCTCATACTGTGTCATTCTTGACATGAACAGCTGCTCCAAATCTTCTAAACTAGTTGCAAGTTTAGTGTCCATAGTGTGCTTGACGAAGTAAGTAGTTGAAGGATATCAGAGAAACTTGGAAATAGTATATAGTGAGCAAAGGGTGGTAGAGAACAATAAATTGTAATTAAAACATTAAATATTGAATTATAAATAAATTAAAATAAATAAAAACTTGGAGCTATCAAAAAGGCGTGTTTACTCTGTGTCTACCCACCAAATTTTTATTATAATTATCAAACTACCCATAGGTACTCACCTACACCTATTGATTATTTTTTCTTTTTTCAAGACATAAAAAGTCGTTCAGTCTCGATATTTTCGAGACTTACCTACTAGTTTTATAAATTTTCACGGAAAACAGAAGAAAGTGTACGCACGGCTACATATCAAGCTGTGAATATCCAGTATAAGCTGATCTCGCATTGTGTAGGCTTCCGGTACAATGAGAGGTCTGCTTATACCGGTAAATTACCTACAGCTTGATACGTAGCCGTCTTAGCTATTTATAATGCGGGTAAAAATACAATAAGTAGGTAGGTATCAAAATAATATCATTCTAGTTCAATCATTTCTATTAGGTATTCTAAAAGTCCAAAAAGTTAAAAGTTTTATTGTTTCAGGAACGATAAAAAAGCACCAACACAACAAATCCAAAACGAAGAAGTGAACGACCATGATGAGCTCGAAGACTTAGTTTATGAGAATCAAAATCAAAGTTAGGTAGTAGAAATGAATGCAGCTATAATACTGTACCTACTCTTATTTTTACTGACTTCAAAAAGAGGATTTCTCGATTCAACAGTTTTTAGGGTTCCGTAGGTACCTACCAAAATAATAAACGCTTACGGTGCGACTTCGTCTGTCTGTCTGTCACAGCCGCTTATTTCAGATACTGAAATTTGTAACAGTTCTATAGAATGATTGGCACTTTTATTGCTAATAAAAATAGTTAAAAAATATTTTTATTTTTACTGCAAAAGGCACCGAAGCAGGGGTTTGTAAATTTTAAAGAGATCAAGTGGCATGTTACTTATATGAAAGTTCTCTGGCCATGGGATCATCGGATCTATTCAAAGAAATACTATTATTTCAGAGCATTCATGCATTACTATTATTGCCTGCTTTATATCTTTATGTAATAATGTATTAATCTTGAAGGTTTCCGGACGGAGATGTAGAAACCAATGAAGAATCAGATGAAAGAAGAATCGTAGACCTTAAATATTTTTTAAAAGAATTAAAAACAATTTCTAGCCATTCAACAGCCTTCGGTTGCAGTATAAATAATTTGGAGTTGATAGGAGAGAAAAGGATAGGCTTGATTTCAACATTAAAATTCAAATGCAATATGTGTAATGTTAAACTTTCTACAGATACGTCCAAACCTAGTCCAAGCGACAATTTGAATGTAAATACTGCCGTAGTAACAAGTGCAGCTGCAGGTGTAGGATATACACAATTGCAAGAAATATTTACGTCAATAAATGTTCCGTTTATGACAGAGATTTTTTATAAGAAAATTGATAACCGAGTTAGTGAAGAATGCGAAAAGTTAGCCACAACTGAGATGGAAGCTGCGGCTGCTCGTGAGAAGCAGAGTGCGTTGGACGAAGGCAGAGTTAATTCAGATGGAATCCCCGTCATAGACGTGACCGTTGACGGTTGCTGGGCCAAGAGGACGTACAAGAAAAACTATTCCTCGTTATCAGGCGCTGCTGCAATCACAGGTAAAAAGTTTGGAGAAGTGCTATATCTTGGCGTAAAAAATAAATATTGTTGCATATGTGTACGCGCCCAAAATAAACAAACTACACCATCAGAGCACATGTGTTTTAAAAATTATACTGGTTCATCTACCAACATGGAATCGGAAATCTTAGTGGAAGGATTCAAACAATCAATGCGCATGTATGGTCTAATTTACGGCAGAATGGTTGCTGACGGAGAGGCTTCCACGTATTCTAAAATTTTAGATGCCCGGCCATATTCTAACTACACTGTTGAAAAAATAGAGTGTAGACACCATTTATTACGAAATCTGTGTAATAAATTACAAGCTCTTACAAAAGATACCAAATATAAACTGCAGCATAGAAAGTATCTGAATACACAAAGAATCCTGGCAATCAGAAAAGTTATTTGTTCTTCGATAAAACATCTGAAGAAAACAAGTGATACCCGTTCAAAACAAATAAATGATCTATATGTAGCAATTTCCAATTCATATAATCATGCTTTCGGCTGTCATATGAATTGCCAGGATTTTTATTGCCAAAGCAAAAAAACAAGTGAAGATGTCACTGTCAAACTGAAAGATACGGCGGCGTCAGAAAATCAAATACAATTTATAGTCGGCTCTACTGCAGCCAATGCACGCAGTCTTATTGAAGACGTGGACAGCAATCGTTGTGAGCAGTTTAACGCCATAATTGCAAAGTGTATCGGTGGCAAACGCATAAACTTTTGTCTTCGGCGTTCATATCAGACCAGATGCGCTACGGCAGTCGTATCATTTAATACAAAAAGACCTTTGTATAAGCTCCAAAAATCTATTCTGGGTGTGAGCCCAATGTCAAAATCGAAACATCTGGAATTGCGAAAACTGAAAAGAAACAGTTCCAACTCTAAAATGCGACCCAGAAAGCTTGTTTTTCAACAAAAAGAAAAAAGGGCTGAAGATGAAAATTACGGTCAAAACTGTGTGAAACCTGATTTGCATGTAGAAGATTTAGAAAGATTGAAAAAAACATTTTTAACAAATTTGGAGAAATCTGACGAAGAAAGAACGAACATTGAAAGGGAAACAGTCCTCCAGAGTGATTGTAGTAAATGGATGGAAATGCGAAGGAATTTGTTAACAGCTTCCAATTTCGGCAAAATTATAAACAAGAGGAGCACGACGTCAGCTAGTATAGTTAAAAGTTTACTGTATCAAAAAGATCTCTCTGGTGGTACCTCCATCAAACATGGTAAAATTAATGAAAAAAATGCTGTGAGTCAACTGGAGCAGCAAGAAAATATTAAAATTATGCCCTGTGGCTTATTTATCGATAAAAATCATCCATTTTTAGGAGCAACTCCTGACGGAGTGATAGATGAAAATAGGATTGTAGAAATTAAATGCCCAGTATCAGCCTACAGAACGAATTTGGAAGATGCTGTGAAAAACAGGAAAATTACTTTCTGGAAGTATAATAATGGCCAACTGTTGATCAATAAAAAACACCACTGATATTTCCAAGTGCAAGGACAGTTAAATATTACAGGAAGGAGAGAGTGTCTATTTGCCGTGTGGACTGGTTCAAATGAACAGATAAAAATAGAAACAATACAATGCGACCAAAAACTGTGGAACGATCACATAGTTCCCAAACTAAAGACATTTTACTTGGAATCTTTACTGCCGGAATTGCAACACACTGTAATGCCTACAAAAAGTCTACTGATGAGATATACCTACTTGTGTACGTTTCTGTAATTATTGGTAAATAAACTTTATTTATAAATAAACTTTATTTATTATTATTATTCCATTTATTTTATAATATACAAAGTTCATACGACAGAGGGGCTTTCCTTTAAACTGCCTATACTAGGTACTATTTTCAAGCTCTGTACCAAAAATCAATTAAATCGGAGCAGTAGTTTAGTCACAAACGATTTTTTAAGTTTTGGCCTCGTTTGAACACGATGTATCTTTCCTAACAGCTGATTATGTCTATACGCACAGGTCATGCACCTTAAAACGATAAATCTGAGTATAACCTACGATACGACGCGTTGTTGCCGTTCTCACGCAAGTCACAAGTACATTTTCGCTATAAGATGGCAATGCAAACAAGGATAATGGGTATAAAGTATGGTATAAAGGGTGGTTGCGTTTTACTCTGAATTGTAAGCTATTTAGTTTGTTTGAAAAAAAAAAACCTCATTTATTATTATTTTTATTTTTATACCGTATCGAATTAATACTAAACACGTATAGTATATATACGTAGTTTAATTTAATGCCCCTCTGTCACATCAACGTTGTATACATACAATTTACATTTTTAAATATTAGAATATCAAAATATAAAAACATTTAAAAATATAAAAAATAGTAGCCCACCGGTATCGGGATAGGGTCCAAGCTACCGGTGGTCAGGGCTCCTGAGAAAGGAATCTCCTAACAATACGCGCCGTGTCCAGGAGTACCGCTTTCTGTATCAAGCCCTTGATCCAGCCGCCTAACGAGAGCCTCCTTAGGTGTTCGTCGAGGCTCTTGGCTATTAAGCCATTGGCCGTCACGACTATCGGCACAATGACAGCTGTATCCACCTCCCACATGTCGACAACCTCGCGAGCCAGATCAAGATATTTTGTTTGTTTATCTTTCTCAGCTTTCACGAGGTTCTCGTCATGAGGGACAGCTATATCAACAATCATTGTGCGACGCTCTAGTCGATCTATCACCACTATGTCAGGCTTATTGGCAACAACAGTCCTGTCAGTGATGATAGATCGATCCCAATATAACGTGATATTGCCATTTTCGAGAACTGGGTCGGGCTCATACCTATAGTACGGTACTTCAGATTCCACAAGATTGTATTTAAGAGCAAGTTGCTGGTGGATAATCCTGGCTACAAGGTTGTGTCTATGCAAATAGTCTCCGTTAGCTAGACGAGAACAACCAGAAATAATGTGTCGGATTGATTCCCCGGGCCGGTGGCATGCCCGACAGATGTCAACCGTACCGTCCGTCACAATGTATTTCCGGTAGTTATTCGTCATCATAACTTCGTCCATAATCGCACAGACAAAACCTTCGGTTTCCCCGAAGAGGTCACCAAAACGCAGCCAGGATACGGACGCTAAGAGATCTACATCGGGCCCATGTAGGACCCGGTAAAAGCGTCCGTGAAGCTCCTTGCTCTGCCACACTTCCGTGCGGTCATTAGTATCCAGTACTATAGGTTTGCTCCAGTTCTCGTTTGCCAAGGAGAGCGGGGTGAGGCCTTTGTCCACAGCGACCACATCTCGATGCATACCCACGTCAGCTTTGAGGAAGTATTCCCTGAGGCTGCATACCTCGCGGTTGTGTAGGGTCTTAGCGTTTAAGAAGCCACGACCCCCACACTTCCGCGGGATATACAGCCTCATCACCGATGATCGTGGATGATGCATGCGATTTGCGGTCAGCAGTGTGCGGACCCTCCTATCCAGGGCGTCAAGTTCGGTCTGAGTCCATTTGAGTATGCCGAAAGAGTACATCAATACCGGCATGACCCAACCGTTGAAGGCGCGCACCTTGTTCCCGCCTGATAAAAGACTATTTAGTACTTTATTCAGGCGGCCAAAGAAGCGCTCCCTCAACGACTGTTTCACGTCAGCAGTGCTGATGCCTAACGCTTCCGACATACCAAAATACTTGTAGGTTTCGGTTGAGCAGAGGGATCTAAGGTGTATGGAATCCGAGAGTTGAGTTCCCACGGATTCCATAATCTCCCCTCGCTTTACATGCATGACTGCACATTTGTCCACACCAAATTCCATCCTGATGGCGCTACTGAAGGTTTCTGTTACCTTCAGTAGCTTCATCAGTTGCAAGTTGTTGGGGGCAAAGAGTTTCAGATCATCCATGTAAAGGAGGTGTGATATGACCTGTCCACCTCTTCTCAACCGGTAGCCTTGGCCCGAGCCCTCCAGTAGAGTACTGAGAGGGTTTAGGGCCAGACAGAACCACAGTGGACTCAGACTGTCGCCCTGGAATATGCCACGCTCAATCCTTATCGGTTCGCTGTTCTCCTGGATCTGTCGACATCCTGGATAGTGAAGGACCGTCCTCCACTGCCCCATACACGACATCAGGAAGGTGCGCAAAGTTGCATCCACTTTGTACAGCTCCAGCACCCTCATGAGCCATGTATGTGGCACTGAGTCGTAGGCCTTCTTATAATCTATCCAACATGTCGACAGATCTCTTCGAGAACGACGAACCTGTTGGCTAATGGCAACATCAATAAGGAGCAGCTCCTTAGTACCGCGGGACCCGTTCCTACATCCATTCTGAGAGGCAGACAAAATACAATTTTTGTCAATATGATTGTTAATTTTGGCTCTCAAGATGGACGTAAGAACTTTATAGACCGTTGGTAAACACGTGATCGGCCTATAATTTTTCGGCTCCGCAGTACTACCTGATTTATGGAGCAGGTGGGTTACTCCTGTCGTAAGGAACTGGGGCAGCGACCCTGACTCTAGGGCAGACTGGAACTGAGCTGCCAAGCGAGCGTGCGATCTTTGAAACCATTTTATCCAGAAATTGTGCAGCCCGTCCGGCCCTGGAGATTTCCAGTTAGGCAACGGACGGACTGCACGTGCTACATCTTGGGGGCTGATGGTAATAGCTCCCATTTCTGGTATAAGATCGCACGCGCGCTCGACCTCTCGAGTCCTTAGTCCTTATTATTATTATTATTATTGTTGGATCCGCGAAAAACACGCAATATAGGTTTAAGAAAAATAATCCCTCCGACCATTAGCAAAGAAAAAACCAAGAAAAGAAAACAAAATCCAACTAATTCTCATCTTTCCAAAGTTCCAAAAATGCAGGAAACAACCGACAGTAACGACACCACAGTGATACAACAATCCATTGTTGATTTCAATAATATGTAAAACTAGCTGTTGGCTTCCTACCCCCACCTAGGCTACCAACCCTACCAACCCTACCTACCCTACCAACCTTCCTACCCTCCCTACCCTACCCATACCTATCCGTTTTTTAAGTTTTTTTTTCCAAACCCAGGAACATTTTGGGAAAAAAAAATTGCTTAATTTTTTTTTTTTACAATTTTTTTTTGTTTTTATTCTGCTATTCGAGACGGAGACAAATCTAACAAATCAAAAACCATGAAAATCAGTCCAGCTGTTCTCGAGTTATAAGTGTTCGAACAAACCCGACTTTGTTTAGATTGACGCATTTGTAAAATACAGCTACGGAACCCGAACTTAGCATGGCCCGACATGCTCTTGGCCGGTTTTTTTTTTATTTATAAGGAAACATTTTGTTTTTTATAATTAAGTAGGTAGGTATGTTATGAGAGATAATTTTCGATGGAACATTACCTACTTTTTGTTACGGTACTTACTACGATATTTGTGTTAGGTACTTACGAATGTTGCGCGTCACGTAATTTGTTGAAACCTAAAACATGATAAGTACCTACTTAGTCCTGATTATGTTTACCTTTTTATGGGATTTTTACTTTTATTGTAATGGTACCTATTGTATATTCTGAATATACATTGTAAGTAATAAACATTGATGAATATTTACTTTTATCATTTTATTTCATACTAGCCTTTTAGGTTTATCTTAGTTTATCTTAACTTCATGGGGTGGTGCTGCAATAACAATTTTACTTCCTCTAGAGCGTGCTCAAAGAGCAATACTAAAAGTTGCTACCTTTCGCCCTTTTAGTTTTCCTACGCATCAGCTCTCTGCCCGGGGGTGGAGGATCTGCCCGGGGGTGGAGGATAAATTCGAAAGAGTTACCTCGCCCCCGGGCACTCGAGGCAGGGAGGAACAGGGGTGGGTTTTAGTCAGTAAGAGTCTGACACACCCTTCCGCTCCACCCTAGAGCGGAAGAAGTCATTGGATGATTTCCCACGCCCCAAAAAAAAAAAAAAAATTATTTATTGTAAGCATAGTACTACACCAGCACACTGCACTTCCTTTTGATCCAGTACCTTCCGACAAGAGAAGGAAGGACTTGGTTTGCATAAAGCCTCAAACTAAACATGCATTTGCTAGTCGATTTTATGTGTTTTTAGGACCTTTTCTGTATAATAGGCTCAACAAGTTACTAGGATTCTATAGTGTTAGTTATAAAAAATGTAGTATTATGCTATCCGAGTATTTAGCGTTACTAAATTACACAGACACGGAAAAGCTTCTAGAAATTTTGGCTTAATGATAATTTATTTCCTCGTAAGTATTTACTTTTGTATATTTACATAGGTTTAGTTTAAGATAATAATGTACAAATATGCTTTTTCTCAAGCTTCTAGAAATTTTGGCTTAATGATAATTTATTTCCTCGTAAGTATTTACTTTTGTATATTTACATAGGTTTAGTTTAAGATAATAATGTACAAATATGCTTTTTCTCATAGTTGTTAATAGATTATTTGTATCAGTTTACCTTAAATTTTTTACTGTCCCAAATTTTAATTATACTGTAAAGTGATGGCCTGAAACACAGGTTTGAATGAACCTAGTTCGGGCGGATCGCTATCTAACATTGTAATTCCTAACCATCGTCTTATTTTGAACCAGTAATGTACCATATTTTAGTCTTAGTTTATTTTTAAGCACTATAATTGTATAGGAAATGTTACTCCTGTAGACTAAATGTAAACTTTTTGTATACCATAATTCAATAAATAAATATTATACTCTATTCTATTCTAGTTTGAGTAGGTACTCTACATAAGCGAGGACTGAATGACGGGTCAGTCTCGAGTCCACGAAAAAAAGCACGAGCCTTTAGACACAGTGTACCTATATCGACAATGACCTCGCCTCGCTTGATTGTCAGCTCCGATCCGTCGTACCGTGGAAATACTTCCATGAATTTATTTAGATGACATTTTTTTACGAAGAAGAAGAATTGCCATACGAAACAAGTTCAAATTCACGAAGTTCACCGCCCCTTCTCCGGCACCGATCGCTGTCGATCAGCTGGGCACCCGCGCCGTTCAAACTCGAACTCGACTCACAGCACAGACACACACTCGATCGCGGACGCCGCGTTCGGCGGCGCTGGCGCGCGGCGGTGCGCGGGGCGCCGCGCGCCTTACCGCCGCGTATTGTATAGGGGGGGCGGGGCGAGAGATACGAAATCGCTCGCGTTGTGCTGTAGTGGCGGGCTCTTAAAGAAGGAGATCTGGTTCTCGTGGAGGCCCACTTGACGAGCAACGCAGCTAAGGGTTTCACGAGAAAGTTCCCTCCAAGACGAGAGGGTCCATATCGCGTTAGTAAAGTTGTTTCAGCTACCACTTACGAGGTGGAAGATAAAGAAAATGAGCCACGGGGCAAATATCATGACAGCCTCCTAACACCATATGTAGGTGATACCGACATTATCGTTCATAGCAGGAAGAAGGGCAGACCCCGTAAGCTATCGGTTGCCAAGTCTGCTCCAGAGCCTTCAGCTGACTTGGAGGGGGAGGAAATAGCACGACCCTTATTAGTATCTGCCCGCACCTCTAGGACGCGTCGTTTACCGGCTTGGTTACGTGACTAGTTACAGTACAGCACAGCACTAGCCGAGTAGTGCGTATCCGAGTTCCGGTAGTGATTTCAATATAGTTTATTACCGCCACTCGTAAGGAGTGCCCGCGCGATCACCGGCGCACACACGAGGTTGGTATTTTGCTCTCAACTAAAAGTCTAGTAAATGTAATCCGCACTGCATTTTTTTGTACAAACACACAATAAACACAGTTTACACGTAATTTAGTTGGAGTTTTCTTTGTGTGCAAAGTACCCCGACCAAAGTGTGATTATTAGGGTAAGTCAGGGAGAGATGCCTATACGGTATAGATGCCCACTAAATTTAAAAAATATGATAAAAAATTTGCGTGAACCGGAACGCATCCTTATTAATGTCAGTCGAAAGTTAATGTCAGTGTGAAGATTTTTGTTCCCAAAATAAGGATTTTAAAATAATATTTTGGTGTTTATTCTTAAAAAAAGGTAAGTGTTGATGATTAAAACGTAATAATATTTATCTTTGAGGTACGAGTAGTTTGCAGTTTTTTTTTTCTTAATTCTTCACGTAAATAGTATTAAATTGTTTCATAACCTAACATTGTGATCTTGTTTTGTTGACAAACCACCATTTTGTATTGCAAATGCTTTTGGGTGCGTTCAGAGTCGCTAGGCATCTCTCCCCAATGATCGGGAGAGATGCCCAATGATGTTTCAGTGTTAGATGCCCAGTAAATATTCTTAGTTTTCTAGATTCTTATCTTCTTATTTTAGATTCTTATCTTATATTCTTATCTTTATAGATGCCGAATGAATACAGAAGAAAACCTACTGGCTCTAATAGAGCTAAATGGAGTGAAGAAGACTTGGAAAAAGCCATTACTCAAGTGAAAGATAAATCATTGATTTTTTTCAAGCAAGTAAAGAATACAATATTCCTTACAGAACTCTTCGCCGTCGATTTCTCACAGGCAAACTAAAAAAGGACGACTTGGACCTGACTCTCTGTTTGGAGACAAAGAAAAAAAGATTGTTAATCATATCAAGAAGTTGCAAAGCCGTGGGTTTGCGCCTACTATCAATGATTTACGCCAGTTGGCTTTTAAATTTGCTGAAAGTTTAAACCTTCAACATAATTTTAACAAGGAAACGAGTAAAACAGGATATGATTGGGTTAAATCTTTTTTACGTAGAAATCCGAAAGTTTCATTAAGGAAATCGGAAGGGGTGTCTCTACAAAGAGCTAAAGGAATCCAACAGAGGAAGTATATCCTTTTTTTGATTTATTGGAGTCACTATTTCAGGAACACAATTTTATTAGTAATCCAAATAAAGTTTTCAATATGGACGAAACAGGCTTGCAATTAAACAACAAATCGTCTCATGTTCTTGCAATGAAAGGATCTAAATCAGTTCCACAATAACATCTGCAGAAAAAGGAGAAAATATTTCCTTAATTTGTTGTTGCTCCGCTGAAGGTAATTTTATACCACCTGTTGCAATTTTCAAAGGAAAAAACAAAAAACAAGAGTTTGCTGATGGAATGCCTCCAGGAAGTGAAGTATATATGAACGAGAAATCAAGTTATATCAACTCTGATCTTTTTTTTAATGGTTGAAAGAACATTATTATCCTAGGAAACCTCCTGGAGCAGTGATTCTCTTATTGGATGGGCACACTTCACATTGCAACTCAATAGAGATGCTAGAATTTTGTGAGAGTAACGATATCTTTCTACTTTGTTTTCCGAGTCATACGACTCATAACTTACAACCTTTGGACAGGCCATTTTTTAAATCTCTAAAATCTTATTTTAACAATGAGACCAATGCATGGATTCGTAACAACCCCAGCAGAAAGTTAGGGCGTCTTCAGTTTGGAGATTTACTAGGCAAAGCGTGGGGGAAATCAGCCAACCAAAACAATAGTGCGTCAGGATTTCGCGCTTGTGGAGTATTTCCACCCGACAGAAATGCAATTCCTGAATACGCTTTTATATCTGATGTTGCCCATGCAAGTGTCCTCTCAACTGATGGTGTGTCAGCAGAAAACATGGCTCACTCAACCAACAGTGCCAATACTGTTGAAAGCCCAGTTCCTTCCACGAGTGGGGTCAACATCTATTCAAATCCAGTTCCCTCGTCTAGCGGGATAAATAAGGAAAATGTAAAAAATCAGTCTACTCCTAAGAAATTAGAGAGGATAATGAAACAAACTGGTGACGATGACGAAGAAACTCCTTCAAAGGTCTTAGATAAAGATTATCCAGTTCCTTCGTATGGAGTTAAGGTTGTGAGTAAAAGAAAACAGCACGCTGAGTGTAGAGGAAGCGCCATCACTCTAGTCCATATTAAACCTACAGATAACGTAGTTTCATTTATTATGTTTCCTTATGTGTGTCATTGTTGTTGTTGTTGTATTGTTGTGTGCCGATATTGCATCATCGCTACAGTTATTACTAAAAAAGGATGTTGAGTGGTTGTGGACGGAATTTCATGATAAAGTATATAATGATATAAAAAGTAAAATAAGTAAAGCACCTTTCTACAGAACTTTAACAGTAAATTGCCAATAACAATTTAATCAGATGCATCTAAGAATGGCCTTGGATGTTGTTTACTTCAAAATGGTAAACCAGTTTGCTTTGCTTCAAGAAGTTTAACACCCTCAGAATGTAATTTTTCCCAAATAGAAAAGGAATTAATAAGCATTGTATGGGCAACTAGAAAATTTCATTATTACATTTATGGACACAAAATTACAGTAGTTAATGATCATAAACCATTGGAAAGTTTATTAAAAAAACTTTTACATGAAATACCGTCTCCAAGATTACAGAGATTAAAATTAAAATTACTTAAGTATGACATTGTTTTCAAATACTTAAAAAGTAAAGAAATGTATATAGCAGATTTGCTATCATGGTCATATCAAGAATGTAAAGAAATAGATGACTCTTATATGTATGAAGTTATACATTGCATTAGTTTAGCACAACAACTAGAATGCACTGAAGAACAAAAATTAACATTAATCACAGAAAGTTCTAAAGATGAAGATATACCAAAAGTAGTAGAATTTGTTCAAAATGGATGGCCTGATAAAATTTGTAATATACCAGACATTATAAAAAGTTATCATAAATTAAGAACTGACCTTAGTGTAGATGAAAATTTAGTTTTTTATAAGAATAGATTAGTAGTACCGAAGAGTCTTAAGATTAGTTCATTAAAACTTTACATGAAGGACATTTAGGAATGTCAAAAATGAAGCAGATGGCTAGGAAGTTATATTATTGCCTTATATGGACACTCATATTGAAGAGTATGTAAAAAAATGCTTTCCTTGTCAAACACATCATAATAATAATATAAAGGAACCACTAATATTAGGGGAAGGGTGTCCTCGTTGTCTCAAGTACTAGTTGTCACAAA
Organism: Polia nebulosa; assembly: GCA_951329385.1. Taxonomy (NCBI): domain Eukaryota; kingdom Metazoa; phylum Arthropoda; class Insecta; order Lepidoptera; family Noctuidae; genus Polia; species Polia nebulosa. The sequence continues at coordinate 10,866,284 of OX589600.1, read as the reverse complement.
GTCAATATTTACAAAACTATAAGGATTTATGGAACGTGACCTTCGTCAAATCGGAACGCATCCCAATACTACCAACATAAGAAAGTGTCATGGCCGCCCGTTCATTTAATGCAAGTGTATCGTAAAAAATAGAAAAAAACATTTGGTGAGTAATTTTTACGCTATACTTTGATTGTGTGTATTTGACGTATTTATTAATATACAGTGTTGTTTTTTAGATTGTTTAGTAACATAACCAAGTTTAACGTAGAATATTAGAAAGATTTGTGTTTGTTAGCTAAGAGAGGTTATTTGTTTGTTGAAAATATTTTTGTCTTTGGTACTAGTTGTCTCAATTATTTTGAGGCTAGTTGTCACTGTGACAACATGCCCCAATAATATTGTAATGTTTGTTTAATAATTTTAACGGCTTTACAATCCTGTAATACGCATCTCCTGTATTTAAAGTACTTAAAATTATTATTTAATGTTAGTGATGTTGAAATTCTTTGTTTCTAAAAATTACATTTCTTTTGTTACATGAAGAAAATATGCCTCGAAGTCGCAAGAGACTCACTAATTACGGGCAAACTTCAGTGGAAGTAATGATGCAAGCGGTAAATGCCATAGACTCAAATAATTCCATAAGAAGTGTAGCCAAAGACTACAACATTAATTATAGGACACTCGCTAGATATTATAAAAAATTTAAAAACAACGAGAATAATGCACCCTTAACTGTAGGGTATGTAAAAGTTAGAAAAGTTTTTAAAGATGAAGAGGAAGAAATGTTATCAAAATATTTACAAAGAGCTGCAGATATCTATTTTGGTATGAGTCCGATTGAAGTGCGTAAGTTGGCTTATCAATATGCTGTAGCTATCGATCGCAAATTCCCTGAAACTTGGGTAACTAACGCTATGGCTGGTGAAGAATGGTTAAAGGGCTTCATGCGGAGACATCAGGAGCTAAGTATTCGAAAACCTGAAGCAACTAGTCTAGCTCGAGCAACTAGTTTTAATTCTCATAACGTGAATTTATTTTTCGATAATTTAGGAAAAGTATTAGAGAAGTACAAGTTTGAAGGACAAGACATATGGAATGTAGATGAGACCGGGATTACTACTGTCCAGAAGCCACAGAGAATCGTTGCAAGAAGAGGCATGAAACAAATTGGTGCTCTGACTTCTGCTGAGCGAGGTACTTTAGTAACATTAGCTATTGCAGTGTCAGCTACAGGGAATAGTATACCTCCATTTTTCGTTTTTCCTCGCAAAAATTATAAAGACCATTTTGTCAATAGTGGACCAACAGGATCAGCTGGTAGTGCTAATCCATCTGGGTGGATGAATGAGGACTGTTTTTATATTTTCATCCAGCATTTTGTACGATTCACTCGATGCACCCCTGAGCGACCATTGTTGCTGCTTCTAGATAACCACGATTCCCATTTATCAATAAAAACATTAGATTACTGCAAGGAAAATGGTGTTGTCGTTTTGTCATTCCCACCTCATTGCTCTCATAAGCTGCAACCTTTAGATCGTAGTGTATATGGGCCCTTAAACGGTATATCAATGTAGCTTGTGATGATTGGATGAAGAATCATCCAGGCAGAACTATGATTATCTATGATATTCCTGGTATTGTCAAAATTAGTTTGCCGCCAGCTATAACTCCGCAAAATATTATGTCTGGTTTCTCTGTCAGTGGGATTTGGCCTTTTAACCGTAATATATTTACTGATGCTGACTTCGCGCCATCGTATGTGACCGATAGACCGGAAAACACCCAAACAAACAATGAGTCTACACCAACAGAAATAAATATTGCTTCAAACCCGGCACACATTTTAGAAACACTCCGAACTCCATCACCAACGCCTAGAACCAGTGCAATAACTCCTCCACCATTTAATTCCCCAATACCAGGAACCAGTGCAATGACTCCTCCACCATTTAATTCCCCAATACCAGGAACCAGTGCAATGACTCCTCCACCATTTAATTCCCCAATACCAGGAACCAGTGCAATGACTCCTCCACCATTTAATTCCCCAATACCAGGAACCAGTGCAATGACTCCTCCACCATTTAATTCCCCAATACCAGGAACCAGTGCAATGACTCCTCCACCATTTAATTCCCCAATACCAGGAACCAGTGCAATGACTCCTCCACCATTTAATTCCCCAATACCAGGAACCAGTGCAATGACTCCTCCACCATTTAATTCCCCAATACCAGGAACCAGTGCAATGACTCCTCCACCATTTAATTCCCCAATACCAGGAACCAGTGCAATGACTCCTCCACCATTTAATTCCCCAATACCAGGAACCAGTGCAATGACTCCTCCACCATTTAATTCCCCAATACCAGGAACCAGTGCAATGACTCCTCCACCATTTAATTCCCCAATACCAGGAACCAGTGCAATGACTCCTCCACCATTTAATTCCCCAATACCAGGAACCAGTGCAATGACTCCTCCACCATTTAATTCCCCAATACCAGGAACCAGTGCAATGACTCCTCCACCATTTAATTCTCCAATACCAGGAACTAGTGCAATGACTCCTCCACCATTGAATTCTCCAACGCCAGGAACCAGTGCAATGACGCGTCCACTATTGAATTTACCAACACCTGAAATCATCCGGCCATTCCCGAAGGCTCCGGCAAAAAAAACGACTCAAAACAAAAGAAAAAGGATCAGTGCAGTTTTGACAGATACGCCGGTCAAGAACGCATTAGCGGAACAGAAAATGAAAAAAACCAAAGCTAAAATACCCCCAAAAAAGAAAACTAAAGTTAATAAGAAACAGGAAACTAAAATTGGAGTGAGTAGCGATGAAGATGAGTCAGTAGATACGCTGTGTTTGATATGTTGTGAGTCTTGGTCATGCAGCAAACCCAACGAAAAGTGGGTACAATGCACAAAATGCAAAATATGGGTGCATGAAAAATGTGGTGGGAACAAAACTTTATTTTACTGTTGCCCAAATTGTATATCGGATGAGGATAGCGACGATAGTGACCTGTGACAACCAGGACTCTTCCTTGAGACAAGGTACCCCAGTCAGGGGGTTAGTTGTCACACGAGCCCATTTTATTTTGATCTCAATAAAAATGTCTTAATTTAGTTGATTTGTAAGAAATATGTGCAATTAATGAAGGCTGAAATACCAAATACAGATCTTATGTAATAGTAGACAATAATCATGTCCAATATACAAGAACCTCTTTTCATATACGACCAACATAGACTTTGTGTTTCAACAGTCGAGGGTTGACTACGGCTGGTTGAATGGGTAGGGGTAGTTTAGTTATATTAATAAAATTGTTAAAAATATAAAACTTTAATAAGTACTACATTTAATAGAGTATTGTAAATTATGTAGTAACTTTAAAGGGGAGAGAAAAGGGTAACATGTATTTATATACTGTAATGTAATATTAATTTTCTTTTAAAAGGGGATGATGTAGTAACGGTACGTCACTATGACACTGGCTGTCAAGTGTCAGATGTATATTGTTTGCCATTCAGATAACCTGCATTCGATTACCTTTGGCCGGCTAACACGGAGCTGTTGTAATAACTTAATTACTAAGATTAAGGATTAAAATAAACACCTTTGAAGACATAACTCTTACTTTTATTGCAACAACATTACAAAAAGTAAAGGTAAAAAAGTCGTATTAAAGTTTACTAAAGTACCTTTACACTACACCGCAGGTAGTGTATGTCGCAACATCAAAATTGTCCAATTGGAACAAAGCCAGTAGTTGGAATTCTTGCAAGCTCGCTATTGGTTACTTAATGTCATGTTTGCCATGTATTAGTGCAAGATACAGTGGAAAGTTTTTGAAGCCCGCTATGTGTCTAAACATGAAGACCAATGTAAAGCTTATATACCCGTAAAATATATATGTAAATTTGGTTTGTTTTTCGATTACGGGTTTATGTGTAAGTTAAAGTAGAATCTAAATGGAAAATATAACGTAGAAGTAGATTACCCATGTTATACATATTTTACTTAATGTGAATGTTAGTTTTGTTGTTTTATACAGAAGTAAATATGTATCCAGTAAATATGCAGATGTTCATTACCTAAACAATTAAAGTAGCAGTTCTAATTGGTGAACCAAAGTAAAATGTAGAGTCTATGATTGGCCGGTCAAAATGTTAAAATGTAAGCTTGAAATAAGCAACATGGATTGGCTGTTTGGGTTGCATTTGCCGCACCACTTGACCCTTAGTGTTTTGGTCATAAATATAGGTGCCCCAGGCAGTCAAAATCAGTTTCTCAGCGTTACCAGTTCTCAACGGTCTAAGTTACTCAGTGATCTCTGTAGTCCTCGGACTTCCTCTCTCTATTGTATTTATGTCTTGTGCTCTTGTATAACTGTGTCTTGTTTGTGTGTCCACTATTAGGCCAATAATTCTGCTTCTCTGACTTTTAATTCTGTGTTGACTGTTAAATCTGTGCCATTTGTGACTTTTACCATTTACATATTTTAATATACAAACTTTTTATGAAGAACTGTGTCACCAATTATTAACCCACTTGCTCGAACTCATCCCACGATCGTGTCGCAAGACTCCAATACGCCGGTCGACACACAAATCCTCAACCCTCACGCCTATCGCGAAAAGCCCTAGTCAACACTGAGGTATTGACATCACCAGCAAATTTGGAAAAAATTAGAAATAAAACTAAAATAAAGGATTTGAAAAGCCACCTTAGTAGAGAATCAAAGCGGAAAGGACCAAAAAAAAGGCCACCATCGAATAGAAATTATGCAAAGAGGATTAAAAAAGAAAAAGATAGTAAAAATCTTAAAGAAAACTCAGATGATTCAAGCATTGAGGACGATCATATTTCTCTTCATGATAGTTCACCAGAAAGGGACATAGAATACGAAATTCTTGGAGATATTTGCGTAGTGTGTGGAGAGTATCATAACGCTACTAAGAAGAAATGCGACTGGACACAGTGTGTTCAATGCGAAATGTGGTTTCATGAAGACTGCAGTGAAGATCCAGCGGAATGCCTAACGTGTAACGTCTGATTATGTGTTAATTATTTGTGGGCATCTATCCCTGATATCTATAGGCGACTCACCCACATGCCTGGGTGAGATGCCTATTTTACATTATTTTAAAAAAATGTTCTTGAATTAAAATATGTTACACAATAGTTCCAAATTTTATCTGAATGACATAAATAAACAGTGTAGGAGGGTTGGTCGATGTCGTCACAGAAGTGAAGAAAACTCGAAGATAGCTTGAGACGTATATTTTTGCAGCAGGATTATACAGTGTTTACTTAAACAATACTTGACTTAAACTTTATAAAAATATAGGCGCAGTTCCACTCAGCTGAGAGAGTCCGCTCGGACGAGGGCTGGGGACGTAGTCCTCTAACCAAAAAAAGTATACAGGCTCGGCTACTCCACCAAACTATCATGGGTGTCCCGCGTGACCTTTCCAAGTAGGACGAGATCCGCCGATGCACCTCGCTGATAGTAGGCGAAATAGCTTGATTTTACTTACAATTCCCTTAGGGGGTCATTAGGCTACGGAGAGTCATAACACTGCGATTCAGGACTGTGACGTAATTGTACAACGCCATCTAGTGTCAAGGTGCCATAATTAATCTGTCGAGGGTCACTAATTCACGGAGAATCTTAACACCGCGATCTAGAATCGCGACGTAGTCGTACAGCGCCATCTCGTAGCGTCCGGCGGGACTATTATGACATCGATGATCTAAGGTTATACCACTTGACAGGCTGTGTTAATAATTAATTCTAAGTACGTGTGTGAACAGTGATTAAAATAAACTATGTGTATTTCATTTAGTATCTTACATACATAATTAATTATGATTTTTTTTTTAAAACTATAGGCAACTCTCCCTGACTTACCCTATGTTATGATTAAGCAAAATCTTGATATTTACACATTGAATATTTTATTTTTAGTATTGGAAGGATAAGAAGTCAGCGGTAAGAAAAAAAGCTGGTCAAATACGGGTGGCTAGGCAAAGAACAGGTGGTGGTGAACTAGAGGAAGGGTTACTATCTGCAATAGAACCAATGGAAAACCAGTCTAATACGGAACAAATGGTGAGGATTCAAGTAAGTCTTACAATATAATATAATGGACATTTAGATTAAAAAAAAACCATTTTTCTATTACAGTTTGAGGCTAGGACAACACCACCTGCAGTGACTCTCAGGAGTAATGCCCCAATTGCCTCTCTCTCATGTAAGGTTAACTTAATTTGATTAATATTATTGGTTTAGTGTAAATAGCACTACGTAGTGTGGTCTCACTTTCGATTCCCAGGTGGAGGCCAAGTTGTTGGGATTTTCTTTAGGTCTTTTCAGCAGCAGCCCAAATACTATTATTCAATCAACATGTGCATAAGAATTTATACTACATTCCTTTAGAGAGAATGATGTGACGCTGTCATGCCTATTTAATGGCCTTTATATTTGTTTTACCTTTAGTTAGCTAGTAATTTGATGCATTTTATGTTCATAGCACCTCATAGGCGTCGAACGGCACGACGCCGTCTGATCCAGCACTCACCACCTTCTCAACGTTCACAAATGGCGAGCCTGACGGAACGTTTTGTCGCCATTGAAGAGAGGCATTTGGAAAACGAAAGACTCTTCATTGAAAACCAGCACAGGTTGTTAGAGACTTTTAAAGAAATAAGTGAGTCATGGTCAAGGCAGACCCAACCACTGCAGGATTTATGTGCATCCATCAGACGAGGGAGTTGAATGTCCGAAACATAATCAATTAAAAGTTTATAATTAAGATTATGAGAGGTTAAGAAATTTAAATTTATGTTTTAGTACTGTTCTTCGTAAATGTTAATGTTTGTAATGGTAAATAAAAATAAAAAACATTATTATGTAGGTATCTATTTAATTTCTCATGATGCCCCATACTGTATGCACATTGTTTTTTTTGTAAAGTAGAAACAAAGGAAATAAATACATATACTTAATCTAATTATTTTTCATTACGTATAATAATACCTAGGTACCTTATCATTTCACACCTTAAATATATGACAAAATTGTAATTGTTTATCTAAAAAAGCTAATACAGATTCATGTATCATTAATCTGAAATAAGTAGAATAATAATTATTTACAAAATATAGAATCCTACATTATTTCTAACAGTTAACTCATAATTAAAACATTGCGGGCATGACAGCCTTTTCGGCAATAATATCGCTCCTCATGTTCCTTAGGACGTATCATGGAAATCAGGGTGCCATCAACGCAACCTAGCACCCCTGGAATTTTGAATTTTTCATAAAACCTGTAATCAGCATTCAAATTTCAAACAATGGCTCTTGTTTAAACAAGATTGAGACTAACAAGAAAACAGAAACTTTTGATACTTGCCTTGACTTGAGCACTTGTCAATCATTGTAGTTTTGCGGAAATCTAATATATTTACTAATGATCTTCTTATTATTTCGAGCTCAGAGCATCAACAACTTCGTGGATTGCCCTAGAGGCTGAGATGAAAGATAAAAGTCTGAGATATGTATGTGTATACAGGGTGTAATGGAAAGGTGTGGTCATATTTCAAGAACTACATCTGCTCATCCATATGAACAACTTTCTTAAAGAAAACCTGAGGAAATTCACAAAAAAAAAAATTACCTGTCATACAAATATTGATCAGCTGATGATAACTTTGTATGGAAAGTCCAATTTTTTTTTTGGGAATTTTCAATTTTTTCTTAGAGAAAGTTGTTTATTTCCATGGGCAGAACCGGATCTTAAAATATGACCACACCTTTCCGTTACATCCTGTATATTCTAGCCAATGATTTTTTTGGTAACTTCCATTAGCCAAAAATGATAGAGTGCATAATATCTGAAACATCAGGAATTCAATAGGCTTTTGTTGGTGTTTTGACCCATAATATCATAAGAAACCTAGCTTAAGCCTCTTGGTTATACCACTGGAACGAACTCGCGGGCGCATAGTGTAGTTAAGTCATTTTCCAATAAATTTATTAAATCCTCAGAAAGCCTAAGGATATGTTTAAACTCTGTGTCACGGGAAATTGTTTTGAACTTTCTTATTAGTTTCGCTTGTCGAGTTTTGTTCAAATAATCACTTTTCTTAGCTTCTTCGAATGAATACAGCTTTATAATTAGCTGAGCTGCCATTTTTTCAAATTTAAGTTAATATTTTTAATTATGAAGTATAGTTTTAGTTTTGTTTTGTCACGATTATGCGCGAATATTGTAGCTTTTGGATTCGACAGCTAGAAGCGTGGCTGTGGGCGAGGCTGTAAGCGACTTCGTCGCTGTTTTTTCTTACGGAATACCAAAATGTATGAAGAACTGTCAATTTGCCCTCCCGCTGACGCCGCTGGGTAGTTTTAACTCACGGCCGTCACAGCCTTGAGCGCTAGTGTAGCTTTACGCAGCATAATGAATACTAAACTGAGTTTCACCGCTGTGGCAGCGCTGCACCACAAGGCTGTATCCTTAGAGAATAGTATTGCAGAGCACACATTACGCAACAGGACGACGTAAACTGTTGTTGCACTTAGGTTTATAGTGTTGGTGCAATGGGAAATAACCGCAATAAAAAGAAGAAGCGAAAGGGTTGGCGTAAAGAACTCGGAAAACGTATGACAAACGTAATGAAGTAAGTTTAGTATCTACTGACCTATCTAATTACAGTATTGGTGATTAAAAACATGTCACGTTTTGGGCAGGTGTCCAGTTTTGTAAAAAGATAAAAGTTTCCTAAATAGGTTTGTTTTTGTTTTGACAATATACAACAAATAGGTATCTATGTAGTACCTTTGTTTTTGTTTTTGTACAATGTTGACCCACTCCAGGATTTCTCCTGAATCGGAGACGGTGCGATTACAAACACAAATTTTCACATTTACAAACGCGCAGACCCGACACAACTATCTGTAGGCCATAAAAATATTTGTTACGTGCGGGAATCGAACCCGTGACCCGTGGGTATGTTCGGTAAGTACTGCCTATCTAACTACAAGAAACAAAACTGTAACGTACTTATACGATTGTAGTGCTACCTAAAACCTACATAATAAAACATGAGCCTTCTGACGTACCTTGGTAGTTTAGCTAAATAGTTATAATGTATCTTTCCAGAAGATGTCGATTATACAATACTGAAGACGATGGTGATAAAGAGAATATTCCGGTATATTCGTGAGTATCTTCTACACTGATCTGTTATTATTATTAGTACATACGGCTTTGTAATTATCAAGCTATAAATTTCCAGTATAAGCTGATCTCACAATGTATAAGAATTCCGTACAATGAGAGGTCAACTTGTACTGGACATGTCTCCACCAAATACCAAAAAAAAAAAAAAAAAAAAAAAAACACCAAACTTGCACCCACAGATATATAAATACATGAGATATGGCAAGGAGGCGTGGCGCTTGCGAACGCATCTAGCCGTAAAGCAGCTTGTTGCCAGTTTCGGCCATTAGTCGAATGTCAACTTGCGACGTCTTCACTGCTTGTGATTTTACACAAAATGGCGCGTTGTACAGTGGTTTTTTACAAAAAAAACACCTCTATTGTGAATTATACGAAAGATGGATCTCATTTCACACGTAAGTACTAAAATATGATTGTTTTTCTTATTAAATTTATTAAAACATTACTTCGTGGTACTAGAAACACGATAAAGTACCAAAAGCAATTATTTTCATTAGGAATAAAAACCATTGTTTGCTTAATACACATCGATCAATGAATCGGCAGGTCTAATAGTGCAATAGATAAGTGTTTTACTGATACTCTCACTCACACGATAGTTTCATAAAGCGGGTGCTGCCGGCTTATTTTTTTTTTTGTGGTGTGGGAAATCATCCAATGACTTCTCCCGCTCTGGGTGGAGCGGGAGGGCGTGTCAGACTCTTACTGACTAAAACCCACCCCTGTTCCTCCCTGCCCTTAATGCCCAGGGGCGAGGTAACTCTTTCGAATTTATCCTCAACCCCCGGGCAGGCATTGGGCATGACGGGCCCCGTCCCTATTGCTGACAACTCTTTGAGGCGCGCGTGGAACACTACGTGCCGTCGACTCTCGGGCCTGGTGCTGATCGGACGGCGAGCTACCCACCGGCTATTGTTAGGTAGATAATTAGAGATTAGGAGTGGGCGTTAATTCAACGAACGGCTTTTTTTAACTGTTAATCTAATGTTAGCGAATTAACTCTGCTTTTTGTTTACCGCAAAACCCGTTAAATCTATCAACTGTTTCATTCAACGATTTTGGCAAAACGCATATTATTAACTCAACGAATAGGTATTCAAAAGTCGCTAACCTTATCTAAAGCTGCTAACGCAAAATCAGCCAAAATTAACTGTTTCTTCTGCGTTGAAAGAACGACTAGAAACGGAATATGCCGACTAATGCCGAGAGCCGAGTGGACGCGAGGGCGCCTATGCGAGTGAGCGAGACGCCGCTACCTTAAAATTGTACGAGCGAGAGTGAGAGAGATCTATGTTTCTAAGTTCGCTTGCTCCATGGCTCGCGCCGCTCTGTCTTGCCGAAACGAACAGGTTTTTGCTTGTAAACATTACACAGTGTGTTATTTTGCCTTAGTTGCGGACATGTCAGTTTTATTTTTTTTCTTTATAGATTTAACCTTAATAAACCATTCTGAGAAGCCCCCGTTTTTATATTTCACTTCATTTAAGACATACAAATATTTTAGTGAAAGGTCACTGACCTTCTTGAAAAAGTTTTTCGTCTGTATTTCTTTAATGAAGCAAAATTTCAGTGTCTTGCAAACTACCACTTAATTGTTGGTTTAAAATGTATAAATTGTAAAAATTACAAGGCTCTAACGTAACAGGAACCGGAATTAAAAAATATTTTTTCAATTAACGAAAAAAAAAATATATAAAATTAACTATTTGCGGGTCGCGTTTTTTTTTGTTTTCGTAATATACTTATGTAAAGTACCTTCAACTGGAGAAAATTCTAAATATGTATCTAGCGGGATCTCGGCGATATTGAGTTTCTAAGTTTTTATTAAATTTCTATGGAAATAGGGTTGTCACAAAAAAGTAAATATTTAAATTGATTAGTTCAATCGATTAAATCAATTTATGCTAAACATGTTGTAAACGCTTATTTATGACATTTCCTCGCTGTCGGATTCAATTATGATTTCGTCAGTCGTCAGCGTAATATTTTCTTCAAAACCTTGAGATTCTAAATTATTGTAGTGAACATTGTCAGTTGTTACGCATAGGAGTTGAAGCACTGATTTCGATAGGGGTAAAGGTTTTTTATGTTTATTACGTGTACTAAGTGTTAATGAGGATATGTATGGATTCGACATATGGGCAATAAATGAAATCACATGCTTGTTTAAGAGTTTACTGACGATGTGCAAAAAATGAACGAAATCGGTCCAGTAGTTTAAACAAAAAAAATAGTTTTAATTTTCAGTAAATTTGAACACTCTGTAGAATTGCAGCACTAGGTCAATGATCTAACATACTTTGTTCCTTAAATCCTTGAACTTTGAAATGCGACGTTGCCACTCTGTGCAATCTATCGCTCAAGCTCTTTTAGGCATTCTACTTATTTGCCTAAAATGTAAAATAGGTACACCTAAAGGCAGGCAGGAATTCAATTTACGTATTTTTTTATTGAAAGCGCCTAGTAAGAAAGATCTCACTTTATGAGTTGAAGGTCGTGAATTCAAATCCAGGCAAGTGCTTTCATTCTGTAATGTATTTCATCACACTCGCCCCAGCGGCTGCGACAGGAGACGCCGCGGGCGTCGAGAATTGCAGAGTGATCTCCGGTCACCGTAGGCCTGGGCTTCCGGACGACGAGCAATGGGTAGCTCGCCGTCCGCTCGACCGAGCTTACGTCGTCGACGGTGCGTAGTGTTCCACGCGCGCCTCAAAGAAAATCTGCACACCGAAGGGGCCCAGCAGATGGGTCGATGCCCTCTACGGCCATGGATAAATTTCCGAAAAGGAAGCCCGTGGCCCTGGAACGATAAGGGCAAGGAAGGGAACACGGGTTCGATTTTATTTAGTAAAAGTCTGACAATCTTTCAGACTTTTACTAACACCCTTGAGCGGGAGAAGTCATTAGATGATTTCCCACCTCAAAACAAAACCTACATGTGACATCTACTAATTCGCACTAATTTAGTAGATGTTACATGTAGGTTTTTTATGACTTCTCCTTCTCTAGGGTGTTAGTAAAAGTCTGACAATCTGTCAGTCTTTTACTAAGGTTCACGTGGTGGATTACAGGCATTAAGCCCTTCTCCCAGACTGGAGTACTTACTTTCTTTTGTAAAAGTTAATACGTCCTTGACTTGTGAACTTGTCACGGCCGAAATTTTGTTTACTAACCTACCACTGATGTGCGCCAATATTTCTCGCGGGTGTACATCGGTAGCGGTATCTTTTGTCGGCTCACGAAACGGCGCCCACACGTCTGCGCGCGGCGATCTCAAAAGCATTGCGGTGGCGGGCGGCGCGGCGGCGCCGCGGCACATCGGCAAAGGCAAAGGGGTAGCGGACGGGCGTTGCGCGCGCGCCTTGTGTAGGGAAGGACACCTTTTTATCTACAGTCAGCTGATTCACATTACGTTTTGAAGATGTTTGCAAAAAAGTGTTTCGCTTTAAATACTAGGGAGTGGACATAATGTGTTAATTATTATAATAACAGATCTTAAATGTGTTCTAATTAAAAATTATAATCAAGTAGATTTAGAGATAAATTAAGGTAGAAGTAAATAATAGCAATTAACTAACACTGGTTGTACACGGATATGAAGCATCCTATTAAAAATACGTACGAGTAGGTACAGTAGCAATTGTTGTTTGCTAGTCAGGAAGTTTCTCACTAAACGGTTTTGTTCGAATAAAGCAAACTGAAAATTTATTTCATTTTTTAATAAATTTATCCTGTAAATAATTTGTTAATAATATTCGTAATAATAAAATATTATAAGTAGAAAAAAAAATCTTGTTAAGTATTTTGTCTTTTTTAGGTAAGTTAATGTAGAAAAGTATCGATAAACGATAAGTCGATAACTGCGCTGTCGACCCTATTTATTACTTACTTATTTTTTCGGAAGTAGTTACTAGTTAGTTTACCTTTCTCAGTACTCAGTACGCTGTTTGCCTTCCGGGATGGTGCGTGCGTGCGCCTTTCGCAGATTTGATACCTACTTAGTTTACGCGTGTTGTCGTGTATTTTAAGGTTTTAAGAGTTTTTCTTTTTATTGCAGTGAAATAGATACTAAGTACCTACGTGTGTGTATGTGTAAATCGTGTTTTAAATTTAATTTGTGCTTATTTATTTTTCTATGGTGAAATAGACACTAGCTAATTAACTTTTGTGTGTTGCTTGTTTTTTAAACAGTATTATGCCGCGACAACAGCGTTTTTATAGTGCTGCAGAGTATACTGACATGATTTTACTTTATGGCGAATGCCTCCAAAACGCGGCATTAACTCTGCGTACTTATCGTGAGAGATACAGCGCAAGTCGCGCCTGCCCTACTAGTGTTCGGACCATCATCAGAGCTGTCCAGAGAGTGAGGGAAAATCAAAACATTGTGCCCAACACAAATGAAGGAGTTGCCCCGCGTCACGTTACTTCGTCTTTGGAACGAAGAATCTTAGACCACTTCGATCGCAACCCAACCTGCAGCCTGAGACCAGCTGGGCGTATGTTTAGAGTGGCCCATAGAACAGTACATAAAGTATTGAAAAGAGACAAACTACGTCCTTTTAAACTGCCAAAGGTGCAGTCGCTGCTGCCCCGTGATAAGCCGATTAGAGAGTTTTACTGCCAATGGGTATTAGAAAAAATTGCCCAAGACCAAGATTTCTTGTCAAATGTGTTTTGGACAGATGAAAGCACGTTTACTCGAAACGGCATGTGGAACCGACAAATCTTGCGTCACTGGAGCCACACCAATCCTCACTTATTTAGGGAATCAGCTCATCAATACCGCTTTAGTGTTAATGTTTGGGCGGGCATTCACGGAAATCAAATAATTGGCCCAATTTTTATCGATGGAAACCTGAATGCGCAGAAGTTCCTAGACCTTCTAAGAGGCCCAATATCCGATTATTTAGACGAATTAACCTTGGCAGCGAACTCTCGGGTATGGTTCCAGTTAGACGGGGCTCCTCCACACTCTGTTCTCCGCGCAAGAGAGCAGCTTAACACCATGTTCGGCGAACAATGGATTGGGCGGTACGGCCCCCACAGGTGGCCAGCGCGGTCACCCGACCTCACTCCTCTCGACTTCTTTTTATGGGGATTTATTAAAAATGAAGTTTACTCGCAAGCCTCCGAAAGCGAAGATGAACTACGCAGTCGTATTGTTGCCGCGTTTGACAAATTAAAAGCCATGGCCTCGGATCCAGATCGAAATCTATTGAGCAGGGTGCGGGAAAACATTGGTCGGCGATGTAACTTGTGTATTGTAAAACGTGGTGGACATTTTGAACATTTAAGAATTTAAGACGGTTTTTTGCTATGATTTAGTTTATTTCGGTCAGTTCAGTTATCATTTATCACAAAAGAAATACCTAAGTAGTAGTACAAATAAACTTAGTAAATAATTTATAAATACTATTGTGAAATTACAATAAAAACGCCGCACCGCACCGCGCCGCGCCACGCCGCGCCGGTGCCGTCTCGTCTGCATTTGAGCTGTTGCCATTCTGTACTCTAGGTAAGTAGGTATTGTACCCACGTTCTCTAAACAGAGTGTTTGACTTTTACTGAATTTATTTGATATTTATTTTGTTTGAAAATTTTAGTTTCTTAATTTTTTGAATTTTAATTTAATAATAAATTTTGTTATACTTCTGTGGACGAGTATAACTCGTGATTTCATTTATTGACCATATGTCGAATCCATACTGTATATGGATCGGACGACTCTAATGCACGGTGAAATAAATCTAAAATTGTAGTTTTCCTGTCTAATTTCCGGGTATGATGTTGTCGATCATAGCGCCAGTATTTATTCCTTGACTCGCCTGCTTGCTCAGACAACATACCTATGGGTAACGGGCTAGCGTCTATGATTTGACGGCCATGAATTAATATTTTGTGCATTGTGACAGACATGTAAAACCAATTGTATTTCTCCACGTACTTTTTAGCTACTGATTTACAAAAGGCATCAATTTTTTCAGCATCTATTATTAAGCCACTCGACAGCACTTCTAAAATAGTATGCAGATCATCCACCAACCATGTCTCTATGCCTAAGATATCTGCAAATGTTTTTCGATGTTGGTCTGATAGTGCTGTTCGTGCAGTGTTCCCATCATTGGTTGTCCCCGAATTTGGACGAACGACATCAACCAAAAGTGACAGTTTGTCTCTTATTGCAGTTTATATTTTTTTTTTCCGCTCCTCAACAATTGAGGCAGCCGGTGATTTTTTACTAACTCTCCACTTCATGACTGCTGGATCATTTTTGTACCCCAAATGCAGTAAAAATTCAAAAATTCTAATCCAAGCATGTAAGGGACTTATTCCATGACATAAGGCTTCTAGATTTACGGGTTTGTTGATGACAACATCCAACTTATTAAACTCCGTTGCTGTAGCTCCACAGCAAGCACAACGTAATTGCGAAGTGGTCACCGTAATGACGTTAAATACTTTGCCATCTACAACAGTTAAATATAATTTAGGATCTGCAATTATAGTTTGACCTTTATCGGTTTCCGCATAAAGTGGTGCTAACTGATCTATTTCAGCCTGTATCCGATTTTTTTCTTCAATGATAAGTTCTTTTGTCTCATTACGATATTGAATCTTCAATGGACGACAAAACCTGTACGATTGTGGGCTTGGATTAGACCACAACACAAAGCCGTCATTAGTTTTTAATCGTAAAGGGATATACGTTGTTGTAAATAAACAATTTTCATTCTCGTTATCACCATCTAAAAACTTCTGTTTATAAAAAGCCTGTCCTGTACTACCATCAAACCCCCAAGAACCCTCAAATCTACAATATAAAATGTTATTTTGCTTTTGTTTGCAATATTCTGAAATGATTTCGGTATTAAATTTTATGATTCGGCGGAATGTGTGTAGTAATAAGCTATGAACTGAGACACTTGCTTCTCTTTCAGTAATAACTATGTCTTCTTCAGGATAACACATTTGCTTTGCTATTTTTAATTTATAGTATGGAGGATAAGCTAAGAAACCTCTGTCTTTCAAATCTTTCTGTATGATACAGTAATCTTCCACAGTTAGTTTCCTATCAATGACTAAAGAAAGGGCTTCATCAGGGGTGTAGGGTTTGGGTTCGGCTTTCGCTTTAATGGATGATGCAATTTTTTTAGGACGAGTTGGACTTTTCAGGCACTCGTTGATAACGAATTCTAATCCTTGAGCAGAGCTTTTAATAAGTTTTTCTCCGTGAATTTCGTCTGTTACAATTTTCGACATCATTTTAATTATTTTTGACTGCGGCTGATCCTGAAGAGACTCCTCGAAACTTTTTCGAATACGACGCATTTGACGAGAGTTCATTTCATTCGCAGCAGATGGATTGTTATTCGATGTTCCGGGTATTGATTCGTCTTGGCGATTACTACATATATTAGAAGTTGATGGAGCTTCATGTGAAGTTCCAGGTATAGGTTCTGTAAACAACATATTGCTTACAGAACCCATATCTGATGGTTCTGGTTCTTGAGGTCTTAAAAGATAATTGGAAGGAAAGGTTTTGTTTAATTCTATAGGACATTTTTCTATTCTGGTTGGTATTTTAATATCGAAAATTGTAGAAAGCCATTTATCATTCTTTTTACTGAAGCGTTTAAAATTTCTTTTGCTGCTAATATAAAGTTTTTCACACTTAAAAATAAATTTGGAAATGTTGTCTCTAAGGTTTTTATTATTAACGTCAAGATCGTCTGGAATACCTGTTGGGTACAATGCATTTAAAACAGTCATTATCCGATCATTGGTTTCTAGGTCACCCGGTCTTTGTTTTGACCCATATTGTCGGGCCTTTTCAGCCAAAACATTATAAATTTGCAGTTTCGTCAGTATTTTCGGATCCGAATTCAGGCTTAGGTCGTCAGTAATCATTGCCACTCGCTGACCAACATGAAGGTTGGCGCCCTCATGCCCCCCTTGCATTAAGTCCTCTGGTCGGGGCCCAGACGGACATCCCCCAGCAGGACGGGTCAGTGCCTGCTGAGGCAAAACAGTGCCATGGGTCTTTGACGGCTCCATGACACCTCACCCCCGCTTCTCCAGATATTATGTAAAGGAATTGGGTTTTAGCATTTGCCTAACGAGGGCGGACCCCTTCCCAATCCCACATAATACCTTTCATCGAAGATAGATCATAAACAAAAGTAGTGATCAAATTCAACCGTAAATAATTTAATTTTGATTTTGAATTTTCGCACTATTTTTTCATATCAACTTAAACTGTGTAAACTATGCACGCCACAATTTAAACCGACAATTGTTAATACCTACCTGAGTCAAAAATAATGAATCACAATGAGTAATATTCGCATGAAGTACTCGTAAGTATCGCACACAGGTTTGAGTGACAACCCTAACCGACAATTTCAAAATTCAATATTTCCGAAATCCTGAGCCTGTTGCAACTGATTTTTTTTGTGGTGTTAGTTATTATAGTGGTTAATATTTAGGCTTAACAAAAAACGCGACCGTGAAGAGAATGGCCGAAAAAAAAATATTTTCTAAATCATAGAAAAAAAAAAATCTCACTTGTCTGAGCAAGATTTTTAAAGTTTTCAAGATAAAATGGTTCCGGTAGTGAATTTCTATCATACCTTAAAACATTTCGTGTAAAAATCAAAATAAAAAACGAGATATTGCGTTTCTATGGTTTTTAAGGATTTTTCTCGATTTTATATATTTCTCTTAAACTACAGTAGTTAGAGCCGGCGGAGTTTTGTTAGGAGGTTTGTTTCATTTTAGGCTTTCCCAAATACACATAAAACGAGCATGTCCGAACTAAGGCAAAATAACACACTGTGCATTACAATCAAAACAAATTAGTTTGAGTGACAGGTTGAAGGTCAACGCTTTTTTATTTGTTAAGTGAAAGTTTAAGTTGTAGATTTCGTTTCGTAGTTAATTAATGGTTTCTAGTTTGACGTTGTTATATAGTTTTAGTATTGTTAAGTGTACAGTGTACCTAAATAAATTAATAAATAATTGTTTTAAGTAGGTAAAATAGATACCTAATTCATTTGCAAAATGTCAGCAGCGGCACGTAAAAACTCAAGTATTTTGTGGCGTCATTATGAAAAGGACAGTGATAGTGGGAAAGCTGTATGTAATATTTGTAGGGAAAAAATAAGTTACAAGACAACCATTTCTAATTTAAGAAGCCATTTAAAAAGAAAACATATTTCCACTTTTACGTCTCTTGTATCCGAGGAAAAAGGAGTGTCGGAATCAATTAGAGCTGTCGAAAATGAAGGTGAGCCTGATACATGTTCCGTCCTGCCAAGTACTAGTTCCAGCCAATCTCATTTACCACCTGCTCCAAAGCGTCAAAGGGCTTTGGACACATATTAACATAAAAAAATAAGCTTGGAACAAAAAAAAAAAATTGATCGCGACTTACTTTGACAGGCCTGTTGGTCTAGTGGTTAGTGACCCTGACTGCTATGCCGGAGGTCGTGGGTTCGATTCCCACCCAGGACAAAATATGTTTGTGTAATGAGCACGATCATTTGTTCTGTGTCTGGGTGTAATTTATCTATAATATGTATGTATTTAGAAATATATAAGTATGTTTATCAGTTGTCTAGTACCCATAACACAAGCTCTGCTTAGCTTGGGACTAGATGGCGTTGTGTGATAGGTGTGGAATATTATTATTATTACTTGATCTATGTATTGATGGATTTCATCCCTTTTCATTGGTAGAAGAACGCTCTTTCATAAAATACTCACGATGGATACCAGGATATAAATTGCCGACAAGAAAAACTTTGTCAAATTCTTTGTTACAAGAGGCTTACACGCAGACTGAACATATTGTTAAAAAACAAGTTGCTGAAGAAGTACAGACTATGTGCATAACTACCGATTTATGGACGTCACGAGTGACGGAAAGCTACATTGCTGTGACAGGTCATTACATAACTAAAGACCTAGAATTTAAAACGGTATTATTGGGATGCTGCCATTTTTCTGGTAACCACACTGCAATGAATGTTGCCGATGAAATTAGTACATTAATTGATAATTGGGGACTTAAAGACAGAGTAAATTTCGCGGTCAGTGACAATGCGTCAAATGTTGTCAAAGCAATAAAAGAGGGCTTAGGGTGGAAGCACTTTGGTTGTTTCGCACATACCTACCCTTAATTTAATAGTTAATGATGCGCTAGTACTGGTAAAGGGACTTATTGACAAGGTTAAAACAATTGTTGCACACTACAAAAGAAGTACTGTTTCTTCAGAGAGACTGTCAAAGTATCAAGCGCAACAACAACAAACACCAAAGCATTTAATAAAAGATGTGGAAACAAGGTGGAATTCCACTTTTTATATGTTACGAAGATTTATAGAATTGCAGGAGGCGGTACGTTCGACGCTAGCGTTAGTTAATAAAAACCTGCCAGTAATCACCAATGATGAATGGTCTACCTTATCACAGCTTTGTCAGATTTTACGACCGTTTGAAGAAGTAACAAGCATGATGAGCGCACAAAATTATCTAACAGGAAGCTACGTCATTGTTATGACGCGATGTCTTATTGAATCCTGTAACAAAATATTGGCAAAACCTGATTTGTCGAGCGACGTGTTTGATGTAGCCCTATTATTAAAATCAGGCCTTGCCGAAAGATTCAAGAATATTGAACAAAGTGGAACTTTGTCAATAGCCACATTTATGGACCCCCGATTTAAAATTCAAGCTTTTTCCGATCGGAATGAAGCCCTTAGAACGAAGGAGAAAGTTAGAAACCTTGTGGCAGGAATCATTTCCAAAAAAGATACTTATACTGCACAAACCATTCCGGAATCCAATACTAGTGAGAAAGATGAATTTAGTCCTTGGAAGATATTCGATTCGATAGTAAGCCAAGGTCAGAGTCAAGGTACACCAGTCTCTGCGGCTATAAAAGAAGTTGATTTGTATTTGTCGGACGAATTACTTCCGAGAAAAAACATAACAGGAGCATGGAACTGTCCCCTGGAGTGGTGGAAACACCATCAATACGTGTACCCAAATTTAGTACAAATATTTATTAAGTACTGTAACATCGTCGCGACTTCAGTACCATGCGAGCGAATGTTCTCGAAAACTGGTCTGATTATAAATCAGCGCCGGACACGATTAACGACTAGTAAAGTCGAAAAATTGATGTACTTAAATGTAAATATGAACCCTAATAAGTTTAAATAAAACGAAGATTGTGTAAATATTGTAAAAAAATAACAAAAAAAAAAATATATAAAAAATTAAGATGATTATGTATATAAAAAATTAAAATGATTATGTACATAAAATGAATTAAACTTTTAAATACGCCTGGTATATCCTTTTTTCGCCAGCCAGTCCTAAGCCTGGAAAAGTATGAAGGAAAGTTTATTTCATTTAAATGTCGACTTTTGATCATTATTTAAAATTGACTGGACACTCAAACAAGCTAACTTTAAAACACGAAAACGTCGTTTTGGTTTTAGCAGCCCGCAACGTAACGTCAGCTCCTTTTTCAATTTGAACAAAGTTTCGTCTATTAACTGCTACGTTGGTACAATACAAATCTGTTACATTAATGAAAACCTGTTAATAATGTTAACGGCTTTTTTAACAGGTTAACAGGATGAAATTAACGGCTTCGTTGCGTTAACCCAAAAATCGGACCCACCACTATTAGAGATGTGATGTCACTTTTGTGGTTGTCGATATGTTATACGATCCTACTTAGTACGAATGATTACGCAAGAGTACAAAATTAGACTTGTTTTGTTACATGGAACTTTATAGCTGTTGTTTACTAATGTGGTAATGATAAAAATGATATAATTAATTATTGAAAAACACAATTCATTACTATTTCTTGATTACTCCTCTTATCTTTTATTGAATCAAGTATGGGTTTTTAATTCATTGCGGTACTCTTACACATGTATCATTGATACGAGTATCATCATCACCATTTGCACCTTGTTTTTATTTTAACATTTTAGCTATCCGAAAGATCCAAAAATAAAAGAAAAGTGGATAAATGCGACAGGAAAAGGTCCAACCTGGTTTCCCACAAAAAATAACACGATATGTTCGTCTCACTTTGAGCCTAAGTGCTTTCAACCATTGAAGAAAGTTCGTCGGCTCTTCGAATGGTCGGTCCCAACATTGAAGTTACGTCCAAAGAATTGGATAAAAAGGATCCTAATTTGGTAAGTTAAACTATTCTACAACACCTAATTTGTTTTTATTTCTTGACATAAAATAAAACTAAGTAAGGTAGGTTAGGGCTTAAAGGTCCGCGGGTAAAAAGGTCCACCATGTCTATCTCAGAAATTATAAGCGCGCGAGCAAAACAAATGACAAGCGTATGAAGGGGGTACGGGAGGGGTACCCACGCGGCCCCGCGCAGTGAGCTTGCGAGCGCCGACGAGAGTGTACGCGGTCCCGGTGCTAAAAATTCACGTAAGTAAATTTTTTCACGTCACTTATTTTTAGTCTGACTGTTGTGCTTATAACATTACAGAACTAAACATTTATTAAAGGTGCAGTTTAACGTATACAGTTTAACGTAAAGCCATTATTTATTGAATTGTCTGTGTGGATTTTTCTCTATAACCTCAAACTTCAATGAACGTATAGTTGGGGTATAAAGGTCCACGCTGGACCTTTAAGCCCCGTGGTGGACCTTTTAACCCTATACAAAATATATCATGTTATGGTATTATTTTCAGAATGCGGAATTACAAAAGAACCACCGATAGAGGTAAAAAGTCCGTCCAGATCATGCAACGTGCGGCTGAGCTAGTCACAAACGAAAATAAATCCATACGTCAAGTTTGTCGTGACTACGAAATTAGTAAAACTTCTCTAATAAGATTTATTGCACGCCTAAAAGAAAATCCAGAAACACCACGATTTGGTTACGGGACTCCCAGACTAGTATTTAACGCTGAACAGGAATCTTCTCTCAGTGAGTATCTGCTTACACTTGCTCAAATCTTTCATGGTTTAGGACCAAAAGATGTTCGTCGTTTCGCATATGAATGTGCCACAAAATATAATCTTCAGATGCCAAACACTTGGCATGTAAATAAAATGGCTGGCAAAGATTGGTTACAAGGTTTCTTGTCAAGAAACGACCGTCTCTCCATAAGGAAACCAGAAGCTACCAGTTTGAGTAGGGCAACTTCTTTTAATCGAACGAATGTTGCAGAGTATTTTGATAAATTAGCACAGGTCATGGATCGTCACAGATTTAGAGGGTCACAAATATGGAATGCCGATGAAACGGGCGTATCAACTGTCTCCAAACCCTCTAAAATTATAGCGGCTAAAGGGAAACGAAACGTTGGATCAGTCACATCCGCTGAAAGAGGTGGTTCCGTGCCACCACACCAGTTGCTGAAACAGCAACCAGTAATGTAACGTTGGTTCCTCTTTCAGCGGATGTGACTGATCCAACGTTTCGTTTCCCTTTAGCCGCTATAACCGCCACCATCCACCACCGCCGCCACCATTGTTTGTGTTTCCCAGGAAGAAATATCAGGATCATTTTGTGCGAGATGGGCCTGCAGAATGCATAGGTGCAGGAAATGCAAGCGGTTGGATGACTGATGTGGAGTTCTTGCAATTT
This sequence comes from Polia nebulosa, assembly GCA_951329385.1. Taxonomy (NCBI): domain Eukaryota; kingdom Metazoa; phylum Arthropoda; class Insecta; order Lepidoptera; family Noctuidae; genus Polia; species Polia nebulosa. Next base: position 10,843,385 of record OX589600.1, on the reverse strand, counting down.
ATGAAACATTTTCATTAGCTATGTAAAACCAAGTAAAGATTCTCCTGTATTGCTTCTGGTAGATAATCACTGTTCTCACCTCTCCTTGCCTGTATTGGATCTAGCCAAAGATAATGGAGTAGTGATGCTTTCGTATCCACCCCACTGTTCACACAAGCTGCAGCCCTTGGATGTGTCAGTATTCGGTCCACTTAAAAAGTATTTGTCATCAGCACAAGATGCATGGATGCGTAACAATCCCGGCAAAACCATGACTATATATGACCTCCCAGGAATAGTTCGAACTGCATTACCATTGGCGCTAACTCCCAACAATATTTCAAATGGGTTTCAAAAAACGGGCGCTTATCCATTCAATCGAGAAGTTTTTAATGAATCGGACTTCGCTCCAAGCTATGTGACGGATCGACCAAACCCTAATAATCAACAGGCAACAAATTCTACGTCTACTGAGCCGTATAATAATTCTGAGTTACCCGCAGCTATTCAAACTTATCCACCTATTTCATCCACATCACCAAGTTTGTTAATACCTAGCGACCCAGCAGCAGCTGATTTATCTACCGCTTCGCTTTTATTGTCACCAAGTGATCCATTGCTGTCTGCTAGCACTATTGGTATGATGGAGCCCGAGCCATCAACTTCCCACGCTGTTCTATCTTTTTTCAATGAGCCTCAGCCATCAACATCTACGAGTAACGTGTTTTCTCCCGAAGCCATTAGACCTTACCCTAAGGCTGGAGCTCGTAAGGGAACTGGTGGAAGAAAGCGACGCAAGACAGCTATTTTAACAGACACACCGGAAAAGGAAGCGCTGCTTTTAGAACAACAAAATAAGAAAAAGAAAACTGTTTCCCGAAAAAAGGCTGTCGATCAGAAAAAAAAGCAAGTGAAGAAAACAATTTTAAATGATAAAAAGGAGGACAGTTCTAGTTCTGAAGAGGAATGTTTTTGCTTGGTGTGCTGTGAATCATACCTGGAGAGCATTCCTGGGGAAGGCTGGATGCAATGTTCTAATTGCAAAGGTTGGTCCCACGAGAAATGTGTTAATCCTTCACTGTCATCTTTGACCTATGTATGTATTAATTGCGACTCAGATGACGAGTAATTGTAAAAAAGTTATGTTAATGTTACATTATAGGTTTCGGACCAAAAAGCTGGACTAATTAAGACTGAAATGCTGTGCCATAAGTTAAAATAAGTAAAGTTGTTTATTTTAATTAAAATAAAGACTGGTTGATTTCAAATAGTTTTCATTTATTTACTTGCTTTAATTAACCTTAGAAAACTATTTAATTATACTGGTCCTCTTTACCCCAGCACCGGTTTTTTACCCCACCCTTGGGGCAAAAGGGACCATTCGATTTGACTTTAAAAAATGCAAGTATCTGGGTTAAAGATAGAAATTACTTATGTTCACTTGTTCTTTCTTGTAAATGGAGGATAGCAGTATCCATTGCTAAAATGATATTTTTCTGAACCTTACACATAAATAGTTACAAGGCAATTTAAGTAAAATGGACCTTTCAGCCCCACCCTACCCTACCTAAGTTTTTTTACAACTCGTAGTTTTTTTTTTCAAATTACAGAACGTTGCTTCAAAACCCCCAATCGATGATTCGGAAATTAATGCTCTAAAGTCTACAACAGATGGTCTCGGTACCTACTTGAACACTCGACAAAATAGCATTTTGGAGAATCAAGAAAATCCGGGTAAAAACGATCTCATTGAAACACCTCGAAAGCGTAAATTACGCCAAATGATTTCCGTACAGCAAAATTTAATAAAAACACAAGAACGAATTAAAAGGCTTCAAAAGAAAACCAGCCGGTATCAGACAAAAATCGCAAATTTAAAAGAAATTTTGAATAATCGCAATGAAAAAAACTATATTAGCGCTGATCACGTTACGCAATTAGAAAACATTGGGATAACCGACCTTATCCAGCGTTATGAGAGAAATGTTTCATCGGGGCAATGCACTACCCAGAAGTATTCTCCTGCTTTAAGAATTTTTTCAACTACTCTTCACTTTTACTCGCCAAAAGCGTACGCGTATGTAAGGAAAAAATTCCAAACAGCTCTGCCTCATGTTCGAACAATAAAAAAGTGGTACCAATCCATCGATGCTCAGCCTGGATTTACGCAAGAATCATTAAAAGCAATAAAACTTAAAAGTGCCTGCACTAATCACAAATTGTTGTGTAATTTAGATATAGACGAAATGGCAATCAAACAGCATACAAAATGCATGGGTATGTCGACATATCAAATTCAGCAGAACAAGGGGATTGTTTACCCGAACCCAAAGAAGTTCTTGTGTTTCTAGTTACCGCAATTAATGGGGCTTGGAAAATACTAGTCGGATATTTTCTCGTTGATGGTGGCACAGGGGAAAAGCGGTCCAATCTTGTTATACAATGTTTGGCATTACTAGAAGATACAGGTATTCAAGTAACCTCAATGACTTTCGACGTTTGTCCAGCCAACATCACTATGGCTAAGAAACTCGAATGTTGTTTTTTAGTTGAAAATTTAAAATCTTTTTTTGAACACCCCGTTACTCGTCATAATTAGTGTACGTTAAACATCGATAGACTATCGATAGTATCGATAGTAAATGACTATCGATACAATCGATAGTTTTTAAAACTATCGATCGATTGTTTACTACTATTACATCCCTAGAGTCGAGGTATGCATGGATGTAGGGTATTCCCCGGCTATAGTGACAAAGGCCTACGCCCTTTTGTCATTGAGATTGTTCTCTACAGTAGGGGAATTCCGTGCGTATATCATTCATTCATTTCCAAGAACATCGCAAACGTAGTGCTTACTTGCTCAGTGATCGCAACATGAGTAAGTCACGTGTGTGGGATTACTTCAAAAAGTCTAACGAAAAGTTTGCCAAGTGTTCTTTGTGTAAAAGAGAGTATAAACTAAGTGGAAATACTACGAACTTGATTGATCATATGAAGAGGAAACACAATGAGGTATGGTCATCCACTGTTTCTGTTAATCAATACGAAGATACCACTGAGCAAAATGAGCAAATTTGTGGCCCAAGCCCTAAAAAGAGAAATACGGTAAAGAACTATTTTGATAGAAGTAGTAAATATCCAGATGGAAAAACAAAGCAAAATTTGGATAAAAAATACGTGCGCATGATTGCTGTTGACATGGAACCTTTGCGAAAAGGAGAACATGAAGGATTTCGGGATTTTGTGAATACTCTCGATAGTAGATATGAAATTCCTGATACAACAACATTGAAGAAGAAATTACTGCCGGAATATTATGAAAACGTAAAACAGAAGCTCGTCATAGCATTATCGCAAGCAGAACATGTTAGTGTGACTACTGATTTATGGACATCAATTGCAAATGAAGGCATCCTTTCAATTACTGGTCATTTCTTTCACAACGAAAAGTTAATTGCACCATTATTGGAAGTCGTGAAGATGGAAGGAAGTCACAATGCAGAAAATATAGCCAGTGTAAGTATATTTATATTTAATTTTCTCTAAACTAATTCAGTGTTTCTTTGTCATACTAAGATATAAACAATATTATTATTGTTTTCAGGTGTTGGATGCTACTCTCTCAAAATGGGGTATCAGGTCAAAATGTGAAGCAATAACGACTGATAACGCTCAAACAATGATTAACGCCGCAGCCAAACTGCAAATACGACATATACCCTGCTTCGCGCACACACTAAACCTGACGGTGACTGATTCGTTTGCTGTGACTTGTTTCGACCAGATTCTGAAAAAATCTAAATCGATTGTGACTTTTTTCAAGATGAGTACTGTAGCTAGCGATAAATTACGGGCTATTCAACGTGAATTAAATAAATCGGAACTGAGAGTAATTCAGGAAGTACCCACCCGCTGGAACAGTGCATACCATATGCTGCAAAGACTTGTTACAATGAAGACAGAATTAACTCTCGCACTGAATGAATGTAATCGGGCTCCACCAGGAATCAATGCTGACGAATACCTAATTATTCAAGAAATAATACTGATTCTGGAACCTTTTGATCTAGCTACGACAAAAATTTCTGGAGAAAGCTATATAACATTGTCACTGATAATACCATTGATTCGTGGAATAAAAAGTAAATTAGCAGAAGTTGAATCTCAAATTATTACTGAAAGCGGAAAGAAAATATTACTCAGCGTGAAGGAATCAGTTAACAAAAGACTAAGTCCCTATGAAAACAGGACACCTGTTGTACTCGCAACAATATTGGACCCCCGATTTAAGAAGAAGGGGTTCAAAACAAGTGACGACGAGAAGCGAGCTGCACAGTGGCTGGAAAAGACCTATGCTAGCCATTTAGCTAAAGAACGCCTGGCTGTAGAAGAAACGCAACCAACACCATCCACGTCTTCAGGAACATCTAATGACCTGTTGGGATTCCTAGACGTTCCGGACGTATCGACCCCCTTGAGTAACTCATTGGTAGATGTCAGGCAATATCTCGAGAAGCCAGTAATTGACAGAAAAGAGTGTCCTGTAAAATACTGGAGATACACCAACAACAGATTGAAAGAATTAGCGATGCTCTACCTCTGCATCCCAGCATCTTCTGTGCCTTCGGAACGGATCTTTTCGAAGGCCGGACAAATTTTAACTGAACGCAGAAACAGATTGAAAGATAAAAGGTTGAACGAATTGTTATTTATAAAACAAAATTATAGTTATTTTGATGATTAATGCTCAAAAATCTGATTGTGATTTTACTTATATAATATCAAAATAAAACTCAGCTTGTAACATTTGTTATTTTATTGATGTTACGACAAACCCATTTTTTTAAAAACTATCGATAGACTATCGATACTATCGATAGTTTTGAGTAAAACTATCGATACTATCGGATTACCAAACTATCGATGTTTAACGTACACTAGTCATAATACATATTTTTCTCGATCCATGCTACATGCTGAAGTTATTGAGAAATGCTTTCGCAGCATATGGGTGCTTTATGGATGCTTCAAATCGGTATATAAAATGGAGTCATTTAAAAAACTTATATGACATTCAAGATAAAGAAAAACTGCATTTAGCAAACAAATTAAGAAAAAATCACAAATATTTCAAGAACCAAAAAATGAAAGTTCGCTTGGCGTATCAATTATTTAGCAACAGTGTTGCAGATGCCCTGAATTTTTGTTGTGAACTTCAAATGAATGGTTTTCATGACGTAGAAGGCACCGTCGAATATTTAAAAACTGTCAAAAACTTGTTCGATGTGTTAAATTCAAGGCATATGGCCCAACTCCATTATAAAAAACCAGTTTACCAAGGCAACAAAGACAAGGTACTTGAAACTTTAGAAAAGGCAAAACGGTATCTAACATCTATGAAGCTTCCAGATGGTACAAAGGCCATCAGTACACCAAGAAAAACCGGATTTATTGGTTTTTTAGTGAGCATAGAAAGCCTTAAGGCATTGTATGTACAACTAGTTGAAAAGGACCAAAAACTTAAGTACATTCCAGTTTACAAGATCAGCCAAGATCATTAGGAGCTTATGTTTGGACATATAAGGTCTCATGGTGGATGCAGCACTAACCCCACAGCGCGCCAGTTTCAAGCGATATATAAAAAGCTCTTAATAAAGTCGGAGCTTAGGGATGTAGATCAGGGCAACTGCACAGCTCTAGAGGAGGTTTCTTTTTTGGTGTGCTCCTCTGCTGTCAAAAATAAAAATCTGACAATCGAACCATGCAAGTTTGACGAAAGTAATGATGAAGACGAGATGAGTTTGCTGTATGAACAAGCCATATTTGATGAGGAAATTAGTATTCTTGTACAAGACGTCACAGAATTTAGTAGCCAGGTAGTGTCATACATAGCACGATTTATTGTTCATCGCTTGCTAAAATTATTGAAGTGTGATACATGCTGTAGCGGTTTGATTGCAGATACAGTCGACGACAAGCACCACAGGTTTATAAAATTGAAGGATAAAGGCGGCCTTATATTTCCATCCAATGACGTTATAACCATATGTAAACGGATGGAAGTAATAATAAAAACTTCTATTCTTTCATCTGATAACACGAAAACTACATCGAAAAATATTAGACAGGAGCTCATGTCAAAATCCTTATCGCATTTTATAGGCATGAATCTTTTTGAAAAAATAAATTTTCACCAATCGCCAATGAATAACCATTTAATAATACTAATTAAAGCCGTAATGGAAAAATACACTCACCGGTGAGTCGGACAAAAAAAAAAAAAATTAAAGAGAAAAAAAAAAAAAAAAATCGGCTGTCAACCCGGGTTGTCGTCGGGGTTCAATTTGACAACCTTTACCTTTAGTTCAAGAGGGTAATTTATCATGTTTGAGTGCAATATGACGTTATTTTTAAGTTTTAGTTGAACCTGGTCATCTGAGCGACTAAGTTGCTGTTTTAAATTTGTGTTTTGTGAAAGTTTATTGTTAGGTTATTCAATTATTGTGATATCGTACTGTTACTTCAATAACTAAAGGTGATTTAATTCCAATCAAAATGCCATTAACACCATCACAGGTTGCACAAGCTGTAGCATTGATCGAACAAGGGCTGACACAGCGAGAAGTTGCTGTTATACTGAATGTACCACGTTCATCGATGCAGTATGCGCTGAAACGATACCAGGAGACAGGCCGCTACTCCCGCAGACCAGGCAGCGGAGGCGTCAGATGCACATCAGCCCGGGATGACCGCTTTATTGTCCTGGAAATTTTGAGAAACCGCTACCTCACCGCTGTTGAGATACGCCAGCGACTCCAGTTCACAAGAGGTGTCAATGTTAGTGAACGTACAGTGAGAAAACGAATGGAGGAAGTGAATTTACAAGCTCGTAGACCAGCACGCGGCCCAAAACTTCTCAGAAGTCACCGAGTAGCTCGACTTCGATTCGCACGAGAACACGTCAACTGGACCCATGAGCAGTGGGCTCGAGTACAGTTCACAGATGAGTGTCGAATCGCTTTACGAGCTCCAGATGGTCGGGAGCGAGTGTGGAGAAGAAGAGGAGAGCGGTTTTCACCCATTACCACCACACAAACTGTTAGTTTTCATGGAGGCTCTATAATGGTTTGGGGAGGAATAAGTTCCGATGCACGTACGGAGTTAGTTATCGTCGATAACCGATTAACGGCAACACGATACATCGAGGAGATTCTTCAGGAACACGTGTTACTATATTCAGGGTTTATTGGATTTGACGAATTCCTCCTAATGCACGATAACGCGCGCCCACACGTTGCACATTGCGTGGAGGAATACCTTACAGAGGTTGGTATTCAAAAATTGCAGTGGCCAGCTCGTAGTCCAGACTTAAATCCAATAGAGCATATCTGGGACAAGCTTAAAAGAAAAATAAAGTCCTCCTCCAACCGACGTTGACGACACGGTTGGCGTAGTGGTTGAGCGTTCGGCTGCTGCGCTGCGTGTCGCGGGTTCGATCCCCGCACGGAACAAATATTTGTATGGCCTACAGGTAGTTGTTCCGGGTCTGGGTGTCTTGTGTATGTGAGTTTACATGTTTGTGAACGCACCCACGATACAGGAGTAATTCCTAGTGTGGGGCAACGTTTTTTTTTTAAATAAAAAAAAATAAAAAAAATAAAAAAAAAAAAAACCCGCCTGAAACTCTGAATCAGCTTCGAAATGCAGCACTGACCGCTTGGAAAGCATACCACAAGTTGAGATCAGAAACATCATCCAAAGTATGCCAGAACGAATGCAAGCTGTTATCGGGGCTAGGGGAGGAAACACCCGATATTAAAATGCAAACACAACGAAGACTTTTTGGTTATTTTTCATTTTGTGTTCTTTTTAAATTGACAGTGTTAAAACCAATATTTTTGTGAAACTGCTTATTTTTTTAAAGATTACTGCTGGTGCATCATTTTTTCAATAACTGAGTTACAAAACCATAAAAAAACCCTAATTTAGTGCATAAACCCATAATATAGTGAAAATTAAATATTTAAATAGAAATTATCGGCAAGTTATTGGTGGCCAAGTTTCCGTGCCGGTGAGTGTATGTAAACGTAAGATTAGGTACACTATTTAACTAAGAATATAACACCTAAACTGTCTAAGCGATAAGTTTTAAATAAATATTTACATTTTACTGGTCAGTAAAATCCATATCAATAAAATCTTGAAGTTTTACTTGTGTTCTCCTAGTCTAGATTCGAAAAGTTGATATCCCTTCCTTGTCTTCTCTAGTCACAAATGCCCTTAAACTAGACAAAAATCACCAAAATCTTGTTTATGCCTGTCAAACGACGATTTCCCATTCTGAAATTGACACAACTTAACTATATTTTAGTTTGACAGCACTAAGATTGCACCGAGTTAGTGAAAATGGCATTTTTGCTATTCTGAATTTGACGTTTTTTCACCTAAAATTTGTCTAAAATTGAAAAATTGTCAAACTAAACCAGCACTCTAATTGCGTAACACACTATCAATCGTAGTTTGTTTCATTTTGACAGCTCAACCACATTCATTGCGTTATTTTCGGTGTTGAGAAGACAAAAATTTCGAACATATGAAGCAATGGATTAGCAATTTGTTTCAGAATGATTCAAATTCCGATGTGTGTGTTACGCAATTAGGGTGCAGGCTAGTTTTAATCGCGATTAAAAAGGTGAGAAATAAAATTAGTTGCTATGAACTAAAATGCACACCAAAACCTCGAATTCAGGTGCAAAAATAGTACTGTATTTTTAATAAAAAGAGCAGATTAAAGGTAACTGAATTTCATCGATACTATTTTTTCTACGATTACCTCTTCACATCACTAGTTGCGATGTGTGTTTATTCTGAGTACGTAGCTACAGGTAGAAGCCCCGCCCCATGTATGCCTGTGTTCTATTAGTGAGTTTATTAGTGTTGCTGTTAGTTTCTTTGTGTGCGGGAGAAATATGAGCTCGTGTGCCGTTCTTATATTATAGTTTTTGCTTTTGTGTTGTGGGGAGAACACGGCGACATCTGAACACGAATACATTTGTTTACAAAGCATATCTCCTGTATTTACATATCTGTGCTTGCACCCAATTTGTATTTCCATAATAAATGTAGGTAGGTAATTGTTCTTTGTTATTCATGAGGCAAATCAGTTTTAATGGATGATTTCGTCTTCTTTTGTATATTTTAGGAGAAATAATAATGGTTCCGAAAAACAAATTAATCTCCAGCGATCTGTGGCCAACTATTATATATATATAATTAACCAGCGTTATAATGCATTACCGACAAAAAAACCCAAAACATACCAAAAAAAAAATATCCATTTTAACAAACAAATAAGAGCATGTTCAAATTACATTTTCTCCTGAAAAAAATGGATCTTCGAATAAAAAAACCAAAATTCCGAATAGAATACTGAACCTCCGACAAAATTACTAAGTTACCGACAACAGAGGTTTTGTCTAAATAATCATATTTTTACAACTTGCATGAACTGTTTTAATATCTATTATTGGTTATCAAATTTATTTTTTAACTTTCATTAATGATGAAAATATCTCAACAGTTCGGCCCGCGCGATCGGGTTCGGCTATGCTATTCTCTAAGGAAACAGCCTTGGGTGCAGCGCTGCCGCAGCGGTAAAACTCAGTTTAGTATTCACTAAGCTGCGTAAAGCTACACTAGCGTTCAAGGCTGTGACGGCCGTGAGTTAAAACTACCCAGCGGCGTCAGCGGGAGGGCAAATTGACAGTTCTTCATACATTTTGGTATTCCGTAAGAAAAAACAGCGCCGAAGTTGCTTACAGCCTCGCCCACAGCCACGCTTCTAGCTGTCAAATCCAAAAGCTACGATATTCGCACATAATCGTGACAAAACAAAACTAAAAGTGTACTTCATATTTAAAAATATTAACACATATTTGAAAAAATGACAGCTTGGTTAATTATAAAGCTGCATTTATTAGAAGAAACTAAGAAAAGTGATGATTTGAGTAAAACTCGACAAGCAAAACCCCCGTGATATAGAGTAAATATATATATATAAATATCTTTATGCTTTCTGAGGATTTAATCAATTTATTGGAAAATGACTTAGCTCCACTCACATAGGCGTCCGCGAGTTCGTTCCAGTGGTTTAACCAAGAGGCTCAAGGTTTGTTAACACATAGGTTTCTTAGAATACTATGGGTCCATAACACCAACAGAAGCCTATTGAATTCCTGATGTTTCAGATATTATGCACTCTATCGTTTTTGGCTAATGGAAGTTACCAAAAAATCATTGCCAAGAATGTAGACACATACATATCTCAGACTTCTGCCTTTAGGGCAATCCACGAAGTTGTTGATGCTCTGAATAATAAGAAGATCATTAGTAAAAGTATTAGATACAATGATTGACAAGTGCTCAAGTCAAGGCAAGTATCAAAAGGATCTGTTTTCGTAGTATTCTCAGTCTTGTTTTTAAACAAGAGCCATTGTTTGAAATTTGAATGCTGATTACAGGTTTTATGAGAAATTCAAAATTCCAGGGGTGCTAGGTTGCGTTGATGGCACCCTGATTTTCATGGTCGTTTTGAAAACCAAAAATAACATCATCCAACGTCCTGTCACCAGACTTGTATTGTTACCAGTAAACGAGAACAAAATGCAGGATATGTTGGATTCAGCAAACGCTAATCGGTACCGTAACAGATATCTCACACGGGCGCATTGACAGTCATTTACTGTCACCGGAGCAGTCATCGTATCAGCTGAGCACTATCTCCAGTCAACTGAATGGTAAACTTACGATACCTGTGGACTTGAGGAATGTCAAGGATTTGTACCGTTTACTAAAGGTATCAGCTAGAGTCTTCTCTAACTACTTAATCATTGAAATCAAGGTTCCACTCCTAAGCAATGAATTGTTTGAGTTGAACAAAGTTATACCTATTTCGCAAAAGAGAGGACTAGAATATTATCATATCATTCCATCAGTACCGCTCATAGCCTACAATCTGCGCAAGGATACAGCATTTCTTTTATCAGAAGCAGACCTACAATCATGTACTCATGTTCCCAACGATATCTTATTATGCTCATTAAACATGCCCATCTATAATATAAACATGAAGCAGACTATCTGCGAAATCAAAATATTCAACGAAAAACACCTATGGCACTCCGTTAAATCGTCATGTGACGAGCAATGGATCAAATTGTACAGGCCGAACAGCTGGTTGTATACATGTTGCTCGGAATGCCAAACTCGCATTATTTGCGCCAACGGAATCACAATGGTGAACCTAGTCGGCAACAGGATTATTACCCTAGGTCAAGGTTGCACATTGAAAGGAGATACGTTTAGTATTTATGCTCCAATTACATCAATCATGTAAATATTCATCATCACATCGAAGTCCCAGAGGTGTCCGTACTTAACAAAATCATGAAAATTTCTGCACCAGAGAACTTCAGTGAGGCAGAAGATCATCATCTCATTTGGAATCAACTAAGGGCTCAGATTGACGAGGTTAAGGAACAGTTGTCTACAGATTTGAGCATCCACGACATTCATCACTACACTGTGTTGTACATCAGTGTAGCTTCGGTCATCATCTTGGGTACCTCATCAGAAGACAACGATGTACGGGCAGCGCATCAGCGTCGCCGGCCCCCCAGGGCCAGGAGGCTCTCGGGGCGGCGCCTGTGGTGGTCGCGCCGGCAGACACGGCGCCCGCGCCAGGGGCATCGCGTTTAGCAGAATCAGTGCAAATGTGTAGTGAAGTGTTCACAATCAGTGGTGTAGACAGGGCTACCTCGCCCACGTTTCTACGTTCAGTGCACTTACAAGACCGCGATGATTAAGGACACATTTTCGAATAGTCGTTTTAGTTAATTTTATCGCATTTGTATTAGCTATCTTTATCATTTAACTATGCAATATCATTTGACTATTTAACTTGTTTCTTACTTTAATTATCTGCCAATCAATCATGTCAGTTTTCCCATTTCGGCGGGCAGGATGTACGGAACCGCACATTATTTTTCATACTCACGCGCCGATCATTCTGTGCGCTCAGCATTTTGTACCTATCATTAAGGTCATTTGTATAAGTACAGTAATTCAATAAATTAGTGTTCAACGGACATTCGCGGTGGTCGGTTTTATTTCATCATAATCCCCATAGAATCGCCCCGGTATTATCATTAAGTGTAGGGATCCATACACATCCTAAGGAATATGAGAGATATTATTGCCGAAAAGGTTATTATGCCTGGAATGTTTTAATTGTAAGTAATATGTAAGTGTGAGAAATAATGTAGGATTCTATGGAATCTATATTTTGTATTTAATTATTATCCTACTTATTTCAGATTAATGATGCTGATCTGAACATCTTGCATGCGGATGTGACTTGGGGGTGCAACACATGATAGTTTTGTTTTTTCAAACACTAGAGTAAAGGAGCATTTGGAAAATTTTAATAATACCTAATGAAGAATAAGTCTACTTGGTAAGTTATTATTTACAACACAATGATAACTTAACACAAGTCAAGATTGTGCTTAATTCCAGCTTCATTAATTGATTTCAGGTGACTCAGGATTTCCTCAAAGGCCTTATTTAATGAATACCTTTAGTAATCCAGAAACTGGGACTCCTCCGTTACAACAATTTGCACAGCAGTGCACGAAACAGTGTGGAAAGGACTATTGGAATACTGAAAGGGTGGTTCAGATGTTTATTGGTTAACAGGGTATTGCGATAGCTTGCATTGTTTTACACATGTGTAACCGAGCCGGGCTACCAGCTCCTAAGTGAGTACCAGAACCAATGTGACTGAGATGAAGAATCTAGGTTACTTGGAATCTTGACACATCAGGCTCCAATACATGATGACTTAGTGAGTGGGAAGATAAGTAGGCGAGATTTGATAAATCAATTATGGCGAGCATGTCTTATCTAAATTCTAAATATGCTTTCCTTTCTTTTCAGATGTGGAAAACATGTTTAGATTGGATATATTTAGGTACTAACCATAAATTGATTAGCTAATTATGGTAAGACTAAATAGGCATTTTTATTTTTAATTAAAGTATTATTTGTGAATGTTATTGTAGATTTTAGTGCTTATATGAATCAGTATTAGCTTTTTTAGATAAACAATTGGAATTTTGTCATATATTTAAGTTGTTAAATAATAATATGGTGTAATATTATACTTAATGAAAAATAATTAGACTATGTATGTATTTATTTCCTTTGTTACTATTTTACAAAAAATTCAATGTGCATACAATATGGGCATCATGAGAAATTAGATACCTGCATAATATTGTTTTTTATTTATTTACCATTACAAACATTAACATTTACTAAGAACAGTAACACATAAAATTAAATTTCTTATCTCATAATCTTAATTCTAAACTTTAATTAATTATGTTTCGGACATTCAACTCCCTCTTCTAATGGATTCACATAAATACAGTATTGCTTGGAGACCCAAGCAATACTGTATTTATGTGAATCCTTTAGAGACTTAAGAGCAACAACCTCTGCTGGTTTTCAATAAGAGTCTTACGTTTTCCAAACGCCTTTCTTCAATTTCGACAAAACGTTCAGTCAGGCTCGCCATTTGTGAACGCCGTTGAGAAGGTGGTGAGTGCTAGATCAGACGGCGACATGCCGTTCTACGCCTATGGCCTCGTTTACGGAGACGCGTGGCTTCGCGCGTCGCGTGCAATGTGGCGTCTAGCGTTGCGTTGGACGTTTTTTGCGTTCACAAAGAGACGGCGCGTGCAGCGGTCCGCGTCTTCACACGCACAAAAACAAACATATGATTAAGGACGAATTCGTTCATGGAGCCGAGGGTCATGGCGTGTCGCGTGAAGTGTAGCTGCGGACGCGGCTGCGGACGCGGCGGTGGACGCGGCGGTGGACGCGGCGGTGGACGCGGCGGTGGACGCGGCGGTGGACGCGGCGGTGGACGCGGCGGTGGACGCGGCGGTGGACGCGGCGGTGGACGCGGCGGTGGACGCGGCGGTGGACGCGGCGGTGGACGCGGCGGTGGACGCGGCGGTGGACGCGGCGGTGGACGCGGCGGTGGACGCGGCGGTGGACGCGGCGGTGGACGCGGCGGTGGACGCGGCGGGCTACGCGGCGGCGGACGCGGCTAACCCTGCGGGAGGTAAAAAGGGGAGAGGAAGGAGCATGCGTGGCGTGACCGCGTGACGCATACTAGTTTGCAATCAGCAACGAAGGCGAGCGAGTGTATTTTGTGATCCAAAATGAACGACGAGGAAACTGAAATGTTTATAACAGCAGTCCAAAACCGACCAGAGTTGTGGAAAGCTTGTCATCCACTACATAAAAATAGGATTGTGGTAAAACGAAAGTGGACAGAAGTGTCTGGAATCGTTGGTAAAGGAGGTAAGAAGATAAACAAAAAATATGTATAATATGATCAACTCTTTTATTAATATACGTGTGATTTAATATTTATAATCAATTCTCACAAAAGTAAGACATAAATGTGTTACGAACATTGATTGCATTGGTGGTAGCTGCGTTGTATCTTCTACGAGTATGATGACGAATTCTATTACTTTGTATCCGTATTGTGTGATTGTACTCTTTGTCGATGGCCCCATCTATGTCTCGTATTATATTATGCAGAACGCATATGGCTTTAAGAATTATACAAGAATGTTTATAGTTGGTTTCTATAGGTTTGTTTAAAATTCGCCATTTTGCATTTATTATACCAAAGGCACACTCAACACATTTTCTAGCACGACTGAGACGGCTATTAAAATATTCTTTGTGGGTATTTAAATTTCTTGATGGAAATGGACGTAATAAATGAGTTTTCAAAGGATACGCCTCATCCGCTATAAGTACGTATGGTAAACAATAAGATGTTTCTGGTATATGTGTGTCCGGTGGTATGTTGTATCTGCCACTTTCTATCAGTTCATTTATTACTGTATAATGAAATGTTCCAACATCACTTTGTCGACCCCTGCCACCTATCTCCACTGCGATGAATCTCTTATGAGCGTCAACTACTGCTTGTAATATAACAGAAAAATAATCTTTATAATTGTAGAAACTAGATCCTGTATTTGATGGACACTTTATTTTGCAATGTTTTCCATCTATTGAACCAATGCAGTTAGGAAATCCCCACAGAATAAAATAGTCGTCAGCAATCTTTCTATGATCTTCTTCTGTTGGTTGTGGCATATGAATACTAACTAACTCCTAACTCTGTCCAGATTGCTAGACAGGTTTCGATTATTATCTTTGATACAGTTGATTTTCCCATACGATACTGATATGCTATCCTACTAAATTGAATGTCGTTAAATAGTACACAAGGCGACAGATCAACCTACACTGAACTAAGGTAAGCAGAGCTCGGACGGATCGGAGGCGCGCAAGTGCAGCTTTTACTGGTTAAGGTAGGTTGATCTGTCGCCGTGTGTACCCTTTGTAAATAAAGGCTACCTTTATATTTTTGTTGCTTTGTCAGTCTTTCTTCTGTTTTTCAGTGGCTGATTCAAAAAAAAATGGAAAAGTCTTCGTGATAACTTTAGAAAAGAAATGAAAAAAAAGCCCCCTAGGCGATCTGGCGCTTCAAGAGAAGAAACGGAGTGGGTTCCCTAGTGGAATTTTTTTAATTCAACGGTTTTCCTTCAAGATGAAGTTATGCCAGAACAAGGTTCTGGTAACCTGAATTTGCCACTAGAAAATTCATCTCAAGAAGACATATCGGTTTCTACTGGATCACCTATAGCATCGCTCTCACACCACAATTTATTAGACGATGATAATGAGAATACATTGGCGTCAAATCAATCTCTTGAAAGCAACATGTCATTTGATGGAAGCGCACATTCAACAAGACCTCGTCTAGCTGAACAAAGACAACAAATGCTAAGATTAGAAGAAGAGAAAATTGCTTTAATTAAATCACGAATTGTAGAATCTAAAAAGGAAGAACAATTAAAAACTAATGAAGATTATTTGTTTTTGATGAGTATTCTGCCATCAATGAAAAGACTGTCAAATTATCAAAAACTTAGTTTTCGGCATAAGATTACTGAAATAATGTTGGAAATGTCATACGATGAGTATGCCAATAATATGTTAAATGACAGATATCAGCCACAGCCTCAATATTTTACGCCTAATTCAACCAATGTGCCTTCAGCGTTAACAACTACATCTCAACCCCAATATTTATCGTCTAATTCAACCAATGTGCCTTCTGCGTCAACAACTTCATCTCAACCCCAATATTTATCGTCTAATTCAACCAATGTGCCTTCTGCGTCAACAACTTCATCTCAACCCCAATATTTATCGTCTAATTCAACCAATGTGCCTTCTGCGTCAACAACTTTATCTCAACCCCAATATTTCTCGTCTAATTCAACCAATGTGCCTTCTGCGTCAACAACTTCGTCTCAACCCCAATATTTCACTTCAGACTCAACCATTATGCCTTCAACGTCAATGACTGTGTCTCAACCCGAGTTATCATTATTAGGAAATGTAAATCAGGAAGAAGAAATACATAACCCCAACAAATATTAAACCAATACTTAAGAATAATGATACCATATTAATTAATATTTAAATGATATTTTTTGTAACAACTTATTACTACTACTAACTAATTACACTAAACTGTTCATAAAAATATGTGATAATACTGATTATTAAAGAAATTAAAAACTAAATTATGTTTTTACTTACCTAAGGGTCATAAATAGTTTTTCTTCAGGGCAAATATTGCTGTTAGGAGCAGCTATGCGGTGTTGTATTTTATTTAGTATATAATCAAAGGCCTCAACAGACATTCGTGTATATCCATGAAACATGTCATAACCTTTTGATCTTACTGATTGGTAAAGAGTTGCATATTCTCAAAATTGTTCCCGTTCGCCTAATGTAAATCTAGGTGCTGCTCTAACGGTAAATAACAAACTTTTTAAGCAATTATTGTCTTCGAGCAATAATAAGTCTAAATCGTCCATATTTACACACACGTTTGTTCGTTGTTACTAATTCGAACAAGACTGCCCAGGACACAAGAAAGCTGGCGCTGCGATCGACGCCGCGTACGACGCTGCGACCGACGCCGCGTACGACGCTGCGACCGACGCCGCGTGCGGCGCTGCAACTAAGGGTAGGTTCAGATGACAAGCGCTCAACGCGCGTTTTGATAACGCGCGTTTACAACTACATACATTCTATTCAGGCCGTACACATGCTAACGCGCGTTTTAGTAACGCGCGCGTTCAACGCTGCGCTAGCGCTCGACTGTTGTCAGCGCGCGTCAACGCGCGTTAACGCGCGCTTTGAGATCATTGGTTTTCTATGTTTCCGTTCAGTTCAGCGCGCGCTTTCGACGCGGATAGACGTATTTTAGGGTTCGTCAAGTTCGTCCGAAAATCGTCCGAAATGGAAACCGAAGCTTTTAATACGGAATTATTAATTGGTGAAATAGAGAAACGTCCTGCGATATGGGACATGACAAGTAGCGATTATTCAGATAAGAATTTGAGAAGACGGGCTTGGGAAGAACTCGTCCTTATATTTTGTGAAGGACATGACAATGAAGAAAAGAAGAAAATATTATGTGAGTATACAAAGTTGATACGACAGAGGGGCTTTCCTTTAAACTGCCTATACTAGGTACTATTTTCAAGCTCTGTACCAAAAATCAAATAAATCAAGTAGTTTAGTCACAAACGATTTTTTAAGTTTTGGCCTCGTTTGAACACGATGTATCTTTCCTAACAGCTGATTATGTCTATACGCACAGGTCATGCACCTTAAAACGATAAATCTGAGTATAACCTACGATACGACGCGTTGTTGCCGTTCTCACGCAAGTCACAAGTACATTTTCGCTATAAGATGGCAATGCAAACAAGGATAATGGGTATAAAGTATGGTATAAAGGGTGGTTGCGTTTTACTCTGAATAATAAGCTATTTAGTTTGTTTGAAAAAAAAAAACCTCATTTATTATTATTTTTATTTTTATACCGTATCGAATTAATACTAAACACGTATAGTATACGTAGTTTAATTTAATGCCCCTCTGTCACATCAACGTTGTATATATTTATTTACATTTACAATCGGTTTGTGTTACAAGTTAAATATAACGATCCTGCCAATCTACTTTTCCTTCATTAATGAAATAGTTTGTTAAATGTACTCGAACATTATCCGCCTGTCGCACAGCACGTCCGGTATAATGTGAGGCTAGATTTTCCAGGGGTGGCGTATAAAGTGTGTCTTCAAAATTGTAGCCATCCCTGATTCTGACATAATTATTTAGTGTACATATCGCTTTTACGATCTTTTCTGCAAAACCGATGTTAACATCTAACGGCCTGTGTAAAATGCGCCATTTATTGCACATTATGCCAAAAGTACATTCAACATACCGGCGTGCTAATGTCAAACGGTAATTAAATATTTTTTTAGCATAAGTTAGTGACCTTCCCCCATATGGACGCATTAAATTCTCCATCATGCCAAAAGCTTCATCAGCCACTATCACAAATGGCAACGTTGTCGGTCTATTTTGTATTAACAATGCCTTTGGCTCAGGTAGATCTAATGACCTTTCTGTCAGCTTTTTGTACAATGAAGAATTCTTGAATATACCTGAGTCACTGTTTTTACCGTAGGCACCTATGTCAACCCACACAAAACAATAGTTTGCATCCGCTAGCGCCAATAAAACTAGCGAAAAATAATTTTTATAGTTATAAAGAAAACGACGATTCTCGTTTACTCGAGACGTCATTTTCTTAAGTTTAAACCTGCCGCGCTTCCGACAGAGTTATAGACTCGAGTTATCGATTGTTGTCAACCATAGTAAACCAGAATAATAAATACTCTATGGTAATTTGCTCTGTGGTCTGCATTCTAACATTCAAGATTACTCTCATTGTGCTAAAATTAATTTACTGAAGCAACAAACGATAAATTGTAAATCACCTGGAGTAGAAACTTTTAATGTTGTTTTCTGTTCTTATTGCAGGTGAGGCTATTTTTAACTGACTTGTGTAATCTTATCTTGATGTTATCTTGTAAATAGGAAAGAAATAAATGAAACTGTTCTTATTGCAGAAACCCAACTGAGTTTTACTCCAAATATAACTCCAAATATAATAAAGATTATTATAAAACAACATTATTGTGAATACTTCGAGAAAAATGGAAAAACTAAGGTTTGATTTTAAAATGCGAGGAGCGTCAGATGGAAAAACTACAAAATTGTGCCTAACCTCAATCGGCACACTAGATGGCCGTTCTTTTGCAATACCGGATGAATACCAACCAACAAGTTTACACAAAGAATTGATAACGTCACAAGTGTTTGGCAGAGTGAAAAACACATTGGGAAAAAGAAATCAAGTCAGGAAAGTTTGGATAACCTTAACAGAAAATATGAAAAAGGCCTATTTAGATGAGGAAGGTAACTTATTGTTTGAAAATTTCTACTTAGAGGAGATTCCAGAAAAAGCGGCTGAAATATCTGCTACAAGCACCTCAGAAGACACAATAAAGAAGCTGCTAGAAAAAGTTCTAGAATCCAAAGAACAAACTTCTGAAATTAAAAACTTAAGCAAGATTTCTAAAGACTTCATGATAGAAAAATTTGATGAAAAAACCTCCAATGCCAGCCAATGGATTGATCAATTTGAAAAAGAATGTGTTCGCTGTGTAGTGGCAGAAGATAGGAAAAAAATCGAGATTTTGAAGGTTTTCCTCGAAAAATGTAGTGCTGACTGGTACACTTGCATGATTATAAAATACTCTATTGAATCAGAGTGGAACGACTGGAAAAAAATTTTTATTGAAACATTTGGGAACAAAGGTTGGTCTCCTATTAGATATGCCTTTAACTTCAAATATCAATCAGGTCCCTTGCTTGAATATGCCCTGAAAAAAGAAAAGTTACTACTTCAAATCAGAAAATCCATGGATACTGAAACATTGATTGATCTTATTGCTATTGGTTTACCAAATTATGTGTCTGACAAGATTGACCGAGGAACACTTCAAGGAACTCAAGATCTTTACAATGAAATAAGTAAATTAGAACACCTAGTCAAGAAAAATATATATGAAAAAAAAGGAAAACCTTTCTTGGATAATAAACAAAAGAAAAGTGAAGACAAAAATCCATGTGAAATATGTGAAAAAGCAAACAAAGGGAAGCGTTTTCATTCTGAATCAATTTGCTGGTTTAGAGAAAAAGAAGATAAAAACAAAAAAATAGGATCATTTAAATCTGTTAACAATTCAGAACTGGAGGTAGAACTAAATACAGAGGATCCAAAAAACTTAAAGTACCACCATTAATAAAGATCAAGCTATTACTAAATGACACATTAGAAATTTCTGGTATTTATGACTCAGGTTCAAACGTGTCATTGATAAATGCAAAATTATTAAAAATTAAAGAAGAAAACATGACAAATTTACAAAATATAAGCTTGAAAACTATTAATGGTGCAGGAAAAACCAAAGGTATGATAACCTTAAAAGTGAAAATTTACAATATTGAGAAAATGATCAAAGTGTTTATTGTAGATAGTGAGAATTTCTGTTATGATTTTTTGGTTGGTTTAGACTGTATTGAAAATTTTAAACTGACCCAGACTGAAGATCTAAGGATTATTCAGAACAAAGACTACCAAAGACAGAAAAATGGAATTTACTTAAATAAAGAGGCTGAGAATCACACAAATGTCAATATTCCTGTTTTGTCGGGTGATATAAAAGAAAAAACAAACAATCAGAGAAAATATGAAGTAAACTTTAACAATCATCTGAATACTGATAAATTTGAGACGATTGTGAACCATCTAGATATGTATGAACAGTCTGAAATCGACAAGTTGTTAAACAAATATAAATCCGTATTCGCCAGAGATAAATACGACATTGGTACTGTTAAGGATTATGAGGCTCATATTGATCTCATGGAAGAAAAATACTGTTATAAACGGCCTTACAGGTGCACGTTCGAAGATAGGAAAGAGATAGAAAGTCAAGTAGCAAAATTATTGGAAAAAGGCCTTATTGAGGAGTCATACAGCCCTTTTGCAGCTCCAGTTACTCTGGCATTTAAGAAAGAGGAAAAAAAAAAACAAGGATGTGTATAGACTTCAGAGATTTAAATAAAATTATAACTCCTCAGGCACAGCCATTTCCACTGATTGAGGATTTGATAGTAAAAAGTGTGAACTGCGAATATTTTACAACTTTGGATATAAATTCTGCATTTTGGTCAATTCCCCTAAGGATTCAAGACAGACCTAAAACCGCATTTGTAGCACAGGAAGGACACTTTCAGTGGACTTGCCTTCCTTTTGGATTAAAAACAGCGCCAGCAATTTTCCAAAGAATATTAAATAATATAATAAGAAAGTACAATCTTTCAGATTTTGCAGTGTGCTTCATTGACGATATATTAATCTTCTCACAAAATTTTACACAGCATATACAGCATCTTTCAAGACTATTGGAAGCAATTTACAAAGAGGGATTTAGACTAAAATTTTCAAAATGCTCATTTGCGAAGAATCACGCAAAATACCTAGGTCATATTATTGAAAAGAACGCGGTGAAACCACAGAAAGATTACTTAATTGCAGTGAGAAACTTCCCAGTTCCAGAAACAAGAACAAACGTAAGACAATTCCTTGGAAAAATCAACTATCACCATAAATTCATCCCACGCATGGCACAAATCTCAGACCCATTACATAATCTTCTGAGGAAAAATGTAAGATTTGTTTGGTCGAAAGAATGTCAAGATTCATTTGAGAAAATAAAAACATTGCTTTGTTCGGAACCAGTTCTAAAAATTTTTGACCCAAATTCTCCAATTAAAATTTATACTGATGCTAGTATCAAAGGGGTTGGAGCTGTGTTGAAGCAAGAAGATGAAAATAAAAGTTATAAACCTGTAGCATATTTTTCTAGAAAATTGAATGAAGCACAAAAGAAAAAAAAAGCAATATACCTTGAATGTCTAGCCATAAAAGAAGCAGTGAAATATTGGCAACACTGGCTATTTGGGAAACAATTCACGGTATACACGGATCACAAACCTCTGGAAAACTTGAACATAAAATCTAGGACAGATGAAGAGTTAGGAGACTTAACATATTACCTATCTCAATATGATTTCATAATAAAGTACAATCCTGGCAAATCGAATCAAGAAGCAGACTGCCTAAGCAGGAATCCAGTTTTAGAACCAAATGATAACACAGACGACATCCTGGAAGTTGTAAATCTAATAAGTCTCGAAGACATAAAAAAAGACCAGAATGAGAACATGGACTTAAAAGAAAAGAAAAAAAACATCGTATTAAAAAATGGTATTTATTACAAAAAGTTAAAAAGAAAAGACAAAATTCTATTGTCTGAAAACCTCAGTAAAATATTGATAAAGGAAATACACAATACTTACTGTCACTTGGGAAGATCGCAAATGATCAACAAGATAACTCCATTTTACTCAGCGACAAATATGATAATGAATATCAAAAAAGTTTGTGATAATTGTTCTATATGTCAAAAAAACAAGTCAAGGAAAAAATCAAAATATGGGTTCTTATCACATTTAGGACCAGCAACCTACCCATTTGAAATTATGTCCATCGATACCATTGGTGGATTTGGGGGATCGCGATCAACAAAAAAATATTTACACCTTATGGTTGATCACTTCACTAGGTATGCTTATATTTTAACGTCGAAAAACCAAACTGCCAATGACTTCATAAAACTAACAACGAGAGTGACAGAAAGTAACGATATAGGAACAATACTAACAGATCAATACCCTGGCATTAATTCGAAAGAGTTTAAAAATTTTTTAAAGAGGAAGGAAATAAAGATGATTTTTACTGCCGTAGACGCCCCATTTTCAAATGGGCTTAATGAAAGATTAAACCAAACCCTGGTAAATAAAATAAGATGCAAAATAAATGAAAACCAAAATAAAAAAGCATGGACAGCAATAGCTCAAGAATGTGTTAGAAGATACAATGAAACGGAACACACGGTTACTGGATTCGCTCCGAAATACTTAATGGAAGGTGAAAGTGTCAATATTTTGCCCCACGAATTAAAAACAAATTGTACAAGTGAAGACCTAGAGAGAGATCGGAAATTAGCATATGAAAACACCAAGAAGTCGCATAATCAAAATGCAGAACGATACAACAAACACAGGGAAGAAATTACATTTGATGCCGGAGACTTAGTGTATGTGGAAAATGGAAACCGCCTCAATAGGAAAAAGCTGGACGAAATAAGAATCGGACCATATAAAATCCTAAAGAAAATCTCTAACTCAATCTATGAGGTTGATACCGGACACAAGAAAACAGAATCAAACCAATTTCATATAACAAAATTAATTCCAGTAGCTGATGACACGACTTAACGAACAGTCACATAAATGTTATGTGATTGTTCTCCTTCGAGGGGGGGAGATATAAAGAAAACGACGATTCTCGTTTACTCGAGACGTCATTTTCTTAAGTTTAAACCTGCCGCGCTTCCGACAGAGTTATAGACTCGAGTTATCGATTGTTGTCAACCATAGTAAACCAGAATAATACTCTATGGTAATTTGCTCTGTGGTCTGCATTCTAACATTCAAGATTACTCTCATTGTGCTAAAATTAATTTACTGAAGCAACAAACGATAAATTGTAAATCACCTGGAGTAGAAACTTTTAATGTTGTTTTCTGTTCTTATTGCAGGTGAGGCTATTTTTAACTGACTTGTGTAATCTTATCTTGATGTTATCTTGTAAATAGGAAAGAAATAAATGAAACTGTTCTTATTGCAGAAACCCAACTGAGTTTTACTCCAAATATAACTCCAAATATAATAAAGATTATTATATAGTTATAATACATAGAACCCGTGTGTTCAGGCTGGATTAACCGTATATGTTTCCCGTCCAAGGATCCCAAACAATTGGGAAACTTTGAGTTCTTTTCAAATATCGTGGATATTTCACACCACTTTTCTTTCGTTGGTTCACTCATAACAACGGGCCTTAATTTTTTCCAAATAGTTTCACATACATGTGGTATTATAGTAGCCACAGTAGATTTGCCAATTCTATAGTCGTAGCTTAATGTCCCAAATGAACATCCAATGGCCAAATATCTGGAAACAAACATAAACTATTACTAAATACTGTTTTTTTTTTCAGCGTCATCCCTGCAAAAAAAGTGGAAGAGTTTACGGGATAATTATATGAGAGAGGTGAAGAAAATAAAGACTGTCAAATCTGGATCAGGAGCTTCCAAAACTTCGACATATATTCATTATAATAGACTACGATTTCTACAGGCATCAATTGCCAACAAAGATACAGAAAGTAGTTTCGATGCAGATAATGCATCAACTTCGTCAGAGGTTGCTGAAGTAGAAATAAGTTCTGGCTTTAAGAGTCCTAAATCTACTTCAAGAAAAAAACAAAAATTAAATCCTGCTGATGAAAGATTTGCAAACATATTAGAGCAGAGTTTAGCACAGAAAAATGTGTCTCATTCAAAAGAAGATGACGATGAAGACAAGCTGTTTTGTTTGTCACTCGTTAAAGAGATTAAAAAAATTCCGGAATATAGGCGACTTCAAACTAAAATTGCCATTTATAATTTAATTTTGCAAAACCAAAATGAATTTCAAGGACCACAACAACAGACATATGAAAATCAAAATTACCCGGTATCACAACGAAGAAATTATTCATCACAAGAGCAGCGTCATCAGTCATCAGCTTCTGTTGAAGGCTTTCGTTATCATGATTATAGATCACAGCAGTCTAGTGTGTCAAATAATTTTGCACATTATGGTTATACTACAGCAATGGGGTCTCCATCGCCAGCACCAACTAATGTCAGCGTTAGAGTTAGAGTTATTCTGCGAGTAACAAAATGTTATTTTTTCTTTAAAAAAATTGTTCCTAAACAAGTTCATTTGATTTATTTGATTTATAGATTATGTTGATTATTAAAAAACTTACCTCAATGCAATTATGAGTTTTTCTTCTGGTGAAATGCTATATCGCACAGCGTTTTTATCTGCTACGAGTTCATCGTTTATGAGAGTCAGTAAGTCATCAAATGACTTGATGGACATTCTGAAGTAGTTAAAGAATTTGGGCTCAAATTGCCTTAACTTAGGATATAAAATAATGTACTGACTTTCAGTCAGCCTGGTTGACAAAATTGGGTGAACCCAATATCTCCGTCTTCTGTTGTGTCGTTTCTGCCGTCTGTATAAAATCACCGATAAAACTGTTTCTACGTCCATCTTCGACAAATGTAGAACTCAAACTGGCCGCAACAACGCGCGTTTAACGCCTGACAAGCGCGCACCATGTGAACACTATACAAAAATTCAACGCGCGTTCAACGCGCGCTGAGCGCTTGTCATCTGAACCTACCCTTATGCTACATTTCAAACAAACACGTGTAAAAACGCCTCTCCGTAAACGCTCTCATACAACGCCGTAAGTTTGAATTTAGTGCGGGTCGCGCCTCCGTACGCGACGCTCGAAGCCACGCGTCTCCAGAAACGAGGCCTATGAGGTGCTATGAACATAAAAAATGCAGCAAATTACTAGCTAACTAAAGGTAAGTCACATCATTCGCTCTGAAAGAATGTAGTCTAAATACTTTAAATACACATGTTGATTGAATAATAGTATTTGGGCTGCTGCTGAAAAGACCTAAAGAAAATCCCAACAACTTGGCCCCCCCACCTGGGAATCAAAAGTGAGACCACACTACTACATAGTGCTACACACTACACCAAACCAATAATATTAATCAAATTAAGTTAACCTTACATGAGAGAGAGGTGGGGCATTACTCCTGAGAGGCACTGCAGGTGGTGTTGTCCTAGTCTCAAACTGTTATACAAAAAAGTTTTTTTTTTATCTAAATGTCCATTTTAACATATTGTAAGACTTTTACTTGAAACCTCACCATTTGTTCCGTATTAGGCTGGTTTTCCATTGGTACTATTGCAGATAGAAACCCTTCCTCTAGTTCACCACCACCTGTTCGTTGCCTAGCCATCTGTAATTGACTAGCTTTTTGCTTGCCTGGAGTGATATTAAAGGTGTTCTTCAAAAAAAATTTGGAGAATTCAGAACAGAAATTCAATTAGTCCAGGAACTCATGCTAATTCAGAGAGATAACAATACAATAGATGCATTTGGTGATAAAATCAGAGCCTTAGCGCTCGTGCAGACAAGGCGTTAACCGCGCGATTCTAAAATCGCGCGATTCCCGCGCGGGTCTTATCTACATTAAGCGCTCGTTCAGACACGGCGGGAACCGCGCGATTATAGAATCGCATGGAAATCGCGCGGGTGTTATTTATATGAGTTAGGCTTAGCACGCACTGCGATTAAACGCCCGCGTTTAACCGCAGGTCTGAAACCGCAAAAAAATGTAACACATAGCTTTCTATACAAGCGCACGCATTAGTGACTTTTTTCAGTGACTGATTTTTAAAACGCAACTTGTTACGTTTTTACCGCGGTTTGAAAACGCGCGGGTTTTTTGTGTCCCATAGTAACAGTACTGAGGCGCACGCACGGCGGTTAATCGCATTCGGTTTTTATTCAGTCTCGACTGTGCGAGTGCGGAGGATAGACGTTTTTGCAGAGGTTAAGTCATGTCGTCCGACTCAGAAACATCAAATGTAGACTACGACAATGTATCAAAAAACATTATTATTGAAGTGGAAAAAAGGCCGGCATTATATGACAAATCGTTAAATCAATACAGAGACAGAAATATTAAAGCCCGGCTTTGGCAGGAGGTGTATCAAAATGTGTGCAGAAATTGGACTAGCTTGTCGGAGGCAGAAAAGAAAAACAAAGGTATGTGTTGTGCTTAATTTTATTATAAAAAGTTAGTTAATAGCATCGTACTGCCAATTTAAGGCACCAGATCGAGATGTAAAGTAGTCGGCAAATAAATTTCGGGTTTGCATGACGTTACTACTAGGACGAAGTCGAATTGGGTGCAAGCTTCTTAGTTCCGATTGGTCACATCGGCCCAAATTTTTTGGTAACTCCTTGCCATCGTATTTTCGTACGAAGTTGTGCAATATGCAGCACGATTTGACTATGTAATCGCAAAGTTCAAGTTTTGTATCTAACGGCCTGTGAAAAATTCGCCATTTATTGGCCATAATACCAAATGTACATTCAACTGTTTTTCTGGCACACGAAAGTCGGTAGTTATAAATCTTTTCTTTAATAGATATGTTTCTGCTTGGGTATGGTCTCATCAAATGTTTTAAAAGTGGAAAAGCTTCATCCCCGACAAATACAAATGGCATTTCAGATCCTTCATTATCATTTGGTAGTACTGAGCATGGTGGTAAATCCAATTGGTTTGTTAAAAGTCTTTTACCAAAATTTGAATTTCGGAATACGCTGGCGTCACTATTGGATCCGTAGGCACCCACGTCAATAGCTATGAAGCTATAGTTAGCATCGGCAACAGCAAGCAGAATAATCGAATAAAACTTCTTGTAATTAAATGACTCTGAGCCGGTATAATCGGGTCTTTCGATTCTTATGTGCTTGCCGTCAATCGCGCCAACACAATTTGGAAAGTGTGTTTGTATGAAAAACTCTCGTGCTATGTTTAACCAGTCTTCTTTTGTCATTTCTTTCAAATAAGTAGGCTGCAAATATAACCACAACTGCTTGCACGTATGATGGATAATTTCACTGATAGTCGTAGCGCCAATCAGGTATTCAAAGTACAACGACTTTATGCTATTTCCCGTAGCAAGGTATCTGTGAACAAGATTTTCATTTTTTTTATTTGGTTTCAGGAAACTCCATACAAAAAAAATGGAAAAACATGAAAGATTGTTTCGCTAAGGAATTGGCAGCACAACAAGGCAAATCTGGACAAGCTGCTCCTTCAAAGAAAAAGAAATATATTCATTTCGATTCAATGCTTTTTTTAATTCCTTCCATGCAGAAACGAGAAACGAGCGGTAATCTATCGTCGCCTAATTCTACTCAGGATGCAAATACATCATCGGATTTTTCTACTCAGGATATAACATTGTCTACTACAGCTCAGAATTCACAACTAACTAATAACAATAGAACACCACTGCGAAAGAAGAACTGTTCTCGAGACAACAACAATTCAACAGAAATAGACAAACAATTACTTGATATATTAAAAGACAAACAAGCACAGGAAGAAGAGGACGAAGAAAAAAACTTCGCGCTTATGTTAGTTCCCATGTTACGTAGATTAAATGAAGACCAAAAACATTATGCGAAGATTGGTATCCTTAATGTCTTAAAAAAGCACGTACTCATCCATCTCCGCAATCACTACAACACGTTATCAACCAACCAGCTCAATTTCGAGGACCAAAAATAACTAGTTCACCATTGTATCATCAAACATATACCCAGCCACAAACCCCCTATCAGTATCAGTATTCACCACAATCCTCATCGATGGATACAATATATTCCATTCAATCACCATCACCAACAATGCCTCCACCAAGCCCATCTCCACAATCATCAACTACAATTCAGCAAGCACCGGCTATACATCCAACGATGCCGCAAAATCAGATACAAATTATCGACCAACAAATTTTGAAACCAGCCAATGAG
Organism: Polia nebulosa; assembly: GCA_951329385.1. Taxonomy (NCBI): domain Eukaryota; kingdom Metazoa; phylum Arthropoda; class Insecta; order Lepidoptera; family Noctuidae; genus Polia; species Polia nebulosa. The sequence goes on along the minus strand of OX589600.1, from coordinate 10,814,644 downwards.
ACTGCCGATTATTTGACACAATTTGTAAACCAGTTAGAAGACCAAGACTATGCCTAAGAGTAACTAGAAAAGTGGGTTACATAATTATTTTTTAATTAACTTGTTGCGAAATAAAGCTTTAAAAAAAATTAAATCGTTTTCTTACCTTAACGTAACTGAAAGTCGCTCTTCAGGTGATATTGCATTACGAAATGAAGTGTCTTCAAATTGTAGATACTGGCCCACGTCTTGTAATAATTTATCAAAAGTGCCAATCGACATTCTGTAGTAATTAAAAAACTTATCGGGATGTTGACGCACGTTGTTGTACATTTTGCAAAAGTATCCTTTCAAATGTCTTTGATCAGTTAGTGGATGTACCCAGTACCTATGGCGGCGGCGTTGTTTACGTTTTCTATTTTTTAATTTCAATATCAAAGCTACAACACATGCTGCTCGCCAGAAATCCATGGTGAAATGAAATAAATTTAAGCAAAACGCTAGCCGCAGTGCGTGATGATGCGCGTTTTTGCGTTTTCAGCTATTCCTAAACCGCGCGCGTTTAATCGCAGTGCGTGCTAAGCCTTAGTTAGTAATCGTTCAGACATAACCGCGCGGTTAATCAAGCCGCGCGGTTACCGCAACCCAACCGCCAGAAAATAGAATCGCGCTGCTCCCGCGCGTTTCTATTACAATGGAGTCTTTACTTCGCGTTCAGTTGCGTTGCGGATACCGCGCGGTGAGCACGTCACTGTTCGTGAGTTCGCCATGGATCGTTTCGACACTGAACTATTTATTGATGAGGTGGAGAAGAGACCTGCAATATGGGACATTCAGTGTGATGATTACGCAAATAAAATTATCAAGAACCGAGCTTGGCAAGAGTTGGTGGAGATATTTGGAAATTGCGAAGACACGGTGGAAAAAAAGAATATTTTAAGTAAGTAGGTTTATTCACCAAAAAATAATTGACAGAATTATGTTATAATTATTGTTATGAAGCGTATATTATACTCTCCGTATACTTTAGGTACTTAAATAAATATAAACAAACTTCGGCTGCTTTATGCAGACATTTCGAGCATTTTTCAAATGAAGGTCACAACGGTATTACCATATTTCGTTTGTTTACATTTAGTTATGTACCTAAACATTACAAGTACGGTATGTTAGTTGCAGCTATATCTTTGTGTCTTGCCATGGAACACGCCCATCGTTCACAAAGTAATGAGCGAATTTATCTCTGATATTCAAAGATGACGGTGTCCCTCTTCCCGCATGCAAGGTATTGAAATTAGTCATGGGTGCATTATATAAAGTATCTTTAAATTTTAGACCATCTCTAGTCCGCACATAGTTATGTAGAACACAAGAAGCTTTTATTATATCTTCGGCAAAATCTATGTTTACATTTATAGGCCTATGAAAGATGCGCCATTTGTTCGCCAAAATACCAAAAGTGCACTCAATATTACGTCGGGCTCTCGATAACCTATAGTTAAAAATCCTTTTTTCATATGGTAAACATTTGCCTGAATATGGGCGCATTAAATTTTCTGCTAAGCCGAAGGCTTCATCTCCAACTATAACATAAGGCATTGGTGTTAGGTCTACATTAGATATTGGTTTAGGTGTTGGTATGTTTAATGATTTTTCTGTCAGGCGTTTATAAAAAACCGAATTTTTAAATATAGCAGAATCACTGCTTTTGCCATAAGCCCCAATATCAACATAAGTAAAGCAATAGTTGGCGTCGCAAAGTGCTAAGAGCACTATGGAAAAGTAATGTTTATAGTTATGATACAAAGAACCCGAATCAACAGGCTTTATAACTCGGATATGCTTGCCGTCTATAGCACCAATGCAATTTGGAAAATTTGCATATCTCTCAAAGTCTCGTGCTATTGTCTTCCAGATATCTTCAGTCGCTTCGGGCATGACTATGTTTACCAACTTATTCCACAATGATTTACATACTTCGCGGACAATTCCAGTAATCGTCGATTTTCCTAGGCGATAATTGTAGCTTAGTTCTCCAAATGAACAACCCGTACCAAGATATCTGAAACAAGAATATTATTAATAATGTTATTATTTTTAGGTACACAACTCCAAAAAAAATGGAAAAACATACGAGATTGCTACAATAAAGAATACAAAAAAGAAAAAACAACTCCTTCTGGTTCAGGTGCTCGTAAAGGAGCCCGATATATGTATTTTTCAAGATTATCTTTCCTGCAGAATAGTGTAAGTAATAAAGACACTACAACTAATATTGAAGAACAGAATGAAAGGCAAAGTGAGGAGACAAGTGAACTAAACGCCAATGCAACCGAAGCCACTGAAATACGTCCCCCTAAACGTAAGAAAACACAAGTGCCAGAAGAAAAAATAGCTGTTTTAATAGAAAAAAGTATCGAGTCACGAAAACATTTTCAGAATGAACTTCAAGAAAATAGTATTACCAAGCAAGATGACGACAAACTCTTTTGTTTGTCGTTATATAAAGAACTCGGAAAAGTACCAGAAAATAGGCGTTTAGCAACCAAAATTGAATTACTTCAAGTGATACAAAAAGGTCAAAGCTTACCACCCCCTGTTCGCTACAATACTCAGCAGATCACACCTACGTATTGGCAAGGACAACAGTATACAAGCCCGCAAGGATATTTTACTACATCTGGATCATCTCCTCCTGTTCCGGCACCGTCACCGTCACCATCGCAATTTAGTTCTGGCTCTCAGTCCTCTACAGTTATAGAAAATATTTATGCTGATTTTGAAGAACAATAAATAAATCTTACCTTAAAGTTATTACGAGTTTCTCTTCCGGTGACACGCTTGGCCTCAAATGCGTTTCAGAGCATGAAATATCTTGCCTGATCAGTTCAATTAGTTCATCAAAAGATTTTATTGACATTCTCAAATAGTCAAAAAATTTGTTATCATACATTCTTAATTTGGGATATAATGTTACGAACTGACCATGTACTAGTCGGTCACGTAATATTGGATGCACCCAATACCGCCTTTTTTTCTTTTCTTTTTTTTAAGGAGCAACCACAGTAAACACACTTCTTCGTCGACCTCCATTTTGAAACTGACGCTAACCCGCACGAAATCGCATACTAACCGCGCGTGTCTGAATAGCTTCACAATTTTGCGGTTTGAAACCGCGCGATTCGTAAACGCACGATTCCCGCATGTCTGAACGCAGGCTTAACTTCGCGCTCAGTTGCGTTGCGGATACCGCGCGGTTAGCACGTCACAGCTCGCGAGTTCGCCTTGGATCGTTTCGACACTGAACTATTTATTGATGAAGTGGAAAAGAGACCTACAATATGGGATATTCAGTGTGATGATTACTCAAATAAAATTATCAAGAACCAAGCTTGGCAAGAGTTAGTGGAGACATTTGGAAATTGTGAAGACACGTTGGAAAAAAAGAATATTTTAAGTAAGTAGGTTTATTCACCAAAATTAACTGACAGAATTATTACCTATTACTCGTATAATTATTATTATGAAGCGCTAGTATATTATACTCTCGGTATACTTTAGGTACTTAACTAAACATAAACAAACTTCGGCTGTTTTATGCAGACATTTCGAGCATTTTTTTAAATGAAGGTCACAACGTTATTACCTTATTTTGTTTGTTTACATTTAGGTAATGAGCGAATTTATCTCTGATATTCAAAGATGACGGTGGCCCTCTTCCCGCATGCAACGTATTGAGACTAGTCATTGGTGCAGTATATGTATAAAGTATCTTTATATTTTAGACCATCTCTAGTCCGCACATAGTTGTGTAGAATGCAACAGGTTTTTATTATGTCTTCGGCAAAATCTATGTTTGTATTTATAGGCCTATGAAAGATGCGCCATTTGTTCGCCAAAATACGATAACGATTTTGTTTTGGAGCGAACGCGATCCGTTACTCTAAAGGAGGAAACACATTATTAAAACGCGACGCGACCCGATGAAACGCGATGCGTGTTGAGTCGAATGTATTGTATTCTATAGACCAGAATCACACTATGGACACCCGACGCGACGCCATGCGCGCACACGCCACCTGAACCAGACGTGCCAGATCGGTGTGTCGCCCATGGTGGGGGTAAACACGCCACCCGACGCGGCGCGCGCGGTATGTTTCTAGAAAACAACCGACACCACGCGTCAGTCCACGTGCAGTCGTTTGACAACTGTCGCAGAAACTAATTTAATATTTTCCATTTATTTAGCGAAATGACCGACGAAAAATTAATTGAGTTGGTAAAACGATATCCTGTTCTATATGACATGAATTTAGCTATATACAGGGATCAAACTGTGAGAAATAATGCATGGGAAGAAATTGCGGAGCAAATGAATACACACGGTAAGTTTTATTGAAAAAAATATTTATTATAGTACAAATTAAATTGATATTTAATAAGCCTACATCGTTGTTGTAACTTTTGGGAGAATTTAATTTTGTTTACCTCTCACAATATCAAGTTGCCACGGAACGGCGCCTTCGGTACAAAAATATTCCTTGAATTTATTTCTTACTGAAAAAGCATACTGTGTGGAATTTCTACAAATGGGACTTAAGTGGTCAAAGGCTGTAGGTTCTGTCAAATTCGCGTGTAGTGAATCATCATCACAGTCTGAAGCCAAATCATCCGTGCCTAAATAGTTATGTAGGCAACATGTTGCCAGAATAATTTTGTCGACCATGTCCGGTTGAACAGCTAAAGGACCAGCAAAAACACGCCATCTTGATCTCAAAATGCCAAAGGCATTCTCGACTATACGTCGGGCACGACTAAGCCGATAATTGAATATTTTATTGGGTTCATTGTTACGAACATCATTTTTGCTGTAGGGTCGCATTAAAATTGGTTTCAAGGGAAAAGCTTCATCTGCAACTATCACATGTTAGCCCAGTCATATTAGGTAAAAAAAGGGGTCAACCTCGGAATGAAAGATAATAAGCTGCAAATTGGTATGAACCTTTGTTTTGTCATTCTAAATGTTGTCTCAAAAGTCACAATCGTTATCGTGTCCGCGTCTCAAGATATTCAAGGTCAAAGGTCACAAAAATCGGTTTTTCGCGAATATCTGGCTTCCTATCGGTTAAATGAGATTTGCATTTATTATAAAAGTTGTAGGCTATAAAATTCCCTACAACTTTTGTTTAAACTTTTTTTTCATACGACCAACCGTTTTGAAGGTAGAGCGCGAAGAGTGCTTGAGTTATCGACATGCTTGTTGAAAAATTTAAAACTGTTAATATCACAACAAAACAAGCCAGAGATGATGCTGATGTTCTCATCATTGACACAGCTATTGCCTTATCAGAACATCAAAAGACTGCTGTCATCATAGGAGAAGATATCGATTTGCTCGTTATTTTAATTGGACGTACTCAGTCACATCATCAGGAATTTTTTTTGAAAAAAGTTGGCAAAGGCAATGTCAAAACACAAATATATTCTACTAAAAGTTTTGACCAATATCCTCGTACTAAAAAGCACATTTTATTTTTACACGCATTCAGTGGCTGTGACACGACTTCTGCGCTATTTAAAAAAGGAAAAAAAACTGTTACTAGAGCATTGGAAAAAATTCCTGATTTAGATAAACTGGTGGAAGTATTTCAACAAGAAAACTGCCCAAAACAAACATTATTAGAAAATGGAGTGCGCATCTTGTTGGCATTATATAATGCTCCAAAATCTGAGGACAACATTGATCATTTCCGCTACACGCAATTCATCAAATTTACAAAACTAAATAAACCTGTACAACTGTCAACACTTCCACCAACAAGTGTAGCAGCTCATCAACACATAAAACGTGTCTACTACCAGATTCAAACGTGGTTAGGGAAGGACTTAGAACCTCAAGAATGGGGCTGGATGCTTGAAAATGAAATCCTGGAGCCCATACGAACGTTATTACCTCCAGCACCAGCCGAACTACTAAACGTAATATTTTGCAATTGCAAAAATGGTTGTGGTTCCCGCTGTGGATGCAGAAAATCAGGGCTACAATGTTCTTTAGCTTGCGGCCAGTGCAACGGACAAGCTTGCCTCAACGCTTCACTGTATCCAAGTAATCCCGATGAAGAAAATACATATGATCCCGATATTCTGGAAGGTTTGGAGATGAACATGACAGATAATGAGGATGATGACAATGAATCGAACATTTTTGAGCGACAAGAAGAAGAAGACGACGAAGAAGAAGAAGATAATTAGCTTCCATTTCCAATTTCATTACAATTAAAATCAACAAAGATACTTTTGATATTTGAACTCACATTTTGATAAATGTATATTATGCCGTATTTAATAATAAATAAAAATATGTGTAAAATATATACTCTTACTATCATTTTAACTTAAAATAAAACTAAAATATATAATCCAGAATTAATAATATTTTATACTTAAATAGTTAAATATGAATAATTATATATAAATAATCAAGTTACTTACTTTAATTAAATATAAATAATTAATAGTTAGTACATAAATAATAGGCATTGTTTAATAATTATAATTTCCAAGTAAATAATTGACTTTATAACGTACTGATAACCATAACTCACGCTTGACCTTGCATTAGGCCGTATATGACTGTACGATGTGCACTCTTCGCGCTCTACCTTCAAAACGGTTGGTCGTATGAAAAAAAAGTTTAAACAAAAGTTGTAGGGAATTTTATAGCCTACAACTTTTATAATAAATGCAAATCTCATTTAACCGATAGGAAGCCAGATATTCGCGAAAAACCGATTTTTGTGACCTTTGACCTTGAATATCTTGAGACGCGGACACGATAACGATTGTGACTTTTGAGACAACATTTAGAATGACAAAACAAAGGTTCATACCAATTTGCAGCTTATTATCTTTCATTCCGAGGTGAAAGCCCTAATATGACTGGGCTATGTGGCAATGGATCTGAATTTAGAGTTAATGGTTTAGGGGCGGGAAATTTTAACTTTCCATCTTGCATTAATTTGCCTAAGATGGATTTTTCCAATATTCCACCATCGCTGTTTTTACCATATGATCCGACGTCTATGACTAAGAATCTATACTTTGGATCTACTAAGGCCAGTAGTACGATTGAATTTGTCCCCTTATAATTCAAATAATTCGAGCCACTATTTATAGGACAAGTAATGTTCACATGTTTTCCGTCTAGTGCCCCACAGCAATTAGGGAAATTCCAATAATTTCTAAAACCATTTTCAGATTCTTCCCACATTGCAGTTGTAGGTTTTGGCATATAAATTGGACCGATTTTCTTCCAAATTGCATCGCAAACGTCTCGTACTATTTCTCTTACGGTACTGAACCCCATTCGATAGTTGAATCCTAATGATTTGAATGAACTGCCCGTAGCTAAAAACCTATAACAGAAAATACTTAGTATCTATAAATACTCGTATATATAGATTATCTTTTGTTTCAGTTGAAGACATAAAAAATAAATGGGGAAAATTAAGGAACTGCTTTACCAATGCATTAAAAAGACGTCGCAAGAAGAGTGGTCAAGCAGCAACTAATATAGTTCCTTGGAAATTTGAAAAACAAATGGAATTTCTGTTACCACAAATTGAAGGAAAACCTACAATTACAAACTTAGGTGATGCAAATGTTGACAATTCAACACAAGATTCTTTATTGCAATTTTCTGAAGATTCTGTACCTTCACCTTCCACCATTCTGCATACACCAAGGACCTCTTCAAGAGCATCTGCTGCAAGTTCTCAGACACGTACAAACAAAAGTGATAATGACAATAATTTATTAAAAGAAATGGTTGATGTAATGAAAGCGTCGCAAGATATGAGACAGAAGAGATCAGCAACTGATATGGATGAAAATGACTATTTTTTTTATCAATGAGTAAACAACTAAAAAAGTTACCTAAAACGGACCAAGCTGAAATTAAATTTCAATTACACAGGCTTATACACGATTCGGAAATGAAAATGTTAAATAATCGTGAACGAATTCTGAATACTCCGACTAATATAACTGAGACCAAAATAATTCATAATGTAACTAAACCATTGATTGTAAAACCAGGACAAAGTAAATACACACGCATAATACCAGACGAAGAAAACACACAGATAAATAATCAAACATCAAGTGATTCTATGTACATATATAATTTAAATATGTCAAATCCAATATCGACTCAATATAGAAACGAAGATCACTGTCAGTTCAATATGAGCTTCCAGAAGTACTCGTAGACTCTGAACAATCGCAGCAAAGAAATTAAAATTGAAAGAATTTTATAAAAATGTTGGTCAAAGTGATATTCCATAGTTATAATAATTGGTTTTTCCTATTAGGTACTTACCTAAGACAAATAGCAAGTCTTTCTTTAGTGCTAATGGCTTCGCGAAATCTTGTGTCTTGAAAGAATTTTATAAAAATGTTGGTCAAAGTGATATTCCATAGTTATAATAATTGGTTTTTCCTATTAGGTACTTACCTAAGACAAATAGCAAGTCTTTCTTTAGTGCTAATGGCTTCGCGAAATCTTGTGTCTTTCTTATGTATGTCACTTTGAATAAATTCGAGTATTTCTTCAAATTGTGTTTTACTAATCCGAAAATACATAATATGATATCTTTCATTGTCTTGAAATAAGTCTGGATACAGAGTATGATATTCACCACATATTCTTCTCTTTTGATTTATTTCATGTACCCAGTAACGCCTAGTTATTTTCTTTTTCTTGAGTCGTTTAAGTATCATATACGAGTATGTACCCAAAATTAGCATCAACTCTTCTTCAAAGTCTTCATCTGACTCGTTATTCATTAAATCCATAGTACACAACCATACACTTCCACTGCTGTTAGGTAACTGTATACAAAAATTGCTAGTGTGTCGTGGCGTCGCGTGTTGGTAATATGCACGATGCAATCGGGTGTCGACACGTTGCGTCGCGTCGCGTTTTAATAATTTGTTTCCTCCTTTACAGAGACATTTTCCATTGCGAGGAAATTCCATTAACATTTACACACGAAATTAAACACCAATTTAGGTTAACCGACAATAAACCTATTTTCGTGCGTAATTATAGACAGGCACCGAAACAAAAAGAAGAAATTAAAAAACAAATTAATCAGCTACTCGAAAACAATATAATACAGAAAAGTAATTCCCCGTGTAGACCAGGGCCGAAGCCTTCAAAAATGGTAAAAAATGAAAAAAAATTACAGTAGGATGAAACCCATTAGAAAAGGAGGGGAATATGATCAAAATGAAAGGAAAAATAAATTACGGTCGATCCGAGTTCGGGAAGTAGGAGGGGGTGAGTTTTTAAGGGTAAAAAATGGTTTATCTTGATTTCCGGCAAAACTACAAGTCCTATGGAAAAAAGTTAAATGGCAAAGTTGTAGGTCATAAAAAGATCTACAACTTTTGTTTTAGCAATTTTTTCACATAACCTCAAAATTTAGGTGAAAAATTCAAAAAACCAAGTTTTTGGTTTTTTATTTATATCTGTTTCAACAATTTTTTTTTTCTACGAAATTTGGTGAAAGCTTACCTTATTATGTCACAAATACACTGTAATTTATTTGATTTAATTTATTTTTTCGCCTTATTTTAACTTAATATCAAAAAAGCACCCTAATTTTCAATCGAAAATTCTGACGTCAAAATATCAGCTTTTTTCAAAAAGTTTGGGGGCTTTTTGTTCGTTGAAATATCTACTTTCTGATGGTGTAAAAAAAATATACATTATTATAGGAAATGTTCTCAGAAAATGCAAAAAATTGAAAAAAACTCAAATTCGAAAAATTTTTTTTAATCATTATGTACAATTTTGAGGTATTTATTAAAATTTACACTTTAATTACTCAAAAAACGTAAGATTTCATGTTTTATTGATAAACGAAAAAATTGCAAATTAAAATATACTTCTATAATTAACAAACAAATAAGTTAATAAAGTTAATATTTATTAAGACATCTACAATATTTTGAAAAAGTTGTAGAATCTTCTTTAAATAATATTTGTAGATGCCTATTTATTGCTGTTTTAAGATAATTGAGTGACCTTAATTTTAGCAATTGTCAGTTATTTCATTGAGAAGTGGGGAAAGACCTAGGAGGGGCTGGGCCTTACTACATACCTGCTATTTCGTAGCAGCTGTAAAAACCGTTAGCCAGTATCCGAGATACAGAGTAGTGTACAACATCGTTTTTAAAAATACACGTGCAGGCTGAGTTACTCTAAGTGAATTGTGAGAAATTTACTTTATTCAAAGAATCGTTTGGAATCTACATAGCAAGGTAAATACTATCTGTATTTTAATCTATATTAATCAACTTCAAAATAAAAATAGTAATATTTTCTTTCATAAATAGTATGTTTAATGTAACATAACCTAAAAAATTGAAATTGAATGATATTTTAGTACAAGAATAAAAAATTGTAATTTCGTTTATTTTATACAAACAAATTTAGTTATTAGCTTTAAATTTATTTTTTAGCTTCGGCCCTGGTCTATATACTCATGATAAAACTTTGAAGGCATTATTAATTTGATTTTGTCTTTTCAGATTATCAGTATGGATGAATCTGTTTGTATAATCTGCAAAAGTCAGATGACAAGCAAGTGTATGAAATAAAAAAACAGTTTTGAATCGTTTAGTCTGCGGGTACGAAACTTGCGACGGCCGGAGCGACGGCGGGGCGGCGCGACGGCGATTTTATCAAATGCATTAAAAACATTAAGCGCTGTGTACGAAACGGGCGTCGGCGGAGCGGCGCGATCGAGCGATGCACGGGCGGCGGCAGAGCGGTGGCGGCGCGGAGCGACGAGAACAAACTAGTTTGGTTTCGCCGCTCGCGCGGGTACATAGTGTTGCATTTTTATCACAGTAATGGAAATTATGGAAATTGACAATGAAGAGTTAATATCTTTTATTTTATCAAAACCGGCTATATGGGACAGTAAAAACGTACACCATAAAAACAAAAAAGTTATAATAAAGTGTTGGGAAGAAATAAAACGCCATTTCGGGAATGTTGAAGGTAAGTGTAATTTTCATGTTACAAATTGTTATTTACAAAATACTCTTTAAATTTTTCCCTTACATTTATTGCTAGATTTCCCGCGTGGTTGTTTCTGCGATGTCGGCGAGTTTCATTCACATTTGTGGTTATGTTATTTGAAATCTGTAAATAAAATAATTTATATTAAGTTTATATACTACTAGCTGTTTCTTATTCTACGTACAAATCTTTCCTCTTTATAATAATAACTAGCTGTTGCTCGCAGCTTCGCACGCGTCTCAGTAGGAAAATAAAACATAGGTATATTATTTTCGAAAAAGTTGGTACCTACTCTGTGGTAAACAAACAAACAAACTCTTCGGCTTTATAATATTAGTATAGATAAAATAGAGTTCATTAATAGGTAGGTAATAAATATGTTTTATTTTTTACAGTTGCGGTTTTGAAGAAGCGATGGAAGAATTTAAAGGATCAGTATCGAAAAGAATTAAAAAAGCTGCCTACACCCAGATCAGGAGATCCAGGAGATAATATTCAGTCTACGTGGCAGTTTTTCCAACAAATGAATTTTTTGCGATTTGAAATTCTGCCTGATAATTCAGACACAAATTTAACAACGGTTGATAGTCAATTACCGAATACTTCAATGTCTTCACCGTGCATAGAAACAAATCCATCGGAGTCCGTAATTAGAGAATCAGATATTAACCTATGTTCGCCTACAGATTCGGTGAATGCCCAGGAACAGACGTCGGTAGGCGACGATGAAGTATGTACTACAAATACTTCATTGTCAATTAATACCGCTAGTTCTAGTTCTAGAGCCCCAAAAAGAAAGACTGCAAATGATATTCGGATGGAAATGTTGGAATTAGAGAAAAAACGGTTATTGTTATTAGAGAAAGATTTGCAACAAAATTCAAACGCAAATCAATCTGGCGAAAGTAAATCAGAAGATTATTATTACTTGATGAGTTTGTTACCACAGATGGAGTCATTTACTCCATTACAAAAATTTAATGTTAGGAATAGAATTAATCAAGTAATGATGGAAGAAATACATAATTCAATGTTTGGGGATCCATATAGAGGGAATTCTAGTTCTAGCTGGTCTCATGGGTATAGAACTCAAACACCCGAATAGTGAATTTTTGTACCTATCTTGATTATTCAATTAATAAACAAAAATATATTAACAATCTATCTACTTTTATTTTCCTACTTACCTTAGTGTTAAAAATAGTTTTTGTTCAGGTGAGATTATACGATTTCCGAAAATGTTAGATTCCAGATTACTTCTAATTTTCTGTAAAACATAATCGAATGTCTCTATACTCATTCTTGTGTAATTGTAGAACTTTCTTGAATAACAACGTAGCTCGTAATAAAGTGTAGAAAATTCTCCCAAACTGCGTCGTCGTTGATTTATTGGATGAACACCATCTCTAGGTAATAAAAATTCTCTCATTAGGAGACTGGGCTCCAATAGTTCTCTTCGACGTGAATTCATGTTTATCACAACACTACGTGAGCGCGACTGCGCGGAAGTTTGTTTCGTACACACGCAAGACACCGCTATCTCTTCGCCCCGCGCCGCACCGCCCCGCCCCGCCGTCGCTCCGGCCGTCGCAAGTTTCGCACCCGCAGACTATCTCTTCGCCCCGCGCCGCACCGCCCCGCCCCGCCGTCGCTCCGGCCGTCGCAAGTTTCGCACCCGCAGACTTAGTGGCGTCTAGCAAGAATAGAATCGACAATAAATACAAAAAATTTGAAACTTTAACATCAGCTCTTATTCATCGAACTTGTCAAAGTCACTATAATGATGAGACTGCAATAGCTACATTCTGTAGCTCAAGACGTAAGAAATCACAGCAAGGAAAAGAAATAAATAAGGACGCTCTTACATTTAATTTTCAATCTCATTGCTTTCTCTGCGGTGGGTTTTTCGGTAATATTTCAAAAGATAAAATTTCATCAGTTCAAAGTAACGATACAAGAGATAATTTATATTACAGCATATTCAAAAACAAAACACATTAAATGATTTCGATAAAAACATTTCAGCTCGTTTAAGAAATGTGCCTGATTTAGTCGCAGTAAAAGCTCATAATCACACTGTTTGTATGGCTAATTTTTATAACAATAGGACAGAAAGAAAAAGGGGTCGCTCAGCACGTGAAAACACTAATGGCCCGGCTACACGCTCAGTCTTGCCTGCGAGCATGCCTGTACAAACCTGCTCGCGCAGTTCTGAAAGCGCGGCTTGTGCGATCGTCGACATGCTGAAGATTTGGACTGCGCAAACTTGAGTTGCACGGTTTTACTTGAACGTGTGGCCGGTTATTCAAGCCGCGCAACAGTCCGACGTAATTATTTTCGATATTGTAGGTACACGTCGCCGTCGTAAAAATGAGTGATGTAAGAAATTATTCTAAAGAATTTTTAACCCAGTTCATAGACCAGTACAAATCGTTGCCGACTTTATGGAAAATTAAAAGCAAAGAATATTCCGACAGGAACAAAAAAAATGAAGCATATCATTTAATGATCGAGAAGTTAAAAGAGGTAATGTATAATAATTATGAGTTAGCTGTCTTATTCTGTTTCCAGGTACAAAATCTTACTATTCTGACAATGGTGTTCCGTATAGTAAATGTTTACATGATCAAGTTACTTGCTATTGTAACTCAAAGAGTTATTGTTCTGATAATTTTTAATAATCATTTTGGTTCACAAACGATGTCTTGTGTTAATAACGATGTTAATGTTATGTCTGTGCCTTCAAATGATAGCTTAGAAAGTTATTTCTGTGTTGATAACAGTGTATGTACTACTTCTATGATTCCAAATAGTCGTTTTGGAAATTGTTATTGTTGTGTAAATAAGGAAAATGTTTGTTTATGTACTAAAACTGAAATGTGTGTTTGTACTAAAACTACGAAGTGTTTGTGCCACTTGCGACCAAGGGGAGTTCGCGTCGCCGTTAAAGTCTAATGATGACAATAGTAATTTACGGTCGGTAGTGTTCAATGGTTGTCAATCTTTATCTGGTAATTCCGACGGATCAAAATCTAGCGCTCGCGATTTTATGCCTATTTCCAGACCTGTATGTGATTTTAAGCCATTTTATAACAATACCAACGACTCTCAACATATTTCCGAAATTGCAAGTGGTAGTCAACATTTTTTCGAAAATGTTAGCGATTGTCAACAATCGTGCGGAATTACCAGTGGTTCGCAACATTTTTCCGGTAATTGTAACAATGTTCAATCTTTTTGTCGGCCCGTGCTAAAGATTAGTATTTTAGGTGAAAACGGTACTGCGATGGTAGATTCGGTAGCTAAATGCTGTGTAGCTGGCCATACGCTATACGCTCTCCTAAAGGCCAAAGATCATCCTACGTCCTCGCGCATGGAAAATGTAAAACTAGCAGATGGTAAAAGTAGGTTATTGAATGTACTTACTACCGAGGTAAATGTAACTCTTGAAGGTAGAACCAGGCTCGTCAGTTTTTTAATTTTTCCGGACGCGGACAATAACGAAAGTCTTTTAGGTATAGATTTTTTGACAAATTTTAATGTTAGTGTTGACTTCGGTAATGCAAAATGGCACTTTGCTGACAGCGCAGAGCAGTTCAGTCTTCTTTTTGAAAAACCAGCACACCACGTTGAGAGTGTGCCTATAAGTAGTGTACTTAGGGACGAGGAAGCGTCACAGCTTAGCGACGAACAGCGCGAGGTTCTTGCTAAATTCCTTTCTGAAAATCAAGACGTTTTTGAATTAAGAAGCGAACCAACTACGTTTGCAGAGCACGTCATTGATACCGGTGACCACGCTCCTATCGCGGTCCCTCCGTATCGATTAACTCTAGCTAAAAAAGAGCTTATGCATTTGGAGATAGAAAAGATGTTAGCTGATGATGTAATAGAAGAGTGCGAATCAGCATGGGGTTCTCCTGCTTTGTTAGTGCCTAAGAAGAATGGTCAAGTCGTTTTTGCGTAGATTACCGAAAGCTTAACGCAATAACGAAAACTGATGTATACCCGATGCCGCTTATAGACGAATTAGTAGTCTACCAAGCGCAATTGCTTCATGAGTACCTTAGATATGCGCAGTGGTTTTTGGAACGTGTCTGTCCGTGAATGTGACAGAGACAAAACGGCCTTTTTAACGCCTTTCGGTACGTACCGCTTCAAAAGGATGCCGTTTGGTCTCAAGAACGCTCCGTCCACCTTTCAACGTCTCATTGAGAAGCTGCGCACAGGCGCCTCACTTAAGAATGTGACACTTGGCTTATCAGGACAATTTACTCTTAATATCAGAGGGTTTCAATCAACACGTGAATGATTTACGTGCAGTTTTTGAGAGGTTGCGTATGTTCAACCTACGCGCCAATCGTGAAAAGTGTGTTTTCGCACGCCTAGAGGTGAAATATTTGGGTCATGTCATAACTCAGGACGGGGTTTCGCCTGATCATGACAAAGTTCGCGCAGTGGCGGACATGAAGGCACCAAGTACTCTACGACATCTCAAAACGTTTCTTCAGACCTGTTCGTGGTTCAGAAAGTTCATTTTGAACTTTTCAGAAGTTGCTGAACCTTTAACACGTCTTTTGAAAAAGAATCAGACTTGGGTATGGGGTTCTGAGCAAAATCAGGCGTTTCAGGAGCTAAAAAACGGTTAACGTCTGCACCCATACTTGTCCAAGCTGATTACTCCAAACCATTTGTCTTGCGTACAGATGCTAGTAGTTACGCTCTCGGTGCAGTACTGCTGCAAGGTGAGGGAAAGGATGACAGGCCTATTGAGTATGCAAGCCGCCTTTTAAACCCAGCCGAGCGTAATTACAGCACTACCGAGAGGGAAGCTCTTGCAGCAGTGTGGTCAGTTGATCGGTTTAGAGGTTACATTGAGGGTCAACAAGTCATTATAGGTAGTGACCATCAGCCTCTAAAATGGTTGTTGACTTTGAAGTCGCCGTCTGGTAGACTAGTTCGGTGGGCACTGAAGTTACAGGAGTTCAATATTCAGTTTGAATATACTCCAGGCAGAGCCAATGTTGTCGCCGACACGTTAAGTCGTCCTACCTGCGAAGAAGACAATAAAGGTCAGTGTGGCATTTATTCAGTCATTGTTGACTTACCCACTAGAAGTCCTGCTGATCTGCGATCTGCTCAATTAGATGACCCGGAACTAAAAAAGATCATCACTGGTCTTGAAAGTAATGACGCAATAGAGGAAAAACGCTGGTCCAAACGAGGATACTTTATAAAGCAAGGAGTTCTTTATATGTACAACCCTGACGTCGATGTTGAGGAACCACAGCTTGTACTTCCTGTGAGTTTACGACTCGACATTTTGAAGGAATGCCATGACACTCCTATTGCTGGGCATCAAAGTATTGATAGGACTTTACACAAGCTTTCACAGCGGTTTTTCTTCCCTGGAATGAGACGGTTTGTCGCCGACTTTATCAAGTCTTGCGCGACGTGCCAGCGCTACAAGTCATCAAACTTGAAGCCTTCAGGCCTTTTACAGACCCCAGTTTTACAACAAAGGGGAGAGGTCTTGGCGATCGACTTGTTTGGCCCGCTTCCTCCCGGAGAGGAGGGGGAGAAATACATTTTATTAGTCGAGGACACAGCTACTCGTTGGGTCGAGCTTTTTGCTCTTGTTGATGCCACCTCAGAAGCTTGTGCTCGTACACTAATAGAGGAGTACTTCCTCAGGTATGGCCTGCCGCGTCGTATTGTCTCGGACAATGGAGTGCAATTAGTCTCATCTGTTACGCAACAGTGCATGTTTATTTTGGGGATTAAACAGTATTTGTTACCTTTATATCATCCGGAGGCAAACCCGGCCGAACGAAAGAACAGAGACCTTAAGGTACAGTTGGCACAGTTGGTCGACACTGAACATTCTTCTTGGCCTAACTATTTACCATCGGTTCGTTTTTCAATGAACTCTGCTTTGTGTCATACAACAGGTGTTTCACCAGCTTTTCTCACCTTCGCTAGAGATCTCCGTTCACCTGTCGATTTTCATTTTGACATAAGGGCCGTCTTGCAGAAGGATAATTTTGTTCCTCAGATCACACCTTACTTAAAGAAGTTTTTAGACTCTTTAGTTTCTATTAGGGATAAGGTAGAGAAAGAACAGGACAGACGTAAAGACTATGCGGACAAGGGTCGTAAACCTGAAGAATTCGATGTCGGTGATCAGGTTTTGGTCAAGTCACACGTATTGAGTAATTCTGCTAAAGGATTGTCGGCTAAGTTTGTCCCAAAAAGGGATGGTCCTTACACGATCGTTAAAAAAGCTAGTCCCACCAGTTACTTAGTTTGTGAACTTAATGCTCCTGACAAGGTCTTAGGTAGGTTCCACGCGTCCCAACTCACGCGATTTGTTAGTAGAAATGACACGCCTCCTCTTCCGATTATGCCAAAGCGTAACCGAGGCCGGCCTCGTCATATTCAGCCTGTTTCTGATGTTCCTGAGCGGGTTCCTGAGCGAGGACACTTTCATGAACCCGAGGGGGAGTGTATAGCGAATGTACCGAAACTCCCTACGCGCAAAGGGCGTGGTATTCCGGCTGATCGATACTCGCCAGATTAATAGCCAGCGTGTATCCGAACGCGCCCAAAGACATAGATTTTGTCTATGGTCGCTCCGACCAATAGTAGCCAAAGGTCAACGCAAGGGCACCGTGTGATTGGTGAGTTAGATTTATACGGGAACCAATAGGATCACCAAATCGTTTGTAAAGTAGTTTTAAGTTAGTTGGTAGGAGAGTGATTTTTCAAGGCAATGGCGCGACTTGTAACTAGAATTGAATAAAGTTTTTACCGTGTAACGAAGCTCTTTAATTGAACCTGACCCACCCCGACTACAATATAAATAAAAAACCAAAAACTTGGTTTTTTGAATTTTTCACCTAAATTTTGAGGTTATGTGAAAAATGAAAAAATTGCAAAAACAAAAGTTGTAGATATTTTTATGACCTACAACTTTGCCATTTAACTTTTTTCCATAGGACTTGTAGTTTTGCCGCAAATCAAGATAAACCATTTTTTACCCTTAAAAACTCACCCCCTCCCACTTCCCGAACTCGGATCGACCGTAATTTATTTTTCCTTTCATTTTGATCATATTCCCCTCCTTTTCTAATGGGTTTCATCCTACTGTAATTTTTTTTTGTTTCAAAAATTATCGACCCTGGTCTAGTGGTCGTACCCCGTACACATAGTTCCGAAGAAAACTGATGCTTCAGGAGAACAAAAATATCGGTTAGTTATAGACTATAGAAAACTAAATGATAAGATCGTAGAAGATAAGTATCCTCTACCTAATATAAATGATATTCTAGATAAACTAGGACATGCCCAATATTTTACTACAATAGATTTAGCTTCGGGCTATCATCAAGTAGAGATGCACCCAGATGACGTAGAGAAACTGCATTTTCTATAGATCGAGGACATTACGAATTTCTCAGAATGCCCTTCGGTTTAAAGAACGCACCAAGCACATTTCAAAGACTAATGGACTCAGTACTACGAGGATTAGACAACGTACTAACATATTTGGATGATGTGATTATTTATTCCACATCTTTACAGGAACACCTGGATAAATGTAAACAAGTATTCGATAGATTCAGGCCTTCAGCCAAATAAAGATGAGATTGCAGCCGTAAAAAAGTTTCCTCTACCAAAAACACAAAAAGAAATTAAGTCCTTCTTAGGATTAGTAGGCTATTATAGAAAGTTCGCAAATTTGACAAAACCACTTACAAAATGTTTAAAAAAGGGTAGTAAAATATCTTTTACACCGGATTACACTCAAGCATTCGAAAAATGCAAAGAAGTACTCATTAATGCACCGATACTTCAATACCCGGACTTTGAGAAACCTTTCATTCTTACTACAGATGCATCAGATGTAGTAATAGGCGCAGTATTGTCTCAGGGACAAATAGGTTCAGATAAACCAATAGCATACGCTTCACGTACACTATCAGAAACAGAACAAAGATACTCCACTATTGAAAAAGAACTATTGAGCATCGTATGGGCCATTAAATACTTCTGCCCTTACTTATACAACATGTAACTTAATTAACGCACATCCTGAAAATAGTTTGTTCACAATCGTTTACTGAATCGATTTATATCATTTTTAATATAGGTAATTTTTATCCCAAAAATAATTAAAACTACGGAAATTATTGTCATATTAACCCTGTACAGTCAAAACAAATTGAAATGGACCGTAATTCAAAGTAATAAGACTTTTAAAATCGCAGTTTTATTTGTATCCATACAAATTTCATAATTCGATACGAAATAAAGAAAAATAAACCTTATTCCAAGAACGTTAAGATCTTTACAAATGCATTGTAAACTTAGCAATTTGACCGCATGCACACACTAACAGGAACTGGACAAACGACACCGATAAACCGCCTACTTACTTTCGTTCCCTTTCTCCTGCAAACTAAAATCCCAGGATAGAGCGAGATAGCCACAATGAACCACCGCTGGCGCGGCTACGATGAAAGCTAACATAAATGTAAACATTAGTCACGCGCGGGCAATATTAGTGGAAAGAAGTTACTTAGTGTTATCAATATTCTTTCGCGCGCAATGTCTTTCCAATACACTAATGTTCAGTATACCGAAATGGTGAGGACTTTGGCAATGTGTGGTGATAATGTGGCTCTAGCTTGCAGAACATTTAACCAAAGGTATGGTACAAGAGTGGCCCGCAGGACAATGTTAGCTGCTACTCAGCGGCTTCGCGACCACGGAATGTTCCGTCCAAACACAGCCATCGACAGGGGAGCCAACGTGCGTATACGTACTCGTCGTCAAAACGAAATCCTGGACTATTTCGATGAGAATCCCCATGCCAGAACCCGAGAAGCAGCGCCACACTTTGAATGTAGTCATATGCATGTGTGGAGAACACTTCGTGGTGATAAAGAACACCCATTCCACCTCAGAAGATGCCAGGAGTTGACTCCAAACGATTACGAACCACGTTTGCAGTTCAGCCACTGGTTATTAGAAAATTGGCAGCGGAACAATTTGGACAGACGAAAGTACATTCACACGCGTGGGAATGTACAATCAACATAACACACATTTATGGATGCACGAAAATCCTCACGCATGCAGAGTGGATTCCTTCCAACACCGTTTCTCTGTTAACGTCTGGGCCGGTATCGTTGGTACACACATACTGGGGCCAGTCTTCTTACAAAGATTAACAGGAGACGCATATTTACTGTTTTTACGAGAAACTCTACCTACGCTGCTAGAAGGCATTCCTTTTCATAATTTACAAGAGGTATTCTACCAACACGATGGTGCCCCTGCCCATTTCACTATAAGTGTTCGGCAGCACCTTGATGAAGAGTTCGGAGAGCGCTGGATCGGTCGCGGCGGCCCTGTCCAGTGGCCCCCCAGATCAGCTGATTTGACGCCACTTGACTTTTTTTTGTGGGGACGAATTAAATCGTTAGTTTATTTTAATGATACAACAAGTGCCGAGGACCTAAAAAATAGGATAGTGAACGCTTTTGAAATAGTCAGAAATGACACTGAAGTGTTTTCTAAATTAAAACATCAATTAAGAAAACGGGCATTAAAATGTATTGAACAAGGTGGTGGACATTTTGAAAGTTTGCTAAAAAGACAACGTCGTATGAGTGTTTAGGCGATCAGTATGTAAGTTATTTGATTTTGTTAAATTACTGTAAATATTTTGATTCAATCTTTTAAACACGCCGTCTTGAATAATGTTGTCGTATCGCCTCTTATTTTCAGCAGTTCATTACCGATTGGCATTGTACGAGTATCTTAATCAATAAACGAAATTATTCAGAGTCGACAGTCCAAAGCCTGAAAAGTGTGATGGAAAGATGCAATCATAATGTTTACTAGACATAGACCGTAAATAAACAATTCTTTTATCGGACGTCGTCGGCTAATGTTTCATAATATTTCTTCAACGTAAACAATCGTGTATTGTCGGCTTTTTCTTTAGTTTCGTTATGTTGTGTCGAGTCGAGCGGCGCGATAACTGCTTGTGCGAATGTGTGCGTTGCGTGCGTAGTAGTATGACCAAAAAGTTCTCCAAGAATTGGTATAACTAATTTAGTAAATAAGAATGCATATACATGTTAAATTAAAAATTCAGTGTATGTATTATGATTATAACATAATATATTAATTGGGGTGTTTGAGGGTGTGCGTTAATTACGTTACATGTTGTATGGTAAAAGATTTACTATTTATATAGACCATCGCCCGCTTACATGGATAATGTCTATAAAAGACCCAAACTCAAAACTCACACGCTGGCGCCTAAGACTAGCAGAATACAACTACGAGGTACAATATAAAAAGGAAAAGCTTAATACAAATGCAGACGCACTCTCAAGATTTCAAATTATACACCATAATAAAGTTAGTGAAAACCCTCAACCCATTACATCACATAACAACGTAGACTTGACAGACAGACATTCGAACGCTATTAGGCATACCCATTACTCCTGAAGTCCTGATACCGTAAACCGATCGCAAGAAATTCAGGATCAAACAAGAAAAATGCACCAGGACCTCGACAGTACTCAAACAGAGGTTGACCCAGTCATAGACAGCAGTCAAACAGAAACGACTATAGAGAAAATCCCAGAAATAGATGAAGCAATCGATAGACAATTAAAACAATTCCACATTAGAAAAACACCCGGAGATACTCACAGAGTGGATGATAGGTCTAAAGGTAAAACAGTAATAAAAGACTTATGGATTCCGATCAATAACACGAAAGAACAAAATGTTTTCCACTACGAGGAATATTATCCACTATTTTGCGAAGTATACAAATCAATATTCAGCAATCGTGAACCAAAACTAATTCGATGCATGAATAGGGTCACATTTAATAGAAAACATTTCCGAACAAACAGACTTAATAAGGAAATATCATGAAGGAAAAATTATACATAGAGGTATCCAAGAAACATATAAACACATACATAGAAATTACCACTGGCCTAATATGTTAGCTTCAATACAAAAATTCATTAACAAATGCGACAGTTGCCTCAAAAGCAAATATGAACGCAACCCATTAAAATTACCTCTGTCTTTAACTGATACACCACATAGACCAATGGAGCACATATTCATGGATCTATACAGCACCGGAGGTATAACCTTCCTAACAATAATAGATAACTTCACAAAATATGCACAAGCAATACCACTTAATGCTTCAAATAGCATACACATTGCCGAAGCTTTACTAAGCTTATTTTCAGTAATAGGAGTACCTAAGAAAATCACAACAGACTCCGATACAAAATTCGATAACGAAGTAATTACGGAAATCTGTCCAATGCATGACATACACATACACTTCACAACACCATATAACCCAAATTCAAACTCTCCAATAGAAAGACTGCATTCAACTCTAGCAGAAATAATTAGAGTACAGAGAATAACGGACAAGGATGACACCACAAACTTAATGAAATACACCATGATAGCTTACAACAATATGATCCATTCCTCAACAGGTTTTACACCCTTTGAATTGCTTTACGGACACACTGATAGCAGAAACCCGTTAGAATTACACTGCCCTAAAGAATTCTACCAGGAATACGTAATCAAACACAAACAAATAATGGAACATACACAAAAACTAATAAACTAGCAAACGATAAACAACAAGTAATTGAAAGATTCAATAAAAACAAAGAAACTGCACAATTTAAAGTAGGAGATTCAGTATACAAACAGGTAGCAAAGACAGCCAGGAGCAACAAACTAGAGCCTAAATATTTAGGACCGTACACAATATTTCGCATACAACCGGCACAAATAGCAGAAATAGTAGGCAAACACGTGAACGCAAAAACAATCAGATACACAGGTTCACTTCCGTTTACAAAGGCGCCCTGAAAATGTTTCAGGAACGCCATCGCCTGCTGCGCAGTGCTCCACCTCGCCGCTGCCACAGCAGTCATACAGCCAATAGATAACCACAATGGGATCTTGGTATTGACGGAAGCTAAAGCCCAATACCAAGTAGATACAAACCACCTAACAGTAATTTACAATACAACTAAATTAAGTTTTCTTAGAAATCTGCAGTAACTATTACACAATTTAATTAAAACAAAATTGTTCGGCGGATACCAAATCCACTACTAAACAAATAGATTACCGTATAGATACGATAGAAAGTAAGTTACTTTATTTAGGATTAGAAACCATAGGTTATAGACTAGGCTATAGATATAAACGTGGCCTCATAGATGGTTTAGGCACTGTAGTAAAAGTAAAATTTGAAAACGAAATTAAATCAATTCAAACATCACTCAGTAGTAATAGAGTCAATCAGAAAAAGACTATCAGCATCATGCAAGAATTCATGACACAATACGAAAACAATCTAAAAAACATTAAAGATAACCAAATAGAAATATATAGAGCAATAGATAGATATTCAGCTCAGGAAACAGAATTTGAAACCAACTACCTAACTATGAGCATCTTTAAAAGCATTGAAACGTCGCTTCAACCACTTTACGAAAAGAAAAAAAAAACCACTTTACGATAGATTAGACACACTAGAAAACGCATTAACATTTGCACATCTTGAAAAGATGCATCCTAGCATAATAGACCCTTCGTATTTAATGGAAGAGCATACAGAATGAAATCAGCGCAAACTTAGCTTTTGCCCTAAACAACATACAACTATGGGAAAAAGCTATTACAGTTCAAGCGTATAGCATCAATGAAACAATTAACTTCATATTAGATATACCAATAGTTGCAGAACAACCTTATAACCTCTTACACCTATATTCTATCCCTAACAATAATAACACAAACCTTATACCTAAAAATCCTTACCTTATCTTGGGCAATAATGACTTCGCTTATCCCCACGAGTCATGCACCAAGATAGTAGAAGACGAAGTCATCTGCAAGCATCTAGAATGGAACACCCTACTGCACTCAAGCGAGTGCATAGCTCAACTAATACAACACCAAGAGCCACACAATTGTACATTTATGTAACCGCAACCTTTCAAAATAACATAATCCAGCAAATTAAGGATAACAGCTGGATAGTCATCATGAAGCAAGATGAAGTCATCAAAACCATCTGCGGCAATGACGTACAATACCAACGTAACAAGGGAGTTTTCCTGATACCAACAAACAATAACTGCAAGGTACAAGTTATGGATAGAACCCTAACAACACATCAACGGTACATTAACGTCAGAGAAACCATACCATTATCACGTGCACACCAGACACCGAAAGCTTTACCTATCAAAATAAAGCTAGAAAACATAGAACTAGACAACCTGAAGAAAGCCTTACAGCAATCGGAAGAAATCAAAGACTATAATGGATCCAGTAGTGCTATTCTGTAACTTACTCACCGTGAAAACTTAGGTGAAGTGAACGTGAAGTGGTCTGTCAATCCATACAATCAAGGTGGAATGACAGTTCACTTCACGCTCACTCCACCTAAGTTTTCACGGTGAGCTGTTAACAGAATCGACCGGCTGTAATCATCTCAAGCACACCTAGCTCGTCATCAATAGTCCTGTACATCTTAATACTTGCAACAGGAATCGGAGTGGCAGCATACAAACTTTGGTGGATACCCAGGTCGGCGCGCACTTCAGTCCTGCAACAACCTGAAGCTGAAACACTTCAATTTCAGTCACAGCCTTCGGCGCGCCTCCATCTTAAGGGAGGAGGAGTTATATAAGCGTAACAAGGTTATTACACAATAACCTTCATTGTAATTAGGTAATAAGATTACACTACGAGTAACTTCCTGGTACTGCGATAACAGGAAGCATTTACATTATAATAACCCTTTGTTTTATATACTTGGATTTTAAATAAAGTTAGTCTAGGACTGCTCTTCAAGCGGAACACACCTTTCGTTCCGTTTAAAAAGCCTTTCGTCTCAGCCCACAACCTAACTTGTGTAAATATCAAGATTTTGCTTAATCTTATCATAATAATTAAATATATGTCCTACGTTATAATTAGAGCCAATGTACTTAGGTGCTGGAATTTAACTTAGATATGAAACATATGTACTTTGACAGTAAGCATGCATACATAAACAAGCTGACGAAGCACACCAATAATGCAACACCTAGGTACATGCTGTTAACAAACCTTTGACCATTGCTTCCAACTTTTAATGCAGCCACTTCCATCACTGTTAAGCTTGACAGCTACTTCTTGGCATGCCGCTTGTGTGCGGTCTCGGGCATGTGATGTCCGTGGGTGCCCTGTGGCAAGCCAACGTCGCTCTTTCAAACTCTCTATTAACATCTCTACTTGCGCACGGGATGGGATCGCGCTTCTTGGCATGCTTAAAACACACAAATGTCACAGTACAGCATTAAAGTTATAGGTACCATAATTACAAAACAATTAATAATGTGACACATTAATTTTATCCATTTTATATGAAAATAACAATACTCACATTTCAAAAGGGGATGATTTTAGGGTAAGTGCCTCAGTGGGCCGTCTTAGGGGCGGAATTCTTAGTCCTACCTATGTTCAAAGCAAATAAGCAATCACTGATACAGATATTATCGATATTATGCACTAAAATGTATGAAATTAAAACTTTCAAACTAGAAATTGAAGTGGTTAGCGTCGGCCAGAGAATTGTTGTTTTTGTTTTGTTTGTGGTGTTGCTAACTTTTTGTTCCCAAGTCCAATAGTGGCGCTTCTTTAAACCACCAGAATTAAACTAGATTATTTACATTTTTTATTTTATTTATATTCATAATACCGATGTTCAGTTCCTGTTTACGAGGTCCATTTGAAGATTTGATTGAATAAAAATAAAACAACTTTATGTAATCCTATAATAAAAAAAAACCCAGGTTTAGTGGAAATCCTACTAAGTTGACAACACTGGTTCTTTGTATTCAATGCCGCGTCGCGTTGCTCAAAATAGGCAAAGGAATCGTCATTCAGCCTAAAAAATTAATAATAAAAAATATGAAATAAACTCTTTTTAATATGAAATTAGTTTATAGTTTCACTCTATTCCTTAAAATACTTAAAGGTAGACCTTTAATATATATTTTGAACCCTTAAAACGCTCAGTCGAGATTGATCGATTATGATTATAAGAATTTCATTCAAGCCCTAATTCGTCTACGAATCAGCGACGGGAGGTCACAGCTTAGGGTTCGTCGACGACCATATTATTTACGTTAGGGAATACCGTTTGAATCAGCGCTACACGCTCGGTCGATCTCAAGGCTGTCTCGTCGACGAGCTCGTCGCAGCTTACAGCCATGAATTTGTCATTTAGAGAATAGCACTGCGGGTCGCGTTCGGCTATTTTCGCGTGCGAGTTCGAAAGATCCGAGCGCAGTGTGCTTGCAACGACCGATCCTTACGTGTTTTGTCTGTTTATGTTACAAAATTAAATAGTTTTTGTTGCTATTGGTTTAATATTATCATGTCAACGACCTAATAAATCTACTTACTTACCATCTATTAAGGAAACTTAGTATTGTTACGAAATATGGATGAGGTACCTGTGTACCGTTCTGAGTCGGAGGAGGAAGAAAAGGGAGCTGGTTCATCAGTACCGGTGAAGAAGAATCGTCGTAATAAAAGTTGGGTGTTGATCAAACGGTGCTATTATGTACAAGAAGCAGAGGAATTTGTAAGTAATGAAAAGACTTGGTCAAGAAACTATACGCGGGACAGTGATGAAGGCCAAAAACGTTTCTATCGTTGTAACGAGATAAAATCCAAGGGGCCACAGTGTAATTGTGCGTTGTATTTATTGTTTGTGAATGACTGCAATGATATTCTTATTGTTAAGACCACTTCAGAGCACAACCATGACCAGATAGCTACCTATCTGGTCATGGTTGTGCTCTGTACGCGAAGTGAGTACAGAATTCCGGAAAACGTTAAAAGAGAAAGAAATAAGATGTTTGATTTTCGCCTAAAGCCATATTAGAGGTTCTGGACAACATGACAGGGATAAAGGTACCTTGGAAACGGCAACTTAACAACTAAGTACTTATATGACAGAAGGCGCGAGATATGGAAGAGCTGCAATTTACTTAGGTGAACTTGAAAAATGGATTTTCGATCGAACAACTATTCCCGATGATGAAAATGAAGTTTTCGTGTTCATATATTACGTGATAGAAGCGGAAGAACCAAGTTTTCGTCTCGCGTTGTCTACTAAAAAATTACTCAACATAGTTTGTTCCACGGACGTACTGCACATATACGCCACATATAAACTCATACGGCAAAGGTTCCCCGTTTTAATTCTTGGTACCACTGATGAGAACCGTAAGTTTCATCCGCTTTGTCTTGGTGTGTCCACTGATGAACGTCGATTTTCAAATGATTTTTGACGGTCTTAAAGAAAAGGTTCCGTCTTTATTAGATCACGTGATGCAACCTAAAGTTTTAATTTGTGACGCTGCTCAGAGTATAACAAATACTTTCATCGCAGTTTTTGGTACTACACCAGTTGTTCGTATGTGCTGGGCTCACGCGAAGAAAAATATGCAGCAAAAAGTTCAGAAACTCGTCAACAATAAAACGAAACAGAAAGAAATTATACAAGACATAGACGCACTTCATAATGCTACATCATATGAAGTTTTTAATGCTGCATCATAGACGTTTGTTGAAAAATGGCAGCCTCAAACCGAGTTCATTCACTACTTCAAAGAAGAATGGTTAAAGAAACATCCGAATTGGTTTTTAGGCGCAGCGCCGTGTTCGCCTGCCACAAATAATGCATTAGAAGCATTCAATCGGAACATTAAAGACCACAACACCTTACGTGAACGTCTTCCACTTTCACATGGCCATTGCCACTGAGATGGTTGCTCAGTGGTCTTTACAAAGCTGTAAGGAATCGTTACCTGAAACACCAACTATTGAGCTGAAGGACTGGACTGATGGGTATTGCTGGGCAAGGATTGATTTAAGAATAAAGATTTTATCATCCAACACGGCATACACTGAATACTTGATCCCAAGTAGTAGCCAAGTAGGGGAGGTATCGTACGGCGAGCAGTGGTTAAACTTTGAAGATTACAAGATAAAACATTTCGCTTTTTGGAAAGTCACAGTGCCTAAAAACGAAACACAAGATGTAGAATGGAGAAAAGGATCCTGCACTTGCCCACAGTTGTATAAAAAATACGTTTGTAAACATCTTTTAGGGCTCGCTATTAGATTGAAGTTCGCGACTTAGCCCATGGAAGCGAAAGCACTACCTATAGGACAAAAAAGGAAACGGGGTCGTCCTACTAAATCCAGACCTGCTCTTATAATACAATGAAGATAGTTAAGATACCTACTGACAACTAACTACCTGCCTCCCTATTTAGTTCATAAGTACAATTGTGTATACCTAACATTTTCTACTACCTAGTAAAACTACATTTTCATAATAAACTGAGTTTTGTTTTATTTTTATCTTTGTTCTCGCTGACATTATAAAAACAAGGAAATTTTTAAAGTCAAAGTCGAGGGATAATAGTAAAATATTCTAAGACACCAAAGTCTACTTGGTTTTAGATTAAACCATGAATACGACTGTTCTGATTTTTTAACGCCTGAAATAGGTACCGATATCAAAGCATACCCGTGGTAAGTAAAATTCATGATAAATTATGCAAGTAAAAGTTATTGTTACAAAGTACATTAATGTATTTTTTATAAGTTTCTGTATAACCACTCGGAATAATATTTTCAGTATAATGTTACAGTTAATCTAGCACCACAGTCTATGAAATATGAAAGGTAATTTATGAATTAATAGTAGGCAAGTAAAGATAAAAATTACAAAGCATAGTTTTCAGTAGAACGTAATTTATGCTGGTAGAAAAGTATTATAGCAATAAACAGTCAAGTTTATTTTTCGACGATTTCAGTATCTCATTCGGTCGTTTCGTCATTTTTATTCGGACAAAATTAGTCGGAAAGTTAGTATTTTAGGCAGTAGATTTAATATTTTGAGTAAGGACAATTCTTCTTTTTTTGTCGGAGCTTTTATTACTATCCTATTTTTAGGGTTCCATAACCAAATGATAAATAAAAATATGTAAGGTATAAGTAGGTATTATTAACTTGTCACGTGTGATTGTTACAGGACCTACGAAAGATTTAGAAATAAATTCGGACGAAACAAATCTTCATAAATTACAAAATATAGAATTGTAAATACCTAGCTATCATACGTGTGTGATAATCACGAAATTAGCTGTTCACCATGGCACTACCGCTTGATACTAACGCGTAACGGTACTATCACGAAATTGGCGAGTTCACGACACGACAAAACTTTTCATAATGTTGGACTTTTTAGGGTTGCGTTTTATTTATTCATGTTGATAAAATTATGCTTCCGGGGTCGCGGGTATATTTGAAAGAGAGTTACTGCGGCTCTTGGCACAAGCAACTGAAGCAACAGGGGTGGGTTTTAGTTAGTAAAAGTCTGACACGCCCCGCTCCGCCCAGAGCGGAAGAAGTCATAGGATGATATCCCATAACCCAAAACAAAAAGTGTTTTATAATAAATGTTGCGTTTTCTTGCAGATCACAAGTACCACCTGAGATACACCACAGATAGCATCACAACTAAACATTAAAATAGAGCCTTGTGGTCTTATCATAGATAAAAAGTTACCTTTTCTAGGTGCAACTCCAGACCGTATGGTGGGAGAAGACACAATCATTGAAATCAAATGTCCAATTACTGCATTTAAAACATCTTTGGACGAAGCTATAGAGAAGAAAAAAGTGATTTTTTGGAGAAAAACTCAAAACGGACTTGTCATAAATAAAAAAAAAACATCCTTGGTATATACAAGTGCAAGGGCAATTACATATCACCGGTAGAAGAAAATGTATTTTCGGCGTATGGTCTGGATGCGACAACGACATCAAAGTCGAAGTTATAGAGAGAGATGACCAATATTGGGCAGTAATGGAACCAAAACTAGAACATTTTTATATAACTTGCATGTTGCCTGAGCTACGCGATCCCAGACATGTTCGAAATATGCCAATTAAAGATTAAGCTTTAATTGAAATAAATGTTGTTTAATTTTGACTATGTTTAATTACTTTCCAAAAACTTATGGTATATACTTACCTACCTATCCTACCTTTACCTACCTATCTTATATGTATACAAACCATGTCATGAGAATCACGAACACAACAAAAAAGAATTATCCAATTTGGTGCAGTCCTTCGGAAGATATGCTCATTTAGGCGATTCATTTTTATAAAGATGCATAATAACTAAGAAAGTAGTAATACAAGGCGAAAACTATATTATAAGATTTTAAAATGGCATAGCGTAAACTTACTACCAAGCCAATGTACCTACAGAACCATCAGTGCAATGGTGACTCGCACTTGACTAGTTTTTTGTAACAGTAGAATTTATATAGTGGTTTAGAATCGGTTTGCAAAATTTCTAACATATAGGTATGAATAGATACTAGCATAGACCTACTACCTACATAATTACATGCACAAACGGCTGTCACATAACATTGGTACATACATGGCGAAAACCATAAAACGCAAACTTAAGGTCACAGCTCATTAGAGCCACCCGGCACCCACTCCGCACCGCCTCGCCTCGTGCGGTTAGTATTCTTGATATGGACTTGTATGGGTATGCGCTCACTACATCAACTCCGTAGCGTCACCGGATCGCCTCTATCGTAAGCCGTCCACGCGCGGACGGCGGGTGGACCACTCGGTGACAACTCGCTGCCCTGCGTTGACTGCGCATCGCCAACGCGCGGGTCCGAAGCGGACCGCGCGCTGCCCGCGAGTGATTCACGCGAGGACGATACGTTGGCAATGCGCCGCTCCCCACCCTCCCTTCATTCCCAGCATTTCTTTCGAACGAGTCGGACGTATCGTTTTTGTTTTTAAAATGAATAAAGAAAAACTTATCGAAGAAGTTCGTAAATATAATTTATTGTATGATCTAAGTGACTCAAAGTACAGTGACACTGTAAAAAAGGAAGAAGCATGGATGGAAATAAGCAACACCTTAGCGATACCAGGTAATATTTATTTATTACAAATATTTAAAGAAAGATAGTACAATAGATTGGTACTTGTTACATAATTCGGTTTTCCCTTGTTTCGCAAAATATTAATATAGTCTAATGTTAATTCGATTATACATTGCGAGCTAGTAATGGACAAAAAAAAATCTAACCTACAATGTATATCAAATGAACAAGAGCCAAATTGATATTTTTTCAAACGGTATAATGCGAAACAAGGTACTTCCACATAATTCGTTATTAATTAGACATTTACACATATGTAGGTACGTGATGATTAGTGCATAATAAAAAAAAATAAAAAATTAAGTATTCCATGGTAGCTGCCCAACCGATGATTTGAAATAAGCAGCAAACGAATCACGTACGTCGAAAGCGGTACTGTTTCCACCAATGTGACGTAGATCACTGAATGCCTCCTGATGTAAGTTTTGATGCGCTGACCTGCGACTGGGGCAATACTGTTCGTTGCATTCGATATTATAAGTTCGCATTACATTATGCAATATACATGTTGTCAAAACAACATTATCAACAATGTCTGGACATAAACGAATATTTTTGTTGTATATTTTAAATTTTTGGTATAATATTCCGAATGCATCTTCGACTACTTTGCGTGCGCGTGACAGGCGATTGTTAAATTCTTTTTGGTCCTGAGACGGGTTTTGAGAACGAGAATATGGCCTCATTAAGTTCTTTTGTAATGGAAAAGCCTCATCCCCCACAAAAACATGTGGAAGTGCTACGTTTGTCCCGGGCAATGCTTTGTCATTTGGAATATTGAACCTAGTATTTTGAATTCGTTTTCCAATTTTCGAAGATGCAAAAATACCACCATCGCTGTTTTTGCCATAAGCACCGATGTCAACAACTGTAAATCTGTATTTATCATCAACTATGGCCAAGAGAACTATCGAAAAATGTTTTTTATAGTTGTAGTAGAGCGATCCGCTGTTGGGTGGAGCTATTATATTTATATGCTTGCCATCTATGGCACCAATGCAGTTTGGGAAATTCCACCTGTCATTAAACCCTTCCGCAATTTTTTCCCAATCTTCAGCTGTAGGCGTTGGCATAAAAACACCCATCATTTTGTCAATAATAGCTTTGCACACCTCCTTAATTATTGACCTAATAGTCGTTTCGCCTAATCTAAAGCTTGTAGATAAATTTCTGACAGAAGCGCCGCTTGTCAGAAATTGTATTAAGCAAAATAGGGTGTAACAAGAATGTGTTGTACTTAGTTAATATTTTAGGGCTGGAATCTGACTCGATACTAAACAAATCCCCTAACTTTTTTATGTATCATTCTTTACAATTACTGTTTCATTTTTTCAGTATCAATATGCAAGAAAACGTGGTCCAATTTAAGGGAAGCTCATCGTAGGGCTATTAAGAAAAAAAGTACCAAAAGTGGTCAAGCTGCAATAAGTGATAAAAAATGGCAATACGAGGATGAAATGAGTTTTTTGCTACCGTATTATAAAGAAAGAGCAACTGTATCTTCACTACTCAGAGATAGTGATCAGGAAAGTACTGCCAATGAAGATTCTCAATTGTCTGCTCCGGATTACCAATCAGATATTTCAATAATAGATGATCGTCCAACATCTGGCTTGTCTACAACGACATCCAAGTTTCCAAATATAAAAAAGGTCAAGGGTGGAAGTGGAAGATGGATCTACTGCATCGTCATTGTTAATGAAATATATACTAAAGGAAAAAAAAAAGGAGGAAGACGATATTGACAAATTTTTTTATGGTATAGCTGCAACGGTGAAGAAATTTAATGAATACAACAAAGCAATGATCAAATCTGAAATTTTTAATATTGTTTCACAAATGGAACTCCGAGAAATCAATGAAAAAGGAAATAATTACTACGGCAGTAATGCAATACATGCAACTGCAGGACCTTCTGGAAATTATTCAACTCCAGGACCTTCTGGAAATTATTCAACTCCAGGATCTTCTGGAAATTATTCAACTGCAGGACCTTCTGGAAATTATTCAACTCCAGGACCTTCTGGAAATTATTCAACTGCAGGATACAGTACTACACCGAACTATGATCCAGAAAGGAATGCCAGACAGCTGAACACACCAGTATTGAGTGATACTGAAAAAGATTTAACGGATTTTTAAAAGTATTTCTACTCCTATACTTTGAAATTACTCTCTAATTATTTTAAGAAATTGAATGATTAGTACTTAATGAATGGCAAATTCATGTCGAAGTTACAAAAATAAAGGTTGATTTAGTATGCTCTTACTTTTTTTACTTTTACATACATACATTTAGAGAGACATACACACATACAGACATACATACATACAGGCAGACAGACATACATACATACATACAGGCAGACAGACATACATACATACATGGGCATTTCTCTACAAACTGGGCAACTTACTGTCTCAGTCAATTTTAACTACTTCTTTAATAGTAAATCATCCCCAGCAATGCAATTTCCATAAAAGATGAACATAGTTTTTAGGAACCTATCTTTTTTATTTTAAAAAGCATTTAATTTGTTTGTTATGGTTTTTTAAATATGTCTAAAAACAGTCCCCTGGAATGTCCCAAACCCAGATTTAAATTAAAATGAGTTTAAATAACTAATATTTCTGATAAATGACTAGGATTTTGCAAATATTCTTAAAACAAAAGTTACTATTTTCATTGGATTTCATATTTATTTTAAAACACTAAAAGTGTCCTTAGGGTTAAAAAACAGTCCTCTGTAGCCGATTTAAAGACAAAATAACCATGCTTTTAAAGAAAAAAATGATTGCACGTATGTTAATAATCGCAAACTATATCAATATTAATATGAAAAAGGAATTTAATTTTTATATTGTTAGTAATTCGACTTCGAACTTGGCAGAGGACTGTTCAAAGTTGCCCAGTTAGTAGAGAAATATCCACATACATACAGACATACCGGTCAAAAACATAACCCTCCTTTTGTTTCGCCGTAGTCGGGTAAAAATAGAAGGCTCTTAGACAATTGCCCGTTGTACCTTATGCACCATTGATCTGCACCATTAATGGTGCAGAGGAGACTAATTAGTTTCGTTTGCACCATTAATATTAATACAACTACTTCACCATACTTTTCCCGTGTGCACCTTTTACTTGCGCCATCAATGGTGCAGAGGAGACTAATTAATTTCAATTAAAATACTTTCTAAGACTAACATAATAACACTTCCACAGTAGGTATACTTATTAATGTGTCGCGAGGTAGTAAATGTATAAATTTTACTTACTTTAAAGTCACAGCCAATCTCTCTTCGGGTGTGATCGCTTCTCTGAACTTTGTGTTTTTCTTTGTTATCGAGTCTTCAATATGAGACAGGATGTTATAAAACACACATTGCGGCATATGATAGAACGAAAAAAATTTTTCTTCGTCGGCTAACAAATGCCTACGAACGGTCCAATATTCGCCCTCTTTTTTTCTTTGTTTAAACATTTCGTGCACCCAATAAGCTTTCTTTTTTTTGTTGCGTCTTTCATTTTCTTCTTCATCAAGCGCGACTGCTATGAGTGCCAATTCAAGGTTTGTAAAATTTGACATTACGAAACACACGTGTAGACCTAATGCCAATTGTTAACAGACTACTCGAAAATTCGTGGACTAAGCGACGTCCACTCGTTGACCACGCGGCGTTCACTCGTTGACCACGCGGTGTTCACTCGTTGACCGCGCGGGGTTCACTGGTTGATCGTGCAACGTTTTGGTGATAACGTGGCGTCCACCCGTGAACCACCTGTCGACAACGAGTGGACGCCGTACGACGAGGCGGTGCGGAGTGGGTGCCGGGTGGCTCTAATGAGCTGTGACCTTTATTACTAAATTAATGGGCTGAACCCTCAGCGCAAAGTTGGCTCGCATTTGACTAGTATTTTGTAGGTAGGTAAAATAAAATAGTGTGCACGGCTACACATCAACATTTCCAGTATAAGCAGATCTCGCATTGTATAGGCTTTCCGTACAATGAGAGGTCAACAGAACTTATACTGAAAATTGGCCGTTAGTAGGTATACATTGAAATTAAATTTGCGATATATAATTTTATGTTCCTAGAACGATAAGTTAAAATTTAATTAGATTGATAATTTTATTACTTAGTACTCGTCCGATAATAGTGTAGTTTATTCTAACAAAATCGATTCGACCTCAAAGCCCGCGCGTGCCGCGTGTTACGAGCAAAAGTGTGCGAGCGAGATAAAGAGTGCAGCAGTGGCGCGCGGGGAAGTGGGGGCGAAATTACAATTTCAGCTGAGGTTGTATAGGCTCTTAAATATTATGCAGCTTTTACTCATGAATTTTACCCGACCTCCATTTTTTATTATCTGAATATCTGATTGACTGATAGTAGATTTGTCGCTAATTCAGGTACATACTAATAATAAGATTCTTTTATCATTGCACACATCCAAGCTTGAGGGTCTACTAACGGTCCAGTGGCGCCCTCATTGAATAAAAAATCGTAGCATAGCACAGAAAATAAATATTAAAAAATCCAACTTCACGTTTGTTACAAAGAGGATAAAGCATTTTTACGTTGTTAAAACAGGTCTCAGAATGTTTCGTATCCAAAGTAGTAGGCAAAAGTACCAAAAACGGCCGTTTATGACACTTTTGCCACTTTACTTACTAATCGGCTAATCTCAAAATGGATACCGATGAAGAAAATTGTGCATCTTTATATTTTAATTAAACAGACTTTGTGGCCGTGAGAGCATCGACTTCGACATCAAGTGTTATTAGTGAAGAGAGCTCTACAACTGAGAACAGTAACTTACCGCCTGAATGCACCTTACTGGATGGCACATTTTTCAAATATGATACCGAAAAATCATCATCTACTAAATTAGTTGGAATATGTGTGAAGTGTCTGCCGCAACAAAGTGTTAAAATAAAAGTTTTTCGCAATAACAACTCAAATTTTGTAAGCCATTTGAAGCGTAAACATGGTTCTGACGCTGTCGCAGAATATCGTAACCATCTTGCCAAAAATAAGAAAACTAAACAAATAAACTCTTCAAGAAAAACTACGATAGCAGAAATTACAAAGGAACAGAAGCGGCCTGTCTCTCAAGAACAATTTGATGCGGATTTGATAAATTATTTTATTAACTCTATGATACTATAGGGACCTGGAGCAGCTTCTCTTAGTGCTGGTCCCTGGAGATTCCTTTTACGTTCCTGGGGGTTTGTCTTACTCGCTGGCGGTGCGAGAGTGTGGTGTATAAGAGTGACTGCTTATGTGTGTTGTATTATAAAAGAAAGAGGACTGGCACACTAATACGTTATATTGAATAATAAAATTAATACAAGTGCCCTCTTCGAGCGGGCTAGGAGAAGTCCACCCAAAAACAAGTCTTCTTTATTCTAAATTCTCAATTGGCGTTCCAAGAGTTTCTAGAATGTTCCAAACTTCCAACGTGCCAGTCTTCACCATAAGGTTGCCAACATAAGGTCGTCACATGAGCTACACCCCTACGAATAGAAGCGCAGACGCTAGTAAGTCTTCTATTCAATTAAATATTTGAAAAGCCGATTGAGACCTACCTAACCCTATCCAGTTTTTCCCTGCCTATGTGAGGAGTTATGGAGATGCAGAAGTCCATCTATGGATAACCATACTGCACCCCGAGTGATGTAGTCAACTTTCTTTTTATTAATTAGAGCCATTCGGCACACCACATATCCTGGCAATGCACATGGCTTCAGTGAGGCAAAACCTCACTAAAAGCCACACTGCTCTGCTAAATTTTCTGACCTAAGATGCTCTAGTTAGCATCTACCCAGATGGGGTTTACAAAAATAAAATTCAAAACTGTTGTGACGTAGGGAGCCTACGTGGGATAGAAAAAAGAACAACACGTAACTCGGTCAACGTTCAATAAATATATTTTAAATAGAGAAAGGGTGTGGGGAGGTTTGCAGTCACATGATTCAGATCATGATCATGGTCATTGATTGAGATTTTATTATTATTATTATTATTATTCAGTATTCCCTGGGAGATAGCACGCTACTGCCCTGGCTCAGCCTTGGTGTCTCGGGGAAACCACGTTGCGTTTGCCCCCGGAGGTGTTGGCCGGCAGGCGGCAGCGCCGGCTCGCAAGGTCGACAGGAGCCAGGATGGGTCGGCCGGCAGGTGGTCTAGCCGGCTCGGAGACGGCCTGCTGAGGCCACGCGGGTAGATAGGCACCCAGCGTGGAGCGAGCCGCCGTGCTGAGTGGCCTAGTGGCCGCGCCACGAGGCACTGCGGCAGGATGGCCGCGATGGCGGACGAAGCAGGTGCGTGCTGAGAGCGTAGGGCTCCAAGTCCTTTTCCTCCATATTCCGTCCGGGTCTGGAAATATGGATCTGGAAATCCGGAGCCGGTAAACCGGATCTGGGACCCTGGGAACAATGTCCAGCGTGTCAGAGGTGGAAGATAAGCTCCTCCGCTGATTTTGACACCTAAGCATGAGCAAAACGGCCGT
This sequence comes from Polia nebulosa, assembly GCA_951329385.1. Lineage (NCBI taxonomy): Eukaryota > Metazoa > Arthropoda > Insecta > Lepidoptera > Noctuidae > Polia > Polia nebulosa. The sequence continues at coordinate 10,776,915 of OX589600.1, read as the reverse complement.
ACGTGCGCTAATTTGTGTGGTTGTCAAAATCAGACGGAGTTTACAAAGGTAAGGAGGAAAAGCATGATGACATTCAAGAGCAGCAGCAGCCACGCGCAAGTCAGCATGTACATAGCTAAGGCTATATGTATGTGCATAGTAAAGCTGATCACGCGGAAGGCGTGATTACAATGTGCGACAGATCTTTTGTAGGTTATGAGCCTTGATTATACAATGCTAAGAAAAGAAATTAGGAAAGACATGTTCTGGAAAGAATTACACAAGATTAGGAACACAGAATGCACAAAGCTACCTGTATGCTGTTCAAACACTCACCCAATTACAGGGGTTGAAGATCACTTAATAAAGTTGGCAAATATTTGCCAATGCAAACTACAGCTGCTTGGATTTGGCGATCGGTACACGGCTCAAGGATGTTCTACAGAACAAGTCGAGTCCACCGCCAACAGCTGGATTCAGATGAAAAAGGGCCCACGATGTCGTTTATCGGGTTTTTTATATCTACGCCGTCATTGACAGATGTCATAGAAACCAAAGACAATAGTGTTGTCAGTCAACTAAAATTGTCTATGCTTGCTTTGTGGCTTTTGGTCTCTGGATTTTTCCGTATGTTTATGTTTCAATTAGAATTGTAACGCCACTACGTTACAGTACCCCCCAAAAAAGGTAGGATTTTTACCTGGGTAAAAATCCTTATGGTGTTGCACTAGCCACCATCTGAAATACGACCCTTTTATTCATCTTCATTCATTCATCATTAGCTCATTTCATCCTTTCATAAACCTATCATACCGGCAGACCACTTATTAAAGAAGTGAGTCCGCTTCCTAGCAAGTATGTTAGAGTAGATCGTCCTTATTTGACTAAATACTCGCGTAAATCAGACTTAGTTAGTGAATGTTTATTACTAAGAACCAATATATATATCAAAGTTAATAAAGAAATAAATAAAATATTGTTTTGGATTAAGGCTTGTTTAAGGAGTCTCCGCCCGCTCCTGCAGAGGCTTATTTTACTGAGTTGCAAACCGCTCAAATAGATATATAAAATCAAGAAGTAAAGTTTTTTCTAGTTTAGGTTTTGATTAAGGAGTAACTATTCCGCCCCTGCAATGGCTTATTTATTGAGTTGCAAACCGCTCAGATAGCAAAATAAATAAAAACTATGGATAAAAAGGACCCATAGCTGTATATAAGGAAAAAAAAAACTTGGTTCAAAGCAAAAAACATTGTAGAAAAGGTAGGGCCTTAATATAAACGGAATCACAAATCGAACCCACAACGAGTTACGAGACCTATTTCTGAACCACTATAAATAAAAAAAAATTTATGTCGCTGATTATTGAGCGGACAATAATTTCATTGGATTATTGATCAAACTGTAATGTGTTTAACATATGTAAACAAGTTTAATCAATTGTGATATATGGTAATGTTATGCAAAATGGTGAGTGTCGAAACAGCAATACAAAACTAATGTGAAGTACTCCGTCTGTTACAATTTATTCTAACTATTGAACGTTATGGTTGAATTCCTAAAGTTATGATTTGTTTTAAAAGAAATAAAAGTAATATAAGTCAAATGATTGTTAAGCAACTGGTGCAACTAGTGTGTACACAGGCTAAGTTATTTATGAAAGTTTAGTTCTCTAGTGAGACTGTTTAAAAATTTAAAAAAAAAAAAATTTTTTCAAAAAAAAATAAAATTTTGTTTAAAACCTAAGTGTTCAAACTTGAATGTAATGTTAAAAGTTATTGAGAATATCAATTTAAAAAAAAAAACTAAGTTTAAAATTTTAATTCTGTTTGAACATTCAAGTGTTACAAGCAAAATTTGTTGTTAACTGTACTTTCGATACTAAGTTCTATACAAAATTATGTTGTTATGATCTTATAGTATTCTTGGTTATTGTACAGGATATAATTATGATACTGAATTATCAAAAGTTTGTTCTATTAAATTATTAAGAAGTTATGAAAAGTTAAGTTATTTATAGTTTGATTTTAAATTTGAAGGAAACATTGAAAATTAAAAAAAAAAATTAAAAAGAAGGTAGGTTGACAATTTATGAGCAAAGATTATAGAAGTTGCTAGAATTTGTCTTCCAAGACTAGATGTTTAGTCTGGTTGTGCCTGTAATTTATACCCGGCACCCAATCTCTTCTACCGGCACACCGCTAGTTGCTAACCAATAGAAATAAGATTGGTGGTAGTACTTCCCCGGGGCGAGCCGTTCACTAATAGCTCTACTACTACGATATTATCTTAATAGCCGTGAGTACACATCAGTTGCTGTCAACCAAGAGAAAAAAAAACGTTCTACACATGGACAACACACACAATTAAATAAAAAAAAATACCCACCAGGGAACAATAAAAAAATGTGACTACAAAACCACGTTTTTGGGCGCCAGTGTGACGTAAGGAGCCTACGTGGATGAGAAAAAACAACACGTAGGTCGGTCAACGTTAATATATATATTTAAAATAGAGAAAGGGTGTAGGTAAGTTTGCAGTCACAATTTTCAATATTCCCTGGGAGATAGCACGCTACTGCCCTGGCTCAGCCTTGGTGTCTTGGGAAAGCCACGTTGCGTTTGCCCCGGAGGTGTTGGTCGACAGGAACCAGGATGGGCCGGCTGGCAGCTGGTCTAGCCGGCTCGGAGACGGCCTGCTGAGGCCACGCGGGTAACTGGATACCCGGCGTGGAGCGTGCCACCGACTCGTAGGTCGTCAGGGCCCGGAAGGCGACGGCCGGCAGGTACCACGCGGCAAATCAGCACCCGGCGTAGTGCGAGCCAACGTGGCGAGCAGCCTGGTGGCGGCGGCACGATGTTTTGCGGCGGGATGGCTGCGATAGGGTACGATGTAGGTGGTGCTCGGAGCTTAGGGCTCCAAATCTTTCCTCCGATGCTAGGAATCCAGATGTGGGAATCCGGATCTGGGACCCCAATTACAGGGGTTGGAATCGCGTAATAAGTTGGCAAATATTTGCCAATGCAAACTACAGCTGCTAGGACTTGGCGATCGCTTCACGGCTCAAGGGTGTTCGACAGAACAAAGTGAGGGTGAGTCTAACGCCAACAGCTGGATTAAGATTCAAAAAGGAGCCACCTGGCGTGTATCGGGTTTTTATATCTACGCCGTCATTGACAGATGTCATAGAAACCAAAGACAATAGTGTTGTCAGTCAACTAAAATTGTCTATGCTTGCTTTGTGGCTTTTGGTCTCTGGATTTATTCCGTATGTTTATGTTTTATTAGAATTGTAACGCCACTACGTTACACTGTACTAATTTTAACTCCATTGGACGTTTATGAAGACCAGGAGCAAAAACGACCACTGTTCTGAATACCTACTCACTGTTCCTGAACTTCCCCCAGAGTGCTCCATAAATATAACTTGAAGTATACTCTCTAAATGAATAATACATAAAAATTGTCATGGGCTCGGTCACACCATACAGAATCAACTCGATCCCACTTTGCGAAGGCATTATACCCCATAAACAAAGCTGGTATAAACCGACAAAAAACGAAGTGTAGAAGATCCATATTTTAAAAGCATGATTCATAATTTAAATACAAATGAAGAAGTACAAGTTCCTAGCCGAAAACCATTTGGTAAAAAAATTGCGCATCATCACTTTAAACAGAAGTGTGAATTGAAAGAAAAGGTAGCAACAGCGAATCATCTGTGTACTACTACTGACATTTGGTCCGAAAAGAAAAGAAGCTTTCTTGGTGTTACTATTCACTGGATTGATGAGAATCTAAAAAGGAAATCAGCTGCTTTAGCTTGTCGTCGGTTTAAGGGTGCTCATACGTTTGATCGCTTTAAAGTTAATGGAAATTTACTCAGATTTTGAAATGGATATACTCGTATCAAAAATTAAAGCAACCGTGACAGATAATGGTTCAAATTTTATTAAAGCTTTCAAAACGTTTGGAGTTAAATCGAAATCAATTTTGGCAGCAATAACTGAAAGCGAATCTATGATAATTAGTGACAGTGACAGCGAGACCGACATTGAAACCAATGTAGAAGACATAATGTTTGTTTAACATCAACAAACATTATCTCTAGAGTATCCAAATCAAGTTGATGCGGCATTGATATTATTACCGGATCATTATATGTAGATGCTGTGCGCATACACTAAACTTATGTGCAAGTGCTGATGTGCAAAGTTTATTGCAAGATCAAACAACTCCATTAGGCTATGCACACACAAGTGATGAACAAATGTAATGAGCTATGGAATTACGCGGGACGGCCAAACTCCAGCCGAAATTATCAAAAATACACTTGTATGTCATACAATGTATGTCACATTACATACAATGTATGTCACATTATCACGGCCAGGAGCTACGCGCTGGAATAGTCTTTATGACTCGTTAAAACAAATTGGAAGCATAAAAAACAAAATTTTGCAGTTATATCGCGGTTTGGGCAATAAAAATTCAATTAAAGACGAAGAATTTTCATATTAGGAAGAATATGTTGAATGTGCGGCTCCAATAGCGTTTGCACTCGATATATTGCAAGGCGATGATACATTTTACGGCGTAGTTTTACCCTGTTTACTGGTTCTACGAAAAAAACTTGAAAAACTATCCAGAAAGGAGCTAGTTTTGCAAACCTCTTGTGAATAAATACCTTCAAAGCGTCAAAGAAAGGTTTGATAGTTATTTGGATATAACGAATAAGAAGGCCGAGAATGGTATAATCGCAGCTTTATCGTATTCACGGTTTAAAAATAAATGGTTTACGTTTATTAATCCCACCGAACATAAAAAATGTACTACTTTGTTCAAATTAGCAATTTGCTTAGAAATCAATCAAGAAAACTCAAATTAATTACAATCGGACATTCAAAACAAATCAAACACACAACATCAAAATGACGAGTTTTTTTTATTTTAATTCGACTCTGGGAGTGAAAATAATCATAAACTACTGCCCGGGGGTGGAGGATAAATTCGAAAGAGTTACCTCGCCCCCGGGCACTCGAGGCAGGGAGGAACAGGGGTGGGTTTTAGTCAGTAAGAGTCTGACACACCCTTCCGCTCCACCCTAGAGCGGAAGAAGTCATTGGATGATTTCCCACCCCCCAAAAAAAAAAAAAAAAAAAAAAAAAAAAAAAAAAAAAAAAAAAAAAAAAAAAAAAAACTACCCAGTCACCAAGAAGAAAAGCTGATATTTTAATGACGAATTTCTTTTCGGAAGAAAGTAAAGATCCTTCTTACACCGTTACCCATTAATAAAAAATATATTTTTGGAGTGTATACAATACACCAATGCCATCTTTTGGATCTGTAGAAAGGATGTTTTCATATCGATGCTTCCGGCAACAAATGTCGTAAACGCCATTTTGGCGAAAATGAGTTAAGAATGCAGCCCTACTTAATTTTTGGCGCTGCGTCGATCTAAAAATGTGAAAAAAATATTCACCTAAAAAAAATACTTTTACACCCAACATTTTTACTACTCGTAGTATAATCAAGATTTTTTAGAAAAGAGGGTATGTATAGGGTGATGTATAGGGTGGAACACTTTTGTATGAAAAAAAATTTTTTTTCAAATTTCGAGTCGGAATACCAGGTGAAAGTTGCTTTATATAATTGTTTATAACATACCTTAATTTGGAAGTTCTAGCTCAACAGCTTGAGCTCCCGCCATAGACTTGAAATTTGATTTTTTAAGTTTTTATAGACGTTTTGTATAGTACATCCTAGAATCAAAATATTAAGTAAATATAATATGTTATGCATATGAATGTTAAAATAAAAGTATATTTTAATTAATAGAATCATTTATTTTAAAAGGTAACACAGGTTTAGAAAATAATGTCGGTATAAATAACGTCAGTTTTTATAGCAAAAATCCTTTTTCGTCTCAAACTTTGGCATGAGCTTTCGAGACGCTAATTTAGATTTTATGAATCCCTCTCTTCTTGCCTTGTCGCATACACTTAGAGCTGCTTCTGTCACAACTTTTACTGATCTTTCCACAGCCTGGGTGTGGCAAGGCAGTCTCATAAACTCCAAAACTGCATCTTCTCCATTTTCAATCAGATCTTGTAACTGCTCATCGGAAATATTTATCAGTATTGGGGGTTCGTATATATTTTGTTGCCAGTCAATCAAGTCTATGTAAGAAAGTGCATTTAAGTTTACTTTTGGTACCTGAAACATGCGCGAAACTGAATTTTTATTCACTTGACGAGCCTTTAAAATGCGTCTTGCAGCGAGTTCTCTAATGTGCTTACGTGAATCTGTTATCATACTCAACAACAAGTTTTCTGGATGAGCAAAGTAACTGTTTCGAATTAAAACAGGGTCCACTATCGCTAACAACTCGTCGGATAAATATCTAGTGCTGTTAGCGAGCTTCCATAAATGTTTTGAACCATCTTTGCAGGATGAATGTGTTTTGATGGCAAACCAGACAGGAGCCTATGATGTTATGACAAACGTTGCTAAAGTCACAAGATGTGGTTGTGGATTTTTCGTAGAAATATACAAATGCAGTATGCGATTAGCTCTTGTCAACCAGCGGGCATGGGATAGCTTACCTGGGCTTCTGTGTAACAAATCAGGAGGACACGATCCATTTATGACAGCAGTAGTAATTTCTCGTTAATATTTCTGGTCTGTACTCAGATCTGTTGATATTTGTGGAGGTAGTTCACCTTCTATCTTCTCAAAGTGAGCCAACGGCAGTGTCTCGCATGTCTCTAATGCTTTACCAACTAGACCTGCAAATGATTTAGGTCCTGCAGTTGGGCCATCCAGATAAGTAAACAAATGCCTCAATGGCAACTCATTGGCGTGTAAGAGGCAAATTATCCATTGCAATGGTCGAGATAGCCTATTTTCCAAAAGACGAATCACGCCTCCCACTTTTCCTGTATTTGTGTTTGTTCCATCACAGCCAACAGCCATTAAACTCGCTGGTGATATCTTTTCAGTCGTCAAAAAGCTGTGGATGGCTCTTTCGATATTTCTTGCACTGCCCGATGTTGGAACCACATACCCAACATAAACAGAACCTGGTTCTTTTATAATCGAAATATGTTCCTCTTGTACAATCACTCTAAACCTCTTCGATCCTTTTAAAACAGTTTTAGCCGTCTTGTCTTTCCTTCCATCGAAATATAATGCTGGAATTTCTGTTACTCTTTCTTCTGTTAAAATTTGTTTGCGTACTTTCTGTCTCATTCTTCTTAGTTTCATCCTGTCCACGACGTTAGCCGACTGCGCCTCAGAGTCGGCATTAGAAACAGAACACAAAACAGATGATACAATAGCCGCCGCAGCTCGGTCAGATACTCCATATCTATCGCATACAGTCAAGCTATGAAGACTGGCATCCGTGAGCTTTATAGGCTTTTGATCCACTGTGTCAGCAGTGTCAAGACTTTCTGCGGCCGACGAACAAGTAGGACGGTTAGAACTAACTTCAGATCTACGAGTATTTAGCTGATACGAAGTAGAGGGAATTTCTTCAATTCGTGTATTTGAATTATGCCTAATTTCTTGTTTTAGAGCACGTAACCTTCTTTCTATTCTGCAATTTTTTACTCTGGATAAGATCCGTTCTTCCTAAAGCCATTAGTCTGTTAGTGCGTTGGTCTTCTAAAAATTTTTGTTCTTCTTTTGGCACTTTTTTTTCTCTCAAACAAGTACAGCTTACAAATTCTTTACATTTACATGCAGCTATGTCAAAAAGCTTTCTACTTTGCACTCTGAGCTCTTCTAATTTTTCTACCTTCAGTTTCTTCAAAGACTTTTTCAAGTTATAACATTTTGAGTGATAACATTTTAGTAATTGTAAGACTCGTTTGTGAGTGACAATTGGAATTGAAGATTTTATCCACAATTCTTCAATTTTCGTTCCAACTATTTGGGCAATTTCCAAAAACGTAGGTTCTTTGTTGTGTTATTATTTACTTTTAAGTCTTGTCGAACCCATTCATAGAATTTCATCACATTTTCATACGTAGGTAGGATATTCTCTTTCAACTCTGCACTTTCACCAAATATCGGACATTTTAACTTTTGTCTCGTAGAAGTCATGTTAATACACTTAAAAAAACGTAAATCGACAAGTACTTGGGAAAATAATTAGCACGCGACCTTTCACTTTAAGACAATTATCGATACTAGTTGAAACAAAACACTGCAATTAGAAGATCGGCGCGTGCCGCCCCCCGCTTCGTCCCGTACTTTGCTACTCTGTCACAGCGCCATAGTATATTAGAATAATAAAATATTTGATTTAAACAGCTAGTTAACTATATTTGAATGTTTTTGAATGATAAAAACCTATTTTAATAAATTCTGTACTATTTTGTAGGTCGCGCAAATAGCGCCTAAATTGTCGATTTTGTAAATGTTCGAAGTCATGGCGGGGGCTTTTACCGTTGTCTGATAATATTTATATTTTAATGGAGGTAATTGATGGCAATTGGCAACTTAATACAACTATTCCAAATAAAAATTGGAAAAAAAATTTTTTCGTTCCACCCTAATGTATAACTCATATTGCTTAGAACCGAATAACCGTGCAGGTCGTATAATACAACGTACAAACAGCTGTCGGTCGTAAAAACATGAATACATAATTAATTGTAATTACACCCCACAATCATTTTTAAAACGTAAGCTCTGCTGAGAAACAATGGTCGTAATGTCACTTGGTCTTGGAGAATTGGTTTGAAAATTGAATTATGTAGGTCGTAACTCCTAATTTTGTTAATATTTTCATACTAAAAAGGGGTCGTAACACAAAAAGTATAAATATGTCGCTATTATGTATAAAGTAAGTAAGTATAAAGTATAATTATGTCGCGATGTTAAACATTTGAATTTCTTAACGGGGTGTCCGTTAAGAAATTCAAATGTTTAATTTTTCTGAGAAATAAATGGCGCTACTCACTGGATTTCAAGTAATTGTGTTTTACGTTCGTATCTAATAATTCAGAAAAAACATCCATAGATAATTATTACGCTTTGGTCATGACTATTATTGAGGTACAAAAACCATCCGATGATGTAAAGCACATTTCTAGTAAATATCTGTGGTGTAAATCTTTGATAGTATTGCTGCACTTGTCTTTCGCCGAGTATAATTATACAGAGTAATCCTTTGTGTGTGTTGCCGTTTCCGCACCGCATCGCTCACTCATTCCTGACCAACCAAACTTGAGACCTGTAAGAGGGGGACAACAATAGTTTCTAGGGTGAAAGCAGGTATGCGGGGCGTCTCATATTAATTTTGTCGATGTTATTGGCCGCACGCACGTGTCTATGTTTTGATTTAGTTTAAAAGAAAACTGTCTTCGTGAAGGTTACGGTCGATTGTAGCAGAAACCATTGAAGTGTGTTGAGTGGAACTTTTGTTTGTTATTAATGTGAGTGCAAAAATGGACGGAAAACATCATTACGAAAAAGAAGAAATCGTCGAGTCTTTATTGAAAAGAAAAAAGTACCTAGAATCAATAAGGAACGTGCGTAACTCAATGATGGAAAGGTATGTGCCTGCCTACTTACTAGTTTAGATAACTTTTTACTTGTATCAAATCTGATTTTCTTATTTATTTACAAGCTTTTGTTCACTTCGCGGTTTAAGTACCTATCACGCCGGTTCACGTCAGGCATGCATGCGGGTGAAACGGACGGACGGACGTATACCTAGTACCTATATTATTATCCTTACCCGTATTCATGCCGTGACGTGAACAGCAGCAATCAATTGAACAAATAGGTATACTTACCTACCTTGTAGTACCTACCTAGTTGCGCTTGTTCTTCAGCTCAGAGGGCCCTAATTCAATTCTAAAAGCTGTTTACAATATAAAGTCACAAATTATATCCACTTAAACTTGTGCACGTAGTAGGTAGGTAATTACGGCAAGTTTATTCCATACATTATAATTCGATAGTGTCCGGGCTGTAGTAAAGTACTAGGTATCTCGGTGTTTACGACCTTTGTTGTTGGATGCATCGATGTGATTTGTGTTTTACGCTAACAATTTTCTAACACTAGTTTAATGGTAGATTTATTCCTGGGGGTGTAAAATATTGATAATTCCATCACCAAAGGTCGTAATAAACAAAAAATTAAATCATTCTGAGTTCCTAAAAGTACTTAGACTAAAAACCTATCCAAACAACATAACATTTTTAATTTATTGAATTCAAATACGCTACTTAATATTAAAGTATTGTTATTAAATTTGCAGGTCTGAGGGTAAAAATACGAGTACCGGTTATAGAATCGCTGGAGAAGAGGAAACAAAAGATAAAAAAATAATAAAAGCTGGGTTTTCCAAGAAAAAAATTAACATTTTATCTGTATATTCAAAACCTAAAGATTCGGGTACATTTTTACTTGTAGAGCATAAAGATTTCGCCAAATATACTCATCCGATGATGCTAGCAGATTCGTCTTTAATAACCGCAACACCTCTGCTACAACAGGGCCCATGTACTAACGCTGTACAGCGTGAAGGTCTCGCTGAAAATACTCACCCGATGACGCCGACAAATTCGTCTCTCACAATCGCAACACCTCTGCTGCCAGGCCCAGATACTGACGCCGTACAGCGTGAAGGTCTCGCTGATGATACTCACCCGATGATGCCCACTAATTCGTCTCTCACAATCGCAACACCTCTACTGCCAGGCCCATCTTCTGACGCTGTACAGCGTGAAAATCTCAAAGAAGATACTCACCCGATGATGCCCACTAATTCGTCTCTCACAATCGCAACACCTCTACTGCCAGGCCCATCTTCTGACGCTGTACAGCGTGAAAATCTCAAAGAAGATACTCACCCGATGATGCCCACTGATTCGTCTCTAATAACCGCAACACCTCTGCTGCAACAGGGCCCATGTACTAACGCTGTACAGCGTGAAGGTCTCGCTGAAAATACTCACCCGATGACGCCGACAAATTCGTCTCTCACAATCGCAACACCTCTGCTGCCAGGCCCAGCTACTGACGCCGTACAGCGTGAAGGTCTCGCTGATGATACTCACCCGATGATGCCCACTGATTCGTCTCTCATAAACGCAACACCTCTGCTGCCAGGCCCAGCTACTGACGCCGTACAGCGTGAAGGTCTCGCTGATGATACTCACCCGATGATGCCCACTGATTCGTCTCTCATAATCGCAACACCTCTACTGCCAGGCCCATCTTCTGACGCCGTACAGCGTGAAAGTCTCGATGAAGATACTCACCCGATGATGCCCACTGATTCGTCTCTCATAATCGCAACACCTCTACTGCCAGGCCCATCTTCTGACGCCGTACAGCGTGAAAGTCTCGATGAAGATACTCACCCGATGATGCCCACAGCGTCGGCTCTCATAATGGAAACACCTCTTCTGGCAGGCCCATCTACTAACACTGTAAAGCGTGAAGGTATTGCTGAAAATACTGATTTACTGGTTCTAGATGCAACCGCTCTCCAATCGTGTTTGCCTACCAGCGATTTACAGCTGTGTCCAATTACTGGTATTTTACAGCGTGAAATTACGGTTGAAAGTGCTCATTCGACGATGCCTGACGATTTGTTATTTATAACAGAATCTCCTCAGTCAAAACCAACAACTGATGTAAAGCAAGATGTAAGGCAAAAACGGAAAAAAAGACGCAAAGTCTTAATAAAATCGTATACAGATTTTCTACCAAGTGAAGAAGAGTGTCCGTTTTCAGCTGGCAGCTCAGATGAATGGAGTATGAATGAAAGCGAATATTCTAGCGACAATGATGATAAAAAGAAAAAAAAACGACGTAGCAAAAAGATGGTTATAGGAAATAGCAGCAACACACCAACTCTAATTATCACTAAGGCACAAGTACGTAACAACACAGATACCACAAATATATGTGAATACAAAGAGAATCAAATGGAAGAAAATGTTAGTGTAGAAAGCAATATTAAGTTAGAATTAACAAAAAAAAACTTGAAAGTAAAATACATGATCAAAGATTGAGAATATATGAAGAAAAAGAAAACTATGAGAGTACTATTAATAAGAATAAGACTGATAAGAAACGAAATAAGACTGAAAACGCATTAAACTGGAGACTGAAGTAGAGTTAGCCAAAACAAATAATATTGAACATAACAAAGAAAAAGACTTACACACCAAAAAAATCTGTAAAAATTAGAGAAACCCGAAACCTAGTGAGATTGGCGCCATGATAGAGATGGGAGATGATGATGATGGAGACTTTGGTATGACAGATCATGATGATGAGAATAAAAGTGAAAAGAATTACGAAGTGAAAGATTTTGACATTGATGATACAGTCTTGGTTCGGTATTTTCTTAAAAAAAACTTGTAAGTATTATGTTGGTGTAGTAGAGAATATTAATATTGAGTCAAGAATGTACGCCATAAATTTTTACAGAACTGATTACTCAGGCGAAACTCCCACATTTACTGTACCAAAGCGCCAAGACAAAGACGTAGTGCCTTATCTTTCACTAGTTAAAGTTACTGAATTGCTTCAAAAGACAATGAGCAGAAGTGGTCCAAATTTCCACCACTATTGAGGGCTATGTAAGCTTAAAGTCGACTAAATACCATACAATTTTGATGACTAGGTGAAAAAAATATATTCACTCAGAAAAAAGTTATGACTGTTTTAAAAATACGTATTTTTAGTTATTTAACCGTTAATTATTTTCGCACATAGCCACATTTCGAGCAGTAAAAACACATGGTAGCAATGATGACGCATTCCCCCTGTTCTGTAATGCGCTCAAATCGTCTGCAAAGTATACAATGATAACCTTAGCGCACCTACCCATATAAAAATGTAATCGGAACGGTTCGCAATCGTGCTAAAAGTATTTTTTAATATTTTTGCATTTCGGAACCCGGGGATTGCTAGCGTCGACCCGTAGATGGAGATAGCATTAGTTTTGTCCCTTTCGCACTTAGGAAGCAATACGGTATACGCTGCGCCGACGACGTTGAAAGAAAACTGGGTTTTACCTAACTACCTGACCCAATCAACACATGTGTCCCACGCAGTCGTTCGTTTGCTTGCTTTCGGTGCGTACTGTGCATTTTCTGGTTATATTTTCCCTGCGACTTTTGTGTACTTGATTTCTTCTGATTCTCTGCTTTCGACCACGGCTATATCTCATCGGACTTTTTGTTATTGCTTTGTGTATCTGTGACAATGGAAGCGGAAAGAAGAAACTGCATATGTTGCAATTATTCATTGTTTCAAAGAAGAAACTATCAGTTGCTTCAACCGTTTCTGGATAATCACCCAGGAACTGCAGAGCATATTCAAGGACTTTTAGCACCTCGACAGGTTAGTACATGCATATGTGTTTTTATTTCAAATGCCGTGCCCCGACTCCATTTAAGATTGTCGGAAGGCGTGAACAATAAGATTACTTGTAACGAAAGATCCCTAGAAAAACCTTTTTGAAGCGAAATATTTTGGACGTTTTCAGTCTTGATCCATTTTTGTTACTATTGTTTGTCAATTAATCAATATTTTAGTATCGGTAGTAACGTCATGTTATAATCATCATTACTTACCGTTTTTTGTTTTGAATACATATGTACATAACATAGATAATATATCCACACGTGGGATGGCGTGAACAAAAAGATTACTTGTAACACCTTTGTTAAGTTAGTTAATCAATATTTTACTATCGGTAGTAACGTCATGTTTTAATCATTCTTACCGTTTCTTGTTTTGTTTTGAATACATACTTATATAGATAATATACCCAGACGCACAGAATCAACACTAGCTTATTGCCGGAGAGCCTGTATGCGGAAGTAATCGAACCTAGGACCTCTCCAAGCGAGTACACATGTTAGCTAACACACGCAGTTAGACAGAACGTCATGAATAAAGGTGTTGTATTTGTTGCAGTCACGGAGTAAATACAAAGAGGAGATGGCCTAAGCAACTGTGCACTGTGATTCTCAACTAGGTCCTGACGTCATCATGTGGGCGTGGCCTTAGTCAGTGTATTGTTGGCGTTCGTCCTGTGCACAACTTTGTGAACGTTCCTATTTAACAGCATTGTTCGCGCTAGACGAAAAAAAGAATGAAGTGTTGTGTTTTGTCTTGTAAAAATTACTCAGATAGACGTTCTGATGCTATGGATGGCATCACATTTCATTTGTAAGTAATTTTATGCGTAATTTATTAATAAAATAGTTCTAGAAAAATCTCTTAGCGTCGGCGTTTCCAAACATAATCCTACCCGACACTAGATGGCGACGCTTGGTGTCATGGAAATTAAAAATACACTTCTGGACACATCTATTGGCCCACCTTGTATTTTCAGTTTCGTTTGGTCCTAGCTAAAATTTTATATTAGGTCGAGCAAAAAGTTTTTATGCAGTTTTGAACCTGGCACATTCACAATTTCATTCAATAGTCTTTTTTTGAATTTCGAACACAGAATTTAAAGAAACAAAAGACAATTTCGAGCCTGTTTGTTGATATCAAACAATCGAATACTAAGAAAACTTGGTTTTATTGGTTTACTTGGATTTAATTCTTGAAAAAGTGATTGATATCTTTGGTTTTGCAACAAACATTACTTATTCTTAACATTAAGGTGAGGTTCTATCAATAATCTATGGATACTTCACCTGAAGTCGCGCCCAAGCTGTGGCACTTATTCAGGCCGGACACAGCCAAAGAAACGTGAGTGCTCAACTTAATTTAAGTCGATCTGCGGTCCGAAATGTTTATCGGAGGTACCTAGAGACTGGCGGCTTTGTTCGTCGCCAAGGAAGGCCACGATCTCGGGTCACAACTGAAAGGCAGGATCGATTCATCGTGACGACCAGCTTGAGAAATCGTCACCTTACCTCCATTGAGATACAAAACCAACTTCGCGACTTCCACGGAGTATCTGTGAGCGCTCGAACTGTTCGGAGAAGGTTAAAAGAACGCGATATGGTACCACACAAGCCAGCTAATGGGCCCAAACTAACGCGAGCCCACCGAACAGCGCGCCTTCATTTCGCACGCAGTCATTTAAATTGGACACAGCAAGATTGGAGCCGTGTACTCTTTTCTGATGAGTCTAAAATTGTGTTACGTGGCAATCATGGAAGGAAGAAGGTCTACCGACGTAAGGGTGAGCGTTTCGCACAATGCTGCTTTGAAGAGAGGGTTGCTTATGGCGGTTGCTCATGGACTGTCTGGGGCGGTATATCCGCGAGCGGCAAAACTCAACTTGAGGTTGTTACAGGACCACGGCTGCCAACATTAAATGCTGAAAGGTACATTCGTGAGTGCTTAGAACCTCACGTGATACCATACGCGGACTATGTGGGCCCAAATTTCCTTTTTATGCATGATAATGCAAGAGCCCATGCGGCCGGCATCGTCAGGGAATATCTTCGGGATGTGAACATCACAGTTATGGACTGGCCAGCCAGAAGCCCAGACATGAACCCCATTGAGCACATGTGGGACGAGCTAAAAAGACGTGTTAGGGCTCGTCAGTCAGTTGCCCAGACGATGCAGGAGTTGAAAACTGCCATAGAAGAGGAATGGGAGATGATCCCTCAAAATTTTATAGAGCGGTTGATAAACTCTATGCCTAATCGTATGAGAGCTGTGGTAGATGCCCATGGAGGCAACACGCGTTATTAAATTAAACCTTTATTTGATAAAACATTTTTTTTATTCAAAAATCAATTGCCTTTAACAAGGCGCATATCCGACTTGTTAGGCGTAGCTCCATGTCGTATGGTATTCTGAATTCAAATTTAAAACAATACGATCGAAAAAGATGGTAAAATGTATCAGGTTTAAAACTGCATCAACAGTTTTTGTTCAATCTAGCAATCATATTTCGGTAGGGGCCATCGAAACCTAAACTCTAAGGTGGGCCAATAGATGTGTCCAGAAGTGTATTTAGGTATGTAGAGCTCAGAACTAACATATTTTAATAATATTAATACTGAAATTTGTTCAACATTCATTCCTAAAGACCCTTTAATGGCCAAAATGTTATTTTTGTAGTTTTCATATCATTTTGTAAACAGGCCGCCATCGCCATCTATCGTCAACTATGAACAACAAACATAATAAAAAGACAGGGCCGTAATTAGAAATCAATTATTTTACTGAATGTCCCGCGGCTTCGGCTGTCTCATAAATGGAAAGTACTTAAAACATCAAATACGCTGGACATAAAAATACAATCTCCTATAAATTAAATATTCTATCTACAATTATTTTATTTATTTTAAGTACTTAAAGCCCTCCTAGTTTATTTAGTTAAATTTTAAATGATGTATGTTTTAGATTTCCATCCGAAGATAATCTAAGACAGCAATGGATTACAAAAATTAATAGACAAGACTGGTCTCCGACTAAATATACGAAAATTTGTTCTTGCCATTTTAATGATGAAGACTTCATAGTGACAAAAAAAGGCCTCAGAAGATTAAAGACGGGAACTTTGCCTTGTTTAAAACTGGATATATCGGTTCGTTTCAATGCAGTTTGTATTTACCAGTTTCAATTCATTTGGGAAAATTAGTAAACTTCGTATTTATCCTTTATGTTACAGCTTAAAAGAAAATTTACAGACCCAACAATATCATCACCTAAGCCTACTACACCTACAAGTGATTTAAATGAATTTCTGATAGTGCATGATACGCCAAGAAAGAAGAAGTTAAAGCATGAAATAGCACAACTTCGATGGAAAGCAAGAGCAGATAGATTAAAGATCAGAAGACTTCAAATGAAAGTTAAGCGTTTGAAGAAGAAGGTACCTGTCTAGTGGCGCTATTTTCACTTCACGCAGTGCCTTAAGATGATATTTTACTAAATCAAATACTTTTTCATACTTTGTTTTAGGTTCAAAATTTAAGTGCCTTGATTAAAGAATTGGAAAGCAAAAGTCTTCTGTTAGGAGAGGAATCAGAAATTTAAACATCAATAAATGTTAAGTTGAAAGACTTGGTTGGGCGTCAGCTGGCAAAAAATAAAAAAAAACCATTGTCGAAGCAGTATTCTCCAGCTCTCCGATCATTCGCTTTGACACTCCATTATTTTTCGCCAAATGCTTACTCATACGTCAGAAAAACTTTCGATACTTGCTTACCGCATCCGAGAACTATTTCTAAATGGTATGAAAGTGTCAATGGTGAAGCTGGATTTACAGCTGAAGCTTTTAACATATTAAAGCACAAAACTAACTCCTCAGGCAAACGCGCTTTGTGCAGTCTTATGATGGATGAGATGGCAATTAGGAAGCACGTTGAATGGGATGGAACAAAATATCACGGCTATGTTGATCTCAGGCTTTAGTGCTGTTGCTTGTATGTCAAACTGAACGCTGGAAATTACCTGTGGGTTTCTTTCTTATTCGTTCTATGACCGGGGAACAACGCGCTTCAATAGTTCAACAATGCCTCTACAAATGCCAAGAAAATGGTGTAGACGTTGTTTCACTTACGATGGATGGCTGCGCTGCAAACATTGCTATGCTTAAAAAGTTAGGATGTTCGTTAGAATCTCAGAATATGAAAACTACTTTCAAACACCCTAGTACAGACTACGAAGTAGCAGTATTCCTTGACGCATGTCATATGCTAAAACTTGTGCGCAACGCATTTGAAAATAAAAAGAAGTTTCTTGATTATCAGGGTAATCTTATTGAATGGTCTTATCTTGTAAAGCTCAATAACTTACAAAAGTCAGAAGGCCTCCACCTTGGGAACAAGTTAAAAGAGAAACACATAAATTTTCAGCGACAAAAAATGAAAGTAAAATTAGCCAGTCAACTTTTCAGTAATAGCGTAGCAGATGCACTCCAAGTTTGTGAAAAATATAATGTTGAATTCAAAAATGTGGCGGCTACAATTACTTTTATCCGATTAATAAACAACATCTTTGACATTCTCAACTCACGAAACATGCGTCAGTTTGAGTACAAAAAACCCTTATTTGAAAATAATATTTTGAAAACAAGGGAGTATTTAGAATATGCTAAACATTACATAATGTTTATAGTAGCTCCTGATGAAGAGAAGCTTGTTATCACCACGAATCGTAAAACTGGTTTTATGGGCCTTTTAACATGCATTAATAGTACACTTTTCTTGTATAACCGCCTAGTTGAAAAAGAAAAGGTCCTTAAATATTTAACTATGTACAAATTTTCGCAGGATCATTTGGAACTATTTTTTGGGGTATTAAGAGCTCATGGAAGGGCCAATAATAATCCAACATCACGTCAGTTTAAATCAGCTTACAAAAAAACCCTGATAAATACAGAACTGAAAGAGGGTTTCAGAGGAAATTGTATTCCTTTAGAGGATATTTCCATTTTAAAAGAATCCTCTGTCAACAAAATAAATATTACTACAGAACGTTATCGAATTTTGCAAAATGACTTGATCGAGGCATCATTGGATGACGAACCCATGCCTGATGATTTGTTGTTAGAATTTGATGAGCAGTTAAATACAACGATAGGTGATTATTTGCGCCGTCAAATAGTTGCATATATTTCTGGTTTTGTTGTCAATTATTTACATTCCAAAATCAAATGTGAGAGCTGCCTTCATGAATTATATGCTGATAATTACGATGATGATGACCTTTATTTGATAAAAACTAAAAATAAAGGTGGTCTTACTTTCCCGTCTAAAGATGTCATAAATATATGTATACGAACCGAATGCAGCATCCGTTGTGTTAAATCGCAATCTTTGAATTCTCCTAATTTCCGTAAACATAAAATTATAACGAATACACTAAAATCCCTTATTGGACAAAATTATTTCGAAAAATCGGTGAACCATATGTTCGATCAATCACCGACTGATAATCATATTATTCTTCTGACTAAAGCTATAGCTGAAAAATATATAGATATTCGTTTTAAGCATTTTGCAACCGTAGAAAACGATAGAGCAACGAATCGACAACAACTAACAAAAGCAGTTATTTTTGCAGGAAATTGATTTTTGCAGCAAATACATTTTTTTCGTTATAATTTTTGTGTATTATTTATTCTGCCGCCGAAATTTGTTTTACCTACTTGACCATATCAATAAACGGGAGGTGTTTTTTTTCAAAACATACTGGCTTTGTAAACCATCTTGATAAGTCTTTTTAACAAAATAAGTCATTTAAATATACAACATTATTCTTGATTTACACTAAACCTAAAAAGGGGTCATTGTACTCATCTTTTTGAACAACTTTTTCTATGGGACCAACCCTGAAATAGCGAAAAAAAATCAGCTGTTCCCTACATTTTGACGAGTTATGCGAACATATGTAGCCACTCGAACGTAGAAACCCGCAGCGTGGTTATTTTTACACGTCTACCCAACGTAGACACCGCTCGGGAGGTCAAACGCGCTTCGTCCACTTTAAATCGGTTTTTATCTGTAGTCGTCAACTTTATTTGGCCATGCTCTATTTGAGACAATAATCGACTAAATTTTGCGTCCGTGACACTAGGCACAATGATACGCAACCATAGCTAATAATTAAAAAAAATGTTTGAAAGTCGATGTTCTGTCATTTTTTCACGTCAGTGCTACAACGGAAAGAGCTCTGCGTTTAAGATGTAAGTACAATTTTATTTAAAACCCTGTGTATTAGTGTATTATATCAAAAGAATCCTCAAGGTTTAAGCTTTACGAAAAACTAAACATGTTGTAGGTTCAAAGTGTGTTGGAACCGAAAATATCGAAACATAAAACCAGGTACTTGGCGGCATGACGCCGCAACAACGCCGTGGTCATTTTCGTAAAACTTTTGTATGATTTACTATCTAATTTATTATAATGGTGCTCGTAATATGGAAATTAGTTCATTATTAGTATTTACACACACTTAGACAGTAAAAATACATCGAAAATAGTTAAGATTCCATGTTGTAAAATTTACAGTCCTCAGGTTGACAATATGCACCGCGGCAATGGCAAGGACGGTTTTTTTTAGTTTTCACAGTAAGGGTTCGTATATACAAGTAAATTGTATGTGTGATGGCATGTTTTTTTCAACGGTTTACCCGACCACGCTAAAAGTCCCGAAGGGTTATGGATTTGGGCCTGAGAATTTTTGTTTTAATGCTTACTAATGGGTGATGATTGCATTTTTTTTTTGTTCAACTGTTTAACCGACTACGAAAAAAGAGAGTTATGTTTTGAGCTTGAGCACAATGTTTTACTAATACTTACTAATTTTATGGATATAATTGAACGCTCATTTCTTTTTGATTTTTTCAACGGTTTAACCGACTATGAAAAAGGATTTGAGCTCGAGCACAATGTCTTTAATAATGCTTACTAATTTTATGGATATAACTGAACGCTCATTCCTTTTAGATTTTTTCAACGGTTTAACTGACTATGAAAACGGAGTGTTAAGATTTGAGCTCGAGCAAAATGTCTTTCATAATGCTTACTAATTTTATGGATATAATTGAACGCTCATTCCTTTTTGATTTTTTCAACGGTTTAACCAACTACGGGGTACTACTAAAGAGATGACTTTTTACTTGCAGTTTTTTTTTTCTGTCTTGTCTTTCAATGGTTTTGGGCATGAGAACATTGTTTTTTTTAATGCCTAATTGCTGTCTTATATTAAAAATAAACTATGGAATCTAAATCAAGTTTCGATTTTAGGTCTCAAAATTTAATTTGGCTGATCGGAGGCTGGAGATGCGGAGAGCGATGAGTTGGCTGATCAGGGGTCGTCGTTATACCAACCGTGAGTATTTTTATTTGAGATTGGTTATGAGCTTATGGTAAGTAGTATGTAATTTTGTTGTAATTTATATTTTAGATCTTCAAGTTATGAAGAGGCGGCAGGAACAGCACGTGGGCGTGGGCGTGGCCGGGGCGTGCACGTGGGCGTGGGCAAGGTCAAGGTGTTCAGGCGTACGTATCTTTTTTAACTATGTATCTTACACAGGCAGAAAATTTCTATGATCGATAATCTCCACGTCTGCGGAGTTTCGCTGGCTGATTTATTTTCAACTAGCTGCGCCCCGCGGTTTCACCCGCGTAAAACGGTATAGAAAATGTTTGTTAATCCAGGGTATAACCTATCTACATACCAAATTTCATCAAAATCGGTCCAGCCGTTTGAGCGTGAAGAAGTAACAAACACACTCACAGACTTTCGCCTTTATAATATTAGTGTGATTATTATAAGTGCCTTGTAATGTGTGTCTATTGTGATCGTTTTAGGTAATTATGTAAATAAAAATAAAAAACATGGTAAAAAAAGTTTATTTTTAATGTAAAATACATTTATATATTATTATTAAATAACTATGTACATGTATCATTGTCTCATTTCAATAACAATCACAAAATAAATAATTCCTATCAAACTATCTATATTTAATCATGTACATTTATGCGTAAGAGCCCTACGGGCGGCCATCTTGCCGTATTTTACCTCATTTTCGCTAGCGCAGGTGGCATGAAATTGACGAGGGAAAGGGTGGTTTGTTGTCATTTATTGTGCTACACAAAACAGTCTAAGTAAAGACATAGGGATATCAAAAGAAAGCTTATATAATCTAGTTTCATAATAAATAGGTTTAAGAGATAAAAACTACAAAGATATTAGTAAAAACTTAGTAAGAACATATATTTTGCTGTTTTTCAACCCGTAATCTCAAGTTTAACTTTTTTTTGAAGTACTTAGGACTAAGTGTTGTGATTTAGTATTCACATAAGTCAATTCTCTATAGTTTCAGCTATACACTCGTATTTTTATTTGTGTGTAGCTGCAGCAGTTTAATAGATATTAAGCTTTAAGTTGGAAGCGGCACGGGGTGCTGGCGCGGAAGGAATTGCAGAGCGGGGGGACGACGGACAAAGTGACAGCAAGGTTTCGTGTCTCCGTATTTCTACGTTCGAGTGGGTAGGGAACAGCTGATTTTTTTTCGCGATTAGTGCCCCTTTTCGGGTTTAGTGTAAACAAAAAATAATGTTGTATGAGAGAAAATCTAATAATCTTCATTCGTCATTCATCAGAAACCTTTTTTTTTTCATATTAAAATCACAATTTAAATTAAAAAAATACGCATCAAGATGGTTCGCAAAATTAATTAAAAATAAAACAGTACTCCCCGGTACGAAAATTCTGAGTACGACCCTGTTGCATCCTGCACTTAGTGACATCTATTGTGAGATAGTTACGTAACTACAAAACAAAATCGACAGAACGAGCGAATAGTTTTGCTATTGACCGGTAGATGGAAAATAGAGAAGTGGGCGGGATCTAGCACCCCCTCACCCCGTAAAGTGTCACGCGTTGTTTCCTAAGGAAATCTAATTAGAACATCTCCTCTTTGTATTTACTCCGTGGTTGCAGTTAATACTGGATGGCGAGCAATATATCTGCCGCAATTGTTGGTTGCGGGTAAGGTATGCAGTTGACCGCAGTCAAAACCAAGCTGACCAGCCGCCTCCTCGTGTCGGAAGACCATCTGGAGGAATCTTCGAAACCAATGAATTCAAAAGAGCACCAAATACATCTAACACATGCATTTATCATGAATGTGGCAATGCAAGTAGATGCCGTATTCCAGCGTCTATCAAACTAGAACTGTTGGTACACTCGAATTTATACATACCTCCAAACGCAAGAGTATGTCAACAACATTTGGATGAAAATCAATGGGGTTTAATTGAATTGATGCTCCAAACTTATCCCACGATTTTACCGGAGAAATGTTCGTAGACATTACGAAAATCTTACAAACAGCCGTTCTTAATAGTTCCAACACAATGGACTTTGAAAATATACAAACTATGGATCCAAAAATATTGCATCATCGTGTGGGCATCACTCATAACGCATTTGAGCAAGTGATACGAGAAACCCCTTCATTGCAGCAAGAAGTAACCGACCCCAATACTGCAATTGCTATTTTTTTGATGAAGCTTCGGACGGGTGAGTCGAACGAAAGACTCAGCGTACTTTTCAGAATGAGTCGCCGTACGCTCGAAAGGAAAATGAATACTGTGCGCAAATGTTTGGTACAAGATTTCGTACCAAGGCACCTGGGCCTGGATCATATTTCAAGAAATGAAGTAGTTGCGAAAAATCTGACTGTGCCAAATGGTCTTTTTGGAAACCCAGATGCACCCTTACAAGAAAGAAAAGCTATTCTGGTGATAGATGGAACCTACGTCTATACTCAGAAGTCTTCCAACTTCCTTTTCCAGCGGAAAACATACAGTTTGCACAAATACACGAACCTGTTAAAACCATTTCTCATTGTATGTTGTGATGGCTACATATTAGATGTTACTGGGCCTCACGCAGCAACAACATCGGATGCCGTTATAATGAAAGGTCTTATTAACGAAAGAGAAGACAATCCATTCCATTACTTTTTTAAACCAAACAATGTTTTTATCTGCGACCGCGGCTTTAGAGACGTTATTGGTGACATGGAATCGTGTGGTTATGTGGCACGTATGCCAATTAGCAAACGGCGTGGCGAAGACCAGTTAACCACGTTAGAAGCCAATAAAAATAGGGAAGTGACGATATGCCGCTGGGTCGTCGAGGTCGTAAACGGACGTTTTAAGCGCGATTTTCGCCTATTCAGGCAAGAATTTCAATCCCGACACGCACGTGCAAGACAATACTACACGTATGTAATGATCCATAATCGAGAAACCATTTCGAACTACTACTGTTCTTGTCTTTCTGGAATGCGAACTGTGGGTTGCTGTGCCCACGTCATGGTAATTATTTGGTATTTTGGATGGGCGAGACACCAACCCACAATTCTACTTCCAGCTGCGAATCTGGACAATGTTATTGTGGATGAAGACATATGAGATGTATTCTTTTAAGGACAGACTCCACACTGTGAGACAGGAATAAATAAAACTTGTGTGAAATATTTGTGTGTTTACATTCTTCCCAGTATTACAAATATTTTAAAATAAATATAAGCATTGTAGAGATAGGCATAGCTATAAGTCCTTTCATTTGATTTGATACCCCACATGATAGGGTTTGATTTTTTTGACGTAGCGAGGTACCTACCGCGACCGCCATATTGTTTATATTTTGGCTCATATTGCTTATATCAACCAGAATAACGTATGAATTACAACGAAATGTCATACACCTAAATCAATCGAGTAGTTTAAAAGATATAGTGAAATAATGAAGCGTAAAAAGGTTTTTAAATTGCAAGTTTTCATGGGGTCATAACTTTTTACTGAGTAAATATTTTTGGTTGCGGTCTTCTTATAATGATTCAGAACGCAGTGTTCCATCATATGTCATAGTTCTTATTGATGGTGGAAATTTGGACCAAGCTCCATATATTTTTGCCCATTCTTCTTTATTTCAGGAAGGCATTCAAAAAATTACGGCTACCGAATGGTCTAAATGCGTATCCCATGTAGTCAAAGAAGAGGAAAAAATGAGTAGGCTAGATATGTTAATTGACAATATCACAGACACATTTATAATAAATGTTACAGAAAGTGACAGCGATAGCGATAGCGATGACGGCGACAATTTATAAAATAAATTATTACCATAATACATCTATCTGTTTTATTTGTCATGTTCCTTCATGATCACATTTTTTTATTTATTACACACACAATTATAAAAGAAAAGTCTCAGATCGTTAATTAATCGTCAAAACTAAATTATCGGTTCAGAAATATTTAATTTCCTGATATACTTAGTTTACGAGAGTAAAATTATAAACGAGAAGAATCGATCTGGAAATATTCCATTTCCATATCGAATAATTTCGTAACGTCACTATTTAGTACTTGTCATAACGTTGCAACACTGAAATTGTCAAATCTGGAATCGAATTAAAATTTGTCATGGAGGCAACAGTGACTCGGTCGGCTACAGTGGCTCAGTCATGTGTCGACCTGAAGGGATAGGAATATATATTTGTCTCTTTTACCGATTCGAAGGTCTTGGTATCCGAGCACGTTTAAACCAGTTTGCTCGGCGGTCGAGCGCCGTGCGGAAGTGTGAGGGAGTGTTTTTTGTTCTCGCGCCCACTAAATTACTTTTTAAGGTGAGTTTCGATTGTTTTCATATGTTTGTTTGTTGCTATAGGTAATAGCCATTATATTTATCGGATGGTAGGTCTTGTATCAATTGTCTATAACCCGTATTTAGACATTTTTGTTTTACAACTCGGTTGTTTTGATCAAATATTTTCAAAGTAGCGTAGAAGTACACAGTGACTCAATTTTTAAAGGTACACAGTGGCTCATGAGGCACTGTGTACCTTTAAAAATACCTTCTCAATTTCATTACTTTTGTAGCTTACAGGAATTCAATATTTTTTTAACTTTTAAATCAAATTTTGTTATTTTATTTATAGAATGCCACGGAAAAAAAACCGACAGAAAAATAGGGAACACGTCGCATGAAAAAATTAAAGAAGGCTTGCAGTTCATAAGGATGGGAGAATCTATAAGAAAAGCATCAACAAGAGTTAATGTACCGTTTGCTACACTTAAAAGGTATTATTGGAAGACCAAGAACTGTGAGTCACTTGATGAATTGTTACCCTCTGAGTTAGAACCTAACTATTCGGTCAATAAAATATTCACCGATAGCCAAGAGATTGCACTTAAAAATTATTATTCGCATTGTGCTCTTTTGTTTTATGGATTGACCGCCAAAGAAAATCGAAAAGTAGCATATCAGTGTGCTAAAATTAATAATATAAAAATGCCTGCCTCTTGGGAGACGAAGCAAATGGCTGGCAAGGATTGATTACTTTCATTTAGACGCAGACATAATATCACATTAAAAAAGCCTGAACCATGCAGCCTCAGTAGGGCAACAGCTTTCAATCAAAGCAATGTCGGGAAATTTTACGACAATTTAGAAGATCTCATTTCACGAAACAGTGCTTTCTCTGATGGAACCAGGATATTTAATCTAGACAAAACATCCACGACGACTGTACAAAAACCACAAAAAGTGCTAGCCCCATTAGGTCGAAAAGTAATTGGTAAGGTGACTAGCGGAGAAAGAGGGACATTAGTTACGACTTGCTGTATCGTGAGTGCCAGTGGAAATTTCTTGCCCCCAGTCATGGTCTTTCCTAGAAAGAATTTTAAAGATCACATGATTAAAAATACACCACCGGGAACTCTCGGATTGGCTACACCTACCGGATGGATGAATTCATCGATATTTCCAGAGGTTATAAAACATTTCGTCAAACATACAAATGCTTCGAAAGAAAATCCATGCATTTTAATCATGGATAACCATGAATCACATTTAAGTCTAGAAGCTCTGGATTGCGCCAAAAATGCGGGAGTGCATATTCTGACTCTTCATCCCATCCGCAAAGTTGCAGCCCCTAGACGTTGGTGTCTATGATCCATTCAAAACATATTACAACGCTGCCATTGACTCCTGGCTAATGCGAAATCCGGGAAAACCTGTAACAATTTATGATTTAGGCGAAATAATCGGATTAGCCTTTCAAAAGGCAATGACGCCAAGAAATATAACAAACGCCTTTGCAAAGTGTGGTATTTATCCATTCGACCGACACATTTTCACAGAAGAAGACTTCCATCCTAGTTCGGTAACTGATCGTCCTTGTCCAGAAGATCTACAGGATAAAGGTAATTCAACACCTGACTCTATAAGTATTCTCGAAGAGTGTGGTCTTGAAGCTCTTGTAGAAACACCTGAATCAAATGTTATTACGCCACTTGATTTAAATTTAAATATGTCATCTCCCATTAAAAGTCCTGAAAAAGTCGGTTTAAACATAGCTGATGATGCAAAAGAAATATCTGAACCAATTTTTGATCAGTCTGCTCACTTTTCTGGACAATCCACATGTCAGAATCAATCAGTCCATTCTCCAGATTCTACTAATAGAAAAACACCACTGAAGTCAGCCAAAGAACAGTCTTTCAAATCGCCTTTTGATTTTCGAAATCCTATAAAAGCTGGTCCAAGAAAAACTAATAGGAAACGAAGAAAGCCTGGACGTAGTCTGATACTTACCGACACGCCGGCGAAAACTTTGATACAGCAAGAAAAAAATGCTGTTAAAAAAAAGACTGAGGCAAAGAAAAGTAAAATCGTACGCACGATATTAGATAGCGACGACGAAACAGAAAGCCTTGATGAAGTTAAATTAGCAGAATCCGATAATGACGATGGATGGCTTGAATCACCAGTAGAGAATATTCTAACAGAAAAAGATCTAAAGAATCCATTACCTCATCCACCCAAGGAATATGTTATAGTTGAATTGACAACTAAAAAGCAGAAGTCGTTATATATTGGGAAGGTAATAGAGGAAAGAAACAATGAGCTTGAATACTACGTATCATTTTTGAAACGCAAGGCCTTATAGGTTCCATATGCCTGCTAAACCTGATCTTTCCGTTGTGAAGGAGAATGATTTAAAATATATTCTTTGAAAGCCTACATTAGTTGGTACGTCTTCTAGGCCATTCTACAATTTCTCGATTGATTTTAGTCGTCTTATCATTTATTAGAATTTAGTTGCTACCTTTTTATTGTTCTTAATAGACAAATGATTGTTGTTTTAATAATCTTATGTTGTTTTTCATAAACTATATGTTACCATAATATGTGAACATATTGTAGTTGATTGCTTAAAACATAGTATTTTCTAAGTGTAACAGATGTTAATACATCATTGTATGTGATATTATTTTGAATAATTTTGATTTTAATAGTTACCATAGGTCCCATAGGTAATCGATAAAAAGACTAAAATTGTTAACGAAGAGACTGAGATGACATAAGATCTTATTATTTAACAATAAAAGTCCTAAGAGTCGTGTTGATTATAATAAGAATAGCTTGTAACAGTTTTGTTATTATTTCTAATAAAAATAACTACGTGAAATGGGCATTTTCTTTTCTTATAAATACTGCCGAGTTACTGTGTACCACTATAGCCACTGTGTACCACAGTAGTGAGTCAGTGTGTACACCTAGTTGTCCACAGTGGCTCAATTATAATTTTTTTGTTTTAGGTTCCTACTTTGACATAAGTAGTAAATAATGGAGAATCATGAGTGCTCAGTTACAGATCAATAGTGTATTTAAAATGTGAGCAAATTTTAGGCCAATATTAAAGCGATATCTATTTTTTTAAGCTTTGGTAAAAAAAGTGAGTCACTGTTGCCTTCCTGACCCTATAGATTTTTTTTTTGTATTTTTTGTAACTTTTTTATAATTATGCCCAATAAACCACCTGTAAAGCCCGGAAACTCACTGGTGAGTTTCATTGACCGACAACCGTTGAGCACTGAAACTCACCAGTGAGTTTTGCGATTCACTCGTTATTACGTCTATTATTACCAAAACGCAATGTATTTTATGCTGTGGCAACATTTACACGCTTGGCCATAGACATTATTGATCGTCTCAGGTGCCCTCCGACAAAAAATATATGCTGTCATAACTGAGAAAAAATGTCAAACTGACATTTGAATCCGGTTTGTCGTATGCGGGCGGGGCTTGAAGGATGGTACGTTTTACGAATGGCGGCTTTCAGAGGTTAAAATTAATTTTACTTGTTTTCATTAACAAAAATCATCATGCGACTTTAAGGGTTAAATAATGAAAAGTCGAATGAACAGTGCTCCAAAAGTGAAGAATTAGACCTTACTAAAAGTATACCAGAATTATCAGATGCAGCACCCAACACCAGTGACTATCCAGACCCAGAACAACCACAACAGGGTACTAGCAAAAATCAAAGAGAATTATATTTGAGCATGAACAATATTGTATCTTCGCCATATGTGACTGATAAGGGTAATTTTAAAGAGCTAATAACTGATCAAGTGAAAAGGTTCGTGATTGAAAACGGACATTGTAAACCTAAGGGCCCTTTCTTAAAAGATAGTGACAATCGATCTTTTCTAGAAAAACATTACTATATTGTTTCCAAGTCTGGCGTGAAACTTGAACGTACATGGCTATCCTATTCTTTAATACTTCAGAAGGCGTATTGTGAACCGTGTTGGTTATTCGCAAATCGGGCATCTAAAAAAATACAAAATGTTTGGATTGAGGGCTATGACGACTGGAAACATATTGTAGATGCCATACAAAGACACGAGACATCAAAAATTCATCTGGATTCCTGTCTTACGTATCAACAGTGGCGGCTACATGGAACACTCGATGAAGAGCAAGAGTATATATTCAAAAAAGAAAAATCTTTTTGGCGCCAAGTACTTTCTAGGCTCCTTGATGTTACTCTGACACTTTCAACGTGTAATTTAGCCTTTCGTGGCCACAGAGAAAATGCAGATAGCAGTGATCCAAGCTCCAAAGGAAACTTTTTGAGTATTGTTGAGTTATTAGGAAAATACGACCCGATTTTACGAGAATTGTTAAGTAAACCAAAGGGCCAGATAAAATACTTAAGTCCAAAAATACAAAATGTCCTGGTTCTAAAAGTAGAAAATGCACTCATAAATGAAATAAATGCCGCACCATTCTACTCTATCGTATTCGATACAACTCAAGATATTTCAAAAATTGATCAAATGTGTGAACTTTACCGTTATTGTATGATCGAAAAAGATGATAATGGGATCCCAAAGGCACTTGTCATTAAAGAAACATTTTTAGGATTTCACGAAGTAAGGATCAAACTGCCTTAGCAATGTCCAAGCAAATTATTAAATCCATAAATGACAAAAATATTCCTCTAAATAAGTGTCGAGGACAAGGATATGATGGTGCTAACACAATGAAAGGGACTTATGGTGGAGTTCAAAAACTCATAAAAGATGTAACGTAGTGGCGTTACAATCTTACTGCTGCTGCGCTCGAATGTGCATGTTTTCATGCTTTTCCACCTCACCTTTGTAAACTCCGTCTGATTTTGACAACCACACTTGTTAGCGCACGTACAGCCGCTTTGCTCATGCCTGTGTCAAAATCAGCGGAGAGGCTTATCATCCATCATTGTGACACGCTGGACATTATTTCCAGGGTCCCAGATCCGGGTTACCAGCTCCGGATTCCCAGATCCAGATTTCCTGACCCGGCTTCCCAAATTCTGAAAATGGAGGGAGAGGACTTGGAGCCCTACGCTCTGAGCAAACTACATCGTCCTCCATCGCGGCCATCCTGCCGCAGTGCCTCGTGGCGTGGCCACTAGGCCACTCATCACGGCGGCCCGCTCCACGCCGGGTGCTTATTTACCCGCGTGGCCTCAGCAGGCCGTCTCCGAGCCGGCTAGACCACCTGCCGGCCGATCATCCTGGCTCCTGTCGACCCTGCGAGCCGGCGCCGCCACCTGCCGGCCAACACCTCCGGGGCAAACGCAACGTGGCTTCCCCGAGACACCAAGGCTGAGTCAGGGCAGTAGCGTGCTATCTCCCGGGGAATATTAAAAGATTGTGACTGCAAACCTACCCATAGCCTTTCTCTATTTCAAATATATATTGTTAACGTTGACCGAGGTACGTGTTGTCTTTTTTATCATCCCACGTAGGCTCCTTACGTCACAAAGATGTCGAGCCAAATGCCGTATATGTTCACTGTGCTGCTCATAATTTAAATCTAGTACCGTAAACCGGGGTTACTTTGAATCAGGGGGTTACTTTGATCAAAACTTCCTATTCACATAAAAATGCAAATTGCGTAAAATGGAACTATAATGGGTCATTTTTTTTTTTCGGATGACCACTCTGAAGAACTGTCACAATCATTTTTGCGGGTGCGCTGCTGATCTCACGTTGTTTTATATATAAAAAAGGTAAGTTTTCTGTTAATACCGATTTATACTAGAAAAAATGTGTTGTAAAACTTCATATGCAGCTTAATACGTGTATGTATCACGAACTTTTTTGATAGTTTCTGTTTAGTAGCCTATATTCGGGAATCCAAATAAAAAATATTTGTTGTTCTAACCTCAAAATTTTCGTAATGGCGTCGATTAAATTCCTGCGGGGTGTCATTGATAGGGTACATGGTGTGAGATTGATCAAATGATCAAAGTTACCCCAGTTATTAATTGATTGGTAAAGTTTTTACTAAAAACTTTACCAATCATAAACTCAATATACTAAAAACTTTTTAGTAAAGTGAGTTTAATATTTATCAAAGCGTTTTGATTTTATCAAGTAATTTAAAAATGTCCCTAATTTCAATCCAGTGTGAAACTTCAGTTGTGCAACGCCATAACTTTTGATTTATCGACATTCTACCATAAATACCGAATTATTTTGGAATGGCAACACAAGCTCATGATATTTGACTAACTTCAGTGTACTTCTGCCATTTTGTTTTTGTGTCAGATTGAAGATCGTGACGGAACCTGTTGTGTGTCGTTAAGAAATTGTAAGTTTACTTAATTATATTTTCGGAATTTGAATGATTGTCATGATTTATGATATTTGATAGTATCTATTACCTATTCAATTAATAAAATATAACACTACCAATTATCTATACTGCACATTCTATGAATTATGTTTTTCTTTTATGATTGGTTATGTAGAATTTTTGATCCGTTGTGCGACGAATGACACGAAATTGTGCGACGTGTCACAACGGAAAAAGCTGTGTACCCATCAACTTTAAACAACATTTATAAAAACATGATAAAGCAAGTAGGTACTTGCGTATATTTATTTTCAATTGCTTAGTAATCATTTTTTTTTATTCAGATGCCTTTGTCTGCGGCAGAAAGGTGCCGAAGGTACCGCGAAAAACTTAAACTGGGTAATCCTGAAAAATATGAAGAAATGAAAAAAAAGAACGCTGAAAGAACAAAAACTAAAAAAAGAAAAATAGCGGATATGAGTGAAAATGAAAAAATGACGGTCAGGAAGCAATGGCGGGATGCTAAACGCAGTCGTAGATACTAATGATAATAAGCAACGTCGCAAATATCGTAGTAAATTACTAAGTGAAAACAAGATATTAAAAGAAAAAAATAGAAGCTTAAGTGTAAGAAATAGCAGCCTTAAGATACAGAAAAAAAATTAATACACTCACCTACCAATTAAATCAACTAAAAACAGAAAATAATATGGTTATGCCAATAATTTCCCCAACTATTACTCCTATAAAAAAAATCATACAAAAAGAAATGCCTGATGTAACTGAAGAAACTAAGCTGAAGGTATTTTTTTTCTTGTATTAAATACATATAATAAAAAAAAATAGCGCAAGAAATAAATAATATTTGTCATAATTTTACATAATATTAGTTAGTTAGCCCATTTATGTCCCGCTGCTGGGCGAAGGCCTCCCTCTTTTTTACATAATATTATGATTTATTTTTATGTTATGCTTTTAGGTAAGGAAAAAAATATTAGAAACCCGTGTTTTAGAAGAATCATTAAAAGAAACTTACAATAGCAGCAAATCAATCAGAGAAAAATACGTTTTAAAGAAACTTCTTGTCAGTGAGTCGGCCAAGAAATATAAGATGCAAGGTAAAATAAGAAAATGCTTGGGACTAAAGAGAGGTATCCGTAATTACTATTCTATTAAGCAGAAAAAAATCAGAACAGCGAAAGAACTTAAAAAATTCTACGAAAGAGATGATATTAGTCGAATGACAGCTGGTAAGAAAGAATGCATCACTCGGAATAAAATAAAAAAACAGAAAAGATATTTGTTAAATACGTTGTCTAAATTGTATAAAATATACAGAAGAGAGGGTGGAATTTTATCTCTGGCTTCTTTCAAGCGCTATCGTCCGTTTTACGTAGTACCTCCGCATGTGAACAATCGCAACACGTGTGCTTGTGTTAAACATGCCAACTTGGCTTTCAAAGCCCAATGTCTGCAAAAGTTAGGTTTAATATTGTCTGCTGATCCAAATGAATTGGTTTCAGAAATAGTTTGCGATATTAAATCAAAAAGCTGTATGTATTCTGAGTGTACAGCATGCTTTAGGAAAAAACTTAGCTTTGCTATTGCAGCAGATTCCCAAGAAGTATCTTGGCTTGAATGGACCACTAAAAATTATGAGTACGAAAAATCCGGTACACGTAAAACTACAAAAAAGACTGTTCAAGAAGAAAACACAGGTACTCTAAGTTCACTTACTAATTTGTTTCAAGAAGATCTTAAGAAATTTAAATGTCATCATTTTAATATCTATCACCAACACAAACAATATAAAGAAGCTATCGATAAAATTCAGGACAATGAAATTATCATACACTGCGATTTTTCGGAAAACTACTTATGTAAGATGGCGGAGGAAGTGCAATCTATACACTTTGCAGGATCTAGGCAACAAATAACTTTGCATACTGGAGTTGCATATTTAAAAAATGAAAAACCTATATCTTTTTGTACTGTTTCTCCATCTTTGAAGCATGACCCTCAGGCTATATGGGGTCATTTAAGTCCTGTTATAGATTTTTTTAAAGCAAAATACCCTGCTATTAACTGTGTGCATTTTTACTCGGACGGACCCACGACACAGTACCGCCAGAAAAAAAATTTTTGGCTGTTTGGTGAAAAAACGAAGGAAGCGGGCTTTATTCAGGCGACGTGGTCCTTTTTTGAGGCTTCTCATGGAAAAGGGGCAGCAGATGGAGTGGGTGGAGCAATAAAAAGGCTTTTGGATAATAGAGTCTCTTATGGCGATGATATAGTTGACGCTAAGTCCGCATTTGAGGTTTTGACGAAAACTGAGACAAACATCAAATTGTTTTACGTGTCTGAAGACAATATCGAAAACCTTGAAAATCCTCAAAACTTAAAACCTGTCCCTCAAACCATGAAAATCCATCAGATCATTGCTACAAACGATAAACGTGTTATCAAGTATAGAGTATTGAGTTGTTTTTGCACAAGAGGAACATGTGATTGTTTTTCGCCTAAAATTCATAATTTTAGCCAAAATACAATCACAGTTTCGTCGAAAAAAGGTAATTCAAAAATTAATAAAAAGGAAAATTACGAATCAGAAACTTCTGAAGACACAAACAGTAATGAAATTCAATACGCAGACTCTGACGATGATTACACAGTTGACGATGACATGGATTTAGAAGAAATGGAGATAGAAACAGTAAACGAAACAAGTCGAAACAATAAAGTAATAATTTTATCTGAAGTACGATCTACGCCGGAAAATCAAGCTTATTTTGATTTAAGAAATTACGGGCCACTAACGCTTGCCCCAATAAACCCTACTAATTTTAATTTGTGTCCTCAAAAAGAAAAAGAAAATATCAATAGACATGCTACCCCTGTTCCATGTTGTTCAAAAGACAAAGACAGATTTGTCTGAAACATATAAAATAAATGACAGTATACTAGTAAGGTATTATCAACGAAAGACTTGGAAGTATTACATAGGCTTTATTGATAAGATTGACATCAAAGATGATGGTATTGGTTATGTAGTGCATTTTTTAAAGACAATTAAAGATCCTAATGTAAAATTCATAATTCCAAAAAGAAAAGATTTTGACATTGTTACCGATATTTCAATTGTTAAAAAAATTGAATTAACTCTTCTCAGTAAATTGGGTGAGTACTGTTTGACTGAAAGTGCAGACGAAATATATTTTTAAGTATTTTTATTTTTAATTTGTGATACTATAACATATTGAGACTGATTATATTAAATGTCATACTTAATTACTTGTGATAAAAACGTGCCATTTGAGCTGTAATTCAAGTATAATAAAAAATTATTATAGGTACCTATACTCCATCGGTTTAGGTAGTTAACTAAAGGTAAACAATCTTGATATGTCTCTTTATGTAAAATAAATCGTATAAAAGACATAAAAAGATTATTTAAATTAAGTTAATTACCTAACATCTATTTAAGTAAATACCTAATTGTAAACATTTTTAGATACAATTTTTAGTAATTTTTTTAGATAAAAGACATGCTAAGATTGTTTACATTTAGTTAACTACCTAAACCGATGGAGTATAGGTAACTTAAATGCTAAAATATTTCGTTATTAATTTTTTATTTGATTTTGTTGAGTTGAGTGATTACATTGACTGAGTTAATTGTTTAAGTAGGACTTAGATAGGATTATTAATTTAAAAAAAAAACTATTGAAATCCTTTGAAATTTTTATTCTGTTATTTTTTTTACTATTCATTTTTTATTAACACCTGATTATAAAGCCAATTAAGTTAAGAAGAAGGGCAGAAATTTGTCTGGTTATATTTTAGCGACCATAAATATCACAAAAACGAAACAAATTCAATTATTTTTTTATGATTTTTCAATTATTCACTTTATTTCTTAAAAGCCGGAATTAATTTATATTAATAAAAGTATATCAACTGCTTCGGAACGAGATACGCGAATTGTTTTCATATTATAGTGGTGTTACACATACAATCATTATGAATGTTATTATCTGTACCGATTTAAATGAACGATCGATTCAATTAATCATTCTAGGGTTGGTTGAATTATTAAAATAATTATTGAAATGCAGTTATTCTATCTCTAATCAACCTGATTTGATCTTTATGTAATATTACTTTTAAATCTAAAAAAGGAGCATAGGATCGATTCAACATTGTATCGATTTTACATTAAATCGATTTTAATTGTACAGCTCTACTTTTGTCTTTGACAGTGACCGATTGACAGTTGGATGCTACAGAATTCCTCTGCGTATTCCGTTTCGTTCGTGTTTTGTGTGTTTATTCGGTTAACTATTAATTTCTACCCGACCTGGACTGTTTATGGACTGATTGATATTGCCCCGTGTGACTACTGCTTGCCCATAGGACTCCGATATTGCTTTTGCGTGACTTTGTGCTAATTCTAAACTGGACCCCGATTGTGCCGAGTGATTTGGATTTCGTTTGCAAAATGGCAGATTCCAATAGAAATCAGCGCCGCACGCGCATATTATGCGTTAACTGCCGTATATGCGTGAACACATTGCGCCGGTATCAAGTCTTAGCATTTGACTCGAGAGTTGCTGGCTTACTTTGCAGCTGGGCATACCCAAGAGTTGTAAGTAACTATTTGTTCTATTCTACAATGGAAAAAACTAAAAAAAAATAGCGTTAGCGTATCTATAACAACTTACTAATATTGTTGTCAGGTTTTAGAAGAAGATGTTGTGTGTGAAGAGTGCAGAGATCTGGCAATGTTTGCAGTAAACGAGAATTCACAACAACAGGACTCTGGCAGTGATAATCAACAAGCTGGTCCAAGCCAGCAAGGCCACACAAATGTGTGTCTATTGTGTGGATTATCAACTTTAAGGAGACGGAGTGATAGAATATAACGAAACAATCCTTCTGAACTACAACTGTCCATGATTGCTATAATAGAAAGCAGAGTAGCACCACGAGAGGTATGACTTATTTTAATTTAAATAAAGTAATATCTTAGAATTTAAGAGTAGTGATAGCCAGCTACAGATACCAGCATGGATCTTGAGCACTTGGTGGTAGAGTGGGAATGGCACTGCACATTGTAATCTCACATTAAAACAGAATAATTATTCACTTCTCTGCCGAAGCCAGTGCTCAAGATCCGAGCCGGTAACTATAGATAGATAGGTTAACACTAACAAGCATAGTCTTAAGTTCCCCAGCACGCACCTCTTGACTTTTTACAAGTCATGTGCTTATTCTAAACTAGTTCTAAATAAATCATAACTTGTTTGTTTTGGTGAAAGAAAAGTGAGCAAACCAATGTCATGCCTGTGAGATATTTCAAGAATATGTATATTCAACCTATCTAGACTGGGCCCTTGTAGTAGATTTATGCAAAATTAAAAGTAATCCAATTTAAATGAATAGAATAGGAATTTATTTATAAACAGCAAATATAAAAAAAATCTGACAAATTGATAGTTTTTAATCATGAAATGTTATAAACATGATCTAATTAATTTCAGATTACACAAAATGATTCTGTGTGCCATCCTTGCTGGCTGCGAGTACAAAGAGAAGCTCGTCGCAGAACTACTGTTGATGCTACTAGATCTCAGCCGAGTGCATCACCATAGCAAGAGGAGCCTCAAGTGTTGGAGCAACCGCAAGTTATGCAGTCTGATGAAACAACATATTCAGTCAATGGAGTGACTTTACCAGATTACAGAAGAGCCGCCAATACTAATCATCACTGTGTATTTCCCAATTGTGAAAGCACAACATTGCGCAGTATTTCAGATAAATTAAGAGCGATAATTTTATCAAATTATAAATATTATCTGCCCCCGGAAGCTCGGGTTTGTGATGACCATATGACAGGCAATATGTGGGATACGCTGTTTGACTCCCCAAATAGTTATTCAACATTTACTATTCAGCATATACAACATATATTTTCATTTGTAAATGCTTTTAATGCATCAATAGATTTTGAAAATGTTGAAGAAATGGATGATAGGGTATTTGAGTTCTGGATAGCCCGCGTACGAAACAAAACTTTAATTTATTATTAGATGAAGTACCTCAAATAAGAAATGTTCATAGAGGCACATTAGGCCTCCTAGTATATCTACTCAAATTAAGAACGGGAGATTCTGATGAGAGAATTGCCACATTAGTGAATGTTCCACGGAGAACGTTAGAAGTTTTAATGGACCAAGTAAGGGAAATACTTCTCCAAGATTTTGTCCCACTTAATGTGGGAATTAATCATTTATCCAGGGACGAATTATTAAATCATAATTTAATGATCCCAAATGGACTCTACGGAAATGGAACAAATGCTATAGTCATTTGCGATGGTACCTATGTTTATATACATAAGAGTTCAAACTACTCATTTCAAAAACAAACATACTCGCTTCATAAGTATAGAAATCTGGTAAAACCTTTTTTGATTGTTGCTTGTGATGGATATATTCTTGATTGTTTTGGACCCTATAAAGCAACTAAGTCAGATGCTGAAATCATGAATAATTCGTTTTGCGACGGTTCTGCTTTAAGAGAATATTTTGTACGTGACGATGTGTTCATATTAGATAGAGGATTTAGAGACAGCATAAGCTTCTTAGAGGGATATGGCTATAGAGCATGTATGCCAGAATCTTTATCGCAAGGTGAACACCAATTGACAACTGCTCAAGCAAAAAGAAGCCGATGCGTTACCATATGCAGGTGGGTGGTAGAGGCCGTTAATGGGCATTTTAAAAGAGATTTTAAGCTTCTCAGACAAGAATATTTTCATCGGTCTCTACCACACATGATGCAGAACTTCAAAATAGCTGCAGCATTGTTAAATAGATTTGGTGTCCGCTTTACGAACAGTGTATATAGTTCTGAAATACTTGCAATCATTCGAGAGCGAATGGGTTTGGAAAATAATTTGGCAAACATGGTAGAGGCCCTTAATATGAATAGACGATCATCCCACTTTGAAAATACGAGTATATGTGCTGATCAAAATAATATATCATTTTTTCCAACACTGGAATATAGGGACTTGATTCTGTTCGCCTTGGGAACGTACCAAATAAGACAAGCTCGTTCTTATTACGGCGAACATGTACGTTCCCAAGGCAGGTATATAATCGAGGTGAACAGGGGCGAAGCCATTACTCAAAATGAATATAACCTTAGAGGAGGTAGTGGTGAAAAGACCCTAATTAGAGGAAAAATAAAATCCCGTCACATATCACGTAAGCAATATTATGTATATTTATTAATTGAAAATAATATTCCTGGCAGAACTGGCATAATAGAATATTGCTGTAGTTGCTTGGTTGGTCGGCGCACTATAGGCTGCTGCGCCCACACAATGACGTTAGTTTGGTGTTTGGGATGGACCAGACATCAAGAATATATCTCAGCACCAGCAGAATTTCTTGACGAGATATTTGAAGAAGATGAAGAATAAATTGTTTTACAAAATGTTGTTTATTCCTAATATTCGGTATAGTTCCCTACCTACCAGCATGGATCTTGATTCTTCGGCAGAAGTGATTGTAAGTATTACTACAAGTTTATGATGTGCAAAGCCATCCCCACACAGCTAGATTTCCTCAATAAATGGGCTACAACATGCAAAAATAAGTTTTGAAATCAGAATGGAAAATCTAGAGATAAGTGCGTCCAAACATACTTCATAATAGTAATAAATCAATTACTTTTACTCCATTTGTCCGTAATATTAGTGTTTGTTTGGTATCATTTTATCATACGTATTAAGTTATAAATCCTATAATAGTCGTGTTCACATCATTCATAACCTAAAAATTCAAACTCCGATATCTATGTTTTCCGGCTTTTCCGAATCAAAATAGACTCGCTTGTAGATTCTGCTACTGACGCCGAATCTTTAGACATATTTTTTACTACGGGATGCTTCAATTTAATTCCAGACAATTTAAAGTAAGGAGATTTGCCATTGTTCTTTATATCTTTTCAGGTGTGTGAATTTTCCAGACCACATAAAAATTTCGAATCGTTTAATATTGTTTTTAGTAAAAAAAAAATAATATAATATATTATGCAACTACATAATTATTATTACTTATAAAAGCAGTATTATTTTTTATTTATTCCCTTTATGTCGAGTTTATTTACCACGCTTTTATTACCTTTATGTCGAGTTTAATAATATCATATTTTAGAAGTACAGTCACGTCCAATGAAATGCACATGCACATAATTTAGAATCAATTATACACAAAAAAGAATTTAAAAACAACTAATAACTTTAACCATACAGTACAGCTATGTACCTACTATTATATTTTTTAATAACCATCAAAGTATGTCATAATATCAGTATATAATTAATATTCGAAGTTATGTGCATGATGAAAAAGTACCTATCTTTTAAAATATTAAGTTCATTTATTATACGGACTAGATTATAATTGACTAACCGAAATTCAATGACGCATTGGTGATTTTACATAAATTAAGTACAGCAATATTAAGACGTGTTGTCGCTGTACCTAAAATAATACGTAATGTAGATATGTACATTAGCGCAACTCAAGTTCGAATAACAGGAATGTGCGAAAGAGGTGACATCTAAGGCTTACTTAGATGTCACCTCTCTTTCGCACATATATACTTGTCCCTCTTACACATTTATAGTTATCAGCGTTGCGCGTTCCAACTCTATGAAGGGCAAAACTTACCAGTGCCCTTTTAACCTTGAAAGAGTGCACTACGTACGTAGGTAAGTACTGTGTAAGTGCAAGTTCTGTAGTGGTTAAAAAACGTTTGATAGCATGAAACACGTAAGTACCATTGTTTTTCTATATGTAATCTATATTTATTTGTTTTATAAATGTAAATGTAACTAGTTATGTACTCTCAATTGAATTATGATTACGTCATAACTAATTAATTTAATGGTTGTTTTTATCTTATCAAATGTCATGGTCATGGCATAATTTTCTAATAATTTACCCTTTAACTAATCATAAAAAGTGTCGTATTAGTTACAGTACTGTACTTAAAATATGAATTATGATTTAGTTTTACGATTATTTTATTATACTTAAAATTCCACGGTACTAATTAAATTATACTTTACGACTTTCTGGAAACTGTCGCGATAACAGATTTCCCCTTCCTTAGTTTTCACAACATATAAAACATCACGATAACCAAGCAAAATCATTCCTAGTTTTGCCGTCTTAACGTAAACTAGTTGATAAGTTACCATTGTAATTGTTAGTAATAAACTGCTTATATAAAAGTCTTGAAGTACTCATTTTCGAACGTCGAAGTCTTCACCGATCCCGCTCCAGCCACGACGAAACAAAACTGGCGCAGCCGGTAGGATACGTCGCAAAGATTCGTCGGTAACACGTTCTGGCGATAAGAACACAGCAACGCAAAGAATCCCAAAGGATCGTCGTCGCTACGTCAAGTTCTCACAGAGCAACACCGAACGAGTACTCCATCCCGAAGAACAGCTTCTTGACGAGCAAGCACGCTTCGGAGCAAGACTCAAACACAGCAGCAACACCACTGGGGTAACTTACAACTTGAAGGCATCTAGAAATCGGTAGGAGATTTTCTCTTTCCATAATCTTCATGTTCAACCCACAACATCCTAACAGATCTCGTGAGCAGCAACGGACTAATTTATTCTGTCTATTAGCCATCATAAAACAATTACAAACTAAACTTGAAGGACTACGAGTATTAGCAGAATTTAATTACCAGCTTTATATTTGTAAGGTAGAACACCGTCGGAACCAGTAATTGTATTTAATCTTGTACTAATTTTAGATTTTGTAATTTAACACTAAGTACGGGTAATAAGTACTACCAAAATGTCTAAAAATTTTAACACCATTCCAAGTGAAATGGTCAACATTATTCCATACTATGATGGAAACCCTAGACAAACGTATCTATTTTTCAAGAAATGTGATTACATTAATTCTATGTATAAAGGTAAAAAGGAACAAGAGGAATATAACTTCCAAGTTATAACTAGCAGACTTACGGGTGAAGCAGCTAGTCTAATCGGTGAAAGAGAGGATATTACAAATAATCAAGATTTTAAAAATTTGATTAAACAACATTTCGGAAACCCACTAAGCGAGGAATGTCTTGCTATTCAGTTACAAAATGCCCGAAAAAGGCCAACTGAAAATAATCTCCAATTTTGCCATAGAATTCAACTATTAAAAAGCAATTTATATTGTAAAATTAACCAAACAACACAAAATGAAACAAACGAGTAAAATAGCTAGCTTTGATAAAATATCACTTAGTATATTTTTATGTAATTTGGATGAAAATATGGCGAGGTCTGTCAGACTTCAACATCCTCAAACTCTAGAAAAGGCGTTAGAACTAGCACTAGAAGAAGAAAACTTCCAAAGGCAATACCGATTAAATAATAAACCAAGTACAAATAATAACCATAAACCACCAGTAAAACATCAGCCTAATCAAAGCCGCTTTAATTATTTTAATCAACCTAATCGTTTTCAGAACGAACCTAAAATACAACCTAATTACCTACCTCAACCAATTTATAATCGAAAACGAGCTGAGTATATGACTCAAGAGTTTAGGCGTTCTAAACCACAATTACCTAAACCACAAACTAATTACATAACGCGTAATCCAAGCCAACCACCCGAAACTTTTCTTAAATATCAACCGAGTTATTCAGCACAAACACCCAACTTGAATTTATATAATTCACAAACAATTGATGAAAAAGAAAATAGCGTCGAAGAAAATATCGGTAGAGATACGGTGGACAGCGAAAATTTTCAAATAGAAGCCTCAACCTCGTCTGTACACAAATAACTTCGTGTAAATCAGAATTACCATTTATATTCATACCAGACCTTAATGCGAAATTACTGTTGGATACGGGCAGTACACGATCTTTTCTTAGCAATGAAATGGTAGAAAAATATTTTTCAAAAGACAAAATTAACGAAAAATTTCAGGTCGTGAGTACGCACGCAATGTCTGAACATAATGGCGCAGTCAAAATTAAATTATTTAATAACTTCAATACAGATAAAATTTATAAATTTTATATATTAGATATTGGGAAATCTTACAATGGTCTAATTGGAAACGACTTACTATTCGAACTTAAAGCAATTATTAACCTAGAAAAGGCTCAGCTCATAACCGAGCAAGCAGTCTTACCAATTCACTTTCAATGGCGCTTAAGTAATTTAAAATTGAATTATCGCCAAGGTGCGAAATGAAAGTGAAAATACCAACTGACCTATATCACGGTTACGGTATAATAGAATTTAAAGAATTTACTACGGGTGTTCGAATGCCCAGCGCGATCGTAAAATGCAACAAAGGCTACGCGCATACAATAATTCAAAACACTAATGAGCAAGATTTCACGCTCACAATTACGGCACCATTTAGAGTAACTAAGTATGAGCCGGAGGATCATAAAATACAATGTTGTAGGATAAATCATTTGTGGTCCAAAGAAAACTTAGACCAAGTATTAATTCAAAACTTGGAAAAATTAAGACTCGATCATATGAACGAGGAAGAAAAACAAAAGATTTATAATTTATGCATCGAATTTAAAGATGTATTTTATTGCGAAGAGGTTCCACTATCTTTCACTAACGACGTAAAACATTGCATACGTACAACGAATAATAATCCCATTTATGTTAAACAATATCGACAGTCACCAACGCAAAACGCCGAAATAAAAAGACAAATAGAAAAACTATTAAAAGAAAATATAATACAACCTAGTTTTTCTCCTTGGAGTGCACCAGTGCACCTAGTACCAAAGAAATTGGACGCCACTGGCGAACAAAAATACAGAATGGTCGTAGACTATAGAAAGCTAAATGAAATAACCTGTGACGACAAATATCCCCTGCCAAATATAGCAGATATTTTCGATAAATTAGGAAATAGTTCATATTTTACAACCCTTGACCTTGCAACCACCAAACAGAAGTCCAAAAAGAAGACATACCTAAGACCGCATTTAACACCCAGTATGGTCATTATGAATTTAAAAGAATGCCGTTTGGACTAAAGACAGTTCCTGCTACTTTCCAACGAGCCATGGATAATATACTTAGAAGATTGCAAGGGATACATTACCTAATTTATTTAGATGATTTAATAGTATTTTCTAATAGTCTAGAAGAACACATTCATAAATTAAAATTGATTTTTAAAACTTTAAGAAATGCAAACTTAAAGGTACAACTGGATAAGTCAGAATTCCTTAAGAGAGAAGTTCTTTACTTGGGCCACACAATAACTAAAGACGGACTTAAACCGAATGAAGATAAAATTAAAACAATTTTAAAATATCCTGTGCCCAAAACAGTGAAAGAAGTCAGATCCTTCTTTGGATTGATTGGTTATTATCGAAAATTCATAAAAGATTTCGCTAAGATAACAAAACCATTTACAATCATCCTTAAAAAGAATAAGTCATTCGAAATAATAAAACAATTTATGGAATCTTTCGAACATTGCAAGGAATTGTTAGCAAATGCACCACTATTACAGTTCCCAGACTTCAATAAACCCTTTTTGCTTACAACAGATGCTTCAGAAATAGCGTTAGGGGCGGTTCTGTCACAAGGTACCATAGGTAGTGATAAACAGGTAGCCTATGCAAGTCGAA
Source organism: Polia nebulosa (assembly GCA_951329385.1). Classification (NCBI taxonomy): domain Eukaryota; kingdom Metazoa; phylum Arthropoda; class Insecta; order Lepidoptera; family Noctuidae; genus Polia; species Polia nebulosa. Next base: position 10,732,804 of record OX589600.1, on the reverse strand, counting down.
CCTTAAATGAAGCAGAAAAGAAATATAGTGCAATAGAAAGGGAGCTATTAGCAGTAATATGGGCGGTAAAACATTTTAGACCCTATCTTTATGGCAAAAAGTTCACAATTTACACAGATCATAGGCCTCTAATGTGGCTTTATTCATTAACGGAACCAAATAGCAAACTGACCCGTTGGCGTCTAACACCCGTATTTATAAACAAGTAAAAGTAATTACTTGAGTAAAAGTAATTACTTAAGTAACGATTTCTATTCTATAGTTAAGAAATTACTCGAAGTTAGAACTGTCAAAAGTTAGAATTCTTAACCAAGTAATAGTCACCATTTCCTTTACTTAAGCATTTGCGCTACCCAGTAAACTATAGCAATCATTGTTTTGAGGTTATTTTGGTTAAAAATGGATACTTTAGATAGCATTGAAGGGGTTTTTGCTGTTGTAGACAACATAGATGATAATATATTAGAAGAGGTAGAAGTTGCTGAACCTAGAAATCCCAAAGTTTACTTTCGTGATGCGGATCCATTTCATGACTATTCGGAAAATTGTTTTAAAAAAAGATTTCGTTTCTCCAAAAGTGTTGTGATAAATGTGATTTTACCGAGAATTACAGACTCTTTACAATCAGAGACACAAAGAGGGCTTCCTATAACTCCACTGTGTCAGTTGCTTACTGCTTTGCGTTTTTATGCTACTGGAAGCTTTCAGGTTGTATGTGGAGATATCATGCATATTTCGCAATCGACGATTTTTCTTATAGTGCAAAGAGTAAGTCGAGCATTGGCATTGCTAATGCCAGATTTTATTAAGTTTCCTGCAAATTTGAGGAATACAAAAGACGATTTTGAAAAGCTTGGTTGCATTGGCAGAGCACCTGGACTGAAAAACATTATAGGTGCAATCGATTGCACTCACATTAAGATCGCCAAACCTAGAGGCATTCTTCATACAGAGCAGTACCGGAACAGAAAAGGTTATTTCTCATTGAATGTGCAAGTAGTTGGTGGCCCTAATTTGATGATATATGACATTGTAGTACGTTGGGCTGGCAGTACACATGATAGCCGAATCTTTAGAAATTCACGGCTAAATATAAGGTTACACAATAATGAAATTGATGGGGTGTTACTTGCAGATGGAGGATACCCTTGCACTAGGTAATCTATATTTTATATTCGTAAACATAAAACTATACTTACTATGTGCCATGTGGTATTTTTTTAAACTGTGATCATTCTTTATTTCAGATATTTATTGACTCCGGTTTCAAATCCCAGAACTGCACAAGAGGAGAGATATAACAAGGTGCAAATAAAAACAAGGAATTCGGTGGAACGGTTATTTGGAGTATGGAAAAGACGGTTTCCATGCCTACAAATTGGTTTGGCTACCAAACTTTCAACGACAGCCAATATCATAATAGCATGTGCAGTGCTCCACAACATTGCAGTAGAAGCTAATGATATTTTTGAAATAGATGACACCGTAGACTATAGTGCTCACTGTGCTCAGCCTTCGACCTCAACAATAACGAACACCACCACCGGTACCAGTGATGGTTTGGTACTTCGAGCAAACATAATTTCACGTTATTATATGTTTTAAATTATTTAGAAAATAAAACGAATATTTTCTCTGATATAATATTCTTAAGGACCAGAAGCGGTTATTATATAAATGAAAATAAATGACTCATCAACCAAGAAAGTTTTATTGCTTAAAAACGTTTTACAATAACAAGTACGTTCCTACTTCTACAACATTATAAACACGACCTTTGAATAACATTACATCGACTCTAAAATACGTCAGTCGCGTCCGGAGCCAAACGAAGAAGAGCCCGTTGACAGCGCGCCATGCATTTTTATACACTTCCACTCGTTGCGGGTAGGTTGGAAGGGGAATATCTAACACGGCCGTTCCTGATAGCGTGACGTCCTCGACCGCAACTGCATTCCTATCAGATCCATCTGTCACAACCTGGCCATCATCATTATTTTGACCGTCATCATTATCTGAAAATACAGAGTACATGAGTAATTAAATAACATGACCACCATGGTTTGAAGCTGATTTAGCCTGAAGTAGTTTCATAAATAAGGATTCACGAATTTGTCCAGTGTTCCAGGCACAAGTGTGCACTCAAGCGCCAGCAACAAGGACCATCAATAGTGATTTTTAAAGTTGAAACAGCTTCAAACCCAAGACATTCAGTGCATTGCTAATGATAGAATCCGGATTTCCATCACTCGCAATACATTGTTATCGACAGAGGCCCAAACGTTCGCTTGTCGTTTTCACGAATAGATAGTAGAGGCCCAAAGGTTATGCTTACTATGAATTTGTGACAAATTGCGTCATTGAGACAGAGGCCCAAAAGTTCTGCATGCCTCCACCATGACCGCAAAACAGAGCAGAGGCCCAAACGTTAGCATGCTCATCAATGTAACCACGACAGAGGCTCCATGTTTGCTTGTCGTCACTTACCAACCACGTCATAAAGACAGAGGCATAGAGTCCGCATGTCTCTCATATGCCCGCGGTACTGAACAATGCGTCACGAAGACACAGGCATCAAGTCGGCATCTCGCCACGGAGCGCAAACCATGCGCACCACGCAGCGCAGCACAGCACACCATATAGTGCATTCCATGCGCACCATGAAGTGGCCAGCGCGCACCATGAAGTGGCCAGCGTGCACCACGGAGCGCACACCATGCGCATCACACAGCGCACAACATAGCGCTTCATGCAGCGCACACCATAGCGCTTCACACAGCGCACACCATAGCGCTTCACGCAGCGCATAACATAGCGCTTCACGCAGCGCACACCATAGCGCTTCACGCAGCGCACACCAAAGCGCTTCACGCAGCGCACACCATAGCGCTTCACGCAGCGCATTCCAAGCGCACTATAAAGCGCGTCAGCACGCACCACGGAGCGCACACCATGCGCATCACGCAGGGCGCCACCGCATACCACGACGCGGGACACTGCGCATGACACAGCGGATGCAGGCAAGCACCAGCACCTCACACGCAGCGACTGCACATCTAGTCTGCACTATCCTGAAACAGATCCAATGCGAGACACAGAGGAGTCTCGGTATGTAATGAAGCAGTCACCCATCCACGGACCAACCCCTTCAAGGGTTGCTCAACCTTGAAAGTTGATCAGTGCGGCTGAAGTCACCAACTCCAATTATAGGACTGACATATGTATGAAGTTCCATGGGACACTGGTAACAAATATTGCTAGAACCGGTTCGTTAGTCAAGCAGTTCATTATGTGGGTAGTCGCGAGCAGCATCCTGCTCAGCGGCACACAAAATAGGTTTACCATTCCTCAGCAGCCTTGATATGCTTGCACACCTTGTCTTACGAGGCATGGCCTGGAATGTAACAACGACAATAGCTTGCAAGACCCAGAAACTACAGGACCTCCCTAACGTTAGTAGGTTCCGGTGATGTAGTATGTACAATCAGTCGCCCCTGGTAACTACCGACGTAACTTCCCGAAAAAGGAATGTCAAACCCGCCAGAGTTAAAACTTCAACAGGTAGGTAGTTTTCAACTTCTCAGATAGTCATTTAACTAAATCGAGACGTAGCAATCATTTAAGGCGTATTTCGCATAAGCCTGGTTTTCATTTAAGCTACTACACATAACCTCACACATTATAGACATAAAATGAATTTTATGGGGACAAAGATCTAAATTCTTGCTTGAACTTACTCCAGGAACTATTATTTATCACCCAATCATTTAACCACGACTTTGCATCGCCAGGGAAGCAAGTATCTATACGCCCAAGGTATTTACGATCATCCCGGTTATCGAATGTGTTAGGCACACTCCACTTTGGCATATATTTAAACCAAGAACTCTTTGATTAAAGGCGGTGGATAGAATTTATGTAGCTTCGACCTAAAGAGTGTAGCCGCTATAACACTTGAACATTGTTTGCAATCAGGGATTCGTTCAACAGTATTGGATGAAAATAACTGTCTTTCGGTATTTGAATGCAAGGAACATTCACTAATTGACACTTGGTAATCTACGCTCAATAACTTCTAACCTCATAAGAATTCGATCAAGAGCAACGTCACAAAAGTCTTCAAGTTTCGCAATACGAGTATCTACAACAATGTTTTTCAATCTTTTTGAACACGCGACCAATTATTAAGTAAAAAATAATTGTGGCTACCCCCTAGGGCCGTAACAATGCGGGGAGCCAGCGGGCGTAATGCACTCTTGTGATTTATTTTTAAACCTAAACATCTAAGTCGAATATGTTTCAGATCACACTATTTGCGTGACAAAAATAGAACAAATATTTTAAAAATATTGAAAAATTAACAGGCATGGGCCTTCTTCTAGTGCAAGATTAGCAATCCTCGCTTTATATTTTTACTTGGCTTGCGACTGTGACCCCCCAAGCAAAACTTTGGAACCCCCTGGGGTCGCGAGTCGCGACCTACAGTTTGAAAAACACTGATCTACAAGAACGAGGTCTGCCACGAGTTCTACGCAAAACACTGCCGCTTATACGATCTGTCGCTATGGTCTATCAATCTATTTTGAGGGTAGTGCGTGATAAAAAGTGGCGCGTAGTTATAACTATCGCGGCGCGATTCGTAAGAGCTAAGACTAGCACATTGTCGCTCCTACGACTTCTTACATCCTCTGAACCGAGACACGCTCTCGACACTTTATAAGGAAACAAAACTTACTAACGGTTGACAAGTCAGCACTTTACAAGTACAACACTTCACTTTAACTTTAACGTTCTCTTTGACTGGATAAAATAACAAAGCACTTAGGTATTTAGATGGCAAAAACGGCTTAGAACGCGTGGTTATCCCACTTCTGATCTTAAGGACCAGAAGCGGTTATTATATAAATGAAAATAAATGACTCATCAACCAAGAAAGTTTTATTGCTTAAAAACGTTTTACAATAACAAGTACGTTCCTACTTCTACAACATTATAAACACGACCTTTGAATAACATTACATCGACTCTAAAATACGTCAGTCGCGTCCGGAGCCAAACGAAGAAGAGCCCGTTGACAGCGCGCCATGCATTTTTATACACTTCCACTCGTTGCGGGTAGGTTGGAAGGGGAATATCTAACAATATTTTATTTATTTTCACAAATTAAAGCCACACTGTTTCCTACTCTATAGTTATTAATTGTTAATTGTCATATTTCTCCAATTCTTTAAGTTTTATTTGAATCTCAATTTCAAATAGTTTTTCTTTATGTTTTCTCTCTAAAATTTTCATCTGGAGATCTTCCTCATGCATTCTTTTCTTAAATTCTAATTCTTCTTCTAATATTTTACATTTTAATATATCTATTCTATTTGCTCGCAAATTTTCATAGCTCTTTTTGATAGGAGTTTTAAATTCTGCTTCCTTTTTGTCTTGAGTAACTTCAATGGTTGCTTCTGCGACTTTACACCAAGCTTCATTATTATTGTCACCTAATATGACCACGGACCCTGAAAAGCAGAAAAAATATAATGATGAATGCCCATATATTTAACTTTTGCTTTCACTGGCGTTCTACTTCAGTTTTCCAGGATGCAGAGCAACCTGTGTGTGAAGGGTAACTAAAATACCCACACATACATATTATCCCTACTGCTTTTATAATATTAGTGTGTTATGGGAATTTATATTTATATTTATGCTGAATGACATAAGAAATCTTAAAAACCAATTGATAAGAAAATAATGTTGTTGTGGCCAAAGTTTATTTGAGGAATAATACAAAAGGCTTGTTACATGTTAGTTCGACACAGTCAGTTAAGTATTTATACTTAATGGATAATTTCTTACCATCAATATCACTATCAATATCCACAGCAATGTTAGTTAGGATATTTTTATCTATATCCATGACTTTGGAATCGATGGGATCCATATCCATAACAGATGGTCCACCTCCTGTTAAGTGGCGAATATTTTCTTTCGTTTTAGACTCTCTTGCTTTTGCCTTCATGTTATACCACAATTTGATTAATTGTTTTGTAGATGCCTAAAACAATGAAACATAATATGACAATTAGATAAGTGACTGCATTTATACCATATCGACACAGAAAAAAAGACCATGTGGCACAAATAATGCAACTAAATCTCTGTAAATAATAAAAGTATACAAAACACATTATATTCACCTTTTGGGTAACAATAGAGGATTCATTAAATTCCATAGCTATATTCTCCCATGACTGCTTCTTTTTCAGAGCACTTGTAGCATTAGTTTGTTTGCTGGATAAGATGCTATCATATTTTTGTATTATATTTAAAACTAAATCCTTCTCCAAACTCGAAAACGGTTTCTTCCTGTCTACTTCTTGACTCATCTTCTAAATTTGCGAAAAGATATTCAAAGTAAAAAATACAACACACCGACCCAAACTGTTTTGATTTCAGAGTTTTGTTTACGTACCGGTACTATTTGACAGACAATGTAAGTATAATCTTTCTAAGTAAAAAATCACAAGTCGGCCTATATTCCTGTGTAAAAGTAAACATTAAAGTTTAGTAGGGTTATATCATGTCAAGCGTTTTGTTTCTCCAAGCATACATTCCCGTGTACCGAAAAAATTAAACGACAATAATGTACTTTTTACAATTTAAACTATTTAAATAACGTCATTGTTGTTATAAATAAAAAATAAAGCAATTTCGAAGATATTAATGCAAGATTTTGTCATATTAGTCCAAACATTACGTTTGCTTTATAAGTAACAAAACGCAGTCACAAGGTGTTGCCATACAGGAACAACCGCCTAGCGGTGAGTGTTACTTGAGCAATTGCTCAAGTAAGTAACGTGCTTTACTCCACTATAGAATAAGATTTTTGAATTAAGAATTCTAACCTTAAGTAATGACTTAATTAAGAAATTACTTAGCAACAAGTAATTACTTCTTTATAAATAAGGGTGTAAGACTACAAGAATAAGATTTTGAAGTAAAATATAGAAGTGGTAAGCAAAATACTAATGCTGACGCATTGTCGAGAATTAAGATAAATATACATATGTTAAGAAACTTAGATAAGGAAAATACCCTTATGGACAATACCCCAACGATAAATCAGCCATCAACTTCAGCTCAACCACCCACTTCAGTTCAACCACAAGTGGATTCAAACGAAGTGGATGATCTTGAAGGAACGATGACCGCGTCCGATTTGGAACAAACAATGACCGCATCCGAAATATGGGATGACGCTCAAGACCAACAAGTGGAAATTATAAATGAAGCTATAGATACCAAAAACAATCAAATAATCATCTACAACTGGAATAAAAATGAATTAAAGGTAATTAATTTAGTCCGCGATAAACAGAAAATAATTGAAGTCAGGTTACCTTTAAATAATAAAAATCTAATTAAACAATTCTTAAAAGAGAATATAACGCCGGGAAAAAGATATCATCTTTATTACGATAATAAACTTCAACGTGATTTATTTAACAAAATAATTTATGAATTATATCCGGGACAAATAAACAATTTTAAAGAATGCATCGAAAGATTAATCTATGTAGAGGACACGTTAGAAAGAGAAAATATAGTGTCAGCATACCACGAAGGAAAAACTTGTCACCGCGGTATAAAAGAAACATATAATAGATTAAAACGTAGTTATTTCTGGCCAAATATGCAAGAAACAATTTCGAAGATTATAAATGCTTGTGATATATGTAAAAAGATGAAATATGATCGAAATCCAATAAAACCCCAACTTCAATTAACACAAACATGTAATAGACCCTTCCAAGAGATTTTCATTGACATATTTTCTATAGAAGGTGTCTCATTCTTAACTTTGGTCGATTCATTTTCCAAATTAGGACAAGCTATAGAAATCAAATGCAGATCTACACCAGAAATAATTAGGGCATTAATAAAATATTTTTCATACTATGGAGTACCTGATAAAATAAGCTGCGATCCCGGAACTGAATTTAACAATAACTTAATGAAAGAAACTTTAATATTCTATAAAAATTCACCTACATGTAGGAACACCAAATAACCCCAATTCCATGGGAATCGTTGAAAGGTTTCATTCCACTATAACAGAAACATATCGTATAGCTAAATACCAACATAAAATTACTGATGCTGCATCCGTGATGACTTATGCTATTATGGCGTATAATAATACAATACATTCCGCCACGGAATTGTCTCCTTTTGAAGTAACTTTTGGACACACTAATTCCACCAGTATTTTTGATACAGATTTGACCTATAATGACACCCAACAGCTTTTAAGGGAGCATAAAGAAAGAACATCAGTTCTATATAATCACTTATCCCAAAAGATGACACAGGATAAAACTAACAGACAGAAATCGGGCGAAAATACAGAATTTAATACTGGTGACATAATCTTCACAGGTTTAGTCAATAAAAGGAGAGGTAAAGATAAACCACGCTTTGAGACAGCTAAAGTCATAGGGAATGCCGAACGAAATGTTGTTCCAATTCAAGTAAAGGAAAGGGTTACTAAGGTACCAGTCAAAAATATTAAAAGACCCACCAAAAGATAATCTTTATTATATCCTCTACTTACATTGATTAAGACAATATTAAATTTATTCAAAATTACTTTTGGCTTGTAATAATTATAATCATATTATAATTGAAGACATGAGTGGATGAAGGTGATATGTAACATTTTATTATTTTTTTTACTTTATAATATAAATGAAGGTGCTATGTCCTTACACGCATTTTGTTCTTTCAAACATTGTTAAAATATGTCTCAAAATGAAGATAACCGGTGTATGAAAGTGTTATGTGCAGGAGGTCGGTAGTCACAAAAATGTATGTAAGTGTTAAGGGCACTTAACCATAGACCCGTACTTATAACGAATAAATTCATTTAATTGCGCAATGAATGAAAGAGTCAAGTGCGCACTTAACTCTTTCTTTCGTGAAGGTGTAAGCGAGAGAGAGAATTTTGGCGGCACGCGTTTCGATGAACGCGCTATGTCGCATACATAGCTCCTTCATCCACGTTAGAACGCATTTAGTTTTGACAGCGTCAGTTCATAACGTGTTTTGTTCCTTTGTTTTATTAGAATAAAAATAGTTTAAACACCGCAGATGAATCCTAATTTATATAAAATGTCAAGGGCGAAGAGATTAGTGGAAGCAGCGATAAATTGCATTGAAACTTACGAATTTAATGAGTGCAAGTAAGTAATATTACATTTTGTTGTTGTTTTGTTTATAGTAGGTAACAATATCAAAAATATTTCGATAACTAGTATCTATAAATCATAGAAAGTCGTTATATTTATGTAATACTTTGTTCATTTTGTATGTTTAGGTTAAAATGTATCCGGTTTGACAATGTAACAAAGGCGACTACCTAGGTATAGTAAATACCGACTTGTGATAATATACAGTATGGATTCGACATATGGGCAATAAATGAAATCACATGCTTGTTTAAGAGTTTACTGACGATGTGCAAAAAATGAACGAAATCGGTCCAGTAGTTTAAACAAAAAAAATAGTTTTAATTTTCAGTAAATTTGAACACTCTGTAGAATTGCAGCACTAGGTCAATGATCTAACATACTTTGTTCCTTAAATCCTTGAACTTTGAAATGCGACGTTGCCACTCTGTGCAATCTATCGCTCAAGCTCTTTTAGGCATTCTACTTATTTGCCTAAAATGTAAAATAGGTACACCTAAAGGCAGGCAGGAATTCAATTTACGTATTTTTTTATTGAAAGCGCCTAGTAAGAAAGATCTCACTTTATGAGTTGAAGGTCGTGAATTCAAATCCAGGCAAGTGCTTTCATTCTGTAATGTATTTCATCACACTCGCCCCAGCGGCTGCGACAGGAGACGCCGCGGGCGTCGAGAATTGCAGAGTGATCTCCGGTCACCGTAGGCCTGGGCTTCCGGACGACGAGCAATGGGTAGCTCGCCGTCCGCTCGACCGAGCTTACGTCGTCGACGGTGCGTAGTGTTCCACGCGCGCCTCAAAGAAAATCTGCACACCGAAGGGGCCCAGCAGATGGGTCGATGCCCTCTACGGCCATGGATAAATTTCCGAAAAGGAAGCCCGTGGCCCTGGAACGATAAGGGCAAGGAAGGGAACACGGGTTCGATTTTATTTAGTAAAAGTCTGACAATCTTTCAGACTTTTACTAACACCCTTGAGCGGGAGAAGTCATTAGATGATTTCCCACCTCAAAACAAAACCTACATGACGTGACATCTACTAATTCGCACTAATTTAGTAGATGTTACATGTAGGTTTTTTATGACTTCTCCTTCTCTAGGGTGTTAGTAAAAGTCTGACAATCTGTCAGTCTTTTACTAAGGTTCACGTGGTGGATTACAGGCATTAAGCCCTTCTCCCAGACTGGAGTACTTACTTTCTTTTGTAAAAGTTAATACGTCCTTGACTTGTGAACTTGTCACGGCCGAAATTTTGTTTACTAACCTACCACTGATGTGCGCCAATATTTCTCGCGGGTGTACATCGGTAGCGGTATCTTTTGTCGGCTCACGAAACGGCGCCCACACGTCTGCGCGCGGCGATCTCAAAAGCATTGCGGTGGCGGGCGGCGCGGCGGCGCCGCGGCACATCGGCAAAGGCAAAGGGGTAGCGGACGGGCGTTGCGCGCGCGCCTTGTGTAGGGAAGGACACCTTTTTATCTACAGTCAGCTGATTCACATTACGTTTTGAAGATGTTTGCAAAAAAGTGTTTCGCTTTAAATACTAGGGAGTGGACATAATGTGTTAATTATTATAATAACAGATCTTAAATGTGTTCTAATTAAAAATTATAATCAAGTAGATTTAGAGATAAATTAAGGTAGAAGTAAATAATAGCAATTAACTAACACTGGTTGTACACGGATATGAAGCATCCTATTAAAAATACGTACGAGTAGGTACAGTAGCAATTGTTGTTTGCTAGTCAGGAAGTTTCTCACTAAACGGTTTTGTTCGAATAAAGCAAACTGAAAATTTATTTCATTTTTTAATAAATTTATCCTGTAAATAATTTGTTAATAATATTCGTAATAATAAAATATTATAAGTAGAAAAAAAAATCTTGTTAAGTATTTTGTCTTTTTTAGGTAAGTTAATGTAGAAAAGTATCGATAAACGATAAGTCGATAACTGCGCTGTTGACCCTATTTATTACTTACTTATTTTTTCGGAAGTAGTTACTAGTTAGTTTACCTTTCTCAGTACTCAGTACGCTGTTTGCCTTCCGGGATGGTGCGTGCGTGCGCCTTTCGCAGATTTGATACCTACTTAGTTTACGCGTGTTGTCGTGTATTTTAAGGTTTTAAGAGTTTTTCTTTTTATTGCAGTGAAATAGATACTAAGTACCTACGTGTGTGTATGTGTAAATCGTGTTTTTAATTTAATTTGTGCTTATTTATTTTTCTATGGTGAAATAGACACTAGCTAATTAACTTTTGTGTGTTGCTTGTTTTTTAAACAGTATTATGCCGCGACAACAGCGTTTTTATAGTGCTGCAGAGTATACTGACATGATTTTACTTTATGGCGAATGCCTCCAAAACGCGGCATTAACTCTGCGTACTTATCGTGAGAGATACAGCGCAAGTCGCGCCTGCCCTACTAGTGTTCGGACCATCATCAGAGCTGTCCAGAGAGTGAGGGAAAATCAAAACATTGTGCCCAACACAAATGAAGGAGTTGCCCCGCGTCACGTTACTTCGTCTTTGGAACGAAGAATCTTAGACCACTTCGATCGCAACCCAACCTGCAGCCTGAGACCAGCTGGGCGTATGTTTAGAGTGGCCCATAGAACAGTACATAAAGTATTGAAAAGAGACAAACTACGTCCTTTTAAACTGCCAAAGGTGCAGTCGCTGCTGCCCCGTGATAAGCCGATTAGAGAGTTTTACTGCCAATGGGTATTAGAAAAAATTGCCCAAGACCAAGATTTCTTGTCAAATGTGTTTTGGACAGATGAAAGCACGTTTACTCGAAACGGCATGTGGAACCGACAAATCTTGCGTCACTGGAGCCACACCAATCCTCACTTATTTAGGGAATCAGCTCATCAATACCGCTTTAGTGTTAATGTTTGGGCGGGCATTCACGGAAATCAAATAATTGGCCCAATTTTTATCGATGGAAACCTGAATGCGCAGAAGTTCCTAGACCTTCTAAGAGGCCCAATATCCGATTATTTAGACGAATTAACCTTGGCAGCGAACTCTCGGGTATGGTTCCAGTTAGACGGGGCTCCTCCACACTCTGTTCTCCGCGCAAGAGAGCAGCTTAACACCATGTTCGGCGAACAATGGATTGGGCGGTACGGCCCCCACAGGTGGCCAGCGCGGTCACCCGACCTCACTCCTCTCGACTTCTTTTTATGGGGATTTATTAAAAATGAAGTTTACTCGCAAGCCTCCGAAAGCGAAGATGAACTACGCAGTCGTATTGTTGCCGCGTTTGACAAATTAAAAGCCATGGCCTCGGATCCAGATCGAAATCTATTGAGCAGGGTGCGGGAAAACATTGGTCGGCGATGTAACTTGTGTATTGTAAAACGTGGTGGACATTTTGAACATTTAAGAATTTAAGACGGTTTTTTGCTATGATTTAGTTTATTTCGGTCAGTTCAGTTATCATTTATCACAAAAGAAATACCTAAGTAGTAGTACAAATAAACTTAGTAAATAATTTATAAATACTATTGTGAAATTACAATAAAAACGCCGCACCGCACCGCGCCGCGCCACGCCGCGCCGGTGCCGTCTCGTCTGCATTTGAGCTGTTGCCATTCTGTACTCTAGGTAAGTAGGTATTGTACCCACGTTCTCTAAACAGAGTGTTTGACTTTTACTGAATTTATTTGATATTTATTTTGTTTGAAAATTTAAGTTTCTTAATTTTTTGAATTTTAATTTAATAATAAATTTTGTTATACTTCTGTGGACGAGTATAACTCGTGATTTCATTTATTGACCATATGTCGAATCCATACTGTATAATATCACCATAGTTAACATTTAAACAGTATTGCACATTACCTTTTTTGTATCATTTGCTAACAAACAGCTTTGAGTTGAATGTGAAAACATGCATTGAATTAATTAGGAATATGAATTTAATAAAATAATGTTTTTTTTTACTTTTTGCTGGACGTGGGTTTGGATGTTTGATTTGAATTTTTAACCACTTTTCTTGTTGGCTTTAATGTTATGCCTAACTAACCTTAATATGCTTAAACTGTTACTTACTATGCTAAATTTTTATATGTAAAAAACTGCTCTTCTTATCACCTCTTTAAGTAAACACCGTGCATTTTACTAACATTTAATATGCATTTAGTATAGTTTGTGCATATTTTGGTTTGCAGGAAAACTTGAAAGAATGTGGCTTTATTTTCTTTTGCACAGAACCACCTAGCTTGAAAGGCCTATTAATGTGATGTTGCCTGCTGACTTACCATGCTACTAGTATCGAGGCAATAAAAATCTTTACGGATCGAAAATAATAATAGAGATTTATTATTATTATTTATTAAACATCCCTACAATATTGGTTATTTTTATTACAGGTTGTACACAATCTTCGATAAATCAAAATACCGCTCTATCTGATTCAGCCAGTCCACATCTGAATCTATTGGTTGAATCAAATTCAATAGTTACACTTGAGCTCCTCGAAATTATATTTGGAATATATACTTCATCACTCCCAGTAGAAAAATCAGATAAATGATCATCGTATGAATCTGGAATAACAACGTTTTGTAATGGTGTTATATGCCGTCTATTTAGCCACGTTAGAGAATCGTTATCTGAAGGTTCTATTATATCTAGACATTGATAAAGCATGTCAAAATAAAGACCATTTACTAATATGGTCGGATTCATGCGCTGGCCAGAACAAAAATTTTAACATGATTGCTTTGTATCAGTATTTGATAAGAAAACACTATTTTAAAGTAATAGATCACAAGTTTCCTGAGGTAGGCCATTCGTATCTGGATTCAGATAGAGATTTTGGCAGAATTGAGAAAGTTTTAAGAAAACACGAAGCTGTTTATGCACCTGATCAATACAGGGAAATTATTTGTAAAGCGTCGCGGAATAATGTTGTTGTTGATATGACAGACCACTTTCAAAAGATTGATGATTTGCAAAATAAGCTTCATCTAATAAACCGATAAAAAGATGTTAATAAAGAGAAGGTTTATTTTAGAGATGGGATCCGATGGATACGTGTAGAGGAATATAGGTTTTATCTATACAAAGAGAGCTATGACGAATATACTCCTTTCAAAAAGGTCGACATATTGAAAAAAAACGTTGCTGACGAGAATTTTGACATTCAACGCATCGGAAGAAAATATGGGACGGTTTCGTCGGAAAAAAAAGCTAATATAAAGGATCAACTTCCATTTACTAAGCCTGAATACCGCTATTATTATGAAACAATACTTGCGCAATGCGATTAAACCTATTTCATACCAATAAACAGGCACTTTGAAGGTTTTTATGTTACTTATTACGCTCATTCGTTTTCTATTTGTTATTTTTTTCGTAAACTCACCTATGGAAAAAGGTGTTATGTTCCTATTTTTTTAAATAAATGCTATTATTTCTAACTTTGTATTATTTTTTACCGACTACATAAAAATACACAACATAATTTAGTATATAGTCCAGAATTACTAACTAAAAGTTACTCATATAAACAAATATCCACAAAATAATAATTCATTGTGCGTACAGCTAGAGAGTGGAATTCCCTACCGGAGTCTGTGTTTCCTGATAGCTATAACCTGGCAGTCTTTAAGTCAAGAGTGAATAGGTTACTTCTAGGTAAGCGTGCTCCATCTTCGACCACATCATCGCTTGCCATCAGATGAGATAGTGGTCAAACGCGAACCTATCAAACATAAAAAAAAAAATAATAATAATAATAATGAGAACTTTAAAACTTGTTCCTGATAAATTATGAACTAGTGACATATCACCTTCATCAACTTGGTGTGGCGAGTTGCCGCCACTCTGCAAGTTGGGTAGGGTTGGTATCACGTCGCGTGTGTGTCTCGCTTTAATTTGTCAGACAGACGTGAGTGGCCGGCTTTACGACGAGCTATAGACAATTTAAAATGCAACAATCGACGTCACGTCAGTTTGACGTCAGTGTGTGTGTGTCTAACGCCGCGAGGCACAGCGCGCATCTCACCGCAGACTAACGTCTTAAAATAATATCGTCCCCGCAAATACGCTAAAATCCCGAGTAAATCCCGTAAACGTTGGGGATCCTCCGGGAATAATAAATAACCCATATTTACCGCGTCCGTTAACTACTGAACAAGCATAATCAGGAGTGTTGGTGTGAAGAGAACGAGTGGCCACTCGACAATTCGACGTGCAACCATCGAGAACAGCCCGGAAAGTAAGGTACCACTTGTTTTACAAATTGTGAGTAGGGCCACATTCGCCGACTGCTGCCGACCACTCCTAACTTGAAGTTATACAGACAAATATAGGCAATTTTGGGCCAGCATTCCCTCCAAGTGCTTGGTCGTACTTCTGTTCTACATCCGCAGAGACCCACGGCTAAATACACGCCTGACCATCTCCATTAGATGGTCCTTTCGAGCCTGGATAGGCATCAGTAAAATTCAGTACAAATTAAGTACAAGTCATTACAGTAGGTAGGCACATAACTTTATTAGTGCCCCAAAATGGCGTCCCGCAAGCAAGAAGCTAAATTGGCTCAGCTTACCGCTAAAAAACAAATGATTTTCGAGCAAGTTAATCGCATATATAATGATTCCAGAAACATCTCGAACTATGATTCACGTTCAAATGAGACATTCTTAGCGCAGTCAGAAACAATTACTGAGCAATATAACAAATTTGAGGAAATAATAGAACAAATGAATGAATTGCAATTCGAGATTGACCAAACCGCACCAGACTATTCGAGTCTATATTCTATTGAAGACTTATATTCTAATATTAAATATAAACGTAATCTCATACTTTCGAAAAACGAAACATCGGAACATAAAGTGGGTACTCGGATAAAATTACCGCCCATAGATTGGCCAACGTTTGAAGGTAAAGCGGAAAACTGGCCCATATTTTATGAAATGTTTCGAAGCAATGTTCATTTAAATACCGATCTGGTTGACTCGCAGCGTGTCCAGTACTTGATCAGTAAGTTGACTCATGATGCCTTAAAACTGACCGCGGGCATTGTTCCTACAGGTGATACATACAACGTTATGTGGAACAGTCTCGTAAAAAGGTATCAAGATAAGCGTAGTTTAGGGATTCATTATCTCAATAATATACTGGACATTAAACAATGCGCCGGAAATGCCGCGAGCCTCAATACTTTTGTGGAACGATATTCAGCGTCCGTCGCAGCCTTGAAGCAGTTAGACATTCCAGACTTACTGGATTTTGTTTTATTACACTGTGGTTTAAGAAAGGTTGACGCGCAAACTGTCTTACAGTTTGAATCACGTGTGAGTGAAAAAGAATTACCTTCCTATGCGGCGTTTATAACATTCATGCAAGAATATGTTAAGGTACTACAACGCTCATACGGTAATAATTTACAGACGGAACCGCGCGCTAAGTCTAGTTCAGCGAATCATCAAACAAAAAATAATACCGCTAAGTCATTCGTATCGCGTAATGAACCGGTTTCGAATGGCAAATGTACGTTGTGCGATAAGGATGACGTACGACATCAGCTGTTCTATTGCCCGCAGTTTAAAAATATTAGTACACCGCTTGCACGTTTTGAATTTATTAAAGCTAAACGTGGCTGTATAAACTGTTTAAGTCTATCCCATTCTTTGGTTAAATGTAAGTCACGTAACGTTTGTAAAATTTGTAAGAAGAACCACCATTCTCTCTTACATTTCCGAGAAAAACATGAGTCATTATCGCCCGAGCCGCAAGCGCCTACTAAGGATACATCTGTTTCGCTCACTACAGCTGTTAAAACTGGGTCAACCATTTTGCTAGCGACCGCGCAGTTATATGCATACTATAGCGACATCAGAGATAAGGAGGTGGTTCGGTGCCTACTAGATAACGGATCGCAAAATAATTTAATTACTGTGGACTGTTGTAAACGTTTGAACTTACCCATAATTAAATTACGCAATTCATTTTTACAAGGTGTTGGAATGTCATCGAAACCAATACACGGTTTTATTCATCTCAACATAGAATCTCGGTTTGACCCTCATACGAAGTTTTCGATACAAGCGTTAGTTGTTGATTGTATTACAGATAGACTTCCCGCGAAATTAATTAGGTTACATAACAATGATAACATGTCATACTTAAGTAACTTGCAGCTCGCTGATCCGCTTTGGAACGTGCCGGGCACGGTAGACGTCGTGCTTGGAGCACAATTGTTCCCCTTTATTTACCTGGGAGACAGGGTCGAAACAGGTACCCGCGCACCCCCTGCTGTACTGACTAGCTTCGGTTATGTGCTTATGGGTGATATTGATTGTTGTAGTAGTGATGTGACACACATTACATCTTCGTTTACCGCGCAGGCCGACATTGAGGTCGGGTCAAGTTTGCATAAGTTTTTTGAGCTAGAGGAAATTCCACCAGCCGCCACCGCCGCGCCGCGCCGCGCCGCGCCGCGTTCCGTTCTTGGTCCGCACGAATTAGAGTGTGAAAATAATTTTAATTCTTCAGTCTTATTTGAAGACGGCAGATACTTTGTCGATCTGCCTTTTGCGCGCTCACCCGGCGGGCTAGGTAGCTCGCACGGCTACGCCCCTGGGCGCTCACTTGCGCTTGAGCGTAAGTTAATGACCCTACGCGAGAATAATAATAAAACTATCGCGGATTATATGACTCACTCGAGGTTGTCGCTCAATGACATTTTGCATGTCGGACCTAATTTGCAAGCAGACTTGTTTTTGTTATTGCTTGATTTTCGTACATTCCCTGTCGCGATGACAGCGGATATAAAACAAATGTTCTTACGTATCGGTGTAAGAGAGCACCACCGCAAATATTTACGAATCTTGTATCGTTTTAGCAAAGGTGAGCCTATTCGCACCTTTCATTTTAACCGCGTTCCCTTCGGACTAAAACCTAGTCCTTATTTAGCGATGCGCACATTGCGTAACTTGGCGTGTGAGCAAAGCGACCGCTTTCCTGAGGCTTCTAAATTGGTAGAAACTCAGTTTTACATGGACGACTACGTCTACT
This sequence comes from Polia nebulosa, assembly GCA_951329385.1. NCBI lineage: Eukaryota > Metazoa > Arthropoda > Insecta > Lepidoptera > Noctuidae > Polia > Polia nebulosa. The sequence goes on along the minus strand of OX589600.1, from coordinate 10,714,530 downwards.
CTGTTTCGGACGAACAGACAGCTATGCGTCTATCCCGCGATTTAATTGATTTAATGAAGGTAGGTTCCTTTGACTTAGTCAAATGGGCTACCAATTCACCCGCTTTATTAGAGATTCTCCCAGAGTCTCACCGCTTACCAGTTAATTTTTCTGGCATGGATAATGATGTCCATAATTTCAAAATCCTTGGATTAACCTGGGAACCCGCTGATGATTATTTTTCTTTGACAACAATCGCCGTGGATGATAAATGCACGAAGCGCGCGATTCTATCGCTAGTTGCCCGCTTGTTCGACGTACTGGGCCTTGTAGGACCCGTTGTGCTGTACGCGAAGGTATTAATCAAGGAACTTTGGTTAGCTAAAGTAGGATGGGATGAGGTTTCACCTGTTTCTATCACAAATCGGTTTGCCGCTTTTACGCGCGATTTTCCTTCACTCTCTTCTCTAAAGGTTCCTCGCCACATTGGCGTCTTTAGAGAAGCTGTAGTGAATATCGTAGCCTTTTGCGACGCCAGCTTTACTGGTTATGGCTGTTGTATTTATTTACACATTACCAACCCTACTGGTGATATCACTGTCCGACTCTTATGTGCAAAGTCCAAAGTCTCCCCCGCTAAAATAACAACGCTAGCGCGATTAGAACTTGTCGCCGCTTTACTTCTATCTAAACTTGTTCGCGTAGTCAAGGAAAAACTTTCCGCTCGTGTACCTATTACAGGTGTCCACGCTTTCTCGGACTCCACCATAGCTCTCTCGTGGATCCACTCATCTCCCCATAGATGGTCTATTTTTGTCAGCAACCGCATTGCTCAAATACAGGAAAACTTACCTGCCGCTTGTTTCCGTCACGTGTCCGGGAAAGAGAATCCTAGCGATTGTCTGTCTCGCGGCATGCTGCCGTCGGATTTAATAAGACACTCGTTGTGGTGGAACGGCCCCACATGGCTCCATCAGCCCATGAGCGAGTGGCCTTTAAAGTTCGCTCCTGCTCAATGTGAAACATTGCCGGAGTTTAAATCAAAGGTTTTTCTTGTAGAAACTTCGAATACTGAGCCGCGTATTTTGGATACTATAGCTGACCGTGTTTGCTCATGGAATAAATTGTTACGTGTATTTATGTACATTCTTAAATTTACAAACAGACTACATAGTCATAGTTCTGTCGAAAACATTCAAACCGCCGAAAATTTCATTGTTCGAATAGTTCAAAGTTTACATTTTGCGAGCGATTTAAATTTAATTAAAGCAGGTGAACTTCCAGCTAAGAAGTTGCGCTGTTTATCTGTCTTCATTGATAGCTTCGGAATCTTACGTATTGGGGGCAGATTGTCTAAATCTGACTTACCGTATGAAGCCAAGCATCCCGCGCTTTTACCTAAACGCGACCGCGTAGTCGATCTAATTATCGATCACTATCACAATACGTACTGCCATACGGGCCCAGGGTTATTGATGTCCATTATAAGGCAGCGGTTTTGGCTATTGGATGGCCGAACGGTTATACGTTCTCGTTGTCGGAAATGTAATACTTGTTTCCGTCTAAATCCTAAGCATCCAGTACCCAAAATGGCTGAACTTCCTGGATACCGCGTCCGTGATGCTAAAGCCTTTGTACACACCGGTGTAGATTTCGCCCGGCCGCTTGCTTATATACCTATTCGACGTAGAGGTCAACGTTCGCAGAAACTTTACTTATGTTTGTTCGTATGCATGGTGACTAAAGCCATACATATCGAGCTTGTTTCGGATCTCACATCTGAGGCTTTCCTATCCGCATTTAAGAGATTCATTTCTCGCCGCGGTCCAGTGTCTGTTATGTACTCAGACAATGGTACCAATTTTGTTGGCGCTAAGGCGCAATTGGATGATATTTATTCTTTTTTATTAAATTCAACTGTTCAAACGGATATTAAAAATGAGCTTCTTAAATCACGCATCGAGTGGACAAGAATACCGCCGCGAGCTCCACACTTCGGAGGTATTTGGGAGTCGAATATTAAGAGTGTTAAAACTCACTTGTTTAGAGTCGTAGGTAAACAACTTCTCACTTACGAGGAACTCTCGACCGTATTGGTGCAAATTGAGTGCCTTTTGAACTCTCGACCACTTAGTGTCATTTCGTAAGACCCACATCCGGAGGTACTCACGCCCGCGCATTTTTTAATGTCCAGTCCACTCACGTATTTGCCTTCTTCTGAATTGACAGAAGAAAACATAAACCTAAACAACCGCAAAAGGCTCTTGGATCAACTTGTGTTATCCTACTGGAATAAATGGCGAATTGAGTACTTGCACACGCTGCAAGTTCGCCAGAAGTGGTGCACTCCCGATCGCCCTATAGAGATAGGTACTGTCGTTCTCTTGGGTCAAGATAACGTACCTCCATTGACTTGGCCATTAGGTATCATAGAGGAAGTTTTTCCGGGATCGGATGGTGTAATTCGAGTCGCTTCAATAAAAACCGCGTCAGGCACGTATAAACGTCCTGTCACTAAGTTGTATCCTTTGCCAACTCAATAGATTATTATTACTACGTAATTTAGTTTAATTTAGTTTAGGGTTCATATTATACGTTCCAATGGTACGCCATTACATAGTTGTAATTTAGTTTATTCGACTTACCATAGTCAAGTCGAACCGCAATTCATTCTTAGGACACTGATAATTATTTTTCCCGAGCATTATATCAATGCGATGGTGTTTCGGACTGCTGCTTGGATTTCCCTCAAAGCTCTTCAACAAGTTAATGCTTACATATCATCACCGCTTCTTGAACCTCACTCGCTCCGCATAGATTAGCAGCTTTTGAAAGCTCCTGGACCTTTCAAGGCGGGGAGCATGGTGTGGCGAGTTGCCGCCACTCTGCAAGTTGGGTGGGGTTGGTATCACGTCGCGTGTGTGTCTCGCTTTAATTTGTCAGACAGACGTGAGTGGCCGGCTTTACGACGAGCTATAGACAATTTAAAATGCAACAATCGACGTCACGTCAGTTTGACGTCAGTGTGTGTGTGTCTAACGCCGCGAGGCACAGCGCGCATCTCACCGCAGACTAATGTCTTAAAATAATATCGTCCCCGCAAATACGCTAAAATCCCGAGTAAATCCCGTAAACGTTGGGGATCCTCCGGGAATAATAAATAACCCATATTTACCGCGTCCGTTAACTACTGAACAAGCATAATCAGGAGTGTTGGTGTGAAGAGAACGAGTGGCCACTCGACAATTCGACGTGCAACCATCGAGAACAGCCCGGAAAGTAAGGTACCACTTGTTTTACAAATTGTGAGTAGGGCCACATTCGCCGACTGCTGCCGACCACTCCTAACTTGAAGTTATACAGACAAATATAGGCAATTTTGGGCCAGCATTCCCTCCAAGTGCTTGGTCGTACTTCTGTTCTACATCCGCAGAGACCCACGGCTATTTACACGCTTGGGCAACTCCACAACTCATGTCTTCAATTATATTGATGTTTTTCGAAATTTTGGTCCTGAAATTTATAAAGTATTCATATAATTGTATAATTATGTAAACTAGATATAAACTATATTATATGTATTTCAATTAAATTTAAGGAACTATATAATCGTATGTTTAAGCGGTATAATGTGATATTAGAATAAGAATAAGTTGCATTTGAGGTATTAAAATTTGTTAATTAGTTATATAATGGTTGGGTATAATATAAGTTACTTTATAGTTTTGGTGAATGGGCACAAATGTAAGTTACTTTATATAATGAATGGGTATATTATAATCATTTTTGCAATTTTTAAATAAGCAAGAGAAAATTAGGAATGATAATTTTAATTGAAATAACTAATTTCATTAGATAATTTCAATCTAAGTAGGGAGGAGTTATGTACTCTCAATTGAATTATGATTACGTCATAACTAATTAATTTAATGAAAAAACTTATCAAATGTCATGGTCATGGCATAATTTTCTAATAATTTACCCTTTAACTAATCATAAAAAGTGTCGTATTAGTTACAGTACTGTACTTAAAATATGAATTATGATTTAGTTTTACGATTACTTTATTATCCTTAAAATTCCACGGTACTAATTAAATTATACTTTACGACTTTCTGGAAACTGTCGCGATAACAGATTTCCCCTTCCTTAGTTTTCACAACATATAAAACACCACGATAACCAAGCAAAATCATTCCTAGTTTTGCCGTCTTAACGTAAACTAGTTGATAAGTTACCATTGTAATTGGTAGTAATAAACTGCTTATATAAAAGTCTTGAAGTACTCATTTTCGAACGTCGTAGTCTTCACCGATCCCGCTCCAGCCACGACGAAACAAAACTAACTATTGCGTTAATACATAACTACATATCAAAATATAAACAATCAAAATACATAAAACACAGTATAAAAATACATAAATACGTAATGATACAATGTACATGTTTTCAATTTATGGTTCAATATAAGTAGTACCTAATAAATTTGGAATAATATAATCGTTATAAAGTATAGTAATTAATCGAAATCCAAAGCCGAAAAGATCCCACGTTCAAGTGTTTTTTTCTACTGATAACTAGCGTCAAAAATATCGGCCATTTTGTGACAGTTGGCGTGCACGTTCTGACATGAATGGGAAATTTTTGAATGTAACGCTTAAAATAAACATGTTGTGGCCAGTTTCTAGTAAAAGTTATATAACATTTTCATTCATATTACATTTTTCTGTTGTATTTAATATAAAACATTTTCGTTATTTTATTTGAATATTTTTTTACTTACAAATAAAAACTTAAAATTTTAATGAATTTCTAGACATCTACTTTGTGTAATATATATTTATGCAATAAGGAGCCTGGGTAAAATAGATACTAAGCTATAGTTTTAAACAAATTTCCAAATTTTGTCAACTAGCCAATTATTGTTTATGACCGTTACCTGTGCGTTTCAAGCTTAGTAATTAAAAGCATTAGAAATTCTTATTTAGAACACTATGTACTTATTCCAAACCTATGAATTGAGAACTTATTTGAATTGAAGATATACATTATGTATTTTGAATTTATGTATTTTTACTTCATGAATTCCGGTCATATGTATTTTGAATATATATCATACGACTGGAATTTATGATAATGTATCTTAACTGTCTGATACGTTTTCACGGCCAGCCCGCAATTCTAAATCAATTTAGAAGAATTATTCTTAATTTTTAATTCTATTTAGAAGTACTTAGTTACTTGTGTATTTTTTAAGTCTTCATGTGATACGCCGACTTATTTACTTATTATAATAAATATTTTAGGTAAGATTTTTCGATTGTCGTACTTGACTTTTCTAATGGATTTTATTTCTCTTTAGGATTACCTACTGAAGATGTATGAAGTATAATCACAATATCAATGATGGATTTAATTACCATAATAAATATTTTGGAAGGCAACGAAATAGGTGACATTAATGCTGAACTAAACGATGGGAGTATACATGCACCACCACCAGAACCTATCCAACACGAAAACTTAGAAAAAGATGATTCTAGCGAATCTTACGAATTATTAAACCTCGATCAACAAAATACCGCTAGTGTAGATATAATTAAAAAACCCGAATGTAGCACATCAACCCCTCAAAATGAAGATAATCAAGAACCCGGCTGCAGCACATGGGGTAATTTTAACACAGAAGAAAGACCTCAAGACGGCAGTAGCCAAACGAATCAAGAACCCGGCTGCAGCACATGGGGTAATTTTAACACAGAAGAAAGACCTCAAGACGGCAGTAGCCAAGAGAATCAAGAACTTGGATGCAGTTCATTGAGGAATACTGATAATAATTTAATTTTCGTCAAAAGTCAAAAAGGTGGTAAAATTTTATTGAAAGATGGCTACCGGTACCGCATTAATAGAAAAAATAAATGTGGCTCCTCAATTTGGTACTGCACAAAAAAAAATTGTAAAGCTTCCTTAACTTTAGATGAAAAGGAAGCAAACATTCTAAAGACTGGAGCAACAGATCATGTTTGTTTGCCAGATTACAAAAAAGAAGAATTTGAAAAAAAGTTTAATCAATGTAAAAAGGACGTACGGACAGACTTGAAACCCATACCCACTATGTATGCAATGTCCATGGCGAGTTTAAAAGATAATAATGATTACGTTGACCAAGTTCGTAGCTTCCAAAGTGTGAAAAATGCACTCTACCGTTCAAGAAATAATTTTTTAAATGTTAGTAAGACTACATTCCAGAAATTAGAGGATGTCAAAATTTCACCAGTGATCGCAAAAGATTTTCTGGTTGTAGAAAGTGGTGGGGTAAATAAAATTTTGATATTTATGTTAAATGATTGCAAAAATGCATTGCAGTCCATGAATCTGTTCTTTGTTGATGGAACATTCTTTTCAATTGCCCGACCATTCTATCAATTATATACCATACATACATTGGTAGTACCGCAGACAAAACCGTAATAGTGCCGATCATTTTTGTGCTGTTACCTGATAAATGCCAATCGACCTATGTGCATATCGATACCGGAAATTTCAATTGTCGTAAAGGACATTTTGCCGAAAATGAGTTTTAAATATATTTGGAATCAGCGTCGCAAGCTCTATCGATTGGTATATTTACAAAATTCTATCTTTAAAAAAAAGCCCCTTACGACCTGGCTTTTCAACAGCTCTAGCACGATTTTTTTTACTATTTAGGATGTATCGTAAAAATAATTTTCAATAGGGAGCGTAAAGTCATGTTTTAATTATTTAAGAGGTCGTAATCCTCATTTTTGCATTAAACTTGCTATACGACATTATAAACAATAATTATTATTACAAATCAAAAGGTCGTAAACATGTTATTTGATAATCGAAACCCTTACGACCAAATCTATGTTTTTTTTAACTTAGTAATTAGGGTGTAAAGGACGTTTGTTTTATTTATTGTCCTTTACGACACTAATATTAACAAAAACACAGTTAAAATTTTTGTTTCGTTCGTAATTGCCGACGGCGTAAAGAAGTTGCGCGGAGGCAATGCCTAGGGCAACGGGGGTGTAAGTAACGGGTGTGGGAGAACCGCGACTCATACGATCCACTTCGCAACGCCATTTTGTGCGAATGCGATATCGTTAGGGAATGGTACGTGTTTATTTTGTCTGAAACATTGCAAAACAATAGCAGAAAAAAAAACAAAGAAGCTATGGAGTTCTTTAGAATCCAGAAAAAGGAAAGTAGACTCAAAATTGCGGTACCAAAGCAAAATGTTACGGTAAGTGATTTAATCATAATTATATCATGATATCATATATATTATTATCATCGTATCTTTGGAATCCTGTAACCAATTTGGCTCATCTTCGAAGTTGCAAATTCTTTGGAACCAAACTATTAACCTACAAAATTTCATGCAAATCGGATAAAGGGTTCGCGAGTTATCGTCGCACTTATTTACATACAAACATACAAGAGCCGATTTGTTCCAATAGACCTTCGCTTTACTACCTATTGACTTGATAGTATACTATGTGAGAGCCGATGCTGAGCATTACTGTGATGCTGACCAAAGCAGTACAAGTATTGAAAACAAACGTTCAATTCCTGAAGAAACAATGGTTAAAGACAATATTATGAAATCGATAATATGAATGTCACGTAAGTTAAATTAATTATAATTAATAGCACACTAATATATAAACGCAAAGCCTGAGTGGTGGTTTACAGCTCATTCCCTCTCACAGAGAGGAAGCTTGTGTCCCAGCAGTGGGAACATTAAAAGGCTGATGATGATAAAAGCTAAAGTATGTATATGTGTATAAATGTTATTTGTACGAATGAAACTTGGTATGTAGACATCTGACTGGACACCTGGTTTAGCACAGGCTACTTTTTACCCAAATACGAGTATGTATACGATTACTGCAGGCTTACTGAGTTTGTTTTTTCAGGAAAACACTGCGTCCTATTTGGAACTCTCTTCAATCTTCTGCTAATAGTAGTGAAGTAATAGATGATACAGATGAAGAAAATTATTGTGAAAATGCGATCATATTTTCTAATATAAATCGACAACAAAGCAAAGTAAATATTAAACAAAATGAAAAAGTTTCCAAAAGGCAACTGAAAAGATATTAACGATCCGCTAAGGTTGGTGAAAGTTCTGTAGTTCCTACTAATAATAGTGTATTATTATTACCACCACCACTTGAAATATGTCAAAACCGAAAAACACAACAATTTAACACACAGGCTACTCCTATTCCGTGAGTCGACGGCGCGTAGTGTTCCACGCGCGCAAAGAGATGTAGTCAGCCACCACTGACGGGGCCCATCGTGGCCGGTGCCGGCATGCCTAGGGGTAGCGGATAAATTCTGAAAATGAGTTACCGCACCCCTGGGCACTCAGGCAGGGAAGGAACAGGGGTGGGTTTTAGTCAGTAAGAGTCTGACACGCCCTCCCGTTTCACCCAGAGCGGGAGAACTCATTGGATGATTTCCCACCCCCCGAAAAAAAAAGGAAAGGCTACTCCTATTGACGAACTACTTATTACTTACCGCTGACGTTATCCAAGTAATGCCTCCGGGGATGTTGTCTTTGCGCCTGAACCTGAAATAATGAAGATCACTCAGACTACTTCTATTGACGAGGAATTTACTGCTGACGTTATCTAGGACATGCCTCCGGATGATGTTGTCTTTGTGCCTGAACCTGAAATAAAGAAGATCACTCAGACTACTGCTATTGACGATTAACTTACCGCTGATATTATACAGGACATACCTCCGGGTGATGTTGCTTTTGCGCCTGAACCTGAAATAAAGAAGATTATTCAGACTACTCTATTGAGGAAGAACTTACCGGTGATGTTATCCAGGACATGCCTACGGGTGATTTTGTCTCTGCACCAGAACCTGAAATAAATAAGATCACTCACACTACTCCTTTTGACGTTATAAATGAACTACGGGCGCATCATTCCCGTGACATTTCTTGTACTGAAATAGTAACAGACAATGATGACGAATCTACATTATTTCAACAACCTCAGGTGTATACTTCTTTGAAAACAGTGGTCTTTGAACACGAATCTGAGGATATAGAAGAGAATAAGGGCTCTTCTTCGCTTACCAATATGTTTGATACATCTTTTTTTTATCCAATAACTGACACCAGTGATCATGATATGAATTTTGTACACCCTAAACCTAGTAAGAATTTTCATAATAAGATATTAAAATTCTACGTTGATTATCTTTCAGATAATGAAGACTTTTATGTATGTAGTTCCGATCTTTGGAGCATGAATGAGTCCGAGAGTTCAATTAATAGTGAGAATATAAAGAAAAAGTGCACGAAAAAGAAACAAAAAATAATAAATAAAAATGAAAAGACTGTTGAAAATTGAAAAGACAGTTTTTCTGAAACTGACGAGGAAGACGATATCGACACAAATTATCTCTAAGATTTTACTCAATTGTTAGTCTTACAAAAATGGTCAAATAATTAACTCTCCAACTTAATTGACCATATGTGAGATTAACAAATGAAGAAAAATGGTGTTTTACCGAAATTTGCAACCATTGGTTAGAATATTTAACCATTGGTTGAGTTAACTACGGATCAAAAAACTGGGCCTAAGTTTAATTACCATAATTTTAAAAGACTGAAATTACTTGTCATTTAATTATTACTTTAGAATGTCAATTGTTTGATTTTTGAGCTGTAGTGGGCAAAAGTTCTTCTTATTTTGGTTATTTTGAGTTTATTATAATGTTTAAGTCTGTTCTGTTGTACAAAAAAATTGCATAACATTTTGTTTAAATTTTGTGTTGCTATTAAAAACATTTTTTTTACTTTTTTATTTGAATAAATATAAAAAATAATAATAACAACTAAAATTTAATATAAATTTTGTGTGCTTACCACCAAAGGCCACACTCATTCTGCAGCCTCTTGATGTTGCCTTTTTCGCTCCTTTGAAACATTACTGGCGAATTATTTTGACTAATTGGAAAAAAGGTGAAGGCCGGAAATGCAAAACGCTTGCTAAAAATAGCTTGCCGGGCCTATTAAGTGAATTATTAAAAATGCTGCATGCAGAGGACGCTGCTTCACGAAATCTCAAGTCTGGTTTCGCCAAATGCGGCCTGCTGCCTGTCGACAGAAATAGACCGAAAGAAAGACTGCCTGGGCAAATATCAGATTTGGATATACAGACCAGTGCTTCTGGTGTTATGATAGAGATGTTAGAAGAAATAAGGGGTTGTACCGGTGAAACAAAAAGTACCAGGAAGAAGCGCTGCAATGTTCCTCCCGGAAAAAGCATAACACTAGCTGATTTAAGCACTGAAGAACGGAGCAACAAAGAGAAGAGTAAAGCTAAAGGATAAGGAAAAAAAACACGTCCTGTGACAACAACATCTACTATTTTACCGATAATAGAAAATTTAACTCAGCCATCCTGCAAATTACACAAGCAAAAATTGAGCAACACAGGGATGGGTAAGGGTAAAGAAAAACTAACACCATCAGAAACAGAAAGAGGTCTTGAACTTTTAACAATGAATGAAAATACTCAGCCATGTGAAAATGTAACGATGGAACATACAATTCTTACAGAAAATATTGAAAGAAAAAAAAGGTGACTACGTAGTGAAACCTCTTCCTCGGATAGTGACATTGAAATAAGCGTTCATAGTGACTCAGACATCTTAAATGTCAGTGATGATATTCTCCAACGTTTCGATAAGTCCCCATTTCGTCAAGAGGTCCTGTCTCCAGAGTCTATTCATGAAGTGTCCTTTGAAAATTTTAATCAGCAGATTGAACCATTATCAGCAAACCCCATGACGAACAACACACCAGAGACGACCCTGAAATTAAAAGAGGCCCAACAAAACGACACACCTGTTTCCCAAGATTACAAAAACATGAATCCGGTGCAACACAGTCTAAGTCCAGTCCCAGGACCAAGTAGAGAAATGGAAGTGGTTGACTGTGAATATAATGTAGGTGACTCCGTCTTGGTGAGATACGTTTTTAAAAAAAGGTGCAATATTTTGTGGGACATATTTTGAGTAAAACTGGCGCTAAGTACAAGATTTCTTTTCTAAAAATAAAAAACTTTTTACAAAAAAAATACAACCGACTTCTATAAATAATACTAAAAAATGCAAAATAACTTTAATTTCGGAAGTCGGTGTTTCTAGTTTGGTTTCTTCGTTATTTGACACCGACTTCCGAAATTAAAGTTATTTTGCATTTTTTAGTATTATTTATAGAAGTCGGTTGTATTTTTTTTGTAAAAAGTTTTTTATTTTTCACTTTTTAGTTGTTTTACCCCATTCTAAAACTAAATTAATAGTAAAGTCATGCCCGAATTGATAGCCCCAAAAATAGGGAATTTGAACGTAGTTGGTGAAATTAGGGTGTATCAGGGTGAACTGACAAATCTGTATACCCCTTCAGAGCGCATCAGCCTGATGTAATGTTGTGAAATGGTGAAAACAATATACAGACACGCGATTGCAGCAATTCTGGAAGGTCTGCTATCATTTATTGAAGAGTTCCATTGTGTATCTCCGAAGTTCTTCGTCAGATCTTCACCAAATTAAAATGGGACCAAATGTGAAGCAACAGCTTTCAAATAAAAGAAAAATCTTCAAAATCGGTTCACGTAGTAAGAAGTTATGAGGTAACACACATAAAAAAAAAAAAAAAAAAAAAAAATACAGCCGAATTGAGAACCTCCTCCTTTTTTTGAAGTCGGTTAAAAACTGGGAGGAGTGATAGTACTAGATTTATTAAGACTAAGAAGGTTGATATAGACACAGTAAATATCGACATGATTGTTAAACAGATTGAGCTGTTGGCTTTAAATGAAAAAGAAACAGAATTCGTGTTTTTGAATGATGAAGACATTTTTTTTTTTTAATATTGATATCTAAGTTGTGAATTGTGATATCTAGGTTTAGCAATGTAAACTTAAAGGCTGATTTGAATACCTTAAGTAGGTACCTAGGTAGATATTTAATTAAATGTTGATTAATGAATAAGTTTACACTGATATGAATCCTAAAAGACTGTTTTTTTTAATGACTGTTTATTATTAATAACTAAGAACATTTGTTTTGTTTAGAAGACTGTTTAATTTTGTAAGAATTTATTGTTTATTTTTAGAAATTTTCTTTTGTTTGGATGTAATCAATGTCTTAATTATGTTTGTGAATAAGTTTTACCTAAGCTTAGAAAACGTTGATTTAAAAGAGATTTTCAGACTGATTTTTAGTAAGAACATGTTTTGTATCCATTTTAATCTTGCTCGAGCAACAGTTTGGAACAAAACTGTAAATTTATAACATTCTTATTACCATTTGTAGAAGTTTATGATTTCAATAAAGCAAAGTTTATGAAAAATATTTTTTTCTTCTTCGAATTCTACCAATCCCTGAAAAAATCAACATGATTTGATGTGGTATTTGTTATTCTTTGTCCCAAATATCGATACACTTGTTTAAAGTAGTAACTACTTCAAACGTATATCTGCATAAGTAAGGGGTTATCTAAGACCCAAGCATTTTTTTTACCATAGCATTTTATGCGAAATAAACAAGATATTTGCTAAAGTATGTCAAAATGTGTCCCGAGTAGCCCCGTTTTACGGTACCACACATTGATGATCAAGATTAGTCCTTTACGACACATCTGACTTTATCAAAACCAATTTTTCGTGGCTGTAAAGTACTTCAGTTAAATTTATTTGGGCTGTAAAGGACTCTCATTTTCGTTAATAATTAAGTTTGGTTTATTTTGTTAATATAAATGGATAGAACACGAAAAAATAGGGTTTCTTTTGACATCATGAATATAGTACTTTGTTTAAAAAAGATATTAGACAAGCACAGTTTTTTTTTTTGTTTTTTGTCTCTACTGAAAACTCATGTTTTGTCCTTTACGACAATTGAAATTTCCGGTATCGATATGTTTGAAATGATAAAAGATAACATTCCAGAATTTCAACCAAAAAAAATTAAAATCGATTTTGAGATTACAGCAATAAACGCTATTAAAGAAGTTTTTCCATTAGTTGATATAAGCGGATGTTTTTTCCACTTCCATAAGGCGTTGTGGAAAAAAGGAAAACAGACCGGAATAGTAAATGTTCCCGGTGGAAAAAAATATATTACCATGTGTGAGAGAAGCATGGGTGTTATTATTAGAAAGTGCACCTGAAGGCAATGAAGCTAAATCATTTAATGAATACGTAATATCGCAGTGGATTAACAAAAATATTGATTTGTTTTGTTGTTACAACGAACGCCACAGGACCACAAACCCAGTAGAGGGATGGCATAACAGGCTAAATAAAAAGCTTAGTAAAAGACCTCCGCTATATTCATAATTCTTTATTGTACACCAAAAATTTCACATAGTACTTAGTGGTTACACAATGCATGTACAAAGGCGAGCTTAACTCAGTGTTGAGTTTTCTCCCAGCAAACCTTTGAGTGATAGAGAGAGATCACATTTGAGGATAGGATCCAGTGCACAAAACATATAAACCTACATAAATAATTCCAAATGTATATTATACCTACATACTAATAAATACAATATATACTAATATTATATCAATTTGAAAGGAAGTGCTCTTTGATTTTCTTCTAATTTTCTATAATACGTGTTTTCAAAGCAGTTTCGACCTTATAAAGGTATAATATACGGTATACAAAAATTCTACAGTTCTAAATTCAGTGAATCAGTTATTAGCCGGGGGTGGCCAATAGCTGGTAAGTAACGTGGCCAATTACTAATTGCTATTTTAAATTTCTTTCAGACTGCTTCAACATGCCAAAGATACCGCAATATACGCTTTTGATCTTAAGAAAGTAACTGAAAAAATTAGCTCTGCCTGCATTGTCAATGGTTTTCGAGCTTGCGGCCTCTACCCTTTTGATCCAAATGAAGGCCACAAGGAAAAAAGGGGCTCATCGACAATTTATACGAAATCAAACAAATGATCGCACTTGGTAGATTTTGAACAGGCCTTTGATATGACATATTCAAAACTAACTAAAAAGGGCCCATTGCTTTGTAATCCTCAATATTAAAAAAACCCGTCAAGGAATAAAAAGAGCTCATTTCGTATCGAACTAGCTTAAAAGGTGCTCATTGCATCCCAATCAGAGTTAAAAGGAGCACATTTTACGTTTACGACGTATTGTGACAGATAAAAGTTAAACGTCAAGGCGTAATTTTTTAGTGCGTGTGTGAATTTGTTTAGAATAAATAATATAAAATGGACCGTGATTACTGCGAAAGCGATGAAGAAAACCAGTTAAATTGTCACCCAAGAACTAAGAAAAGAAAGCGTTACGGGAGAATGAATGAAGTTATGAAAAAGATACGACTGTCTAGTCATGAGGAAGGACCGGCATGTTCTTGGAAACAGAAGTGTTTTGAGAGAATTCCACCTCAGTCAAGACGTGAAGTTTTGCAGAATTTCAATATGCTACCATCTCATGATATGCAAAATATGTACTTATGTGGATTGATCTCAGTCTTGCCTATAAATAGATGCTCAAAAAACCCAACCGCAGTGCACTATGATGCTGTGTATAAATACAGAATTCGTGCTACGATTGAATCATCAGTTCAAGAAGTACAAGTATGCAAGTCAGCTTTTATGGCTATTCACGGAATAACAAAAAAGAAGGTCGAATACTTGGTGTCTAGTCTCAAGGCCTTCTCTTATTACAATCAACCCCTTTTTGCTCTGTACATTTCTGGCGTAGGCCAGAAAAGTCTGTTTAACTTTTGATTGAATAGGTCAATTAAAACGGAATCCTCAAAAATAGGTAGTTGGACTACGTAATGTCCAAAACATGTAAGAGTCATTTTCAAAATATGTGTACTATTACTACAAAACGTTTGTCCTCATTAAAAATCTTTGAAAACAAAATGGTTCCGAATAACATAAATCATTTTTTTTAATTTCACAGACTAATCTAAACATCTCTGCATAATAATCCTGATAAAAAGCAATGAACTGCGATTCAAATCCTAGCATAAGTAGAATGTTAAAATAAGGTAACAAACAAACACCATACATTTTTATTGTCCCCTATTTGGATGACAATGGAAACATATTTTTTAATCAGAATTTTTGTACAAAACTTACTAGTTTTGTATACCTTAATTAAAAAAACAATGTTTAAGTGTTATGTTGGATGGATAAACTATTTAAATTCACGTTAAATAAACTAAGAATGAACATTTAAAAAATGTCCTTAATAATCGTTACATTTTCGTGACATTGATTTATTGACATAATTTACCAACTTTTTGTGTCACGAAGAGTGGGAATCTAACTTTAATCACTGGCAACACTGATCATGTCACGAAAAGTAACATCACAATGACGCGCCGCCATTTTTTTTGTCGTTGTGACACGGCAGAAGTTCTGTAGTTCAATTGTGAAAAAAATAATTAACCTTTTCCTGACGAGGTCTTCTCAACAAAAGTAAGTATTTTTTTAAGAATTCAGCCACCGCAATTGTAAAATACTTAAATTAGGACAAGAATAATAGATTACGCTTTCAATCTACTAGTAAATGTGATTGTATTTAGTGTAAAAATATTTTTTAGGTTAAATTTTACATGTTTAGTGACGAACAATTTCCTGACATTTACTGACGTCAGTAAATTGTAGCCGGTAAGGCTGTGGCTCTCATGTGTAAAGTATGAAAATATAAGGTACTTACATAATATTAAAATGAGTGTTTTGTGTAATGGGTAAAAATAAAAGAGAGAAACGATAAATATTTACGGATTATCTTAGAAGAAAACTGAATATCGTTATTATAGATGGAGTACCGCGCGCAAAATTAAAAATATATAAAAAATCTTTTTACGGATACAAAAAGCTCAATTTTCATTTAATGCTACACAAAATCTAAAGTTTTCCTAATTTTTATTTGTTTTGATTTTATTTTCCCTATTAGACTTTTCGTGTACTTAGTAAAAAATACACTAGTATTGATCGTTTCACCCACACTAGCCATACGTACTTTTGTTTTTAGTTTTAGTGTTATTCAAAAGATATCCAACAGCTTGTTTTAGTTCCAGAATGCCGTTGAGCGGTGCCGAACGGCAAAGAAAATATATTGAAAAACTTAAAGAGCAAAACCCTGAAAAATATGAAGAAAAAAGGAAAAAACACCTGGAGAAAGTGAAACAAAAACAAAAAAAAAATATCAGATCTTATTGATAGTGAAAAAGAAGCTCGAAGACAAAAATGGAAAGAAGCTAACAATAGAAGAAAAGAAAAGAAAAACCAAACAGAAAAGCTAAAAAAGGAAGAAGATATTAGGCGAAAAAGAGAAATCTATGCAGCTAAACGAGTACTATACCTGAAAGCAGAAAATACAAAACTTAAACAGGAAAATAAACAACTTCAAGAAAAGGTGAGCAAAATGATGAAAAGTATGGTTGTAATGAAAAAACGCATTTATAGAAGCAAAGTATGTATTGAACATCTCAAAGTTAAAAACCGAAATCTAGTCACAGCCACAGATAACCAGCCTGTACAAAGCAATTTTCCTGAAGAAGCAACTCCAATGTCAAAAGCAAGCAGTTTTGTCGAAGAGATTGTTGTAAGAGAAGAGGATAAAGAAAAAGTAAAGAGAAAAGTTTTCGAATTAAATGTTATTTCAGAATCTTTAAAACAACAGTATAACAATGCAGACACAAACAATGAAAAAAGGGTACTCAAAAATGTGGTTAACAACGATCTTGTAAAGAAATATAGTTTGACTACCAAACTAACAACAACTTTAGGATTAAAGGGACGAATTAGAAATGATAATACAGTGAAAGAGGCCAAAGAAAAAGACAATATTAAAAAAATCAAGGAGTTCTTTTTACGCGACGACGTCAGCCGTGCTACAGCAGGCCGAAAAGAATGTAAAACGTTTAAAAAAGATAAACAACAGAAACGTTTTCTTTTGGATTCCATGAAAAATTTGCACGCCAAATATAAATCGGAAGGTGGAAAAGACTCTTACACTACATTTACTCGGTATAGACCATTTTACGTAGTAAATCCTACTCTCAACGATCGCGAAACTTGTGCTTGTGTTAAACACAGCAATTTGATACTGAAGGCCGAAAAACTTAAAGCTTTAAAAATAATACCAAGTTGTAAAGTCACCGATTTAATCACGGAAATATCTTGCAACCCTGAGTCTAAAGAATGTATGTATAATGCCATGTTGTTTGTTAACATGCCCATCTTGTATGTCAAAGTCCATTCCAGTTTCTCTTGAAGATAATACCAATAACATCAATATCACTTGGCTTGAGTGGGGGTTAAAAAAGCATGAGTATATAAAGATTTTAAAAACTGGCGAAAGAAAACCCATGACTACCAAAAAAGTCGGAAAGGATATTAAAAGTGGTACGATTGGTGAGCTAATTCAAGAATTTAACAAAGAACTGAGTGTTTTTAAGAAACACTATTACAATATTGGTCTTCAGCATAAGGCTCTACAAAATTGCATACGGAACCTGAGGATGAAGTAGTCATAATTTGTGACTTCTCAGAAAATTATGCAGGCAAATTACATAAGGAAATACAATCCGTCCATTTTGGTGGAAATAGAGATCAAATTTCTCTCCATACGGGAGTAATTTATAGTAAGAACAACAATCCCACATCGTTTTGTTCTGTATCGCCATGTTGTGACCACGATCCTGGAGCGATTTGGGCTCACCTTTCACCAGTTTTTGAATATGCAAAACAAATAGTTCCTTCTGTTCGATACTCATCGAACACATCATCATCAGCAGTTTTGACTCAAGTAGGTCGCGCGGCCGCACCAGCGGAAAGCGTGAGCTACGCGAGTCAGTGCGCGATCGACCGGCATACTTGTAGCGCTCATTACCATCATTAGCATTAATTAGCGTAAAGTTTCGGAATAAACGTACTCTGAATCTTAGCTCAGACTTATCATTTAGCACCCGAAATAGCTAGCAGCACGAACCTTACCGTTCATATTGGTCCTTCGAAACCGTCAAGGACTCCGCGACCGCGATAAATCGTAACGCGAAGTGCTTGTACCGTACCAGCAACCTGTGGGTTGCCGCGAACTAGATTAGGCGTGAGTTCATAGGGATTCACAACCACCGTGGGGAGCTACCCGCGCAGCAGCAACAGCGAGCCAGCAGCATAGCAGCAATAGCCGTAGGACAAGGCGGCTTTCAAGTAAGAGCGTTCCGTATCTTCTGTCTCGCTTAAGTCTAACAGCAGCACAATGGAGACTTTATACTTCCAACAAACTGAATTAGCAGAGAGCATTGCCAAGGTCCTTATTAATTTCAATAAGGATAGCAAACAGCGTAAGACTATCGACTACTGTAAAAAGAGACTAGATCTTTTAGAGTCGTATTGGAGAGAGTATCAGCTAAACAACGGAAAACTTGTGCCGCTTGAAAATAGAGGTCATAGGTACTTCGTAAATACGGAGTTCGAGCGGACAATGGAGTCTTATAAAGCAGCAAAAGACGCCATATCCGAATATTATGACGCGTTATGTCACCAAGCAAAACCGCCAGGATTCTCTGATCTAGAAGACAACCCTTCTAATCAGCAAGTAGCGGCAACAGCAGGTCCTTCCGGGGGCAAACACTTACAGCACCAGGACCACGAGCCATCCTCAGCATCCGCCAGCCCGGCGCGCGCTCGTGCCGAGGTGTCTAAAGGCATTTATAGCAAACTAGATGATATGATGCGCAAGCAACATATCAATTTCAAAGCATTCGCAAGAACCGTAGAAAGCATAGATGTCGAATCCTTGTCCGATAAATGGGAGTTTGAAGACGCCTTGCGATTATTACAAACTCGATGGACAGCCGTAGACAACAGCCATTGGGAACTAATGATGGAGTTAGAAGACGACGAGGCGTACGAATTAAGCTACATTAAACATGAACGTACGTATAACAGCTTGAGAAAAGCTATCAGCTCTAAGATGTGGGCAACATCGTACCGTGACAAGTCCACACCGAAGATGGAAATTCCTGTATTCTCAGGTAACTATCAGCAGTGGGTATCCTTCAAAGATCTTTTCGATGAAGCAATCCACAACAATCCTTCTCTATCAAAGGCACAAAAGATGCAATTCCTGAAGAGCAAGGTAAAAGGAGAAGCGGAGCGCTTGATCCAACATCTCCCGATTAGCGCGGACAACTATAACACCTGTTGGGAAATTTTAACTCACAGGTTTAACAACAAAAAGCAGATATTTATGTCCCACGTAAATTCCTTTTACAATCTTGCCAATATACCGCAGCAGTCGTACACAGCCATCAAACGACTTCATGATGTCACCTTAGAGAGCCAGGAGGAGGTGATAAAAAATCTAGGCGTAGATATTACGACATGGGATCCTCTTCTTGTATATATACTAGCACAAAAATTGGATAGTGAGTCTTATTCCGAGTATATAGAGTCGTTGAAGAATTCGCGAGAGCTTCCGGTACTTCGGGACTAATTGGACTACTTAGAGAACAAGTTCACCACCCTAGAGTCATCTCGGCGACGTCAAGATGGGACACCTAAGGCAGTTTCATCTCAATCATCCAATGGTTCATCCAATTTTAATCGCAAAAATAATTTTAAATTGGGCAATGAATCTAAAAATAGCAAGAAAATGGAAATGGCGAAATCAATGCATGTGTCTGAGTCAGTAAATAAATGCCCTCATTGTTCGGCAAAACATAATTTAATAAGCTGCAAAAAATTTACAGAATTACCAAATGAGCAGAAAATAAAAATAATTAGCCAATTAAATTATTGCGTAAATTGTGTTTACGATCATAATGGCGCAAAATGCTACTCGACAAAAAGATGTCATAAGTGCAATGACGAACATCATACGACTTTGCATGACTATTTCGCAACACAATCAAAGTCTAACAGCTTGACCGAGATTGCGAAACAAAAATGCGAAAACAACAAAAGCATCTACGCTTCTCAGCAAGTAACATCGGAGATTTTGCTAGCCACAGCGCTGGTGAAAGTCACAGCAGCCGACAGGACCCAGCACGTCATGCGAGCACTGATCGATCAGGGCTCACAAATTTCCGTGATCAGCGAGAAAGCAGCACAGCAGCTAGGATTAAAGCGAAAATCTTGTAAAGGGGTTATTTTCGGAGTAGGCGAACGTGAAAACAACTGCAAAGGAAAACTAACGATCGCTTGTCAATCGACTTACACCGATTTTAAGTTTTCTACTGATGTTGTCATAGTGAACAACTTAATAAAAAATCTGCCAAACGAAACGTTCGCTAAGCCATCTTGGCAACATACAGCACATCTTTGTTTAGCAGATCCAGAGTATAACATCAGTCGTCCGGTGGATCTTCTCCTAGGAGCAGAAATCTACGCCAACATCCTTTTAGAAGGATTAATTCGCGGACAAACGTCCTCGGAACCGCTAGCACAGCAAACTCATTTAGGATGGTTGCTGTGCGGTGGCAATACAACCACCTCATTCCAATGCAACGTGATCTTGCATAACGTTGAAGACATTCAACAATTCTGGACAATTGAAGACATTCAAGAACAGAATTCTATGTCCGTAGAAGATCAGGAATGCCTAGATTTTTATGAAACTACGACGAAACGTCTAGAAAACGGTCGTTATGTAGTTAGGTTGCCCATGAAACCAGAATTAGAAGAGAAGCTAGGATCTTCGAAAGAGATAGCGATAGCACAATTTAAAAATGTAGAACGTAAGTTTAGCAAGAATGAAGACCTAGCGAAGCAATACAAGCAATTTATCCGCGAATATGAGCAGCTGCAACACATGAAGTTAGCGACTTCTAACAGCAAACAGAAGACGGAAATAGAATGTTTCCTTCCTCATCATGCGGTACTGAGAGCAGAATCTAGCACAACAAAGTTGCGCGTAGTATTCAACGCGTCGTCTAAAACTACTTTAGGCCACAGCCTAAACGATCAAATGTACAGGGGTCCAAACCTCCAGTTAGACCTGTTAGAGCTTATCCTGAAGTGGAGGCAATATCGTTTCGCATTCACAGCTGATATTGAGAAATGCTTCCGTATGATTTTAGTCGATGAGCAGGACCAAAGCCTACAACAAATCGTATGGCGACAAAGTCCGGATCAGCCTATAAGAAATTATAAATTAACAACCATAACGTATGGAACTAAAGCAGCACCATTCCTGACAATGATGACTCTGCGAAAATTAGCGTCAGATGAGCAGCAAAAATATCCCAGAGCAGCTAAATGCATCCAGGAAGAGCTCTATATGGATGATTGGGTATCGGGAGCGCATAGCGTCAAAGAAGGAAAGCGGAGGATTACGGAAGTAAACGCATGCCTAAAAAGCGGCGGATTTTCATTAAGAAAGTGGTCCTCAAACGATAAAAGATTGCTTGAAACAGTTGAGCAAACTGCCGACAAACAGCCAGCAGTCTTTACATTTAAAACAGAAAGCTCATCAAAAACTTTGGGGCTACAATGGAACTCAACCGAGGACGAATTCATCTACAAATATGATTCAAACAGCACACAAACAGCAAAACTGACCAAAAGGATGCTTCTATCCGAAATCTCTAAGATTTTCGACCCTTTGGGATGGTTAGCGCCCCTAACCACAAAGATGAAAATTTTATTCCAGCAAGTATGGCAAGATTCTGAGGTCCAGTGGAGCGACGAAGTTTCTATTAAAACCAAAGAAGAATGGATCAATTTGAAGGGAGATTTAAATCTATTAAATCAGTTCCACATTCCTCGGTGGTTACAAAGCAAAGAGCATGACGTCATAGAATTACATGGGGTTTGTGACGCATCAATTCAAGCCTTCGCCTGTGTAGTATACGCACGAATCGTATCAAATAACTCTACATCAGTAGTGCTAGTAGCAGCAAAAACGCGGTTAGTGCCCTCTAGCAAGGCTGTATCGCTACCTAGGTTAGAATTATGTGCGGCCGAACTACTTACGAAACTCATGTCAAAAATCGTCAAAAGCATCAACAGCGTGGCCGTAAAGATATACGGCTGGAGCGATTCTAAGGTTTCCCTTAGCTGGATTCAAGGGTCCCCGGGGCGCTGGAAGCCTTTCGTAGCGAACAGGGTGAAGAAAATTGCTAGCATTATGCCACCAAACACTTGGCGTTATGTAAACACCAAAGAAAACCCAGCGGATGCAGCTAGTAGAGGCCTGACGACCTCACAATTGCTAGAACACGAATTGTGGTGGCAAGGACCGACCTTCTTATCTTCATCGCACTTCAAACCTACGGGTCAAACGAAGTATACTACTAACGAAGAGATAAAAAGGCAGGTAAACATTGTTCAAAATCCTATCATGGATAGCAGCATAGTCGACGATCTATTACATCGCTACAGCTCGTTTACAAAAATAACACGCATCTTAGCCTGGGTACGGCGGGCATTGACACCTGTCGTTAGTAAACAGAAAACAAAGCATCTCACTTTACACGAGCTTAGATCAGCAAAACTTATAATAATAAAAAACGCACAGCGCGCTGAATTTAAAACAGACATTGAACGCTTATTACAAAACCAGGAAGTAAAATCTGATAGCAAGCTACTCAACCTTAATCCATACTTAGATCAGGACGGGATCCTTAGAGCAAAGGGAAGACTCAGGCAGGCCAACATAAGCATAGAAATGAAGCATCCAATCATCATTCCATACAACAGTCGACTGACTGAGCTTCTCATCGCGCAAGCCCATGAGCTCACATTTCACGGAGGAGCTCGACTTACTATGTCCTTTCTTAGACAAAAGTATTGGATAATTAAAGGAAATCGAGCCATCAAAACGCAACTTCATAGATGTGTTACTTGTAGGAAACAGGCACCCAGGAAGCTACAGCAGATTATGGGAGATCTACCTGATTTCCGCACCAACCCAGCTCCAGCGTTTTATCACACAGGTGTAGACTACACGGGCTTCATATCTGTGAAGGCAAATAAAGGGCGTGGAATAAAAACAACGAAAGGATACGTGGCTTTGTTCGTCTGCATGGTTACGAAAGCCGTGCACATAGAATTGGTGTCAGACTTGACCAGCACTTCCTTTATCGCAGCATTGAGGAGAATGTCAGCGCGACGAGGAGCCCCGAAACATGTGTACTCGGACAACGGCACTAACTTTGTGGGAGCTAACAAAGTAATGCAGGAGGAGTACGAGCAGCTAAAACAAGTTTTCGGTGACTCATTTTATAGTGAGATAGCGGAAATGGAGATAGAATGGCACTGGAATTGCCCTTCCTGGCCTAGTGCGGGAGGATTATGGGAACGATCAATACGAAGTCTAAAGCAACACCTCAAACGAGTTGTAGCGGACCAGGCATTGACGTATGAAGAATATAGCACCATTTTAGCGCAAATAGAAGCGGGTCTCAACTCTAGACCACTATGCCCGATATCTGAAGACATAGACGATTTAGATTTCTTAACACCCACGCACTTCCTAACCGGTAGAGCAGGTCTAACCGTTATTGAAACCGCCAGTGACGCTAGGACTAGATGGCACTTAATAAACAAGATTTTCCAAGACCTTTGGAGGAGGTGGAAAACTGAATATCTTAGCCAATTATCTGTTCGTAGCAAGTGGCTAAAGCCAAAAAGCAACATTAAGATCGGAAATATGGTGACCATCCACGATGATAATTTTCCTTCTGGAAAATGGCCAGTGGGGAGAGTCGTCGAGGTACACCAAGGGAAGGACGGGTTTGTAAGGGTTGTGACATTAAAGACGAAGAACGGTTTAATAAAGCGACCTATTATCAAATTGTCCGTCTTACCAATCGAGCAAGAGGACGCAGAAAAGGAAGCTGAAGAGCAGAGTAAAAAAGCCAAACCCAAGATCACAAAGGATGAAACAAAGGCAAGTACGAGAAAGCATCGTAATTTCGTCAACATCGTTTTATCACTATTATTTTTTATCAGCATTTGGAGCAGCAGCGAAGCATCGAACCACATTACCCAATTTAGCGGTAATCAATCCTTATACTACGACCCAATAGGTAAATTAAATCTAATACGGGATCAATGGAAAATTGTGTCCTACTACAACATGCAACCTTATTGGCAAGGTGATAAAGCCGGGGACACCTTCATTAAATATCTAGAGCAGACATGTGAACAAATCAAAGAGCCTAGCCATTGTAACATGATTTTATTACAAGTGCAGCACGATTACAACGAGCTCCAATATCACAATCAGCTGCTGCTAAATCAGCATTTCGGCACTCGGTCAAGAACCCGACGCGGCCTTGTCAACGCGGTCGGCTCCATAGCCAATACATTATTTGGAGTACTCGACCAAAGTTTCGCTGATAAATACCAACGTGATATTGAAATTATAAATAGCAACGAAAAGCACCTATTACAGCTTTGGAAAAACCAAACATCAGTGGTAGAAGCTGAGTATAATATTCTGAAACGAACTGAGAAGACTATTGATACTCAGTATAAGCTCATAAATAGACATCTAAACCTCTTAGATCAAGCGACTAAGCAGATACAATTGCAAGGTAAAAGTACATCAATGTTACAAGAATTCACTCTCGCAGCCATGGCTACGACAAACATGATACACAACTTAAAGCGTGTCCAAGATACATTAATCGACACCTTAGCGGATATTTATCATAGTAAAATTAACATGCATCTACTTACTCCAGAGCAGCTCAGCAACGAACTTCAAATCATTTCCGGTCAAATATCAAAAGAACTTACTTTACCTATCAACAACATCCAGGCCGATTTATATGAAATCTACAAACACCTAAAGATCAAGGCGAGAATTAGTAAAGAGTACTTCATGTTTGAGATCTCCGTGCCACTCATTAGCAGAGACAGTTTCCAACTGCACCGCTTAATACCTGTTCCTCTCCAGGTGGGAAAGGACATGATCAGCATTATTCCCCTCACAGATTACATAGCAACTAATCTGATGAGGGACTCCTATATCGAAGTCAAGAACGACGATCTTCAAACCTGCACCTATCAGGATGAAAGTTATATCTGTCAGCTACGAGGTCCAGTCAAGCGACTGGGTCCAGAAGAAAAGTTCTGTCAAACCGAACAAATAGGTATCTGCCAGCCTAAGAAAGAAACCTGCAAGAATATGTGGTTACAATTACACGACCTATCGTCTTATTTGTATTTCGCATGCGATACCTATTCATTTACAATCATATGTGACAATGAAACCCGAACGCGCCGTGTCAGCAAGGCCGGGCTCATTCAACTCGATAAAGAATGCATAGCTAAGGGCCGTGACATAACACTTTATTCATATCAGCAGGAAAACAAGCCGACTTTAAAACCTGACCTATTATTAGCGAACATAGCTCCAATACAGCACCATCATTTGGTCAATATTACGCTACCGCTTCTCGAAACAACAACAGAAGATGCACAGATCAACAACACACTAACAAGTCTCGGCAATCAGATAGCCGCTATGAAGAAAGCAGCTTTAGAAGAAGGAACATTAACTACGCATGATATACATCACTATGCCATATCATACGTATTGCTAGCAGCAGTCGTCGCCGTCGTAGCGTTCCTGGTGTTCCTGTGGTGGCGAGGCAAGCAAGCCGCACCCGCGCCCGCGCGTGACCCGCAGGCTCCAAGCGAGCCTGCCGCGCAGCGGGCGGCGCCTACCAGCAGTGGGAGTGTTAGTGCTAGTGCGCGTAAATCACCCGTGCCCGAGCAAGGGCCCAGTGTTTGTGGGACCAAACGGTGGTCCAGTTTACGGTACAAAAGAGACAAATCAACGTCACCTATCAGTAAAAGACAATCGGTCTTTACGGTAGATCTAGATAGAGATTAGCTATCACTTAGGATAAGAACATTCAGCATTGTATTAACCTTCATTTAGCATAAACAAATACTGGTTCACCTATGTGTTACTAACCCTCTTAATTGTGTAATCATCTCATCTCATCTTTCCCATTTCTTCCACTCGGGAGCATGTTCGATACTCATCGAACACATCATCATCAGCAGTTTTGACTCAAGTAGGTCGCGCGGCCGCACCAGCGGAAAGCGTGAGCTACGCGAGTCAGTGCGCGATCGGCCGGCATACTTGTAGCGCTCATTACCATCATTAGCATTAATTAGCGTAAAGTTTCGGAATAAACGTACTCTGAATCTTAGCTCAGACTTATCATTTAGCACCCGAAATAGCTAGCAGCACGAACCTTACCGTTCACCTTCCTTAGAAGTTGTACACATGTATTCTGATGGCCCCGCCACACAATACAAACAGAAAAAGAACTTTTATCTTTTTAGTAAAAATGTTGAAGAGAGGACTTTGGATTATGCTTCCTGGTCCTTTTTTGAAGCATCCCATGGGAAAGGAGCGGCAGATGGGGTGGGTGGAGCAGTAAAAAGAACTTTGGATGATTTTGTATCTCGCGGAACAGACATTCCTAATGCAACCATCGCTTTCAAGATGTTGAAGGAATCAGAAAAAAAGGTGAAATATTTTTTTATATCAGAGGAAGAAATAAGAGAAATGCAACAAAAAGTTCCCGATGAGTTGATTGCGTTGCCAGGTACAATGAGAATTCATCAGATTATCACAACTGCAAAACAAGGTTGTGTCCTATATCGAGACTTAAGTTGTTTTTGTGGCCCAAAAAAGGGTTGTTGTGAATGTTATGAACCAAAAATACATGACTTAATATCAACCCATAAGTCAGACAAAGCTCAAAATAAAAGCGGGAAACCCAAAAAAACTTTTAAACGCATAAACAATAAAAGATCTGGATACAACTCGTCTGACAGCGATGATTATGATAGTGACGATATTCCCTATGCAGATTCAGATGATAGTACTTACTATGAGGAAGATGCTATGCTTGAAGAGATATTCGATGTAGAAGAACTTGACATAAATGCAGATAGTGTTAAGAACATTGAAAAACTGAAAACTGAGCACATTGATGAAAATGACCTGGAAATAAACACCATTGATAAATTCGATCAGATTTTAGATAATGACCTGAATAAAACAAAGAAAGAAGTGAAACAAAAAGCCAATGAAGGGCAACTGTACCATACCCAATTGATAAACAGTCATGCAAAAGACCTGAGAATAAAAACTAAAGGTGAAGTGAAGATGAATGTCAACGAAGAACCGGAAATGGCTGATGATGCTAACAATGATAAGATGATGATAGATCTACTAAACCAAAAAGAGAACTCACCTCCTTGTGCAAGTACTTGCATTAGTAAGTCATGCCAAGTAACTGAAACCCCAGTGAAAATATTGACTCAAGTAGCAGTAAAAATGATATTAAATGAAAAAACAGGCAATATGCAAATAATACCCGTAAAAGAAGATAATGATTTGAAGAAAACAAAAAAAGAGAAACAAAAATCTAATGAAAGGCAAATTTACAATACACAATTATTGATGGACAGTGTAACGTATTTCCTTTGTAAACGTCACATGTACAATATTTATTTCGTTTTATTACCATTTTTTGGACATATTTGTTGGAGTTGAAGTCAAAATTCGCTTCTGGCAACATTAAAATTCAAAAATTGTGTCTTAGTACGTTAGTTTGGTTACAACTCTACTTGATTTTTTATCAGAGGTGACAGGAAACGTCAAAAAGGTCACGTCACTTTTTCGACTGGCAGGTTTTGAAGTCACATCGCTTCTTTGCAATATTTTTTACAGCGATGTAAATCATCGTTTGTTGGTGCCCAGTTCGCATAATCCTGGCGGCTGGAGCCCTAATTTAACCTGGACATTACGTTCCAGAAATGATTTCGGTGAAATCATAAATTTGAAATACATATGTAGACATGTGTCTAACATAATTTTTTTCCTTTGTTAAAAAGCGCTGTAAACCAGCGTTTTTTATTTTTTTATGGTTTATTAAAATTTAAATTTGAAGTTTGGAGGCGGCCCCTAACTTGGAAAGTGGACAATTCCGGACGGATGTTTCTTACAGGAAGATTTGGTTTATTTTTTTCCTTATTATAATTAGCATACAATAACAGGGTATGTAGTTAAAACCTTTTTCTTTTCACCTCACAACACGTGCTACGGTGCATTATTGAACTAAATTATTAACCTAACCAATAGACCAAACTTGTACATAAGTAACCTAAATAATTGTTGAATACACAGGAGAAATAATCTAAAATGTTGTAGTTTGAATTCTCTCTGTTATCACCTTCCCTAAGATTAAAAGCCATTTTTGCCGCTGACTTCTATCCAGGTAATTACTGTGTTAATTTATTTATTGACGCCTGGCGCCCGAGGTTCTTTTTTATATTATTATTTTGGCGTTCAATAACCTAATTTTGTTTAACACAAGTGAAATTTTAAATTTTGTAGCACACATAAGTGGTAAATCATAAGCCACATGGCAATTGGCCCCGACGAACAGGGACTTGAAACAATTTTTATTAGGTTTTCTTGGTCATTTTATTATTGGTTAATTAATGCACTGTTTATTATGTAGTACAGTTTTCAAACATACTTTTTGAATTGTAACCCTAACCTTTGAACTACAACTTATGTATAACTTACATATTTAGTTGTAAACAGTATTAACACTGTATTGTACTGTTATTTTTCTATGTGTCTGTTTCAGCATTGTTTAAATCTTCCAAAATCAACTATTACATTGTGTAAACCGTCATTGTTATCTTAGTTAACCTAAAATTTGATAATAGTTGTAAAGTTAAATAGTAAATAAATACTTTTAATGTTTTAATTAAGTAAATTAAAATAACTAAATAACTGTTTTAAGTAAATAAGATTTCTTTGTGAGTCAATACTGCACCTACTAGTGTTTCAATAAGTGAAATTAACTTTAAAAATCTTCATTAGTTCACAATAATAATTACTTAACTTTTATACTCTATAAATTTAAAATATTGCCTTTGCAATGGATAAAGCAGTTCAGTTTCCTCCGCTTCCTGCGTTGAAGGACAGTCATGATGTTACACCGGTTGTTGAAAATCCTGCGGCACCTGAGATTGTTAATTTGACAGAAGTTCAAAATCCATTTGAACATAATGATAGAATTGCTCATTCTTCCTCTGCTTTTGCGGTTAATGCTTTGCCTTCTTTTAATTCTTTGAATGCTGATGTTTATGAACATATTAAGAAGAATATACCGTCTTCAACTAAGTTACCTGACTTGAAAAGGGGTAAAATTAATTTTGATGGAAAAACATGTGTGCGTGAATTCATAACTCAAGTTGAGGAATACTTTTTGTATAAGAATTTTGATGAATTTGTACTGGTTGGTTCTTTTTCGGATTTGCTTAGTGGCATTGCGACTAAATGGTTTCGCACAGTTAGAATTCGCATTAACTCTTGGCGTGAACTTAAACTTGCATTATTAAAGCGTTTTGATAAACCGGATTATGATTACTTTTTGGAATATGAGTTGCGGACTAGGAAGCAACAATCTTTTGAAACTCTTCCAGATTATATCACTGAAATTTTGGACATGGCTAGTAGACTTTCTTTACCGTTGTTCGACCCAGTTTTGATTAATATTATCAAACATAACATGCTACCACTTTACTCACCTTTCTTATTTGGGAAATGTATTGATTCTGTTGAACAATTTTTGGATTTATCTAGAGAACTGGAGGTTCTTGTTGATAGGAAACCCAAGGTAAAATCAGAAAAACCTTCTGTTAAATCTAATGCAGTTTCTACTAATTTAGTTTGTTTAAAGTGTAAAAAAGATGGTCATACTTATAAAAATTGCCCTACAATTTCTGGAGTAGTTTGCTTTAAGTGTTTGAAACCAGGTGTTATCACCAAGAATTGTGATGTCTGTTTGGCAACTCCAAAAAACTAATTAGGTCCCATCGATTCCCAGTTTCTGAGATAACTGAGCGTGAATCGATCTCAAAAGGTCTTAAACCTGATGGTGATACTCAGAAAAAAGAGTTTTCGGACTGGTTAGATTATTTAAAAACATTCTATAAAATTTATAGTTCTGCTCCAATATTATTTGTTAATAGTAGACCATAATTTGGAATTCTTAGTTAGCAAAATTTAAATATTCGGGTTTGTTAGATACCGGTTCCAGTAGTTGTGTTTTAGGTTCTAATAAACATAAACATTTTTTGAATTTAGGTTATAAAATTAACACCGTTTCTAATGCTAGTTCAGCTTTTACAGTCGATGGGTCAGCTCAACAGATTATAGGTACTTTGACATTGCCAGTCACTTGTGATAATTTAACTAAAAATATAACTTTTTTAATTATACCTTCTTTTAAACCTGATATAATTTTAGGTTTTGATTTTTGTTTGGATTAACTGTAAATTTGAAGAAATGTCAATTTTGTAAAGATAGACTTCGGTATCTTGGTTATATTGTGGACAGTAATGGTTTGCATACTGATCCTTCTAAATTAGAAATTATTGAAAATTATCCACGCCCTGAAACCGTTAAACAACTTAGAAGTTTTCTTGGCTTGTGTTCTTATTATCGTAGATTCATTTGTAAATTTGCTGATATAGCTTCTCCTTTAACTAAATTAACAGCTGGTAGTAAGAATTCTAAAAGATCCTTAATTTGGAATGATGATGCTGAGAATGCATTCATTAGATTGAAAGAAACTTTAATTTCTGCTCCTGTTTTACAGTGCCCTAATTTTGAAAAACCTTTCTTTTTACATTGTGATGCTAGTGCTGTAGGAATAGGTAGTGTTTTGAGTCAGGAGGATGATAATAGCGATCAACATCCTATTGCATATTATTCTAGATCTTTAAATAAATGTGAACGTAACTATAGTACCACAGAACGTGAGTTATTAGCTATGTTAGATTCAATTGAACATTTCAGACCCTATATTGAGGGAATGAAGTTTACCGTGGTCACCGATCATGCTAGTTTGAAATGGCTTTTAGGTCTTAGTAATCCTAGTGGACGTTTAGCACGTTGGGCCGCTAGAATTTCCCAATTTACTTTTGATATCATACACAAAAAGGGTTCTTTACATTTAGTTCCTGATGCTTTATCTCGCCTTGAAATAGCTGCGATTAATGTTATTCAGAATAATTTAATCTTGCCTGATGAAGATATTCATGATCCTTGGTATAGAAAAACATTTATTAATTGTCAAAAGTATCCTTGTAAATTCAGAAATTTTCGAGTTGAGAATAATACTTTGTATAAATATTGTAAAAATAAATTTGATCTTAACAGTAAACTTAACTGGAAAATTGTTATTCCTAAAGAACATATTTTAGATACTATTCGTTCAAATCATGATAATTTAAATTCTTGCCATCTTGGAATGCATAAAACCTTAAATAAATTAAAACAACACTATTTTTGGAAAGGAATGTTTGGTGATGTTCAAAAATATATTTCTTCTTGCGATATTTGTAAAGCATATAAACATAATACTTCACCACCGCTTGGTATGATGATAAATCCTAAAAAAGTTGATCATCCCATGCTTATGCTTTCAGTTGATATTATAGGAACTTTACCTAAATCTTATTCAGGTCATAATTATATTCTTTCAGTTGTAGATGTATTCACTAAATATTGCTGGATATTTCCTATGATTAATGCTACTTCCAAAATAATTTGTAAACTTTTTGAAAAGGAAATCTTTCTAAAGTTTGGTTGTCCTAAAATAATAGTATGCGATAACGGTTCTCAATTCATCTCTAAATATTTTGTAGAATTTTTGAAAGGATTTAATATTACTAATATTTTTTATAACACTTTATACACACCTCAAAATAATCCGGTAGAACGATACAACAAGACAGTTGAAACTTGTATAGCGTGTTTTGTTAAAGACGATCAAAGAACTTGGTCAAAATTTTTGCCTCATGTTCAATTAGCTTTAAATAATAGTGTGAATCTAGCTACAGATTTTACACCAAACTTTTTGATGTTCGGAAGAGAACTCATTTTCGATGCTTCTCTACATCATTTTAGTAGTTCTATTGATAACTTAGTAAATCTCGAAGTTGGTGATAGAAATACTTTTGCTGTTTCTTTAAATTCACTTGGTGAAATTTTTGTTAGGGTTCAATCTCATTTATTAAGAGCTTATAAACGTAATGCTCAATATTATAACCGCCGTCGGAAAGTCATTTCTTTTGATGTGGATGATATTGTGTGGAGAAGAAGTTTTGTTCAGTCTAAGGCTCCGGCTTTCTTTTCTGCTAAGTTAGCACCTAAGTTCATTAAGTGTAAAGTAGTCTCAAAAGTTTCACCTAATGTGTACGTTTTGGAGGACCTTAACAAAGGTACTACAGGTCGTTACCACGTTAAGGACATCATTAAATATTAAAATTATTTTGTTTTGGTTTCTCAAACATTAGTCTTGGTTTTTATAACTTTGTTTGAAGGGTTCGCCATGTTTGAATGATGAATGAAAGGGAATGGCGATTTGAAAGAGAATAGTATGTTAGCTAACTTCACGACAGGTTCTATAAATCGATTTCTAAATCTTTTCAAAATAACTTAGGTCATTTTTGGATTTTATAAAATTGAACTTCAGCTTCACGCATATTTTAATTGTTCCATATCGAAAGATCTTATTGTATATTGTTTTTATAATAATATATTGATATTATATTATTATATCTTTTAATTTTAGCTAATCTTTATTATATTAGTTAAGATTATTATTTACTTTAGTCTTTAATGTTCGAGTAACTGTATTATCCCTTTATAAGTTAGAGGTGATATTTTCACCACCATGATTTTTATTTTTTTTTCGCCGAAATTACGTCCCACCAGCGGTATTTTTCATTCAGGTAAGTTTTATGATTGTCAATAGACATTTTGACAATGACAGGTTTGACAGTTGACATAAATATTTTTTTCATGAGAGCACAGAGAAGTTGTAAAAGTGTACTTTTTTTTTCGACTAGTTTGAAGCAGGGTTTATCTCGAAGATCTACAAATTTCGAAAGGTAAGTTCTTTTATTTATGGTTTACGTGAGCTTCTTCTAATAAAAAATGTAAATATTTTCAAGTTTGCTATACGCGGTTTTGGACAATCTTGATTTTTTGTGGTGGGTTGTATATTCCCTTTGCCCTTCTGCCTGTAAATTTTACGGTGGTTTGAATATTCCCTCTGTCTGTGTGGCGTTCGTTTTTGTGTTGCTTGGTATGGCTTGAAACTCTTTTTTTTTGCTTTGTTTTAGAAATGGACTTGAAGGATTACGAAGTAGAGGAGGCCCTTCAAGACATGTTTGGCCTACCCGATGACCCTGATCAATCGGACGATAATTTAGAATCTGACGACGAATGCCCAAATTTTAGTGTAATCCGCCTTCAGCACATTCTAGAAGATATAGATGACCCTCGTCCCGCAAATTTATTAGTAGATAACATACCAATACCTAGTCCGTCGTCTGTTGATGAACAGATTGATCAGCCTTGTTCGCCTTTACTAGTTCTGGAAGTTGATAATAATCCCGATAAATTCAGTCCAATTCTTGATTCAAACAGAAGAATAACACGTCCTCGGCGAGTTACACCTATTCCCAGTACTTCCGATTTACAAAGACCAGTACCATCAGTACCAGTCCTTCCTGTTATTGATGATTTTTCTGATTCAGATCAGTCAGATACTGAGGAGGTGTTATGGAAAAAAAAAACTTTTACTACAGTTAGCAGACCAAATCCTTGTAGCTTTGACGAACCCCGAATGCAACCAGTCCAAGGGTTCAATAGCAAAACCAGACCAATTGTTTATTTTGAAAAATATTTTACCGAGGAAGCATATGATCTGATAGTATTATTTATTTATTTATTTATTTATAGAAGGTAGCTTCACAGCTGACAATAAGTAAACATAAATTGGATAATTCAAAACAATACGCCAATTACGAAGTACACAGACAAAACTATAAGCATAGAAGAGAGTGACAAACAAATTTATACGCTCAGCAACAAAACTTTGGATGGTGGACACCCATTGATAAAAATGAACTGAAGGCATTTTTAGGCATACTTATTATCATGGGTTACCATATTCTTCCGAGCATTGATTTATATTGGTCATCAGACCCAGGTTTTCGAGTGGAAGAAGTAGCTGCAACAATGCCTCTTAGAAGGTTCAAAAATATTATGCGTTGTCTACATATTAATGACAACTTGTTGACCCCAGAGAAGTCTAGCCCAGATTACGACAAACTATACAAGATCCGACCCCTTGTAAATATTATCAATAACGCTTGCCAAATCAACGCTAAAAACTCCTCGTCCCAGAGTATCGACGAGTCCATGGTCCTTTTCAAAGGCAGAAGTACCATCAAACAGTATCTGCCTTTGAAGCCCATCAAACGAGGCTATAAAATCTGGTGTCGTTGCGACAGTGCGAGTGGGTACCTATACGAGTTCGACATATATACCGGTAAGACCAATGATGGAGTTGAAGAAGGATTAGGAGCAAAAATTGTGAAAAAGTTGTCTGAAAAATTAATACAACTAGAGGTGAAGAATGTTCACTTAACATTTGATAATTTTTTCTGTGATTATAAGCTGTTGGATTACTTACATGAAAAAGGAATTTATGCGACGGGAACAGTACGCAGGCACCGGGCGGAAATGCCGCTAATAATAAAAAATAAAACAAAGCTGAAACTGCCGAAAGGACACTTCAAATGGAGAGTACAAAAAAATGTTGCATTTGTAGTTTGGCAAGACAGTAAAGAGGTACTTCTCATGAGTAACGCGTTCCACCCTAAAGTTGCTCAAACACATGTAACACGAACTGAGAAAGACGGTTCAAAAAAGAATGTACCTTGCCCACTTGTCGTAAAAGAATACAACAAGCGAATGGGTGGCGTTGATCATTTTGATCAGCTGAAAGGCACGTATTCAGTGGGCAGGCGGAGTAAGAGATGGTGGCTGCGACTTTTCTACTTCCTCATTGACACGAGCATAACTAATGCTTTCTTGTTGTACAAAAGCAATAAAAAATGTACGCTTTCCCATCTTGAATTTAGAGTCGGCTTAGCACGAGGATTGATAGGTGGTTTTACCAGCAGGAAGAGACGCTCGACCGGCGGTATGCCATCTTATGTTAGCAGGCGGAAGCTCGCGAATGAAAACCGTCAAAAAACTATCAGTGCTGTCCCCGAAGAAGTACGGTATACCAACGTGGGCGATCACATGCCGTGCCAGTTGCAGTCATACAAGAGATGTAAAATGTGTAGCACTAAAACGAACGATAAACGATCGAAAATTATGTGTGCGAAATGCCAAGTCGCACTATGCATAGCACCTTGTTTCAGTGAGTTTCATAAAAAATAAGATTAGATTTTTGTTATACGTAAAAATACTAATAAATAATAAAAAAAGTGATTTTTGTAATAAATAAAAAAACTAAAATTTTGTTATAAATAAAAAAAACTTGATTTTTTGTAATAAATAAAAAAACTTGATTTTTGTAAAGATGTTTATTTGATATACTACCAAAAAAAGAATTGTATATTACTGCAATAAAATAGGTCTAGCGCGAGAAAAGAGCATGCAATAGAGATTAGTTATTGATAGAATCTGACCGGTAAAGGGAATATATTTCCCACCATAGAAATATATATATATACATATATATTTATATGTACATATATTTTTAGTTCTATTATATACCCATAATCATAATAATTATTTTATTTCCACTGTCCACTCCTTATGACCTTTAAAGGGTTATAATGCTACTTAGCTTGTAAGATTCTCGGATTTGACATTTTTTTTTCTCGGTTCGCTTCAGTTTTGGACGGATGCTTTTGCTAGGTCTTTCCTACGACTTTCCTCGTGGAATTCCTATTCTTTTGATTCGGTTTTCCCCCGATATCATATTTTTTGCTATTGTGCCCGGAAGATTGGTGGTGTTGAGCCGATCACAATATGCAACTTTTTTGATTATTCGGTTTTCCCCGAAGGTCATTTTTTTTTGTTTGCTATTGTGCCCGGAAGATTGGTGGAGTTGAGCCGATCACAATATGCAACTTTTTTTTTGATAGTGATTGTGTTCGGGAGTTCGGTGGAGTTGTGCCGATCACAATTTGCTTCAGTTTTGCTTTAGGTCGTTTTCCACGTCCGTAGTTATGCCTTTTATGTTTGCGTCTGGAAACGTTGTTCTGTTGTGCCAGACACGAACTTAGGATTTTTGCATACTTGCTTAGTATGAATTCTTACGCTCTGTTAGTCAGTGGCGATAGCGCCTAACTGCACTCTCTATGGGTTTTAAGTGTTCTTCTGAGTAATTAATTTTGATCAGCTAGTCAGTGGCGATGGTGCCTAACTGCACTCTAATTTGGATAGGTGTTTTGGTTTCTTTTGTTAGTTAGTCAGTGGCTATGGTGCCTAACTGTACTCTAACTGAACCATTGTTTGGAGGTTTATCTCTCAAATTCTTTTCGAATTTAATTTTGAAAATCTTTTTTTGATTTTGGTTTTTTAGATTCCTATGGTTTCTTGACCTAAGTTGGTTTCTCTTGTATGTTTCTTCAAGTATCTTTCAAACATAAAAGAAAGTTCCTTTCTTTTATTTTTTCGGGGAGGGATGTAATGTAACGTATTTCCTTTGTAAACGTCACATGTACAATATTTATTTCGTTTTATTACCATTTTTTGGACATATTTGTTGGAGTTGAAGTCAAAATTCGCTTCTGGCAACATTAAAATTCAAAAATTGTGTCTTAGTACGTTAGTTTGGTTACAACTCTACTTGATTTTTTATCAGAGGTGACAGGAAACGTCAAAAAGGTCACGTCACTTTTTCGACTGGCAGGTTTTGAAGTCACATCGCTTCTTTGCAATATTTTTTACAGCGATGTAAATCATCGTTTGTTGGTGCCCAGTTCGCATAATCCTGGCGGCTGGAGCCCTAATTTAACCTGGACATTACGTTCCAGAAATGATTTCGGTGAAATCATAAATTTGAAATACATATGTAGACATGTGTCTAACATAATTTTTTTCCTTTGTTAAAAAGCGCTGTAAACCAGCGTTTTTTATTTTTTTATGGTTTATTAAAATTTAAATTTGAAGTTTGGAGGCGGCCCCTAACTTGGAAAGTGGACAATTCCGGACGGATGTTTCTTACAGGAAGATTTGGTTTATTTTTTCCTTATTATAATTAGCATACAATAACAGGGTATGTAGTTAAAACCTTTTTCTTTTCACCTCACAACACGTGCTACGGTGCATTATTGAACTAAATTATTAACCTAACCAATAGACCAAACTTGTACATAAGTAACCTAAATAATTGTTGAATACACAGGAGAAATAATCTAAAATGTTGTAGTTTGAATTCTCTCTGTTATCACCTTCCCTAAGATTAAAAGCCATTTTTGCCGCTGACTTCTATCCAGGTAATTACTGTGTTAATTTATTTATTGACGCCTGGCGCCCGAGGTTCTTTTTTATATTATTATTTTGGCGTTCAATAACCTAATTTTGTTTAACACAAGTCAAATTTTAAATTTTGTAGCACACATAAGTGGTAAATCATAAGCCACATGGCAACAGTCATGCAAAAGAGCTGAGAGTAGAAACAAGTGATTCAGGAAACCTAAGAACAGAAACAGACATGAAGGAAACTAAAGGAGAAGTGAAGATGAATGTCGACGAAGAACCGGAAATGACTGATAGTGCTAAGATGATGATAAAACTAATAAATCAAAAAGAAGACTCACTTCCTTGTGCAAGCACAAGCATTAGTAATTTAACACCGGAGAAAATATTGACTGAAGCAGCAGTAAAGAGGATATTAAATGAAAAAACAGGCAATATACAAATTATACCCGTCAAAGCAGTTGAAACTGAACCTATCATTGGAAATCGAGGTGACTTTCAGGACGAGAAAACCGAGACAAACAAATGGGAAATAAATAATACTGTATTGATCAGATATTACGTTAAAAAAACCTGGAAATATTATATCGGTACAATTGAACAGATTGATAATACTAATAAAAGTTATAAGATTAATTACTTTAAAAGCAACCGTCAAAAAGGTAGTTTGAAATTTACAAAGCCAAGAGTTACCAAAGATATTGATATAGTACCACAAGATTGTATTGTTAAACATGTTGAATTGTTACAAATATCGAAAGAACGTCAGGAGTTTGTATTAGCCAATGAGGAAGACACCATATTTTTTTAATTTGTATATTTTGTTTTTTGTTTAAGTTTTTTTATTTACAGTTGACCCTTAGATGGTCAATGTAGCAATGCAGCTTTTTAAAAAATAAAACAATTTTCAATTTATTTTTGTTTTTCTTTCTAGACATGGACCTTATGTGCTAAAGTTTATAAAGATATTTCTCATAAATTATAGTCTGAAAATAATTATAAGTATAACACCGTAACTACTACAATATTACTTAATTCTGAATACGACCTTACTTTTACAATTTCCTGACATTTCCTAACGAAACAATTTACTGACAATTTC
The DNA here is from genome assembly GCA_951329385.1 of Polia nebulosa. Classification (NCBI taxonomy): domain Eukaryota; kingdom Metazoa; phylum Arthropoda; class Insecta; order Lepidoptera; family Noctuidae; genus Polia; species Polia nebulosa. The sequence continues at coordinate 10,676,039 of OX589600.1, read as the reverse complement.
GTGACGTACACATATTTTGAAAATGACTCGTAAATAACATCGTTAAAAATGAGTATCCATACACACCATGTAGATTTTTAGTATAAATTAGCGTTTTATTCAATTTGTGTTAATTGTTGATGAGCCCCTTCTTTCCCTGTGCCCTTCAAATGCGGTCGATTATTCTAAATGCTTAGCAAAGTCGGCACCCAGATCTGAAGACACGGCAGACATTTCAAATGATAAACCCGAAAAATCACTATCTCTTTCTAAATTTTCGGAAATCGTAGGCTCAGAGATGATTAATAAATTTAAAGATATAAAAAATGTAATGCAAGATGTTCAAAACAACGAATCCTTATTCATTCTTTACCAAATATGGGACTTTTATCGTTCGAATGTTACTGAAAATACGACAGACAATAGTGAGGAAGGAGAATACAATGGCATGGAACCACAACCGACAAATACACAAGAAGAAAACTTGAACACAGTTAGTAGGTAACATTATTTCTGAAAACGAACAGCAAAATATAATAATAGCAACTCACCATAGTCTTGAAAAAATCCAGGACGAACAAAATAGCGAGGGAAACGACGAGCAGACCTGCGAATATGAAAATTTTCCACACTCTGACAAAGAACCCTTTAACATTCAACCTTCAAACAACAACCAAATCAACACTACTTGTGATATTCAGGATAACGATCAAGAACTCATAACTTTAGAAGACCTAGCCATAGCAAATACAGAAAACAATGACCAAAACCAACCATCCTGTTCAACAACAAATCTTAAAGATATTTTAGGAATACCTTCAGCACCAACCAGAAAAGGGAAACGTAATATTGAGAGGCTACCTTACCACATATCAGGACCAGAGTACCAAAAGATTTTAGAAGAAAAATCCAAAGAAAAGAAGAGACTAGAGGAAGAAAAGAAGGCAAAGAAAGTCATGAGAGAGCAAAAAAAAGAAGAAAGAAAGAGGAAACTAGTGGAAATAAAGACAAAAAGGTTGGAAAAGACTAGAAAAGAGTGAGTCAATTTCTTGCTGTGGAGTGTGTAAAAGAGTTGTAAAGAGCATAAAATTGAGATGTAGTGAATGTCAGAAAGCATATCATAAATCATGTGTTCCTAAATCTCACTTAATGCATATACCTCAGGAGGAAGGAGACCATTTCTTATGCCATAACTGCTTTTTTACGGAAAATGATGAAAGTATTTCTGAGAACGAGGAAAGTGAAAGTGACGAAGAAAATGAGGATTTTTTAAATTTAATAAGAACTGGACAAAAAGAATTAGGTTTGAGCTGCTTAAAACTTTAATTCAGATTTAAAAAGAGTCACAAAGGCTTATTCCACTTTTCCCCGTTGGATGATCCCCATTGATGGGGATTAGTGAACTTTTTGTTCACTATTCCCCGTTGACACACACACACATAAACATTGTGCCACTTGTTTATGCCCTCATGAGCCATAAAAATCAACAAACATATGAAATTTTATTTAGTATGCTAAAATCTGCATTACCTGATTGGAATCCAGAAATATTTAAATGTGACTATGAAGTGGCTCCGATGAACGCAATGCGAAATGTTTTTGTAAATATATCTATTAGCGGCTGTTATTTCCATTTCACCCAGGCAATATGGAAGAAAGGAAAACAACTCAAACTAACAAAAGATAAATTAACCAGAAGACAAGTTGCACTTAGCACTGCTTTGGCTTTGTTACCATCAGATAAAATCATTGCGGGTTGGTTTTATGTTGCCTCTCAAAGCCCTGATGATGATAATAGCAAGGAGTTTAGAAATTACATGCTCAGACAATGGCTACAAGATGATTTTATTAAAACGTGGTGTGTATTTGGACAGACTCATCGCACTACGAATTTAGTCGAAGCATGGAATAATAAAATAAAAAAGCGTGTGAAAATAAAGAAACCCAACATTATGAAGCTCCTCACAGCGTTGGCTGAAGATGCATCGTATTACGAAGTTCTTGCATTGGGGGTTTCTGAAAATAAAGGTATAGCGGAAAAAACAAAAAAAAGCATCAATCGCGATAATTATATACAGGAGGTCCAAATGGAACTCATTAATAATGAAATTACGATTGGGCACTGTTTAGAAAAACTTAAGTGAGTGTAATCTTTGATTTTACAAGGTATAAGAAAGAAATATTTTCATGCTACAATTTTAAATTAATGATTGTAACAATCTGTGACTTTATTAGGTATAAGAAAGTTATATTTTTTATTTTAAATTAATAATTGTACAATCTGTGATTTTACTAGGTATAAGAAAGTTATATTTTTTATTTTAAATTAATAATTGTACAATCTGTGATTTTATTAGGTATAAGAAAGTTATATTTTTTATTTTAAATTAATAATTGTACAATCTGTGATTTTATTAGGTAAAAGAAAGTTATATTTTTAATTAATAAATGTAACATGATTCATATATTTTATTTTTTTAACGTACCTACCTAATGGGGATTATTGAACTTTTTAGTTCAATTATCCCCATTAAATAAAAATTTTGGGTCAACGGGGAATAGTGAACAAAAAGTTCACTAATCCCCATCAATGGGGATCATCCAACGGGGAAAAGTGGAATAAGCCCAATAATTTGACAAGATTACACATTTAAATTGTTTGGCTAATTACTGTGACTTATCATGATAATTACTGTGATTTCGTGGCCAATTGCTAAAATTCTTATGTGATAGAATTTGATTGAGATTTTTGACCAATAAACATGTGGTTTTATTAATATTTATTTTATTACATTTGACCCCATTTCATTCGCTTTTATTTGGTATGTGATAAGTTTATGTGACTATAACAAGTTGTTTTTAAAGGAACTCCAAAAATAAATTTCACGTTAAGTGGCCAATAACTATAGCATTTACCCTATGCTGTTTAACATTTGCAACAATAGTGATGATTATACTGTGATTTATTTAGATTAAGAAAGTTATTTTTTAGAAAAAATATTTATATACGTGATGATTATACTGTATATGTTTAGATTAAGAAAGATTAGATACCTATATATATGAAAATAAGTAATATGAAAATAATAAAACAATGTTTTTATGCCATTGGCTTTTATTTTACATCCCTGACTGTACCTGTTCACCAAACTCGACATAAAGGTAATAGAAAGCGTAAAATATCAATACTTTGGAGAACAATAGACTTCCAGGCTCGACATAACGGGACTCGACATAAAGGGAATAAATCTTTTTTTTTAATGTGATTTCTTTAAACATAAAATATATTTGTTTATCTTGCTGTTTATCAATGTGTTTTATTTGATACACCGTATAGTATTAATACTTATTTCCAAAGTGCCTATGTACGCATGGTCATCTGGTCCGGGTCCACCATTCAATTGGGTTATAGATTGATTTTCATCACTATTTTGAGGTCCTAACTAGTCCATACGCTTTTAATTAGTAGGAGGGACACTGATATCCATTATTTATTTTGATAATGATAATTAAGATGGTATGTATCATCTCTCTATGTGTACCTACTAATAAGGAATTATAATTAAAATAATAATAATGTATCAAAATACTAGATTTTGCCAGTGGTTTCAGGTTTATGAAAGTAAAGCATTCTACTTGTAAAAGAATTGTTTAAATCTCTTCATTTCGTTATAAGCGGTTATAAGCGATTTTCGTTACAAGCAAAAATACAAATATACAAAAAAATCTCTTTATAATTTTTTCTTATTAATAAGTACCTAAGAATATTTAGTATATATTTTACATTCCATGTGCACTATGCCTTATAAATTCCGTTGTGCAACGTATTTTCTTTTTGTGACACTTTTCGTTGTAATTTCCACTGTGCGACTACGCAAAAATTTTGAGCCTTACCCATTTATGTATTTCACTACACAATGACTTCAAAAAAATACACATTGCATGGTATGACACTAGGACAACAACTTCTATCAAGCAAGATGTAGATGAATTTCTGACCCTATAGCCTTTTTTTTCTATTTACCTACCTTTTGAGGGTTCCGTACCTCAAGAGGAAAAAACCGAAACCATATAGGATCACATTGTTGTCCGTCTGTGCGCCTGTCAAGACCCTTTAGCTCGGGAATGTGTGCAGGTATCGAGTTGAAATTAAAAATATATACTCAGGTCTACAGTCCCTTTTTATATTACAGGCCACGCTGCTTATGCCTAACGTTTGAATGAGTTGAGCGACCAAATAGATATTTGAACATAATATAAGTTGAAACTATTTCAGAAACTCTTCTATACCAACAACAGAACCATCAGTCAAAATATTACAAAAGCCACCAAAATATGTAACTTCACACAAAACAAAATTGATGAAAAGTTACACTAAACCATTTTTCTCATTTTAAAACTGTAAATATTGTATTTTTTTAATATATACATTCAAATGACACGATTTTTGATGATGTACAATCAAATTACAAACGTACAATTATTATTAATTTCGAAGAAACACTGCGTCACTGAGATGACCCTCTGACCAATATTTTAATCAAAACCATCTTAACTGACCAAAATTTTAATCAATCAAGGAAAGACAATCTAAAGTTCATTTTAACATTCTAAAGATTACTAGACTGGCTAAATTTTCTGTGGAAATAACTAAGTTAACTAACACTCACAAACTTGAAATAACGGAGTACATGGGAGTACATAGTACAAAGAAAAGGCTTGAAAAGAAATAATTAGAGCTGTAACAAACCGTATGTATTTGTTACCGAGTAACGGGTACGCTATCTAGTACCGAGTACCGAAACGTTACTCACGAATGCATTTCGTTACTCGTATTTTCGTACCAATGTTACAGTTTACTTGTTTACGTGTACCAATTGACCTATTAAATCAAACTAAATTCAGATTTACATATACACAAGTCTAGTTAAGAATATGGTAAAGTTAAAAAAAATACACCTTACGCAGCTACGGTATGTAATGTTTAAGTAAGTTTTCTACACAAACGAACGTCGCGATGTCAACGTCATACCCACGGAATAGAAAAAACAGTTGCATTTGTAATTTATAGGCAATTGTATCACGGTTTTTTATGTGTAATGTGCAATTTAATTTGGAAATGTGAGTTTGGCGATACTGTTTCTCGTGCTAAGAAAGTGTAGGGGCACTTCCACTGTTTTTTCTATTCCGTGGACATACCGTACGCAATACGCAACATGACTCGATGCGATGCTCTAATGTTATTAGGTATCAAAAGTAACAAGTAACGTAACGATACGATAATAACGAGTACTGATTGTTATAGTAACGAATTCATACGGGTACGATATTTTTCGTTACTTTTACAGCTCTAGAAATAATCAATCAGCAGTTCAGTACAGCACATCAGTGTTGCCAATGGCAGATTGTCAAATGTAACATGAGAGTATGAGACAGCTCAAAAAGTAACATTTTCACGGGAAAAGTAACATTACCTTATTTTATGAGGAGAACGAAACTAATAATAATAATAATTTCATTTATTTCAGGCTTTATGCCCATATAAGTAATTCAAATACATACATACATTCAAAACTTTCAATAAAAATTAATAACAGATGCCAAACAAATTCAAAGATGTCAAAAAATTAAATTAAAAATGTCAAAATTTGAAAATTAAATTAAATAATAATAATGATTTTAATTCGGGTGGCATAGACCCTTATACCCATAGAACCCATAGAAACCTTATTCTAGTATATAATATCTTTAAATTTTTATTTGCCATGACTGGCCACACCCACAAAAGACTTGACCCACTGGTTTTGAAAGGGGCAGTCAAAACGTGCCGCTATTGCGCTCAGAATGCCGTTGTTGCTACCCCGTAAACGGACCAGCAGGGAAGCTGCTTTTTTGCGCATGATGGCCTGGAAACCATCAGCGCGCGCTTCAGCAAACATCCCAGACGCGCTGCACCTCCACGGCAGACCCAACAACATCCTGAATGCATTATTGTACTGAGTGCGCAGGGCTCTGTAGGCTCGCTGCGTATATCTCACCCACAGGCCGCTTGAGTAGAAGCACTGGCAATAAGCTTTGAATAGCGTCACTTTCACTTCTCTCGTGCATCGTGCGAACCTGCGTGCGAGCATATTAGCTCTCACCGCCAGAGCCCTGCGCTCCCGCTCAATATCCTCATCGTCCCTGAGGTCACCTGTCACAATGTGACCCAGATATTTAAAGGCTTGAACCTGCTTTAGGGCTATTCCATTGAGAAATACAGGAGGCACATGGGTAGGCTGTTGTCGGCCTGATTTAAATACTAAAATTTCACTCTTTTTAGAGTTATATTGTAACCCATGCGCCTCCGCGTACTTCTCACAAATGGACAAAAGTTTCCTTAGCCCGCTTATGGAGGGGCTCAGCAGAACCATATCGTCTGCATAACTAATATTATTAAAACAAGTGTCATCAATGTGGCAGCCGACATGCGTGCTACTGAGCCGCTCGACAAGCTGGTTAACATAAATGTTAAATAATAGAGGTGAGCTTAAACCACCCTGCCTAACGCCACATTCTAATATAAACTCATCCGACAGCGCCCCTGCCCACTTCACCTGGTTTTTCTGCTTTTTTTTTTTAATACTCTATTATGGCACTTAATCTAGATCTTTATACCAATAGTGCTATTCTGTAAAATCTCACCGTGAAAACTTAGGTGAAGTGAACGTGAAGTGGGCTGCCAATCCATACAATCAAGGTGGAATGACAGTTCACTTCACGCTCACTCCACCTAGGTTTTCACGGTGAAATATTAACAGAATCGACCGGCAGGTCTAAGTTGTTGAGTTGTTGTTGAATGTCATGATTTCATGAAATAGTCGTCGTAGTTTTCGCGGGTTATCCTGGCGCTTCTCCTTTTTGTTTTTTGATCAAAATATGAGTCGCGGCCGTAGCAAGTACGTAAGAACTGAAATCACTAAAATCATCAATACAACATTCTAAGTTCATATTGATGCATTTTTTTTTTGTGGGGTGGTAAATCACCCAATGAATTCTCCCGCTCTGACTTTAGCCGCTACCCTTAGGTATTCATATTGATGCATGGAATGACTATTTAATTAAATCATGACATTTGACATTAATTCCAACTGAGAGAGTTGTATTGATACTTGCTACGGTCGCAAATCATATTTTGACCAACATACAACCTAACACTGACCTGCAAATTGCAAAAACACGAGAAAATTTGAATTTAGCGGGCTACCCTGTACATTTGTAAAAGTAACGTAAAAGTAACATTTTGATCAAGTAACATGGAGGTAACATGAGAGGGTAAAAAGTAACGTAAAATGTAACAAAAGTAACATTCTGGCAACGCTGCAGAACATTGAATTAATTTTGGGGACAAATAAAAAAAAAAAAGTTTATCTAGCATGTTAAAGACAGATTACTTTTACTAGTGTTTACTGTGTACAAAACTATTCACAGCTTCAGAGGTAGAGTATCTAATTTCAAATCCACAACAAATCAAAAGAACTCGATGTCAGTGCCGTTGCCGTCATATGCGTCATACCGATAAAGCGACTAGCGACTAGCGCCACTAGCGGTAGCGAGGTAGCCACAGATTAAGGCTCAATTACACCTTCCGATTTCAAGGGACCCAATTTAGGAACAAACTAACTAGGAAGCAGGAAGCGAGCGATTACACTATCCTAAATTGAAATCCTAAGTCGGCAGTGTTGCCAGCTCTTACAAATTCGAGTCCCTAAACAGAATATCAAAAGTCGCACTAAAGTCTCTTAAAAACTGATTCTACCAGGAGCGGACTTAAAAATAAAAAGAGCGGACTCAGATTTTTTTTCTGGGAAAGGGACTTTGTGAAATTTAATTTAATTTTAAACACAAACAAAAATACTACTAGCCCATTTGTAGCGACAAAGTCTCTAAATTGGCAACACTTAGCACTAAATCGGAGTGATGCGAATACACTATCCTAATGGCTCAATTACACCTTCCGATTTCAAGGGACCCAATTTAGGAAACAGGAAGGTGTAATAGCAGTTAGAGCAGTTAGTGTCCGATTTAGTGAGATTGAAAGGTCCTGATTTGACTTCCTAAATTGTGTACGATTTAGGATAGTGTAATCGCATCACCCCGATTTAGAGCTAAGTGTTATAATTTAGAGACTTTGTCGCTACAAATGGGCTAGTAGTATTTTTGTTTGTGTTTAAAATTAAATTAAATTTCAAAAAGTCCCTTTCCCAGAAAAAAAATCTGTGTCCGCTCTTTTTATTTTTAAGTCCGCTCCTGGTAGAATCAGTTTATAAGAGACTTTAGAGCTACTTTTGATATTCTGTTAAGGGACTTGAATTTGTAAGAGTTGGCAACACTGCCGACTTAGGAGTTCAATTTAGGATAGTGTAATCGCTCGCTTCCTGCTTCCTAGTTAGTTTGTTCCTAAATTGGGTCCCTTGAAATCGGAAGGTGTAATTGAGCCTTAAATCGTACACAATTTAGGAAGTCAAATCGGGACCTTTCAATCTCACTAAATCGGACACTAACTGCTCTAACTGCTATTACACCTTCCTGTTTCCTAAATTGGGTCCCTTGAAATCGGAAGGTGTATTGAGCCATTAGATAGCTAGAGGTAGCGACCACAGATTAGATAGCTAGTAGCGACTAGCGACACTAGCGAACGTTCGACAGTGTTGTCAGGGCCCTTGGATTAGATGGCCCTTGAGTCCTATGTTACGTTTTGTTTCCAGAAATGTTACATTTTTGCTGCAAAAGTTACATTATTGTATTTTTTTTAATTTAGTTGTTTTTGAGGTTGGAGGTAAAATTGATGTCAGAATTTTTTTAAGTTTTGTGATAACTCAAATGTGCGGTGTCAAAAGATTCGTCTCCACGTGGGCTAAGAAGCCGACTACCAGAGAACGCCGACCACCGAGTTATTTATGGACTACATCACAAATTAGGTTGGGGAGAATGTACATGTAACTCTATGGTTGTCATTGTAGTGCTGTATGTCAAATAATGTTGTACGCTGATTTCTTGTCTATACCCTATATTATTCTGGGATGAATTATTTATCAATGACTAAGCATATTACACTGCCATTTCTTTTTAATTTATATTATTATATTAATTTTGCGTAAGTGAAAAAGGATAACAGTGTTTTTGACAGTTACTACAATGGCAAACCTTCATTCCTAGCAATCTAGCATCGTTAAAATACCTATTTGCAGCCGGGTCGCCATTTTATCCTCTCGTTGTTTCACTTAGTACCATTGATTTAGATATATGTCTATGTTTGGTACTAAAGTTGGGTACGAGGTTTTTGGCGCAATTTTCTCGAGTGAAGTTCAGTGGCTGTTTGCGGTTTGCCAAGCTGAAATCACTCAAACATAACTTTGCACCAGTATAAAACGTGTAATTTATACGAATTTTATACGATTGCACAGCACAAACTGTATTTTTTTAAATCAAAACTCCGCCTCGTGACGTGTTACGCGGCAAACGTTCCTTGACGTGTGGCGCGGGGATCGAACGAAGTAGTTAATTTTGGCTACTTATTTGGCTTCACTTTACGGTGGTTTACTAGGAATCTGGAACATTTTATAATTTACGGTTGCCACATTTGTAGTTCACACAACATTGCTTGTGAGAACAAAAGAAAACAATAGAGGTTTTTATTATTATTTATTTGTAACATTGTTGGCCACACGGGATTGTCCATTAGAAATCCCGGGAAGATCCATATTGATATCAACATTTCGATGCAAGTACATAAATAACTCTACCTATAACCGACCTCTGGTCATAACAGTGTAATGAACTGATGCAACTACATTGACAATGTGCATACAGCCGTGGCTATAACAAGTGTCAATACGCATTATCGATAAATTCGAGAACTTTCTTGTGCGAATCCAGATGGTGTTTTATTCAGTCTCGTACGCGAGTTCTAAGTGAGTGGTCGCGGATGTGTGATTGCGCGATAATGTCCGTCAATACGATTAAGTGTGCGAACTGTAATGTGGTGATTTCGGAAGTCCTTGCGTTTATTCGTAATAAACATGACGTGATGGACAACGAAAGTCTCTTAAGGATATGTGTGTCGGCGTTTTCCGAAGAGGAAATTGACGAGGCAAAGAAATTGTTGTGCAACACGACAAAGATTGGTAAACGGTTGAAGTCGAGGCGAAAAGACAAAAAACAAAAGGATTTAGAAGACATGATAGCGGTTTTCAAAACTATAGACCCTGATCAATTGCCGGTTTTTGTCGCCTACGAGCTGCATAAACTACCCCCTGTGTGCTTCGACCACGTAGACGTCACGAAAGTACTAAAGGACCTGTTAATTTTGCGTGCGGAATTAAATGAAATTAAAGATAATTTTGTCACTAAGAGCGACCTAGACGTGGCCCTGAAAGAGAGTATTAGCAGACAATCATCGGCTAATCAACTAGTAAATCCGATATTTAACTCTAATGTAAATAAAATTAGAGGTGGAGGGTACAACTTAAACAGCGGACCGTTTGGATTGTCGCCGCACCTACCTACACAACATTCACAGCTGATCGAATCTGACTCACATTCGCACACACAGCAAACAAGTGACGATGATGGACCGAAGTATCGCTCTCTCGTTCACTCTCATGCACAGGTGCTACCGGCTGTCGATGAGTCTGCTACCACACCGATTAACTCGACATTCTTAGAAAACATGAATGGCACGAATACCAATCTAATACAATCTATGCAGAGTAATAAAACCATGGTGGAAGTATTAATGCAAGGTGAATGGCCCAAAAATCGTTCTAAAGATGGTTGGACGCTGGTTCAAAATAAAAAGTCAAAGAATCGGTTCGAGGGAAAAACGGGAACCGCGAGCCCTAATGCGAACTTTAAATTTAGGGCTGCTGATTCAAAAATACCGCTTTTTATTACTAATGTTGACAAAGAGACTACTGATAAAGATATTTGTGATTATATACAAAATAAGACGCAAGAAATAGTACAGCTTCAGAAAATCAGTATGAAATCTGAAAGACCGTATAATGCCTTTAAATTGTTTGTCTCAAAATACAAACTAAATAAATTTTTGGATGATAAAATATGGCCCGAGGGTATACGGTTTAGACAGTTTATTTACTTTAAGAAAAATACAACAAAAGTAAATAGGCAGCACAGTGTTGAAAATATAACAAACATATAATGGGTTGTATGTCAAACGTTAAACTATGTACATTCAACTGTAAAAATATAACTCGATCAGCTGATTGCGTTCGTCAATTATGTGCACAAGCCGACGTGATAGCGTTGCAGGAGACCTGGCTGCTGCCCCACGACGTGCTCTTCCTAGAGACTATTGATGGAGACTTCGCGTGCACGGGGAAATCAGCCGTGGACATCTCTGCTGGTGTTCTGGTTGGTAGACCGTACGGAGGTGTGGCGCTGTTGTGGAGGAAGTCGTTATTTGCGTCGGTATCGGTTATAAATTGTGCTAGTGATCGTGTCGTGTGCATTAAAATAGCGCAGGGTGAGCGATTTTTGCTAATATTTAGTGTGTATATGCCTACTGACTGTGCCGAAAATCGTACTGAGTTTACGAGTTGTTTGAGTGAGATTATCTCAGTGATTGAGAGCAGTGAGGTGGAGTCGGTTTTTGTGTTGGGAGACTTTAACGCGCACCCTGGGACACGATTCTCACGTGAGTTACTTTTAACCTGTACTGATCAATCATGGTCTTGCATTGATACAGAACTTTTGCCGCAAGACTCGCATACTTTTGCTAGCTCCGCCAACGGTTCTCTCCGCTGGCTAGATCACTGTGTTGTCACTGAGGCCGCCAGACATTTGGTGAATAATGCGTCTATTTTGTACGGCGTTTATGTGTCGGATCATATTCCGTTATTAATAGAGTGTAACATTAATCTAGTTAAACCTAAAATTATTGGATCCCACATTCCTTGTAACAAAGTTGTATGGGGTGAGAGGGATTTAGAACAGATAAATAAGTATTTTGATTACTGTAATAGCAACTTGAAACAAATAGAATTTCCTCCAGAATTTTGTAAATGTGCTGATAATATGTGTCACAAAACTGAGCATCGTGTGGTGATAGATAGACTATATAATAAATTAATTTGTATTTTGAAAAAAGGAGCCGAACTTACGCATGCACATGGCGGTTCTTTTAAAAAACGTCATAAAGGAAATTATGTAGTAGGGTGGAACAAACACGTTCGCGAGGCTCACCGCGATGCCCGACTGTGTTATCAAACGTGGCTGTTATACAACAAACCTACTTCTGGATTAATTTACGATAATATGTGTACATCACGAAAGCTTTTTAAAACTAAATTAAGATATTGTCAAAACTCAAAAAAAAAATCAAGAAAAAATTAAAATGGATATGCTAGCATCTTGTCATAAAAGTAAACAATTTAATAAGTTTTGGAAACTAACAAATAGACTAAAACATAGGTCGGGGATGCCGGTGAGCGTCGCGGGCGTGAGCGACCCCACTGGAATAGCAAATGCTTTTCAAAAACATTTTAATGTAAACTCGTGTTTGTGTGGCCATAGCGAGCCGTCAAATAGCGGCGCGGGGGCGGCCGTGGCCGGGGTGAGCCCTGTAAGGTTCTCCGCTAAAGAAGTCGCGAGAAGTATACAGAATATGGTGAGGGGAAAGTCCCCCGGGCACGACGGTCTTGGCGTCGAACATCTTAAATACGCTGGGGTACACTTACCGCGGGTGCTTGCTATGTTTTTTAATCTGTGTCTTGGTCATAGTTACTTACCTGTGGAACTTACTAATACGATTGTTGTGCCAGTAATAAAGAACAAGACTGGTGACGCCTCCGATATCTCCAACTATAGGCCGATATCGCTCGCCACTGTCTGTGCTAAGGTATTGGATAGTCTGCTTGACAAAACTCTAGCTAGACATATCGTTCTGGAGGATGGTCAGTTTGGTTTTAGACCGAACTTATCAACAGATAGTGCAATTTTATGCCTTAAGGAGACTGTCCAATATTATACAGACAGAAAGACACCTGTAATGGCATGTTTCTTGGATATATCGAGAGCTTTTGACCTGGTCAATTATGACCTGCTCTGGCATAAGCTCACTCACGATACTACTGTCCCGGCAGATGTGATATCACTGTTTAGATATTGGTACAGTAGTCAAAAAAATACAGTTAAGTGGGCAGGCTCATATTCTGATATGTATGGGCTGGATTGTGGGGTGAGGCAGGGGGGTCTGAGCTCCCCCCGTCTTTTTAACCTCTACATAAACAAACTGATAGGTGGACTCAGTAGCACTAAAATCGGCTGTCACGTGGACGGTGTTTGCGTTAACAACATCATCTCGCTAGGTGGCGCTGCGTGTGTGTCGACCTACGTATTTTGCTCTCAGTAAATATATTTTTTTTTAATATAAAAAGTGATGAATATTGTGTTTTTTCACCATATACGGTTAAAGCACGTCTTTCAACAAGTCCTGAGTTAAAGTGAACTGTTTCTATTTTGTGTGAACTGTGTTTTACTGCGTGCTTTGAACAGTGGTGTTTGCACGGATAATTTTCAAAATTTTGAACATATTAAGTGTAAAACTTCTTATTTGGACACATAATCTATCACCTGAATCGTGTGTGTTGCATAAATACTTTATATTACCATTCTGTAAAAAAAATAAAAAATTTGAGACCTCGTACGGTGATTTGCAAAATTACTATTTTGCATTGTCACATTACATCTTCCATACAAACCAACGCCATCTATGAGTGAAATTTTGAACTGCTAAGATTCCTGCGTGCAGCGGATACATCGATCGAGTGCTGAGGCCCTGCATCAATTATTTATACAGCGGAACTTATACCTCTAACACTGATTGACCACCTTATTCAGGATGGACTGTGCTGGCTGTAATACACAGATCGTAGCTGGGGCTCGGCTCCTTAAATGTAAAGCCTGTGATGGCAATTATCATACTGAATGCCTCAATATAAAGCCCCGCCAATTCGATGCCCTCTCGAATGAATTTAAGGTGACATGGACTTGCCCGTCATGTAACAATGTCACGCGTCGTACTCGGTCTAATTTACTCACACCTGTACGGGCCGCACAAATTCCTACATATGAAGACAGCATGAACATGTCTTGCGATACTATCGAACATGGTACTGCCTCACCGTGTAACCCCAGTACCTCGAAAATTACAGCTGATGATTCTGCCTCTAGGGACACCTTAGATACTTTCCAAGCTTTTACAAATGAGCTACAGATTACAATGCAGGGGTGGAGATGCGACATAAACAATACGCTCGCAAGTTTCAAGGTCGATATAATGAGCACACTGAGTGGTTGGCGTGATGAAATGGATGCAAGTTTAAATAAACTAAATGGTGAACTGAGACTTGCCTTGGGTGAAATAAGGGATGAGGTGTGCAGTCTTCGTGCTGAACACAATACCTTCCAACAAAAGGTCTCTGAGTTGTCGCATGAGGTGGCGCATTTGAGGTCTTCAGTGGAGTTTCATGCCGGGGAGCAGGTGGAGCTCAAAGAGCATATTGATGAGGTGAGCCGACGGGGTTTTGAGAAGTCTAGCGCAACTATTAGCTTGCTCGAGAAAAAACTTGACAATCTCGAACAACAAGCAAGACAGTGTAATGTGGAGATCCTAAACATACCCGATACAAGAAGTGAAAACCTGGTTAACATCATGGAGTCAATTGCCACTGTTATTGACTTTCCGGTTGCTCAAAAAGATATAATATCAATTCACAGAGTTCCACATGCTCACCAGCAAACCAATAGACCTAAAAACATAATTGTGAAATTATCGTCACGTATCCTGCGCGACAACTTGCTCGCTGCCTTTCGCAAAGTCAGAACGTTAAAGTCTAACCAACTGGGCTACACATGCGCACCGATGACTGTTTACATGAACGAGCATCTGACACTTAAGAAAAAACATTTATTTCGTCAAGTTAAAGATGTCGCCAAACTGCGTCAGTTTAAGTATGTCTGGATTCGAAACGCTACTATTCTCGTGCGCGAACGGGATGGCGATACTGCTTTCGCAATTCACACGGACGACGATATCCGTAAAATTAAAAGTAGTCCGCCAAATACCAATGGTCCAAAACCCAACACACTCTAATATAAATGTTTTTTTTTTCTTGTACCCACATTTTAATTTTCTTTCTGTAAGTATTGTTTTGTTCTATATTATAATGTACTCTGTGGTTTTGTTCTGTTACATAATCGAGATCTGTACTTTGTCGATTTCAATAAGTTACGCTGCTGTGTATGGATGCTATGTTTTAAAATGTCTGTGCTTATTTGGACTGCACGATCAAGTTCTTGTTAAAAAGGGATGGTTGCATCTGGGGAAATTGTGGTATAATTTGAAAAGCCATAATAAAATGTCAATATTTTCTACCATATCATTTCAGCTACTTGCCGAATTATCTAGATTAGGTCATGATTTATGTTTGAGGTGGCAAGGAAAACATAATTATTTTATGAGCATTTTAGTTGTATCATTTCAGGGTTTTACTCTTGGCATATTACCGTGCCATAGAAACTTAGATAAAAATAATACTGTTATATTCGTTAAAATTGATTTAATGTGTGCTTTGTGTTTGTTATCGCGCCTTCTTACTTTCAAGTGTTATAAACTACTTCGGCCACAACTGGCAATTATTGCACCAATTTTTAATAAATTTAGTAACCATCGCACTGGGTTGTATTCTAAATGCTTGTATTGCTGTACCGTCGGAGTTCAGTGTTGCTGTGTGTCTGGTGGAACTGGGAATCATTATCATTTATATTATTACATTTGCTTTATTATTAAATGTCATAGTGAGCATTGCACGTACAAATACTCGTTGCTTGAACATGTATCGCATGTAACCCTTACGTTGGCACACCATATATCTCGTGATTAATAATAAGCATTTATCGTTATACTACCAAAACTGTAGGGGTATCCGTACAAAATTACATACGCTATACATGAATATTCTAAATGGTAACCATGACATAATCGTCCTTACAGAGACCTGGCTAATCCCGGAGATTAGCAATAATGAGTTTATTGATCAGCGCTATGTTGTGTACAGGTGTGATCGAGATCGTATTACCACAAAAAAACTTGATGGCGGCGGCGTTTTGGTGGCGTTTCAAAAGACATTTAAGTCGTCTGAACTAGGTGTTTCTGTGTTTCATACCAATTCACAATCTAGTAATCTTATCGAACATATCCTAATTGAAGTGGTAAGTGCGCGATCGTCTAAGCGTCATGTCATTAGTGCCGCTTACATACCTCCCAAAATGGCCAACTCAGTATACGAGCAACATTTCAAAGTACTACGACAGGTGCTGAGTGACCCTAAGGTTGACTCTTTCTACATACTGGGCGACTATAATCTGCCAGAAATAACTTGGAACAAGCCGGGTATAGGTGGAGGCCTCACCGGTGACGGACTGGGTATGGGCACATCCGTAACTTGTAGCCAGTTAAATGACTTGATGTCTTTACTTGACGCCTTACAATACAATGTTGTGACAAATGTCGATGGTAAAATTCTTGACTTGCTTATATCCAACCACCCATGTAGGGTATCGGCTGCATTGTTCCCCCTGCTTAAAATTGACACGTATCACCCACCTTTTGTATGCAGTTTAAATATAGATATTCAACCAATGAAAAAGCGACCAATACAGAAATACAACTTTTACAAGTCTGATTATGAGCGCATCAACCGCGAAATTCAGACCACTGACTGGACGGAACTTCTTGCCCCTCTCGGGTCTGAAGAGGCACTAAGTGCATTTTACAATAAGATTGACGACATAATCAAACAGCACACACCACTATCTGCTTCAAGGACCGTTGGCTATCCGGTCTGGTTTTCAAAAAAACTTATTAGAATACTTGATAAAAAACAAAAGGCATGGGTAAAATGGAAAAAATATGGCAACCTTATAGACTACGAAGCATTCTCGCAGCATAGAACCCTATTTAAGGAGAGTTGTAATAAATGCTTCTCTAAATATATTCAGTCGGTTGAGGATAGCATACACAAAAATATTAAGGATTTCTGGATTTATATTTCTAACCGCAAAGACAAACCTGGTATACCGGCAAAAGTTGAGTACAAAACCGATGTATCCAGCGATCCCCAATCGATTTGCAACATGTTCTCTGATTTCTTCTCTTCGGTTTATGAACCCGCATCACCTACGCTCTGTCAGTGGGAGCTACCTCCCGAAACCCTTTCCAATGACATTGTTATTTCTGACTTACATTTTAGGGAGGAAACGGTTATGAATGAACTGAAATCCCTGGATCCATCTAAGGGTCCAGGTCCTGATGGTATATCCGCATTTTTCCTTAAAAATACTGCCACCGTCATCTGTAAACCGCTAGCCACAATTTATAACAAGTGTATCAGAGAGGGTGTCATGCCAGCTGTTTGGAAGCAGGCTTATATCACACCTGTTCACAAGGGCGGATCTAAGCGTAGTGTTGAGCAGTACCGTCCAATTTCTATTTTATCTGCCTTGTCGAAGCTTTTTGAGAAACTGGTACACAACGAAGTGTACCCTATCCTGCATAAAATTATTATTCAGCAACAACATGGTTTCGTGAAAAAGCGATCCACTACTACTAATTTGTTAGTGTTTACAAATGACCTATTTGACAAAGTCGACAATCGTGTTCAGGTTGATGCCGTGTACACGGACTTTCAGAAAGCTTTTGACAAGGTAGACCATGAATTATTGTTGAATCGTATTGCCTTTAATGGTATTCGCGGTAACTTGTTACGATGGTTCATTTCTTACATTACTAACCGCTGTCAACAGGTTGTAATTAATGGATACCACTCTTATGCTACTCGGCTTACCTCTGGTGTTCCGCAGGGCTCTATCCTGGGTCCTCTTTTATTCGTTATTTTCATTAATAATATTAGTAACTGTTTTCACAATTCCAAATTTTTGTTATATGCAGATGATCTCAAAGTATACAGGCCTATTCGCAACATTCAAGATTGCTATCTTCTCCAAGAGGACCTGGATAGACTGACGGACTATTGTCACGCCAGTAAGCTTCACCTAAGCATTCCCAAGTGCAACTACCTTAATTTCACGAAAAATAAAAATATAATAAAATTTCCATACTCTTTATGCAAAGTTTCTTTGACTCAAGTAAATTCGGTCCGTGATCTTGGGATATTGCTTGACTCGAATCTCTGTCTGGATTTGCATATCGAGCAAATTGTAAATAAGGCATATAAGATGTACGGATTTATAATGAGATCTACGCATGACTTTAAGCGTACCTCTTCGTATCTCTGCCTCTATAAGACCTTGGTCCGTTCACAGTTGGAATATGCCGTGTGTATATGGAACCCTTACTATAACAAATACATCGACGCGATAGAAAACGTCCAACGCAAGTTTCTTCGTGCAATGCACTACAGATGCCATAAAACCTATCTGCAGTACAACCAGTTGCTCAGTAGATACAAACTCTTGACGCTCAGCTCTAGGCGCAAGCAACTGGAGGCTATGACGCTGTATAACATTGTTCACAATCATTTTGACAGCATTGATTTAAATAATGTATTATGCTATGCAGTTCCCAGAGCTGTCCATAGACGGCGTGTGCGCGCAGGCCAGCTGTTTGCAGTGGGTTCCAGCCGATCTAACACTGGTCTGCGTACACCAATTAGACGAATGGTGACAACTTACAATGACGCTTTTGAACACATAGATATTTTTATATGCTCATTTAATATGTTCCGTGGGTCACTGTTTAAGACGCTTTCAAATTAATTTTTGTGTGCAGTTATTTTATTGTATTCCTGTTTACTTTTATTGTTTTTTTTTTTTCATCTCTTCTGTTTGTTTTAATAATATTGTAACCACTAACAGCTTACCTCCTAGCGAATTATAGTTTTTTTTTTTTAATAATGGTAATCTGTGAACAGCGCTGTGGGCTACGTTATTATTTAGTTATTACTGGATGTCTATTTGTAACATAACATAATGTAGCTGTTTGTTGTTCCTTTTCAATAAAAATAAAAAAAATAAAATAAAACATCAGCTACGCTGATGACATGGTGCTGCTGAGTCCATCTATTGGTGCAATGAGAAGACTTCTTAAAATCTGTGAAAGTTATGCGGTGGCTCATGGGCTCAAATACAATACCGATAAGAGTGAATGGTTGGTTTTTAAAGCGAGTACGTTAACCTATAAACAGCTGCCTGTACTCTCACTCTCTGGGACTCCTTTAGGTCGGGTTTCGAAGTTTAAGTATTTGGGTCACTGGGTCACTGATGACTTAAAAGACAATGTAGACATAGATAGGGAGCGCAGGTCGCTGGCTGTCCGTTGCAACATGTTGGCCCGCAGGTTTGCACGCTGTACTGATTCTGTGAAAATAACGCTTTTTAAGGCCTTCTGCCAGTCGTTTTACACGTGCAGCCTGTGGACCAAGTATACCCGGCGGGCATATAGTGACCTGCGCGTACAGTACAATAACGCATTCAGGGTGCTTTTGGGGTTGCCTTGGCGATGTAGCGCGTCAGGAATGTTCGCGGAAGCGTGCGTCGACGGGTTCGCCGCGATCATGCGGAAGCGATGCGCTTCCATGATGATGCGCTTGCGCTCCTCCTCCAATGGCATCCTGAATGTGTTTTCAGACCGGTGGGACTCTCCTCTCTTGAGAAGGTGGGTAAGAGTCCAAACACACTGATAAGTAAACTGGTGTTACTTACCATTGAACCAACAGGTCAGTGATACATTGGCCATTATTGTTAATTTAAATTTAATACTAACATTAGGTTAAGTCATACTGTTACTAACATTATATGGATTTCCTTATCTGAAATAAAATAATTGAATTGAATTGAATTACAAAAATTCTTTCATTATGTCCATTTAACTTGGATCTATAAGAAACCTTCTATAAATAAATAAAAATATTCGAAGTTCACTCAGTCATTTTAATTACTGGGTTGTGGAGATCAGATAGGCAGTCGCTCCATGTAAATATTGGTATTCAGCTGCATCCGGTTACACTGGAAGCCGACCCCAAGATAGTTGGGAAAAGGCTAGCCTAGGCAGATGATGATGACTTACTTATTTTAATATAATATATTAATTACGTAAGTATTGTATTTTATATAATTCAACGCAATTTTATTAAAATTAAAATAAAGCTCACAATACATATAATTTTCTATACTATTATTTTAAAGAGGTTTGTAAGGTTGTAGGGGCTAATCTCTGGATCTACTGAACCGATTTTGAAAATTTTTTCACCAGTAGAAAGCTACGTTATCCTGAGTGTTTTACGCTATAAATATTTTCAAATTCACGCGGCCAAAGTCGCGGGCGAAGTGCTAGTATTAAATAAATCAGAAATCTTAATCTCAAAAATAGTTAGTACCTATATGCGCAAGATTAGACATGGCTGTAGCTTCTTGGGATAGTTCTAGATGAGAGGTGTTCCTGGATTAATCATATTGATAAGATATGTGGAAAACTCAGTAAGTTTCCTTGTGTTCTGTGGCGTATATCTAAGCTAACAAGTAGACAAGCCACATTACAGGCGTATCATGCATAATTATGTTGGTTCAATACTGCGTTATGGTATACTGGTATGGGAAAACTCGGTGCATATCGGAAGAGCTTTCATCGCACAAAAGAGGTGCATACGTGCGATTTGTAATGTAGACCCACTTACATCCTGTAAACCACTGTTTAAGAAACTTAGAATACTTACATTAACTGGTATTTACATTGAGGAAATATGTAAATTTACCAAATCTCACCCTGAGATGTTTGAAAAACTAGGAGATAAATGTAAGTTCAAAACTAGATACCCTAATAGATTAATTATTCCTAGACTTTATACGAAACTGTATAGGCGAAGTTGCTATCCTATGTGTATTCAGATTTATAACAAGATTCCTAACCAAATTAAAGAACTCCCAATGGTTCG
This sequence comes from Polia nebulosa, assembly GCA_951329385.1. Lineage (NCBI taxonomy): Eukaryota > Metazoa > Arthropoda > Insecta > Lepidoptera > Noctuidae > Polia > Polia nebulosa. Next base: position 10,655,046 of record OX589600.1, on the reverse strand, counting down.
TTTCAGAAGGGCTTTACGCAGTTGGCTAATTGAGAATTCCTTCTATACTTTACAAGAATTCCTTCAGTTCAAATTTAAATGATATAATTGTATACCAAAATTTGCATGTCATTATGTTATGATTAAATAAGTTAAGCTACTATTATACTGCATTGGAAGAACTTTTGTAACCATATTTATCTGCAAATAAAACTTTGACTTTGACTTTGATTTTGTATAGACTCTTTGCCTTTACCATGTTTAGGATTCCGTACCCGAAGGGTCCAAACGGAGCCCTATTTCTGTGAGTCACGTGTCCGACAGTCTGTCTGTGTGTCCGTCGTCTGTCACACAGGTTTTGCAGCCAAACGGTTGGAGCAACATTCTTAAAATTTTTACAGTATAAGCATCTTGTTGACCCAAAGCCATACAAATAGTCAAAAATAGATTTGGTACGGAACCCTAAATGTGCGAAGTCCGACACGCATTTGGCCGGTTTTTATCGTTATCTAACTATCTACAAACCGGTAACAAAACAAAACTATCGCTCGGTGACGGTGATAACTCGGATGCAGTAGACTCGGATCAGTCGCTCGACCGATCCGAATATTGTATGAGGGCGAGCGGCCTGTATTGGTAAACAAATCCGAAACAACACGACCGTAATTATTGTTGGTTTAAAAATGAGTAAATAGTATAAATGTGGTTAAAAATTACGTAAATAGAATGAATGAAAGGTAACGCCGCCTTTTTGTAAATTTGACGGGGCAGATCTCTTCTTCTTTTTTCAGCAAAAAACTGAACAATTTGGCATTTTTGTAGGATTTCAATTCAGCCGCGGTACTAGATTTATTCTAGTGAACAGTGCGGCAGCAACTAGTTTTATTGTAAGATAGGACCGCGTGGACTTGTACTTTGACAGAGGGGAACGCCTGCGCATGGCTACTCCCCTCCGGTCCGCCGGTGGCCCGAGTTGCTCTATGCTGAGTACGGTCCAAGAATTATAATCATTAAAATCATCAACCCAACTCTTTCAGTTAAAATTGATTTGGCATCAATTCTAACTGAAAGAGTTGTATTGATCATTTTGATTACAGTTCTGTAAATAAGTACTTGCTACGACCGCGAATCAAATTTTGACCAAGATACAACCTGACACTGGTCTGCAAATTGCAGAAAACGTAAAAAAATTTGAATTTCGCGGGCTACCCTGGCGCTTCCACGAAATGAATAAAACGAAATAATAATAATAATGAACGAATCTCAATGAGATGAGAAATCTGTGGTCTGTTTGTTCTGTCAATGTCATTGTTAGGTACTGTCGGTACTGTCATTCATATACTTGCTGTTTTTGTCCCATTGACTTATAAATCATATGGACTGGGCATACCTACAAGAAAAACGTGCCATACCTACACTTCACTGAGAGGATAAAATGGCGGATAATAGGGTAGCCCATATCGATATCTCTTTATTAAAAACATCGATAAAAGATTGTGAGAATGTTTTCATATTGTTATGGTACAATATCAACGGCTATTTTTACCAGTGGCATTGAGGTAATATGTTACTACGTAATAGAGAGGCTATCATAAAAGCAAAGGAAATGCTACATTTTGACAAGAGTAACTAATGTTTGACTGAAACAATAATTAGTCGTCTTAACAAAACAGTATATACACGCAGCGCTAGAACGCTTCTAAGGTGTAGTTTTCTCGCAACCAGAAGGTCAGAAGCGCCGTGATTTTCCAGAACCCCGCAATACGTAGTTTCCTTTTTACCCGACTGCGCGACGCAAGGGAGGGTAATGTGTATATCAGCATAAGTATGTAGATAAGATTAAATGTATGTATATTTGTTCCTTTGCGGTGTTTTAGAGACCGAAAGCGTGAGCCGATTTTGATCATTCTTACTTCAATTGATTTATTTTAATCTTGCGACTGCTACTTATGACATGACAGTAATCAAAATAAAATATGCCGACCACCAGACGTCATAAATTGTGAAAAAGACAAAAATGAAAGTCGACTAACTATATTATGTGGGGTATCAAAATAAAGGGTTCGAGGAGGCGATTCCAAAAATCTAACTCATTGAAGTGTATAAAACAAAAATGAAAAACATTTTCAAAAACCCGACTTAAAAAATCAAATGAAAAGTTCCAAACAAGTCGCTTTTCAAGCAGTCTGATGTAGTTGGTTGCATGAAATCAATAATTGAACTAAAATAACTCCCACCAACTTGTTTTTCAGCCAGGTTTATTGAAATTTTTTATTTTTTTTTTATTTGAAGTTAGTTTTTTTTAGTGTCTTGGAATTTATGCTTTTAGCTATTACAAGAAACGAAATGCAGTAAGTATATCCGGAATATCGAATATTTTGTGTCAATTAAAATGAAATGTAAAAGTAACAGTGTTAGTGTCATTCTAGAGCCTTGCGAGTAGACCTTCGAGACGGACGCAACAAGTTCAAAGAAAACAAATGACGCTGAATCCGCAGTGGGCTCCCGGCACGGACTTCTCCAACACATATCTTTTCTAACATGCAGATGATTTTTGGGTTTTAATTAAAAGTCAACAATAATTATAATAGTCTTTATATTACACAAATCAATCTCATTCATTTCTGCACAATACAATTTTGTTCAGGTAATTTCTTTCAGTAGAGTAGTAGTAGTTCTTCCCACAACATTTTTATCTCAAATTCATGCATATGTACCTATATATATATCTATTACACTTTTAATAAATAAACAAAGCTTGGAGTTTTGAATTTAATAATTTTATTTTCCTTTTAAATCTATCAAAGATTTAAAAGGGACAGAAATTATTACTGAAGAGATTTCTTTTCGTTTGTTTTCTAACTTTCTCATTAACTCTCTTTTTGGACTTTTCTTCTTGGACTGTTTTTGACATTTGTCCTTTAATTTCTTAATCCTTTTAAATGTGTACCTGAAATCAAATAAAATAAAAGTAAGCCTTAATAGATATTGAAGACAAGCGAGAGATATCTCCCACACAGTCTTAATTCAGTTGATGACATATTATCATTGAGATCAATCAAATTCGCAAATAATGATGACAAGAAAAACTGAAGCTAGTCATACCGATAAATCTGGCGCAGCAGAGGTGCTAGCGGCTAAACCTAGTGCAGTGGAGGTGCTAACAGCCAAATCTGGTGCAGCGGAGACGTTAGCGGCTAAACCTGGCGCAGCGGACGTGCTGGTGACTCAATACCATATTCAGAGCACCATATCCAGATGTTGAGAGTTCGTCTTGATTTTGATCACTTTCAATTAAAATGTCAGCCATATTTGATGGAATTGCAGGCTGTAAACAAGCAATAAAATTATTAATATGTTTGATGTTTTTCAATTTTATTATTGGGATTGTAACTTATTATTTTAAATGGCCTCATATAATTTGCAATTTGTAGGTTGAGAAGAGTTCTCGTTCGGTCGTTGAGTGTAGTTCTCACTCACTCGCTCAATAGCTCACTAGTTCAGTAGGTCTCGAGTGGATAATGAGCTAAATAATCGTACATAAGCTCACTTAATGTTCACCTCACCCAAGTTTTCACAGGGAGACTTTTACAGAATAACACTGCTAATATACTTAAAAGTCCTCATAATATAATTTAAAAGTCCATTGACGCAAAAAGCAGACTACTGGTGACATTAAAAAACTCCTTTAAAAGGAGTATGTACGTATGTACTTAGTGCAACCAAATAAACAAGTTTGTCTTATTTTGGCAATTAATCTTAGGACTACACTCAAACACACTCTTTGTGCCCGTTAGGCAAGTGTTGCACTTGAAGTCACCACCATCATTTATCACCCACTACGCAATCATTTTATAACAAACAATGTTACTTACCATTATGGTTCGTGAACGTAAAGCATCGTCTCGCAGTGTTACTTTATTCAGTGTCCGGTTGAAACATGATTCTCTTCAAAGTGAAGGGAACAGAATATGAATTGTTTTTGTTGATATCTTTTTTACAACACTGATTGTTTCCGGCAAAATTTTCTTTTTTCGTTTATTAGCAGGCAGCCTTAAAAGTAAAACGTAAAGCCAATAAAGAACCATAATAATATAGCATTATCGATAAACAAAAATGTCATGCATGCACTACTCTATCCCTACAAAAACAAGAAAATGATTTCATGAAATACAACTGTTAAAAAGAAAGGCAAACGGGAAATTATGAATGCTTTTTACATAAACTCTTCAACGAATACAGAATCTTTTGTTTAATAACTAAATTTAAAGATATTTCAGCTAAAATTAAGTAGGATACGTACTAGTGCAAAGTTATGTTCGGGTGATTTCCGCTTCTTTTGATGCCAAATCCGATTATATTGCAATTGGGCATCTTGCTATTGACGATTTCCACTAAACAACCGAGTTCAAACGCAATAACACAGCAAAATTACTCCAAAATTCACAAAATATATCCATTGTTTACGACCATTTGACAGTTGACGTACCCAACTTTGGTACCTAACACCGAGAGGATAAAATGGCGAACTGGCCGCAAATCGGTATTTCAATGACGATAGGAATGAAGCGTTGACATTATAGTTACTGTCAAAAATACTACTAGCCTTTTTCACTTATGCATAATTAAGAAAGTTAAAAAGAGATAGCACTATTTTTATGATTTTGGCGTCGATATGCCACATATTTGTATAACTGTTTTTTCTATAGTGAAACATGTCCAGTCCATATAATTTATATGTCAATGTTTTGTCCATCCATCGGTCTTGCTTGTGTCACTTGATCACTTGACAACTTGTCACATTTTCATTTCTTCTGACTGCGGTTCTTCCTTAACTAAAACCCATCTTCATTCCACCGGTAATTCCACGATGAACTAGGTTTCATACTACTATATATATCAAAATAATTTACCCATACCTCGTTTGTCTTTGGACACAGACAGAAGTACGGAAACAATACATTTTTATGTCGTCCAGTTAAATTGTTCTCGCAGTATTGGTTTCGTGATTTATTTGTTTAAATAATATCAAAATGTCGCAAGCTCGGTTTTCTTCTTGTATTTCGCTGCCGATAGAGCAAAAGATCTTGGTGAACGTTGTAGAGAAGGCTAGAGACTGGGCCTTAATGCATGGAGTTGCCATGAGAGACAAGAAGCATTTCAACAAAGACGTTATTCAGGTAATGCTTGTTTATTTCAATATTTTTATCATGATCATAGTTCCTTGTGGGTTGTTTCCACCCGAAAGTATAAGCTGAATATTTTAATTTGTACAATTTAGCCTTATTGCTGTCACGTGTCCGTCTATCCGTCTGTCGGTCTATCCGTCGTCTGTCACAAAATTTTGTTCTGATGAATTTTTTAACTTGCCATTGACCTGTGAACTTGAAATTTGGTGATAATTTTTATTATTACGTGTATTTTACTAACAAATTTCAATATATTGAAAAATCTGATTTTTTCTTTGATGATTCCCTCATTTGGTACGGAACCCTAAATTTGCGAAGTCCGACACGCACTTATTCAATTTTTAATTTTTCTCTCATGTTATGGTACAAGTAATAGCCCAGTTTTGTTGAGCTAAAACTTGGTTCTCAAAACCGAAAAGAATGAAAAGATGAAATGGAGGCCTTTGCCCTGCAGTGGGACATAACAGGCTTAAAATCTATAGAATTAATCCCAGAACTACCCATCACTACATGGACACTAACTTTACCCAATGGTACTGGAGAACCCTGTGAAATAAATAATTTCATGTGTCTATATTATTGGATAATAATTTTTATCCAATATTTTATATCAAACAGACACATTATTACTAACTCAGATATCTGTCCCAGCATTTGTTATTCTTGTAGTAGTAACAAACATGCTTCACTCATGATTTCTCATCTCTACTCTTCAAAATCATAAACATCTTTCTAATTTGGCATTAAAGAGACCACCCCGTAATAGGGAGGATCGCCCAGAGGACACGGTGGAGCATACGGTGGAGGTTTGCCCCGCTTGGGCAGAGCACCGCCTTTTTATAATACCGCCGGATTATAATCACTTCTTCGGTTTCGGTTTCTAGGGTTAAATAAAATCTTAAGTGTTTGTTTTTTCATTTCAAAATAACTGCTTCAAAAATTAAAATCTCATGATATAGTAAATAAAGGGTTGTAAGTAACAATTTAACCTTTAATGTTATAAACTAGAATAAAAATAGTAATATTAGCATACAATAGAGTCAGTTTTAATTTAAAATAAGTACACCTTAATCAGCTTTTACATATTGATGATGTAACTTTTGTTTATTGCTGATCTGTGGTAGCGTCCAAAATGTAACCCATTTCAAAATGAACTGCTCGGATCATATTAATTCTCAATGTAATGATTGAAAAGTTCTCCACTTAAAATTATTAATGAGAGTTAAATCATGTTTGAAAAGTGTCATCACTACTCATGATTTTTGCAAAAATTTATTTACTGTTTTACCATATAACTTGAATAAAATTTTATTATTATTATTACTACATGTTATAAAACGAAGTCCTCTGCAGCGTCTGTCTACAATATCCTCAAAAACCACGAAATGGGTTTTCATGCGGTTTTCACCAATAGACAGTGTGATTCATGAGAAAGGTTTAGATGTATAATTTGTACCCAAGTGTAGCTGAAACGAGACACTAGTAAAGATATAATGTCTGAAAGTAGTGATGTCGTTGCTAAAATTCTTGGATCCTGAGGAAAATGCTAGTATATTAAACATCCATTTGTTTGCAGGTGGCCCCTTTTGTGTTATTGCCGTCACCATTTCCAAGGACAGAATTTGAGAAAGCTGTGGAGCTGCAACCCATATTAAATGAACTGATGCACAAGGTTAGTATTCTCTTTTTCTGGTCAGATCATGCAATCAGTACTAGTACTATGAGCAGATTTGTTTTCTGGGTATGTGTCTTGCTCTTGTAGAGGGAATTTCTTTATATAGTAAAAATTCCTTCTTTCAGTATTCTGGACATACTTTCGAGGTCCAGGAACTTGGCTTTCTTCAGCCTTGATCTGCTTTGTGATAATAATAACTGTACTGCCAGTGGGTTGGGATGGTTTTCCAATCTGTTTTTGTAGATCCCGCAATAAGTTCGAATTTCTTGCTTCATTGTGTTTAATATTTAAGTAAGGTGAAAGCGCCAGGGGAGAGGGGATGTTGGTCAAAATATGATTTGCAGCCGTTTTAAAAAAAGTTCATCAAATGTGGTCCAATCGTTCTCGATTTTTGCGCTTAGCAACACATTTAGCCATTCATTTTTATTTATATATATCACACTAATATTAGAAAGGCGAAAGTTTGTTCGCACAGCGGTGATTTGGAGACAACTAGGCTCACACAACACCTCAGTGAGGCTGCGGATGCGGCTCAGCAGCGGTACCCCTCTGCCCAATTGGTGTTACTGGGGGACTTCAACGCCCACCATCAGGAGTGGCTCTTCCCATACCAGTGCACAGACCATGCTGGACGAAGAGACGGGTAAGCTAGCGCTAGCGTTAAATGTCACCCAGCTGGTCCAGGTGGCAACGAGGGTGACGGATGTTGATTCGCACACGGCCAATTGCTTGGACCTTTTGCTGACAACAGATCCAGACAGTTACTCGGTGTCGATTTCTTCACCATTAGGTACTTCCGACCACTGTCTGATGAAGTCTGTATCCATCTACTCTCCGCCCGAATCTAGCCCTAGAGGCACCAGGTGGGTTTGGCGATACAGGTCAGCTGATTGGGATGGCATGCGATCTTTCTTCGCATGTTATCCTTGGCAGCCCACTTGCTTTTCTTCGACTGATGTTTCGTCGTGCGCGGACGCCGTGACGGATGTGTTGCGGCAGGGAATGGAGTACTTCATTCGTTTCTCTGACGTAACAATGTCTGGCGAAGCTCGACCATGGTTTGGTGCCAAGTGCAATCGCGCTGATACGCGCTTTAACACGCGGCCTACCTGGCATGGGTCGGCTCGGACGCGCAAAGCAAATGACGTGAGTCAGAAGAAGAGAGCCTTCAACAGGGCTGCCAATTCCTGCAAGAAGGTGTTGCGGAGGGCTCAGTTTGACCACATTAGCCGAATTGAGAACAAACTTGCTTCTTACCCAGCTGGTAGTAAGGCGTTTTGGTCCCTGGCTAAGTCGGTTGAATCGAACTTCTGCCGCCCCTCACTACCTCCCCTGCTGAAACCCGACGGGTCGCTGGCCCACTCCGCTCCGCTGAGGAGAAAGCAAACGTGTTTACCTCTCTGTTTGCGGAATCTTCGCGTCTAGATCCTAGAGGCGCGAGGACCCCTGGTAGTCTTGGTGGATGCGAGTCGATTATGTCAGACATTCGCATTCACCAGAAGGATGTCCGACGGGTACTGCGTAACCTAGACGTGAACAAGGCTAGTGGCCCCGACGGGATACCGGCAATTGTACTGAGTACTTGTGCGCCTGAGCTGTCTCCGATCTTGACACGCCTATTTCGCCTTTCGTTTGAGACTGGAAAAGTGCCGATGACTTGGAAGCAAACTAACGTGCAACCCGTGCCCAAGAAGGGTAGTCCAGCTGACTCAGAAAATATAAGCCCATCTCGGTAACTTCCGTACTCTGTAAGAGTATAGAACGTATACTAAATGGCAAGCTCCTGGCATACCTAGAAGCTAACGATATCCTCAGTGACCGACAATACGGCTTCCGCCGAAATCGGTCAACTAGGGATCTTCTAGCGTATGCCATTCACATCTGGAGTGAGGCCATCGAGAAACAAGGGGAAGCCCTTGCGGTCTCCCTTGACATCTCGAAGGCCTTCGACAGGGTCTGGCACGACAGCCTAATTGGCAAGCTTCTTTCCTTCGGTCTGCCCGCTGGTTTGTGTGATTGTATTGCAGATTTCCTGAGGGATCGGTCTATCCGAGTAGTCATAGATGGCTGCTCGTCCGGACTGCTGGCTATTAATGCCCGTGTTCCTCAGGGGTCGGTGCTCTCGGCAACATTATTTTTGCTGCATATTAACGATCTGCTAAAACCCGGTACCTTTGGGTATGCAGACGACAGCACTGTTGCCGAGAGATACGTGGCCGACGCACGAGCTAGTGGGTCTCAGGTCCGGTCTGTCCGAGAGGCTATGGTTGGGCGCTTGAACTTGTCCTTACAGGCTGTCTCAGAATGGGGCGATGCCAATCTGGACAGGTTCAATGCTGCTTAGACCCAGGCGTGTCTTTTTTCCGCTAAAAGGAGCCAATTTTACCCGACTCCATTTTTCCTAGGTGTAACCATTCCGATAACCGACCAACTTGATCTTCTTGGTGTTACTTTACGGTGTCCCTTCATAGAGGCAAAGGCTCAAGTGGCTGCCAAAAAGTTGGGGATCTTCGCAAAGGTGAGACGGTATATATGGATAGCTTCACGCCGGAACAGCTGCTCCAACTCTATCAAGCGCAAGTTCGATCGTGTACGGGATACTGCTCTCATCTTTGGGACGGATCTGCCAGATACCAACTTGATGTCCTTGAGTCAATTGAGAATCGAGCCAAGATGATCATCGGCAATGATAGGCTCGTTAAATCGAAGCTCCGAAGTCTTGAGCATAGACGGCGAGTTGCTAGCCTGTCGGTTTTCTATCGATTACATTTTGGGGAGTGTGCGACGGAATTGCTTAATTTGATTTCGCCAAGCCCGTATCATCGACGGACCACAAGACGTACGGTGAAGTGCCACCGGTTCATGGTGGACACCCCATCCATACGCATAAAACGTTTTGAGAACACATTCATTGTGCGTACAGCTAGGGAGTGGAATTCCCTACCGGAGTCTGTGTTTCAAGAGGAGAGAGTAAGTCAAGAGTGAATAGGTTACTTCTATTCAGGCGTCCTCCATCATCGACCACATCATCGCTTACCATCAGGTGAGATAGTGGTCAAACGCGTGCCTATCAACAATAATAAAAATAAAAAAAATCCTGGTCTACGCGGGTGAAACCGCGGGGCGCAGCTAGGAGATAGATAATGGAGAGTTTTTACAATTAAAAAAGCTTGTAAAAAACAGATTTCATCATTTTATGATCGCTCCGGTCCATTGCTGTAATTAAAACAGGAAGTTTTTTTTCGTATTCAAGTACATTTGATTCCTGAATTAAGGAAGCAAATTTACAAAAATGCTTGAAATTAAATTTTTATCTTTGAGTAAAAATTGGTAGCATCAATATTTAGGTGACTTCCCTTCCAGGGCATGCTGCAAATTTCGACCCTATATCTGTATTTATATAAAGAAAAGCAATAACTGACTAATAAACAACACCTAGGTTTAACCCATGGACTTAGACACCTAGACTTAGAAGCTAAATATTGCAGAGGTTTTCTTTATTTATATACATCATTGTACATGTCATAGCCAGATTGTTGAGTTGACTGATTCATGAAGTGGCCAGCCATTTTGTGAAAGGGTACGAGATGGCAATTTGGCAATACAATAGCTTTCGACGGAACGACATCTGTCAGGTCTAGGGTTGCCACCTTTTTTTTAGACAAATGTGAATAAAATGCACTACCACACTAGCACTACACTACACAAATCAACATTACTTTTTGTGCAGCTCAGTGAAAAGAGGCAATTAGTGTGACTGAAATAATTAAAAAAACTTTTTAACAAAAAAATTAACCGACGAAAAAGAACTAAAAAGCAAAAAATAAATAAACCTTTTAAAGTCTTGAGTAATGAGCATATTTACCTACATAAAATATCAAATTTTATATAAACTAATTTTGAGTCGGCGCCAAACAACAATCTGATTATTAAATGTCTAAATTTTATAAGTACTTACAAATGAAGAAGGCTGTAAGTAGGTAATTAATCATTTTAATAATTAATACTCCTTTTTTTCGTCGGTTAAAAATAAAGTGTTTTGGTGAACTTTTTTGCCCTTATAAAGTACAATACTTTATGATAAACTATGGCTGGCAACCCTAGTCAGGTCAGCTAGTTTAAATTAAGTTTTATACCTGTACAGGTGGCGCATAATGATGAATTCTTGGAGCTTACACTGCAGAATGCATTGCAAGTCGATGAGTTTACAAAAAGCCTATACGACGTATGGGTGAAAGTTCGAAACGAGGGGATCGTTCAGGTATTCATCAATATCAACATTTATATGAACAGAATGTGAGTGTCGTTAACACGGCTTCTTTTTTACTATTAAGTAAACGCTTTAAAATGACCTGTAACAGGAAAGAGAAATTAAAACACATTTGCGATAAGTAATGTAACAAAATCAGTTTCAGTTCATGTAAGTATTAGATTTAAGTAGAACCCACCTATTTAAAAAACGATTTACCACTACAATACCATTCAGTCCTGAAGAGTTTTTATTTTGAATCAATTGAACACCACACTTTTGCACAAGCATTGTCCTGTTTACCACACCCACACTCTGTTCTTTTTTGTTTTGATCTCATGCACAAACGATTTTATCTACATAAAGAGTTTTTAATGTCATTCTAGACAAAAATAAAGTTGTTATTTGAAAATCGTGTTTGCATGTGTCGTAATTGTATCACATCTCATATTCATGCTAACTGACGGCGTTCGAATATCATGTAAAATGTGCTATGTGGCGTAGCCGATATCACTAGGAATGCTGCGTTCGGACATCATGTTGGAATCCCGCTGCCCCCATACCGAGAACCAGTGTACTAAACACTCGCCATACTGCTCGTGGAAGCAGGTGGAAATCAACAGCATCGCGTCAGGATTCGGACACCTTGGACCGGTTTCCAGAGAAATTCAGAGGTAGAGGATTGTAGAGGTCGTTCTTATAGAGCCGCATTCACACATTCCAAATTGTAGCGTGCTATAGGCCGTGCTGCTTCGCGTTAAGAACATCATTGTTCTAGTGTGAGACAGAGATACTATACACGACATTCTCTTTTTCATGAAGGAACAACGGCGTTAACACGTGCTAGTACGGCTGTCTTTTAAAAAGTGCAAAAATGTGCAGCCTATTCGTGAAAGATTTACTTCTGTTTTGGTTCAAGTGCATCTTGAAATTCCTTTTTATGACTATTGGTTCATCTCTGCCTCTAGCGTAGCCCTGGGTCAGCCTTTTTGACGCCATATTCATTATATACCTATAACGTAAACATGGCGACAGTCAATTGTTTTTGCTTTGCCTGCTAGTTGCCCAGCCCATAGTAGAACGGCGGAGAATCAAGTTATTGTTCCATCATTGTATTTTTAAGTTACATGTATCTTTTCTACCTAACTCCTCTTCAGCCTTCTGTTCATGCGAATGTTTTTTTTTCCACTGATATTAATCATATTTTTCTTTCTTCCCTTTCGTCCTTCCTCAAGGACAAATTAACAATTCTTTTCTTTATAATCATCACAGTAAACCTCACGAAGTTATTGAAAACAATTCGTTTTGGTAATACAGCTGTGTACGCATAAACATAAATTATTAGGACACACCTGGCTAAATTAATAAAAGAAAGTATGTAGCTTATTTGCGACTATTTATTAAATGTGTGAGTGAGGCTAGTGAACTATCTCTGCTTGAATAACACAGCGGGCGATCCGTTCAATTGTGCCTGTCGTTGTATGTTTAATGCATGCTTTACTAGAAATTGTTTAGTACTGAAATGGGCAGCCCTGGACAAATCTGAGCGAAAATGTACGAATGTTCGCGCTCTGTATTAAGCTTCCTACGATACGATACAGCGCGCAAAATTTTGCTGCGTTCCTTTCAGATTAGCCCAAGCTAGGGTTGCCAATTTTTTTAAAAGAAGGTAAAGTACTTATAACTGATTTCAGAGAGGGTAAATAAGGTTTTCATTTTTTTAAAGGTATTTTTTGTGTCTTTTGCGGCACATAAAAATTTTTCATCATTTTTAAAATAATTGTATGATTCTAAATCTAAGTTAATATAGATCAGGAGCTCATTTTTTATAAAGTAACTTCAAAGAATATAGTAACAGTAAACAGTTACATTTTTGGGTTATTATGACAATGGGTATGCATGACTGGTAATAGTATAGTAAACATTGTGTAAAAAAGAGTATTTTAGCGTACTCTATTAGTATTACAGATTATAGAATACAGCTACATGAAATAGAGTGCGATACTTTATTTTAGAGTACAGTTGGCAACCCTACCCCAAGCTTATGACAACAAATAACTAGTTCTAAATATTCCATATAGGCAGCGATAGCGAGTATCAGCGTTTTGGTCCTTGTTTATAAAAAACTTAATCATGTGACCAGTTTAAACACTGATTAGCAGTTTCTAAATTCGATATTTTCTACTCGGAAAAAGGATACATATGGGTAGTACAGTACTGTACTAATAATTTGAAGGAGTTTTTGTCCTATAGACACCTGAATTTGATGGATGAAACATTTATGCTATCTTGAAATTAGAATCTGCTAATGACTATTTAGACGAAGCATATGGTTAGCGAGTTTTATATATCTCTCATGTGATCTTAAAAGGCTCCTACACACTGTTCCGGCGGCTTTGCCCGGGCGTCTGTGCGGCCGGCACGTGGCCGTACAAAGTTGCGTAAGCTCGTGCGGCAAAGGGGGTTTATAAGCCGCCGGATGCACCGTGGCTTGCGCGGCGGCAGTGCCGGCAGGCACAGCGTGTAGGAGCCTTAAGGCTATTTAGGTGTGCCAGCAACTCTTCTTCTTTGCCTAGTTTGCGATTTTATTTCCATTTGCAAGGCCTTCCCCAAAATATAAAGCCAGTCGAAGAACCAAAAAGGCACTGTTTGTCCTTTGTGGCATTTGCTTTTACCCGTATTGAGTAGCGACCCCAATCGCTTCTTTTATCAAAATAGAACAGGTGGTAGTCAAAATTCAATATTATTTCTTTAGTCAAATTATGGATGAGTTGTCTATGAGACACAGATGGCAAAATGGGCATAAATACCACCTTTTGCTATACTACAAATGTCGCTACTACCACTGGTTTATAGCCCATGTTTTTTGCTATGTTTTGTTTTGGGCCAAAAGCCATTTTCCACTAAATCTGCTCATTTACGTAAGGAAGACAAGTTTCAACTCATCTTTTTTAAGTTACTCTACGAAGTCGGAACACATGTTTCCTGTTCCATTTTGGTTTTTTATTGATGAACGGATGAACTTTCAGTTTTTAACACCACTACCGCTGTCGCAAAGTAAAATAAAATAATTGAAGGCTATCCAAAGTATGACAATTTCTAGTAAAGTATTTGTTGTGACTAACACTAACTCTCACAAGTACTCTTTGAAAACTTAAATATTTTAAGCTTTAAGAACTTGAATGAAGGAAAGTCCATGTACCCAATTTTCACGTTTTATGTACTTAGATCCCATTTAATTAAAAGCAAACATAGAATCCATCATTAGACTGTAATTTTAAAAACGTGAAACATTCGGTGCTAGCCTATATCGAAACTTTGTGTATGTCAATTAACATTGTGCTAATATATAACTTGAGTTAATTTGCCACTGTGGTTAAAACATGGCAAGACTGAAAACAAAGTACCTAAATAAAACAATAAATGTAAGTAATTTGTTTTTCAGTCTTGTCATTACAACAGCGTAACATTTTTATGTTCAAATGTGTAATTGCATGTTAAATCTTTGTAAATAACGGACAACTGAACGTGTTGCCCGCGTAAATAAAACGAACACTGCAATTTTCGTAAATAGAACTACATATAAGTTTGTTGCAAAAAAAGCATTGTTCGTTATTGTATGATAGATATAGGTAATTAGCAAACAAAAAGCCGGTTATTTGAAACAAAAAACATGATTGCAATTAAAACAACCTAACATTTGTTTTTGACAACTATGTTCTACCAAGAGGACTAAGAACAGTATTAACAATAATTCTTATTTATAGCTATCTGGAATGAACCTTTTCACACTGAATAAGCAGTATGTTTACATAATTTTCTTGAATAATGTAAATCATTATTAGTACTTTCTTCATTCTACGCTTCTATATTATGAAAAGGTTATACAGAATTACGTGTCGCTTCAAAAAAAAATATTGCCTTGGGTAAAAAAGTCTGGAAACGAGTTTTTTGCTTAGGTACCCATTGTATTTAGTAACATTTATAACCTGCTTATTATGAAAAGACGAAATAAAAAATTGTTAAACATATTGCCAGCCATATTTTTAGAAGTTTTTTTTTTCAAATAACCGAACGTAGTTAGAGTATAAGTAGATAGTTGATAGCTTGTATTTGTAAATCTAGCTGTACATAATGCAACGTTGCGAAAAACTTCTGCCGTGTACCTACTCGTATATTTGACATAGATCTACAGTACAATCATTTTTAAAACCTATTTCTACTTTCTATACCAACATTCGAAACTATTGTCTTCGAATCGAAAAAATATACATACAACGGAAAAAATGGAAGATAAATTTGGAATACAACCGCTAAATACTAATTGCGTCTTTAATGGTGCATCCACACCAAAGTTATTTATTGTGGAGCAACATTTTGCAACATAATTATGACAAGTTGACAACTGATTTCCATGTTGCAAAATGTTGCTCCACATAAAATAACGGTGTGGATGCAACATTAGCCACAAAATGGATCTTGTTACTTGGATAAAACAGCTGTTAATATTATAGCAATAGTCTAAATTTTTTACAGATTTTTTTTTAAATAGTTAACGCATTTTATTCGATTAAAAATGTTTTCATAGATTAGAAAAAAGTCATTCCTTCTTTTCGATGATTAATTTCTGGCGCCATTTATAGCAAATCTTATTTTTTTGCTGTCTCTGGCTAACATCTATACTAATATTATAAAGAGGTAAAGCTTGTGAGGTTGTAGGGGATAAACTCTAGATCTACTGAACCGATTTTGAAAATTCTTTTACCAAAAGAAAGCCACGTTATTTGTGAGTGTCATCATAGGCTATAAATAAATCCACGCGGACAAAGTTGCGGGCGAAGTGCTAGTCTACAGTTCTACACTAATATAAAGAGGAAAGATTTGTATTTTTGTATGTAACGAATAAACTTAAAAAATACTGGACCGCTTATAACCATTTTTCACCAATAGAAAGCTAGATTATCAGCGAGTAACATAGGCTACTTTTTATCCCGGGAAAAGTAACAGTCCCCGCGGCATAGGTCACGGGAGCGAAGCCGCGTACAAAGTTCTAGTAGGTATTTTATATAAGTATCCCTATTTGATTTTATTAAACACTGCGCAACTATTGGTAAAAGAATTTTCAAAAACCGGTTCAGTAGATCCAGTGATTACTCCTACAACCTGACAAACTTTACCTCTCTATAATATTAGTATAGATGAACAAGAAAAGGGGAAAAACAACATCGAGCAGTTTAAGATAACATTGTATGAACAAGGACAATAATACTCTGACTGTTATGAATTTATGATAAATGAAATTAACTCACGTCCATCAATTCACTATGAAATAAAACCCATATGTTACCGTTGAATCATGCCATTGTGTTATATCGTAAATAAGGAAGAATATTGTAGTAATAATAATGGCTATAATTTTTTTGTTTGACAAACACACGGCAATGTCATAAAAACAGGACGTTTTGAACGGGAAATATGAGCATAAATATTATGATGATGATTACAGAATATTATGAATGGCGCGCATTGTGGTTTCCGTATTGGGAAGAACCGAGGCTTTCCTCTTAATAATGAATGAGAGCATGGGAAATTTTATTGATTTTCCCTGCTTTTTAGGAAATATTAATTTTGACGCACAAATAGGTCGAAAACAATACATGTTAGCAAGGATATTGTCACAGATAATATAATACTAGCTTACAGACGCCTCATTCCATACAAAGAAACGGTACCGCCGTAACTACGGGCTTTCGACTTGCACAAGCAACTTTTTTTCTTCGTTCGGGCCCGTCCTCTACACCTCGCTAGATGGTGTTAGCAGTGACGGCTTACAAGTTGAATGAATTTATATAAAGTCTTGCCAATATTTTCTCACACATTGGGGAATTACTTTATAGTACTTTTGTATTTTTGGCACTTTATTAACAGTTTTACTATTTCAAAGTGTCACTATACAAATTTTAAAGAGGCGAATGGATAAACCCTAAAACTTCAAACAGCGCCATCTATTGGTACAAGAATTATAAATGCCTAAGGATTCGTTCCAATAAACATCTAAATTTGAATTAAGATCCAATTATTCAACAATATTATGCTTAGGGTAGTTTATTAAATAAGAAAATACAGTTTCTACCAATTTTTTTTCAAAGTATTAATGTTACTTAAACTTCACTACGAAATCGATGCATATTATGCCATCTATTGAAATTCATTTGAACTAAATTTTCTTTGTTCGAGATGAGACCCCGTGATATTGTACACAAGCTATGTTACGTTCATGGTTACCGACGTTTAAATTCTGGTAGTGCTGGTATACCGATATAGTGCACACATATATTGACAAGTTCCACTATAATATATAGTACAAAAAAACCGGCCAAGAGCGAGTTGTACTCGCGCGCAAAGGGTTCCGAACAAATCATTTTATTTTTTTATTTCATTTGACATATCGTACAACTTTGTTTTTAAATTTTTCGATTTTTACCCTAAAAGTGACCCCCATATTCCAAATTAATTTCTTTAGGGTACACGTTCGTGTTTGGGTCACGGATATTCATGTGTGTACCAAATTTCAACTTGGCTGTGACAGACGGACGGACAGACGCACGAGTGATCCTGTAAGGGTTCCGATTTTTTATTCGTACTTTCGGAACCCTAAAAATAGGATAAGCACTTAAGTAGAAAAGATAGCTATCATTCTAGCAATCACTCCTGGTCCGAGTACTTTGCTGATGTTTCGGGTCATATGACTTAAAGCCAGTTTCTGAATTGAATATTAGGTGTTACGAACGTGTCAACCCTTACTTTAATGTTAGGTATTAAACTATGTCATATTGGGCATATAATTTGGCAAAAACTTGTTTCAAAATCTAAATATATTAATTTGGAAATTGAGGGTAATGGTCTAAATATATGGATTGCATACGTTACGAACTATAAACAATTTGGATAGTTGTAGTTTTTATGCAGTTGCTATAATAGCCTTAAAACTGCCTACAGACAGGTCAATCTCCAGGCGTTAGGCTGACAATAATGACAGACTGTTTCCGACATTGTCGGCAACAGTCTGTCATTATTATCAGCGTAACGCCTGAAGATTCACCGTTGATTTGCAGATAAACTGTATTTTTGCATAGGTTTATGTGTTGCCAAACAAAACGCAATTCAACCAACCGCAAAAAAATATTGCTCAATTTCTTTAACGGAATTCAGCAGACCGTATCTTATGTCTGCTTAGTTGTAGCAATCATTAACTTTCTAAGTACGCTTTAGTGGATATCCACTCAAGGTCACCGGCAGTTATAGCGCCTTAACGAACAGGTCAAGGTCATGTTGTTAAAATTGCTTCTGCCCATGGAAATGAACAACTTTCTCTGAGAAAGTGACAATTTACAAAATAAAAATGAACACTCCATAAAAAGTTATCATCAGCTGATCAAAATTTGAAAGGGAAGTAAAATTTTATTTTTGAGAATATGCTCTTGTCCTAATAAAATCAAATTAGTCCATCTGTTAGATTACCAAAAAATATTGGACGCGTATTTTTTTTGGTCACGTAAACCAAAAATGAGAACGATACAGTGCTTTGAAATTTCGCGTGACATCAGATTATATCGTATCGTGTTCAATACATTTTGTAATGATAAGTGACGTAACGAGCCCACACTCCTGAATTTTGATGCGTTTTATCTTTCTCATTTTTTATTGGTTTGGTAAAGCAAAAAGTACGTGTCCAATATTTTTTGATAATTTAACTTACGGACTATATAGATTAATTATTTTTTGATAATCTAACTTACGGACTATATAGATTAATTATTTTTTGATAATCTAACTTACGGACTATATAGATTAATTATTTTTATCCCAGTACAAGACCCTATTGCCTATGACTTCCTTGAAGAAAGTTGTCTATATCGAAGGGCACTAGCAGTTCTTAAATTTATGGCCATACCTTTCCATTTCATCCTGTATACACAGATTGACTTCTGCAAACGTTGCTTAATCTTGTAGATCGATCCATGCGGCTGATATAATTTAGCCCGAGCCCCTCTAAATATTGGATCGGTTTCGATGAAACGTCCGCATAAAGTCTGTGATGTTTCTGCAGTAAATTTTTAACCCTGTATGAGATTTTTGAACACACCATATTATGACCAAACCCACATGATTGAAGTCGAGCCAAAATTTTATCAGGGTTTTATTACACCAATAACACCCTCACGCAACATGATACTGAGCTTCAAATAGCAAAAAAACTAAATTAAATTTTATTTTAACGTCTTACTGTGGTGCCTTCAAATCAATAACATTAAAAAACTTTTTTACAAAAAAAAACAATCGACTTCCAAAAAATAAATACACTAAAAATTTAAAAATGACTTTAATTTCGGAAGTCGGTGTTTGTATTTTATTTCTTCGTTTTTTGACACCGACTTCCGAAATTCAAGTTATTTTTTAATTTTTAGTGTACCTACCTAGTTTCTTTTTTGGAAGTCGGTTGTTTTTTTTTTTTTTGTAAAAAAGTTTTTTGTTTTTCACTTTTTAGTTGTATACCCTAGAACTAAAAACCCCAGTAACATGGAACGTGGAAATTAAACATACTCGTAATTGGAGAAAACCAAAACGTCATCTATGTATACGTATTTTTAGTTTTTGTTTAGTTTTTCAAAAAGCGCTGAAGCAATTTCGATAAAATTTATATAACCACCTCGGGAGTATATTCTTTCGGATAAAAAAAGAATTTTGAAAATGGGTCCACAACTGACAGAGAAATCGGTGGATATACATAAAAAAACATACATACAGTCGAACATAGAACCTCCTCCATTTTCAAAGTCGGTTAAAAATAACTTCAATCGTGTGGGTCTTTTTAAACTAAACGAAAGCAATGAGGTCGTCATTATTTAAAAAAGCATAAAATTGTAAAATCGTTTAAATAATAAGTAAAAATGTTATTTTGTTTATTTAAAGTCAATTCGGAGCCTAAGAGGTTAACCTCTTAGGCTCCGAAACTCACCAGTGAGTTTGTCAAAAAACAAAAAAAAAATATGTTAAAAAATCGGCTGGCAACCCGGGTCGTCGTCGGGCTTCTATTCGACAACCCGGGTTTGTCCGCGGAGTCTAAGAGGGAATGAAATATAACCCACTATGTTTATGAAGACGTGGTACCTGTATCTACTTAGTTGATATTTTTCTTAAGATAAAAAAATGTTGTTTAATACCGCAGTCATTTTTCGCATAAGAATAATTTAATATGTAACTCTAAAAAAAACTGCTGTATTTTTTGCCTGACAATGAAGAAAATGGCTGTGTGTTTTTTTTTTGTAAATAATAGTTAAAAGGTGGCGGTATGACAAGGGGCCGAAGATATCAGTATCACCCATTCATAAAACACTTGCCAGATTGGACAGAATTTCACAGAATTCAATTTTACAGTCGGTCAGCCTCGGGCTCTTCCGCTCCGATTACCTGATGCACAACGAGGAGAACAATAAAATCAAGCAAGTGGAGTTTAACACGGTAGCCTCAAGTTTTGGAGCCATCACGTCGTATCTACCTACAATGTCTCGGTACCGACATCGCTGGACTGTGCGAATACGATGCCTTGATACTTCTGTTTGATTTTTTTTTAATTTTTTGTTATTTTTTTCCTAATGGGAGCTTTCTGGACCCATAAAGAAGTCTCCAGGCATCTGTACGCACCGCTCAGTTCAACATCTCTCATGTGGCTGCTCCTCTTTCAATCTATTTGCACGCTACATCTTTCTCCTATCCTTGTAAAATAGCTTCGTGTATTTCTTCGTACTTTTCCGTTGTTTTGTTGCACTGTTCGCTTGGCTTCACACTACATTGGTGGCAGTTCTAGGCATGGTATATAGAAATTTCTGCTTCCTAGTTAAGTATTGTATGACGCATTTGAATTGGTTTCCAGATTTTAAATCGTGTCCTTAGATTTAGGTAAGCAGTATTTTATTTTAGTTTTTTATCATCTCGTGCATGTATTTATTTGGATCGTAAACTTTAGATCGCTTTGTCCTGGCACGATCGCTTGAGAGATGTTACCTGTCCACGCCTGCATTGTCGGTTCAATATCAGTTCCGTTTTTTTATTTCAAATTTGGTACGGAAAACTGAATGATAACGGTGTTTTGTTTTGATTTATGAAATGTGTATTTCTGTCCAATCTTTGCTGGGTATGGCTTAGGGTACACATCTTTCAAAATGTTATTCGGCGCTTGAGTTTCATTCATACATACACACGTGCATAGATTTCATTCAGTACATTTCGTGATTCAAAATACGTTTTCCTTTAGAAATGTGTGGTCTAACATTATATTCAATAGCCAATGTAAACCCTAGAACGTAAGATCATTCATGGTATTTTGTTTATTGTCATCACTGTACCACGCTTAGCTTTGATGTTGCAAGAATCATGTGTTTGTGTGTTGCAACGATTGTCCACATGATCTTTAAAAATTCACTTGCGAAACTTCACTTACAAAATTGGTATGGGTGAGGGGACCTTTTTTGTTTGGGGAAATAATCCAATGACTTCTCCCGCTCTGGGTGGAGCGGGAGGGCGTGTCAGACTCTTACTGACTAAAACCCACCCCTGTTCCTTCCCTGCCTGAGTGCCCAGGGGTGCGGTAACTCATTTTCAGAATTTATCCGCTACCCGTACCAGGCACCGGCCACGATGGGCCCCGTCAGTGGTGGCTGACAATCATCTCTTTGAGGCGCGCGTGGCACCTATAATATAATAGCAAAACAAACTTGAAAATAGCTGAATACAATTAAATCACGCCGATCGTTTACTAAAAATCTTATGTTTTTAATTGGTGTTAGTGGTAGTGCCGATATCTATGAAGTCTGTGAAGTTTCGCAACTTAATTTAAGGGACACTGTATAAAAGGTTCGTTCCACAGCAGAACACAAACAAAAATTTCCATTTTGTTCGGTAAAACCAGATTATTGAATTTTGTAGAATTTAGTAGTCATTTGGTTCGCAAAAAAGGGATTACCTGGAAAGTTTTCCGGGAGTTTTTAAAATGAGTGTTTTTTCTGATGTGCTCTTTCAGAATTTCAACTTTACCACTTCGTATCTTTACTGCTCGAGGCGCCATATTCGAAAAATGTCGCCTAATAGCAGTTTTTCGATAATATCGCCTTTCCTACTCATTTTACGATAAAAAAACACAAAATTAAACTTGAGAAAATTCCCTACAATTTATGTCTCAACAATTTTTTTGTAAGATCAATAGTTTTGCCGCAAAGTGTATTTCACCATGCGTTTCGGCTAAAAAACTCATTTCCACACCACCTTGAGGTAGAGTAAGCGGCGCAATCTATTATTCATCTACACCAACACGTGTTCTTCGTATATTTACGAAAAATATTCAACAATGCGTTCAAGGTTACTAGAATGGTAACCGTAGCAGGTATAAGGGACTGCGTCGCCTTTGTGTGGGGCTACGAAACATCTGCTGGCAGAACCTACTAAAAAAAAAATTTAGTCTGAGTCATCAGTGTATGTCTAACGTTTTAGTGTCGTTTGCATTTATAGAGACATGGCGTCTAATGAAGTAAATGGTTTTACTATTGGCATATACCGCTGGCCGCCACAGTAACAATTTGGTTCTTTATGACCTCACTTTCCTGGTCATGTAGAAATGATCCTGCATGATAATATCTCATTGCAAGAAAAGCGCAATGGATGTCTATGTGGCTATAAAATTATACATACTGCAAATTTCTCATATTTATGGAAATAAAATCAAATATAGTTACGTATTTACATTTCTTATGCAAACATGAATAACAAATGTTTAATTGGGTCACATCGTCCGCATGCATGACGACCGCTGGGCAAAAGTGTCCACGCAATGGATGCCAGAGGATGGACGGCGTCGCCGAGGCCGGCCCAGAAAGCGGTGGCGAGATGATTTGGACGCGCAAAACAAAAGCTGGTTTGAGGTAGCGCAAGAAAAGATTGGCTGGAAGGACATGGGGGGAGCCTTTGCCCAGCAGTTTGACACTATAGGCTAAAAAAAAATGTCTATTTAACGTTTATAATAATACAGTCATACCCAAGTAAAAATCCAAACAATCAAGTCAATCAGTGCAGACTGGACATTTTCACTTTTGATAAAATAAGATCAATTTACCTATTTCAGCACTATAGAATACGTATTTTTTTCATGTTTATTGAAGTTATCGTACATTGATCTTTTCCTGCAACTCTAACGTGACGTTTTAGAGCATAGCGACCTTAGTAGTTTATTGTTTGTATAAGTCTTAGTGTCATCAATCAATATATGTATCATCATCAGCCTACAGCAGTCCACTGCTGGACATAGACCTCTCCAATTGCACGCCATTCAGCGGTTCTCGGCAACTCTCATCCAGCTGCTATCAGCCACCGTGCGAAGATCATCGCTCCACCTAGCCTGAGGGCGTCCTACCTTTTTTTTTTTTTTTTGTGGGGTGGGAAATCATGCAATGACTTCTCCCGCTCTGGGTGGAGCGGGAGGGCGTGTCAGACTCTTACTGACTAAAACCCACCCCTGTTCCTTCCCTGCCTGAGTGCCCAGGGGTGCGGTAACTCATTTTCAGAATTTATCCGCTACCCCTAGGCATGCAGGCATCGGCCACGATGGGCCCCGTCAGTGGTGGCTGACTACATCTCTGAGGCGCGCGTGGAACACTACGCGCCGTCGACTCACGGGCCTGGTGCTGATCACTTCACTTCACTTCAGCTTGCTTATTCTGTGAGCTATGTCGACAACCTTGGTTCTCAGCCGGATCACCTCGTTCCGTATTCGATCCCTCAATGGGACTCCAAGCATAGCCCGTTCCATAGCTCGCTGAGCGACCTTGAATTTATGGACCAGTCGTACCGTGAGTGTCCACGTTTCGGCTCCGTAAGTCATTACAGGCAAGACGCACTGATTAAAGACCTTAGTCTTTAGGCTCTGTGGAATACGCGATGCGAAGACTCGTCGAAGCTTCCCAAACGCTGCCCAGCCCAGCTGGATCCTTCTGTTGACCTCCTCAAAGTTGTTTTTGCCAAACTGCAGAGTTTGCCCGAGGTAAACTTATTCTCGAACAACCTTGAGAGCACTTCCATTGAAAATACATGTATATACCTAGATTTTCCAGTACTCCGCCACTTTGAAAAAAAAAAATGGCACATGAAATGTATGCCAAAATCTTCGGACCCCTTTTAAGAGAAAAGCTTATTGAAAGAAACTTGATTTGAATAAAATAAAATGTTTTTTTTTTTCAAATCAAGCTTTTTCAGTTTCAATCTCAAATGTCTGACAAAAAAAAATGTTCCAGTTTTTGAATATTTTTTTAATTCTTCTAACAATTGTAGTAACACAAAACCACACCAAAAAAAATGTCAAGACATAAATTGTAGGAAATTTTCTCAAGTTTAATTTTGTAGTGTTTTTGTAGTCAAATGAAAAGGAGATATTGTCGAAAAACTGCTATAAGGTGCCAAATTTCCAATATACCGACGACAGACGGCAAAGATGCGAGGTGGCAAAGTTGAAATTCGGAAAGAGCACATCCAAATCTATAAAAATACCAATTTTGAAAACTCCCGGCAAACTTTCCAGATGAAATTACCAAATGACTACTAATTAGGCTAGGGACAGAATTAAGCGAAACAATGAGAAAAAATCAAGCTTTTTCAGTGTTTCAACTTCAAATGTCTCATAAAAAAAATGTGCCAGTTTTTGAATATGTTTTTAATCCTTATTTTCAATAATTGGCTATTCTAGATACCGAATTTCTTCATTATTGGGCCCTTTTTGCTTGGACGCCCCACATATATTTCAGGGTATCAAATTCGATATTTTTTTTACTTTGTGGGTATGTGTGTGTGCGTGTGTGTCTAAGCATGCTGATGCATTATTTGAACATAAACAAAAATTGTCTGTGGTCAGTGACCTGTTTGTAGTCTGTATACGACATTTTTATTCGTATTAACAATTCCGTTGATCAGATGTGTGTGAAAAGTGTATTAATTTTTTTCAAATTTCGACTATTTTGACAATGCTCATAGTAAACCACGCCTTGGTGTAACGTATCGATATTTTTTATTATGCATATATCGATACTATTAATAAATATTGATACGATATATATCGATTTTTTTTTCACTTGCCCATCCGTATCCGGAACGGAATTGAGCCTCCAAGCAGTGATGCGCTATTTTCTCCAGTACACATGTATTGAGCGTCAATTCAATAACTATTTATCTCACAGATAATGTTAAGTAAATACAATATGTAACTTAATTAAATGTCACCGTATCAATCGTTACTTATAACTTTTTTGTTTTACAGTTTTAGGACTCTCCTATGATGTTGCAGTTTTATAAAACGGGTCACTTTGACCTGCGATAAATTAGGATTGACTAAGAATTATAAGTTCTAAAAAACAATTTTTATATTTAAGGCACACTCGTTTTTCAAAATTAGTTTTCAACTTCATAAAATAAGGACCTAATATTATAATGACTTATAATATAAGCTTATATAATTTTAAATAAAAGGGAGTGCCTCCGCAGCCGGCGCCGTGACCCGAAATTGAAGCCGGTGCTGACTTTGAAAAAAAAATCTTATACGCAGTTAAAATTTTCCAAAAAGTCACAAACAATAAAAAAATACTGTTTTTTGTATAAATGTCTTCAAAAACAACTCGCAAAAAATTCAAAAAGTAAAACGTGTGCAAGCTGGATTTGAACTTGCAAGCAAAAGCGTACGGATCACTAGAATTAACCAATTGGCTATCTCACTTGTAATAAAACAGTTGAAATAGGGTGGTGTAATGTGCTAACGACCGCGACGGTCGTAAGTAGGGAAAGGCGACCGCCGGGCTCCTATTCCTGTCTGCAGGGTTTAAAGGAACCTAACACGAATGTGATCAAGGGGGCTTCGTTCGCTTGCTTTGCTCGCTCACTCTAGCCCCCCTTCATCCCCTTCGCCCACTCGAACTTAATGTATCCGTGCCGGGGTGCCCTAAGCTCGCTCTTGGACTAAATACAAAAAAAAAAAGTACTGCCGGTTCTCAGCGGCGTTATTTTTAGGTGCCGCCACCGGCTGCGGAGGCACTCCCTAAAATAAAACATGAAAAAACGTAAAAAAGAAAAAGGTGATAAGTGCTAGTGGGCATCAAAATCAACTTGGAAAAAATAAAAAGTTTTAAATTGCCCGTACATTTGTTTTTTGCATAACTACAACATTTAGGGAACAGCTGTTTTTTTTTTTCTTTTTATGTGTTGGTTTTTGCATACCTACCTAATGCAAAAATCTACTCGAACGTTTTTTGCAAACCCCATACTACCTAAAACCTGAGGTCATGATCAACTTTGCAGAAAATGATCATGGCTGTCATATTAACATGATCATCAAAAAATAAACATACAAAAAACATAATTATTATATTGTAAAGTGTTCGTTTTGTTTTATTGTATCATCATTCCTGTAATCCTCGGAAAGGTAGGTAGGGCAAGGGAGTGCCTGTACAACAACCACATTTCGAAAATTGCCATGTAAAAGGGGGATTCGTGCTTCGATCTAAAACAAACAGATCTAGCTAACAAGTGACACTGTGATACCCAAGAGACGAGACTAAAAAATAGACAACCGAAAACAATACGAAATGCTGAAATCCGCATAATCTTGGGGCCTTACTGGGATAGAGTTGCAGCCATTGGACAGGCCATAATGGAGAGTTGCGAGCCTATGCCAAAAGACACGCCGAACAGTGGGACATCTTATAGTTGTCTACTGGTTTAAACATTTCTTGATGTTGAACAATGCACTCAAATTTCGAAAATAAACGGCTTTATTATTATTAAATAGGGGGCGAGCCTATTGCCATCAAGCGGGTGCAGGGAGAGAGACGCTAAAAAGTTTTTTGTGCGTTGACTGTAAAAACTAACAATTGAACTTTTCACTAACTCGTATTTCTAAGACAGCGAAGCGACTATTTTAATAAGAAATAAATTATTTTATTATTATTCAGCAATTAATTTATGTATAGTTTAACCGCGACATCGCATTTTTTTACCAATCTCTTGCGGACGTTACAAATCGGAGAACGAGAATAGTTCATGGCCTGATAGCAAGGTTTGATAGAGGGCTTACTGCCCTGGGTACAATGTAGTACGTTTCTCTTGGAAGCGTGTTTAATAAATATCATCCATTGTGCCAAAATAGCACTCAATTTCAGTAAGGGTTGGTCCACACAATTCAGGGCCTAACGGGGCCAGTTCCGTCAGGGACCGTCAGGGCCGGGAAAAGGATTACCGAAAAACATTTTTTTTTTACTTGGTAAGATAATCACGCCGGAGTTCGACAAACCTGACCCAGGACCCTGATAAGCGTGGATATACTCTGATTAATATTACCCATATACTTAGTTATATAGAAAACTGCATGCTAGATAAAAAAAAGATTCATTTTTACTTGTGCAACTATATAAAGTTAGTATAAATTTTAAAAGTAATTTAATCTACAAATTAAATTTATATAAATCCCGCCTGTATAGACAACTAAAAAGGTGTTATGTAAAAACTTTATAATATAATATGTAAAAGTTTTAACAGATTCTTTCCTTAGTTATACAGAGTGTAGCGAAAAGGTGTGGTCATATTTTAAGAACCGGTTCTGCCCATGGACATGAACAACTTTCTCTAAGAAAAAATAGAAAATTCCTAAAAAAAAATTGGACTTTCCATACAAAGTTATCATTAGCTGATCAATATTTGTATGGGAGGTAAAAAAAAAATTGAGATTTTCAACAGTTTTTCTTAAAGAAAGTTGTTCATATCGATGGGCAGATGTAGTTCTTAAAATATGACCACACCTTTCCGTTACACCCTGTATACTTAATTAAAATATTGAGAAATAGTTGTTTCATTCGTTTTCGCAAAAAAATGAAAAAACGCAATCATGTTTTTACCTTTTGTTCAGTAATTTCTACATGTTTTATACAAAAAGTGCCAAGCAATATTTTTTACTTGAAGTTGGTGAAATCGTAGTGGTATTACAGTTTCTTTTTTGTAGATTATCCTACTTTTTCTTTAACAACACTATTCGGAAATTTGCAATAGACTATAATGATGGAAGAAAAAAGTTTATGTGAGCCTTTATTTTAGAAATAGTTGCCTGTATGTGTACTGTGTATGTCTATTAGTTATGTATTTAGCTTACATAAATCGCCTCTAGTTTTTAGATTTATAAAAAGATGAGCAACATTTTACAAGCAAACATGTCCATGCCTGTTTCGCCCGAAACAAGCTTTTTTTTATGGTGGGAAATTATCAAATAACTTCTCCCGCTCTGAGTGGAGCGAGAGGCCGTGTCAGACTCTTACTGACTAAAACCCACCCGTGAGCCTGGCAGGCCCAAATTAACTGAAAACAGATTTTCTATTGCTATTTGTTATTGCTTTTGAAAATGCTTGTAAAATTCGTTGTAAGGCGTTCAACACACGAACAATTTTACACTGCGATTTCTATCTATTAAATTTTTTGGAGATTCGCGACCGCAGTGATCTAAATTGATCGTCTGATCCCGCCTTGTACACCTTTGACGTAATCAGATTATATATAAAGAAAATCTCATAAATTACTGAGTAAAATACTAATTTTCTGGTAAACGTACAATGTTTCGTCTACGTCAAAGGACTGTAATTAAGCTTTATCAGCATGACTTTTAGATTTGGAAGTATTGTATGTCATCACATTATAAATTATGCTATGACGTTTACTGCCATGATGATGTCATTTTAGTGTGGAAATCCTAAAAATTTTTTTTACAAAATTGTATGTTTTAGGTAAGATTTCAATATACTACGTGTATTTTGTGATGATCTATAAAACATGATTTTTTATTTTAGAGCTGTAGCATACAGCAACATAAATCGGAGGTTGGAAATTAGACCATGATTATTTTATAGACCTAATAATAATTGTTAAGGCATTTTTTTAATTTTTTTTGTGTCACAACAGTCATCATAAAATGTACGAAATAAATACAATCGATCTTAATGGAATGCAAATAACATTGTGAGTAATTATGTCAGTGGGGAGATAAAGAATTAATAGTAAAAAAAAGACATCATCGTGCAGTGTTTTCTTGAACTAAAATTGAAGATTTGTTTTATTTTTCAGCTACATTCTGCGACAGCTGGGACATCCTGATTTAATAAAAAATGTAAGTATCTCATTTGGGGGTCCGAGAATGTGTTGTTCCGTATGGTGTCGGATATCAAGAATAGTACCCTGTGCATTTTAACAGCTACACTGCGATCACAGTATAAAAAGATACAGTAGGACGACGCCTTTGATCTCGTGGTAAATGCCGACAACGTGTACGCATTTTCGCTTCAGCTAGGGTTGTCTCAAGTAAACAATATTTAATTATTTATTTATTTATTTATTTTAGATCAACATCGTCATCCACATTATTATTATAAAAATTATTATACTCAGAATATCGTCAAGATATTCGTTGAAGGTCGTACAAGTTCACGCCCCGGCCTCGACACACCCTGACGACGAGGTTGAGTCCATGTATGAGGATATATCCAGAGCCATGCATGGTCTTAAAACTCATTTCACCGTGGTCATGAGGGACTTCAACGTGAATCTGGGCAATCGAGACGATGACGAGCTGCGAGTGGGGCAATTTGGATTTGGACGTCGGAACCACCGGGGACACCTACTGGGCAGTTTTATGGAGAAGGAGGGCCTCTTAATGATGAACTCCTTCTTCAGAAAGTGTGAGCACAAGAAGTGGACCTGGCAGAGCCCCGACAGTACAACTAAAAATGAGATTGACTTCATCATGTCGACGAAGAAGCAGATATTCAATGATGTCTCTGTGATCAACGCGGTGAAAACCGAAAGTGATCACCGCGTATTCAGAGGCACATTGAATCTAAATATCAAGCTGGAAAGATCTCGACTGATGAAGTCTAGGCTCCGTCCAGCACAGATCCGGATCCAAAACTCCGAGAGCTTTCAGCTCGAACTTTAAAATCGTTCCGAGTGCCTAGTAGGGAGCTCCGTGGACAATTACAACGATGGGTTTGTGGAAACTGTCCATACGGTCGGGTCTAAGTTCTTCAAGACTCGCCGTACAGATGAGAACAAGAGGCTCTGTGATCCTGCTCTCAAACTCATGAAGAAGAGGCGGGAGATGATTCTGCAGTCGTCAGACGATGCGTGCATATACCGCCAGCTCAATAGACGGATCTAGACTCTAAGTCCTTGAAAAGCGACCTCCGCCGCTTTAATACCGAGCGTATTAAAGATGCGATAGAGCGGAATAAGGGCTCCAAGGCCTTTGCAAGAGATCTGTTTATTGGGCAGAGCCAGCTCACGAAGCTGAAGACCGACGATGGCAGAACCATATCCGCTAAACCGGAGCTTCTGTGAGAGATCGCGGCGTTCTATGGACAGTTGTACACGTCAATGACGAAACCCGCTGCGAATCTAGCTAAAGACCCAAGAGCTAGACTCGAGGGAAAAACGCCACAAGCATGGGGCAGAGGTGTGGTGGTACTCTTCTTTAAGTTTAAGTTACTCTTCCATGTCTACAAGCTGTTTTCTAGAATCACCACGAACCGTCTCGCGCGCAGGTTTAACGCCTTCCAGCCTCCCGAGCAAGCTGGATTCCGAAAAGGCTTCAGCACCACATACATACGCTGCGGCAGGTTATACAGAAGACCGAAGAGTATAACCTGCCTCTTAGCTTAGCGTTTGTGGACTACGAGAAAGCCTTCGATTCGATCGAGACTTGGGCTGTACTGCAGTCTCCAACGGTGCCAAATCGACTATCGGTATATCGAGGTGCTGAAGTGTTTGTACGAGAACGTTACCAAGTCAGTCCGACTTCAGGACCAGAACTCAAAACCTGTCCTCCTGCAGCGGGGTGTGAGGCAGGGAGACGTTATTTCTCCGAAACTGTTTACGGCCGCAATGGAGGATGTCTTCAAGGTTCTGGACTGGAGAGGGCTAGGCATTAGCATCAATGGCGAGTACATCATCAACCTTCGATTTGCCGACGATATAGTGGTCATGGCTCAGACTATGGAGGACCTCAGTACAATGCTCGATGACCTCAGTAGAGCTTCCGAACGAGTGGGTCTTAAAATGAACATGGACAAAATCAAGATCATGGTAAATAGCCATGTAGCACCCACTCCTATCAAGATCGGAGACTCTACACCCGAAGTTGTAGACGAGTACCTGGGACAAACGGTCCAGTTAGGTAGGGCTAACTTCGAGAAAGAGGTCAATCGTCGAATCCGACTTGGCTGGGCGGCGTTCGAGGCTGCGCGGTATCTTCTCGTCCCACATACCACAGTGTCTCAAGACGAAAGTCTATGACCAAAGCGTGTTGCCAGTGATGATTTATGGAACCGAGACGTGGTCGCTCACAATGGGCCTCATAAGAAGGCTTAAAGTCACCCAGAGGGCAATGGAGAGGGCTATGCTCGGAGTTTCCTTGCGTGATCGAATCAGGAATGATGAGATCCACAAGAGAACCAAAGTAAAGTAAACCGACATAGCCCGAAACTAAAGTGGCAGTGGGCTGGGCACATTGCTCGCAGAACGGACGGTTGATGGGGCGAAAGGCTCTGAAGTGGCGACCGCGTACCGAGAGACGCACCGTTGGAAGGCTTCCAACAAGGTGGACTGATGGCTTGGTGAGGGTTGAGGGTAGCCAGACCGGTCATTGTTGCGACACTTGGGGGAGGCCTAAAAAAAACGCACGCCTATGTTAAATAAATAAATTTAGGGGGAGGGTTCGAGAAAAATATCGCTTGCCACACATTTCTGGGCCAGGGCTCTGTCAGTTTTCCGTTACAGGGCCAGACAAAAAATGTTCGTTTTACATTTTATTTGAACTTGTGTACATAGTTAAAACACATTTGGGCCGTCAGTATCCTGGAGCATACTCTACGAACACAACACTGACGGGAACTTGTCCCGGAATTGTGTGGTTAGAACCTCATTACTCGACTACTGGGAGAGACTAAAATAACCTACCGCAAAAAAAGAAAATATTTAAAAACTAGCTTATATCAGCGGTTCCCGCGTGTAATTAGCCGTTCTGGCGTAATAGGGATGACACTGAAACAGGGTAAAAAAAAAAAATTATACAGGTTGTAAAAAGACACATCACATAGCCATCAACTACGCATACTGTTCGTCTAACAAAGTAGTTTTGCGCAAAAATTATTGCTGGGAAACGACTTTTATTTTCAAGTATGAAAAAAAAACTATTTTTAAGGCCCTATTTCTAAGCCTCTGCTGTCCGTCAGTCTGTCAGCGGGCTGTATCTCATGTTCCGTAATAGGTAGACAGTTCAAATTTTCACAGAATGTGTATTTTTGATGTTGCCGCTATAACAACAAATAATAAAAATAAATTAAAAATTTAAGGGGGCTCACCTAGAAACGTGTTTTTTATTTGCTCGATCTTAATAATGGCAACAAGTAGACGCGTATAATCTCTACGATGTTACGGAACCCTTCATGCGCGAGTTCGACTCGTACTTGGCCGGTTTTTTTCTATAGTGTTTTATTTTATAAAATCTTATGTTTCTTTTCAGATGCCTGAAAACAAGGCTTTGTCAGGCTTATGTTCGGGTATCACTGACGCTTACGACCTGTTCGGCGTGCCTTGCGCCGTGGTTCTGTTCGTTGTCGAAGAGGTCTCGTACAACATCTGCGACCAGAGGTTCCATGAGTTTGAAATAGCCGAGAAGAGGCCTGACATTATGGTGAGTTTACATATATTCTATAATCATTAATCAGCCTTATAATGAGGGAGGCCTATGACTTCCTCTTAAATACTCATTACTAATTCCATAAAAAAAAAGTATGTTACTACATATTCATCGTTGCATTTACTATTTTACAGATCCATAGAAAAACATTGAACGAGATTTTTGAAGAGACTACACTTAATAACAAGAATCAATTAATACTGTAAGTATTAATGTTATGTAAGTCAATAACAAATCGGGGCAATTAATAAAAAAAAACCAGCTAAGTGCGAGTCGGACTCGCGCACGAAGGGTTCCGTACCATTATCTATAAAAACGGCAAAAAAAATCACGTTTCTTGTATGGGAGCCCCCTTAAATATTTATTTTATTCTGTTTTTTAGTATTTGTTGTTATAGCGGCAACAGAAATACATCATCTGTGAAAATTTCAACTGTCTAACTGTCACGTTTCATGAGATAGAGCCTGGTGACAGACGGAAGGACAGCGGAGTCTTAGTAATAGGGTTCCGTTTTACCCTTTGGGTACGGAACCCTAAATTTGTTAAAGTTTACATTATTTAACAATATCGTTCTTGGATTTAGCTAGGCAACCCATTTTCAATTTATTTATTTATTTATTATTTTCTTTATTGTACACCACGCCATGTTACATTAAATAGAGCGAAACTTAAAACTAAACAAATACAATGGGTGGCCTTATCGCATTCCCCGATCTCTTCCAGGGCCTGCAGTCTCGACATTGATAATGATCGCTATGTCCTAACGATTGGTCGCTACTGTTAGAATTGTTATCAAAATACACACTACTAGTGCCATCTGCAATGATAAAGTTAGTATACTGTTATTTAGTTAGTATGGAACAACACTACCCGGTTCTATGTATAGAACATCACTATTGTAGTCTTTGAAGTAATAAAAGGTTAGTCTATGCAAAACCACCGACACGTGTGTTTCATTAGGTTATGGGCCCAGTCTCATATTTTATAAGTTATTCGGTTATTCTTTTTTTTTCGTGCAAAAGTAAAAATGTCGACGTCGGGCTACCTTGTAAATGTGCCGAAGCTCAAAGGTCGCGAAAACTACGACGATTGGGCGTTTGCGACAAGTAACTTTTTGCTACTCGAGGGTATCGACATTGAAAACCTGCCAGCGTCGATCAGTGAAACTGAGATGAAGAAAGCCAAAGCCAAGCTCGTGATGACTATTGACTCCTCGTTATACGCGCATATCAAGTGCGAGACTACAGTGATCGGTGTGTGGAATAAATTGAAACAGTTGTTCGATGACACGGGGTATCAACGAAAAATCAGTTTGCTTCGATCGTTGATTTCAATACGCCTCGAAAGCTGCGATTCCATGACAACATACGTATCTCAAGTGGTCGAAACGGCGCAGAAATTGAAGGGGACAGGATTTGAGATAACTGACGAGTGGATAGGGTCATTACTTTTTGGCCGGACTCCCAGATAAGTTTTCACCAATGATAATGGCGATTGAACATTCAGGCATCGCCATTAGCGCTGACGTCATTAAGACAAAGTTACTCGATATGTGTGATGAGGTTGGCACTACTGCAACAGACTTTGCATTATTGTCGAAACAGCAACGGTCGAAAAGTGGCAACACTAACCGCGGCGGAAAATCACAAACGTCAACGTCAAATCACACGTCAACCGGCAGTAAACAAATAAAATGTTATAATTGTAAGAAAATTGGCCATTTTAAGAACAAGTGCCCCGAAATAAAAGCAAGTAAACCTGCTAATGCTTTTAGTGCAGCGTTTTTCAACGGAAATTATAGCACAGAAGACTGGTACGTCGATTCGGGCGCAAGTGCACACATGACGCCTAACCAAAAATGTTTACTGCGGACTCGACAAGTGCACGAAAACAAAGAAATCGTAGTTGCAAACCAAACGACAGTACCTGTAGTATGTGTCGGTGAAACACAGATTACGACATGCGTAAACGGTTCTCAGTACGATGTGATTGTGAAGAATGTTTTGTATATACCGAAGCTCACGACCAACTTACTATCAGTAAGTCAGCTGATAGCTAATGGCAACAGAATAGCGTTCAAAAAGGATATCTGTTTGATATATAATCAAGTGAATGAACTTATTGGTACTGCAAATTTGACAAATGGTGTGTACAAATTGAACACAATAAAATCAGAGAATATGTTATCGGCCATGTCGATGTGGCATAGAAGGCTAGGCCATATAAATAGTAAGGCTTTACAGAAAATGAAAGAAGGTGCTGTAGAAGGAGTCTCTTTTGACAAGAAAGCTAATATACAGATCCAGAATTGTGAAGTGTGCTGTGAGGGAAAACAGGCACGTTTTCCTTTCCCATTAGCTAACCATAGAAGTGAAAAACTACTGCAAGTAGTTCACTCAGATTTATGCGGGCCGATGGAAACCAAGTCGATTGGTCAGTCGAAGTACTTTCTTCTATTCGTGGATGATGCAAGCAGAATGACTTTTGTCTACTTCTTGAAAGAGAAGAACCAAGTATTCCAGCATTTCAGAGATTTTCGAGGTATGGTCGAGAATCAAACAGGAAACAAGATAAAAATATTGAGGACTGACAACGGAGGGGAGTTTTGTTCACGAGAGATGGAGAGCTTCTTGAGACAAGCTGGTATCGTCCATCAGAAGACCAATCCTCACACTCCCGAGCAGAATGGTCTCTCGGAGCGGTTCAACAGAACTGTCGTTGAACGAGCAAGGTGTTTACTGTTTGAATCAGATCTCAACAAAAGTTTTTGGGCTGAAGCAGTTAATACTGCAGTGTATTTGAAAAATAGAACGCCAGCCGCCAGTTTAGGCATGATGACACCATTCGAGAGGTGGACAGGTAAGAAACCAGACCTGAGCCATGTCAGAATCTTTGGCAGTAAGGTAATGGTGCATGTTCCCAAAACACAAAGAAAAAAATGGGATAAGAAGGCTGACAAGTTGATTCTAGTTGGGTATCCAGAAAATGTGAAAGGATACAGGTTGTATAACCCTAAAACTAGAAAAATTACTACGAGCAGAGACGTCATCATTATGGAGAAAGAAGACTCGGACACAGCTCAGATAGTAGTAAATGAAAAGAATAAAGAAGATAAGTCAGAGAAAGACGAAAATTCAGAAGGAGAAGATAGTACAACAGATAATACAGTTTTAGATCCAAATGACCCTACGTATATCTGTGACTCATCGCAATCCCAAGATGATTCATACCAAACAGTATCCGAAGCAGACAATGAGTCTATCACAGAGGAAGAAGTTCCAATAGAGGAGGTTAGTAAGCGTAAGAGAAAACCAGTAGAAAGGTATGGCGTAACTAATCTCTGTATTTTGGACGGGCTCGAATCCTGCGGTGAAGAACTCAGTTATGAAGCGGCAATGAATGGACCGGAGAAGGAACAGTGGGGACAGGCGATGACAGATGAACTGAAGGCGTTCGATGACAATCAAGCATGGGAATTCGTAGACAGGAAAGAAGCTGATAGGGTAGTGCAATGCAAATGGGTGTTTAAGAAAAAGTACGAAAGTGATAATAAGGTGCGGTATAGGGCAAGACTGGTTGCGAAAGGGTTTACTCAAAAAGAAGGTGTAGACTACACTGAAACATACTCACCAGTGCTTCGATATTCAACCTTAAGACTTTTATTTGCTTTAAGTGTTAAACTTAACTTTGAAATTACTCATTTAGATGTCACTACAGCATTCCTAAATGGCTACCTAAACGAAAATGTATACATGCATGTTCCACCTAATTTAGATTGTAAAGATAACTATGTTCTTAAATTGAAACGTGCAATTTATGGTTTAAAACAATCAGCTAGGGCTTGGAATGAAAGAGTAAATGATTGTTTATTGAAGTACAACTTTGTAAAGTCAAAACTGGAACCATGTCTGTATATTAAAAAATGTAAAAAAGAGCAAATTATAATAGCAATTTTTGTAGATGATTTTTTTATTTTTTCTAACAGTAGTAATATGGTAAATGACCTAAAAAATAAGCTAATGTCAAAATTTAAAATTAAGGATTTGGGGCAATTAAAACAATGTTTGGGTATGAGGGTAAAAATGTATGAAAATGGCTGTATTTCTTTAGATCAAGAGAAGTTTGTAGATCATATTTTAAGTAAATTCAATATGACAGACTGTAACGTTGTTGATACTCCAATTGAACTTAATTTAAAACTGGAAAAAAGTGTAGATGTTTGTAAACAATACCCATATCAACAACTAATAGGAAGTTTGATGTACTTAAGTGTTTTAACTCGCCCAGATATTTCATACAGTGTAAGTTATTTGAGCCAGTTTAATAACTGTTATTCTTTAACTCATTGGAAACATGCAAAACGAATTCTTAGATATTTATGTAAAACTAAATCTTATGGGCTAATGTTCAGTAAAGATAATTGTAACTTGGAAGGTTTTGTTGATGCAGATTGGGCCTCAAATACCTTAGATAGAAAATCTTACACTGGTTTTTATTTCAAGTTGTCAGGAACTGTTGTTTCATATGAATGTAAGAAACAACAGACTGTAGCCTTATCCAGTACAGAGGCCGAATATATGGCGATAACTGAAGCTTGCAAAGAGGCTATATATTTAAAAAACTTGTTGTATGAAATTGTAGATTTTTATGATTGTATCATTTT
The DNA here is from genome assembly GCA_951329385.1 of Polia nebulosa. Taxonomy (NCBI): domain Eukaryota; kingdom Metazoa; phylum Arthropoda; class Insecta; order Lepidoptera; family Noctuidae; genus Polia; species Polia nebulosa. The sequence continues at coordinate 10,617,471 of OX589600.1, read as the reverse complement.
GTATAATGATAATCAAGGTGCTCAGAGGTTGACAGAAAACCCTTTGTTCCACAAAAGGACAAAGCACATTGACGTACGTCACCATTTTGTCAGAGAAGCTGTATCTAATAATCTTGTTAAAATAGTTTATCTGCAAACGTCTGAGATGCCCGCTGACATATTGACAAAAGGACTTAGTAGTGTCAAGCATACCTATTTTGTTAAAAGGTTAGGTATACAACATATCGTTTGATGGCTGTATACTATTGGTTATTTTTTTTAATTTAGTCTAATTACAGCGTGTAAAGTTTACATTATTTTGATAAGTGGAGGTGTTAGAATTGTTATCAAAATACACACTACTAGTGCCATCTGCAATGATAAAGTTAGTATACTGTTATTTAGTTAGTATGGAACAACACTACCCGGTTCTATGTATAGAACATCACTATTGTAGTCTTTGAAGTAATAAAAGGTTAGTCTATGCAAAACCACCGACACGTGTGTTTCATTAGCTACGTCGGATAAATAACTGATTTTCTTGAAATATGTACAGAGACCAGCAGATCAGTTGATCAGTTTTCTTGAAAAATAGTGCTTGCAAGTTAAAAATTACGCCGTCTCTGTACATATTTCAAGTAGCGATCGCTACGTCCTAACGATCTGTCACTACGTCGGAAAAATAATTGATTTTCTTGAAATATGTACAATATATACATATTGCTGTTCTATAAAGTATAGAACATAGATACACCTATACGTATGTATAGGTGTATCTATGTTCTATACTTTATTACTATCTATTATTATCTATTACTTTATTACTATCTATTGTTCTATACTTTATTTAATATTGGTATTGTCACACCAATGACAGCCCCATATCGTGTCCAGGCAATTACTATCCATTCTAGATTGCCTGGGCCTGCAGTCTCGACATTGATAGCTATGTCCTAACGAACGGTCGCTACATATGAGCATATGTATAATTGTATATATGCTCTATAATATATACACAAATATAAACATATCTTTAAAGAAAAAATAAATAACGGCTAACGATGATCACAGCGATAGGTAGTGTTCCTTTACAAATCTTTTAAATGTACTTATTCTTTAACATATATATTAATATACATAGTCTATAATATAAATTTTGTCATCTTCAAATAACAGATGACTATTTTTTTTTATAAGTCCCAAAATTGGCACCGTGCGCAGCTGAGGCGGGGGTCTTTTTTGGAAGTCGGTTCTATTGGTAAAAAATTAACTCTAGTAACTTTAAGGAGTGCATTGTACCATCGATCTGAATAACTTTTACTATGGGACCAACTTTGAAATCGCGAAAAAAAAATCAGCTGTTCCGTACATTTTGACGAGTTTTGCGAACATAAATGTAGGCAGAGAAAGAACTAAAACTAAATATTAACGTCACGCCCGAATTGATAACCACACTAACATGTAATTTAAACATACTCGTAATTGGAGGAAACCAAAACGTCATATAAGTATTCATATTTTTTGTTTTCGTTGATTTTTTCAAAAAGCGCCGAAGCAGTTTTGATAAAAATTTATATGGCACCACCCGTGGAGTATCTCCACGGGTGGTGTATCTCCTCATATCACCTCTTTCGGATAAAAAAAGAATATTTTGAAAATCGGTGGACATACATAAAAAAATAAAATGTAGTCGAACATAGAACCTCCTCCTTTTTTCGAAGTCGGTTAAAAAGTAATTCATCCTTTAGTTTTACTGCGTCATTAACATAATTCTGCCCTTTTCATTGTAGCGACGAGCGTCCAGTGGCAGTCGTGTACTACCGCTCGGGGTACGAGCCGGCGCAGTACCCCTCGCAGAGGGAGTGGGACGCACGGCTGAGGGTCGAGAGGTCCACGTGAGTATCTACGCAGTGTTTATTCATTTGTTTTCGAGCTACACCCTATGGGATTACCCATCGGAAAAAATTACGAGCTTATTTTTTTATTATTTCATTTACACATTAAATACTTTTTTTTTTGGAAGCCGACCCCAAGATAGTTGGGAAAAGGCTAGGCAAATACATTTTTAAATATTTCATAAAAAACATTGAAAAATATTAAAAAAAAAAAACTAGCTGACCCGACAGACGTTGTCCTGTCTTAGCTATGAACTGTCAAACATGCAAAATTTAAATAGTCGTTTTCTGAAATTTTCTAATTTTCCGCGCAGCTTTTCTTATTTTTTTTTTCTTTTATAAGAACCTTCTCCTGACAATAACAAACACAGCAAAAAAGAATTAGCGAATACGGTCCAACCGTTCACGCCGTGACCAAGAGAAATAGGGGTTAATATTTATAATATAGATAGATAGTAGAGTAGCCCACCGGTATCGGGAACAGGGTCCAAGCTACCGGCAGTCAGGGCTCCAGAGAGAGGAACCTCCTAACAATACGAGCTATGTCCAGTTGTGTACCACTTTCTGAATCAAGTCCTTGATCTAACCGCCTAACGAGAGCCTCCTGGGGTGTTGGTCGAGGCTCCTGGCTATGAAGCAATGGCTTCATAGCCAGGATATCATTGTACAATGATCACTGAGTCCAAATCCCACATGTCTTCAACATCGCGAACCAATAGTAGCCAATTATTTTATTTATTATTTGACCACTATCTTACGTTTCTTTGGCCTTCCACTACTCTTATAGCCATCCACATCCATACACAAGACTTTCCTCACGACATTTTCTTCATTCCTCCGCATCACATGCCCATACCACAACAACCGATTTCCACACAACTTTTCAGTCAGCGGTGCCACTTTCAGACTTCCTCTTATATACTCATTCCCAATTCTGTCCATGCGCGTAACACCACACATCGCTCTTAGCATTCAAAAGGCAGTATAGTATAGTTTTTTAAATGTTTGTTACCTGTCTATAATAGTATTGTTTTAGGGATGATTCATAGGTACAAAAATTATAATAGTTAGATTATCAAAAAATAGAAAGTTAGTCCGGGGCTTGTTTTGTCACTTCTAGGTAAAAAAATTATATGTTTGTTTTGTAAATTTCGAGTAAGTGTGGCGTTTCGCGAAATTTCAACGCACTGTATCGTCCTCGTTTTTTGTTTACGTGACTTAAGAAAAAATACGCGTTCTATATGTTTTTGTTATCTAATTGACGAACCAAACAGATTTTTTTAGTCTACTGAGGAGGCAACTGCCCCATGGTTGATTTCGGACTGTTGCATTATTTTCTAATCGCGCTGACAACTCTGCTTGCGCGATGTAGGATATGTGAGATTAGTTCGTATGTTGTGTCATAGATGTCGCACTATCCTTATTAAAGCCTATTATGAAGTATCGGGTGTAAAAAGACAGTTTCCGAAGCCGAAAGCCACATATTCTACCCATTGTTTGGATCATTTTTTCCACTAGACCATACCTGGGAATCCACTGGTTCTGGAGATATTGAAGCTCAAAGTCGCAATTTTTTTTTTACTTACGAAAATGAATTCCAAGTGTACTAACCCGGGGCTGCGGACGGCGAGTAGGTAGTGGGTAACTCGCCGTCCAATCAGTACCAGGCCCGAGAGTCGACGGTGCGTAGTGTTCCGCGCGCGCCTCAAAGAGTTGTCAGCAAAACATGACAGGGCCCATCATGGCCGATGCCTACCCAGGGGTTGAGGATAAATTCGAAAAAGAGTTACCTCGCTCCTGGGCATTCAGGGCAGGGAAGGAAAAGGGGTGGGTTTTAGTCAGTAAGAGTATGACACGCCCTTCCACCCTAGAGCGGGAGAAGTCATTGGATGATTTCCCACCGTTCCAAACAAATATTACCTGAATTTTCGATTTTTTTTTCGAAATTACGCATTTGCAGTTAAAAAACGCAATGAACATCAAACGTATCCGACAAGTACCTACGTAGCTTAGAGCAAAGAGGCGTGGTTTAACTCCACTTGCCTGGGTTCGCGTGACATCGCGCGCAATAAAAAAAAAATTATTTTTTTTCATACCTAAAACTAAAAGTCGTTTCCCAGCAATATTTTCTATGTGATGTGTCTTTTTAACCGACGAAAAGAAAAGGAGGAGGTTCTCAATTCGACCGTATATATATTTTTTACTCCCTGTATATTTCAGTGCCATAAAATGCCCGTCGATCCAGTACCAGCTGGCTGGTACTAAGAAGGTGCAGCAAGCCTTGGCCGGGCCGGGGATCCTGGAGAAGTTCATGGGTTCAGGGGCCACGACCAACCGGGTTAGGGACATCTTCACTGGCCTGTACTCCTTGGACTTTGATGAAAACGGTGAAAGAGCTGTGGAGATGGGGTTGAAGGATGCTGAGAGGTAAGGGGTCTAAAATAAAAGCCACTTTGAGCTATGTAGAGTTGTAACGGAAAGGTGTGGTCATATTTTAAGAACTGCATCTGCCCATCGATATGAACAGTTTATTCAAGAAAAAGTGAGGAAATTTTCAAAAAAAATTTTTACCGCCCATACAAATATTGATCAGCTGATGATCACTTTGTATGCAAAATCCAATCATTTTTTTTTTGGGAATTTTTTGTTTTTTGTAAGAGAAAGTTGTTCATTTCCATGGGCAGAAAGAACCGGTTCTTAAAATATACCTTTCTTACCATACCTTTCTGTTACATCCTGTATATGTCATCGGATAATTGTAAACTTTGAGCTATGTATACGTCATCGGATAATTGTAAACTGAGCTATGTATACGTCATCGGATAATTGTAAACTTTGAGCTATGTATACGTCATCGGATAATTGTAAACTTTGAGCTATGTTTGTGTCATCGGATAATTGTAAACTTTGAGTTATGTATATGTCATCGGATAATTGTAAACTTTGAGCCATGTATATGTCATCGGATAATTGTAAACTTTGAGCTATGTATATGTCATCGGATAATTGTAAACTTTGAGCTATGTATATGTCATCGGAATTTGTAAACTCTCGATAAATATTAACAAGCTTTTATTAGCTTCACCTGTAATCAACTATGTAAAAGAATCTTAAAAGTTAAATTTGACCCACTTTTGTTGATTGAGCTGATATTGTGCATACATGTTTACTTTGGATGACAACGCATGGTTAGATAAGTGATGACATTCTAATTTCAATATGGCGTACTCCCAAAGATGGCGGACTAGTTATTTTTTATGCATTCCCATGATATGAGTATCAAATGTAAAGGTTTGCTGAGAACAATACGAAAAATAAAATGACGTCATTCTAAATTTAATATGGCGACTCCCAAAGATAGCGTACAAGCGTGTTTATTAGTCTTTTTTAAACTATAATATTTTATGAATAGATCATTTCAAATACAATAAATCTCATGAAAAGTTAATTTAGAAAGTGTCGAATCTAATTAAAAGTAAAAAGTTTACAATTTGACATGATTTTTATAAACTAACATTGTTGACCATTATCCGGGGATAATAGTCTTAATCAGAGGGGCACTCCCCATATTAAATTACTAGCTGCGCCCCGCGGTTTTACCAGCTTAAACCGGAATAAAAGGTAGCCTATATGTTAATCTAGGCTATAAGCTATCTACATACCGAATTTCATTCAAATCGGTCCAGCCGTTTGAGCGTGAAGAAGTAACAAACATACACACTCACAAACTTTCACATTTATAATATTAGTAGGATAAAAGCCTTTGCATTGACCTTGTATAAATGAATATTATAGGTTCGTACTGAAGCCGCAACGAGAAGGCGGCGGTAACAACGTGTACGGCGCCGACATCCGCGAGGCGCTACAGCGCATGCGCCACAGTCGCGAGCGAGCCGCCTACATACTCATGGAGAGAATCGTGCCGCCACTTGTGAGTACCTCTCTTTAGTTCCCACTACATCATTTTAGGGTTCCGTATCCAAAGGGTAAAACGGGACCCAATTACTAAGAATCCGCTGTCCGTCCGTCTGTCACCAGGCTGTATCTCATGAACCGTGATAGTAAGACAGTTGAAATTTTCACAGATGATGTATTTCTGTTGCCGCTTTAACAACAAATACTAAAATGAAAAAAAAATAATAATAATAATAATAATATTTTTTAAATTCTGTTGAATTTAAAAAATATTTAAGTGGGACTCCCATACAATAGACATGATTTTTTATCCGTTTTTATAGATAATAGTACGGAACCCTTCGTTCGCGAGTCCGTCTCGCACTTGGCCGGTTTTTTTTTATTGGGTTAGAAAGCGGACCGGGAGGTGTCAGAATCTGCCCTTTACACCGGCACCGTATCATACCATGACCGTGCTAGGAACGTATTAGGCATAAAAAAATCTTTGTATGGAAAAATATGAGCCAATGCCAGCTAGACCGTTCCGTCACCGACCAACAGTCGCGTGCCATGCACTGAGCTTATCGGCATTTTTTTTTTTAAATATCGATGGTACCCTGAGATCCTCGTACCTTGGGACACTTTACTTTAAACCTCCATAATTTAAGTTCAAATTGATATATGGCCATGAATGTTGAAATTTCTATTATACAGCATGTAACAAAAACCCTGTCCGATCCTGAAGGGTATTATTTGGTATCGCACTGCGTACACATATACGTAATCATATGGATACGAGATAATTATTTTTCCCCAATGAAAATAATTAATTAAAAAAAAAAAGCCGCCTGAGCGAGACAGAGTGCCTACAGCGCGACTCGTGCAGGGCGGTATCGTTCTGACTTCAAACTTTCGCTTTTATAATATAAGTGTGATAGTCTACATCTGTCTTTACTTTTGACAACCTCATAATTTGGTACATAATAAAAACATAAACCCTCTCGTGCCTCTTTTTTGCCATTGAAACATGACACATAAACACAAATTGAAAAAAAAAAACATTAATTAAAAACCAAACAACCATAAATAACCATTTCTTTTTTCATTTACTGTAAAGGTTATCATACTACGGTGACAATATGTATTCTTCAATAATTGAACCATGCTACATGTGGAAATAAAGCTTATGGCAGATAGTAACCCTCCGGGGGTCGCTGCGCAGTAGCAAATTCATGTGACAGCGAGGTAGACGGGTGCGGTCAATGACTATGCTGGTCTTCCTCTTGATTGCTCATACGGGCGACTCAGACTTACGACACATATATGAAATTGCACTTATAATAGACGGCAATATGAGTGGCCATTTCAGTTTTGACCAGATATTAGGTAACTATTTTTATAGCTTTTGAAACATTTCTGCTTAAACAAAAAAGAAATTATGAGTTTCTGTTCAATTAAATAGTGTGAGAAATCACCTAAAAAATCCAGCTATAAAAAAGATGGTATAACTTTTCATCGGTATCTAAACTAATATTAAGAGGTAAAGTTTCTGAGGTTGTAGGTGGTAATCTCTGCATCTACTGAACCGATTTTGAACTTATGGAACCGAAACGTGGTCGCTCACAATGGGCCTCATCAGAAGGCTTACAGTCACCCAAAGGGCAATGCTCAGAGTTTCCTTGCGTGATAGAATCAGAAATGATGATTTCCGCAAGAGAACTAAGGTTACCGACATAGCCAGAAGAATCACCAAACTGAAGTGGCAATGGGCAGCTACATTGCTCGCAGAACAGATGGTCGATGGGGCCGAAAAGTTCTGGAATGGCGACCGCGTACCGGAAGACGCAGCGTTGGAAGGCCTCCCACAAGGTGGACCGATGACCTGGTGAGAGTCGCGGGTAGCCGATGGATGCGAGACGCACAGGACCGGTCATTGTGGCGACACTTGGGGGAGGCCTATGTCCAGCTGTGGACGTCTTTCGGCTGAAATGATGATGATGATGAATAGAAAGCCACGTTATTTGTGAGTGTCATAGGCTATGACTAGGCTCATTTTTGAAATTCACGCTGACGAACTCTCAGGCGAAGTGCAATTAGTGTAAAATATATTTATAATTTATTAACTTAATGAGTAAATGTAGGGCTCAAGCTAATTTGATTGGTTTCGTAAAATGTCACAAAATGTATACCGCGTTGATGTCTTTTTGAAAAGTCCCTTTCACTCACTAGAGTACTGTCAATACGTCTGTCCCTTTCTATCTGTACTAATACTGTAGTTTTGCAACAACTTCAAAACAAAGTCGATATTGACGAGATTATCGATGTTCCCTACTGGTAAAAATTACATAATGTTTACATTTTAGATTTCCAAATATAGAACAAAGAAAAGTGGGTTAATGCAGTTCACAGGGAAAATTAGTTTCCAAAAATATAGCGTTGTTTGTTCAAGGTATTTCACAGCTGATTACTTTGAAACTTTAAAGAACTGACGCCGTCTATTTAGTTTAAGAACACCGACACTGTTTTTGCCTGTTTTGGTATATTTTGTTACTAGCTGTGCCCGCGGTTTCACCCGCGTTTATTTATTTATTTATGCACACACAAAAACAATCACAAGAGAAAAATGAACAAATACAGATAGAAGAGCACAAAGGTGCTGCTTATTTCAAAAGAAATTTCTTCCAGCAGACCTGCGACTGGAAAGTTGGTTGAGAAATGTAGACACAGTGTGTATAAATAGATATAGAAATATAAAATACACTAGAATACATAAATAATTCATACATAAAATATACCTAACTTTACAATAAACCAAAGTACATAATTAAATATAAAATTAATATCAATAATAAATATAATCACGGAATGGTGGAGAGGTAATGCTCTTTGACTAGTTTCTTGAATTGGTAGACAGTTTTAGAATCACGGATATTAGGCGGAAGTGAGTTCCACAATCGTACCGCATGAACAGAAAAGGAGTGGGAATAGAAATGGGTTTTATGGGATGGGAAATTGAGATGATGCTTAAGGCGGGATCTACAAGGGGCGTCGGCAGGGCGAGTGAACGAAAAACGATCACGTAGGTAGCCAGGATATTTAGGATTACAAAGTATGTTATACAGGAGACATAATATCCGAGTGCTCCTGCGAAGACGGATAGAGAGCCACTTGAGATCCTTGCGAAACTGAGAAACATGGTCGAATTTCCGTAGACCAAAAACAAAACGTATGCACAGGTTTTGCAAACGCTCAAGCTTGTTTAAGAGCTCCTCAGTGGCATCCAGATAGCAGGCATCAGCGCAATCAATGATCGGCTGAATTAAGGTTTGCAAGTGCACTTTACGACTAACCTCGTTCACTTGAGCTCGCCAAGAAAGGTTGTTGTCAATTAAGACACCGAGATTTTTAGCTAAGTCGGTGTATGCAATGGTTGAGCTGTTATTGTTTATGCTGTTGTTGTTTATGTATATTTCGTATTTTTTTTTTGTTCATGGTAAGTGTCTGTTATTTCTAATACCTCCAAGAATATGTGTACAAAGTTTCATGATGATCGGTTAAGTAGTTTTCGCGTGAAAGTGTAACAAACAAACTTACATTCACATTTATAATATTAGTGATATTATACATATTTCAGTTTAATATTTTTAATTTTTAGAAAAAAATAAGTTACGTGTAAAATAAAATTTTATAATTTATAAGCTTTATCAAATAATTCTGAATTACATTTATGTTTGGGGATAGTTTAAAATCATGCAGTATTAATAGACGTCGATTTTATCGATGTCGATATTATTGTTGCAAAACTGACTTATTTATGCATCACGTTGTGACTTATTTATGCATCATGTTTGTAACATTTGTCCTGACATTGTTGCGTCGGCCAATCACTACCGATGTATTTTCTTCGTCCCCCAGCCCGCAGTGGTGAGTCATGTTCTTTGAAGAAATCAGTATATCAGCTCTCAAGTGGTTTAATTCTGTTTGGGTGGGGTACTGAGCAGCGAAACGCGAACTTTACGTTTTTTTTTTTGGTGGGAAATCATCAATTAACTGGGGGGAGGGGAGGGGGGCGTGTCAGACTCTTACTGACTAAAACCCACCCGTGTTCGCGATTACTCTTTCAAACACACTCACGACCCTGGCGGGCACTTCATACACGTCATTAACTTGGAATCGCTCTGTACTACAGGTGCCTGGGTACGTGATCCGGCCGGGCGCGTCGGGGCCTCCCTCGGTCGTGGAGCTGGTGTCTGAGCTCGGCATCTTCGGCGTTATCATCGGGTGAGTACACAAGAAATATGCATTTTGGAAACAAAACACTCGCGCACAGCGCTACAGTTTCAACTATGTATTTTATGGCTTTCATTTGTTCAAGTCATTCGGAAGTTAACTTAATTTGGACTGTGAATAAAGGCGATTATTGTTGAAATGAAAATAAATTTGAATACAAAGACTTGAATATGGAATATACCAATGGGTACAGTCAGCAAAAAAAGAAAATCTGTCAACACTTGTCTTCTGTTTTTAAATTGTAACTGAATGCTATTGAACAAAGTGTAATTTATTTTGAATATGACTTAAAATCGTTATAAGTAAATTAATATATCAACATTACATCACCCCTGTATGACAAGTAGTAGTCAGAGATGTATGGGGTGGGGGGGATGTGAGTGACTTATTCTATTTTCACAGTAAATCTTTTATTTGTGTAACGGAAATGGGTGGTAATATTTCCAATACTGCTTCTGGCTATTCTGAAAAAAGAATTGGACCTGCCATACTATATCTGGTTGGCTTGTTGCATTAAGTCCGCCTATGTACCACTATTGTGCATGAAGTTTAAATAAATAAATAACTTTGAACGACAAATCCAATTTTTTTTAGGGAATTGACTATAACTTTTTAACCGACTTCAAAAAAGAGGAGGTTCTCAAGTCGTGTTTTCTTTTTTATATGTTTGTTACGCGGTATCTCCGCCATTTGTGAATAGATTTTGATGTTTTTTTTGGTAGGTCGTACTTCAGAGGTGGTCCCATATAAATTTTATCGAAATAGATTCAGCACTTTTTGAAAAAATCAACTTAAACAAAAAATATCTATACACAGATGACGTTTTGGTTGTCTCCAAATGTTCAAACTCCATGTTATAGGGTTATCCATTATTATATTATTTAGTTTTACTTCTGGGGTATGGAAACTGAAAAGTGAAAAAAAAAAAATACAACCGACTTTAAAAATTGCAAAATAACTTTAATTTCAAATAACGAAGAAATAAAAAAATACAAACACCGACTTCCGAAATTAAAGTTATTTTGCAATTTTTAGAAGTCGGTTGTACTTTTTGTAAAAAAGTTTTTTCGTAAAAGTTGTTCATTTGAGCAGAAGATTTCCGTTACACCCTGTATGTTTTATGCATTTTCCCCATCAAAAAATATTTTCAATATTTAGTTGAAAATCTGTGAATGCTTCTTAATTATTTTTTTATTTAAGGATATTTCGTACAGCATTTTAATTTTACAATTTATTCTTTTGCAGAACTAAAGACAAAGTGTTCCACAATCGCCAGGTAGGCCACATGCTTCGCACTAAGCTGGCGGACGCGAACGAAGGCGGGGTAGCGGCCGGCCTGGGCGCCCTAGACTCGCCGTACTTAGTGGACATGTAACCACCAAGACTATTCATTGACTTATGTAGTAAAGAGAAGGAGACCTCGCGTTTTTCTGACACCACAAATTAGCTCGTGATACCGAAGTGAACTCGTCGCGCAGTCGGCAATCTTCGAGAGCAGCCGTGTGCGCGGGACATTAAAAATGCCGTATTTCTTGTATGGTGACCGCGTATCAGCAAACGTGCAGACGGCCCTATCTTTACTATTTAAATCAATGGGACCATTAAAATAATTAAAGACTTTCTAAAAATTGTATACAGCTCATAAACAGGGCGCTAAAAACAATACACCGAAAGTTTATAAGAAATCTTAAGAGATTATAAACTCTTAATATAATGGAAGGTTCTTTTATCACTATCCATTTTTTCCCAGACATTTAAAGAGAAATCGACACCAATAAAAATTCCCTACATTTTGTCGAGTTATTCAAACCAAACTGTACAAAAATTAATATAAAATAATTCCATCAAAATTCGATAGTTATTAAATGCCTGAATTAATACGTAGTTTATTAGCTCGCCAGATTTATTATGAACTTATGGTGTTTGTCATAACCTGGTGATATAGACAACTGAAAATATTAAAAGACTTTTACTAAAACAAAAAAAAATAGCAAAAAAGAAAAAAATGTCAGAATACTTCAATACCTAGCCTATACTAAACGCAATGATTAGTGGGTTTGCGGTCATAAACTGTGCGAGTAGAGCGGTGAAAATATTGTGCCGAATTTCTAAAAGTTGTCTACTGAGTCTGGTACCGTCTCTCTTCTACATTCTATGACCGTCTATGGTCCAATTTTTCAATGTGTTTAGTCCCTCGTTGCTATCGTCATTGCAGGACAACCTATTTTAAAAATAACTGTATTTTAAGCTAAACTTAAATTCGAAGAGAATCATAAATAAAATCATCAAGTTTTGGAACCGCAAAGTCAGTCATACATGAAGAAGTTAAAATCCATTGCAATCATGTAAATTGCTAATGGTTCTGAATAAAAATATCGATAAATACGCACTACGCTCTACTCTATGGTATAGAGCATGTCGTAAAATACAGGTATTTTCTAGATCGTTGTAGTAGAAAGTATGTAAAAAATTGTATTAAGATGAAAAACTACTTTTTCTTGACCATTTTATTTATAAAGTTATATTTTTATATTAAATTAATTAATCTTTGGTCTTTAATTCAATTTAATATTATGATTTCTTTCTTTTTCGATAAATATCTGTGATTTCGAACATTCACACTTTCAAGACGTATACTCGGTAAATAATAAACCTAAATTGTAAATAACCCTATCATCATATAACATATAAATGTTTTATATCTAGGCATATTTTTTCAAAATTGCACCATCACACTTCACATTTGTTTCAACTATCAAAGGAATAAATTTTAAAATGTATAAATAAGAATACTTGTGATATCTTACACTTAGGCTACGTAATTTTGTACTGTAATAAATAACATTAATTAATTATAACACTGATAAAATACCTAATTACTTTTTACTACCAAAATTAATAAAGAATATATAACTCCATTTGTATAAGACAGTAGTCAACTGTTGGAATATATTGGCTAATCGTTTGTCCACATTTCCGTCAAATTTTGTCGCTTGGAAACCAGGCCTTCCGATGCGCATGAGCACTGCCTACGAGATTTACTACTGCGCAGTCATGTACAGAGCGGCAAACTTACATGACGCGAACTATACTCCATTCTACTTTTCAACGGAATATTTGCCAGTATTGGAAAATAACTGCGTTACCAAAGAAGAACAACTTTGTTACCATATAGGTACTTATGAAATAATTAATAAGCTCGTAATTTATACGACAGTAGGTTCATCAAATAAATGACAGTGTTTTGCATGTTTTTCATAAAAGTAAAAATTTTAATAAGATTTTTTTTCTTTACGGAATGGTTGTTATCCGTCGAAAAGTGGAATGAACCAACAACTAGTATTTAAAATAATGTCTGTAATTATTCATTCATTATGTTTTTGTAAATATCCACATTAAATGAACTAAAATGTCTAATTATATCATTCAATTATCATCGATTTATTATTGTTTAATTTATAATTTTTATTATGAAAAATGTAAATTAAATATTTAAATTATGTTTAAAAATAGCACGTCGAATATAATTTACAAAGTTCCTTATGCCATTTTTTTGTTGATTAATTGAATATACCTTTATTATGAATTTATGACATTCCATATCTTTTTAACTATTGAGTTCGTGTTACTAGTATGTGAATAAAATCGTTTTATGTAAGTAATTAACCAAACGAAGTATTTTACCGGAAAAGTACCATAAATTGGTGTCTTGTCATATATATATCAAACATTAGGCGATTTTATTCAAAGTAATTCAATAAAAATTATTTGTAAGACTGAAAGACTATACTTGCAACAAACCTCAAAACTTTAATCGAAGAATATTCTAAATAATTCACATTATACACAAGCGTTAAAATCCAACTTCTGCCTGCGGTTGAGCCCATATATAAGTCGAAAACAATCTCACGAGTCTATTAACAAACATACAGAATGTCGCAAATTATATTAATAGGATTAATTAAACAAAAACAAAATTGCACTGCCCTACAAACGAAACTTTTTGAAGCTCGTTGCAAGTATCTGTCGATCTGTGGTGCTGAGATATGTAAATGCATAATTATAATACTTAAAAAAAATACTTGATATGTTTTTAATAACTTCCATAAAATATAAGCAGTTGACTTTATTTATTGGAGTTTTATTTATATTGTATATGGTGTCAACTGTCAATGGTTATATCGATAATAGAGTAAGATCAAAGAGCCGCCAGATGATCGCCCGGATGACACGGTGGAGCATACGATGGAGGTCTGCCCACTTGGGCGGAGCACCGCCGTTTCCTCACGGCGATCTCGCGTCCGGCCCTGGTCCGAAGCTGTCACCTCCTGCTGCGAAGCAGGCTCAGCTCGTGAAGGAGGAGGCCGGACGCGTGAGGGAGAGGTAATCCTCAAGCCCTCACGCCTCTAGCCGCCGCAGGAGACGCCCTGGGCGTCGCAAACCGATTCCCGGCCACCGTAGGCGCGGGCTTGCGGACTGCGAGCAATAGGTACTTGTACTCGCCTTATTGTATTTAGATTACTGTCATGTCTTTAGCACTCGCAAGATTAAAACGAATCAATTGACGTAAGAATTATCAAAATCGACCCACGCGTTTGGTTTCTAAAACGCCACAAAGGAACAAACAAACATAAATACATATGCTGATAAGCACATTACTCTTCTTTGCGTCGCGCAGTCGGATAAAATTTTTATTAACTTTCTGTTAATTTAAGTACCTACACATAATCATATTTTTGAACAGAATCTCTGGAGTTATTCAAGATTCTTGTAAAAGTAATCCCCGATTTTCCCATAGAATGATCTAATCATTCTATGGGATTAGACCGTTAATTTACCCATCTGTAGGTAAGTTAAATGGCGTTGTTTGGTTGTCTAAAATCGCGTTTGATAAGGTTCCTACATTTAATCAGAATCACTAATTGACAAGGGAAGATCTCGTCGAAGCGGAGTCCTATTGTAGTCACTCACGTGGACTGATATCGATACCCGAAATAAAAAAGTAATATAATAGGGAGCGTGCAGGAACTATAGAGGGCGCCACATAAATGTCAATGTCAAGTATTTCTACAGTACAAGTTGCGGATTTCAATCAAGAGGCAGTCTACGTTACGCGTGCTGCATGTGTGCATGATGCGTGTGTGTATACATATATGACACGGAAATGTCAATGACAAGTTTTTATAGGGTAAAAGTTTCGAATTTACTCCACTAGATGGCACAGACTACGCCGTGCACGTTATACCAGAATCGATAACTGGGCTAAATATCGATATTTTGTATCAGTTATTTGAGTATGGGTATAAAATTATCGATACTCAGTACTAATATCACGAAAGCTCCAACCTACCCCGCGAAATTCAAATTTTCTTTCTATTCGTTTTTTGCAATTTGCAGGTCAGTGTCAGGTTGTATCTTGGTCAAAATTTGATTCGCGGCCGTAGCAAGTATGTATTTCTACAATTATAATCATTAAAATCATCAATATATCTCTCTCAGTTAGTATTAGTGCTAAATGAAGTATTTCATGAAAACATAATATTTGGTACTAATACTAACTGAACAAGTTGTATTGATGATTTTAATGATTACAGTTCTATAAATACATACTTGCTACGGCCGCGAATCAAATTTTGACCAAGATACAACCTGTAGCCATTTATAAAGATTTTTATATAATAATAAAATAATATTTCCATGTCACGGGTATGAGTAAATTATTAGGTATAAAACGAGAACAAATGTTAAGAGTTGGTATCTGTTGGTGTTAATATGAGTGATTTAAATACGTTTATTAGATTAGGAATTTAGTTAAAATAAATATTCAATTCAATTCAAATCATTTAATTCAGACCAGTAATAAATTTTATGTCCATATTATGTTAGTAGCAATAAACTTAAATCTATGTTAGTCACAAAAATAATAATAATAAATCAATTCACAATCATGTCATCATTTAAAATCATTTATATTAAGCTGCAAATCTCTCATAAAATATGCAGCCTAACAAATCTATCCCACACTGTCGACTCTGGTCTTTCTGCGAACGCCCTTAAGATTCCGTTGCCACTACCTCTAATTCGACGTATCAGTGAGGCCGACTTCTTGCGCATTAACGCGTAAAAGTCGTCCACTCTCGCGTCAGCAAACATGCCCGAGGCACTGCAGAACCGAGGAAGTTTCAACAAAACCCTAAAGGCGTTGTTGTACTGAACTCTTAGAGCATTGTAGGCCCGCTGCGTGTAATTGGTCCACAGGGCACTAGTGTAAAAGCTTTGGCAGTAGGCTCTGAACAAAGTTACCTTTACTTTCGCTGAACACTTCGCAAACCTGTGCACCAACATGTTCGCGCGCACCGACAATGCCCTTCGCTCTCTCTCAATATCTGCGTCATCATTTAAGGTCTCGCTAACAATGTGGCCTAAGTACTTAAACTGGGAGAGGCGACTCAAAGATACTCCATCTAAATACACTGGTGGTACATGCTCAGGTTGTTTGTTCTTACCTCTGATAACCATGTACTCACTCTTTTTAACGTTGTACTTTAAGCCGTGATCCCCAACGTATGACTCACAGATACCGAGTAGCTAGAATATGAAAGGGTAACGTAAATAGTCGCTAAGAAATTTATTTGGGAACGTTCAAAATTGCTTCCGTTTCATCATGAGAGTTTTTGTAGGTAGTCCTGAATTGTTCTTTTACAGTGGATCTTAGTGGATAAATGTTTAGAATTGTATTGATTCTGTCGTATAGGTACGAACCCAGGAAAATGAAAAATCTCTTAAAAACATCCTTCATGTTTTAGGAACATACTGTTACGAGCTGGGTATGGGATAAATTATTTTACACCGATAATTAACCATATATCCTTTATTAACTCAACAACTTATTTACACAAACATTAATTCGATAATAATCACTATTCTCTTCGTAATCGCTTCCGTTCGCATTCGTAGTCGAAAACAGACTGACCCTCTATATTATATGGCTCTTTGAGACTGACTCACTCGCGTTCGGAACGTTCACTACACCCCCCCGCTAGGGGGGGTATGGTGGCGATATCAGGGCTGAGCCCACTGATCGCAACGTCGGTTGCCACCCGTTAAAACGGGTGCATCTTGGGGGCACCTAACATGGTGCGGAGGACTTGGGTAACTGCATATAAGAACCTACCAGCACGCGTAGCATGACCACCGTAGAAACGGGTTTTGTCGACGGAAGAATAGACGAAATTACAGATTGTAGAAAGATTTCTACCGTCCTAAGCATGGCGATGTTAAAACTGACGAGAAGAAATGTTTCTATTCTTCAGTCGACAAAAGTCTACAATGCAAAGCATGACCACCAATTTTTCTCTACTTTTAACACTTTTTTTTTTAAGTGTTAGAAATATTTCTTCTCAACAAGTGTCAAATAGTTTACATCACATTGGACCTAGATAAGATATATAATGATATTAAAAACTCAATTCTGTGACTTATATTCAATATATCAAAATTGTGGTGAATCTTCCACAAAAGCCTAATATTAATCAAGAGTTGAAGTCACATAGCATCATAGGTTGAATATTTCTAAAAAAAATGTTATTTGTTATGCAAGGCTGCAAAGTTGTTTTTTGGTGCGAATACTTGTATTGAAGCCTGAGCAAGTAAAGGATTCTAGGATTGAACCGATGACCGAAGCGAGTGGTTCAAATGTAGAATCCTGAGTGTAGCGAGGGTTTCAAATGTAGAATCCTGAGTGTAGCGAGGGTTTCAAAGGTACGAGACGCAGACTGTCAACTTTGACGGACAGAAGGACAGATGGCCAGACGGACAGATGGACAGACGGACAGACTTACAGACGTACCTACAGACGGACATACCGACAGACGGACAGACGGACAGACGTACAGATATACAGACGGACATACTGACAGACAGATGGACTGACGGACAGACGGACGACCGACATACAGACAGACGGGCAGACGGACAGACGCACAGACAAACAGAAAGACAGACAGACAGACGGGCAGACGAATAGACGCACAGACAAACAGAAAGACAGACACACGGACGGACAGACGGACAGACTTACAGACGTACCTACAGACGGACAGACGGACAGATGGACAGACAGACAGATGGACAGACGGACAGACGTACAGATATACAGACGGACATACTGACAGACGGATAGACAGACAGACAGATGGACAGACGGACGACTGACATACAGACAGACGGGCAGACGGACAGACGCACAGACAAATAGAAAGACAGACAGACAGACGGACTAATGGACGAAGGACAGACGCACAAACGGACAGACAGATACGTAAGTGACAGCAATTGGGCTCCGATTAGTCGCACAAAATTTTGTGACAGACGATGGACAGACGAAATTGAAAGAATGAATTATGTCTTTGTCTTCATAGAAACGCGAGTCTACGGGTCGCCCCGTGCTCGGGCAGAAGAAAACTCGAACTCGACATAGTTGGATAGAAAGAACTTGTATCCAACTATCTAGTCTATCCTTACTCACGGCGCAGCATGACCATTTCTATCTCTATTCTACATAGAGATGAAATGGTCATGCTACGCCGTGTTGGGGGTAGAAACATTTCTTCTCAACAGGGACAAATAGTCTACATCACATTAGACGTAGACAAGTTCTCTACTGATTTAAAGAAAACTCAATTTTGTGACTCATTACATACTTGAAAATTGTGGTGAATCTTCCATAAAAGCCATTAAATTAAGAGTTGAAGTCACCATCTTCATCATTTTTTGTTTTTTCTTTTTTTTTTTGAACTTCGTTTTTAAACATGTTAGGTTTTTTAGAAAAGTTTTAATGTAGCCAACATTATACCTTTTCAAAAAATTGTTATTTGTCATGCAAGGCTGCAAAGTTGTTTGTTGGCGCGAGTACTTATATTGAAGCCTGAGCTAGCGAAGAATTCTAGGATTGAACCATGAGCGAACCGAGTGGTTCTAATGTAGAAACCTGAGCGTAGCGTCTCGAGGATTTCAAAGGTACGAGACGCAGAATAACTTTGACGGACAGACAGACAGATGGAAAGACGGACAGACAGACAGACGAACAGACGGACAGACGGACAGCGGATGACGGACAGATGGATAGATGGACAGACAGACAGACGGATGACGGACAGACGGACGAAGGACAACCAGACAAACGGACAGCTGGACAGATAACAGACGGACAGATGGACGACGGACAGACGGACAGTCTCACAGACTGACAGACGGACAGTCTCACAGACTGAGAGACGGACAGACGGACGATGGACAGATGGACAGACAGACAGACGGACACACGGACGACGGACAGACGGACAGATGGACGGCGGACAGACTGACAGACGGACAGACGGAAGATGGACAGATCAGACTGACAGACGGACAGTCTCACTGACTGACAGACGGACAGTCTCACAGACTGATAGATGGACAGTCTCACAGACTGACAGACGGATAGACGGACGATGGACAGATGGACAGACAACAGGCGGACACACGGACGACGGGCAGACGGACGCCGGACAAACAGACAGACGGACACATGGACCGACGGACAGACGGACGCCGGACAAACAGACAGACGGACAGATGGACCGACGGACAGACGGACAGATGGATGGCGGACAGACAGACAGACCGACAAACGGAAGACGGAAGACGGACAGATCAGACTGACAGACGGACACACGGACGACGGACAGACGGACAGATGGACGGCGGACAGACAGACGGAAGATGGACAGATCAGACTGACAGACGGACAGTCTCACTGACTGACAGATGGACAGTCTCACAGACTGACAGACGGACGATGGACAGATGGACAGACAACAGACGGACACACGGACGACGGACAGACGGACGCCGGACAAACAGACAGACGGACAAATGGACCGACGGACAGACGGACAGATGGACGGCGGACAGACAGACAGACGGACAGACGGAAGACGGAGAGATCAGACTGACAGACGGACAGACGGACGACGGACAGATGGACAGAGAGACAGACGGACAGCCGAAAAGATGTACAGATGGATAGACGGACGACAGACAAACGGCCAGACGTACAGACAGGCTCCGATTAGACGCAATAATTTTTTTTTCAGACGACGGATAGACAGACAGATGGACAGACGGACAGACGATAAATAGTAATATATTTTAATAATTATTGAAAGAATGAATACATGTCTTTGTCTTCATAGAAACACCAGTCTACGGGTCGCCCGGCGCCCCATGCTCGGGCAGAAGACAAATCGAACTCGACAAAATTGGATAGAAAGAACTTTGTCTTTTCTTGGTAGAATAGAGATAGAAATGGTCATGCTAAGGGGGCAGGTTCTCATAACAATCACCCATGTGTATTGCTATGTGTAATACTGTAGGCTCGAATAATCACGGCAGCTAGGTGGTCAGTCACCGCCAGGTGAGACCCCCACTTACCTGGGGGAGGCCCAGGAGATGACGACCAGCACACGGCCGCCGGCTTATAGTGAGCCTACAGTATTTATTGAGTGGCCCCCGTCCGCCCGGCTTCGGACCGCAGAGCTGTAGGTATATATGTGGGCGGCATTGTATGTGTAACACCGCCCATGTATGCGTTGTATGTGCGAACTAGCCGCACATACAATGCGTGAGTACACAATGAGTGTGGAGTCATAATTATGTGTCTGGCTTATGTTACGCGACGTGCCTATATTAACTTAGCACACGCCGTGCACAGTGTATGTACTGTTGTGTAGTGTTCCTGTTTGAGTAGGTCGCGTGTAGGTGTAGGCGAGTTACTCGGCGTCAGTTGGTGGCAGGCTGCTAGCGGCGGTCTCACCCTGGTACAGGGTGAGGATGGCCATGCCTTCCAGCACGGTGGTAAGCAGGTCCTGGCCGCTCCTGATGGCCTTTAGCAGGTCCAGCAGGAGGCAAGTAAACCGCCTGTTGAGCTCGTTCTTCTTCTGAATGGCAGCAGCGGCGGCGCCCGCGGGCGCTTGCTGCTGCATGCGGGCTGCAGAAGATATCCGGGGAGCCGCCGCTACTGCCGCGGTCTCCTCCGGGGTTTGTTGGGTGGTGGTGGGGGGTAGGGGCTTCCTCCCACCTCTCTTCCTCTTCCTGCTACGGTTTGGGGGGGGGGCATCTTTGATGCTGAGCCCGTTTACCACCGCCATCAAGGTGGTGCTGCTGCGGGCCTCGTGGTCGTTCACGTTTGCGGCCTGGGCCACTGCAGTGGTCGTCGGCCGGGCAGTTGTGCTGGTCAGCGCCACCGTGCTCGCTCGCCTGTTGGCGGTCTCCTTCCGGAAAACCGGGCATTCGCGGTGCGACGCAGGGTGCGGTCCGCCACAATTGACGCAAATTTCAACTGTCTACGTTTATGGTACGGAACCCTTCGTGTGCGAGTCCGACTCGCACTTGGCCAGTTTTTTGTATTTAAAATTACCTATTCACAAATTTTGAATTTCCATATAACGCAATATTTATTTACAATCTTACGAAATTAGCAATAATCCGGTGACGCAGATATTATTGATTTCTATTGGGCAACACGACGTAATGCAACTAAAGCAGGATTGAGTCGAGACAGCCAAAAGAAAACGAAAGAGAAGATAGGCTTTCTATCTTATCGCGGGAGTGTTTGAGGGTCACCGCAGCTCTGGCACAGGTAGAGATTGGATTATACCCGGTAAAAACCCAGACTTTGGGTAAATACCCATTTTTACCTTCCCATTTTTAATTTATACCGGGTAAAAATTAAAATTAGTTTAATTTGAAACTAATTATTATATTTTTAATAGGTACTTTGACATACAGAATTTTATCATTTATTTTTATTTGAAACCGTCGTCAGCACAACATACGCGGACATTTAGCATTGTAACTGTCCAATGAGGGACGACGAGGAGGGGATGGAAAATTTCGTTAAGGTGAAAGCACCAGGGTAGCCCGTGAAATTCAAACTTTGGTTTTTGCAATTTGCAGGTCAGTATCAGGTTGTATGTTGGTCAAAATAGGATTCGCGGCCGTAGCAAGTACGTATATACAGAACTGTAATAATTAAAATTGATGATTTTTATTGACAGTTAGAATTTATGCCAAATGTCATTATTTCTGAAATACTTACATTTGACATCAATTCTAACTGAAAGAGTTGTGTTGCCAAGATCATGGCAAATATCCATGTAGAACCCACTCCTATCAAGATCGGAGACTACGCCGGAGTTGTAGACGAGTACGTCTACCTGGGAAAACGGTCCAGTTAGGTAGGGCTAACTTCGAGAAAGAGGTCAATCGTCGAATCCGACTCGGCTGGGCGGCATTCAGGAAGTTGCGTGGTATCTTCTCGTCTCACATACCACAGTGTCTCAAGACGAAAGTCTATGACAAGTGCGTGTTGCCAGTGATGACTTAAGGAACCGAAACGTGGTCGCTCACAATGGGCCTCATCAGAAGGCTTAAAGTCACCCAAAGAGCAATGGAGAGGGCTATGCTTGGAGTTTCCTTGCGTGATCGAATCAGGAATGATGAAGTCCGCAAGAAAACCAAGGTTACCGACATAGCCCAAAGAATCGCCAAATTGAAGTGGCAGTGGGCTGGGCACATTGCTCGCAGAAAAGACGATCAATGGGGTCAAAAAGTTCTGGAGTGGCGACCGCGTATCGTAAGCCACAGCGTTGGAAGGCCTCCAACAACGTGGACCGATGACCTGGTGAGAGTCGCGGGTAGCCGATGGATGCGAGACGCACAGGACCGGTCATTGTGACGACACTTGGGGGAGGCCTATGTCCAGCAGAGGACGGCTGAAATGATGAAAGCCAGAGATGGGTTTTGGAGGAAGCGCTTCATTTGGGAAAAAGTTGAAGATATAAGTCCTGTAACATGGTGGAAGGGACTTTGCTCGTCTAAAAACCTTAGCAAAATAGCAGTACGCATTTTAACTGCACCGTGCACATCTGCAGAAACAGAGCGATCGTTCAGCAAGCATGACCGATCAAAGAAACGAAACGGTTTGACATCCGAAAGGGCAGCTAAACTTGCTTTTTAACCGACTTCGAAAAAGGAGGAGGTTATCAATTCGGATGTTTGTATTTTTTTTTTTTTTTATGTATGTTCGGGCATAACTCCGTCATATATTGACGGATTTGCAAAATTCTTTTTTTGTTCGAAAGGGGTTTATTCCGAAATGGTCCCATTTAAATTTCAAAAAGATCTGATGATGGGTTTCGGAGACAGACAACGGAACTCTTCAAAAATTGACAGCAAATCAACCGCGATTGCTGCTGTCGTATGTCTATGAATTGTTAACACAGTTTAATGGGGAACCACAACTAAAAAGTGAAAAATAAAAAACTTTTTTACAAAAAAATAGAACCGACTTCCAAAAAAAGTGCAAAATAACTTTAATTTCGGAAGTTGGTGTCAAAAAACGAAGACACAAAACAGGAACACCGACTTCCGAAATTAAAGTTATTTTGCACTTTTTTTGGAAGTCGGTTCTATTTTTTTGTAAAAAAGTTTTTTTGCGTCTTAAAACTGGGATCTGCTCCCCAAGTACAATCAAATTGTAGGATCTGAAGTTAGTGAATCTCCTGAAGATAGGATGACTCCAGATCATGTTCAAAACATGGAACAGTCTGGAGAAAACTAATCTAGTTAAGATGAAAGTCGGGACGATGATCGAAATAACCTCACTACAGAAATAATCTTAGCAAGAAGATCACCAGGGCATGATATAGAATTTTTGGACTGTGGTAGTAATAGTAGCAGTACTGAAGACTGAAATTAATATTAAAAGTACTGAAAGTACGACTGTGAATTTATGCTCATTTCATTTTTTTTTTTTTGTTGTAATATTGGGATGAGGATGGATGGATTGTGTGAGGTGATATGAAAGAAAAGGGAGTTAGTGATAGCGTGACGGCTGACAGGACAGAATGGAAGAAAAAAAACGTGTTGCGCCGACCCCAAGTAACATGGGATAAGGGCAGGAAAATGATTGGGGACTAACTAGGGATTTTTTTTTGGTAGTCTGTTTTTTTTATATTTTTTGTTTTTATTTTTCACTTTTTAGTTGTTATACCTACCCCAGAACTAAAAACCCCAATAACATGGAACATGGAATTTAAACATTTGGAGAACACCAAAACGTCATCGAGGTAAACGTATTTTTCGTTTTTGTTCAATTTCTGAAAAAGCGCTGAAGCAATTTCGATAAAATTTATACGGGACCACCTCGGGAGTATATTCTTTCGGATAAAAAAAAGAATTTAGAAAATCGGTCCACAACTGACGGAGAAACGGGCGGACATACATAAAAAAAAAACATACATACAGTCGAACATAGAACCTCCTCCTTTTTCGAAAATCGGTTAAAAAATAGAACAGACTTCAAAAAAAAAAAAAAATGCTTTTTATTTATTGTTTTTTTGGAAGTCGGTTCTATTTTTCGTAATTTTTAATTTTTATTTTTCACCTTTAATTATGGTTCCCCATTAAATTGTGTAAACAATACATAGACAAACGATCGCAGTAATCGCGAGTCATTTGCTGTTAGTTATTCAAGAGTTCCACTGTCTATTTCCGAAGTTCTTCATCAATCCTAATGTATTATATACTAAAACCTTCCTTGAAAAGTCGGTTAAAAAGGAAAAACAGCATCTTTATTAAATAAATGTTATAATAGTTTAAATAATCCAATCTACAGTATCTGGCAACATTTAAAGAAATTCAGTGTATTTTGACATCTTGTTCTTGAACAGAGTGTTGCCCTCCGTATATCCCTCCATGTGCATGAATTTAGGGTGTGCTTCGATGACCTGAAAAAAAAAACATTCAAGTTTTAATTGAAATAAAGTAGAGCAACATTGTTTCAGCCATATTTTTTATGTTACAGGTAACATGTTGCATTCATGGTAAACAAAATAACATCCCTCAAAATTAAAAATTCATACACAATATTTCGTGTTAGTTCTGTTGACCGTTGAGAGTTCTTCTATCTGGATTCTGCAGCTAATCCTGAATATCGATCATAATTTTCTGTAGTTTAAAAAAAACTAAAAAACACAGTTTATATAAAATTTGATATTTTATGTAGGTAAATAAGCTCAATACTGAAGACTTAAACGGTTTATTTATTTTTTGCTTTTTAGTTCTTTGTCGTCGGTTGAATTTTTTGTTAAAAAGTTTTTTATTTTATGATTTTTTGTGACTCGCATCATCTTTTAATACTCTGAGGCTAATTTCTAAACCTTCATCATTCCTCTTGGCACTGAGCTGATGATGTAACCATCCTTCCATGAGGTTCCCAGGATATTGACCAGTTGAGGTTACCTCCAATATTCTAAAGACGTCTTTTCTTCAAAGCATATTAAGTGGTATTTGTCACTAAAACCAGTTTTTTAACCGCCGAAAAAAAGGAGGAGGTTCTCAACTCGACCGTATATGTTTTTTTTTTTGTGTGTATGTTCGGCCCTTACTCCGTTGTTTATGAACCGAGTTTGATGATTTTTTTTTTCTTAGATATACCTCAAGGGTGGTCCCGTGTCAAGGACATCAGGATCTGATAATGGAATCCTGATAAAATTGAGAGAAAACCTTGAAAATTGTGGGCTCGTTTAGCGTTTCTGTACGTATGTTCGGCCCTCACTCCGTTGTTTATGAACCGACATTGATGATTCTTTATTTCTTAGATAGGGTATACCTCAAGGGTGGTCCCTTGTCAAGGACATGAGGATCCGATCATGGAATCCTGATAAAATTGAGAAAAAACCTCGAAAATTGGGCACGGATATTGTTTCTGTTTACTTTTCATAACTTAATCAGGTATTTGCATTTAGGAATCATCACATCATGAAACTAAGCTGATGATGGAAACCATACCTTTCCTAAACAATAGAAGTTAGATAAAAAAAACTGGTTTTAGTGACAGATACCACTTAATATGCTTTGAAGAAAGGACGTCTTTAGAATATTGGAGGTAACCTCAACTGGTCAATATCCTGGAAACCTCATGGAAGGATAGTTACATCATCAGCTCAGTGCCAAGAGGAATTATGAAAGATTAGAAATTAGCCTCAGAGTATTAAAAGATGATGCGAGTCACAAAAAATCATAAAATAAAAAAAAAAACTTTTTAACAAAAAAATCAACCGACGAAAAAGAACTAAAAAGCAAAAAATAAATAAACCTTTTAAAAAAAAAACGAAACCAATTTGGACCCTCTGCATGTAACATTAAGGTTTATTCAAGTTATATGAGCTTATCAGACAAGTGCTCGAGGATTTGATGAACAAATACAATAATAATACAGACACGCAAATTTGATCTTTAAAACGTTAGCATTAGGTTATATTTTATAACTATTTGTTATAATATGATAAGTGTAATAGCTTATTTTAATGATTGAGTTCAAGTAATTCTGGTATCGTGGTCTGTGTATAAGACTGAGAAAAACAAGTTTCGAGATCAAATCCTGCGAAAAAGATATTGTTTTGCTTTCAATATAGAATTTATATTCCAAAACTATTTCTTGTATTATTGTAAAGAACTACAGACTATACATAAACTTTTTAAAATGGTAATATTTTCACATAACTTGTAATAAGTGGGTAGTTGAAAAATAAATATTCGTATTCATTACAAAGCTGGTATTCAAATGCTACTATGGAGTGATTATTTAAAATACAAAATAATTTGCACGAGGAGAAGATGGCTGCTCGTGCTGTGCAAGAATAAATTTTATGATAGTATACTATATGGTTCAAATTTTTTAGAATATTGCGTCTAGCATTACAACTAAGATCAAATTTCAATGCGGCTTATAAGAGTTGTGTTGGTCTTGTGGTCACTAAGGTAGTGCGATGTTCATCGTTGTCTACGTTCTAAACCAAGTTTAACCTAAATTTAGATATTTTATTACACTTTTTTACATTTCTTTGATAGACGACGTAGGGTATTGTCTTTTTAAACGGGCAGTTTGTATAGAAATAAAACTAAAAAATTGCAAGTTTAAAATGTTCATTATTTCATTAAAACACTTAAGTAAGATAAAGTAAGTAAATGCTCATATATTTCCAAATTAATATACTTTTTATATTAGTATGCCTTAGAAACATTAAAAAAGGCATGCTTATGCTTAAAAGTTTGTTATCGAGAAAATGAATTCATCTGTGAAATGCTTTACAAATTTATAGCTGCCTATATGTAGTGAATAAACATGTTATTTAAATAGAAAAAATCTATTTATAACAATAACATCACCACATAATCTGCAACATTTTAATGGTTTAACAATCAATCCATTGAGCATTTACTTACATGGTGTGTTTAAATATACCTACTAGATGAACTAGTAGCGGAGTGGCGCACCGTCCGCTGTTATAACTTGTTGTAAGCGGCTACGCATACCGCGCACCATGTTCCAACACAAATCTTTGCCTCTTATGTGCTCCCAAGTCGATGTCACGACCTCAGCCAAGTTGTGTTTGTTTCGCACTTCCGTTGTATCCCAATTTAAAACCATTTGACCCCATAGATTTTCTATAGGGTTCAAATCAGGACTTTTAGATGGCCAATTAATAACTGTCACAACTTCTTGAGCAGCTAACCATTCCCGCACAATGCCTGCACGGTGGATGAAGCAGTTATCGTGCATGAAATAAATATGTGACGTTGGATAGGCAATTCGCACAGTCGGCAGCATGACGTCACGCAGAATCTCCAAATACAAACTGCTATTAAACCTACCACCAACTTCCACCAATTCACCAGGTCCCATGGACGACATCCAGCCCCAGTAGCCCAGGGTTATTCTACCGCTGTTTCTACAAGGTAGCAGGCACTTCTCGTTGTAACGTTCTCCTTTCCTCCGCCATAAGATTTTACGTCTATCTTTGTCCGATTTAAATGATTTTTCATCAGTGAAGATCACAACATTTTCTTCCCAATTAAAATTTAAATATTCCTGGGCAAAACGGACCCTTTCTGCACGATGAGCAGGTGTCAATGCAATTTTCTGTGCCGGTTTATAATTCTTTATCCCAGCAACGTGTAAATGCCTTCTCACTGTTTCCACTGAAATATGGTGGTTTATTGCGGTTGCACGAATGGGCAAAAATGGATTTTCAACGTGGCTTGAAACAATAGCCCGGTGGCGTTCGAATTCGGGACTATACTTAATGGCTTTTGCTCCTGGACGAATCCGCTGAATATTTACATTGTCTCCATAACGTCTTAGCCATAGCCTGACCGTATTTCTCTAAAACAAAAATAAACTTTTTTGGAACCGTGTATGTAACTTGTAAGGAGTGAATGTAATGGTAAAATAGCCAACTACGCGTTCATTAATCACAATCAATAAAATAAAATAGGTATAATATAATACAGAGTGGTGATGACAATACGACATTAAATTAAACCTCGCATACCTCAAGACGTTCTCAGTCTACATACAAAAAATCATTTGAATATATCCAGTAGTTTAGTAACAGGAAATTATTTTCGATTTTTAACATTTGCTACATGATGTATCTGATAATAGGGAAACACTGTCAGGTTAACGACCCACATCGGTATAAACATCAAAACATTAAAGCCACGTTGCCAACTCGCTACTTTAACACTTTCGCCAAATTAGTATTTTCATCTGATTTAGTGAAAATTATACCTTAACTCTGAGTAATAAGAGTCATAAAGCGTGTCATCAGAGTTGGATAAGAAAGTAACGAATGCGGAAATTGCAATGCACTCATAATATTAATAAAAAATTTAGTGTGTGCGAAAGAGATAAATCTAGTTTCGTTTGTTACTTCGCTTTCTTGAAGAAATTTGCTACAACAAATTTATGTTAGTGTGTCGCCGGCCGCCGCGATCCTGTGACGAGTCACGCGTCCTCAGATGCCGCTAACTTTCGTTCGCGCCGCGCGCCCGCCTTGTTGAGGGACTTCCCCGCCGCTCGTGTTTTTTGTAAATTAATTTACGACGGCATTAGTGCGAAATTGGACGCTTTCTTTTGGTGACAGGACATGTAACGTTTTAATAGGTATTTAGTTAAACAGTGAGTGAATTGTGCGAAATTAGACGCTTAGTTTTTATTGTTTTCGTGTTTTTTTTTAACGCAACCCAACGTGTAGTTCAGGTGCTGACCATACAACTATTCTTAAATTTTAAAACGCGACAAACGGAAGCCGTATAAATACAAGAAATTGCATGCATTGTTACCTAGAGACAAACCAGTTAGGTAAAACTTCTGTCGCTGGATTGAAAATAAACATTTCGAGAATCCGGATTTCTTGTACAATGTGATGTGGACTGATGAAAGTACATTTACAAGGAACGGTTTATGGAACAGACAGAATATTCGTTACTGGAGCCGCGTGAATCCGCGTCTAGGACGGGAGACTTCGCACCAGTACAGATTTGCTGCCAATGTTTGGACTGGCATTGGTTTGCAGCTGTGATTCTGTGCTAAATAATCTGTGATTTAGTGTAATTTTACTGAGCATTAATCCATAATTAAAAGCCAAAAAATCAAGTCACTACAGGACCGCGCGTTGTTGCCGCTCTTACGACAGGTTAGTGAACTCATATTTATAAGTGGTGTTCTATTTCGTTTCTAGTTTTATGCCATTTAGTTTGTTTGAAATTTTTATTTTTTTATTTTCGATGTTAGGATATTTTTGATAGCTTAAACTTATTCTTATAAACTAGTATTGTCCGTGTTTTCATTTATTGTCGTATTGTCTTCTCCACCCTGTATAATATAATATTCCACAACTATCACACAACGCCATCTAGTCCCAAGCTAAGCAGAGCTTGTGTTATGGGTACTAGACAACTGATAAACATACTTATATATTTCTAAATACATACATATTATAGATAAATTACACCCATATAAAAAAAAAAAACACTTACTGCTATATTAAGTCGGCGACCAATCTCTCTAATTCCAACATTCTGCTCATGTAAAAATATTATTTTATGTTTGGTATAGTCGTCAAGTTGCGACATGATGCTTTATTACAGCAAATTGCTTAAAAATACTTAAAGAGTTAAACGATTTACAAATGTGTGTGCGCGCAGTCACTGCTATTAGGCGCAGTGTAACTTTTGTTACTTAGATGAATTTATGATCTACCTCACGAAGTAAATATGTTTTACTTCGTATTCAACCATTCTTGGTAAATATAAATTCTGTGAACTTAAAGTTTTTTAAATTACCCACCCGTTTACAAGATAAGTTATTAGGCGAAAATCATATTGGTCGTTCTTTAATATTGCAAGCAATATTGCAGAAATGAAAACAAATTAAAAAAGAAACTGATGTATAGGTGAACTGTGTTTTCGAACCCACATGCTGTGTGACACTGTCACTTGTCTGATGAGCTCATATAAATTAAATAAACCTTAATGTTACAAGCAGAGGGTCCAAAGTCGTTTGATTTTAGGGTGGGTTAGATAATGTTGACAACAGTCTGTACTACTTGTAGGTAGGTACATTCATACAAGCGGAGCGAGGCGGCCCGCGTCGCACGCGGCTCCACGGCCGTGTCTGTTTGTGTAAGACGTGTAGGTAACTACGTACTACGCGCTCGCGCGCGCCTACATTAATTGCGTCGCGTTGAGGTCGCATTGTTTGCAATACATTGCGCGCTTGAAAATATCAATTTCTGTAACCAATCATTACCGAGATTAATGATTATCATAATTTTGTAAGTGGCATTAAGTGTAACCTTTTCGCGAAGTTTGCGGTATCTTGTCCCTTACAGCCTGTATATTATTATTATAATTGAACCAACTTGTAAAAAATTCAACTCCATAGTAACAAGAACAGAGGACACGGTGGAGCATACGGTGGAGGTCAGCCCCGCTTGGGCGGAGCACCGCCGTGTCCTCGTGGATGCGATAGGTGGCGGCGAACTCTCGCACCCGGCCCTGGTTCAGGCCATGGTACGGAGCGAGAGAGAATGGGAGGCAGTCTCCGCCTTCTGCGAAGCAGTAATGCTCGTGAAGGCGGAGGCGGGACGCGTGAGGGAAGCTCAACTGAGTGGCCCTCACGGTCCCGGCCGCTACCACCGCAGGAGAGGTACTGGGCGTACTGGGCGTAGGACGTGGCGAGACGATTTCCGGCCACCGTAGACCCGGTTCTGCGAACGGCGAGCAGTGGGTAGCTGGCCGTCCGATCAGCACCAGGCCCGTGAGTCGACGGCGCGTAGTGTTCCACGCACGCCTCAAAGAGATGTAGTCAGCCACCACTGACGGGGCCCATCGTGGCCGGTACCTGCATGCCTAGGGGTAGCGGATAATTTCTGAAAATGAGTTACCGCACCCCTGGGCAGTCAGGCAGGGAAGGAACAGGGGTGGGTTTTAGTCAGTAAGAGTCTGACACGCCCCCCCCCCCACTCCACCCAGAGCGGGAGAAGTCATTGGATGATTTCCCACCCCCCCAAAAAAAAAAATAGTAACAAGAAGTGGTTCTTATTCAAAGAAGTGGTTCTTATTCAGCTTGCAAGATTTGACCCGTACA
This sequence comes from Polia nebulosa, assembly GCA_951329385.1. NCBI lineage: Eukaryota > Metazoa > Arthropoda > Insecta > Lepidoptera > Noctuidae > Polia > Polia nebulosa. The sequence continues at coordinate 10,585,872 of OX589600.1, read as the reverse complement.
AACAACAAACATTGCATGTTCTTTTCAGGGTAGCCCGCGAAATTCAAATTTTCGTACGTTTTTTGCAATTTGCAGGTCAGTGTCAGGTTATATCTTGTTCAAAATTTGATTCGCGGCCGTAGTAAGTATGTATTTACAGAACTGTAGTCATTAAAATCATCAATACAACTCTCTCAGTTAGAATAAAATTGATGCCAAATGTAAGTATTTTATGTAATCATGACATTTTGCATGAATTCTAACTGAGAGAGTTGAAAATTTGAATTTTGCGGGCTACCCTGAAAAGAACATGCAATGTTTGTTTGTACGGGTCAAATCTTGCAAGCTGAATAAGAACCACTTCTTGTTACTATTTTTTTTTTTTGGGGTGGGAAATCATCCAATGACTTCTCCCGCTCTGGGTGGAGCGGGGGGGCGTGTCAGACTCTTACTGACTAAAACCCACCCCTGTTCCTTCCCTGCCTGAGTGCCCAGGGGTGCGGTTTCTCATTTTCAGAACTTATCCGCTACCCCTAGGCATGCAGGTACCGGCCACGATGGGCCCCGTCAGTGGTGGCTGACTACATCTCTTTGAGGCGCGCGTGGAACACTACGCGCCGTCGACTCACGGGCCTGGTGCTGATCGGACGGCGAGCTACCCACTGCTCGCCGTCCGCAGGCCCGGGTATGGCGGACGCCCTAGGAAGTATTTTTATACATTCCCATGATAAGGGTATCAAGTGGAAGGGTTTAAGGGGGATACGAAAAAGCGTGTTTTTTTAACTAATATTATTAATGCGAACTTTAGGTGTACGCCATAGTGCTCACTAAATCTGTATCTGTAATCTCTTACTGCATCTGTTTAGCTGTAAGTTTTCCTAAAATAAATAAATCACTTACCTTAATTCGTTCATAGGCATCTTCAGGACTAGTAATAAGTTCCGGGACGTCCAGCTTGGGGATACCGAACAGGTTCATCAGGAAGAACTTAGAGTTCGTGTAGAGCATGCGCTGGTCGGCCCACTCCACCTCGCGCGGGAGACGCCAGTCCTTCATCTTGGGGTTCTCGCGCTCCGTGTACTGGTCGAAGTTAAGACGTTCAATGTCTTCGACCACCTGGATAGAAATGAGTGTTGAATTTATGATTATAGGATGGCACACACCTGCCTAGGGGTTGTGGATAAATTCGAAACATTCTCCAGCCACTCCTCAAAGAGGGGCCCTCTTTGAGGAGTGGCTGGAGAGGCGCCACGACGTCCTCACCTTCCACCTGACGCAGGTCCTCACCGGACACGGAAGTTTCGGGAGGTTCCTGTGTAGGATAAGGCATACGAAAACGACCGGGTGTCACCACTGTGCGGATCGCCCAGAGGACACGGTGGAGTTGTGCCCCGCTTGTAGTCGCCGCCGCCGTGTCCTCGTGGAGGCGATCGGCGGCAGCGACCTCTCGCGCCCAGCCCTGATCCAGGTCATGGTACGGAGCGAGAGGGAATGAGAAGCAGTCGCCTCCTTCTGCGAAGCAGTAATGTTCGCGAAGGTGGAGGCCGAACGGGTGAGGGAGGCTCAACGGAGTGGCCCACACGCCCCCCGCCGCAACCGCCGCAGGAGACGAGCTGGGCATAGGACGGGTTTTAGTCAGTAAGAGTCTGACACGCCCTCCCGCTCCACCCAGAGCGAGAGAAGTCATAGGATGATTTCCCACCCCCCAAAAAAAAGGGGGAAAGGGTGTTATTATTTTTTATCAAAACGGGAGTTTTGATAATATCGTAATGAGTAAAATATCGCACGTCCGTTATGTAGCCTCCCTTTGGATAAGGCCGCCATGAAATTCAATCAAGATGACTATTATCATTCACCGTGAATGCTTATTTTTATTAGTGATCTGATATAATAAGTCATCAATAACAGATTATATCAGATCAGTAGTTTTTATTTTGATTTAAATCGACCCTATGACTCCTTTGTGTATACCTCGCATCCCTGTCCCAAGCACCCCTGCACCCATGCACCCCTTTCCTTTTCTGATTTAAACCCACCCCTGTTCCTTTAGTTGCCTGTGCCAAGGAGCGTGGTGACTCTAGAATTTATCCACGACCCCTAGGCAGATCCATGCACAACTGAATAATCCATCTGATTTTTCGTCATCCAAAATTAGTTAGTAGTTAAAAAAGACTAAAATTCAGCTTCCTCATACTTGAGAAGTTGATATTAAAAAACAGATTGTATTTGAAGATGAATAAAAAATCCTATAACAATAATAATCGTCCTGAACGAATTTCTATCACAGTGGTGAATCTCAATAGAGGTTAGCAAAGTATACAGCAGATATTATATATGATACGTAATCATTTAATGGATACGAGGTTATTATTTTTCTCCAACGAAAATTATTAATTTAAAAAAAAAACTGAGCGCTCGACAAAGTTCACCTACAGTTTCGTGTCAAAGAAGCCGCCTGAGCGAGACGGTATTTTTGATCCTTTGTTAAAGAGTACCTACAGCGCGGCTAGTGCAGGGGGAGGTATCGTTTGAAACAAAAATTGGTAAAAATGAAAAAATTTCGCCGGCCGGTGGAGTGTTGTCAACTTATAAAAATTTGCCATATTTAGTGTTCGCATATTTTATAAAAATAAAAAATCTGTAACTTTTGGTTTTTATGAGTCACACCGTACGTTAAACCCGGAATACGCCTTTATTGGATCGGACAGGGTTTTTAGTACATGCCTTTACTCTAATAGTAGTAGACTTTACGACTGAGGCTTTACATGCTTGTGCTTTCCGAGGCACAGGGGTGTCACACCACGCAGCGACCTCTCGCGCCCGGCCCTGGTCCAGGCCATGATACAGGGAGAGAGGGAATGGGAAGCAATCTCCTCCTTCTGCGAAGCAGTAATGCTCGCGAAGGAGGAGGCGGAATGGGTGAGGGAGACTCAACGGAGTGGCCCTCACGCCCTCAGCCGCAGCCTCCGCAGGAGACGCCCTGGGCGTCGGGCGTCGCGGGACGATCTCCGGCCACCGTAAACGCGGGACTGCGAATGGCGAGTAATGGGTAATTCGCCGTCCGATAAGCACTAGACACGAAAGTTGACGGCGCGTAGTGTTCCACGCGCGCCTCAAAGAGATGTCAGCCACCACTGACGGGGCCCATCATGGCCGAAGCCAAGGGGTCGCGGATAAATTCGTAACAGAGTTACCGCGCTCCTGGGTACTCCCGCTCCACCCAGAGCGGGAGAAGTCATAGAATGATTTCACACCCCAAAAAAAAAGTGTCAAACGACCAACATTCTGTCATTCATACTATTTTATTTATATATTGATACTGACCACTTCAACCTCACCGCCACCGCTCCAGTCATACACCAGTAGTTCAGCGTGGGTAGCGATGTCACGTAAGTATTTGTTCTTGTACTGGCGCTCCATCTCTGTGAGGAACTTGTCAGTCAGGGCTTTACCGCTCACTTCATGGTCCAGTTTACGCTCCTTTATGGCAGCCTGAACCTATAAGTTAGAGTAGAATATTTATAAAAATGTCAAATCAAATCTGCGATGATGATGATTTTCAATAAGGTTAAACATTGTGTACTTTGTCGAATGGGGTGCGATTAATTATTGTATTCGAAACTATGTATGTATTCATAATATATCGAGAGTTAATACTCTCACAAAATTTATAACAATCTTACTGATTTGCAATTATCTGGTGACATATACATAACATATTCCTCTCATGTCTTCTGTTTATAGATTGAATCCAATTTCACAATGATAAGCAGTATATTACAAAGTTAAAGTGTTTGAGTGCTTCAGTCTCCTAAATTACACAATGGGTGTTTGCAATTAAGGTGGCAGCGCCAGAGTAGCCCGCAAAATTAAAATTTTCTCACGTTTTTTGCAATTTGCAGGTCAGTGTCAGGTTGTATCTTGGTCGAAATTTGATTCGCGGCCATAGCAGTATGTATTTATAAAATTATAATCATTAAAATCATCAATATAACTCTTTCAGTTAGAATCAATTTCAAATGTAAGTATTTCATGAAATTATGACATACATTCTAACTGAGAGAGTTGTATTGATGATTTTAATGATTACAGTTCTGAAAAATACATACTTGCTACAGCCACAAAAATGAAAAAAAAAATAATTTCGCAGGCTACACTGGAGTTTTCAGCTTAATAATGGAGCTTTAAATCCTGCAATATTATGCAAAAAAACTATAGGAAAACTCCAATCTGAATCTAAAAATATTTATCAGCATGTATTAGTAACATGGGTAGTGTACAAGAAATATTTTTACCTTGTTTACTGGTAGGTCCAAATAGATCACTAGATGCGGACGCATCAGCTCTTCCAGTGAGTTAGCCCTAAGCTCGTAGTACACAGATCTGACCCCCTTGCTGATGTACTTCTGCAAGTACATTGCCTCAAGAAACACGAAGTCAGAGTATGGAGACCTCTCCAACACAACTCCTTGGCCAGTGTTCAACAAATGGGCCAACGCATCAATGTACTGGCTGTATCTAGCAATGTACATCATGATCTGGAAGTTACCTGCTAAACGGTGGTTAGGGGTCTGGTTGAAGTTAATATGGTCAAAAGTCCTGGTGTCCTCAGGTATCTGATCATCGAACATACGGAGATCGCAACCATTTGGCCTTACATAGTGGATATCCATGTTAGCTTCAGGGAAATGCTTCATACCCAAGTCCTCGGCGAGGGCGGCTGCGAACTTGGTCTTGCCTGCAGCCACTGGGCCTTCAACCACCACAACTTTAGTGTTCTCGTCGAACCTGTGAGTGGTGCGGTCGCGTAGACTTCTAAACCACGTATAGTCCTTATTCACAAAGTCGAAGGGCGCTGGCTTGTCAGGAGGGCACGGCAGCGAGCTCCTTAGCGCCTTTCCAGCAATGTTACGGTTCTGCACAAATGTACATGCCGCTATTTTACATCCCTGGCCAGGACTGAGCACTTTTACAACACCAAGTTTTAGCAGCGACATTTTGACTCGAAGTATCTTCTGTTGTCCGATACCTAAAATAAGTGCTCGTTATTAGTTCCTGAAGGTCTTAACTAGATTATAAGTTATAACAGATGTTTTGTAGAATTCTTTCTTACCTCAAATCAATTCATAACAAAAATTAACCCTGTGACATAACCATTCACAATGGGAACGTTCAAAATTTTTCTAATTGCGGCTGCGTTTTTGAGTTCGAGTTTCAAATAAACCAACAATATGATATGAAATTATGAACACTATGAACGCATCATTTGTAGTGATGAACCTACATAAAGTTACTAAATATAATTATGCAGTGCTGCCAACTTCTACAAATTCGAGTCGCTAGACTATTGACATATAAGCGTCGCCACACACCTACCGTTTCTTTTCTTTTCTACCTAGAACAGATCAAAAAAGAAATTGAAAACGGGCGGATCGCCACACACCTATCGGTCACCGGTCTTTCTTGATTTGCGCTCAGTCGTGATCTAGCGCTGCCCGGAGAAACGTAGTAGTATACCTTTGCGTTAGTACGTAATAAATCATAGTGAACGATGATCAATGATTTGACGTTGATGTACTGATCTGCATTGCATTACTGCTTGTTTCCAAGCAAGATTTTTAATATCTCTGCTGTGGTATGCTTTTGATTGCATGTACCACAAACACGGCAATTTTTGAACCAGTGAACAATGACTCTCTGTCGATTCCGCCATTTCTACTCCGCAACAATATAAAAATTAAAAAAAATGTTTTCAAAAAAACCTGACTGTAAAAATAACTAGAAAGTTCCAAACAAGTCACTTTTCAAGCAGTCTGATGCAGTTGGTTTCTATATATTATAATGTACTCTGTGGTGGCAGTTATTTTAGTTCAATTATTTAATTTATGCCACCAACTGCATCAGACTGCTTCAAAAGTGACTTGTTTGGAACTTTTTAGTTGTTTTTACAGTCGGGTTTTTTGAAAATATATTTTTTTTATTTCCTATACAGCGTGGAGAAGACAATACGACAATAAATGAAAACACGGACAATACTAGTTTATAAGAATAAGTTTAAGCTATCAAAAATGTCCTAACATCGAAAATAAAAAAATAAAAATTTCAAACAAACTAAATGGCATAAAACTAGAAACGAAATAGAACACCATTTATAAATATGAGTTCACTAACCTGTCGTAAGAGCGGCAACAACGCGCGGTCCTGTAGCGACTTGATTTTAGCTCAGTAAAATTACACTGAATCACAGATTATTTAGCACAGCCCAAACATTGACAGCAAGTCTGTACTGGTGCGAAGTCTCCCGTCCTAGACGCGGATTCACGCGGCTCCAGTAACGAAGATTCTGTCTGTTCCATAAACCGTTCCTTGTAAATGTACTTTAATCAGTCCACATCACATTGTACAAGAAATCCGGATTCTCGAAATGTTTATTTTCAATCCAGCGACAAAAGTTTTCCCTAACTGGTTTGTCTCTAGGTAACAATGCATGCAATTTCTTGTATTTATACGGCTTCCGTTTGTCGCGTTTTAAAACTTTAAGAATAGTTGTATGGTCAACACCTGACCTGCCCTTCGCGAACTACACGTTGGGTTGCGTTAAAAAAAAACACGAAAACAATAAAAACTAAGCGTATAATTTCGCACAATTCACTCACTGTTTAACTAAATACCTATTAAAACGTTACGTGTCCTGTCACCAAAATAAAGCGTCCAATTTCGCACTAATACCGTCGTAAATGAATTTACAAATTTTAACACGAGCGGCGGGGAAGTACCTACACGAAAGGTAGCGGCTCCTACAAAGCGAGGACGCGTGACTCTTCACAGGACCGCGGCGACACACTAAGCTAAAGTAAAAGTAGTAGCAAATTTCTTCAAGAAAGCAAAGTAACAAACGAAACTAGATTTATCTCTTTCGTACACACTAAATTCTCTATTAATATTATGAGTGCATTGCAATTTCCGCATTCGTTACTTTCTTATCCAACTCTGATGACACGCTTTATGACTCTTATTATTCAGAATTAAGGTATAATTTTCACTAAATCAGATGAAAATACTAATTTGGCGAAAGTGTTTAAGTAGCGAGTTGGCAACGTGATTTTTAATGGTTTGATGTTTATACCGATGTGGGTCGTGAACCTGACATTGTTTCCCTATTATCAGATACATCATGTAGCAAATGTTAAAAATGAAAAATAATTTCCTGTGACTAAACTACTGGATATATTCAAATGATTTTTTATATGTAGACTGAGAACGTCTTGAGGTATGCGTGGTTTAATTTATTGTCGTATTGTCATCACCACTCTGTATTTTAGTGAGTTATATTTTTGGAATCCTCAAGCTCTTTATTTTGATACCCCACATGACTAGGTCAAAAACAATACGACTATACTAACCTAATTGCGACCGCCATTTTCTTCTTTTAAAAAAAAAAAAAATCTAGCCTATGTTACTACTACTTCGGCGGTCAAGACCAATCTAATAATATCTCATTTGTTAAAATCCATCAAGCCGTTTAGGCTACAGCATGTGTACACATGTACACATACATACTCTCGAAAAACATTTACCCTCCTTGTAGGGCAGTCAGATAACAATAATCAGGAGATGTTCTCAGGCGCACAGCTGCAGGCGTACTGAGGCAAAATCACCGGCACTAGGTTGAAGACAGGCAGTGTGTGACGATATAATTATAGAGCTACAACGTTAACCACGCCTCTTTCTTACCAGCCAGAACGTTCTGATCGGCGCCGTCGGCCGGTTGCATTCTTACCGGGCGTTCTTACCGGTGCGCGACGGTAGGTGTGTGACGACTGACGATCGGTACATTTTGTATGGCATTCTTGCCTTCCGTTTTCAATTCTTTTCTGATCTGTTCTAAGTAGAAAAGCAAAGAAAAGAAACGGTAGGTGTGTGGCGACGCTAAATTACATGGGCTTGAAATGTTTGACTATAGAAAAAACAGTTATACAAATATGTGACGTATCGACGATAAAATCATAAAAATACTGCCATCTCTTTTTAACTTTATTAATTTTGCGTAAGTGAAAAAGGATAACAGTGTTTTTGACAGTTACCATAATGGCAGCCCTTCATTCCATCATTGAAATACCTATTTGCGGCCGGTTCGCCATTTTATCCTCTCGTACATAGTTTGGTACTAAAGTTGTGTACGTCAACTGTCAAATGCTCATGAACTGTGGATATATTTTGTGAATTTTGGAGTAATTTTGCCATTGACATATAAATTATATTTTCAATGGGCAGAACAGTCGACGGCCCAAGGAAAGGCTAAAGTTTTTTTACCATATTGCCTTATCTTATGTAATGTATTTTTACTTTTTCCATTAGTATGCATATGTTACACATTCTAATGATTTTTGCAGTATTTGGCAACAAATGTGTCGGGTAAGCCTTCTCGGCAAACTTCGCTGAGGTAGTCAATACTACAATAAAATTCTGAGCTCCATTTTCCCGAAATCGCGCCTGTTTCAGTGATTCCACATATTTGATATTGTCCATTTGCGTTGACACTTAAGACACAAAACTAAACCAATTATAAATCACAATATCGACTAGGAATCAATAAACGAATAATTAAAACAATTACTGAACTTCACTCAACAAAATCCCGCCAAAAACTCCGTCAACCTCGACGGCTCAGTTGCCAACACCTCTATATAGTCTGTGGTTGCCAACTAAGAAAGAAAAAACTGTAATAGTTCTTTCGCATTTCTACCCTATATATTATATTACTCTTTGCGCATCTCTATATAGTCTGTGGTGAGTTCTTTTAATCTGTGTTTCCTAAGAGCCACATGTGAAATTATTTTACAACAAAGTTCCATAAATCCATAATCTTTGCAAAGTATCTTGAATTACCTATTCGTGATAAATGAACTTATCAGCATGACTGAAAAAACTGATCCAAAGATGGACACAGCAAACATAAGTGTGGACGAGTTTTTGCCTGCTAAGAAGACAGTGAAGCTAAAAAATATAAAACGTAGGGCTGTCTCAGAATCTGGCGATGGAATGGAAATTGAAGAACATAATGGTATCCAGGGTAAAGCTAAGCACAGTCGGTCGAAGGCGAAGAAGAAGAAAAGTGCTGAACCAAATGAATCTAAGGAGAATATGAGAAAAATTGCAGTCCCAGCTCACAGGTAACCTTTTAAAGAAAATAAATAAATAAAAGCACGGATTGTGCTAGAAATTATGAATACTTAGATATAGCTAAATTACGACCAATTTATTGTCCTCTCACCCTTTTAATTAATTTAAGAAATTGCCGAAGCAGGGTGACGATTACCTGAGTCGCTTCGCGTGGGTGCCGGTCGGTTGTGGGAACCCTCTTTGCACTCGTCCGGTTACTGCGCGGCGCGACTTAGTTATCCAAGTAACCCTACCAGGCTACCGTGAAAACAACGGGAGGTAAGCGCTTGGGAAGCGCTTGCTAATATTTTTCCCACCAAAAGAAAATGGAAGCAAGATAACAAGAGATACTACCCCAGGAGGGTACTGACCAAGTCGGAAAATCCCTGAGCTTGACTCAAGCTGCCCAACGTACTCTGAGGGGGGCATTGTTTTGCAACCTCAGAATAAAACTAGCCAAGGCCATGTGGATTTGAGTAACCAGGCGTCCTGTCAATCAATACTACTGGAAACCGATTTGTTCAACAAACTATCCACCCTGGCTTGTTTATGAAGAAGCCAATCCATGGGAAATAAACCACAGCTTGAAGTTTCAAGCGCTTGACTTTTCTGTTCTTTGAAAGAACAGAAAAGATTACTCTTGATCCATCTTGCTGTACGTCCCACTAAGGCCATGAACAATACATGATGCAAAAGTACCATGAATAGGCTTGACATACGGTGATTAATAGTAATTATTGATGTACATCAAGCCTATTCATGGTACTTTTGCATCGTGCATGGCCTTGGCGGGACGTACCGCAAGATGGATCGTGAATAAAGCGCTTAAGACACAAACCAACAACACCAATGACACACCTTGTTCTCCAGAATGGCTGAGTACCAACAGCTAGAGGCAATAAGCGAAATAAATTTTCGGAATCGCCATCTCCTGAAACAATTAAGACTACCAATAGGCACAATGGCTTGCAGATTGACCTGACAGAAGATGAGCCTGAACCAAACAGAAACGCCCAAACAAACCTCCTACCATAAACTTTTACCCCCTTAAGGGTTGAATTTCGAAAAACCCTTTCTTAGTGGATACCTACTCTTTATAAAGAACACACCCTCCAAATCACATGTCTCTTGGACCAGCGGTTTAGGCTGTGCGTTGATATATCAATGAATGTCTATAGAATCATTACCCTGATGAAATGGACTTATCATTTTCACGGACCAGGGTAATGATTCCATACAGGCCACACTTTTAATAGAAAAGACTGGAAATAAAGTACAAGGGGAAATTATTAATGTAAGGTATGGCCCTGAAAAAATACGGAAATCAACTCAGCAAAGTATTTAGGCATGCATCTTGATAGGAAGCATACATGGAAAACTCATATAAAAAAAAGACGTGACAAGTTACGGCTCTTAACTTGCTAGTAGGCAAAAAATCACACGTCACCTTGGAAAATAAGAAGGATGAGATCTACAAAACTATATGTATATGGCGTTGAGATATAGGGATCAACAAAAAAACTCCAATGTGGAGATTTTACAACGCTTTCAGAATAAAGCACTCAAAATGATAACGAAACTATTTATCAGAACCAGTGAATTGCATGAACACACAGAAATGGGAACAGTCAAGGAAGAAGTCAAACACAGAGCAAAAGCATACAAAGACCGTATAAAAGCTTATACTGACACCCTAGCAACAGCGTTATGTGAGACATTGAATAACAGATGGCTCAAAAGACAACACATAATTATGGAATTCTGTTCACCAACAAATTTTGACTTAAATAAGAGATAGCTTCCTCGCCGGAGGAATGGTTCTCTCCTGCCAATAAACTTCCATAATAAATCCGTTAAGGGCTTATCAAGCTAATAGTAAGAAATTTAAAAAAAAAAGTAATTGTATACTTTCTTCAATATGTAGAGTTATCTTTTCATCTTTTAAATAATATTATTTATTTATTTTATTCTTTACGAGATATTACTAAGCCTAACTCATTTTATTCCAGATACACACCTCTTAAAGAGAATTGGTTAAAGATCTTCACCCCAATAGTGGAACATTTACTTCTGCAAGTCAGATTCAACACCAAGACCAGGAATGTCGAGATCAAGGTTGGACCAGAAACTAAAGACATTGCCAACCTTCAGAAAGCTGCTGATTTTGTTAAGGTAATTAAATTACGTCACTATAATTGCAGACGACGGTTGGCGCAGTGGTTGAGCGATTGGCTGCTGTGCTGCGTTTTGCGGGTTCAATGCCCGCATCAAACAATTATTTATTATTGTAAAGCTTACAGATAGTTGATCTGCGTTTGGGTGTCTTGTGTATGTGAGTTTACATGTTTGTAAACGCACCCATGGTGCAGGAGTCATTCCTAAAGAGGGGCAAATTAAAAAAAAATAATCTCAAAATAAAATACTCTTGTTAAATGATTCTTGCACTAAATTGGGCGACCAACTAGGTTTTAACCCATTAACGGGGCTTTAATAACCTAAATATTGGGTTTAATATAAATCTACCTTATCTATTCTTGACTATGTTTTATGACCAGCAGTGGACTTTGGAAGTCTGTAGCTGCAACAATGATTCATGCTGAGCCATTATGTGACGGCCTGTGGCCTTTCGCAAAATTTTATGTGACTCAGAATGGCTTGACAAATCTTCCAAATAGATCGCATCTAGGTAGGTCAATAGGGCACTTTATGTGACGGCTAAACACCCTTATTTCAGAATTTGTGTCACTACAAATCTTAGATAATCGATCGAAAACGTGTCCAGCCATCTTGAAAAACCACTTTTTGCTGGTCTCTCTATCTCGGTAACGGAAGTGATTTTGACGACTTTTTGCATATCAACGGGCGTCACATAAATTTGTGACAGGCATCCAGCTAAAAGTTTTGTGATACGTACAGCGGTTTAGTAGAAAAATGCAAAAATCTGTGTCCAGCCATCTTGAATTGACGTATAAAACTTCTGGCTGGCACTTCCGAATCTCAATAACGGGAGCGTTTTCGAATATGGTTCCTTTATTAATATTTAGTGACGCAATTTGTGACAGTAATAACGTTTGATTTATGGCGTCACATGTAAGGGTTTTCGAGAAATCAATAAAAACTTAATGTCCAGCCAGCCTGAGTTAAGATGGCTGGACACATGTATCTCCGCTGCCTGATGATATACGACTTTCGAAATGTGTTCAAAATTTTTTTCGATCGATTATCTAAGATTCTGTAGCGTCACATATTTTAAAATAAGGGTGTTTATTTGTTTAGCCGTCACATAAAGTGCCCTATTGACCTACTTAAATGCAAGCTATTTTGAAGATTTGTCCAGCCATCTTGAGTCACATAATTTTTTTAAGAAAGCAGTAGATTCATTCAAAAAAGTATGAAATTAGTATTATTACTACTTCACCTCCATGAAAATTAGAAATTGCCAAACAGGAACCTCAGGGTGTTATTACACCAATCGATCGATCAATTGGTGTAATAACACCCTAATACTGGGTCAAAAATTATCCTATATTCTAATCCAGATCATAGTCTACCCATGTTGTACCTGTTAAATCCAGTTCCGTTCAGCTATTATGGACCGATTTTCAAAGTGTTTTTATTCGAAAGAGTATACTCCTGTGTTGTCCCATATAAATTTTATTCAGCGCTTTTTGAAAAAATCAACAAAAACAAAAAAAATGTATGTAATGATGTTTTGATTTTCTCCAATTATGTTCAAATTCCATGATATTGGAGTTATTAATTCGAGATAACTTTAATTTTTAGTTTTAGTTCTGGGATACCTACAACCACAGATAATATAATACTAGCGTATAGATGCCTCAACCCACACAAAGAAACGGTACCGCCGTAACTACGGGTTTTCGACTTGCACAAGCAACTATTGTTCTTCGTTCGGGCCCGTCCTCTACACCTCGCTAGATGGTGTTAGCAGCGACGGCTTGCAAGTTGAATGAATTTACATAAAGTCTTACCAATATTTTCACACACATTGAGGAATTACTACACAGTATTTTTGGCACTTCATAACAGTTGTACTGTTTCAAAATGTGTGTTATTATACAAATTTTAAAGAGGCGAATGGATAAACTCTAAAACTGCAAACAGCGCCATCTATTGGTACAAGACATACATTCCTAAGGATTCGTTCCAATAAACATATAAATTTGACTTAGGGGCTAATTATTCCACAATTTTATGGTTAGGGTAGTTTATTAAATAAGAAAATACAGTTTTTACCTTCTTTTTTTTTTCAAAATATTAATGTTACTTAAACTTAAATAAGAAATCGATGCATATTACGCCATCTATTGTTTGTTTGTTTGAACTAAATTTTCTTAGTTTCGAGATGAGACCCCGTGCTACAACTATAAAGTGAAAATTATAAAAGTTTTTTTTACGAGTATAAATATTACTTCCGTCTTCCAGGCTTTCATCTACGGCTTCGATGTCGACGACGCGCTCGCCCTCCTCCGACTAGATGACTTGTTTGTCGAATCTTTCGAAGTTAAAGACGTAAAAACTCTAAACGGCGACCATTTGAGTCGCGCCATTGGCCGCCTCGCAGGAAAGGCTGGCCGTACAAAGTTCACCATAGAGAACATCACCAAAACCAGGATAGTGTTGGCAGACTCAAAAATTCACATCCTTGGCAGTTACCAGAACAACGCGATAGCTAGAAGAGCGATATGCAACCTCATTATGGGCTCGCCTCCTTCGAAAGTGTATGGATTCCTCAGCAGTATTGCCAATAGTGTGATTGCGAGATTTTAGTTGTAAATAAAAGTTATATCTATAAATATCGTTTTTATTCATTATACTTAATTTATAGGGTTCCGTACCCGAAGGGTCCAAACGGAGTCCTATTGCTGTCAATCACGTGTCCGTCTGTCTGTCCGTCGTCTGTCACAAAATTTTGTTCTGAAGAATTTTATAACTTCCCATTGACCTTTTTTTCCCATTGATTTTTTTCATAATTCCTTCCAAATCGATTTGGTACGGAACCCTAAATGTGCGATGTCACGTACACGTACTTAGCCTGTTTTTTTTACATCTTACAGCTAAAATACAAACAAACAAAATATGGAATACGAAGCGATGAGCTAAAATTAATTAAATGTAATAATTGATAAATGTGACTCAAGATGGCTGGACAAATCTTCAAAATAGCTCGCATGTAAGTAGGTCAATAGGGCACTTTATGTGACGGCTAAACACCCTTATTTCAGAATTTGTGACGCTACAGAATCTTAGATAATCGATCGAAAACGTGTCGAGCCATCTTGAAAAACCACTTTTCGCTGGTCTCTCAATCTCGGTAACGGAAGTGATTTTGACGACTTTTTGCATATCAACGGGCGTCACATAAATTTGTGACAGGGATCGGTTTTCGATCGATTATCTAAGATTCTGTAGCGTCACAAATTCTGAAATAAGGGTGTTTAGCCGTCACATAAAGTGCCCTATTGACCTACTTAAATGCGAGCTATTTTGAAGATTTGTCCAGCCATCTTGAGTCACATATTGATAAGGTAATATTCAAAGGTTATATGAAAGCAGGATAAAACTAATAAGTACAAACATGAAATACAGATATCTGAATTTTATTCCATCAGTTTGCTTAAATTATAACATCCAGCCAGTGTTTAATCCTTCTTATACCAAAGGACACTTACATGCAGAACGACAAAACTTTGGAACAACTACTTCTGACAGAGGTACAAGACAAACACTGCAGACCCACCGTACCTCTGGCAGGCCTCCGTCACTCCATGTACTTGCGCGCTATAAGTGCCTACCGCCCAGCCGAGCGGTCTCGGTCCGCCGGCGAATCAAATTCAGTGCGGTTTTCGCAAGCGAAGCGGGCGCACGCCGTTCAATTTTAATAATTTTAACATTCCCGATTTAAATGAATCTATGAATAGATTGTTTATCCATTTTAAAACATTCAACAAAACATCGTCTTTTTACGGAAAGTTAAAAGTGCCAACAGATGCTTTTCATAATTATGTAAAAGAACTTGAGACTATGTTCATTAAAAATTTTGAAAAAAATATGAAACAAAGACCGGGTAGTACTCTTTATGAAATTTTAAATGACATACATTTTAATTCTCCCTGCCCTTGTTTTCCAAAACAATATCTCATAAAACTTTTTATTAGATTCAGGATTTTTTCTACACTAAAATTTAATAATCGAGAATTTAGAAAAGGTAAGAAATTTATAAAAAATTATATAAAAATAAAACACGTGTAACTTTAAAGATTTTTTTATTTTACCTACACACTGATGTCTATAATTATGTTTTATCTAGGTTTCTTCCACAGTCAGCACCAATATATAAAACAAAACAAACTTACAAATATAATGAAACAAACTTTAAAAAAGAGAACCGACTTCAAAACACTAAACCGTAAGAAATAATTTCTTCTTTGATGTCGGTGCTTTTTCGATTCGTAATTACTCGTACCAGCTGTTAGCACTAACATAAAAAAAAAACTAATTATTTCTTACGGCTTAGTGCTTTATTTGAAGTCGGTTCTCTTTTTTTAAGGCTTTTTTTTTCATTTCTAGTGAACATCTCCGAAGATCATCATCAAACTAAGAAGTATTATACTTATTTTAAAACGTTCTCCTAAATGTAACAAATCCTTTTCTGAAAACCGCATCGATATCGGTTTAGCCAAACGCGAGATTATCGCGCACAAACATACATACCTACAAACCATACAAGTCAAACATCTCAGTTTGGCCTGTATGTCTGATCACCTCCTTTTTTTTAAGTTGGTTAAATCACTACATAGTATAAAACAAAGTCGCTTTCTCTGTCCCTATATCCCTATGTATGCTTAAATCTTTATAACTACGCAACGGATTTTTTTTAATAGATAGAGTGATTGAAGAGAAAGGTTTCTAAGTATAATTTGTACCCGAGCGAAGCTGGGGCGGGTCACTAGTATTTTATAAATGATAAAATTTTTAACTGCCACATAAAAGTCAGAACATATTCACAGTTCTCAATAACATAGATAAAAGAGATTCCCGCCACAGTGTGCTTTTGGGTTATACGTGTGTCCGAATTTTGGCTGTTTTATATATGATATTGTGTTTATTGTGACTTGTTATTGTGTTTGTTGTGTCTATTGTGACTTGTCATTGTGTTTGTTTGTGTGTTGTCTTGTCATTACCTGCTATCAGGTTAGTTGTTTGTTTTTTTCTTTTTTATCTCGCGGCTTTGGCCGCCATTATCCTTAAACAATATGAACATGGATAGAAATAAGCCTCCAGACCCTCCTGATGATATCCCTACTACCCCCTTATCCGGTTTTTCTCCGTCTAACCTAACTCCCTCTCTCAATCCATTAAGCCAGTTTGCAGATGTAGACTGTAATCTGGAGTCCCAAATCCTTCCTCAAACTAATATGCGTAAACGACCCGGCAATGAAGAGGATGTATCCAATCGCCCTACCAAACAACCAAGAACTCATATAGGCCGTGTTAGGTATTCAGCTACAGATAGAGGCCCTTTTATCGTCCATGTTTCCCGTCAGGAAGCTCAACCTAATTCTGGAACCACCCTACACCCAGTTACGTTTGGGCGCTTTTTGGCAAATCAGAACATATCCAATATTACTGCAGTCAAACGAGTTGGTAGAAATCGCGTATCGGTTGAGTTTGCATCCCCTCAGGATGCAAACGCTTTCATCTCAAATAATAATTTAGGGTCAAATTTGTATGAGGCTATAATTCCATCTTATAATATAACCCGAATGGGGGTTGCAAGTGGCATTCCTACTGATTTTTCAGAAGAGGAAGTCTTGTCGTTTTTAAAAGTTCCTGTAGGCTGTGGTCCAATTATAAAAGTTAGGCGGTTGAACAGGAAGGTTAATAAAGATGGTCTAACTGAATACAGGCCCACAGAGACTTGTGTCATCACATTTGATGGCCAAGTTTTACCAAAACGAATTTTCTGTTTTTATACCTCTTTAACCGTTGAACAATATATCTTCCCCACTATTCAATGCCGCAAGTGTTGCCGATTTGGCCATGTAGAATCTCTCTGTCGTTCCAAACCCCGTTGCAGCAAGTGTGGCAATGATCACCCCGGTGATGGTTGTAGCATTGCTGAGAGCGAAGCATTCTGTGTGTTGTGCTCTGGTGGCCACTTTGCAAATAGCAGGGCCTGCCCGGAGTATAGCAGACAGAAAACTATAAAAACTATCATGGCTGAGAAAGTAATCTCTTATTCAGAAGCAAGTAAAACTGTTCCCATTTCTTCTCGTAGCTATGCTGACATTGCTAAGTCACAGACTCAGTCATATCGCAAAACCGTGTTTCTTAAGCCTAAGACCCATACTTCCCTGTCCCCCTCTTATGATAGAACTGCTCAACAGGAGCTCACTAGCACCCCTCAATCTTCCCAGCCTAATGGCTGTGCTTTCAATAGCCAATTAATAGAATCTCCTGAAAGTCTGTCTTCAATAATTGAACTTCTTAGCAAACTCCTGTTATCTTTAATGTCTTCAACCGAAAAATCACATTTACCGTCCAACGTTGCTTCATCACTTATTAACTTTCTTTCATCCTATAATAATGGCTAGAACTGTGTTCCTTCAATGGAATGTGAGGAGCGTGTGGTTTAAGAAGCACGAGCTCACATTCCTTCTGAATAAATTCAAACCTCTAGCTTGTTCCCTGTCTGAGACTTGGCTAGATCCGAGTCTTAGTTTCCGTGTACCTTCCTTCAATACCCTCAGATGCGACCGATCTGACGGCTATGGCGGGTCGGCTCTCTGCGTGAACAATCGGGTCCCACTTGTGGCGGTATCGTTACCTCCTCTAGGTGATGAGATTAACATAGTGGCTAGTAGAGTAGAGGGAATAACCATCCTGTCTATTTATATTGCTCACCCTCATCGAAGCTTTCTTCCGATCATTAAAGATACATTGAAAAATATAGAAGGCCCCGCTCTTGTTATGGGGGACTTCAACTGCCATCACTTTAGGTGGGGCTCTGAACGATGCGACTCTTTTGGGTTAGGTTTAGTAGAAGTCTTAGATGATCTTAATCTGTGTATTTTAAACAACGGTTGTTCAACGCGTAGATCTCTTCCTGGTCAGCATAAGAGCTGTGTTGATCTCACCTTTTGCACAATGGATATCGCAGCGGCATGTCATTGGGAATGTACCAGCTTGTCACATGGCAGTGACCACTATCCAATTATAATATCTTTGGCCGAAAAAACATATCTGGAAAAAGCGAACCCTCCTCTCTTGAGGTATAATTTGTCTAAACCGGATTGGCTAAATTATTCCTCAATATTGGAGGACAAAATTGATTCTCTTCCAAATTTAGCTTCCTGTGATTTTGATTCTCTCGGTGGTCCACTACATGTGTCAAGTTGCTATGATAACCTCATTTCTGCCATAACAGCTAGTGCGGACTCATGCTTTCCTGTTAAAAACTCAACACGTGGGAAGATTCCCCCTCCACCCTGGTGGGATCAGGAATGCACAACAGCCATAAGGGAAAGAAATGATGCTGAAAAGGTGTACAATGAGGCTATGGTCAGTGATAACCTAATAGCATTCAATAGGGCTCTTGCTAAATCTAAAAGATTGCTTCGAAGAAAGAAACGTGCAGGATGGGCTGACTTTTGCGGTTCCCTGTCCCCCTCCACTCCTTTATCAGTTGTATGGAGGAAGATTAACCGTTTTAGATCTGGTTGCTCGCCTTCAATTTCCTCTCCCATCCCCCGAGAGATTGCTGAACAGTTCTTTGATAGAGTGGCTCCTCCATATGTACCATCGGTAACAGAACATAATCAGCCATCTCTCATTTCTTCAGAAGACCCATTTGATACACCATTTACTATGCAGGAGCTTGACTCAGTCTTAAAACATGTTCATGACTCTGCCCCCGGTATAGACGGTATTGTCTATTCCTTTATGTCACATGCAGGGCAAAAAACAAAAAAATATTTTTTAGACATTTTAAATTTCTGTTACACTAATGGCTGGGTCCCCGAACAGTGGAAAACCCAAATCATTATACCTATTTTAAAACCTGGTAAGCACGCTGATGACCCAAACAGCTTCAGACCAATCGCATTGTCATCAGCCCTAGCAAAAATTTTAGAACACCTCATAAAGAACCGACTAGAATTCATAGTAGAATCCCGAGACTTACTACCTAGGTCTCAATTCGGGTTTAGAAAGGGACTTAGTACCATGGATAGCGTTGGGATTCTGGTCTCAGATATACGTTCTGCATTTTCAAAAAAAGAATCCGTAGTCGCTGCCTTTTTAGACATTTCCTCTGCTTATGATAATGTCCTTCTTCCCATTCTCAGGCAAAAATTGCAACAGCTGAGAATCCCGGAGTTAATGATAAAATGCATATGTAGTTTGCTTATGTCTAGATCTTTGGTTTTGAGAGTCCCAGGTGAAGAATTTGACGTGAGAACGTCATGGAAGGGCTTACCACAAGGCTCTGTCCTTAGTCCCTTACTGTATAATTTATATACAGCTGACATCGGTTCTTGCCTCAATGACGATTGTCAGATTCTTCAATATGCTGACGACTTGGCTTTATATGTCACAAACAACTCGATTAGCGACGCTGCATCATCTCTCTGCGTATCCCTGGACTCTCTAAACCAATGGCTAAACGTCCACGGTTTGAGTTTGTCTGCCCCCAAAAGTGCTGTAGTCGTCTTTTCCAACAGGAAGCAGATCCCACAAATTTCAGTGGGCATCCAAGGGCATTGTATACCGGTTTCTTCAAAAGTAAAATTTTTAGGCGTCATTTTAGATTCCAAATTGAGCGGCTTACATCACCTAAAGTATTTGGTTAATAGATGTGAGAGAGCTATCCCAGTACTAAAAGTGCTCGCTGGTGTCTGGTGGGGTTCACATCCCTACACCATGAAACTGGTATACAATGCCTTAATCCGGAGCGTCCTGGACTACGGTTCTTTTCTTCTAATTCCCTGCAACAAAGGTGCTTTGGCTAAATTGGATAGAATTCAGGCTAAGTGTTTACGGATCGTATCAGGCTGTATGAAGTCCTCACCAATTAATGCCTTACAAGTAGAGTGCGCAGAACCACCGTTGGCCCTGAGAAGGCAGTACCTAGCATCGAGATTTTGGGCTAGAGTCATTACCAAATCCTCTCATCCTCTTGTTCAAATAATTGACGACTTGGAGGTTGCATGCCGAAGTTCCAATTATTGGAACCATAAAGAAGTCCCTTTGGTCATAGAAGCTTTCCGTGTTAATAAAAACTTAGATTCCCCCATTGTTCAGTTTCCGAAACTTCCTATTTTCAGTTTTGACTATGAAATTATATGCTATAAACCTGATATTTTCTACAATATTGGGATATCAAAAAGGTCCCCTTCAGCGGACTCTATTTTCAATGCGGCGGTTGGTGAGCGTTGGTACAATTACGAAAGATTTTTCACGGACGCCTCCAAATTATCAGATTCAAGTTGCACTGGTGCTGCGGTTTACTACCAAAACTCCAAAATTGTTTTAAAATTTAAATGCCCTGTACAATCATCAGTGTTTACGGGTGAATGCGTGGCCATTTTAGAAGCGTGTTTATTTATAGAAGCTCATAGCATAAGTTTCGGTGTCATCTTTTCAGACTCACTTAGTTGCTTGCAAGCTTTGGAGCAGAATCCTTTTAAGAGTAAACTGCACAGTCCTATTCTACTCCAAATCAAAAAGTCTCTTTTCTCTTGTGTCAAGAATCACAAAACCGTGCACTTGGTTTGGATTCCAAGTCATTGTGGCATAAGAGGAAACGAATATGTTGATGCTCTTGCTAAGGATGCTGTAACGTCCCAAGCCGCAGACCTTAAGCATTTTCATTGTCAGGGCTACGATTTGCTAAGCCTTCCAAAAAAGAGCTTGCTAAGCTCATGGCAAGTGCACTGGCAAATGTCAAGTAAACGGAAAGGTGCTTTTCATCACGCAATCCAGCCTTATGTTACACCCAAGCCTTGGTTTTATCCCTATAAAAAAATATCTAAGAAAGTAATTTCTACTCTTTGTCGTGTCCGTATAGGCCATTGTTGTTCTCCGGTTTTCCTTCACAAAATCCGGGTCAGAGATTCATCGCTTTGCGAATGTGGGTTGGACGAAGGTACTTTGGAGCACATCTTCTTTAATTGCTCCAAAAATAACCCAACCCTTGATCTGTATAGCCATCTCTCAAAATTAAAGATCCCTGTCCCCATTAACTTTCCTTCCCTACTAACCCATTCTTCCCCAAAGCTCTTTGAGGCTTTGATGCTTTTTATTCGTGTCAATGACATCAAATTGTGATGATTTTTGTATGGCTTTTGATAAGTTTATGTACATTATTTTAGTAACAATATTTTTATATGTTTGTTTCAGTTTTCTACTAATACTCGTCAGCAAGTCTCACATAAATACAATTTGTAATTTAACAAATAGAGTTCTATCACATTTTTTAATTTATATTCCTTTTTTTCTCTCCTCTCCATGCACACGTTTTCTCATAGCACATCTGACATTGGCAGAATTGTCGACATCGGCACGATTGCCAAAGAGAAAAATAGAATAGAACATAGATAAAAAGTTATGTTAATTTAATTTTATCGAAGAGGCAGCCCTGCGATTACTGTGGAATCGCGCGGTGCGAAGCAATCACTGCTGTACGCTTGAGCATTTAGGCGCATTTTAGCATACAGTGGTTGTTGACGCGAGGGAGTAGGCAATTATCGTAATAGGTATTGGAAATTTTCTACTGAGTGAAGTATCTGGCCTAATCTGTGCCTCTGGTGGTACGGTGGGTATTTTAAAGTTAAATGATACCACTGTATGACGGGACAGGAAATTAAAAACTGTGATCTCGCATATATGTTAATGACTCATTCATTAATTATAAGGTAGGTCGACGGAGCCCCGCTAGGCGGGGCTATTTCTGTCTGAAGGGTTTAAAGGAACCTTACATGAAGGGGATGACGGGGGCTGCGTTCGCTCGCTTTGCTCGCTCACTGTAACCTCCGTCATCCCCTTCGAACCTAACCTGTCCATATCCGGGTGCCCTCAGTTCCCGAGCTCGCTTCGCTCGCTCTTTGACTACGTACGTCGCAACGGTAAAGTTTCTGATTCATATTTGATTTGCAATCAGTATTATACAGCGTGTAACGGAAAGGTGTGGTCATAATTGAGGATCATTAAAAGAATCTTATAATTACTCGATACCTATGGTCAGAATTAATGATTTGTTTATTATTACGGAAATATTGAATTTTCTTTTCTATCGATAATAACATCGACATCTCGTCTAGTCGGTAATACGAACAACCCTTAAACTAAACAGCTGATTAGGACGTTGAACTCTAAACACTCTTTCTGTCTCGCTTACTAGGCCTATCTTTCCTTTTCGTGAACGCCCAATTCCAAACTTCTGTTTCCCTGTTACATTATTTGAATGGTTCCGTACTAAAAATAAAACACTTTAATAGCATAGAATCAGGATTTTTTTTTAATGATATGAGGGTGTGGGCCGTAATCTAGCAAGCGGACCCAATGCAGATTGTCGGAAAACATTTTAAATCAATATAATTTCAAAGGAAATCGACAAAAAAATACTAGGATGTCAGGTACTGGAAGAGGAATTTAAAAAGGTCATAAAACTCGTAAAGGAAGGAACCTTAAATTGTGTCACATTAGTACACATCGGTATTAGATTCATGTGTGCGTGCAGTTTGAATAGGATGGTTCTGTATAACAACAAATTAATTTAAATAATCAAGCGGACCCAATGCGGGTTGGCGGCAAACGCTTTAAATCAAGATAAATTCAAAGCAAATTGACAAAAAATACTAGGATGTCAGGTATTGGAAGAGAATTTAAAAAGGTCATAAAAATCGTAAAGGAAGGAACCTTAAATTGTGTCACATTAGTACACATCGGTATTAGATTCATGTGTGCGTGCAGTTTGAATAGAATGGTTCTGTATTACTACAAACTAATTTAAATAATCTCCAATATTTTACTGACTTGGTAAAATAAAAGAAACAAACTGATTTTGAACTCCATTCATTCACTCAATATCAATTTATTGTATCTCAAATGTTGAATAATTTAACTTTAAATACTGAGGCAACAGAGTCAGTAAGAAGAATTGATAACAATTTTGACTTATATCACAACGGTACCCTAAAACCGCAACAAAAAAAAGAAGAGAGAGAGATAGCCACGAGTAAACTTAAGACGTGTACACACGGACAAAAACATTGTTGTAGGTTCGAAAATGGGTCAAATCATCTGAGTATTTTCACTAAACGATATTTTTCATATGGTCACTAGACGAATGTTTTCATCACGTGTTTAAGAAACAAACATTTTCAGTTTCATTTTAAAAAATGGTTTATGTTTTAAAGTACCGTTTATTTTTAAAATTTTAAATGCTTATTTGTGAGTTTAATGCACAGATTACATAAAATCTGCTGTAACTTAATGATTAATGAATAAAGTACGAAAACTCAAAACGGTGAAGGAAAACATGGTGGGGAAACCGGCATATTATCCTAGAACTAAAAATTCAATGACATGTGACATCCACCAACCCGTATTGGGCCTGCGTTGTGGATTACGGCCCATACCCTCTCACAGAGAGGATGCCTGTGCCCCAGCAGTGGGGACATTAAAAGGCTGATGATAATTAATCAAGTATGTGTTTTAATGTTATCAAAATTAATTGAACATCCACGAGTACATATCCAGTACTTATTTCTATCCTTCGTTTAGTGTATACGAACCTTTAGAACGTTTGCCTTACCAGGGGCCACAAGATAGTAGGTACTACTAGGCGGTGTCTCTTTGACGTAGTTTGTGTGTGTGTTACAACGCTCGCGCCGCAGCGCGCGCGCTACTCACACAACCGTAGTGTCGGCGAACGTCAAAGAAAAATTACCGAATTGTACAAAAATTCAAAATGAATTAGGTAATGACAATTTAGTTTTCTTTTCATCTAGCTCTTGCCAAATTCGGTCGTTAGATTTGTGCAACAACTTTCTTTCGCGTTCGTGTGTGAGAATGACCTTCAGCAATAGGGAGTTGTTGATGGCAGACCCGTGAAACTACGTCGGGTACTTCCTATCTTGGAATGTTTTCGTAAAATGAGCGTCTGCAACACACCGGCTCGTTTTTACGGAGACTGCCCTGAAGTGAAGACAGGCCGAGTGCACGTGATGCTAGAGTCAAAGAAGCCACCTTGGAGCATGTTGCAGAGGACCCCAGAAAAAGCAAGGGCAGCGCAGGTGGTGGTTAGGTGTTCCACACATGCTAGTGTGCCATGTGCTCGACGAAGATGTTCACCACGTACCATTTCAGGCCCACGCAGGAGTTGATTGCCGCGCACTCAGACCAACCAACCAACCAACACCCACGTTTACCACCACCACCCACCACGTTTTATTGGTCTGAGGCCGCGCATTTTCAACTGTGTCAGTTTTTGTGAAAGGTACCGCTACCGGGATGAGATGTCCGCTTCCCCGAATTTTGGGGCACGTGTTATGGACGGACGAGCATTTTATGTGAACTTTTTGGTGATGTTACAGAAAACTCGAAGTGTAAAACTGGTGTTAATTTTTACTTTATGAATAAATTGCGATTTGCGTGATGTGAAAATACTTATTCGTCCTTCGTCAGCTCATCAGCTGTAACACAATTTACTTACGGTGTCCAATGTTACTACGCACGAGCGCTGCCGCTGGCATTCGCTCGCACGGCGCATACCAGGAGCGCAGCAGTTTAAAGGAGGTACGTAAAAAAGGTTCTTGCACCGTTAGTGCTGTTACACATTTGTTTTGATAGTGAAAATATCGATATGATTGATGAAACAAAATAACATAAAAAAATCGGAATAGTCTATTTTGATTTTTGCTATTGTTTTTGTACTTCATATTAGTTACAGAACATCATCCTAAAATATGACCACACCTTTCCGTTACACCCTGTATATTATAACCATTTGCCAAATAATGCTCAAAATTCGCCATTGCCGTTGTTCAAAAGGTTAGACCAGGGGGGGGCCAGTTAGAACAAGCGCAACTTCGGTAAAGATAGAGTCGCAATCTTCTTTTTTGTGCCATGAAACTACGAGTCCATGACATCGAATAGTTACCATACTCTACAATAGATGTCTCTGTAATCACAATTTTAATGCAAATATGAATCTAAAATAATTAAAATATCAAAGTTAATTTACAGTATTTTTCTAAAGAATAATTATAATATTTGTCAATGTAATTATAATAATTTTCAAATTAATTTAATAATTTTCCCTTATAGCATTATCGATTATGGCAACCTTTTACATAACGTAATGATAGCCAAAGAGAATATTATGATAGCCACAAAATTTAAAAAAAAATAAAAAAAAATGGTCGCCGCAACATTCGTCCGCGTTTGTTTGTGTTTCGTGTGTCCAATTGGTTTTTCAGTGGTTTATCTACATCATACGTCGATGTGAGTTTCTCCTCCGTCCTGATATTGGATTACTACCCGGAAACCAATTATTTTAGTCGTTACTCTGTAGCAATTTCACAAACATTGTGAAGTACTGACATAGTGAATAATATTCTTCAATCTTGCGAAAAGACGCTTTTTGTGCTGTGTGTGTCTTTCATTACAGATACAATGCCTTTCCGTTGTGCTTTTGGATGTAAGGACACTGGTAAGTTTTTTCAAAAAAGAAGTGTTATTATGTGGATGCGCCAGGGGTGTACGTTACTCCAGCAAGAAAGTATCTCCTAGAGATATATGAGTAGAACGTATAGTTGGTGCCTTATCTGCTGTAAATGTGTCCCCACATAAAAAAAGTGTGCCCCCTGTCGTTTTGAAAAAAAAAACGGAAAAACGATTCTTGCTGGGGTAACGTTTTTAGCTAGGCTAGCAGGAAAATTCTAAACGAGTGATCGGAGAGAGAAAAATTGTGCATGGCCAGAGAGCTTATATGTGTGCCACAATGTCCCCCAAAAATAAAATCTGTGCCCCTTCAGATTTTCGAGATATTGCGTTTCCTGCTGGAGTAACGTTTTGATGAATCGTATATCTCTAAAACCATTGCATGTGCCCCTGTAGAATAAACATACACGAGTAGCTCTTAATGTGTGCCCCTATGTGCCCCAATTAGATTTAGAAAAATATTTATAGTTTTCAAGTTATCGCGGTTTTATGAAAACCTGAAAAAACATCGCAGCGCCTAAATGAGACAAGGCATAAGTTCGCTGAAAACTGTATTCGGTCCTTCTTGACGCTAATAATAACCATACAAAGTTTCAAAACGCTTCATGCATGCGTTTTTGAATAATCTTGCTAAAAGTCAAAACGATCGTGTCATAACTTTGACGGCAAAATACAAGGAACTGGCTAAATCTTAGATGTGTAGGTGTAAATCAAAATCATGTGCCTTTAGTCAAAAATATATGGTGAAAATATTGAGCTTGGAATGTTTCGCATTAAGTAAACATAAACAAAAAACCAAATTAAGTAAACTACGGCTGGTTATCCGACCAAATTTGAATGACTACTAAAAAGCGACGGATTCATACATATCGATGACCTTCTTTATTGGACGTATTATACCTAAGCTGTTGTCCGTACAGTTGCGTTCAAAAGTTTTGGGGGCTAATTAAAAAACATATTAAATGCACCTTGTGACTATATTAATGAAACAGCTTGTTGATGTGGAAATTATTATTTTTCTTCCCTTAATTTTAATTCTTAAAGTAATTATTGCATCAAATCACAGATCAAATTTCCTACGTATAAATATTAGAAATAATTTGCACGTTGTGTAGTCATTATTATTTAAATCGCAGATCAGTTTTTCATCTAGGTCTAAGTAAATTCGCATCACAAAAAATCACAGATCAGTATTAAGAATAAAAAAGGGAATCTTCTATTAACGGGAATGCTCCAACCAGCCCGCGAAATTCAAAATTTCTTGCGTTTTTCGCAATTTGCAGGCCAGTGCTAGGTTGTATGTTGATTAAAATATTATTCGCGGCTGTAAGACGTATGTAGTTACATAATAATAATCATCAAAATCACCAATACAACCCTCCAAGTTTATAAAGGTGTAGGAACAAAAAAAAAACAGAAAAAGTCATTCGTGCAGCTTTTTTTCTTCAGTGTACTCAGGCACAACACGTGTGAACCGGTTAGTAAGTAAACTAAGGAAGGTCATCGATATGTATAAATCCGTCGCTTTTTAGTAGTCATTCAAATTTGGTCGGATAACCAGCCGTTGTTTACTTAATTTGGTTTTTTGTTTATATTTACTTAATGCGAAACATTCCAAGCTCAATATTTTCACCATATATTTTTGACTAAAGGCACATGATTTTGGTTTACACCTACACATCTAAGATTTAGCCAGTTCCTTGTATTTTGCCGTCAAAGTTATGACACCATCGTTTTAACTTTTAGCAAGATTATTCAAAAACGCATGCATGAAGCGTTTTGAAACTTTGTATGGTTATTATTAGCATCAAGAAGGACCGAACACAGTTTTCAGCGAACTTATGCCTTGTCTCATTTAGGCGCTGCGATGTTTTTTCGGGTTTTCATAAAACCGCGATAATTTGAAAACTATAAATATTTTCTGAAATCTAATTGGGGCACATAGGGCCACACATTAAGAACTACTCGTGTATGTTTATTCTACGGGGGCACATGCAATGGTTTTAGAGATATACGATTCATCAAAACGTTACTCCAGCAGGAAACGCAATATCTCGAAAATCTGAAGGGGCATAGATTTTATTTTTGGGGGCACATTGTGGCACACATATAAGCTCTCTGGCCATGCACAATTTTTCTCTCTCCGATCACTCGTTTAGAATTTTCCTGCTAGAAAAACGTTAGCAAGAATCGTTTTTCCGTTTTTTTTTTTCAAAACGACAGGGGGCACACTTTTTTTATGTGGGTACATTTACAGCAGATAAGGCACCAACTATACGTTCTACTCATATGTCTCTAGGAGATACTTTCTTGCTGGAGTAACGTACACGCGCCATAGTAGCCCGCGAAATTCAAGTTTTCTTACGTTTTTTGCAATTTGTAGGTCATAATCAGATTGTATGTTGGTCAAAATACGATTCGCGGCCTACCCTGGAGCTTTCACCTTAGTGTTATATTTATTCTTTCTTTCTTTCTTTGGCCCGCTAAAACAGAACTCTTCTGTTAACCATGTTTGGGAATCCTTCATTCTCATTATTACTATCATACTCTCAATATAGGAAATATTATAAATATGTTTTTGGAATAAATTATTTTAAATAATTAGTACTTACAATGAATAGCAATTCAGCACATTCAGCAATCCCATATGGGTAAGCTTTTATGGACAAAAAGACAAAAAATAAAATATTATTTCCTTTGGTTTCAGGCAATGTCATGCATTCATTGCCCAATCCTAGCAAATTTCCTGAGCGTTTCAAAGCTTGGGTTGATCTTGTTGAATGCAATTGGGAAGCATATACATTTATAAGAAGAAGAGAATATGTTATATTCACTTCACTGATGAACACCGTAATCGCTTTAAGCGCCTTAGTGCATTGGCAATACCAACTCTTTATTTGCCTGGTAAGTTGAATTAAATTACTTTATACAAAGCAAACACAATACAATAAGATGTGCTTGTGCCAGATTTTACTAATTACCAGACAAGAGTAGGAATACACACAACAGAATAGGTTACTTCTAGGCAAGTGTGGTCCATCGTCGACCACATCATTGCTTACCATCAGGTGTGATAGAGGTCAAGCGCGAGCCTATCAATAATAAAAACAATGTGTGACGTTTCTGTTCTATATCAATAAACTGAGTGACATGAATATATTTAACAAAATAATAATTATATTTAATTTACTAATTCTTTCAGGTGAAAGTCATGCCATCACTGCTACAGCTGGGCAATCCGAGGCTAGCCTAAGTTTCAGTCACTCTACCACTAGCACTTCTCTTCCTCTTACTTCCACTCCTGGTATGTTTTATCAAATACTAGCTGACTTGGCAAACTTTGTACCGCCTCAGAATCAATAAATTAATTGGTTCTCGAGATATAATAAAAAAGCTATTCCATAAAAAATAATATTATTTCAGGTGATAGTTGTGGCATCGCTGCTACGACTCAGCATCCAGCTCAGCAGTTTGAGACTATCATTGTTAGTCATCCATCCACTAGTACCTCTCTTCTTGCTTCTTCAGCTTCAGGTATTATAATTTATTAGTTTATACAAGAGATGCCACGAATAGTCAAATACCGATTAATAGCCATTATTAACTATTGCGAATAGTAAAATAACTCGCCATTACTATTCAACATAATAAAAGGAATATAAAAAATGCTTAGGGCGCAGAGTTTCATTATTTTTAAGTCTTTTTATTTTTAAAAGTTTATTTTATACAACTATTCACCAAACGTCAAATAATAGCGACCATTCGTGGCATCTCTACTTTAAACTCCATCAACATGGCGCATTCTCTTGCATATTTTATTCATGTATTATATACTGTTTTCAGATAAAAGTCACTGCACTGCTGCTGCAAAATCTGTGATGATGGAACATAATTATAGTGTGATATGCAGACTCAAACAAAAACGATTACTCAAAGGTAGTTTATCTTCAGCATTTTTATTATAGCCTATTACTGTGCCACTGTGCCTGCACAAATATTTATTATTTGAAATTCCACATGAGTGATGTTGTAAACTTGCAAATAGAGCTAGTTTTAAGTAATCACCTAACTAAATAATTGATTTGTGCAGAAACATTTAAAAAGTGAATGATACAAAATTTATTTAATAATAATAAATCTTTATTGAAATAAACTTCATTTACAAAAAAACCTATGAAGCCTCTGAAACCCAAGCTAGGTAAAAACCTGTATGTCAGATTTCAGCGCCTTCTCCCTATTTATTACATTAAATTTTTATACCAACGAAGATTTTTAATTATAATTTCAAGCATGCAGAAATTAAAATAGAGATGTAGAATGTAGTGTGAAAGTTGTGTGTGAATGTGGAGCATGTGTGTGTGTGTGTGTGTGTGTGAGGGTGTGTGTTTACTTTACCCTATAAAATATTTTTCTGTTTCTTCGTAGTTAAGAGTAAGAAGCCTGTTCTTTACCTTGGACTTGCATTCATGAAAAGAGAGTATAATTATTATATTTTTCAGATGCTCGTGAAAGTATTGGGGTGCGGTTCAATTGCATACAAATGAGACCACTCAAGACAAAAATGAAGTATCTTCAAAATAAAATATGTCGTTTGCGCAAAAAAGGACAGTCATTCAAATCGCGATTGGCTAATGCAGAAATTTTAATAGAGAACACAATATGTATTGAAAATAATACGTTCATCAAAGCTAAAGAATATGAAAACAAAAAATGGCTTTGTTGCCCCAGCAGAGAAAATAAAAATTATTTCAATGAAATTCAAAATATTGCAACATCGTGTCTCAGGAGAAACGTCCACAAAAAACGTGTGAAACACGCAATTATATCTTTTACGGATGTGTTTATAGATTGTCCAAATAAATGTCCAGCCCATAATGATACATTTAAGAAATGCTTTTTGGATAAGACATTAAATGTTATCATTTACAGTTGGTGTCGATCAGTCAATCGAATTTTGGTCGGAAAATTAATTTATGATGGTGAAGATGAAATGAAAACTGCAGCCCAAAAGTATTGTAATAAGAATAAAAATTATAAGAATAAAAATAAATGTAGTACTGACAAAAAAATATGTCGGAGATGGTTGGCATTATAAATGTGGGTAGTTAATACAATTTGTTATGGGAGTTGCCTGTCACTACAATTGTGGGTAGTCAACAGAATCTGATATGATTTGTTTTTCTTATTATTAATTTATGTGATTTTACTAACTATCACTGTCTGATAAATCGGAGCATAATTTATGGAGTACTCTGTGAACGCACTAATTGATTTTTGGCAACTTATTACGATAGTTGTAACCGATGGTTTTGTGCAAAACAATCAATGACATGTTACTTTGATTATTTATTTGATTTACTTCATTTAATCACCTTTGTTTATTTACGACAATTAATCTTGTATTATTTGATTACTTTTTAATGTAAGTCTTAATAGATTTAGCACATTTTAGTGTTTTGTATCTTGTAAACGCGTGCCGTACTTTTGTGCGCCATCGGACAGAGTTGTTGTGGAGGGATGTTCGTACCTGGTACAGCACTGCTGTATATTCACATAGCTGTATAGGCTTGCTGCTAGCGAGCGATACACTTTGTATTTGGGTGGCTTACTCCGCTATACGAACTGTGAACCGTAAGGTTTGGTTGTACCTGGTACAGCACTGCTGTATATTCACATAGCTGTATAGGCTTGCTGCTAGCGAGCGATACACTTTGTATTTGGGTGGCTTACTCCGCTATACGAACTGTGAACCGTAAGGTTTGGTTGTACCTGGTACAGCACTGCTGTATATTCACATAGCTGTATAGGCTTGCTGATAGGTTACACTTTGTATTTGGGTGGCTCACGCCGCTATACGAACTGTGAACCTTAAGGGTTTGTTCACCGTATTGTTACTATATCTTTACACCTACTTTATCTTGTTTCTAATTACCGTTTGTATTGTGTGTGTGTTTTTAATGTAGTGTAACTAGTACTGTAATAAAAACCCTGTAATTGTTTATACAGTCTTGTTTATCCCAATAAAATGGGAACTCCAAATCCTGACGATATACCTCTCAGCTCTGCTGATCCTACATATAATTTTTTTTTTTTTTGTTTAATTTCCTATTGTGCTATTTTTATTATTATGGTATTTATGCGTACCTAATATGGGTACGCATCTGCCTAACCCTTCGGGGAAAAAAAGCGTGACAATGTGTTTATTGTAATTTGTTAAAATAGTTTTCTGAACAAAATTGTAAATTTTCTGAGAAACATTACGGTAATTAATATTTTATTTTGTTTTCGTTATTACATTTTGTAACTAATTACAGTTAATAAATACTGCGGATTCTCTACAAACATAATATGGTAATTCCTTCAATGTAGCTGGTGAAATTCAAATTTTGTTTCGTATGTGTTGCAAATAGCGGCTGTGTACCAACGTATCTTGACCTAAATACGATTCACTAATTTATTGATGACTCGTTTACTAAATCACGATCATTACAATATCAATCATAGCTCCTTAAGTTATTTGTGTTTCAATGATTGTAATTTAGTAAATGTATCATCATTATATTCGCATTTTGATCAACCTACGACGTAAATACAGTTGCTATTTGCAAAAAAGCATAACAAAATTGAATTTCGCGGGCTACATTGAAGGAATTACCATATTATGTTTGTAGAGAATCCGCAGTATTTATTAACTGTGATTTGTTACAAAATGTAATAACGAAAACAAAATAAAATATTAATTACCGTAATGTTTCTCAGGAAATTTACAATTTTGTTCAGAAAACTATTTTAACAAATTACAATAACCACAAATTATCACGAATAGAATAACCTCCTTAAATTCCATAGAGCTACAGCTACCTATACGACCTATAGATAGAGCCTCTTTGGATAGAGAGTATATGTATTCTGTGGTATATGTATTCTGTGGGATAGAGCCTTAGTTCCGGTTAAGAAATACAGAGGCGCTTCGAATCTATATGCTTCGAAATCGCACGAGAAGGCTCTCTTGTCCCGTATTATTATTATACTCTTTGGGTTAGACTGTTCAGACTGTTATTAGAAAAAAATTATTACAGTGTTCGGGAATATTTGGAGGATAAATTGTTAATAATATAGGTAATGAAATAAAAATAGCCTTTATCTTACCGCATGCAACTACATAATTCATTAATATTACTACAATACAATTTCTGTCAATTCAATATTTATTAATAAACTATTTTAAAATCACACTATGTTATTTTCATAATTAGGTTAGTAATTTAAAGCTCTGTTTTTTTATAGAAATATTTATACGCCATATTATGGGAGGATATGCTGGAACCAATATTGTAACATCTAGTGTACCATATTCTAACAAATAAACATTTTTGATTTGATTTATTGCTAAAAGTATGTGATCTATGAAAGGGTCGATATTATATTATTAGATAGAATTGCCATCACTTGCACTATCATAATGCAATAGCACACCATAGTCACCTGTTGGGGTTGAAGTCGAGGTCTCTGGCCAGCTGGCTGTGCGCGTCGCCGATGCTCCAGGACGGCTTGCTGCAGTCGGCGCGGGTTTCGTAGCACTTTATGTGCATGTCTTGTAGTAATGCGAACGGTGGATAGAATAAATCATTTTTTAATCATATTCTGTATAAATCAATTGCCGCTCATGACGTCATGCACGCTCACGCCGCCCTCGCACACCACGCCCCCGTGGGGTGCCACTCTCCTCATAGACTACTTACCTGTGTATGACCCTGGTGCGGGTTCCACTTGCCGCTGGTGAACTTGAGGCGCACGGAGGCGGCGGCGCGGGCGAGCGCGGCGCCGCTCGTGACGTCATGCACGCTCACGCCGCCCTCGCACACCACGCCCCCGTGGGGTGCCACTCTCCTCATAGACTACTTACCTGTGTATGACCCTGGTGCGGGTTCCACTTGCCGCTGGTGAACTTGAGGCGCGCGGAGGCGGCGGCGCGGGCGAGCGCGGCGCCGCTCGTGACGTCATGCACGCTCACGCCGCCCTCGCACACCACGCCCCCGTGGGGTGCCACTCTCCTCATAGACTACTTACCTGTGTATGACCCTGGTGCGGGTTCCACTTGCCGCTGGTGAACTTGAGGCGCACGGAGGCGGCGGCGCGGGCGAGCGCGGCGCCGCTCGTGACGTCATGCACGCTCACGCCGCCCTCGCACACCACGCCCCCGTGGGGTGCCACTCTCCTCATAGACTACTTACCTGTGTATGACCCTGGTGCGGGTTCCACTTGCCGCTGGTGAACTTGAGGCGCGCGGAGGCAGCGGCGCGGGCGAGCGCGGCGCCGCTCGTGACGTCATGCACGCTCACGCCGCCCTCGAACACAACGCCCATGCGCGCACGGTCTGTGGAGTGCCACTCCGCGCAACGGATCTCTTCATCAGGCTTCTTTAAAGATGGTATATGTTTAAGAATAGTGTAAAATATAAGTTCAAATTAAAATAACAGGCGCAACTTCACAGAAATGCCGGGCGTCGAATCGATATAAATAAAAAGATTAAATGAGTGAGTGTCAAACGGGCGTCGTCACTGAGGCAGGCCTAAGTAACGCCGGGAAAATAATAATAATAATAAAACATTTATTGTTCTCTCTACACAAAGGTTTGCTTACAATTTAACATCACAAAAAATAAAACACGAAATAAGACACGAGAGAGCTGGAAAAATGGGGGAAGCCTTTGCCTTGCTTTGGGACAAAGTTAGGCTTAGTAAAAAATCATAATAATACAAAAAGTGTGACTGAGGAGTGGTACCAGCCCGACTTACGTAACGTAGGTCGCACTTTATTAGGTGCTTCGGGCGCCGGAGGGTGCGCAACGATCTCCGGCCGTCTTAGGGTGTGGCCTGTGGACGGCGACCCGCCGTTTCGCGTGCGCTTCTCTTTAGAGGAATTGCAGCCGTATATGGCCGCAGAGGATGACGGGGTCCGCATGAATTCATGCCGGCCAATAGCTAGCCGGCGTAAGGAAATGCGCAAGCACTTCAGCGGAGGAACCGGTATGAAAAGATGGTCACCCATCCATATGGACCAACCCCGGCAAGTGTAGCTTAACCTGATGGATCGACCCGTGCGGCTGTTATTACTTTAGCCATGAGCTCCTTTCTTCCTTCTTCCTATTTTCTTCTATCTTTTTTTTATTGTATTGTTATTTATTATAGTTTCTAAATGTTTCTGTTTCAGGTGATTATTAGCTGCATGCATGCTTCACTGTGATCCTGTTTTTGCAGGTCAAATAGTGAATATAGCAAACAAGGCACGATTACCAGTACCCCAACTGACACATCAAGAGCGTGAGCAAGAAGAGAGAATGCGTGTACGGCGTAGAGCAGCTGAGGAGGATGAGTGTACGGAGAGCCTGAGTATTCTTGCTCAAAGCAATAGGCGGCCAAACAGAGACTTATTGGAAGGTCGGGCTGTCCAACAGGCTCTTATTAATCGCCTGTGGCTACATAGGGAATAACGAGTCAGAATAAACCTTAATTATTTATTTATGTAAATAAAAAAATTAACCGACGAAAAAGAACTAAAAAGCAAAAAATATTATTTATTTATTTTTTGATTTTTAGTTCTTTTTCGTCGGTTTTTTTATTTTATGATTTACTGTGGCTTGCATCATCTTTTAACACTCTGAGGGCTAATTTCTAATCCTTTATCATTCCTCTTGCCACTGAGCTGATGATGTAACCATCCTTCCATGAAGTTCCCAGGACATTGACCAGTTGAGGTTACCTCCAATATTGTAAAGACGTCTTTTCTTCAAAGCATATTAAGTGGTATTTGTCACTAAAACCAGTTTTTATATCTAACTTCTACTGTTTAGGAAAGGTATGGTTTCCATCATCAGCTCAGTTTCATGATGTGATGATTTCTAAATACAAATACCTGTTTAAGTTGTGAAAAGTAAACAGAAACAATATTCGTGGCCAATTTGCGAGGTTTTCTCTGAATTTTATCAGGATCCCATGATCAGATCCATGAGAGTTCCGTCTGTTAAGTATCTCGGCCTATACCTTGATTCTTGTCTCAGCTGGAAAACCCACATCGAATCCCTGTCTGCTCGCACAAGAAAACTCATTTACGTTTTTAAAAAGCTAAGAACATCTGCACACAAAGACATCCTGAAAATGGTTTATGCTGCCTTATGTGAATCAATACTAAGCTATTGTGTCGTTGCGTGGGGCGGTGCAGCCAAAACAATTCTTATACAAGCGGAAAGAGCCCAGCGAGCGGTTATAAAGGTTCTCCTCAGTAAACCGTTTAGGTATCGTACTCGACAATTATATGCTGAATTTAATGTGCTAACGGTCCGGCAAATATATTTGCTTCGAATAATCTTAAGAACACATAGAATAACTCCTCTCAATAAAGATAAAAGCCCTACGGTCAGAAGACGACCCAAACCAGTTTGTTCTAGAGTTTGTACTAATACGACCTTCGCACGTCGGCATAACCGCTACTTAAGTGCACAAATTTCCAATGAACTCCACAATAAACTGATAATACACAATTTGAACAAGTTCCAATGCAAATCCAAGGTAAAAGAATTTCTCCTTACCCTTAACTACGACGATACGGAAGAAATACTTTAACCATAACGCACACGCAACTCAAGGCACACTCACATTCATTCATACATACACACAACACACCCGACACAAAAATATTCCCTTGCTCCTTAATTCCAATTTAGTTTTTTCCTTTCCCCCTAATCCCAAAATTGTACTAGTCTAGTTTATTTTTACTTGTTTCTTAAAGTCCACATTACTTATTAATATGTTTAAATTTTGTCAGTGAACTAATAGAAGGATGGATGACCTCTGTAACACAGGTTCTCCTAGCATGGGGGTCATTGACCATGTATTCTGTACCCTCGTCTACTGTACTCTAAATTAAGTGTCACCTGTAACTGTGTACTTTTGCAAATAAATTTATTCTTATTATTATTAGATCCTGATGTCCTTGACATGGGACCACCCATGAGGTATACCCTATCTAACAAAAAAAGAATCATCAAAATCGGTTCATAAATAACGGAGTGAGGGCCTAACATACATACAGAAACGCTAAACGTGCCCACAATTTTTGAGGTTTTCTCTCAATTTTATCAGAATTCCATTATCAGATCCTGATTTCCTTGATATGGGACCACCCTTGAGGTATATTCTATCTAACAAAAAAAGAATCATCCAAATCGGTTCATAAATGACGGAGTGACAGCTGAACATACACAAAAAAAAAATATATATATACATGTACGGTCCAATTGAGAACCTCCTCCTTTTTTTTTCGTCGGTTAAAAAGGTGATAATATTGTAATCTGCTTGTTTTATTCTTTATCTGAAGAAGCCTGCCACCTGCGCTGTCTTGCCTAAAAAGAAAATTACTGCAGTATAGTTTCTATTAGGATTTATAAACATAATATACAACTATAGTCAGTGTAAAGTTGTGTGTCTGCAAAAAAAGGAGAATGTTATTACCGTGGGACTATTTATATTTTTCAGTGCTTCTGCTATGCGGCACTGTGTAACAGCTGATGTGGTTGCTGCATCAGTCACTCTGTTCATGGCATCAGCCATTTTACCATATCTTTGTACCCCTTTGAATTTGCCGAATCTGCTTGATTCGGTTGAGCAAGCGGCACTTGTAGTCTGTATACCACTAAAAATATTATAAATCTAGTTATTTACCCAAGTATAATTGATCTGTCAGCTAATAAGTAAAACCACCGTTGCTATTGGATGCTAGTTTATTACTGAGCGACACACACACAATATAAATGGTGCAGGCACGCACACATAGGTACCCACATACACAACACTTCTCCGACACTATTTTCAAAAATAAAAACAATAGAATAGAGAACAAATACAAGTAAAAGTAGTCATTACAATTTAAACCTTATAATTAATTTTACGTTTACAGCTACGAGACGGTCTTGTAGGTTGTGGTTCAAAGGAACGATCGCCACGATCCTCGACTACTTCTTGATTATTAATATGATCGTTGACATCGGCTTCGCTTTGAGCCTCAGCCCACTCATCCTCCTCCTCAATATCATTTGCCTCGCTTTGTACAGCCTGCGATTCAATAACAGAAGGTAATATTTGTGGCGGCTGCGCCTCCGCCGGCGGGGAGTGCGGGCGCGGCGGCGGCGCTGACTGCGTGGGGCTCACGCTCACGACAGCAGCACGTTCGCCGTTCCTCTCGCTTCTAGTGACGGTTGCACCTGTATATTTCCTTATCTGGTCAATATGCCTTCTACAGTTTACATTGTAATCCTCAACCAATATTTCGAACATGCGGTTACCTATTTTTTTAGTTATCATTCCTAAAGTCCATATCTCTTTCCTAGCTGTGTACCATTTTAACCATACCCTGTCGCCTATGACTAATGTTCTTTTAGTTTTTATATTATCATTATTTGTTTTATTGTTATGATTATCTTGCAGTAACAGGTCTAGCCGAGTTGTTATTTTTCGGCCAAAAATAAGCTTTGCTGGACATTTGCCGGTTGCACAATGTGGTGTGTTTCGATAGTCGAATAAAAATCCTAATAGTTTTTCGTTAATCACATTTTGCTGGCTGTTTTCACTAATTACACATTTTATCATTTTCTTGCATGTTTTTACTGAATTTTCGGCCTGTCCTGTTACTGGAAGGATGATAAATTGGAGACGTTATATAACGGATACCGTTCATTTCACAGAAATGTTTAAATTCGTTTGACTTTATTTTTACATCATTATCGGAAACTATGACACTCGGTATACCGAACCTTGAAAACAATTCTTTTAATTTTGTTACTAAAGCCCGACTTGAAATACCGCTACTCATATGTAAACACTCCAACCATTTGCTATATGAATCTACGACGATCAAATATACATGTTGATTTATGCTCATGTAGTCAATGTGCAAGCGTCTCCATGGAGCAGAGTCTTGCGGCCAGGGCGCTGGGGGTGCGCGCGGCGGCGCGGCGCGTGTGCCGGCGCACGTGTGGCACGCGCCCACCCATTCCTCTATGTCCTTATCGATCGATGGCCACCAAAATCTACTACGAGCTGCACTCTTTGTTTTTACCACGCCGAAATGACCCGAATGTAGTTCTTGTAATAACCTATTTCGGTGCACCGCTGGTATCACAACTCTGTAGCCTCGAAAAATACATCCGTTTTCAACCTCTAAATCCGTTTTACAGTTAAAATAGGGCAGAACCCGTTTACAATTAATTTTTCGCGGCCACCCGTTCTGTACGTATTTAATCACTGTTTGTAAAATGTCGTCCTGACCTGTTTCTGTTTTTATCGCGCTGAAAGTTAGCGGGGCGACGTTAGCATCTAAGAAATTTAGAAAAGACAGATCATTTTGTCCTTCTGTTCTACAGTCTGGTTCAGGTAAAGGCGAGCGCGACAAATAATCCGCCGCGACATTATTTTCACTCCTAATGTATTGGACGTTATAATTATATGCAGACAATATTATCGCGTAACGCTGTAACCGCGAAGCTGCCATAATTGAAATACCCGTTTTCTTCCCGAATATCGAGAGTAAAGGGTGATGATCAGTCGTAGGACGAACGGTTCCTGCCATCCATACAGATATTGGTGAAAATATTTAACAGCAAAAGCAATGGCTGTCGCCTCCTTCTGAATCTGACTGTAGTTTTTTTCACTTGAGGACAATGACCTTGAGGCGAACGCCAGCGGTCGCTCGAGATGCGCGTCCGTGCTATCACGCTGCGCCAGCACCGCGCCTAGGCCCGCCGGCCCCGCGTCAATCGTCAACACCAGTTGTGCTGCGGGATCAAAGTGAGCTAGCACTCTTTCTGAAGATAGCTCGATCTTTACACTATTGAATGCACGTTCGTGACGCTCGCCCCACTCCCACTCCGCTCCTTTACGCAATAAATCATGCAACGGGTGCAACTTAGCTGATGCATTCGGTATGAAGTTACGATAATAGTTGATTAATCCTATAAATCGCCTAACTTCCGTGACATTTGTTGGTCGCGGCGCATTTGTAATAGCTTCCGTTTTTTTAGGGCATGTCCGTAATCCATGTCTATCTATAATGTAGCCCAGATAGGTGACACTATTCTGAAGAAAACAACATTTCTCTTTATGTAATTTTAAGCTGGCTTCTTTTAATCTATTTAGTACTTCGTTTAACCTGCTATAATGTAATTTTCTAGTAGGCCCAGTTACACAAACGTCATCCAACCATATGCTTACACCTTCTATGCCGATTAATAATGATTCTATCGCTCTTTGGAAAATGGCTGGGGCGTTTGCTAAACCATATACAAGTCGTGTATATTTGAAAAACCCTTTTGATGTACTGATCGCGGTCAGTTCTTGCGACGATTCTTCCAGGACAAATTGATTATATGCATTACTAAGGTCTATTTTGCTGTAGCATTCCCCTCCACCTAACTTGGCAAACACCTCTTCTATCCTAGGCATTGGATATTTATCTATTTCTAAATATTTGTTTAATGTTATGGAATAGTCTCCGGCTATTTTAACCTTTCCGTTTTCTTTCAGTACTGGGACAATTGGGGTTCCGTATTTAGGAAATTTAATCGGTTGTAATATCCCTAAACCTATTAGTCTGTCTATCTCCTCTTCCACTTTTTTCTTCAAAGCAAAGGGCACAGAACGTGGCTTAAATAATTTTGGTTGTGTACCTTCTTTTAAAACAAGTTTCACCTCAAATTTGTTGAACCTACCTAGTTCGTCAGTAAACAAGTCGGAGTATTTATATAAAAGTTGCTGCACTTCTTTCGTGTCGGGCTCAGTTTTAGATTGAGTTTGGATGTTATTGATATCCGAAGTAAAATATATACCAAACCTAGACATAAAATCTCGTCCCAGCAGCGGAGGACCTCCGTTCGGCAAGACAAAAATTTTTATGACATGGGTATTGTTTAAGTACGTAATTCGACCTTCAAAATATCCCAAGGGCGAGATTCTATGGCAATTTTAAAGACACATTTTTAAGTTTGATTTCATGAGATAACGATCGGAAAAATATTTCTTGTAAAGCGTTTCTGAAATTACATTAGCCCCCGACCCTGAATCCAACTCCATATCTAACTTCACAGAGTCAATCAACACATTTATTATTATAGGCGAGTTACTAACATACCTTACATTAAATAGCTCACATTCCTCACAGTCACTTTGCTCCAAAATATTTTCCTCCGTGTTCAGGCAATGTAAACGTGATTCACCCTTTTTAGCACTACATATTTTCTTTAGATGGCCTTTCACACCACACACTTGGCACCGATAGTTTTTAAAACGACACTTTTCAGCGTCGTGGTTTCTGAGACCGCACACTGTACACCGACGAATCTCCTCGGAACTGTTGTTCGAGCTGCGGGTGGCCGCGGCCGGCTCGCCGCGCGCGCGCTGCCCGCGCTGTCCGCTCAGCCGGTACACAGGTTCCTCCTTGATCTGCGTGGCCTTGACGGTTGTCGCCGCGATGTCAACTGTTGCTGCGGCCCCGGATCGCGCCAATCGCGCATAGGCAGCCTGTTGAGCTAACTCCAACGCCTTTGCAAAAGTGAGTTTACTGGCATCCTCTTCAAACAGCCGGTCACGTTCCCGACACGGTGCCAGCCCCAGTATGAAACGGTCTCGCAGCAGCATATCCAATGCCACACCAAACTCACAGTTAACGGCTAAACCTCTCACACGAGCCGCCCATTCTTCGACACTCTCGCCATCAGATCTCTTCGCCTCGTAAAACTTCTCTCTATCAGCAAAAACACAACGTTTCGGCGTGAAATATTTGTCTAATTTTTCAACTAGATCTTCGAACTTTACTTCCTCGAGTACATCAGGGTGAAGTAAGTTCCGTGCAAGGCGGTAGTTGTTGTCCGAAAGATGTGTCAGTAACAGGGACTCAAACTGTAACCGCTATAAGTGTTTTTAACACTGTTTTTTTCAAACTGTTTTAAAAAGAAACCTTTATAAATGTAACAGAAACAATGATGTTACCGAATCAAAGTGTAACCTTTTATATCTGTTAATAAGTGTTAATATGTGTAACAGAAATAAGTAGCTTTAGCATGGTTTTAGACATAATTGCACGGTATGGCAACAACGCGCGCGACGGCGCGTCGTTGAGGCCGACTACACGATCATAATATTGCAGTTGCG
Source organism: Polia nebulosa (assembly GCA_951329385.1). Lineage (NCBI taxonomy): Eukaryota > Metazoa > Arthropoda > Insecta > Lepidoptera > Noctuidae > Polia > Polia nebulosa. The sequence continues at coordinate 10,543,783 of OX589600.1, read as the reverse complement.
ATTCCTACTTCCTATCGTGCGCGCGCCATTTTTAGGGTTCCGAACATCCGAATGTAAAAACGGAACCCTTATACTCGTGCGTCTGTCTGTCTGTCCGTCTGTCACAGCCAATTTCCTCCGAATATACTGGCCCGATTAAGTTAAAATTTGCTACACAGGTGTATTTCTATGACCCTAACACGGACAAGTAACGTAAATAAATTAATTTGGAATATGGGGGTAACTTTTGGGGGGAAAATCGGCAAATTTAAAAATAAAGTTTTTCAAACTGTACCTGCGACATATCAAATTAAAGGGCTGATTGTGAGGGTCTCAAATATTTTTTTTTCATAATTTTAAAATAAACTGTTTTAAAGTTATTAAAGAAAATAAACGAAAATACACCACGTAAACTGAAAATGTTATAGTTGTAACGCTAACATTTCTTTAAAGCTTGAGGCGTGAACGTCTTTTACACTGTTTTAAGAGGCCGTATACGAAATTTCACCGATTTCGCTGATTAACGTGATTTTAAAGTTAAAATAATGTATTTGTAAAGGTTTTAATGCACAAAATGAAAGATTATTTCAATTATGATCTAATGTATGAGCTAGTTTTTTTATTTTTATTATAATTACGATTAATCAACCACAAACCGACGACGGTTTTATGAATTATTGCTGTAAGGCGTTTAGAATATCACATAATTACGAATCGTTTTGACGTATAAAAGGTATGAAAAAATTTGAATTTATTGTTGCAAAAGTCGTTTTTATAATGTATGAATCACTTTTTACAATTTTTATAAAAAAAAATGAGTAAAAAAATATTTAACTTAGTAAAATTTTAGAGAAAATGGGCAAAGAATTGCTTTTGATTTTGGCTATTTAGAACTCTCGTTCGTAAAATTTAAACAGCAAAAAATAAACTCCAGTTACGCTGGTATTATATTATCTGTGCTTCAGTTCACCATCAATCCATTTCTCAAAAAAAAAAAAAAATTACAAAAAATTGGCAATAAAAAATCTATTAAAACAACCCAAATCTCGACTTATAATACGCAACACAAGCTTCAAATCTAGCTCATTCATTAGATCGTAATTAAAATTATCTTTCATGTTGTACATTAAAATTGACTAACGACTAATTGACTAAACTCATAGAAATGCATAATTTTGACTGTAAAATCACGTAAATTAGTGGAATCGGCCAAAATTTCGTGTACAAGCCTAAATATTATAGTAGTAGGCACGCATAAGCCTCCAGAGGACACGGTGGAGCATACGGTGGAGGTCTGGTCCGCTTGGGCGGAGCACCGCCGTGTCCTCGTGGATGCGATAGGCGGCACCGGCTTCTCGCGTCCGGCCCTGGTCCAGGCCATGGTACGGAGCGAGAGGGAATGGGAAGCAGTCTCCTCCTTCTGCGAATCAGTAATGCTTGCGAAGGAGGAGGCTTAACGGGTGAAGGAGACTCAACGGAATGGCCTCACGCCCGCAGCCGCAGCCGCCGCAGGAGACACCTTGGGCGTCACTCAGGCAAGGAAAGAACAGGGGTGGGTTTTAGTCAGTAAGAATCTGACACGTCCTCCCGCTCCACCCAGAGTGGGAGAAGTCATAGGAGGATTCCCGAACCCAAAAAAAAAAAATGGTACGCATAAGCGTACAACTATAATAAAAATACTAATTAAAACAAAAACACCTATGTATCTAAGTTTTAATTAATATTTTTAAGTTCGTGTAAAAGTTATTAAAAAGATTTTACTTTTTTTATAAACCATTTAAAAAATATTTGTGATTCGGAACCCTTTGCGCGCGAGTCCGACTCGCACTTGGACGGTTTTACGGAGCGAAAGGGAATGGGAAGCAGTCTCCTCCTTCTGCGAAGCATTAATGCTTGCGAAGGAGGAGGTGCAATGGGTGAAGGAGGCTCAACGGCATGGCCCTAACGCCCCCAGTCGCAGCCACCGCAGGAGACGCCCTGGGCGTCGGGGGTCACAGGACGATCTCCGGCTACCATAGACGCGGGCCAGCGGACGGCGAATAATGGGTAGCTCGCCGTCCGATCTGCACCAGGCCAGAGAGTCGACGGCACATAGTGTCCCACGCGTGCCTCAAAGAGATGTATGTCAGCCACCACTGACGGGGCTCATCATGGCCGATGCCTGCATGCCAAGGGGTCGCGGATAAATTCACTCAGGCAAGGAAGTAACAGAGGTGGGTTTTAGTCAGTAAGAGTCTGACACACCCTCCTGCTCCACCTAGAGCGGCAGAAGGAGAAGTCTTAGGATTTCCGACCAAAAAAAAAAAATTTGATTGCTGCTAGCCTGCCCCCCAAAATATAATACAAATACTAATTAAAACATAAATACTTATGTATCTAAGTTTTAATTAGTATTTTTAAGTTCGTGTAAAAGTTAGACTTAAAAAGATTTTTATTTTTTTATAAGCCATTTAAAAAATATGTGATACGTTCGCCCCTTTGCGCGCGAGTCCAACTCGCACTTGGCCGGTTTTTTAAAGAAAGGATTGATTGATCCATTGCAGCGAATATTTTAAATAGTTCGAGTACGTGTTTTGCACGGATATAACAGACGGCGCGCGGCGACTGGATTGCGACTGTCTAATAGTAAATTTGGCAACGTCGCCTTTACCTGTTACACTTATTAACACTGTTAACACTTTTATATCTGTTACAGATATATTACGGTTACACTTTTGTAAGTGTTTTGGGTTAACACATTAAGAAACACATATAAAAGTGTTACATTTTTGATTCTGTTATCCATTCAATATGTAACACTTATAATTCTGTAACCTTTATAAAGGTGTTTTTAGGTCCCTGGTCAGTAACAAAGCACTTTTATTTTCAGTTTTAACACTGTTCAATTTTATGAACTGTAGTAGCCGACCTTTAAATATAGGCCATTCTTGGTCGTCGTGGTCGAAACTTATAAGATTTCCGACAATATTCGACATTTTACACAAACTTTTATTGTTTTTTTTTTATTTTTTTTAAAACGTGGGTAACTCGTCGCCAGTGATCTGTCAGCTAATAAGTAAAACCACCGTTGCTATTGGATGCTAGTTTATTACTGAGCGACACACACACAATATAAATGGTGCAGGCACGCACACATAGGTACCCACATACACAACAATAATGTACCAATACACAGGTACAATATCTATAGATAGAATCTAACAGACCTTGCTCCACTCTTTGGAAGTTCTTTGACCCCCGTCTGCTTTGGCATTCAGTGTGTTGTCGCACTCTGACCAAAGGCGTGATGTGAGGGCACTACCCTCTGTAGATTTTAGTCGGCCACGGGCGAGGTCCCCGTGGCCCTCCAAATATTCATCCAGCAGTTCAATTTACCGCACAGAAAAGCGTTTGCGTGAGCGTGAAGACTACTGAAAAAAGATGAAACTTTCATGAAAGGAATTGAAACTGCTACTTCTTCGTAAACTTCACTGTACCTACATCCTTAAAATCATTTTATTATAATATAGTAAATGCTTACCATCAAAGTATAAGTTTTTTAATTGTAGGAACTGTTTTGAATTTTAACTTTCGCGTCATTGGCGGGCGCCTACTTTTTTTTTCCTCGCCCTTTCTCGGGCAGGCTAAGGTCATAAACCATACCGCCTCGTCTTTAGTAGTGCATTTTTACTTTTTTATTCCATTACAATGCAGATGTTTTTTATTTATTTATTTATATGAGCCTCTTTAATTCCTTAGTAGTAATAATACATCTTTTTTTTAACATAACTTTAGTTATGGACCTCTCGACGAGTATAGGCCTCCTTCATGTCACTCCACTTTTTCCTATCTTGGGCTGTTCTCATCCAGTCGTTGTTAGTGAATTTTATTAGTTCGTCTGCCCATCTTTCCAGGGGGCGACCTCTTTTCCTTTTTCCGGGGGGACCAGTCCATGCAGTAATTTTTCTAGTCCATCTCTCTTTATTCTGACGTGCAATGTGACCAGCCCACTTCCATTTAAGTTTCTTGCAGTGTGTTAACGCATCAATAACTTTTGTCCTTTCTCTTATCTCGCTGTGGTGTTTTTTGTCTCTGAGTTTCAAGTTAAGAATGCTTCTCTCCATGGCTCTTTGGCATTTTTGAATTCTTTCCTTCGTGTGCATATTATAAATCCAGGTTTGACTTGCATATGAGAGGCAAGGTAAAAGACATGAGTCTAGGACTTTCTTTTTTAATGTAAAGGTAGATCAGATTTTAAAACTTCTTTGTGGCTCCAGAACTTGTTCCATGTCATTTTAATACGTCTCTTTAATTCGTCACGGTGTCTTGATTTTGAGAAAGATATTTGTTTGCCTAAATTATATGTATTCTTGAACATACTCCAACTGTCGACTCTCCACAAATATGGGTCTTTGAGTCTCGTTACACATGATTTTAGTTTTTTCGATATTTAATTCCAGACCAATATTGCGACTGACGTAGTTAAGTTCGTTAATCATTTCTTCAAGTTGTGATGCGGTTTCTGAGAACAATACGATGTCATCTGCGAAACGTAGGTTGCTAATGTAACTTCCTCTAATATTTATACCTCTTTTGGACCAATTGAGTTGTTTCATGATGTATTGTAAAACAGTTATAAATAATGTCAGGGATAAGGGGTCGCCTTGTCTTACACCTCTGCAGATGTCTATTTCGGGGCCAGTTTTATCTAGTTTCACTCTCACTTTTTTAAAGATATCTTGTATCTCTTTGTATCCTTTCTTCAGACTTCCAGTGTCAGATATATGTTTTTCTAGTATTTTCAGTCTGTCGGTTTCGTACTCTTTCTTGATTCTTTTGTGTATACTTTTATATAGGTTACTAAGTTCCTGTTTTTCTTTTTTTTTTCGTGCTTTATTATTTTGTAGATCTTTCCTCCTGTTCAATAGTAATCTTGTGTCTTCGGATATAATTTGTCTTGATTTATTTATTGTTTTCTTTATAGTATTTATGGATTCAGTTATAGCTTTTTTTTATATTTGAATAGTACATTTCTATATTTGCGCATGTCGATTACTCGATTTCTTGTATTCTCTGTTTTAGATTTTCATCATCTATTGTTTTCAAAGTACAGTTTGTTAGGTTATATTTTACTCTAGATTTTTTGGTTGTTGATATTTGAAACTCGCTTCATAAAAGGCGGTGGTCGCTTGGGAAATTGAGTTGGTTTATAATATCTATGTTCGTAAACTTTTCTTTTGTATTAGACATAATATAGTCGAGTTGATATTTAGTTTCTATGGGTGACATCCATGTCCACATATTCTTAGTATTCTTTTTGAATATGCTGTTGATTACAGTTAGATTATTCTGAAGAGCAAATTGTACTAGTTTTTCGCCTCTTGTATTCCGGTTGCCGTAACAGTATAATCCTAGAGTTCTTTCTTCCTCCAGCTGGCGTTGTCCAATGCATGCGTTGAAGTCGCCCATTAAAATGACATTTTTGTAGCTTTTTTCTAGAGCTTCTTGTAGCTGGTTGTAGAAGATGTCAGACTCATCATCGCTCGCAGTGCTGGTAGGCGCATAAGCTTGTATATATAATAGAGATGTCTGTTCTTTCTAATTTCAAATTTAATATGCATGTTCTTTCTGAGATTGCAATAAAGCTTTCAATGTTTTCTTTAAGATATTTTTTTAGTAGAAATCCCACACCGTGACGGCCTTTGGTTTCACCATAGTGGCAGAATATGTGATCATTGTCTTCCAGTATTTTGTAGCCTGTTCTGCGTACCTCGGCGAGTCCAATAATATCATAGTTTATTTTTGAGATAGCGTCTTTGAACTCTAGAAGCCGTTCCTTAGAGAGTAGGGATCGTGCATTGTATGTACATATGTAGAGTGAGTTGAGTGGAGGGTTGTGGTCGTTAGTCCCCGCGGTGACCGGCCGTATTGGGGGCTGTTGTGGAGAGGTCGCTTTATATCAATACTTTATATTCAGGTTTGGTTGTGTAAGCACAGTAGAGGTGTTATCTACGTGCGTGGAAATTGAAGGCAAGTCCATTTTCTGGCTAGGGTTTTTTAGCATGTATTGCTGGATATTTGCATTATGCAACTACATAATTCATTATTATTACTACAATACAATTTCTGTCAATTCAATATTTATTATAAACTATTTTAAAATCACACTATGTTATTTTCATAATTAGGTTAGTAATTTAAAGCTCTGTTTTTTTATATAAATATTTGTACGCCATATTATGGGAGGATATGCTGGAACCAATATTGTAACATCTAGTGTACCATATTCTAACAAATAAACATTTTTGATTTGATTTATTGCTAAAAGTATGTGATTTAGGAAAGGGTCGATATTATATTATTAGATAGAATTGCCATCACTTGCACTATCATAATGCAATAGCACACCATAGTCACCTGTTGGGGTTGAAGTCGAGGTCTCTGGCCAGCTGGCTGTGCGCGTCGTCGATGCTCCAGGACGGCTTGCTGCAGTCGGCGCGGGTGTCGTAGCACTTTATGTGCATGTCTTGTAGTAATGCGAACTGTGGATAGAATAAATCATCCTGTATAAATCAATTGCCGCTCGTGACGTCATGCACGCTCACGCCGCCCTCGCACACCACGACCCCGTGGGGTGCCACTCTCCTCATAGACTACTTACCTGTGTATGACCCTGGTGCGGGTTCCACTTGCCGCTGGTGAACTTGAGGCGCGCGGAGGCGGCGGCGCGGGCGAGCGCGGCGCCGCTCGTGACGTCATGCACGCTCACGCCGCCCTCGAACACAACGCCCACGCGCGCACGGTCTGTGGGGTGCCACTCCGCGCAACGGATCTCTTCTTCAGGCTTCTTTGAAGATGGTATATGTTTAAGAATTGTGAAAAATACAAGTTCAAATTAAAATAACAGGCGCAACTTCACAGAAATGCCGGGCGTCGAATCGATATAATTATAAAGATTAAATGAGTGAGTGTCAAACGGGCGTCGTCACTGAGGCAGGCCTAAGTAACGCCGGGAAAATAAGACACGAGAGAGCTGGAAAAATGGGGGAAGCCTTTGCCTTGCTTTGGGACAAAGTTAGGCTTAGTAAAAACTCATAATAATACAAAAAGTGTGACTGAGGAGTGGTACCAGCCCGACTTACGTAACGTAGGTCGCACTTTATTAGGTGCTTCGGGCGCCGGAGGGCGCGCAACGATCTCCGGCCGTCTTAGGGTCAACTCACACCAAAAGAGCGTCGAAGCGCAGCGCAGTTTTAGTACAGACAAACGAACGAGTCGCGCGGATGCCCGCGGCGCCGCGGGAGTTCCGGTGAATTCTATATTCTCATGCGATGAATTTTAGCTTTATTTTCATTACTACAATACTTATTGTATTGTAGTAATGAAAATAAAGCTAAAATTCATATGACACTGAAACTGCGCTGCGCTTCGACGCTCTTTTGGTGTGAGTTGACCCTTAGGGTGTGGCCTGTGGACGGCGACCCGCCGTGTTTCGCGTGCGCTTCTCTTTAGAGGAATTGCAGCCGTATATGGCCGCAGAGGATGACGGGGTCCGCATGAATTCATCGGCGTAAGGAAATGCGCAAGCACTTCAGCGGAGGAACCGGTATGAAAAGATGGTCACCCATCCATGGACCAACCCCGGCAAGTGTAGCTTAACCTGGTGGATCGACCCGTGCGGCTGTTATTACTTTAGCCATGAGCTCCTTTCTTCCTTCTTCCTATTTTCTTCTATCTTTTTTTATTGTATTTTATTTATTATAGTTTCTGTTTCAGGTGATTATTAGCTGCATGCATGCTTCACTGTGATCCTGTTTTTGCAGGTCAAATAGTGAATGCCTGTGCATTGTTGCACAATATAGCAAACAAGGCACGATTACCAGTAGGTACCCCAACTGACACATCAAGAGCGTGAGCAAGAAGAGAGAATGCGTGTACGGCGTAGAGCAGCTGAGGAGGATGAGTGTACGGAGAGCCTGAGTATTCTTGCTCAAAGCAATAGGCGGCCAAACAGAGACTTGTTGGAAGGTCGGGCTGTCCAACAGGCTCTTATTAATCGCCTGTGGCTACATAGGGAATTTTTTTATTTATTTTTGTAAATACAAAAAATTTACCGACGAAAAAGAACTAAAAAGCAAAAAATAAATAAACCTTTTAAGTCTTGATTTTTAGTTCTTTTTCGTCGGTTTTTTTATTTTATGATTTACTGTGGCTCGCATCATCTTTTAACACTCTGAGGGCTAATTTCTAATCCTTCATCATTCCTCTTGCCACTGAGCTGATGATGTAACCATCCTTCCATGAAGTTCCCAGGACATTGACCAGTTGAGGTTACCTCCAATATTGTAAAGACGTCTTTTCTTCAAAGCATATTAAGTGGTATTTGTCACTAAAACCAGTTTTTATATCTAACTTCTACTGTTTAGGAAAGGTATGGTTTCCATCATCAGCTCAGTTTCATGATGTGATGATTTCTAAATACAAATACCTGTTTAAGTTGTGAAAAGTAAACAGAAACAATATTCGTGGCCAATTTGCGAGGTTTTCTCTGGATTTTATCAGGATCCCATGATCAGATCCTGATGTCCTTGACATGGGGCCACCCATGAGGTATACCCTATCTAACAAAAAAAGAATCATCAAAATCGGTTCATAAATAACGGAGTGAGGGCCTAACATACATACAGAAACGCTAAACGTGCCCACAATTTTTGAGGTTTTCTCTCAATTTTATCAGAATTCCATCATCAGATCCTGATTTCCTTGACATGGGACCACCCTTGAGGTATACTCTATCTAACAAAAAAAGAATCATCCAAATCGGTTCATAAATGACGGAGTGAGAGCTGAACATACACAAAAAAAAAAAAAAATTATATATACATGTACGGTCCAATTGAGAACCTCCTCCTTTTTTTTTCGTCGGTTAAAAAGGTGATAATATTGTAATCTGCTTGTTTTATTCTTTATCTGAAGAAGCCTGCCACCTGCGCTGTCTTGCCTAAAAAGAAAATTACTGCAGTATAGTTTCTATTAGGATTTATAAACATAATATACAACTATAGTCAGTTGAAAATTGGTTGTCTGCAAAAAAAGGAGAATGTTATTACCGTGGGACTATTTATATTTTTCAGTGCTTCTGCTATGCGGCACTGTGTAACAGCTGATGTGGTTGCTGCATCAGTCACTCTGTTCATGGCATCAGCCATTTTACCATATCTTTGTACCCCTTTGAATTTGCCGAATCTGCTTGATTCGGTTGAGTCTGTATACCACTAAAAATATTATAAATCTAGTTATTTACCCAAGTATAATGTACCAATACACAGGTACAATATCTATAGATAGAATCTAACAGACCTTGCTCCACTCTTTGGAAGTTCTTTGACCCCCGTCTGCTTTGGCATTCAGTGTGTTGTCGCACTCTGACCAAAGGCGTGATGTGAGGGGCACTACCCTCTGTAGATTTTAGTCGGCCACGGGCGAGGTCCCCGTGGCCCTCCAAATATTCATCCAGCAGTTCAATTTACCGCACAGAAAAGCGTTTGCGTGAGCGTGAAGACTACTGAAAAAAGATGAAACTTTCATGAAAGGAATTGAAACTGCTACTTCTTCGTAAACTTCACTGTACCTACATCCTTAAAATCATTTTATTATAATATAGTAAATGCTTACCATCAATCAAAGTATAAGTTTTTTAATTGTAGGAACTGTTTTGAATTTTAACTTTCGCGTCATTGGCGGGTGGCGGGCGCCTATTTTTTTTTCCTCGCCCTTTCTCGGGCAGGCTAAGGTCATAAACCATACCGCCTCGTCTTTAGTAGTGTATTTTTCCTTTTTTTTTCCATTAGAATGCAGATGTTTTTTATTTATTTATTTATTTAAGCCTCTTTAATTCCTTAGTAGTAATAATACATCTTTTTTTTTAAACATAACTTTAGTTATGGACCTCTCGACGAGTATAGGCCTCCTCCATGTCACTCCACTTTTTCCTATCTTGGGCTGTTCTCATCCAGTCGTTGTTAGTGAATTTTATTAGTTCGTCTGCCCATCTTTCCAGGGGGCGACCTCTTTTCCTTTTTCCGGGGGGACCAGTCCATGCAGTAATTTTTCTAGTCCATCTCTCTTTATTCTGACGTGCAATGTGACCAGCCCACTTCCATTTAAGTTTCTTGCAGTGTGTTAACGCATCAATAACTTTTGTCCTTTCTCTATCTCGCTGTGTTGTTTTTTGTCTCTGAGTTTCAAGTTAAGAATGCTTCTCTCCATGGCTCTTTGGCATTTTTGAATTCTTTCCTTCGTGTGCATAATATAAATCCAGGTTTGACTTGCATATGAGAGGCAAGGTAAAAGACATGAGTCTAGGACTTTATTTTTTAATGTAAAGGTAGATCAGATTTTAAAACTTCTTTGTGGCTCCAGAACTTGTTCCATGTCATTTTAATACGTCTCTTTAATTCGTCACGGTGTCTTGATTTTGAGAAAGATATTTGTTTGCCAAATTATATGTATTCTTGAACATACTCCAACTGTCAACTCTCCACAAATATGGGTCTTTGAGTCTCGTTACACATGATTTTAGTTTTTTCAATATTTAATTCCAGACCAATATTGCGACTGACGTAGTTAAGTTCGTTAATCATTTCTTCAAGTTGTGATGCGGTTTCTGAGAACAATACGATGTCATCTGCGAAACGTAGGTTGCTAATGTAACTTCCTTTAATATTTATACCTCTTTTGGACCAATTGAGTTGTTTCATGATGTATTGTAAAACAGTTATAAATAATGTCGGGGATAAGGGGTCGCCTTGTCTTACACCTCTGCAGATGTCTATTTCGGGGCCAGTTTTATCTAGTTTCACTCGGATAGTGCTTTTTTTATAGATATCTTGTATCAGTTCAATTGTTTCTAATGGCATACCTATTACATTCGTGTAGAGCTTTCCATATGCTAGAGTGGGAGATTGAATCAAAAACTTTGGCATAGTCGATGAATGCACAGTATAAGGGACGTCTTTGTTCCTCGTATTTTTTAACCGACTTCGAAAAAGGAGGAGGTTATCAATTCGGATGTTTGTATTTTTTTTTTTATGTATGTTCGGGCATAACTCCGTCATAATATATTGACGGATTTGCAAAATTCTTTTTTTATTCGAAAGGGGTTTATTCCGAAATGGTCCCATTTAAATTTCAAAAAGATCTGATGATGGGTTTCGGAGACAGACAACGGAACTCTTCAAAAATTGACTGCAAATCAACCGCGATTGCTGCTATCGTATGTCTATGAATTGTTAACACAGTTTAATGGGGAATTTCAACTAAAAAGTGAAAAATAAAAAACTTTTTTACAAAAAAATAGAACCGACTTCCAAAAAAAGTGCAAAATAACTTTAATTTCGGAAGTCGGTGTCAAAAAACGAAGACACAAAACAGGAACACCGACTTCCGAAATTAAAGTTATTTTGCACTTTTTTTGGAAGTCGGGTCTTTTTTTTTGTAAAAAAGTTTTTTATATTATTTGCTCTAAAACGTGAATATGATCCATTGTTGAGAAAGATTTCCTGAAGCCGGCCTGTTCTACTGGTTGGAATTTTTCAGTGATTTCTGATATGCGTCGTTCTAAGCATGAGGCGAATAACTTGTAGAGGCATGGTTGTAGGCTTATTGGTCGGTAATTTGCAATAATTGCAGGATCTCCTTTTTTATAAACTAAAATGATGTCAGATTTGGCCCATTCTTTTGGAATCTGTCTAGAGTCTAGTGCTTTATTAAAAAGTGCTGTTAAATAGGGTGTCAGTACATATCTTCCTGCTATGATTATTTCGTTGGGTATGTTGTCAGGGTCACTACTTTTACCTTTCTTTAAAGATTCAATTTTTATAAGGATTTCGTTATTTGTGAATCTTTTTAGTGGTGGTGGATGAGAAGATGGTCCGTTTCTTGATATTTCACATAGATGGTTATTTGGAGAGTTATATTTTCTACAATATAAATCCTTGTAGAAGTTAGTGGCTGTCTCTATTATTTTTGACCTCGAAAATATTTCTCTATCAGACGATTTTTCCTTCACAGTCGGGATCCACGTTTTTTTCAAATTTAGCTCTTTGTATCCTTTCTTCAGACTTCCAGTGTCAGATATATGTTTTTCTAGTATTTTCAGTCTGTCGGTTTCGTACTCTTTCTTGATTCTTTTGTGTATACTTTTATATAGGTTACTAAGTTCCTGTTTTTCTTCTTTTTTTCGTGCTTTATTATTTTGTAGATCTTTCCTCCTGTTCAATAGTAATCTTGTGTCTTCGGATATAATTTGTCTTGATTTATTTATTGTTTTCTTTATAGTATTTATGGATTCAGTTATAGCTTTTTTTATATTTGAATGGTACATTTCTGTATTTGCGCATGTTGATAACTCGATTTCTTGTATTCTCTGTTTTAGATTTTCATCATCTATTGTTTTCAAAGTACAATGTTATATTTTACTCTAGATTTTTTGGTTGTTGATATTTGAAACTCGCTTCATAAAAGGCGGTGGTCGCTTGGGAAATTGAGTTGGTTTATAATATCTATGTTCGTCAACTTTTCTTTTGTATTAGACATAATATAGTCGAGTTGATATTTAGTTTCTATAGGTGACATCCATGTCCACATATTCTTAGTATTCTTTTTGAATATGCTGTTGATTACAGTTAGATTATTCTGAAGAGCAAATTGTACTAGTTTTTCGCCTCTTGTATTCCGGTTGCCGTAACAGTATAATCCTAGAGTTCTTTCTTCCTCCAGCTGGCGTTGTCCAATGCATGCGTTGAAGTCGCCCATTAAAATGACATTTTTGTAGCTTTTTTCTAGAGCTTCTTGTAGCTGGTTGTAGAAGATGTCAGACTCATCATCGCTCGCAGTGCTGGTAGGCGCATAAGCTTGTATAATAGAGATGTCTGTTCTTTCTAATTTCAAATTTAATATGAATGTTCTTTCTGAGATTGCAATAAAGCTTTCAATGTTTTCTATAAGATATTTTTTTAGTAGAAATCCCACACCGTGACGGCCTTTGGTTTCACCATAGTGGCAGAATATGTGATCATTGTCTTCCAGTATTTTGTAGCCTGTTCTGCGTACCTCGGCGAGTCCAATAATATCATAGTTTATTTTTGAGATAGCGTCTTTGAACTCTAGAAGCCGTTCGTTAGAGAGTAGGGATCGTGCATTGTATGTACATATGTAGAGTGAGTTGAGTGGAGGGTTGTGGTCGTTAGTCCCCGCGGTGACCGGCCGTATTGGGGGCTGTTGTGGAGAGGTCGCTTTATATCAATACTTTATATTCAGGTTTGGTTGTGTAAGCACAGTAGAGGTGTTATCTACGTGCGTGGAAATTGAAGGCAAGTCCTTTTTCTGGCTAGGGTTTTTTAGCATGTATTGCTGGATATTTGCATTTTGTTTTTTCGAAGGGTTTTGGGTATTACTTTTTCTTAAGGATCCGTTGGTGTTCTCAGGGGATTCGGATAGATTCCTTTTATTATTAGAGTTTTGGTTACGTTTGGATTCCTTGAGTTGTTGATTGCCTTGTTCTTCAGGAATATAAGAATGCAGATGTAACACATTCTAATGTTTTTTGCAGTAATTGACAACAAATGTGTCGAGTCAGCCTTCTCGGCAAACTTCACTGAGGTACAATAAAATTCTCAGCTCTATTTTACCGAGATCACGCCTGTTTCAATGATTCCACATATTGTCTTGAGACACAAAACTACACCAATTTTACATCACAATATCCACTAGGAATCAATAAACGTATAATTAAAACAGCCACTGAACTGCACTCGAGAAAAGCCCGCCAAAAACTCCCTGGCGGGCGCCTGTTATTTTGTCAGTTTTATTTTTATGGGGCAACAATAGACTATCATTCAGCCAAATATTAGCGAAATATGTCTTTGAAATCAAAGTATAATTGTTTGTTTAAATGGTAAGAAAAACACTAAAATCTGTTCTGGGGTACTATTATAATAACATTATATTCATTGAAATGTAATCGATTCTATTCGACTATTTAGTGGGTAATATTTTTTCTCTCATGTGGCCACACCGTAGGGAAGTTTGGTAGAGTTTCGTTGTCGCGCGCTCCGTTAGGAGTTTAAGTATTCTGTGGTCGTGCGTGATGTCGTGCAGTTGACGCAGCTTACGTGCAGTTCAAAGCTTACAAGAATACTGTTTATAACTTAGACTTAACTGCAACTGCATTATTACGTGAATTAGCCTTCTGAACAGTTTAAAATTTGATTTGACGTTGACTAAATAGTAAATAGTTCTTCTGTGCTTCATAAAAGTGCGTGTGAAATTATTTTACAACAAAATATCTTGAATTAGGTACTCGTGTTATTTAAACTTATCAACATGACTGAAAAAACTGAACCAATGATGGACACAGCAAACATAAGTGAGGACGAGTTTTTGCCTGCCAAGAAGACAGTGAAGCGAAAAAATATAAAGCGTAGGGCTGTCTTAGAATCTGGCGATGGAATGGACAGTCGGTCGAACGCGGAGAAGAAAAGTGCTGAGCCAAACGAATCTAAGGAGAATATGAGAAAAATTACAGTCCCAGCTCACAGGTAACTCTACTATGAATACTTAGATATAGCTAAATTACGACCAATTGTCCTGTCTCACCCTTTTAATAAACTTAAGTAATCGTATACGCCGAAGCAGGGCGACGGTCACCTGAGTCGCTTCGCGTGGGTGCCGGTCAGGACCTTCTTTGCACTCGTCCGGTTTCTGCGCGGCGCGACTCAGTTATCAAAGTAACCTTACCAGGCTACCGTGAAATGAACGGGAGGTAAGCACTCGAGAAGCGCTTGCTAATATTTTTCCCACCAAAAGAAAATGAAAGCAAGACCACAAGAGATACTACCCCAAGAGGGTACTGGCCGGGCCGGAAAATCCCTGAGCTTGACTCAAGTTGCCCGACGTACTCTGAGGGGGGCAATGTTTTGCAACCTCAGAATAAAACTAGCCAAGGCCATGTGGATGTGAGTAACCAGGCATCCTGTCAATCAATACTACTGGAAACCGATTTGTTCAACAAACTATCCACCCTGGCTTGTTTATGAAGAAGCCAATCCATGGGAAATAAACCACAGCTTGAAACTACCAACACAGGTCCCTCAACAAAAGAACAGAAAAGTCAAGCGCTTTATTCATGACCCATCTTGCTGTACGTCCCGCTAAGGCCATGCACCATGCATGATGCAAAAGTACCATGAATAGGCTTGACATACGTCGATTAATAATAATTATTGATGTACGTCAAGCCTATTCATGGTACTTTTGCATCGTGCATCGTGCATGGCCTTGGCAGGACGTTACAGCAAGATGAATCGTGAATAAAGCACTTCAGACACAAACCAACAACACCAATGATACACCTTGTCCTCCAGAATGGCAGAGTTCCAACAGCTAGAGGCAATAATCGAAATAAATTATCGGAATCGCCATCTCCTGAAACAATTAAAACTACCAATAGCTACAATGGCTTACAGATTGACCTGACAGAAGATGAGCCTGAACCAAACAGAAACACCCAAACAAACCTCCTACCATAAACTTTTACCCCCTTAAGGGTTGAATTTCGAAAAACCCTTTCTTAGTGGATACCTACTCTTTATAAAGAACACACCTTCCAAATTACATGTCTCTAGGACCAGCGGTTAAGGCTGTGCGTTGATATATCAATGAATGTCTATGGAATCATTACCCCGATGAAATGGACTTACCATTTTCACGGACCAGGGTAATGATTCCATATAGGCCACACTTTTGATAGAAAAGACTGGAAATAAAGTACAAGGGGGAAATTATTAATGTAAGGTATGGCCCTGAAAAAATACCGAAATCGACTCAGCAAAGTATTTAGGCATGCATCTTGATAGGAAGCATACATGGAAAACTCATATAAAAAAAACGCGACAAGTTTCTAAGCTTTCTTCAATATGTAGAGTTATCTTTCCATCTTTTAAATAATATTATTTATTTATTTTATTCTATATTACTAAGCCTAACTCGTTTTATTCCAGATACACGCCTCTTAAAGAGAATTGGTTAAAGATCGTCACCCCAATAGTGGAA
Source organism: Polia nebulosa (assembly GCA_951329385.1). Lineage (NCBI taxonomy): Eukaryota > Metazoa > Arthropoda > Insecta > Lepidoptera > Noctuidae > Polia > Polia nebulosa. The sequence goes on along the minus strand of OX589600.1, from coordinate 10,527,712 downwards.
CATTTACTTCTGCAAGTCATATTCAACACCAACACCAGGAATGTCGAGATCAAGGTTGGACCAGAAACTAAAGACATTGCCAATCTTCAGAAAGCTGCCGATTTTGTTATGGTAAATAAATTACGTCACTATAATTATTGCCGACGGTTGGCGCAGTGGTTGAGCGATTGGCTGCTGTGCTGCGTTGTGCGGGTTCAATTCCCGCATCAAACAATTATTTATTATTGTAAAGCTTACAGATAGTTGTTCCGCGTTTGGGTGTCTTGTATAATGTGAGTTTACATGTTTGTAAACGCACCCATGGTACAGGAGTAATTTCTAAAGAGGGGCAAATTAAAAAAAAATCAAAATAACATACTCTTGACAAAATGATTCTTGCAATAAATTGGGCAACCAACTAGGTTTTAACCCGTTAACTGGGCTTTAACCGAAATATTGGGTTTAATATAAATCTACCTAATCTATTCTTGATTATGTTTTATGACCAGCAGTGGACTTTGGAAGTCTGTAGCTGCAACAATGATAATGCTGAGCCAAACTGGCCTTTCGCAAAATTTTAAAGAAAGCAGTAGGTTCATTCAAAAAAATTTAAAAATTAGTATTATTATATAACAATATAACTTTTGTAGGCACTACTTCACCTCCATGAAAATTAGAAATGGCCAAACAGGAACCTCAGGGTGTTATTACACCAATCGACCGATCAATTGGTGTAATAACATCCTAATACTGGGTCAAAAATGATCGTATATTCTAATCCAGATCATAGTCTACCCATGTTGAAATCCAGTTCCGTTCAGCTATTGTGGACCGATTTTCAAAGTGTTTTTATTCGAAAGAGTATACTCCTGAGGTGTGGTCCCATATAAATTTTATTGAAATTGATTCAGCGCTTTTTGAAAAAATCAACAAAAACAAAAAAAATGTATGTAATGATGTTTTGATTTTCTCCAATTATGTTCAAATTCCATGATATTGGAGTTAATTCGAGATAACTTTAATTTTTTGTTTTAGTTCTGGGGTACCTACAACTAAAAAGTGAAAATTATAATAGTTTTTTTACGAGTATAAAAATCACTTCCTTCTTCCAGGCTTTCATCTACGGCTTCGATGTCGACGACGCGCTCGCCCTCCTCCGACTAGATGAATTGTTTGTCGAATGTTTCGAAGTTAAAGACGTAAAAACTCTGAACGGCGACCATTTGAGACGCGCCATTGGCCGCATCGCAGGAAAGGCTGGCCGTACAAAGTTCACCATAGAGAACATCACCAACACCAAGATAGTGTTGGCAGACTCAAAAATTCACATCCTTGGCACTTACTCTAACAATTCGATAGCTAGAAGAGCGATATGCGACCTCATTATGGGCACGCCTCCTTCGAAAGTGTATGGATTCCTCGGCAGTTTTGCCAATTATGTTGAATTTTGATTTTGTGATTGCGATATTTTAGTTGTAAATAAAAGTTATATCTATAAATATCGTTTTTAATTATTCATTATACTTAATTTTTAGGGTTCCGTACCCGAAGGTTCCAAACGGAGCCCTATTGCTGTCAATCACGTGTCCGTCTGTCTGTCCGTCTTCTGTCACAAAATTATTTTCTGAAGAATTTTTTAACTTCCCATTGACCTATGACCTTGAAATTTGGTGATAATTTTTATTGATAAATCAGATTTTTTCTTTGATAATTCCTTCCAAATCGATTTGGTACGGTACCCTAAATGTGCGAAGTCCGACACGCACTTAGCCTGTTTTTTTTTACATCTTACAGTTAAAATACATGCAAACAAAATATGGAATGCGAAGCGATAATCTAAAATTAATTAAATGTGCAGGATAAAACTAATAAGTACAAACATGAAATACAGATATCTGAATTTTATTCCATCAGTTTGCTTAAATTATAACATCCAGCCAGTGTTTAATCCTTCTTATACCAAAGGACACTTACATGCAGAACGACAAAACTTTGGGACAACTACTTCTGATAGAGGTACAAGACAAACACTGCAAACCCACCGTACCTCTGGCCGTACCTCTGGTGGTACGGTGGGTATTTTAAAGTTAAACGATACCACTGTATGAAGGGACAGGAAATTAAAAACTGTTATCTTGCATATGTTAATGACTCATTCATTAATTATAAGGTAGGTTGACGGAGCTCCGCTGGGCGGGGCTGTTTCTGTCTGAAGGGTTTAAAGAAAAGACGGGGGCTGCGTTCGCTCGCTTACTGTAACCTCCGTCATCCCCTTCGAACCTAATCTGTCCGTGTCGGGGTGCCCTCAATTCCCGAGCTCGCTTCGCTCGCTCTTGGACAACGTACGTCGCAACGGTAAAGTTTCTGATTCATATTTGATTTGCAATCAGTATATATTTAGTAAATTGTTGGCAAAAGTGGTTTTAATTAACTAGTGATACAACACTATTACCTGGTGGTATCGTTTAACTTTAAAATGCCCACCGTACCACCAGAGGTACGGATACTTGAGTTGGTGGCGATGGATTCAAATTATCTCGAATTATACAGGGTGTAACCGATATGTGTGGTCATATTTTAAATACTGCTTCTGCCCAGTGGCATACGTTTCAGAAAGACACTGCCTACCCTACCTAACTCAATCTATAATCTTGTTCTTATATTTAATTTAAATTTATCTAAGAGTATGTTTTTTTTTTGGTGTGGGAAATCATCCAATGACTTCTCCGTTATCTTTTTCACAAGGCGACAAATTACGATACTTACCGAACGTTTCCGAACTGAAGCAAAGCAACAATAAAAAAAGTCTGATGCATGATGGTGGCAGTTAGTTCAATTATTGATTTCATGCAATTTCCATTCAATTTATTATTTTCTTTATTTTAGGGAGTTATATTTTTGGAATCGCCTCCTCGAGCCCATGGAAATGAACAACTTTAATCAAGGAAATCATAATAAATTCCCAAAAAAGAACTTGGACATTTCATAAAGATCAAAATTCAATTTTCGGAATTGAATAACCTTGAAGAAAGTTGGCAGAAGCAGTATCTAAAATTATCTCTCAGTTCGGCTCTTTCTACCAAAGTTAGAGTTCGATCTAAACTAATTTATTTAGTTAAAAGTAAGTTACAGTAGGATTTTGTATTTAAAATGCCTGGGTACACGAGATAGCACCAGCCTCGCGTCGTAGCTCAGCGAGGCGAAGGTCCAGGGCTCCGAGGCGCTCCACTCTGCGCAGTACACGGAGTCTTCGTGCTGTTCATACGATTGAAGCACGCCGTCTTCCAAACTAGAAGGTAGACAAACATCACGATTTATTTACTTACAGAAAAAAAAAGGGAAATATACGAAGCAAATTATTTCTTCGTTTAGGGCAATTAATATTCCAGCAACATTTACCTTATTTAATAATGCAAGAAATAATTTTGTAACAATTTTTAAATTAATTAATAGAATTTAATGATAATCTAATAATTTAATTTTGTAATATTTATATATTTTTTTTTATATGGGTCATTAGGCCTGAAATAAAAATGATTTGATTTGATTAAACTAAAACACTGAGACTAAATTATGAATAATTAAATAATCTTTAAAATGGTGAAAGTTTCTTAGAAATACGCTTTATATGTTTTGCGTGATTCTCAATTTTTTATCCGTGTTAGACATAACTTCACAAATTAATTACACTATGTTATAAAAATATTATTTCAAATATTCTCGGATCAAATTACGACGGAAATAGTCTAGAGTAACATATATTTTTTTCAAAGAAATACGACAAGTCGTTTAGACGTGATGTTCAATTAAAAACCTTTAAAAGTTGTATAACTGCACCTTAAGTAGTTAGCGGGTGGGGGAAAAGTGTCCTGCCACCGTTCGCAGCGGGCGTCGGCTGGGTTAGTTAAAACTGAGTCTGCTTTTCAGCTGTTGGGTTGGCAAGTTAGAAAAAATTGTAATAAGCAGATATAAGACCCGGCGCAAACCTGGTTAAGTTCAGTAAGCCAACCAAACAAATATCAACACAACGATCCTTGAAAATAAAGTTCAAATTCACGTACATCTATCTGCGTTTATGCTCTTATTTACAGAACGTCTTTATAGAACTCGTAGACGTAGGCGCAGTAAAGTATGGGTTACCCAGATCAATAAATATCAACGCTGGGGCTATTAAAACAATGTCGAATCAACTGTATATCAACTAGCTCAAGGTTCTGCCCGGGGGTGGAGGATAAATTCGAAAGAGTTACCTCGCCCCTGGGCACTCAAGGCAGGGCGGAACAGGGGTGGGTTTTAATCAGTAAGTCTGACACGCCCTTCCGCTCCACCCTAGAGCGGAAGAAGTCATAGGATGATTTCCCAAACCCCAAAAAAAAAAAAAAAAAACTAGCTAAGGTTGATATTAGTAAGCCGACGTACTCACACTTCCGTGACCCGCTTGCCGTCGTCGTCGACATCACAACACACCAGGCCTCCCAAGGATTGTCAGCTTTACGCCAATCACCTCAAGGTTGATATTGGTTAGCCGGTGTACTCACACTTGGGTGACCCGCTTGCCGTCGTCGTCGACATCACAACACACCAGGCCTCCCAAGGATTGTCAACTTTACGCCAACCACCTCAAGGTTGATATTAGTTAGCCTGTGTACACACACTTGGGTGACCCGCTTGCCGTCGTCGTCGACATCAGAACACACCAGGCCTCCCAAGGATTGTCAACTTTTCGCCAACCACCGCAAGGTTGATATTAGTTAGCCGGTGTACTCACACTTGGGTGACCCGCTTGCCGTCGTCGTCGACATCACAACACACCAGGCCTCCCAAGGATTGTCAACTTTACGCCAACCACCTCAAGGTTGATATTAGTTAGCCTGTGTACACACACTTGGGTGACCCGCTTGCCGTCGTCGTCGACATCAGAACACACCAGGCCTCCCAAGGATTGTCAACTTTTCGCCAACCACCGCAAGGTTGATATTAGTTAGCCGGTGTACTCACACTTGGGTGACCCGCTTGCCGTCGTCGTCGACATCACAACACACCAGGCCTCCCAAGGATTGTCAACTTTACGCCAACCACCTCAAGGTTGATATTAGTTAGTCGGTGTACTCACACATGCGTGACCCACTTGCCGTCGTCGTCGACATCACAACACACCAGGTCTCCCAAGTATTGTCAACTTTTCGCCAACCACCACAACGTGGATATTAGTTAGCCGGTGTACTCACACTTGCGTGCCCCGCTTGCCGTCGTCGTCGACATCACAACACACCAGGCCTCCCAAGGATTGTCAACTTTTTGCCAACCACCACAAGGTTGATATTAGTTAGCCGGTGTACTCACACTTGCGTGACCCGCTTGCCGTCGTCGTCGAGGTCGCAGCACACGCTGGCGGCCGCAGTGAGCAGCGCGCGTGCGTCTGAGCTGCCCGTCAGCAGCAGCTGTTCGTGGTACGTGTTGTAGCGCACTGTCCATACCCTGAAACAAGAAATACATACATACTGTTACGTCGACCGTATTACGAAACCATTCGAGAATGTGGTCGAAGTTTTCAGACGATTCCACTTCCTAAGCCTCACGGCAGCACGTGATCACTGTGCCACCGCCTTTCCTAGGGTGCCAGGTTTCGGTGGGCGGACAGAGTTCCCACTCTGAGAGCCCGCGACCCCGGAGATAATAGTAACTTACCAATGAGAATGATCCGTCCTGCTAAATATAGGCTCCTTCCCGTTCCTGACTTCCTGTAGTGCCAAATGTTGAGTGCGGCGTCATCGCCCGCGCTCGCCACGTGGAACTGCCTTTTTTTTTGGGAGGTTGGGAAATCACCCAATGACTTCTCCCGCTCCGGGTGGAGCGGGAGGGCGTGTCAGACTCTTACTGGCTAAAACCCGGGGTGGGTTTGTTCCTTCCCTGCCTGAGTGCCCAGGGCTGTGGTAAAGTGGCACTGCCTGCAATCAAATAACCGACATGCATTCAATTATTCAATTAGTAGTTTTCTTTATCAACAATACTATCGCTAGAAAAATGGCGCTACTGTGAAAAAAAATCGTTTTTATGTCCCAAAATTTCCTTAATAAAGTTACAACATCAGTTAGTCGCAAAACTTTTTAGTTTATTTTGCTCATAACAATTCCTTCTTAAACACTGTCAATGAATGTGCATTCCGAGGTATAACTGTGGACAAAAATTGTAGTTGGAAACCACACATAAATAAAATACTTCAAAAAATAGATTGCTTTGTGTATATGCAGAGTCTTTAAAGGACAAAAAAAAATGTATCCGGGAAATGTGTGGACACACACATACTCACACACACACACACTCACACACACACACTTTCACACACACTCACACACACTGCACACACACACACACACATGCACACTTTTTAGATAGCTGTAAACCACTATTTTAAAGACTTAAAATACTGTCTTTACCATGTCTTTATTTTTTTGAAACATGCATTTTTGTAAAAAAAAATATTATTTATTCGACAAAAGCAGGTAACACTTATACAAATTTAAATTACCCCAAATAAAATCAAAGCTATATTAAAGAAACACCTACTGCATGGCAATTATTATATATTATAACCATTTGCCAAATAATGCTCAAAATTCGCCAGTGCCGTTGTTCAAAAGGTTAGACTGTTCAGACTGTTATTAGAAAAAAATTATTACAGTGTTCGGGAATATTTGGAGGATAAATTGTTAATAATATAGGTAATGAAATAAAAATAGCCTTTATCTTACCGCATGCAACTACATAATTCATTATTATTACTACAATACAATTTCTGTCAATTCAATATTTATTAATAAACTATTTTAAAATCACACTATGTTATTTTCATAATTAGGTTAGTAATTTGAAGCTCTGTTTTTTTATATAAATATTTGTACGCCATATTATGGGAGGATATGCTGGAACCAATATTGTAACATCTAGTGTACCATATTCAAACAAATAAACATTTTTGATTTGATTTATTGCTAAAAGTATGTGATTTAGGAAAGGGTCGATATTATATTATTAGATAGAATTGCCATCACTTGCACTATCATAATGCAATAGCACACCATAGTCACCTGTTGGGGTTGAAGTCGAGGTCTCTGGCCAGCTGGCTGTGCGCGTCGTCGATGCTCCAGGACGGCTTGCTGCAGTCGGCGCGGGTGTCGTAGCACTTTATGTGCATGTCTTGTAGTAATGCGAACTGTGGATAGAATAAATCATCCTGTATAAATCAATTGCCGCTCGTGACGTCATGCACGCTCACGCCACCCTCGCACACCACGACCCCGTGGGGTGCCACTCTCCTCATAGACTACTTACCTGTGTATGACCCTGGTGCGGGTTCCACTTGCCGCTGGTGAACTTGAGGCGCGCGGAGGCGGCGGCGCGGGCGAGCGCGGCGCCGCTCGTGACGTCATGCACGCTCACGCCGCCCTCGCACACCACGACCCCGTGGGGTGCCACTCTCCTCATAGACTACTTACCTGTGTATGACCCTGGTGCGGGTTCCACTTGCCGCTGGTGAACTTGAGGCGCGCGGAGGCGGCGGCGCGGGCGAGCGCGGCGCCGCTCGTGACGTCATGCACGCTCACGCCGCCCTCGAACACAACGCCCATGCGCGCACGGTCTGTGGAGTGCCACTCCGCGCTACGGATCTCTTCATCAGGCTTCTTTGAAGATGGTATATGTTTAAGAATAATGTAAAATACAAGTTCAAATTAAAATAACAGGCGCAACTTCACAGAAATGCCGGGCGTCGAATCGATATAATTATAAAGATTAAATGAGTGAGTGTCAAACGGGCGTCGTCACTGAGGCAGGCCTAAGTAACGCCGGGAAAATAAGACACGAGAGAGCTGGAAAAATGGGGGAAGCCTTTGCCTTGCTTTGGGACAAAGTTAGGCTTAGTAAAAACTCATAATAATACAAAAAGTGTGACTGAGGAGTGGTACCAGCCCGACTTACGTAACGTAGGTCGCACTTTATTAGGTGCTTCGGGCGCCGGAGGGCGCGCAACGATCTCCGGCCGTCTTAGGGTCAACTCACACCAAAAGAGCGTCGAAGCGCAGCGCAGTTTCAGTACAGACAAACGAACGAGTCGCGCGGATGCCCGCGGCATCGCGGGAATTCCGGTGAATTCTATATTCTCATGCGATATGACACTGAAACTGCGCTGCGCTTCGACGCTCTTTTGGTGTGAGTTGACCCTTAGGGTGTGGCCTGTGGACGGCGACCCGCCGTGTTTCGCGTGCGCTTCTCTTTAGAGAAATTGCAGCCGTATACGTAGGTCGCACTTTATTAGGTGCTTCGGGCGCCGGAGGGCGCGCAACGATCTCCGGCCGTCTTAGGGTGTGGCCTGTGGACGGCGACCCGCCGTTTCGCGTGCGCTTCTCTTTAGAGGAATTGCAGCCGTATATGGCCGCAGAGGATGACGGGGTCCGCATGAATTCATCGGCGTAAGGAAATGCGCAAGCACTTCAGCGGAGGAACCGGTATGAAAAGATGGTCACCCATCCATGGACCAACCCCGGCAAGTGTAGCTTAACCTGGTGGATCGACCCGTGCGGCTGTTATTACTTTAGCCATGAGCTCCTTTCTTCCTTCTTCCTATTTTCTTCTATCTTTTTTTTATTGTATTTTATTTATTATAGTTTCTGTTTCAGGTGATTATTAGCTGCATGCATGCTTCACTGTGATCCTGTTTTTGCAGGTCAAATAGTGAATGCCTGTGCATTGTTGCACAATATAGCAAACAAGGCACGATTACCAGTACCCCAACTGACACATCAAGAGCGTGAGCAAGAAGAGAGAATGCGTGTACGGCGTAGAGCAGCTGAGGAGGATGAGTGTACGGAGAGCCTGAGTATTCTTGCTCAAAGCAATAGGCGGCCAAACAGAGACTTGTTGGAAGGTCGGGCTGTCCAACAGGCTCTTATTAATCGCCTGTGGCTACATAGGGAATTTTTTTATTTATTTTTGTAAATAAAAAAAATTAACCGACGAAAAAGAACTAAAAAGCAAAAAATAAATAAACCTTTTAAGTCTTGATTTTTAGTTCTTTTTCGTCGGTTTTTTTATTTTATGATTTACTGTGGCTCGCATCATCTTTTAACACTCTGAGGGCTAATTTCTAATCCTTCATCATTCCTCTTGCCACTGAGCTGATGATGTAACCATCCTTCCATGAAGTTCCCAGGACATTGACCAGTTGAGGTTACCTCCAATATTGTAAAGACGTCTTTTCTTCAAAGCATATTAAGTGGTATTTGTCACTAAAACCAGTTTTTATATCTAACTTCTACTGTTTAGGAAAGGTATGGTTTCCATCATCAGCTCAGTTTCATGATGTGATGATTTCTAAATACAAATACCTGTTTAAGTTGTGAAAAGTAAACAGAAACAATATTCGTGGCCAATTTGCGAGGTTTTCTCTGGATTTTATCAGGATCCCATGATCAGATCCTGATGTCCTTGACATGGGGCCACCCATGAGGTATACCCTATCTAACAAAAAAAGAATCATCAAAATCGGTTCATAAATAACGGAGTGAGGGCCTAACATACATACAGAAACGCTAAACGTGCCCACAATTTTTGAGGTTTTCTCTCAATTTTATCAGAATTCCATCATCAGATCCTGATTTCCTTGACATGGGACCACCCTTGTGGTATACTCTATCTAACAAAAAAAGAATCATCCAAATCGGTTCATAAATGACGGAGTGAGAGCTGAACATACACAAAAAAAAAAAAAATTATATATACATGTACGGTCCAATTGAGAACCTCCTCCTTTTTTTTTCGTCGGTTAAAAAGGTGATAATATTGTAATCTGCTTGTTTTATTCTTTATCTGAAGAAGCCTGCCACCTGCGCTGTCTTGCCTAAAAAGAAAATTACTGCAGTATAGTTTCTATTAGGATTTATAAACATAATATACAACTATAGTCAGTTGAAAATTGGTTGTCTGCAAAAAAAGGAGAATGTTATTACCGTGGGACTATTTATATTTTTCAGTGCTTCTGCTATGCGGCACTGTGTAACAGCTGATGTGGTTGCTGCATCAGTCACTCTGTTCATGGCATCAGCCATTTTACCATATCTTTGTACCCCTTTGAATTTGCCGAATCTGCTTGATTCGGTTGAGCAAGCGGCACTTGTAGTCTGTATACCACTAAAAATATTATAAATCTAGTTATTTACCCAAGTATAATGTACCAATACACAGGTACAATATCTATAGATAGAATCTAACAGACCTTGCTCCACTCTTTGGAAGTTCTTTGACCCCCGTCTGCTTTGGCATTCAGTGTGTTGTCGCACTCTGACCAAAGGCGTGATGTGAGGGGCACTACCCTCTGTAGATTTTAGTCGGCCACGGGCGAGGTCCCCGTGGCCCTCCAAATATTCATCCAGCAGTTCAATTTACCGCACAGAAAAGCGTTTGCGTGAGCGTGAAGACTACTGAAAAAAGATGAAACTTTCATGAAAGGAATTGAAACTGCTACTTCTTCGTAAACTTCACTGTACCTACATCCTTAAAATCATTTTATTATAATATAGTAAATGCTTACCATCAATCAAAGTATAAGTTTTTTAATTGTAGGAACTGTTTTGAATTTTAACTTTCGCGTCATTGGCGGGCGCCTATTTTTTTTTCCTCGCCCTTTCTCGGGCAGGCTAAGGTCATAAACCATACCGCCTCGTCTTTAGTAGTGTATTTTTCCTTTTTTTTCCATTAGAATGCAGATGTTTTTTATTTATTTAAGCCTCTTTAATTCCTTAGTAGTAATACACCTTTTTAATACATCTTTTTTTTTAAACATAACTTTAGTTATGGACCTCTCGACGAGTATAGGCCTCCTCCATGTCACTCCACTTTTTCCTATCTTGGGCTGTTCTCATCCAGTCGTTGTTAGTGAATTTTATTAGTTCGTCTGCCCATCTTTCCAGGGGGCGACCTCTTTTCCTTTTTCCGGGGGGACCAGTCCATGCAGTAATTTTTCTAGTCCATCTCTCTTTATTCTGACGTGCAATGTGACCAGCCCACTTCCATTTAAGTTTCTTGCAGTGTGTTAACGCATCAATAACTTTTGTCCTTTCTCTTATCTCGCTGTGTTGTTTTTTGTCTCTGAGTTTCAAGTTAAGAATGCTTCTCTCCATGGCTCTTTGGCATTTTTGAATTCTTTCCTTCGTGTGCATAATATAAATCCAGGTTTGACTTGCATATGAGAGGCAAGGTAAAAGACGTGAGTCTAGGACTTTCTTTTTTAATGTAAAGGTAGATCAGATTTTAAAACTTCTTTGTGGCTCCAGAACTTGTTCCATGTCATTTTAATACGTCTCTTTAATTCGTCACGGTGTCTTGATTTTGAGAAAGATATTTGTTTGCCAAATTATATGTATTCTTGAACATACTCCAACTGTCAACTCTCCACAAATATGGGTCTTTGAGTCTCGTTACACATGATTTTAGTTTTTTCAATATTTAATTCCAGACCAATATTGCGACTGACGTAGTTAAGTTCGTTAATCATTTCTTCAAGTTGTGATGCGGTTTCTGAGAACAATACGATGTCATCTGCGAAACGTAGGTTGCTAATGTAACTTCCTTTAATATTTATACCTCTTTTGGACCAATTGAGTTGTTTCATGATGTATTGTAAAACAGTTATAAATAATGTCGGGGATAAGGGGTCGCCTTGTCTTACACCTCTGCAGATGTCTATTTCGGGGCCAGTTTTATCTAGTTTCACTCGGATAGTGCTTTTTTTATAGATATCTTGTATCAGTTCAATTGTTTCTAATGGCATACCTATTACATTCGTGTAGAGCTTTCCATATGCTAGAGTGGGAGATTGAATCAAAAACTTTGGCATAGTCGATGAATGCACAGTATAAGGGACGTCTTTGTTCCTCGTATTTTTTAACCGACTTCGAAAAAGGAGGAGGTTATCAATTCGGATGTTTGTATTTTTTTTTTTATGTATGTTCGGGCATAACTCCGTCATAATATATTGACGGATTTGCAAAATTCTTTTTTTATTCGAAAGGGGTTTATTCCGAAATGGTCCCATTTAAATTTCAAAAAGATCTGATGATGGGTTTCGGAGACAGACAACGGAACTCTTCAAAAATTGACTGCAAATCAACCGCGATTGCTGCTATCGTATGTCTATGAATTGTTAACACAGTTTAATGGGGAATTTCAACTAAAAAGTGAAAAATAAAAAACTTTTTTACAAAAAAATAGAACCGACTTCCAAAAAAAGTGCAAAATAACTTTAATTTCGGAAGTCGGTGTCAAAAAACGAAGACACAAAACAGGAACACCGACTTCCGAAATTAAAGTTATTTTGCACTTTTTTTGGAAGTCGGGTCTTTTTTTTTGTAAAAAAGTTTTTTATATTATTTGCTCTAAAACGTGAATATGATCCATTGTTGAGAAAGATTTCCTGAAGCCGGCCTGTTCTACTGGTTGGAATTTTTCAGTGATTTCTGATATGCGTCGTTCTAAGCATGAGGCGAATAACTTGTAGAGGCATGGTTGTAGGCTTATTGGTCGGTAATTTGCAATAATTGCAGGATCTCCTTTTTTATAAACTAAAATGATGTCAGATTTGGCCCATTCTTTTGGAATCTGTCTAGAGTCTAGTGCTTTATTAAAAAGTGCTGTTAAATAGGGTGTCAGTACATATCTTCCTGCTATGATTATTTCGTTGGGTATGTTGTCAGGGTCACTACTTTTACCTTTCTTTAAAGATTCAATTTTTATAAGGATTTCGTTATTTGTGAATCTTTTTAGTGGTGGTGGATGAGAAGATGGTCCGTTTCTTGATATTTCACATAGATGGTTATTTGGAGAGTTATATTTTCTACAATATAAATCCTTGTAGAAGTTAGTGGCTGTCTCTATTATTTTTGACCTCGAAAATATTTCTCTATCAGACGATTTTTCCTTCACAGTCGGGATCCACGTTTTTTTCAAATTTAGCTCTTTGTATCCTTTCTTCAGACTTCCAGTGTCAGATATATGTTTTTCTAGTATTTTCAGTCTGTCGATTTCGTACTCTTTCTTGATTCTTTTGTGTATACTTTTATATAGGTTATTAAGTTCCTGTTTTTCTTCTTTTTTCGTGCTTTATTATTTTGTAGATCTTTCCTCCTGTTCAATAGTAATCTTGTGTCTTCGGATATAATTTGTCTTGATTTATTTATTGTTTTCTTTATAGTATTTATGGATTCAGTTATAGCTTTTTTATATTTGAATAGTACATTTCTATATTTGCGCATGTTGATAACTCGATTTCTTGTATTCTCTGTTTTAGATTTTCATCATCTATTGTTTTCAAAGTACAGTGTTATATTTTACTCTAGACTTTTTGGTTGTTGATATTTGAAACTCGCTTCATAAAAGGCGGTGGTCGCTTGGGAAATTGAGTTGGTTTATAATATCTATGTTCGTAAACTTTTCTTTTGTATTAGACATAATATAGTCGAGTTGATATTTAGTTTCTATAGGTGACATCCATGTCCACATATTCTTAGTATTCTTTTTGAATATGCTGTTGATTACAGTTAGATTATTCTGAAGAGCAAATTGTACTAGTTTTTCGCCTCTTGTATTCCGGTTGCCGTAACAGTATAATCCTAGAGTTCTTTCTTCCTCCAGCTGGCGTTGTCCAATGCATGCGTTGAAGTCGCCCATTAAAATGACATTTTTGTAGCTTTTTTCTAGAGCTTCTTGTAGCTGGTTGTAGAAGATGTCAGACTCATCATCGCTCGCAGTGCTGGTAGGCGCATAAGCTTGTATAATAGAGATGTCTGTTCTTTCTAATTTCAAATTTAATATACATGTTCTTTCTGAGATTGCAATAAAGCTTTCAATGTTTTCTATAAGATATTTTTTTAGTAGAAATCCCACACCGTGACGGCCGTTGGTTTCACCATAGTGGCAGAATATGTGATCATTGTCTTCCAGTATTTTGTAGCCTGTTCTGCGTACCTCGGCGAGTCCAATAATATCATAGTTTATTTTTGAGATAGCGTCTTTGAACTCTAGAAGCCGTTCGTTAGAGAGTAGGGATCGTGCATTGTATGTACATATGTAGAGTGAGTTGAGTGGAGGGTTGTGGTCGTTAGTCCCCGCGGTGACCGGCCGTATTGGGGGCTGTTGTGGAGAGGTCGCTTTATATCAATACTTTATATTCAGGTTTGGTTGTGTAAGCACAGTAGAGGTGTTATCTACGTGCGTGGAAATTGAAGGCAAGTCCTTTTTCTGGCTAGGGTTTTTTAGCATGTATTGCTGGATATTTGCATTTTGTTTTTTCGAAGGGTTTTGGGTATTACTTTTTCTTAAGGATCCGTTGGTGTTCTCAGGGGATTCGGATAGATTCCTTTTATTATTAGAGTTTTGGTTACGTTTGGATTCCTTGAGTTGTTGATTGCCTTGTTCTTCAGGAATATAAGAATGCAGATGTAACACATTCTAATGTTTTTTGCAGTAATTGACAACAAATGTGTCGAGTCAGCCTTCTCGGCAAACTTCACTGAGGTACAATAAAATTCTCAGCTCTATTTTACCGAGATCACGCCTGTTTCAATGATTCCACATATTGTCTTGAGACACAAAACTACACCAATTTTACATCACAATATCCACTAGGAATCAATAAACGTATAATTAAAACAGCCACTGAACTGCACTCGAGAAAATCCCGCCAAAAACTCCCTGGCGGGCGCCTGTTATTTTGTCAGTTTTATTTTTATGGGGCAACAATAGACTATCATTCAGCCAAATTTTAGCGAAATATGTCTTTGAAATCAAAGTATAATTGTTTATTTAAATGGTAAGAAAAACACTAAAATCTGTTCTGGGGTACTATTATAATAACGTTATATTCATTGAAATGTAATCGATTCTATTCGACTATTTAGTGGGTAATATTTTTTCTCTCATGTGGCCACACCGTAGGGAAGTTTGGTAGAGTTTCGTTGTCGCGCGCTCCGTTAGGAGTTTAAGTATTCTGTGGTCGTGCGTGATGTCGTGCAGTTGACGCAGCTTACGTGCAGTTCAAAGCTTACAAGAATACTGTTTATAACTTAGACTTAACTGCAACTGCATTATTACGTGAATTAGCCTTCTGAACAGTTTAAAATTTGATTTGACGTTGACTAAATAGTAAATAATAGTTCTTCTGTGCTTCATAAAAGCCACGTGCGTGTGAAATTATTTTACAACAAAATATCTTGAATTAGGTACTCGTGTTATTTAAACTTATCAACATGACTGAAAAAACTGAACCAATGATGGACACAGCAAACATAAGTGAGGACGAGTTTTTGCCTGCCAAGAAGACAGTGAAGCGAAAAAATATAAAGCGTAGGGCTGTCTTAGAATCTGGCGATGGAATGGACAGTCGGTCGAACGCGGAGAAGAAAAGTGCTGAGCCAAACGAATCTAAGGAGAATATGAGAAAAATTACAGTCCCAGCTCACAGGTAACTCTACTATGAATACTTAGATATAGCTAAATTACGACCAATTGTCCTGTCTCACCCTTTTAATAAACTTAAGTAATCGTATACGCCGAAGCAGGGCGACGGTCACCTGAGTCGCTTCGCGTGGGTGCCGGTCAGGACCTTCTTTGCACTCGTCCGGTTTCTGCGCGGCGCGACTCAGTTATCAAAGTAACCTTACCAGGCTACCGTGAAATGAACGGGAGGTAAGCACTCGAGAAGCGCTTGCTAATATTTTTCCCACCAAAAGAAAATGAAAGCAAGACCACAAGAGATACTACCCCAAGAGGGTACTGGCCGGGCCGGAAAATCCCTGAGCTTGACTCAAGTTGCCCGACGTACTCTGAGGGGGGCAATGTTTTGCAACCTCAGAATAAAACTAGCCAAGGCCATGTGGATGTGAGTAACCAGGCATCCTGTCAATCAATACTACTGGAAACCGATTTGTTCAACAAACTATCCACCCTGGCTTGTTTATGAAGAAGCCAATCCATGGGAAATAAACCACAGCTTGAAACTACCAACACAGGTCCCTCAACAAAAGAACAGAAAAGTCAAGCGCTTTATTCATGACCCATCTTGCTGTACGTCAAGCCTATTCATGGTACTTTTGCATCGTGCATCGTGCATGGCCTTGGCAGGACGTTACAGCAAGATGAATCGTGAATAAAGCACTTCAGACACAAACCAACAACACCAATGATACACCTTGTCCTCCAGAATGGCAGAGTTCCAACAGCTAGAGGCAATAATCGAAATAAATTATCGGAATCGCCATCTCCTGAAACAATTAAAACTACCAATAGCTACAATGGCTTACAGATTGACCTGACAGAAGATGAGCCTGAACCAAACAGAAACACCCAAACAAACCTCCTACCATAAACTTTTACCCCCTTAAGGGTTGAATTTCGAAAAACCCTTTCTTAGTGGATACCTACTCTTTATAAAGAACACACCTTCCAAATTACATGTCTCTAGGACCAGCGGTTAAGGCTGTGCGTTGATATATCAATGAATGTCTATGGAATCATTACCCCGATGAAATGGACTTACCATTTTCACGGACCAGGGTAATGATTCCATATAGGCCACACTTTTGATAGAAAAGACTGGAAATAAAGTACAAGGGGGAAATTATTAATGTAAGGTATGGCCCTGAAAAAATACCGAAATCGACTCAGCAAAGTATTTAGGCATGCATCTTGATAGGAAGCATACATGGAAAACTCATATAAAAAAAACGCGACAAGTTTCTAAGCTTTCTTCAATATGTAGAGTTATCTTTCCATCTTTTAAATAATATTATTTATTTATTTTATTCTATATTACTAAGCCTAACTCGTTTTATTCCAGATACACGCCTCTTAAAGAGAATTGGTTAAAGATCGTCACCCCAATAGTGGAACATTTACTTCTGCAAGTCATATTCAACACCAACACCAGGAATGTCGAGATCAAGGTTGGACCAGAAACTAAAGACATTGCCAATCTTCAGAAAGCTGCCGATTTTGTTATGGTAAATAAATTACGTCACTATAATTATTGACGACGGTTGGCGCAGTGGTTGAGCGATTGGCTGCTGTGCTGCGTTGTGCGGGTTCAATTCCCGCATCAAACAATTATTTATTATTGTAAAGCTTACAGATAGTTGTTCCGCGTTTGGGTGTCTTGTATAATGTGAGTTTACATGTTTGTAAACGCACCCATGGTACAGGAGTAATTTCTAAAGAGGGGCAAATTAAAAAAAAATCAAAATAACATACTCTTGACAAAATGATTCTTGCAATAAATTGGGCAACCAACTAGGTTTTAACCCGTTAACTGGGCTTTAACCGAAATATTGGGTTTAATATAAATCTACCTAATCTATTCTTGATTATGTTTTATGATCAGCAGTGGACTTTGGAAGTCTGTAGCTGCAACAATGATAATGCTGAGCCAAACTGGCCTTTCGCAAAATTTTAAAGAAAGCAGTAGGTTCATTCAAAAAAAATTAAAAATTAGTATTATTATATAACAATATAACTTTTGTAGGCACTACTTCACCTCCATGAAAATTAGAAATGGCCAAACAGGAACCTCAGGGTGTTATTACACCAATCGACCGATCAATTGGTGTAATAACATCCTAATACTGGGTCAAAAATTATCGTATATTCTAATCCAGATCATAGTCTACCCATGTTGAAATCCAGTTCCGTTCAGCTATTGTGGACCGATTTTCAAAGTGTTTTTATTCGAAAGAGTATACTCCTGAGGTGTGGTCCCATATAAATTTTATTGAAATTGATTCAGCGCTTTTTGAAAAAATCAACAAAAACAAAAAAAATGTATGTAATGATGTTTTGATTTTCTCCAATTATGTTCAAATTCCATGATATTGGAGTTAATTCGAGATAACTTTAATTTTTTGTTTTAGTCTGGGGTACCTACAACTAAAAAGTGAAAATTATAATAGTTTTTTTACGAGTATAAAAATCACTTCCTTCTTCCAGGCTTTCATCTACGGCTTCGATGTCGACGACGCGCTCGCCCTCCTCCGACTAGATGAATTGTTTGTCGAATGTTTCGAAGTTAAAGACGTAAAAACTCTGAACGGCGACCATTTGAGACGCGCCATTGGCCGCATCGCAGGAAAGGCTGGCCGTACAAAGTTCACCATAGAGAACATCACCAACACCAAGATAGTGTTGGCAGACTCAAAAATTCACATCCTTGGCACTTACTCTAACAATTCGATAGCTAGAAGAGCGATATGCGACCTCATTATGGGCACGCCTCCTTCGAAAGTGTATGGATTCCTCGGCAGTTTTGCCAATTATGTTGAATTTTGATTTTGTGATTGCGATATTTTAGTTGTAAATAAAAGTTATATCTATATATATCGTTTTTAATTATTCATTATACTTAATTTTTAGGGTTCCGTACCCGAAGGTTCCAAACGGAGCCCTATTGCTGTCAATCACGTGTCCGTCTTCTGTCACAAAATTATTTTCTGAAGAATTTTTTAACTTCCCATTGACCTATGACCTTGAAATTTGGTGATATTTTTTATTGATAAATCAGATTTTTTCTTTGATAATTCCTTCCAAATCGATTTGGTACGGTACCCTAAATGTGCGAAGTCCGACACGCACTTAGCCTGTTTTTTTTTACATCTTACAGCTAAAATACATGCAAACAAAATATGGAATGCGAAGCGATAATCTAAAATTAATTAAATGTGCAGGATAAAACTAATAAGTACAAACATGAAATACAGATATCTGAATTTTATTCCATCAGTTTGCTTAAATTATAACATCCAGCCAGTGTTTAATCCTTCTTATACCAAAGGACACTTACATGCAGAACGACAAAACTTTGGGACAACTACTTCTGATAGAGGTACAAGACAAACACTGCAAACCCACCGTACCTCTGGCCGTACCTCTGGTGGTACGGTGGGTATTTTAAAGTTAAACGATACCACTGTATGAAGGGACAGGAAATTAAAAACTGTTATCTTGCATATGTTAATGACTCATTCATTAATTATAAGGTAGGTTGACGGAGCTCCGCTGGGCGGGGCTGTTTCTGTCTGAAGGGTTTAAAGAAAAGACGGGGGCTGCGTTCGCTCGCTTACTGTAACCTCCGTCATCCCCTTCGAACCTAATCTGTCCGTGTCGGGGTGCCCTCAATTCCCGAGCTCGCTTCGCTCGCTCTTGGACAACGTACGTCGCAACGGTAAAGTTTCTGATTCATATTTGATTTGCAATCAGTATATATTTAGTAAATTGTTGGCAAAAGTGGTTTTAATTAACTAGTGATACAACACTATTACCTGGTGGTATCGTTTAACTTTAAAATGCCCACCGTACCACCAGAGGTACGGATACTTGAGTTGGTGGCGATGGATTCAAATTATCTCGAATTATACAGGGTGTAACCGATATGTGTGGTCATATTTTAAATACTGCTTCTGCCCAGTGGCATACGTTTCAGAAAGACACTGCCTACCCTACCTAACTCAATCTATAATCTTGTTCTTATATTTAATTTAAATTTATCTAAGAGTATGTTTTTTTTTTGGTGTGGGAAATCATCCAATGACTTCTCCGTTATCTTTTTCACAAGGCGACAAATTACGATACTTACCGAACGTTTCCGAACTGAAGCAAAGCAACAATAAAAAAAGTCTGATGCATGATGGTGGCAGTTAGTTCAATTATTGATTTCATGCAATTTCCATTCAATTTATTATTTTCTTTATTTTAGGGAGTTATATTTTTGGAATCGCCTCCTCGAGCCCATGGAAATGAACAACTTTAATCAAGGAAATCATAATAAATTCCCAAAAAAGAACTTGGACATTTCATAAAGATCAAAATTCAATTTTCGGAATTGAATAACCTTGAAGAAAGTTGGCAGAAGCAGTATCTAAAATTATCTCTCAGTTCGGCTCTTTCTACCAAAGTTAGAGTTCGATCTAAACTAATTTATTTAGTTAAAAGTAAGTTACAGTAGGATTTTGTATTTAAAATGCCTGGGTACACGAGATAGCACCAGCCTCGCGTCGTAGCTCAGCGAGGCGAAGGTCCAGGGCTCCGAGGCGCTCCACTCTGCGCAGTACACGGAGTCTTCGTGCTGTTCATACGATTGAAGCACGCCGTCTTCCAAACTAGAAGGTAGACAAACATCACGATTTATTTACTTACAGAAAAAAAAAGGGAAATATACGAAGCAAATTATTTCTTCGTTTAGGGCAATTAATATTCCAGCAACATTTACCTTATTTAATAATGCAAGAAATAATTTTGTAACAATTTTTAAATTAATTAATAGAATTTAATGATAATCTAATAATTTAATTTTGTAATATTTATATTTTTTTTTTTATATGGGTCATTAGGCCTGAAATAAAAATGATTTGATTTGATTAAACTAAAACACTGAGACTAAATTATGAATAATTAAATAATCTTTAAAATGGTGAAAGTTTCTTAGAAATACGCTTTATATGTTTTGCGTGATTCTCAATTTTTTATCCGTGTTAGACATAACTTTACAAATTAATTACACTATGTTATAAAAATATTATTTCAAATATTCTCGGATCAAATTACGACGGAAATAGTCTAGAGTAACATATATTTTTTTCAAAGAAATACGACAAGTCGTTTAGACGTGATGTTCAATTAAAAACCTTTAAAAGTTGTATAACTGCACCTTAAGTAGTTAGCGGGTGGGGGAAAAGTGTCCTGCCACCGTTCGCAGCGGGCGTCGGCTGGGTTAGTTAAAACTGAGTCTGCTTTTCAGCTGTTGGGTTGGCAAGTTAGAAAAAATTGTAATAAGCAGATATAAGACCCGGCGCAAACCTGGTTAAGTTCAGTAAGCCAACCAAACAAATATCAACACAACGATCCTTGAAAATAAAGTTCAAATTCACGTACATCTATCTGCGTTTATGCTCTTATTTACAGAACGTCTTTATAGAACTCGTAGACGTAGGCGCAGTAAAGTATGGGTTACCCAGATCAATAAATATCAACGCTGGGGCTATTAAAACAATGTCGAATCAACTGTATATCAACTAGCTCAAGGTTCTGCCCGGGGGTGGAGGATAAATTCGAAAGAGTTACCTCGCCCCTGGGCACTCAAGGCAGGGCGGAACAGGGGTGGGTTTTAGTCAGTAAGTCTGACACGCCCTTCCGCTCCACCCTAGAGCGGAAGAAGTCATAGGATGATTTCCCAAACCCCAAAAAAAAAAAAAAAAAAAACTAGCTAAGGTTGATATTAGTAAGCCGACGTACTCACACTTCCGTGACCCGCTTGCCGTCGTCGTCGACATCACAACACACCAGGCCTCCCAAGGATTGTCAGCTTTACGCCAATCACCTCAAGGTTGATATTGGTTAGCCGGTGTACTCACACTTGGGTGACCCGCTTGCCGTCGTCGTCGACATCACAACACACCAGGCCTCCCAAGGATTGTCAACTTTACGCCAACCACCTCAAGGTTGATATTAGTTAGCCTGTGTACACACACTTGGGTGACCCGCTTGCCGTCGTCGTCGACATCAGAACACACCAGGCCTCCCAAGGATTGTCAACTTTTCGCCAACCACCGCAAGGTTGATATTAGTTAGCCGGTGTACTCACACTTGGGTGACCCGCTTGCCGTCGTCGTCGACATCACAACACACCAGGCCTCCCAAGGATTGTCAACTTTACGCCAACCACCTCAAGGTTGATATTAGTTAGCCTGTGTACACACACTTGGGTGACCCGCTTGCCGTCGTCGTCGACATCAGAACACACCAGGCCTCCCAAGGATTGTCAACTTTTCGCCAACCACCGCAAGGTTGATATTAGTTAGCCGGTGTACTCACACTTGGGTGACCCGCTTGCCGTCGTCGTCGACATCACAACACACCAGGCCTCCCAAGGATTGTCAACTTTACGCCAACCACCTCAAGGTTGATATTAGTTAGTCGGTGTACTCACACATGCGTGACCCACTTGCCGTCGTCGTCGACATCACAACACACCAGGTCTCCCAAGTATTGTCAACTTTTCGCCAACCACCACAACGTGGATATTAGTTAGCCGGTGTACTCACACTTGCGTGCCCCGCTTGCCGTCGTCGTCGACATCACAACACACCAGGCCTCCCAAGGATTGTCAACTTTTTGCCAACCACCACAAGGTTGATATTAGTTAGCCGGTGTACTCACACTTGCGTGACCCGCTTGCCGTCGTCGTCGAGGTCGCAGCACACGCTGGCGGCCGCAGTGAGCAGCGCGCGTGCGTCTGAGCTGCCCGTCAGCAGCAGCTGTTCGTGGTACGTGTTGTAGCGCACTGTCCATACCCTGAAACAAGAAATACATACATACTGTTACGTCGACCGTATTACGAAACCATTCGAGAATGTGGTCGAAGTTTTCAGACGATTCCACTTCCTAAGCCTCACGGCAGCACGTGATCACTGTGCCACCGCCTTTCCTAGGGTGCCAGGTTTCGGTGGGCGGACAGAGTTCCCACTCTGAGAGCCCGCGACCCCGGAGATAATAGTAACTTACCAATGAGAATGATCCGTCCTGCTAAATATAGGCTCCTTCCCGTTCCTGACTTCCTGTAGTGCCAAATGTTGAGTGCGGCGTCATCGCCCGCGCTCGCCACGTGGAACTGCCTTTTTTTTTGGGAGGTTGGGAAATCACCCAATGACTTCTCCCGCTCCGGGTGGAGCGGGAGGGCGTGTCAGACTCTTACTGGCTAAAACCCGGGGTGGGTTTGTTCCTTCCCTGCCTGAGTGCCCAGGGCTGTGGTAAAGTGGCACTGCCTGCAATCAAATAACCGACATGCATTCAATTATTCAATTAGTAGTTTTCTTTATCAACAATACTATCGCTAGAAAAATGGCGCTACTGTGAAAAAAAATCGTTTTTATGTCCCAAAATTTCCTTAATAAAGTTACAACATCAGTTAGTCGCAAAACTTTTTAGTTTATTTTGCTCATAACAATTCCTTCTTAAACACTGTCAATGAATGTGCATTCCGAGGTATAACTGTGGACAAAAATTGTAGTTGGAAACCACACATAAATAAAATACTTCAAAAAATAGATTGCTTTGTGTATATGCAAAGAGTCTTTAAAGGACAAAAAAAAATGTATCCGGGAAATGTGTGGACACACACATACTCACACACACACACTCACACACACACACACTCACACACACACACACTCACACACACACACACACACTGCACACACACACACACACACACACACATGCACACTTTTTAGATAGCTGTAAACCACTATTTTAAAGACTTAAAATACTGTCTTTACCATGTCTTTATTTTTTTGAAACATGCATTTTTGTAAAAAAAAATATTATTTATTCGACAAAAGCAGGTAACACTTATACAAATTTAAATTACCCCAAATAAAATCAAAGCTATATTAAAGAAACACCTACTGCATGGCAATTATTATATATTATAACCATTTGCCAAATAATGCTCAAAATTCGCCAGTGCCGTTGTTCAAAAGGTTAGACTGTTCAGACTGTTATTAGAAAAAAATTATTACAGTGTTCGGGAATATTTGGAGGATAAATTGTTAATAATATAGGTAATGAAATAAAAATAGCCTTTATCTTACCGCATGCAACTACATAATTCATTATTATTACTACAATACAATTTCTGTCAATTCAATATTTATTAATAAACTATTTTAAAATCACACTATGTTATTTTCATAATTAGGTTAGTAATTTAAAGCTCTGTTTTTTTTATATAAATATTTGTACGCCATATTATGGGAGGATATGCTGGAACCAATATTGTAACATCTAGTGTACCATATTCAAACAAATAAACATTTTTGATTTGATTTATTGCTAAAAGTATGTGATTTAGGAAAGGGTCGATATTATATTATTAGATAGAATTGCCATCACTTGCACTATCATAATGCAATAGCACACCATAGTCACCTGTTGGGGTTGAAGTCGAGGTCTCTGGCCAGCTGGCTGTGCGCGTCGTCGATGCTCCAGGACGGCTTGCTGCAGTCGGCGCGGGTGTCGTAGCACTTTATGTGCATGTCTTGTAGTAATGCGAACTGTGGATAGAATAAATCATCCTGTATAAATCAATTGCCGCTCGTGACGTCATGCACGCTCACGCCACCCTCGCACACCACGACCCCGTGGGGTGCCACTCTCCTCATAGACTACTTACCTGTGTATGACCCTGGTGCGGGTTCCACTTGCCGCTGGTGAACTTGAGGCGCGCGGAGGCGGCGGCGCGGGCGAGCGCGGCGCCGCTCGTGACGTCATGCACGCTCACGCCGCCCTCGCACACCACGACCCCGTGGGGTGCCACTCTCCTCATAGACTACTTACCTGTGTATGACCCTGGTGCGGGTTCCACTTGCCGCTGGTGAACTTGAGGCGCGCGGAGGCGGCGGCGCGGGCGAGCGCGGCGCCGCTCGTGACGTCATGCACGCTCACGCCGCCCTCGAACACAACGCCCATGCGCGCACGGTCTGTGGAGTGCCACTCCGCGCTACGGATCTCTTCATCAGGCTTCTTTGAAGATGGTATATGTTTAAGAATAATGTAAAATACAAGTTCAAATTAAAATAACAGGCGCAACTTCACAGAAATGCCGGGCGTCGAATCGATATAATTATAAAGATTAAATGAGTGAGTGTCAAACGGGCGTCGTCACTGAGGCAGGCCTAAGTAACGCCGGGAAAATAAGACACGAGAGAGCTGGAAAAATGGGGGAAGCCTTTGCCTTGCTTTGGGACAAAGTTAGGCTTAGTAAAAACTCATAATAATACAAAAAGTGTGACTGAGGAGTGGTACCAGCCCGACTTACGTAACGTAGGTCGCACTTTATTAGGTGCTTCGGGCGCCGGAGGGCGCGCAACGATCTCCGGCCGTCTTAGGGTCAACTCACACCAAAAGAGCGTCGAAGCGCAGCGCAGTTTCAGTACAGACAAACGAACGAGTCGCGCGGATGCCCGCGGCATCGCGGGAATTCCGGTGAATTCTATATTCTCATGCGATATGACACTGAAACTGCGCTGCGCTTCGACGCTCTTTTGGTGTGAGTTGACCCTTAGGGTGTGGCCTGTGGACGGCGACCCGCCGTGTTTCGCGTGCGCTTCTCTTTAGAGAAATTGCAGCCGTATACGTAGGTCGCACTTTATTAGGTGCTTCGGGCGCCGGAGGGCGCGCAACGATCTCCGGCCGTCTTAGGGTGTGGCCTGTGGACGGCGACCCGCCGTTTCGCGTGCGCTTCTCTTTAGAGGAATTGCAGCCGTATATGGCCGCAGAGGATGACGGGGTCCGCATGAATTCATCGGCGTAAGGAAATGCGCAAGCACTTCAGCGGAGGAACCGGTATGAAAAGATGGTCACCCATCCATGGACCAACCCCGGCAAGTGTAGCTTAACCTGGTGGATCGACCCGTGCGGCTGTTATTACTTTAGCCATGAGCTCCTTTCTTCCTTCTTCCTATTTTCTTCTATCTTTTTTTTATTGTATTTTATTTATTATAGTTTCTGTTTCAGGTGATTATTAGCTGCATGCATGCTTCACTGTGATCCTGTTTTTGCAGGTCAAATAGTGAATGCCTGTGCATTGTTGCACAATATAGCAAACAAGGCACGATTACCAGTACCCCAACTGACACATCAAGAGCGTGAGCAAGAAGAGAGAATGCGTGTACGGCGTAGAGCAGCTGAGGAGGATGAGTGTACGGAGAGCCTGAGTATTCTTGCTCAAAGCAATAGGCGGCCAAACAGAGACTTGTTGGAAGGTCGGGCTGTCCAACAGGCTCTTATTAATCGCCTGTGGCTACATAGGGAATTTTTTTATTTATTTTTGTAAATAAAAAAAATTAACCGACGAAAAAGAACTAAAAAGCAAAAAATAAATAAACCTTTTAAGTCTTGATTTTTAGTTCTTTTTCGTCGGTTTTTTTATTTTATGATTTACTGTGGCTCGCATCATCTTTTAACACTCTGAGGGCTAATTTCTAATCCTTCATCATTCCTCTTGCCACTGAGCTGATGATGTAACCATCCTTCCATGAAGTTCCCAGGACATTGACCAGTTGAGGTTACCTCCAATATTGTAAAGACGTCTTTTCTTCAAAGCATATTAAGTGGTATTTGTCACTAAAACCAGTTTTTATATCTAACTTCTACTGTTTAGGAAAGGTATGGTTTCCATCATCAGCTCAGTTTCATGATGTGATGATTTCTAAATACAAATACCTGTTTAAGTTGTGAAAAGTAAACAGAAACAATATTCGTGGCCAATTTGCGAGGTTTTCTCTGGATTTTATCAGGATCCCATGATCAGATCCTGATGTCCTTGACATGGGGCCACCCATGAGGTATACCCTATCTAACAAAAAAAGAATCATCAAAATCGGTTCATAAATAACGGAGTGAGGGCCTAACATACATACAGAAACGCTAAACGTGCCCACAATTTTTGAGGTTTTCTCTCAATTTTATCAGAATTCCATCATCAGATCCTGATTTCCTTGACATGGGACCACCCTTGTGGTATACTCTATCTAACAAAAAAAGAATCATCCAAATCGGTTCATAAATGACGGAGTGAGAGCTGAACATACACAAAAAAAAAAAAAAATTATATATACATGTACGGTCCAATTGAGAACCTCCTCCTTTTTTTTTCGTCGGTTAAAAAGGTGATAATATTGTAATCTGCTTGTTTTATTCTTTATCTGAAGAAGCCTGCCACCTGCGCTGTCTTGCCTAAAAAGAAAATTACTGCAGTATAGTTTCTATTAGGATTTATAAACATAATATACAACTATAGTCAGTTGAAAATTGGTTGTCTGCAAAAAAAGGAGAATGTTATTACCGTGGGACTATTTATATTTTTCAGTGCTTCTGCTATGCGGCACTGTGTAACAGCTGATGTGGTTGCTGCATCAGTCACTCTGTTCATGGCATCAGCCATTTTACCATATCTTTGTACCCCTTTGAATTTGCCGAATCTGCTTGATTCGGTTGAGCAAGCGGCACTTGTAGTCTGTATACCACTAAAAATATTATAAATCTAGTTATTTACCCAAGTATAATGTACCAATACACAGGTACAATATCTATAGATAGAATCTAACAGACCTTGCTCCACTCTTTGGAAGTTCTTTGACCCCCGTCTGCTTTGGCATTCAGTGTGTTGTCGCACTCTGACCAAAGGCGTGATGTGAGGGGCACTACCCTCTGTAGATTTTAGTCGGCCACGGGCGAGGTCCCCGTGGCCCTCCAAATATTCATCCAGCAGTTCAATTTACCGCACAGAAAAGCGTTTGCGTGAGCGTGAAGACTACTGAAAAAAGATGAAACTTTCATGAAAGGAATTGAAACTGCTACTTCTTCGTAAACTTCACTGTACCTACATCCTTAAAATCATTTTATTATAATATAGTAAATGCTTACCATCAATCAAAGTATAAGTTTTTTAATTGTAGGAACTGTTTTGAATTTTAACTTTCGCGTCATTGGCGGGTGGCGGGCGCCTATTTTTTTTTCCTCGCCCTTTCTCGGGCAGGCTAAGGTCATAAACCATACCGCCTCGTCTTTAGTAGTGTATTTTTCCTTTTTTTTCCATTAGAATGCAGATGTTTTTTATTTATTTATTTATTTAAGCCTCTGTAGCAGCATATTTACATATACCCTGCCCGGCCAACCGACCGACCGCGGAGCCCTAGCTTACGCCACCGCGATGGTGGCGCTCCCTGTCGTGAGATTTGTGAACCACAGAACGAATCCGTGTTGTGCTGTGATTGGCTCATTAATTCGCAAAGTGCCCGCTAATATAATTTGTAAAAAATATGTATAAAAGTAGTTAGTAAAAAAAAAAAAATAAAATGCTCATAACTATTTAGCGTCTCCAACTGGTTGTTTCCCTGTATACCCTCAGCTACAGACCTAACAGTGGTGACCCCGCGAACAACTTATCGCAACCATCGCAAATCATGGCCAAGCAACCCGAAAGTAGTGAATCTACAGCACTGCACATCCCAGAAGTAGCCGGAATTTCGTTGTCACTACGGATTCCAGCATTCTGGCGTGACCGAGCCCGCTTATGGTTCGTCAGTTTTGAAGCCGCCACGCATGAGTTGAAGAAAGGACAGCGAGAACTAGCACAGATGGTAATCGCGCGATTGGAAAAACAAGATGTCGAACAGATATGCGACCTGCTATACAACCCACCTACAGCACAACAGTACGACTTGTTGAAGGAACGATTGATATCGGTCTACGAAGAGTCAGAAAATCGGCAATTTCAGAAGCTATTGTCTGACATGGAGCTCGGTGACCAGAAACCCTCACAGCTGCTGCGTCGCATGCGAAACCTAGCACGTGATAAGGTTCCAGATTCCACGTTGCGACTCATGTGGATGAATCATCTCCCAGCCCAGGTACGATCCGTTCTCGTCGTCACAAAGGAAACCAGCCTAGACGAACTATCGCTACTAGCAGACAAGATGACTGAACAAGCCCAGGAAGTCACAGCTGTCTCATGCGAACAACAAGCACCTCAAGGCCAGCCAAAAAGCGACGCACAATATCTGGTAGAAGAAATCAAGAAACTATCTCTAGAAGTAGCATCACTTAAATCGTCACAACATACAGTATGCCGCTGTCGATACCGGGGCCGTGGACATTCATCGCATACATCGCGTTCACGCGCCCGCTCTCGCGCATTTACGCCGTCACACTCGCGCTCAGGCACGCCGTCGCCGTATTGTTACTACCACAGGAAGTTCGGCAGAGAAGCAAGATGTTGTCGTCAACCATGTTCTTACAACAACAGAGAACATCAAAAGAACACGGAAAACTAGCACACGCGCTAGATGCGGCGGACTCTGGCGTTTATAACGAATCCTACCGCCTATTCATATATGACAAGACATCAAGACTCACATTCCTAGTAGACACAGGGGCGAACATATCTGTACTACCACGGATCAAAGGCCAACGCTCGAAGAAATTACCCTTCACGCTGTACGCCGCTAACAATACCGTCATACCCACCTACGGAGAAAAAACGCTGGAGCTGAATCTCAATCTACGCAGGCCATATAGATGGAAGTTTGTAATCGCCGACGTCAGCAAACCTATCATCGGAGCTGATTTCCTCAATTATCACCAGCTCAACGTCGATCTACGAAATCGAAGGCTGATAGATATGACAACCAAACTGTCTGTCGCGGCGCCAGCACGAATATCAAACCAACCCACAGTACGTAGTGTCGACTTGCAGCAATCATACCACGATATACTCGCAGAATACCCAGACACAACTCGAGTGACGTCAATGAAATTGAGTCCCAAGAATAACGTCGAACATTATATCGAAACTACAGGACCGCCACTACATTGTCGAGCACGACCAATACCACCGCACCGCTACGCTAAAGTCAGACACGAGTTCGAAGTCATGATCAACCAAGGCCTATGCAGACCAAGCAAAAGCCCGTGGTCAAGCCCGCTTCATGTAGTAGCCAAGAAGAACGGCGATCTGCGCGTCTGTGGCGACTACCGACGACTGAACACAGTGACTAAACCGGACCGCTACCCCATACCTCGAATCAAAGATTTTACTTACCACCTGGCCGGTAAGAAAGTGCTATCAACTATTGATTTAAATCGCGCATATCAACAAATTGCCGTCCGAGAACAAGATATCGAAAAAACAGCTATCATTACTCCGTTCGGATTGTACGAATTCCCGAGAATGTGTCCAGGACTTAAAAACGCGGGACAGACATTCCAACGCTTCATCCACGATACTCTGAGAGGATTGGATTATGTTTTTCCTTTCGTCGACGATCTATTAGTAGTGTCAACAAACGACAGCGAACATAGAGAAAATCTCCGCACCGTACTCAAGCGGTTAGAAGATAACGGGATAACAGTTAATCCAGCAAAATGCGTCTTTGGCCAGCCAACAGTTAAGTTTTTGGGATACACAGTAACAAGCGAAGGCATCAGACCACCAGAGGAGAAGGTCAAGGTCATCAACGACTATCCCAAACCCAAGACAGTAGAAGCATTACGTAGTTTCCTAGGAATGCTTAACTATTATCGTGATAACATCCCAAACGCCGCAAGCGTGCAAGCGCCGCTCAATGTCTATCTACATAACTCAAAAAAACGCGATAAAACAATAATCCAGTGGACCGATGAATCATCACTCGCATTCGAGAATTGCAAGAGGAGCCTACGCGACGCCGCACTGCTCGCACATCCCTGCCACACCGCCCCGCTCGCAATAATGTGCGACGCATCTAATAGTTGCGCCGGCGCAGTACTCCAACAGCACGTAAACAACATGTGGCAACCACTTGGTTACTTTTCCAAAAAGCTCTCGGATACGCAATTGAAGTACAGTACTTATGACCGGGAACTACTTGCAATGTACATGGCAGTGAAGCACTTCAGGAAAATGCACGAGGGTCGTGAATTGATTGTGTTCACCGACCACAAGCCGCTTACCTACGCGTTAACAAAACTATCATCGGACAGTGAAACCCAACGAAGAACTCGACAGTTGCTATTTATAAGTGAGTTTACAACTGACATTCGTCACATCAGTGGAAAGGAAAACGTAGTGGCTGATGCACTCTCACGCATCGAGACAATTACCTGCCCCACAACCATAGATTATTCAAGTCTAAGTGAAGCACAAAAAAAAGATGACGAATTACCCACATTGAAGAAACAAAGTAATATTCAACTCAAACAAATTACTTTACCCGACACCAACAATAAAATATACTGCGAGATCTCCACCAATAACGTACGACCGTACTTAACAAAGGAATTCCGATTCGCTGCTTTCAACGCGCTGCATGGAATAAGTCATCCTGGTGTAAGAACAACGCGCAGACTTATGCAAGACAAGTACTTCTGGCCAAGCATGAATGTAGATACCGGCACGTGGACCAAGTCATGTGTAGCTTGTCAGCGAGCGAAGGTTCACCGACATACAAGTAGCAAGCTATCAACATTTGCGCCCACCGAGCGTTTCAAGCACATCCACATTGATATCGTCGGCCCGCTACCTACGTCATCAACCGGTCATCGTTATTTACTTACCATAATCGACCGCAACACGCGGTGGCCTGAAGCAACGCCTATATCGGACATCACTGCAGAAACCATCGCGAGGACAACATATGAGACGTGGATCGCGAGATTTGGATGTCCAGAGACTCTGACTAGTGACCAAGGGCGGCAATTTGAGAGTCAGCTGTTCAATGCCTTAACTAATCTACTGGGTATACATCGTGTACGTACAACGCCATACCATCCACAAAGCAACGGTATAATTGAACGCTGGCACAGATCACTCAAGGCCGCGCTCACCGCACGCCTTACAAAGGGAAGTACGTGGATCGACGAGCTACCGACCGTGCTGCTTGGACTCCGCGCTGTTTGCCGTACTGATACCAGAGTTACTGCTGCGCAGCTCACCTATGGTTGCAACTTACGTCTCCCAGGTGACTTTTTCTCATCAACACCACGTAGTGAAAGCACAGACTCAGAGTACGTCGATAAAATACGCAGAACAATAGACAGTCTCAAGCCATCACTCAACCAACCGC
Organism: Polia nebulosa; assembly: GCA_951329385.1. Classification (NCBI taxonomy): domain Eukaryota; kingdom Metazoa; phylum Arthropoda; class Insecta; order Lepidoptera; family Noctuidae; genus Polia; species Polia nebulosa. The sequence goes on along the minus strand of OX589600.1, from coordinate 10,496,039 downwards.
ATAGCAACAACCGTGCCATATTCGTGCATTCGGATTTAGACAAATGCCACTCAGTTTTCATCAGAGTTGACGCCGTACGCAAACCACTGCAACCAACGTACGACGGGCCTTACACAGTAATAAAGCGTGAAAACAAAGTGTTTACACTGCAACTACCAGGCCGACAAAGTTCAGTGTCAATAGACCGACTGAAGCCTGCGTACACAATCAACGACGACGATGCAGCTACAGCTTCAACAACAGTGACACCTGGCACTCCCGTGCAGAAGACCTCATCCGGACGAACGGTCCGGCGACCCGTCCGATTCGCTTGAGAGGGGAGTACTGTAGCAGCATATTGTTACGTCGACCGTATTACACTGGAACGTTCGAGAATGTGGTCGAAGTTTCCAGAAGTTTCCACTAGGTTCGAGAACATTCCATTGTGGTACTGTGTAGAAGTTCATAGATGTTTCTAGAATATTCCACTATAAGATAGTTCGACAATGTTCTGGAAACTTCCATGACCGTATAAATAGGCCGGACGGCGGGCGAGCGAGTCAGTCTGATTTCGACTACGGATGCGAACGGATGCGAATACAAGCGATTACGAAGAGAATAGTGATTATTAGCGAATTAGTGTTTGTGTTTATAAGTTGTTGAGTTAATAAAGGATATTTAGTTAATTAATTGGTGTAAAATAATTTATCCCATACCCAGCTCGTAACAAATTGGTGTCAGAAGTGAGGGATAAATTATGCCAATTTTACCAAAGGACGACACGGACGGTATTCGTACAAGGAGTCAACGGCAGCAAGACATGGATCAGAGGCGGTTTGGAGATTCTCCGATACAGACGGGTGGTGTTCAGCCTACGACAGAGCCAGTCGCTGGCCCATGTGGAGTTTCTTCAGCACCAGCGGTGCCAGACTTGTCTGCGCTAATGGCGCTGTTGCAGGAACAGGCTCACCGTCAAGAAGAGCAGGCCCGCCGCCAAGAAGAGCAGGCCCGCCGCCAAGAAGAACAGGCCCGTCGAATGGAAGAGAAGCTTCAACAAGATAAAGAGGAGCAGGCCCGCCGCCAAGAAGAACAGGCCCGCCGCCAAGAAGAGCAGGCCCGCCGCCAAGAAGAGTTACAGGCCCGCCGCCAAGAAGAGCAGATGCTCCTCATTAAAGACCTTCACTCAACACTTGGCAAAGAGTTCAAGGTGATGAAGGAGCAGGTTCATCAGCATGAGAATCGCATCTCAGAAGCTGAAGTTCAGATTGCCGGGGTGAAAAAGGCTTTAGGTGAACTTAGGGCTGGAGACGGGGTTGTGCCTTCAGTGGTTGCTGCACCTTCGGCACGTGGATTTAAGGTGCCGCCATTCGACGGAACATCTTCATGGTCGGCCTACAAAATTCAATTTGAAGCCGTTATGAAGGCGAATGGGTGGACCAAAGAGCAAGCTATGACCGCGCTCACCTTAGGACTCCGAGACCAGGCCCTAACCATACTTGAGGCTCTTGGCAAAGATGTGACCTACGAACAACTGCTGGAAGCGTTAGAGTCCAGATACGGCGACGCTCACTTGGAGCACGTATTTCGCGCTAAGTTAAGGGATCGCGTTCAACGTAGTGCCGAGAACCTACAGCAGTGGGCCTTGGAAGTTGAAAAGTTGGTTCGGAAAGCATACCAGTCCGCCCCTGCACTCATCAATGGCAATCTGGTACAAGCGTTCATCGACGGAATACGTGACTTGGAAGTTAGAGCCGCTGTAAGACTTGGGCATCATGAGACACTGAAGGACGCCTTGGCCCATGCCTTGGAAGTAGAGGCAGTGAGGCAAGACCATCGAACACACCGTATCAGGGAGGTTGTGGCATCACCTGTACGCGATCGTCCGCAAGGTTATAGCCCTAGGTGTTACTCTTGTGGAGAAAGGGGTCATCTTCGGTCAAGCTGTCCAAAGCGAAGCACGCTGAGAGAAGATCAATCCCAGCAGGAAAGGGCGACTGATACGACTGCCCAGCAACAGCAGGGAAACGAGTAAACGCCAGGACTGGGGGGCGGGTGCTGGCTGGTATTGAAAGAGCCCCGAGGATCTCGATCTCACAGGCCCATGACGGAAATAGTCTGATCATCAAAGGCGAAGTCAACGGAAAACCATGCAAACTGACGTTGGATACTGGAGCTTCTCACACGGTTGTCAATTCTCACCTAGCAAGTCGGTTCCTTGGGGACTTCTTCAATAACCACGACCGTATACAATTACTGACAGCTACTGGTCAGCACATAATCGTCCGAGGCAGGAAGGAGGTGGAGTTAAAATTAGGTAACAAAATCTATCGGCATAATGTCATCGTGGCCGACATAGTGGACGATTGTATCCTGGGATTAGACTTCATGCGGAAACATCGTTGTGAGATCGACGTTGATCAAGGAGTATTGAAGTGTGGTACAGAGGAAATCTTCATGGAAGGTGTACCATCAGGAAAAGTGTTCCGCTTGACATTTGACGTGTCAACACTTTTGGAAAACTGCGATTTAACGGAATTAGAAATGGATAAGGCTAGGAAGATGTTACTTCAGTACGCCGACTCTTTCTCTACAAATGATGCTGACATAGGAAGAACAGGACTGGTTCAGCACAAAATTAATACTGGCATCGAGTTACCAATCCGTCAACGACCAAGAAGATTGCCGGTTGCACGTGAAAAGGAAGTAGAAATGATGATTGAGGGTATGGTGAAGGATGGTGTTATAGAGCCTTCATCGAGCCCATGGTGTTCTCCTGTGGTCCTGGTGAAGAAAAAGGACGGCAACACCCGCTTTTGTGTGGACTATCGACGATTGAACGACGTCACGAAAAAGGACAGTTACCCACTGCCTAGAATCGACGACACATTGGATACACTGACTGGAATGAGGTGGTTTACCACGCTAGACCTGAAAAGTGGCTACTGGCAAGTGGAAATAGACCCTAAGGATAAGGAGAAAACTGCATTTTCAATAGGAAAGGGGCTATGGCAGTTTAAAGTTATGCCATTCGGATTGTGCAATGCTCCTGCGACATTTGAAAGGCTAATGGAGCAAGTACTTGCTGGATTGATCGGAGACGCATGTCTTGTCTATTTAGACGACATCATTATTGTGGGCCGTACATTTGAAGATCATCTTCAAAACCTCAATCGAGTGTTGTCAAAAATCCGGACGGCAAATCTTAAGTTAAGTCCGAAAAAGTGCTCATTTTTCAGACGACAAGTAAACTTTTTAGGACACATAGTTTCGGAGGAAGGTGTTCAGACAGATCCGGAGAAAATCGTCGCCGTCAGGGATTGGCCAGTTCCGAAAGACAAGACGCAGGTCAGAGCATTTCTGGGTTTGTGCTCCTACTATCGACGGTTTGTCAAAAATTTTGCAGACATTGCAAAACCTCTACACAAACTCACTGAGGAAAAGCAGCAATTCTGTTGGGACGAGAACTGTAACATCGCATTTCAGGAATTAAAGAAACGTCTGTGCAATACACCTATTCTGGGATATCCTGACACTGAAAATGACTTCATAGTTGACACAGACGCAAGTAATACTGGAATTGGAGGCGTGTTGTCTCAACGGAAAGGAAACCAAGAAGTTGTTATAGCTTACTACAGCAAATCTTTATCCAAACCGGAAAGAAATTACTGCGTTACGAGACGGGAGCTACTCGCCGTAGTAAGGACATTGCAGCACTTCAGTAAATATTTGCTTGGACGGAAATTCCAATTGCGAACTGACCATGCTGCATTAAAGTGGTTATTGCAATTCAAGAATCCAGAAGGACAAGTGGCAAGATGGATCGAACTACTACAAGAGTTTGACTTCGTTACTGAACATCGTAGTGGGAGAACTCATGGTAACGCAGATGCACTGTCTAGAAGACCTTGCCCAGAAGATTGTAAGCACTGTACCAAGCAAGAGACCAAGGAGGCAGTGCCCGTGAGGATGCTAAGAATGGATCTCAGCAATGAATGGAAGGAAACCCTACAGCTTGCTCAGCAAAATGACACGGACCTCAAACCGATCTTTGAGTGGATTAAAGCTGGTGCTCCGAAGCCCAAGTGGAGTGATGTCGCGGCGTTTAGTTCCATCACAAAGAGCTATTGGGCACAATGGAACAGCTTGGTTATCCAGGATGAAGTCTTGTGCCGTAAATGGGAAAACGCTCGAGGAGACAACTGTCATCTACAAATTGTTGTCCCCAAAGCCAAAGTACCTGATGTTTTACGGCTATACCATGATGGATGTTCAGGAGGACATATGGGGGTAAAAAGAACTCTACTGAAGATACGAGAGCGGTTTTACTGGATTCACTGTCGAGAGGATGTTGAGGACTGGTGCCGCAAATGTACCAGTTGTGCGGCTGTGAAAGGACCCCAGACACGCAGCAGAGGTGCTTTACAATTATACAACGTGGGAGCCCCCTGGGAACGGATAGCACTAGACGTTGCAGGACCATTTCCGGAAAGTGAAAACGGAAACAAGTACTTCATGGTTGTCATGGATTACTTCACAAAGTGGCCAGAAGTCTTCGCCATTCCCAACCAAGAAGCAACAACAGTCGCAGATAAATTGGTTCAGGAAGTCTTCTGTCGTTTTGGAGTACCCTTGGAAATTCACAGCGACCAAGGGAGGAATTTTGAATCACAAGTTTTCCAGGAGACTTGTCGACTGATGGGTACTCACAAGACCAGAACCACTTCTTACCATCCGCAATCTGATGGAATGGTAGAACGTTTCAACCAAACGTTGGAGAGATATCTGGCAAAAGTTGTGGAAAGCAGGCAAAGGGATTGGGACAAGCACATACAGCCATTTCTTCTGTCCTACCGTAGTGCAGTTCACGAAAGTACGACTGTGACACCAGCCTTCGCGAACTTTGGAAGGGAATTACGGTTGCCTGCAGATTTAATCACCGGAACCCCCCCTGATGCCCCACGCAGTGTAACCGATTATGCGAATGACTTGCGTAACAAGTTGAACGATGTATATGAGCATATCAGACAATCCGGCCAACAAATGTCTGATAAGATGAAGACCCGATACGACCGGAAGGCAAACCATAGAGGTTTTGACGAGGGTTCACTGGTGTGGTTGCATAACCCAGTGCGCAGCAAAGGGAAGTCTCCCAAATTGCAAGCAAAATGGGATGGACCATACCGAATCGTGACCAGGATCAACGATGTTACCTACCGAATACAGAAGGGTCCACGAGGTGCGCCTAAGATAGTCCATGTAGACCGATTGGCGCGATACTACGGGACTAATGATGCTCGGGACGAGCATGTCTAAGGAGGGGGCAGTGTTACGTCGACCGTATTACACTGGAACGTTCGAGAATGTGGTCGAAGTTTCCAGAAGTTTCCACTAGGTTCGAGAACATTCCATTGTGGTACTGTGTAGAAGTTCATAGATGTTTCTAGAATATTCCACTATAAGATAGTTCGACAATGTTCTGGAAACTTCCATGACCGTATAAATAGGCCGGACGGCGGGCGAGCGAGTCAGTCTGATTTCGACTACGGATGCGAACGGATGCGAATACAAGCGATTACGAAGAGAATAGTGATTATTAGCGAATTAGTGTTTGTGTTTATAAGTTGTTGAGTTAATAAAGGATATTTAGTTAATTAATTGGTGTAAAATAATTTATCCCATACCCAGCTCGTAACAATATTTACATATACCCTGCCCGGCCAACCGACCGACCGCGGAGCCCTAGCTTACGCCACCGCGATGGTGGCGCTCCCTGTCGTGAGATTTGTGAACCACAGAACGAATCCGTGTTGTGCTGTGATTGGCTCATTAATTCGCAAAGTGCCCGCTAATATAATTTGTAAAAAATATGTATAAAAGTAGTTAGTTTTATCAAATAAATGCTCATAACTATTTAGCGTCTCCAACTGGTTGTTTCCCTGTATACCCTCAGCTACAGACCTAACACCTCTTTAATTCCTTAGTAGTAATAATACATCTTTTTTTTTAAACATAACTTTAGTTATGGACCTCTCGACGAGTATAGGCCTCCTCCATGTCACTCCACTTTTTCCTATCTTGGGCTGTTCTCATCCAGTCGTTGTTAGTGAATTTTATTAGTTCGTCTGCCCATCTTTCCAGGGGGCGACCTCTTTTCCTTTTTCCGGGGGGACCAGTCCATGCAGTAATTTTTCTAGTCCATCTCTCTTTATTCTGACGTGCAATGTGACCAGCCCACTTCCATTTAAGTTTCTTGCAGTGTGTTAACGCATCAATAACTTTTGTCCTTTCTCTTATCTCGCTGTGTTGTTTTTTGTCTCTGAGTTTCAAGTTAAGAATGCTTCTCTCCATGGCTCTTTGGCATTTTTGAATTCTTTCGTTCGTGTGCATAATATAAATCCAGGTTTGACTTGCATATGAGAAGCAAGGTAAAAGACATGAGTCTAGGACTTTCTTTTTTAATGTAAAGGTAGATCAGATTTTAAAACTTCTTTGTGGCTCCAGAACTTGTTCCATGTCATTTTAATACGTCTCTTTAATTCGTCACGGTGTCTTGATTTTGAGAAAGATATTTGTTTGCCAAATTATATGTATTCTTGAACATACTCCAACTGTCAACTCTCCACAAATATGGGTCTTTGAGTCTCGTTACACATGATTTTAGTTTTTTCAATATTTAATTCCAGACCAATATTGCGACTGACGTAGTTAAGTTCGTTAATCATTTCTTCAAGTTGTGATGCGGTTTCTGAGAACAATACGATGTCATCTGCGAAACGTAGGTTGCTAATGTAACTTCCTTTAATATTTATACCTCTTTTGGACCAATTGAGTTGTTTCATGATGTATTGTAAAACAGTTATAAATAATGTCGGGGATAAGGGGTCGCCTTGTCTTACACCTCTGCAGATGTCTATTTCGGGGCCAGTTTTATCTAGTTTCACTCGGATAGTGCTTTTTTTATAGATATCTTGTATCAGTTCAATTGTTTCTAATGGCATACCTATTATATTCGTGTAGAGCTTTCCATATGCTAGAGTGGGAGATTGAATCAAAAACTTTGGCATAGTCGATGAATGCACAGTATAAGGGACGTCTTTGTTCCTCGTATTTTTTAACCGACTTCGAAAAAGGAGGAGGTTATCAATTCGGATGTTTGTATTTTTTTTTTATGTATGTTCGGGCATAACTCCGTCATAATATATTGACGGATTTGCAAAATTCTTTTTTTATTCGAAAGGGGTTTATTCCGAAATGGTCCCATTTAAATTTCAAAAAGATCTGATGATGGGTTTCGGAGACAGACAACGGAACTCTTCAAAAATTGACTGCAAATCAACCGCGATTGCTGCTATCGTATGTCTATGAATTGTTAACACAGTTTAATGGGGAATTTCAACTAAAAAGTGAAAAATAAAAAACTTTTTTACAAAAAAATAGAACCGACTTCCAAAAAAAGTGCAAAATAACTTTAATTTCGGAAGTCGGTTTCAAAAAACGAAGACACAAAACAGGAACACCGACTTCCGAAATTAAAGTTATTTTGCACTTTTTTTGGAAGTCGGGTCTTTTTTTTTGTAAAAAAGTTTTTTATATTATTTGCTCTAAAACGTGAATATGATCCATTGTTGAGAAAGATTTCCTGAAGCCGGCCTGTTCTACTGGTTGGAATTTTTCAGTGATTTCTGATATGCGTCGTTCTAAGCATGAGGCGAATAACTTGTAGAGGCATGGTTGTAGGCTTATTGGTCGGTAATTTGCAATAATTGCAGGATCTCCTTTTTTATAAACTAAAATGATGTCAGATTTGGCCCATTCTTTTGGAATCTGTCTAGAGTCTAGTGCTTTATTAAAAAGTGCTGTTAAATAGGGTGTCAGTACATATCTTCCTGCTATGATTATTTCGTTGGGTATGTTGTCAGGGTCACTGCTTTTACCTTTCTTTAAAGATTCAATTTTTATAAGGATTTCGTTATTTGTGAATCTTTTTAGTGGTGGTGGATGAGAAGATGGTCCGTTTCTTGATATTTCACATAGATGGTTATTTGGAGAGTTATATTTTCTACAATATAAATCCTTGTAGAAGTTAGTGGCTGTCTCTATTATTTTTGACCTCGAAAATATTTCTCTATCAGACGATTTTTCCTTCACAGTCGGGATCCACGTTTTTTTCAAATTTAGCTCTTTGTATCCTTTCTTCAGACTTCCAGTGTCAGATATATGTTTTTCTAGTATTTTCAGTCTGTCGGTTTCGTACTCTTTCTTGATTCTTTTGTGTATACTTTTATATAGGTTACTAAGTTCCTGTTTTTCTTCTTTTTTTCGTGCTTTATTATTTTGTAGATCTTTCCTCCTGTTCAATAGTAATCTTGTGTCTTCGGATATAATTTGTCTTGATTTATTTATTGTTTTCTTTATAGTATTTATGGATTCAGTTATAGCTTTTTTTATATTTGAATAGTACATTTCTGTATTTGCGCATGTTGATAACTCGATTTCTTGTATTCTCTGTTTTAGATTTTCATCATCTATTGTTTTCAAAGTACAATGTTATATTTTACTCTAGATTTTTTGGTTGTTGATATTTGAAACTCGCTTCATAAAAGGCGGTGGTCGCTTGGGAAATTGAGTTGGTTTATAATATCTATGTTCGTAAACTTTTCTTTTGTATTAGACATAATATAGTCGAGTTGATATTTAGTTTCTGTGACATCCATGTCCACATATTCTTAGTATTCGTTTTGAATATGCTGTTGATTACAGTTAGATTATTCTGAAGAGCAAATTGTACTAGTTTTTCGCCTCTTGTATTCCGGTTGCCGTAACAGTATAATCCTAGAGTTCTTTCTTCCTCCAGCTGGCGTTGTCCAATGCATGCGTTGAAGTCGCCCATTAAAATGACATTTTTGTAGCTTTTTTCTAGAGCTTCTTGTAGCTGGTTGTAGAAGATGTCAGACTCATCATCGCTCGCAGTGCTGGTAGGCGCATAAGCTTGTATAATAGAGATGTCTGTTCTTTCTAATTTCAAATTTAATATGAATGTTCTTTCTGAGATTGCAATAAAGCTTTCAATGTTTTCTATAAGATATTTTTTTAGTAGAAATCCCACACCGTGACGGCCTTTGGTTTCACCATAGTGGCAGAATATGTGATCATTGTCTTCCAGTATTTTGTAGCCTGTTCTGCGTACCTCGGCGAGTCCAATAATATCATAGTTTATTTTTGAGATAGCGTCTTTGAACTCTAGAAGCCGTTCGTTAGAGAGTAGGGATCGTGCATTGTATGTACATATGTAGAGTGAGTTGAGTGGAGGGTTGTGGTCGTTAGTCCCCGCGGTGACCGGCCGTATTGGGGGCTGTTGTGGAGAGGTCGCTTTATATCAATACTTTATATTCAGGTTTGGTTGTGTAAGCACAGTAGAGGTGTTATCTACGTGCATGGAAATTGAAGGCAAGTCCTTTTTCTGGCTAGGGTTTTTTAGCATGTATTGCTGGATATTTGCATTTTGTTTTTTCGAAGGGTTTTGGGTATTACTTTTTCTTAAGGATCCGTTGGTGTTCTCAGGGGATTCGGATAGATTCCTTTTATTATTAGAGTTTTGGTTACGTTTGGATTCCTTGAGTTGTTGATTGCCTTGTTCTTCAGGAATATAAGAATGCAGATGTAACACATTCTAATGTTTTTTGCAGTAATTGACAACAAATGTGTCGAGTCAGCCTTCTCGGCAAACTTCACTGAGGTACAATAAAATTCTCAGCTCTATTTTACCGAGATCACGCCTGTTTCAATGATTCCACATATTGTCTTGAGACACAAAACTACACCAATTTTACATCACAATATCCACTAGGAATCAATAAACGTATAATTAAAACAGCCACTGAACTGCACTCGAGAAAATCCCGCCAAAAACTCCCTGGCGGGCGCCTGTTATTTTGTCAGTTTTATTTTTATGGGGCAACAATAGACTATCATTCAGCCAAATATTAGCGAAATATGTCTTTGAAATCAAAGTATAATTGTTTGTTTAAATGGTAAGAAAAACACTAAAATCTGTTCTGGGGTACTATTATAATAACATTATATTCATTGAAATGTAATCGATTCTATTCGACTATTTAGTGGGTAATATTTTTTCTCTCATGTGGCCACACCGTAGGGAAGTTTGGTAGAGTTTCGTTGTCGCGCGCTCCGTTAGGAGTTTAAGTATTCTGTGGTCGTGCGTGATGTCGTGCAGCAAAGAGAATATAATTTCTCGTGCAGTTGACGCAGCTTACGTGCAGTTCAAAGCTTACAAGAATACTGTTTATAACTTAGACTTAACTGCAACTGCATTATTACGTGAATTAGCCTTCTGAACAGTTTAAAATTTGATTTGACGTTGACTAAATAGTAAATAGTTCTTCTGTGCTTCATAAAAGTGCGTGTGAAATTATTTTACAACAAAATATCTTGAATTAGGTACTCGTGTTATTTAAACTTATCAACATGACTGAAAAAACTGAACCAATGATGGACACAGCAAACATAAGTGAGGACGAGTTTTTGCCTGCCAAGAAGACAGTGAAGCGAAAAAATATAAAGCGTAGGGCTGTCTTAGAATCTGGCGATGGAATGGACAGTCGGTCGAACGCGGAGAAGAAAAGTGCTGAGCCAAACGAATCTAAGGAGAATATGAGAAAAATTACAGTCCCAGCTCACAGGTAACTCTACTATGAATACTTAGATATAGCTAAATTACGACCAATTGTCCTGTCTCACCCTTTTAATAAACTTAAGTAATCGTATACGCCGAAGCAGGGCGACGGTCACCTGAGTCGCTTCGCGTGGGTGCCGGTCAGGACCTTCTTTGCACTCGTCCGGTTTCTGCGCGGCGCGACTCAGTTATCAAAGTAACCTTACCAGGCTACCGTGAAATGAACGGGAGGTAAGCACTCGAGAAGCGCTTGCTAATATTTTTCCCACCAAAAGAAAATGAAAGCAAGACCACAAGAGATACTACCCCAAGAGGGTACTGGCCGGGCCGGAAAATCCCTGAGCTTGACTCAAGTTGCCCGACGTACTCTGAGGGGGGCAATGTTTTGCAACCTCAGAATAAAACTAGCCAAGGCCATGTGGATGTGAGTAACCAGGCATCCTGTCAATCAATACTACTGGAAACCGATTTGTTCAACAAACTATCCACCCTGGCTTGTTTATGAAGAAGCCAATCCATGGGAAATAAACCACAGCTTGAAACTACCAACACAGGTCCCTCAACAAAAGAACAGAAAAGTCAAGCGCTTTATTCATGACCCATCTTGCTGTACGTCCCGCTAAGGCCATGCATGATGCAAAAGTACCATGAATAGGCTTGACATACGTCGATTAATAATAATTATTGATGTACGTCAAGCCTATTCATGGTACTTTTGCATCGTGCATCGTGCATGGCCTTGGCAGGACGTTACAGCAAGATGAATCGTGAATAAAGCACTTCAGACACAAACCAACAACACCAATGATACACCTTGTCCTCCAGAATGGCAGAGTTCCAACAGCTAGAGGCAATAATCGAAATAAATTATCGGAATCGCCATCTCCTGAAACAATTAAAACTACCAATAGGTACAATGGCTTACAGATTGACCTGACAGAAGATGAGCCTGAACCAAACAGAAACACCCAAACAAACCTCCTACCATAAACTTTTACCCCCTTAAGGGTTGAATTTCGAAAAACCCTTTCTTAGTGGATACCTACTCTTTATAAAGAACACACCTTCCAAATTACATGTCTCTAGGACCAGCGGTTAAGGCTGTGCGTTGATATATCAATGAATGTCTATGGAATCATTACCCCGATGAAATGGACTTACCATTTTCACGGACCAGGGTAATGATTCCATATAGGCCACACTTTTGATAGAAAAGACTGGAAATAAAGTACAAGGGGGAAATTATTAATGTAAGGTATGGCCCTGAAAAAATACCGAAATCGACTCAGCAAAGTATTTAGGCATGCATCTTGATAGGAAGCATACATGGAAAACTCATATAAAAAAAACGCGACAAGTTTCTAAGCTTTCTTCAATATGTAGAGTTATCTTTCCATCTTTTAAATAATATTATTTATTTATTTTATTCTATATTACTAAGCCTAACTCGTTTTATTCCAGATACACGCCTCTTAAAGAGAATTGGTTAAAGATCGTCACCCCAATAGTGGAACATTTACTTCTGCAAGTCATATTCAACACCAACACCAGGAATGTCGAGATCAAGGTTGGACCAGAAACTAAAGACATTGCCAATCTTCAGAAAGCTGCCGATTTTGTTATGGTAAATAAATTACGTCACTATAATTATTGACGACGGTTGGCGCAGTGGTTGAGCGATTGGCTGCTGTGCTGCGTTGTGCGGGTTCAATTCCCGCATCAAACAATTATTTATTATTGTAAAGCTTACAGATAGTTGTTCCGCGTTTGGGTGTCTTGTATAATGTGAGTTTACATGTTTGTAAACGCACCCATGGTACAGGAGTAATTTCTAAAGAGGGGCAAATTAAAAAAAAATCAAAATAACATACTCTTGACAAAATGATTCTTGCAATAAATTGGGCAACCAACTAGGTTTTAACCCGTTAACTGGGCTTTAACCGAAATATTGCGTTTAATATAAATCTACCTAATCTATTCTTGATTATGTTTTATGACCAGCAGTGGACTTTGGAAGTCTGTAGCTGCAACAATGATAATGCTGAGCCAAACTGGCCTTTCGCAAAATTTTAAAGAAAGCAGTAGGTTCATTCAAAAAAATTTAAAAATTAGTATTATTATATAACAATATAACTTTTGTAGGCACTACTTCACCTCCATGAAAATTAGAAATGGCCAAACAGGAACCTCAGGGTGTTATTACACCAATCGACCGATCAATTGGTGTAATAACATCCTAATACTGGGTCAAAAATTATCGTATATTCTAATCCAGATCATAGTCTACCCATGTTGAAATCCAGTTCCGTTCAGCTATTTGGACCGATTTTCAAAGTGTTTTTATTCGAAAGAGTATACTCCTGAGGTGTGGTCCCATATAAATTTTATTGAAATTGATTCAGCGCTTTTTGAAAAAATCAACAAAAACAAAAAAAATGTATGTAATGATGTTTTGATTTTCTCCAATTATGTTCAAATTCCATGATATTGGAGTTAATTCGAGATAACTTTAATTTTTTGTTTTAGTTCTGGGGTACCTACAACTAAAAAGTGAAAATTATAATAGTTTTTTTACGAGTATAAAAATCACTTCCTTCTTCCAGGCTTTCATCTACGGCTTCGATGTCGACGACGCGCTCGCCCTCCTCCGACTAGATGAATTGTTTGTCGAATGTTTCGAAGTTAAAGACGTAAAAACTCTGAACGGCGACCATTTGAGACGCGCCATTGGCCGCATCGCAGGAAAGGCTGGCCGTACAAAGTTCACCATAGAGAACATCACCAACACCAAGATAGTGTTGGCAGACTCAAAAATTCACATCCTTGGCACTTACTCTAACAATTCGATAGCTAGAAGAGCGATATGCGACCTCATTATGGGCACGCCTCCTTCGAAAGTGTATGGATTCCTCGGCAGTTTTGCCAATTATGTTGAATTTTGATTTTGTGATTGCGATATTTTAGTTGTAAATAAAAGTTATATCTATAAATATCGTTTTTAATTATTCATTATACTTAATTTTTAGGGTTCCGTACCCGAAGGTTCCAAACGGAGCCCTATTGCTGTCAATCACGTGTCCGTCTGTCTGTCCGTCTTCTGTCACAAAATTATTTTCTGAAGAATTTTTTAACTTCCCATTGACCTATGACCTTGAAATTTGGTGATATTTTTTATTGATAAATCAGATTTTTTCTTTGATAATTCCTTCCAAATCGATTTGGTACGGTACCCTAAATGTGCGAAGTCCGACACGCACTTAGCCTGTTTTTTTTTACATCTTACAGTTAAAATACATGCAAACAAAATATGGAATGCGAAGCGATAATCTAAAATTAATTAAATGTGCAGGATAAAACTAATAAGTACAAACATGAAATACAGATATCTGAATTTTATTCCATCAGTTTGCTTAAATTATAACATCCAGCCAGTGTTTAATCCTTCTTATACCAAAGGACACTTACATGCAGAACGACAAAACTTTGGGACAACTACTTCTGATAGAGGTACAAGACAAACACTGCAAACCCACCGTACCTCTGGCCGTACCTCTGGTGGTACGGTGGGTATTTTAAAGTTAAACGATACCACTGTATGAAGGGACAGGAAATTAAAAACTGTTATCTTGCATATGTTAATGACTCATTCATTAATTATAAGGTAGGTTGACGGAGCTCCGCTGGGCGGGGCTGTTTCTGTCTGAAGGGTTTAAAGAAAAGACGGGGGCTGCGTTCGCTCGCTTACTGTAACCTCCGTCATCCCCTTCGAACCTAATCTGTCCGTGTCGGGGTGCCCTCAATTCCCGAGCTCGCTTCGCTCGCTCTTGGACAACGTACGTCGCAACGGTAAAGTTTCTGATTCATATTTGATTTGCAATCAGTATATATTTAGTAAATTGTTGGCAAAAGTGGTTTTAATTAACTAGTGATACAACACTATTACCTGGTGGTATCGTTTAACTTTAAAATGCCCACCGTACCACCAGAGGTACGGATACTTGAGTTGGTGGCGATGGATTCAAATTATCTCGAATTATACAGGGTGTAACCGATATGTGTGGTCATATTTTAAATACTGCTTCTGCCCAGTGGCATACGTTTCAGAAAGACACTGCCTACCCTACCTAACTCAATCTATAATCTTGTTCTTATATTTAATTTAAATTTATCTAAGAGTATGTTTTTTTTTTGGTGTGGGAAATCATCCAATGACTTCTCCGTTATCTTTTTCACAAGGCGACAAATTACGATACTTACCGAACGTTTCCGAACTGAAGCAAAGCAACAATAAAAAAAGTCTGATGCATGATGGTGGCAGTTAGTTCAATTATTGATTTCATGCAATTTCCATTCAATTTATTATTTTCTTTATTTTAGGGAGTTATATTTTTGGAATCGCCTCCTCGAGCCCATGGAAATGAACAACTTTAATCAAGGAAATCATAATAAATTCCCAAAAAAGAACTTGGACATTTCATAAAGATCAAAATTCAATTTTCGGAATTGAATGACCTTGAAGAAAGTTGGCAGAAGCAGTATCTAAAATTATCTCTCAGTTCGGCTCTTTCTACCAAAGTTAGAGTTCGATCTAAACTAATTTATTTAGTTAAAAGTAAGTTACAGTAGGATTTTGTATTTAAAATGCCTGGGTACACGAGATAGCACCAGCCTCGCGTCGTAGCTCAGCGAGGCGAAGGTCCAGGGCTCCGAGGCGCTCCACTCTGCGCAGTACACGGAGTCTTCGTGCTGTTCATACGATTGAAGCACGCCGTCTTCCAAACTAGAAGGTAGACAAACATCACGATTTATTTACTTACAGAAAAAAAAGGGAAATATACGAAGCAAATTATTTCTTCGTTTAGGGCAATTAATATTCCAGCAACATTTACCTTATTTAATAATGCAAGAAATAATTTTGTAACAATTTTTAAATTAATTAATAGAATTTAATGATAATCTAATAATTTAATTTTGTAATATTTATATATTTTTTTTTATATGGGTCATTAGGCCTGAAATAAAAATGATTTGATTTGATTAAACTAAAACACTGAGACTAAATTATGAATAATTAAATAATCTTTAAAATGGTGAAAGTTTCTTAGAAATACGCTTTATATGTTTTGCGTGATTCTCAATTTTTTATCCGTGTTAGACATAACTTTACAAATTAATTACACTATGTTATAAAAATATTATTTCAAATATTCTCGGATCAAATTACGACGGAAATAGTCTAGAGTAACATATATTTTTTTCAAAGAAATACGACAAGTCGTTTAGACGTGATGTTCAATTAAAAACCTTTAAAAGTTGTATAACTGCACCTTAAGTAGTTAGCGGGTGGGGGAAAAGTGTCCTGCCACCGTTCGCAGCGGGCGTCGGCTGGGTTAGTTAAAACTGAGTCTGCTTTTCAGCTGTTGGGTTGGCAAGTTAGAAAAAATTGTAATAAGCAGATATAAGACCCGGCGCAAACCTGGTTAAGTTCAGTAAGCCAACCAAACAAATATCAACACAACGATCCTTGAAAATAAAGTTCAAATTCACGTACATCTATCTGCGTTTATGCTCTTATTTACAGAACGTCTTTATAGAACTCGTAGACGTAGGCGCAGTAAAGTATGGGTTACCCAGATCAATAAATATCAACGCTGGGGCTATTAAAACAATGTCGAATCAACTGTATATCAACTAGCTCAAGGTTCTGCCCGGGGGTGGAGGATAAATTCGAAAGAGTTACCTCGCCCCTGGGCACTCAAGGCAGGGCGGAACAGGGGTGGGTTTTAGTCAGTAAGTCTGACACGCCCTTCCGCTCCACCCTAGAGCGGAAGAAGTCATAGGATGATTTCCCAAACCCCAAAAAAAAAAAAAAAAAAAACTAGCTAAGGTTGATATTAGTAAGCCGACGTACTCACACTTCCGTGACCCGCTTGCCGTCGTCGTCGACATCACAACACACCAGGCCTCCCAAGGATTGTCAGCTTTACGCCAATCACCTCAAGGTTGATATTGGTTAGCCGGTGTACTCACACTTGGGTGACCCGCTTGCCGTCGTCGTCGACATCACAACACACCAGGCCTCCCAAGGATTGTCAACTTTACGCCAACCACCTCAAGGTTGATATTAGTTAGCCTGTGTACACACACTTGGGTGACCCGCTTGCCGTCGTCGTCGACATCAGAACACACCAGGCTTCCCAAGGATTGTCAACTTTTCGCCAACCACCGCAAGGTTGATATTAGTTAGCCGGTGTACTCACACTTGGGTGACCCGCTTGCCGTCGTCGTCGACATCACAACACACCAGGCCTCCCAAGGATTGTCAACTTTACGCCAACCACCTCAAGGTTGATATTAGTTAGCCTGTGTACACACACTTGGGTGACCCGCTTGCCGTCGTCGTCGACATCAGAACACACCAGGCCTCCCAAGGATTGTCAACTTTTCGCCAACCACCGCAAGGTTGATATTAGTTAGCCGGTGTACTCACACTTGGGTGACCCGCTTGCCGTCGTCGTCGACATCACAACACACCAGGCCTCCCAAGGATTGACAACTTTACGCCAACCACCTCAAGGTTGATATTAGTTAGTCGGTGTACTCACACATGCGTGACCCACTTGCCGTCGTCGTCGACATCACAACACACCAGGTCTCCCAAGTATTGTCAACTTTTCGCCAACCACCATAACGTGGATATTAGTTAGCCGGTGTACTCACACTTGCGTGCCCCGCTTGCCGTCGTCGTCGACATCACAACACACCAGGCCTCCCAAGGATTGTCAACTTTTTGCCAACCACCACAAGGTTGATATTAGTTAGCCGGTGTACTCACACTTGCGTGACCCGCTTGCCGTCGTCGTCGAGGTCGCAGCACACGCTGGCGGCCGCAGTGAGCAGCGCGCGTGCGTCTGAGCTGCCCGTCAGCAGCAGCTGTTCGTGGTACGTGTTGTAGCGCACTGTCCATACCCTGAAACAAGAAATACATACATACTGTTACGTCGACCGTATTACGAAACCATTCGAGAATGTGGTCGAAGTTTTCAGACGATTCCACTTCCTAAGCCTCACGGCAGCACGTGATCACTGTGCCACCGCCTTTCCTAGGGTGCCAGGTTTCGGTGGGCGGACAGAGTTCCCACTCTGAGAGCCCGCGACCCCGGAGATAATAGTAACTTACCAATGAGAATGATCCGTCCTGCTAAATATAGGCTCCTTCCCGTTCCTGACTTCCTGTAGTGCCAAATGTTGAGTGCGGCGTCATCGCCCGCGCTCGCCACGTGGAACTGCCTTTTTTTTTGGGAGGTTGGGAAATCACCCAATGACTTCTCCCGCTCCGGGTGGAGCGGGAGGGCGTGTCAGACTCTTATTGGCTAAAACCCGGGGTGGGTTTGTTCCTTCCCTGCCTGAGTGCCCAGGGCTGTGGTAAAGTGGCACTGCCTGCAATCAAATAACCGACATGCATTCAATTAGTAGTTTTCTTTATCAACAATACTATCGCTAGAAAAATGGCGCTACTGTGAAAAAAAATCGTTTTTATGTCCCAAAATTTCCTTAATAAAGTTACAACATCAGTTAGTCGCAAAACTTTTTAGTTTATTTTGCTCATAACAATTCCTTCTTAAACACTGTCAATGAATGTGCATTCCGAGGTATAACTGTGGACAAAAATTGTAGTTGGAAACCACACATAAATAAAATACTTCAAAAAATAGATTGCTTTGTGTATATGCAAAGAGTCTTTAAAGGACAAAAAAAAATGTATCCGGGAAATGTGTGGAGCCCACTTTTTAGATAGCTGTAAACCACTATTTTAAAGACTTAAAATACTGTCTTTACCATGTCTTTATTTTTTTGAAACATGCATTTTTGTAAAAAAAAATATTATTTATTCGACAAAAGCAGGTAACACTTATACAAATTTAAATTACCCCAAATAAAATCAAAGCTATATTAAAGAAACACCTACTGCATGGCAATTATTATATATTATAACCATTTGCCAAATAATGCTCAAAATCCGCCATTGCCGTTGTTCAAAAGGTTAGACTGTTCAGACTGTTATTAGAAAAAAATTATTACAGTGTTCGGGAATATTTGGAGGATAAATTGTTAATAATATAGGTAATGAAATAAAAATAGCCTTTATCTTACCGCATGCAACTACATAATTCATTATTATTACTACAATACAATTTCTGTCAATTCAATATTTATTAATAAACTATTTTAAAATCACACTATGTTATTTTCATAATTAGGTTAGTAATTTAAAGCTCTGTTTTTTTATATAAATATTTGTACGCCATATTATGGGAGGATATGCTGGAACCAATATTGTAACATCTAGTGTACCATATTCTAACAAATAAACATTTTTGATTTGATTTATTGCTAAAAGTATGTGATTTAGGAAAGGGTCGATATTATATTATTAGATAGAATTGCCATCACTTGCACTATCATAATGCAATAGCACACCATAGTCACCTGTTGGGGTTGAAGTCGAGGTCTCTGGCCAGCTGGCTGTGCGCGTCGTCGATGCTCCAGGACGGCTTGCTGCAGTCGGCGCGGGTGTCGTAGCACTTTATGTGCATGTCTTGTAGTAATGCGAACTGTGGATAGAATAAATCATCCTGTATAAATCAATTGCCGCTCGTGACGTCATGCACGCTCACGCCGCCCTCGCACACCACGACCCCGTGGGGTGCCACTCTCCTCATAGACTACTTACCTGTGTATGACCCTGGTGCGGGTTCCACTTGCCGCTGGTGAACTTGAGGCGCGCGGAGGCGGCGGCGCGGGCGAGCGCGGCGCCGCTCGTGACGTCATGCACGCTCACGCCGCCCTCGAACACAACGCCCATGCGCGCACGGTCTGTGGAGTGCCACTCCGCGCTACGGATCTCTTCATCAGGCTTCTTTGAAGATGGTATATGTTTAAGAATAATGTAAAATACAAGTTCAAATTAAAATAACAGGCGCAACTTCACAGAAATGCCGGGCGTCGAATCGATATAATTATAAAGATTAAATGAGTGAGTGTCAAACGGGCGTCGTCACTGAGGCAGGCCTAAGTAACGCCGGGAAAATAAGACACGAGAGAGCTGGAAAAATGGGGGAAGCCTTTGCCTTGCTTTGGGACAAAGTTAGGCTTAGTAAAAACTCATAATAATACAAAAAGTGTGACTGAGGAGTGGTACCAGCCCGACTTACGTAACGTAGGTCGCACTTTATTAGGTGCTTCGGGCGCCGGAGGGCGCGCAACGATCTCCGGCCGTCTTAGGGTCAACTCACACCAAAAGAGCGTCGAAGCGCAGCGCAGTTTCAGTACAGACAAACGAACGAGTCGCGCGGATGCCCGCGACATCGCGGGAATTCCGGTGAATTCTATATTCTCATGCGATATGACACTGAAACTGCGCTGCGCTTCGACGCTCTTTTGGTGTGAGTTGACCCTTAGGGTGTGGCCTGTGGACGGCGACCCGCCGTGTTTCGCGTGCGCTTCTCTTTAGAGAAATTGCAGCCGTATACGTAGGTCGCACTTTATTAGGTGCTTCGGGCGCCGGAGGGCGCGCAACGATCTCCGGCCGTCTTAGGGTGTGGCCTGTGGACGGCGACCCGCCGTTTCGCGTGCGCTTCTCTTTAGAGGAATTGCAGCCGTATATGGCCGCAGAGGATGACGGGGTCCGCATGAATTCATCGGCGTAAGGAAATGCGCAAGCACTTCAGCGGAGGAACCGGTATGAAAAGATGGTCACCCATCCATGGACCAACCCCGGCAAGTGTAGCTTAACCTGGTGGATCGACCCGTGCGGCTGTTATTACTTTAGCCATGAGCTCCTTTCTTCCTTCTTCCTATTTTCTTCTATCTTTTGTTAGGTTTTGTTATTTAATCTGAATATTAATTGTTTATATTGGACTATTTATTGCAATCGACTAATTGTGCTGGCAGCACCGAAACGTTGAATTTGTGATTGTCTGTGGAAAGTTGTCGGTGTAGCGTTATGGCGGGCAACGGCTTGAAGAAAGGCCTTGTTCCCTTGGCGCTCGTCGAGATCGGTCACACAATTGGTCTATTGCCTTATTGGTGTACAGTTAGCATAATTTTATATTAAAGCTAGTAGAAGTAATAGCTCTATAATATTGTATTATTGATAAAGCTGTAAATATAATATTCTATACTGGAGTGAGCGGTTTTATTACAGTTCAGAAGTGGTAAGTACACGCCTATTTATAAGTGCTTGAATTTCGCTTTAGAATCATGGTTACGATTCTATTAGATTACACTAACAAAATGTTGTGTTATAACTACGTTTCATATGAATTTAGGTTTTATGGTTCTTTCTACGGGGTTTATGGGTGAAGATTTTGGTTATTTTAGAGCTGATGGTTTCAAAGATATTGTCAAAATACCCTGCAAAACTTTTCGCAACGTTTATTGCTTGTTTTTTACAAAGAAATCGTGAGGGTAGAACGAAATGATCTTTTAAAAATATAGGTTTTTAACCGACAAAAAAAAATGGATGGATCCTTCTACAGCGTTTATTAAAGGGGGTGAAAATTTTGCTTATATTTGAGCTCAGACGCACCGTTTCAGAGATACTGGTGCGGATTCTGTTGTGCACAAACTAATCTTAATTTAGTCTATTCCTATCTTTTTCTCTCTAATAAAACAAGAAAGAGACAGACGTAAATTAGAACTGTCAAATTTAGTTGAACTAATATTCTCATACAAATTAAGGGTACACGTAAAAACATGTCGATTAAAAACACGGTGAAGCGCAAGGCATAAATTAGTTTGACATCTCTAACTTAGTTCATAGCTATAGCCGTCCTTTTCTCGCATTGCCTTTTAGTAAAAGATAACGATTCTCTAATTTTAGTTTAGTTATTGAATAAGAGAATCGACACCATTGTCAAAATACCCTGCAAAACTTTTCGTGACTTTTATTGTGTGTGTTTTGTTTTAAACCCTTTTTATTATTTCTGTTTTATGAACTTCGCACCATGCCACGCGATGAAGGGACTAGCTCGTGGCGCTTATCGACGCCGACGAGGGGTCAATCGCACCATACAACTGAAGCCAGATCGATAGCAACTAACGACGGCAGTGCGAGGCCAAGCAGTAACAGGCGCCCTCGGATTCGAAGTCGGCATACAGCTCAAGCCAGATCAAGAGCTCGTAGCGAAGGCAATGCGAGGCAAAGCGGTCTCAGGCGTCTCCGAAGTCGGAAGTTGCAGTCTTCGCCGGCACCCTACGTCGTTGAGTCTACGCGAGAAGGAGGAGCTGGGACGAGAACGAGAGCGTCTCAGAGTCATGGAAAGCGGGGTGAGCAGTGCACTTAGTCGTTTATCGTCAAAGCGCCGTTTTCGTCCACATTCTCGTGAATCGTCTGTACATCGTGAAAACTTTACGAAATTAAGTCGTCACGTTTAGGCGCCTACGACTTCTGATGATTGTAAAATTGAACATCACGTCTAAACGACTAGTTTTATTTCTTTGAAAAAATATGTTACTCTAGACAATTTTATTCGTAATTTGATATGTGAATATTTGAAATTGTAGTGTTTTATCATAGTTTTAATTTGTAAAGTTATGTCTAACGCGGATAAAAAAAAAAATAGAATCACGCAAAAAAAAAAAAACATTAAGCGTATGTTTATGAAACTTTCACCATATTGAACATAATTTAATTATTTATCTTTTAGTATTTTAGTTTCAATGTAGGCGAAAGCATAGCTGATTCTCGGTTTAAATCCAGGAATGATTCAGATAAAACAAATGTGCCAACAACTAAAATCAATGATTCCTCAGTTTTTAACTGCTTCAATTGGGTATTTTCTGTTACTGATAGTTTCCCCTTGCACTAGATTTGAAAGGTTTCTAACTTACTTATTTTTAATGCATTTCAAAAGTTCTTTCTGTTTGCGATTTTAGTTTGTTTCTTTTGATACAAATACCTAATAAAATAAATTAGAGTCAACTACCTAAATGTAAGGAAAAGGAACATACTTTCTCTAGATACCCAAAGCCCCTCATAACGTGTACAAAGTGTATTTAAAGTTGGTCATAGTGCTGAAGAATGTTTTTCTACTTCAAAAAAAAAAAAATTAGGTTTAGGACTAATTCCATAACTGATATTCAGTTTAGTGAAGCACAATATTCAATGGTTATGCTGTTAAGTAGGTAGTGCTAATTGGTGGCTTACACTCAAGTATAGGTGATTCCAAGTTGAATAGATACATGGTCTTAATCTACTTTCTATCACAATCATGGACGTAGAAATGTTAAGTCTTTTACATTGGTGATAAACAGCTATTATTTAAGTATAGTTCAAATTAGGGACGTCAGTAAGATATATAATCATACTAGCTGCTTCCCGCGGTTTCACTCGCGTAAGTTGCCTATGTGTTAATCCGGGGTATAAGCTATCTACTTACCAAATTTCATTCAAATCGGTCTAGCCGTTTGCGCGTGAAGAAGTAACAAACACACACACTCACAAACTTTCGCCTTTATAATATTAGTGTGATAGGTATTATGTAAATAATAATTGAATAAATTAAGATGTCAAAGAGCCATTTAAGTAGTAATTTAAATTATAGCAACATTACTTTTTTTCATTTCTTTTTCAATCTAATCGTATATTTTTAAAATTTTATTATAAACTAGCGACCCGCCCCGGCTTCGCACGGTTGCAATTTTGTTTATTTGATTTCCCATAATTTTCTTTGATACAGACCTTGTCCTGACAAACACGAACAAAGAAAAAGAATGATCAAATTTGTAGCAGTCGTTCGGAAGTTATGCGCGTACATACATTTCGGCGATTTATTTTTATTTATATATATTTGCGGGGATCGGCATAATAATTATGCTTTTTCACATTAGAGCTGTACTGGCTTTGCATCAGCGTAGCTTGTTGTTTCTCCTGTTACGTTAAACAGTATCAGATGATAAGGCATCTTTGGATTTAATCTTACAAATAAGTTTCAAATACATATATACAAAGCTTGTAGTGTCAGAATTTTGTATTTTCTGAAATATGGTACCGAAAAGGGCATCAAGCATGCGTTGAATGCTGTCGCTAGCCCACAATCGAAAGAGTAAGTAGAACGGTACAACCGTGCTATTCTAAGTTCTTAGATAGCTCAGAATCTCGGGGACGACAAAGGGTTGGGGATACCAAAGTTGGCAAAATTCAATGAGGTTTAAACTATACCGTCCAGAAGATGACGCGAAACCCCAGCGGAGGTAACGTTCGGTACTCACATGAATAGTAAAAATGATCCACGTTTGAATGACATATGAAAAGCTACTATAGAGACGCGACTAATCTTGTTACCATTCGCGAGCAGATAAAAGGATAGTTATGATAGTAATAGACATCCAGCTCGTAAGTAGGAAAATTAGTAAAGATTACAAAAACTACATTTAAAAAAAAAAAAAACTATGGGCCTATGTAGGGTCTTAGCGGGTAGTTGCGTCGCTCGGAAATGATAGACAGAAGTTAGCCGCGATTCCCGGATTAAGGAGCTCGAAAAACAAAAGAATCTTACCATGGGTTCATGTAGCTGCTTTAGATTTTTAATGAGAGTAGTAGTAATTATTGTGAATGTACTGATGATAAATTTGATGATTGTAAAGAAAATTAGAACAAATAAGTAGATAAAATATTCAAGTTATTGGTTGTATAATGTCAATTTGCTGTTTATTGAATTAAATGTTTGAAGTTTAGGTTGCGTGATTTCTGAGTTTGTTATAAAAAGAAAATGGAGAAGAGATTGTAAACTGTTAAGTTGTTGTTTTGAGTGATGAGTTGACTGGTGGGAATGACTTGCGGGAATGACTTGTGGGAATGACTTGTGGGAATGACTTGTGGGGATTACTTGTGGGAATGACTTGTGGGAATGACTTGTGGGCATGATTTGTGGGCATGACTTGTGGGAATGACTTGTGGGCTGGAGTCTTACGGGGTGACTGGCGCTTAGGGAACTCCATGCAAATGTTGGAGGACTCCAAAAGTTGGAGACTTATGGGGTGACTGGCGCTTAGGGAACTCCATGCAAATGTTGGAGGACTCCAAAAGTTGGAGACATATGGGGTGACTGGTGCTTAGGGAACTCCATGCAAATGTTGGAGGACTCCAAAAGTTGGAGACTTATGGGGTGACTGGTGCTTAGAGAACTCCATGCAAATGTTGGAGGACTCCAAAAGTTGAGACTTATGGGGTGACTGGTGCTTAGGGAACTCCATGCAAATGTTGGAGGACTCCAAAAGTTGGAGACTTATGGGGTGACTTGTGCTTAGGGAACTCCATGCAAATGTTGGAGAACTCCAAAAGTTGGAGACTTATGGGTGACTGAAGCTTAAAGAACTCCATGCAAATGTTGGAGGACTCCAAAAGTTGGAGACTTATGGGTGACTGAAGCTTAGGGAACTCCATGCAAATGTTGGAGGACTCCAAAAGTTGGAGACGTATGGGAACATCAGATTTGTTTGGGTAGCTCCAAAAATTGTACAAATTCAGTAACTTCAGGAGATAATGGGTAACTCCAAAAGTAGGGGACTTTAAATTATAAAAAAAAGAGATGCATTAAGCATTTATAATTGATTGATTTGTAATTGACTTCATTATTTGTATTTACACTGTATACATTTTGAAATATGTGTTAAGCCGAGTGTTAGGTTTTAGTCTTTACTTGATACCGTATATGAGGACATACACGTTGTCAGGATGGACGAGTGTTAGGTTTTGTTATTTAATCTGAATATTAATTGTTTATATTGGACTATTTATTGCAATCGACTAATTGTGCTGGCAGCACCGAAACGTTGAATTTGTGATTGTCTGTGGAAAGTTGTCGGTGTAGCGTTATGGCGGGCAACGGCTTGAAGAAAGGCCTTGTTCCCTTGGCGCTCGTCGAGATCGGTCACACAATTGGTCTATTGCCTTATTGGTGTACAGTTAGCATAATTTTATATTAAAGCTAGTAGAAGTAATAGCTCTATAATATTGTATTATTGATAAAGCTGTAAATATAATATTCTATACTGGAGTGAGCGGTTTTATTACACTTTTTTTTATTGTATTTTATTTATTATAGTTTCTGTTTCAGGTGATTATTAGCTGCATGCATGCTTCACTGTGATCCTGTTTTTGCAGGTCAAATAGTGAATGCCTGTGCATTGTTGCACAATATAGCAAACAAGGCACGATTACCAGTACCCCAACTGACACATCAAGAGCGTGAGCAAGAAGAGAGAATGCGTGTACGGCGTAGAGCAGCTGAGGAGGATGAGTGTACGGAGAGCCTGAGTATTCTTGCTCAAAGCAATAGGCGGCCAAACAGAGACTTGTTGGAAGGTCGGGCTGTCCAACAGGCTCTTATTAATCGCCTGTGGCTACATAGGGAATTTTTTTATTTATTTTTGTAAATAAAAAAAATTAACCGACGAAAAAGAACTAAAAAGCAAAAAATAAATAAACCTTTTAAGTCTTGATTTTTAGTTCTTTTTCGTCGGTTTTTTTATTTTATGATTTACTGTGGCTCGCATCATCTTTTAACACTCTGAGGGCTAATTTCTAATCCTTCATCATTCCTCTTGCCACTGAGCTGATGATGTAACCATCCTTCCATGAAGTTCCCAGGACATTGACCAGTTGAGGTTACCTCCAATATTGTAAAGACGTCTTTTCTTCAAAGCATATTAAGTGGTATTTGTCACTAAAACCAGTTTTTATATCTAACTTCTACTGTTTAGGAAAGGTATGGTTTCCATCATCAGCTCAGTTTCATGATGTGATGATTTCTAAATACAAATACCTGTTTAAGTTGTGAAAAGTAAACAGAAACAATATTCGTGGCCAATTTGCGAGGTTTTCTCTGGATTTTATCAGGATCCCATGATCAGATCCTGATGTCCTTGACATGGGGCCACCCATGAGGTATACCCTATCTAACAAAAAAAGAATCATCAAAATCGGTTCATAAATAACGGAGTGAGGGCCTAACATACATACAGAAACGCTAAACGTGCCCACAATTTTTGAGGTTTTCTCTCAATTTTATCAGAATTCCATCATCAGATCCTGATTTCCTTGACATGGGACCACCCTTGTGGTATACTCTATCTAACAAAAAAAGAATCATCCAAATCGGTTCATAAATGACGGAGTGAGAGCTGAACATACACAAAAAAAAAAAAAAATTATATATACATGTACGGTCCAATTGAGAACCTCCTCCTTTTTTTTTCGTCGGTTAAAAAGGTGATAATATTGTAATCTGCTTGTTTTATTCTTTATCTGAAGAAGCCTGCCACCTGCGCTGTCTTGCCTAAAAAGAAAATTACTGCAGTATAGTTTCTATTAGGATTTATAAACATAATATACAACTATAGTCAGTTGAAAATTGGTTGTCTGCAAAAAAAGGAGAATGTTATTACCGTGGGACTATTTATATTTTTCAGTGCTTCTGCTATGCGGCACTGTGTAACAGCTGATGTGGTTGCTGCATCAGTCACTCTGTTCATGGCATCAGCCATTTTACCATATCTTTGTACCCCTTTGAATTTGCCGAATCTGCTTGATTCGGTTGAGCAAGCGGCACTTGTAGTCTGTATACCACTAAAAATATTATAAATCTAGTTATTTACCCAAGTATAATGTACCAATACACAGGTACAATATCTATAGATAGAATCTAACAGACCTTGCTCCACTCTTTGGAAGTTCTTTGACCCCCGTCTGCTTTGGCATTCAGTGTGTTGTCGCACTCTGACCAAAGGCGTGATGTGAGGGGCACTACCCTCTGTAGATTTTAGTCGGCCACGGGCGAGGTCCCCGTGGCCCTCCAAATATTCATCCAGCAGTTCAATTTACCGCACAGAAAAGCGTTTGCGTGAGCGTGAAGACTACTGAAAAAAGATGAAACTTTCATGAAAGGAATTGAAACTGCTACTTCTTCGTAAACTTCACTGTACCTACATCCTTAAAATCATTTTATTATAATATAGTAAATGCTTACCATCAATCAAAGTATAAGTTTTTTAATTGTAGGAACTGTTTTGAATTTTAACTTTCGCGTCATTGGCGGGCGCCTATTTTTTTTTCCTCGCCCTTTCTCGGGCAGGCTAAGGTCATAAACCATACCGCCTCGTCTTTAGTAGTGTATTTTTCCTTTTTTTTCCATTAGAATGCAGATGTTTTTTATTTATTTAAGCCTCTTTAATTCCTTAGTATTAATAATACATCTTTTTTTTTAAACATAACTTTAGTTATGGACCTCTCGACGAGTATAGGCCTCCTCCATGTCACTCCACTTTTTCCTATCTTGGGCTGTTCTCATCCAGTCGTTGTTAGTGAATTTTATTAGTTCGTCTGCCCATCTTTCCAGGGGGCGACCTCTTTTCCTTTTTCCGGGGGGACCAGTCCATGCAGTAATTTTTCTAGTCCATCTCTCTTTATTCTGACGTGCAATGTGACCAGCCCACTTCCATTTAAGTTTCTTGCAGTGTGTTAACGCATCAATAACTTTTGTCCTTTCTCTTATCTCGCTGTGTTGTTTTTTGTCTCTGAGTTTCAAGTTAAGAATGCTTCTCTCCATGGCTCTTTGGCATTTTTGAATTCTTTCCTTCGTGTGCATATTATAAATCCAGGTTTGACTTGCATATGAGAGGCAAGGTAAAAGACATGAGTCTAGGACTTTCTTTTTTAATGTAAAGGTAGATCAGATATTAAAACTTCTTTGTGGCTCCAGAACTTGTTCCATGTCATTTTAATACGTCTCTTTAATTCGTCACGGTGTCTTGATTTTGAGAAAGATATTTGTTTGCCTAAATTATATGTATTCTTGAACATACTCCAACTGTCAACTCTCCACAAATATGGGTCTTTGAGTCTCGTTACACATGATTTTAGTTTTTTCAATATTTAATTCCAGACCAATATTGCGACTGACGTAGTTAAGTTCGTTAATCATTTCTTCAAGTTGTGATGCGGTTTCTGAGAACAATACGATGTCATCTGCGAAACGTAGGTTGCTAATGTAACTTCCTTTAATATTTATACCTCTTTTGGACCAATTGAGTTGTTTCATGATGTATTGTAAAACAGTTATAAATAATGTCGGGGATAAGGGGTCGCCTTGTCTTACACCTCTGCAGATGTCTATTTCGGGGCCAGTTTTATCTAGTTTCACTCGGATAGTGCTTTTTTATAGATATCTTGTATCAGTTCAATTGTTTCTAATGGCATACCTATTACATTCGTGTAGAGCTTTCCATATGCTAGAGTGGGAGATTGAATCAAAAACTTTGGCATAGTCGATGAATGCACAGTATAAGGGACGTCTTTGTTCCTCGTATTTTTTAACCGACTTCGAAAAAGGAGGAGGTTATCAATTCGGATGTTTGTATTTTTTTTTTATGTATGTTCGGGCATAACTCCGTCATATTATATTGACGGATTTGCAAAATTCTTTTTTTATTCGAAAGGGGTTTATTCCGAAATGGTCCCATTTAAATTTCAAAAAGATCTGATGATGGGTTTCGGAGACAGACAACGGAACTCTTCAAAAATTGACTGCAAATCAACCGCGATTGCTGCTATCGTATGTCTATGAATTGTTAACACAGTTTAATGGGGAATTTCAACTAAAAAGTGAAAACTATAGAAACTAAATATCAACTCGACTATATTATGTCTAATACAAAAGAAAAGTTTACGAACATAGATATTATAAATCAACTCAATTTCGCAAGCGACCACCGCCTTTTATGAAGCGAGTTTCAAATATCAACAACCAAAAAATCTAGAGTAAAATATAACACTGTACTTTGAAAACAATAGATGATGAAAATCTAAAACAGAGAATACAAGAAATCGAGTTATCGACATGCGCAAATATAGAAATGTACTATTCAAATATAAAAAAAGCTATAACTGAATCCATAAATACTATAAAGAAAACAATAAATAAATCAAGACAAATTATATCCGAAGACACAAGATTACTATTGAACAGGAGGAAAGATCTACAAAATAATAAAGCACGAAAAAAAGAAGAAAAACAGGAACTTAGTAACCTATATAAAAGTATACACAAAAGAATCAAGAAAGAGTACGAAACCGACAGACTGAAAATACTAGAAAAACATATATCTGACACTGGAAGTCTGAAGAAAGGATACAAAGAGCTAAATTTGAAAAAAACGTGGAACCCGACTGTGAAGGAAAAATCGTCTGATAGAGAAATATTTTCGAGGTCAAAAATAATAGAGACAGCCACTAACTTCTACAAGGATTTATATTGTAGAAAATATAACTCTCCAAATAACCATCTATGTGAAATATCAAGAAACGGACCATCTTCTCATCCACCACCACTAAAAAGATTCACAAATAACGAAATACTTATAAAAATTGAATCTTTAAAGAAAGGTAAAAGCAGTGACCCTGACAACATACCCAACGAAATAATCATAGCAGGAAGATATGTACTGACACCCTATTTAACAGCACTTTTTAATAAAGCACTAGACTCTAGACAGATTCCAAAAGAATGGGCCAAATCTGACATCATTTTACTTTATAAAAAAGGAGATCCTGCAATTATTGCAAATTACCGACCAATAAGCCTACAACCATGCCTCTACAAGTTATTCGCCTCATGCTTAGAACGACGCATATCAGAAATCACTGAAAAATTCCAACCAGTAGAACAGGCCGGCTTCAGGAAATCTTTCTCAACAATGGATCATAATATTCACGTTTTAGAGCAAATAATATAAAAAACTTTTTTACAAAAAAAAAGACCCGACTTCCAAAAAAAGTGCAAAATAACTTTAATTTCGGAAGTCGGTGTTCCTGTTTTGTGTCTTCGTTTTTTGACACCGACTTCCGAAATTAAAGTTATTTTGCACTTTTTTTGGAAGTCTGTTCTATTTTTTTGTAAAAAAGTTTTTTATTTTTCACTTTTTAGTTGAAATTCCCCATTAAACTGTGTTAACAATTCATAGACATACGATAGCAGCAATCGCGGTTGATTTGCAGTCAATTTTTGAAGAGTTCCGTTGTCTGTCTCCGAAACCCATCATCAGATCTTTTTGAAATTTAAATGGGACCATTTCGGAATAAACCCCTTTCGAATAAAAAAAGAATTTTGCAAATCCGTCAATATAATATGACGGAGTTATGCCCGAACATACATAAAAAAAAAATACAAACATCCGAATTGATAACCTCCTCCTTTTTCGAAGTCGGTTAAAAAATACGAGGAACAAAGACGTCCCTTATACTGTGCATTCATCGACTATGCCAAAGTTTTTGATTCAATCTCCCACTCTAGCATATGGAAAGCTCTACACGAATGTAATAGGTATGCCATTAGAAACAATTGAACTGATACAAGATATCTATAAAAAAGCACTATCCGAGTGAAACTAGATAAAACTGGCCCCGAAATAGACATCTGCAGAGGTGTAAGACAAGGCGACCCCTTATCCCCGACATTATTTATAACTGTTTTACAATACATCATGAAACAACTCAATTGGTCCAAAAGAGGTATAAATATTAAAGGAAGTTACATTAGCAACCTACGTTTCGCAGATGACATCGTATTGTTCTCAGAAACCGCATCACAACTTGAAGAAATGATTAACGAACTTAACTACGTCAGTCGCAATATTGGTCTGGAATTAAATATTGAAAAAACTAAAATCATGTGTAACGAGACTCAAAGACCCATATTTGTGGAGAGTTGACAGTTGGAGTATGTTCAAGAATACATATAATTTAGGCAAACAAATATCTTTCTCAAAATCAAGACACCGTGACGAATTAAAGAGACGTATTAAAATGACATGGAACAAGTTCTGGAGCCACAAAGAAGTTTTAATATCTGATCTACCTTTACATTAAAAAAGAAAGTCCTAGACTCATGTCTTTTACCTTGCCTCTCATATGCAAGTCAAACCTGGATTTATAATATGCACACGAAGGAAAGAATTCAAAAATGCCAAAGAGCCATGGAGAGAAGCATTCTTAACTTGAAACTCAGAGACAAAAAACAACACAGCGAGATAAGAGAAAGGACAAAAGTTATTGATGCGTTAACACACTGCAAGAAACTTAAATGGAAGTGGGCTGGTCACATTGCACGTCAGAATAAAGAGAGATGGACTAGAAAAATTACTGCATGGACTGGTCCCCCCGGAAAAAGGAAAAGAGGTCGCCCCCTGGAAAGATGGGCAGACGAACTAATAAAATTCACTAACAACGACTGGATGAGAACAGCCCAAGATAGGAAAAAGTGGAGTGACATGGAGGAGGCCTATACTCGTCGAGAGGTCCATAACTAAAGTTATGTTTAAAAAAAAAGATGTATTATTACTACTAAGGAATTAAAGAGGCTTAAATAAATAAAAAACATCTGCATTCTAATGGAAAAAAAAGGAAAAATACACTACTAAAGACGAGGCGGTATGGTTTATGACCTTAGCCTGCCCGAGAAAGGGCGAGGAAAAAAAAATAGGCGCCCGCCACCCGCCAATGACGCGAAAGTTAAAATTCAAAACAGTTCCTACAATTAAAAAACTTATACTTTGATTGATGGTAAGCATTTACTATATTATAATAAAATGATTTTAAGGATGTAGGTACAGTGAAGTTTACGAAGAAGTAGCAGTTTCAATTCCTTTCATGAAAGTTTCATCTTTTTTCAGTAGTCTTCACGCTCACGCAAACGCTTTTCTGTGCGGTAAATTGAACTGCTGGATGAATATTTGGAGGGCCACGGGGACCTCGCCCGTGGCCGACTAAAATCTACAGAGGGTAGTGCCCTCACATCACGCCTTTGGTCAGAGTGCGACAACACACTGAATGCCAAAGCAGACGGGGGTCAAAGAACTTCCAAAGAGTGGAGCAAGGTCTGTTAGATTCTATCTATAGATATTGTACCTGTGTATTGGTACATTATACTTGGGTAAATAACTAGATTTATAATATTTTTAGTGGTATACAGACTACAAGTGCCGCTTGCTCAACCGAATCAAGCAGATTCGGCAAATTCAAAGGGGTACAAAGATATGGTAAAATGGCTGATGCCATGAACAGAGTGACTGATGCAGCAACCACATCAGCTGTTACACAGTGCCGCATAGCAGAAGCACTGAAAAATATAAATAGTCCCACGGTAATAACATTCTCCTTTTTTTGCAGACAACCAATTTTCAACTGACTATAGTTGTATATTATGTTTATAAATCCTAATAGAAACTATACTGCAGTAATTTTCTTTTTAGGCAAGACAGCGCAGGTGGCAGGCTTCTTCAGATAAAGAATAAAACAAGCAGATTACAATATTATCACCTTTTTAACCGACGAAAAAAAAAGGAGGAGGTTCTCAATTGGACCGTACATGTATATATAATATTTTTTTTTTTTTGTGTATGTTCAGCTCTCACTCCGTCATTTATGAACCGATTTGGATGATTCTTTTTTTGTTAGATAGAGTATACCTCAAGGGTGGTCCCATGTCAAGGAAATCAGGATCTGATGATGGAATTCTGATAAAATTGAGAGAAAACCTCAAAAATTGTGGGCACGTTTAGCGTTTCTGTATGTATGTTAGGCCCTCACTCCGTTATTTATGAACCGATTTTGATGATTCTTTTTTTGTTAGATAGGGTATACCTCATGGGTGGCCCCATGTCAAGGACATCAGGATCTGATCATGGGATCCTGATAAAATCCAGAGAAAACCTCGCAAATTGGCCACGAATATTGTTTCTGTTTACTTTTCACAACTTAAACAGGTATTTGTATTTAGAAATCATCACATCATGAAACTGAGCTGATGATGGAAACCATACCTTTCCTAAACAGTAGAAGTTAGATATAAAAACTGGTTTTAGTGACAAATACCACTTAATATGCTTTGAAGAAAAGACGTCTTTACAATATTGGAGGTAACCTCAACTGGTCAATGTCCTGGGAACTTCATGGAAGGATGGTTACATCATCAGCTCAGTGGCAAGAGGAATGATGAAGGATTAGAAATTAGCCCTCAGAGTGTTAAAAGATGATGCGAGCCACAGTAAATCATAAAATAAAAAAACCGACGAAAAAGAACTAAAAATCAAGACTTAAAAGGTTTATTTATTTTTTGCTTTTTAGTTCTTTTTCGTCGGTTAATTTTTTTTATTTACAAAAATAAATAAAAAAATTCCCTATGTAGCCACAGGCGATTAATAAGA
Organism: Polia nebulosa; assembly: GCA_951329385.1. Classification (NCBI taxonomy): domain Eukaryota; kingdom Metazoa; phylum Arthropoda; class Insecta; order Lepidoptera; family Noctuidae; genus Polia; species Polia nebulosa. The sequence goes on along the minus strand of OX589600.1, from coordinate 10,462,102 downwards.
GCCTGTTGGACAGCCCGACCTTCCAACAAGTCTCTGTTTGGCCGCCTATTGCTTTGAGCAAGAATACTCAGGCTCTCCGTACACTCATCCTCCTCAGCTGCTCTACGCCGTACACGCATTCTCTCTTCTTGCTCACGCTCTTGATGTGTCAGTTGGGGTACTGGTAATCGTGCCTTGTTTGCTATATTGTGCAACAATGCACAGGCATTCACTATTTGACCTGCAAAAACAGGATCACAGTGAAGCATGCATGCAGCTAATAATCACCTGAAACAGAAACTATAATAAATAAAATACAATAAAAAAAAGATAGAAGAAAATAGGAAGAAGGAAGAAAGGAGCTCATGGCTAAAGTAATAACAGCCGCACGGGTCGATCCACCAGGTTAAGCTACACTTGCCGGGGTTGGTCCATGGATGGGTGACCATCTTTTCATACCGGTTCCTCCGCTGAAGTGCTTGCGCATTTCCTTACGCCGATGAATTCATGCGGACCCCGTCATCCTCTGCGGCCATATACGGCTGCAATTCCTCTAAAGAGAAGCGCACGCGAAACGGCGGGTCGCCGTCCACAGGCCACACCCTAAGACGGCCGGAGATCGTTGCGCGCCCTCCGGCGCCCGAAGCACCTAATAAAGTGCGACCTACGTATACGGCTGCAATTTCTCTAAAGAGAAGCGCACGCGAAACACGGCGGGTCGCCGTCCACAGGCCACACCCTAAGGGTCAACTCACACCAAAAGAGCGTCGAAGCGCAGCGCAGTTTCAGTGTCATATCGCATGAGAATATAGAATTCACCGGAATTCCCGCGATGCCGCGGGCATCCGCGCGACTCGTTCGTTTGTCTGTACTGAAACTGCGCTGCGCTTCGACGCTCTTTTGGTGTGAGTTGACCCTAAGACGGCCGGAGATCGTTGCGCGCCCTCCGGCGCCCGAAGCACCTAATAAAGTGCGACCTACGTTACGTAAGTCGGGCTGGTACCACTCCTCAGTCACACTTTTTGTATTATTATGAGTTTTTACTAAGCCTAACTTTGTCCCAAAGCAAGGCAAAGGCTTCCCCCATTTTTCCAGCTCTCTCGTGTCTTATTTTCCCGGCTTTACTTAGGCCTGCCTCAGTGACGACGCCCGTTTGACACTCACTCATTTAATCTTTATAATTATATCGATTCGACGCCCGGCATTTCTGTGAAGTTGCGCCTGTTATTTTAATTTGAACTTGTATTTTACATTATTCTTAAACATATACCATCTTCAAAGAAGCCTGATGAAGAGATCCGTTGCGCGGAGTGGCACTCCACAGACCGTGCGCGCATGGGCGTTGTGTTCGAGGGCGGCGTGAGCGTGCATGACGTCACGAGCGGCGCCGCGCTCGCCCGCGCCGCCGCCTCCGCGCGCCTCAAGTTCACCAGCGGCAAGTGGAACCCGCACCAGGGTCATACACAGGTAAGTAGTCTATGAGGAGAGTGGCACCCCACGCGGGCGTGATGTGCGAGGGCGGCGTGAGCGTGCATGACGTCACGAGCGGCGCCGCGCTCGCCCGCGCCGCCGCCTCCGCGCGCCTCAAGTTCACCAGCGGCAAGTGGAACCCGCACCAGGGTCATACACAGGTAAGTAGTCTATGAGGAGAGTGGCACCCCACGGGGTCGTGGTGTGCGAGGGCGGCGTGAGCGTGCATGACGTCACGAGCGGCGCCGCGCTCGCCCGCGCCGCCGCCTCCGCGCGCCTCAAGTTCACCAGCGGCAAGTGGAACCCGCACCAGGGTCATACACAGGTAAGTAGTCTATGAGGAGAGTGGCACCCCACGGGGGCGTGGAGTGCGAGGGCGGCGTGAGCGTGCATGACGTCACGAGCGGCGCCGCGCTCGCCCGCGCCGCCGCCTCCGCGCGCCTCAAGTTCACCAGCGGCAAGTGGAACCCGCACCAGGGTCATACACAGGTAAGTAGTCTATGAGGAGAGTGGCACCCCACGGGGGCGTGGTGTGCGAGGGCGGCGTGAGCGTGCATGACGTCACGAGCGGCGCCGCGCTCGCCCGCGCCGCCGCCTCCGCGCGCCTCAAGTTCACCAGCGGCAAGTGGAACCCGCACCAGGGTCATACACAGGTAAGTAGTCTATGAGGAGAGTGGCACCCCACGGGGTCGTGGTGTGCGAGGGCGGCGTGAGCGTGCATGACGTCACGAGCGGCAATTGATTTATACAGGATGATTTATTCTATCCACAGTTCGCATTACTACAAGACATGCACATAAAGTGCTACGACACCCGCGCCGACTGCAGCAAGCCGTCCTGGAGCATCGACAACGCGCACAGCCAGCTGGCCAGAGACCTCGACTTCAACCCCAACAGGTGACTATGGTGTGCTATTGCATTATGATAGTGCAAGTGATGGCAATTCTATCTAATAATATAATATCGACCCTTTCCTAAATCACATACTTTTAGCAATGAAATCAAATCAAAAATGTTTATTTGTTAGAATATGGTACACTAGATGTTACAATATTGGTTTCAGCATATCCTCCCATAATATGGCGTATAAATATTTCTATAAAAAAACAGAGCTTTAAATTACTAACCTAATTATGAAAATAACATAGTGTGATTTTAAAATAGTTTATTAATAAATATTGAATTGACAGAAATTGTATTGTAGTAATAATAATGAATTATGTAGTTGCATGCGGTAAGATAAAGGCTATAAATATTCCCGAACACTGTAATATTTTTTTTCTAATAACAGTCTGAACAGTCTAACCTTTTGAACAACGGCAATGGCGAATTTTGAGCATTATTTGGCAAATGGTTATAATATATAATAATTGCCATGCAGTAGGTGTTTCTTTAATATAGCTTTGATTTTATTTGGGGTAATTTAAATTTGTATAAGTGTTACCTGCTTTTGTCGAATAAATAATATTTTTTTTTACAAAAATGCATGTTTCAAAAAAATAAAGACATGGTAAAGACAGTATTTTAAGTCTTTAAAATAGTGGTTTACAGCTATCTAAAAAGTGGGCTCCACACATTTCCCGGATACATTTTTTTTGTCCTTTAAAGACTCTTTGCATATACACAAAGCAATCTATTTTTTGAAGTATTTTATTTATGTGTGGTTTCCAACTACAATTTTTGTCCACAGTTATACCTCGGAATGCACATTCATTGACAGTGTTTAAGAAGGAATTGTTATGAGCAAAATAAACTAAAAAGTTTTGCGACTAACTGATGTTGTAACTTTATTAAGGAAATTTTGGGACATAAAAACGATTTTTTTCACAGTAGCGCCATTTTTCTAGCGATAGTATTGTTGATAAAGAAAACTACTAATTGAATGCATGTCGGTTATTTGATTGCAGGCAGTGCCACTTTACCACAGCCCTGGGCACTCAGGCAGGGAAGGAACAAACCCACCCCGGGTTTTAGCCAGTAAGAGTCTGACACGCCCTCCCGCTCCACCCGGAGCGGGAGAAGTCGTTGGGTGATTTCCCAATCTCCCAAAAAAAAAAGCAGTTCCACGTGGCGAGCGCGGGCGATGACGCCGCACTCAACATTTGGCACTACAGGAGATCAGGAACGGGAAGGAGCCTATATTTAGCAGGACGGATCATTCTCATTGGTAAGTTACTATTATCTCCGGGGTCGCGGGCTCTCAGAGTGGGAACTCTGTCCGCCCACCGAAACCTGGCACCCTAGGAAAGGCGGTGGCACAGTGATCACGTGCTGCCGTGAGGCTTAGGAAGTGGAATCGTCTGAAAACTTCGACCACATTCTCGAATGGTTTCGTAATACGGTCGACGTAACAGTATGTATGTATTTCTTGTTTCAGGGTATGGACAGTGCGCTACAACACGTACCACGAACAGCTGCTGCTGACGGGCAGCTCAGACGCACGCGCGCTGCTCACTGCGGCCGCCAGCGTGTGCTGCGACCTCGACGACGACGGCAAGCGGGTCACGCAAGTGTGAGTACACCGGCTAACTAATATCAACCTTGTGGTGGTTGGCAAAAAGTTGACAATCCTTGGGAGGCCTGGTGTGTTGTGATGTCGACGACGACGGCAAGCGGGTCACGCAAGTGTGAGTACACCGACTAACTAATATCAACCTTGAGGTGGTTGGCGTAAAGTTGACGAATCTTTGGGAGGCCTGGTGTGTTGTGATGTCGACGACGACGGCAAGCGGGTCACCCAAGTGTGAGTACACCGGCTAACTAATATCAACCTTGCGGTGGTTGGCGAAAAGTTGACAATCCTTGGGAGGCCTGGTGTGTTCTGATGTCGACGACGACGGCAAGCGGGTCACCCTAGTGTGTGTACACCGGCAAACTAATATCAACCTTGAGGTGGTTGGCGTAAAGTTGACAATCCTTGGGAGGCCTGGTGTGTTGTGATGTCGACGACGACGGCAAGCGGGTCACCCAAGTGTGAGTACACCGGCTAACCAATATCAACCTTGAGGTGGTTGGCGTAAAGCTGACAATCCTTGGGAGGCCTGGTGTGTTGTGCTGTCGACGACGACGGCAAGCGGGTCACCCAAGTGTGAGTACACCGGCTAACCAATATCAACCTTGAGGTGGTTGGCGTAAAGCTGACAATCCTTGGGAGGCCTGGTGTGTTGTGCTGTCGACGACGACGGCAAGCGGGTCACGCAAGTGTGAGTACGTCGGCTTACTAATATCAACCTTGAGTTAGTTGATATACAGTTGAAAATATATTTCGACATTGTTTTAATAGCCCCAGCGTTGATATTTATTGGTCTGGGAAAACCATACTTTACTGCGCCTAGGTCTACGAGTTCTACAAAGACGTTCTGTAAATAAGAGCATAAACGCAGATAGATGTAGGTACGTGAATTTGAACTTTATTTTCAAGGATCGTTGTGTTGATATTTGTTTGGTTGGCTTACTGAACTTAACCAGGTTTGCGCCGGGTCTTATATCTGCTTATTACAATTTTTTTTAACTTGCCAACCCAACAGCTGAAAAGCAGACTCAGTTTTAACTAACCCAGCCGACGCCCGCTGCGAACGGTGGCAGGACACTTTTCCCCCACCCGCTAACTACTTAAGGTGCAGTTATACAACTTTTAAAGGTTTTTAATTGAACATCACGTCTAACACGGATAAAAAATTGAGAATCACGCAAAACATACAAAGCGTATTTCTAAGAAACTTTCACCATTTTAAAGATTATTTAATTATTCATAATTTAGTCTCAGTGTTTTAGTTTAATCAAATCAAATCATTTTTATTTCAGGCCTAATGACCCATATAAAAAAATTATAAATATTACAAAATTAAATTATTAGATTATCATTAAATTCTATTAATTAATTTAAAAATTATAACAAAATTATAAAATTATTTCTTGCATTATTAAATAAGGTAAATGTTGCTGGAATATTAATTGCCCTAAACGAAGAAATAATTTGCTTCGTATATTTCGCTTTTTTTCAGTAAGTAAATAAATCGTGATGTTTGTCTACCTTCTAGTTTGGAAGACGGCGTGCTTCAATCGTATGAACAGCACGAAGACTCCGTGTACTGCGCAGAGTGGAGCGCCTCGGAGCCCTGGACCTTCGCCTCGCTAAGCTACGACGCGAGGCTGGTGCTATCTCGTGTACCCAGGCATTTTAAATACAAAATCCTACTGTAACTTACTTTTAACTAAATAAATTAGTTTAGATCGAACTCTAACTTTAGTAGAAAGAGCCGAACTGAGAGATCATTTTAGATACTGCTTCTGCCAACTTTCTTCAAGGTCATTCAATTCCGAAAATTGAATTTTGATCTTTATGAAATGTCCAAGTTTTTTTTTAGGGAATTTATTATGATTTCCTTGATTAAAGTTGTTCATTTCCATGGGCTCGAGGAGGCTATTCCAAAAATATAACTCCCTAAAATAAAGAAAATAATAAATTGAATGGAAATTGCATGAAATCAATAATTAAACTAACTGCCACCATCATGCATCAGACTTTTTTTATTGTTGCTTTGCTTCAGTTCGGAAACGTTCGGTAAGTATCGTAATTTGTCGTCTTGTAAAAAAGATAACGGAGAAGGCATTGGATGATTTCCCACACCAAAAAAAAAAAACATACTCTTAGATAAATTTAAATTAAATATAAGAACAAGATTATAGATTGAGTTAGGTAGGGTAGGCAGTGTCTTTCTGAAACGTATGCCACTGGGCAGAAGCAGTATTTAAAATATGACCACACATATCGGTTACACCCTGTATAATTCGAGATAATTTGAATCCATCGCCACCAACTCAAGTATCCGTACCTCTGGTGGTACGGTGGGCATTTTAAAGTTAAACGATACCACCAGGTAATAGTGTTGTATCACTAGTTAATTAAAACCACTTTTGCCAACAATTTACTAAATATATACTGATTGCAAATGAAATATGAATCAGAAACTTTACCGTTGCGACGTACGTTGTCCAAGAGCGAGCGAAGCGAGCTCGGGAATTGAGGGCACCCCGACACTGACAGGTTAGGTTCGAAGGGGATGACGGAGGTTACAGTAAGCGAGCGAACGCAGCCCCCGTCTTTTCTTTAAACCCTTCAGACAGAAACAGCCCCGCCCAGCGGAGCTCCGTCAACCTACCTTATAATTAATGAATGAGTCATTAACATATGCAAGATAACAGTTTTTAATTTCCTGTCCCTTCATACAGTGGTATCGTTTAACTTTAAAATACCCACCGTACCACCAGAGGTACGGCCAGGGGTACGGTGGGTCTGCAGTGTTTGTCTTGTACCTCTATCAGAAGTAGTTGTTCCAAAGTTTTGTCGTTTTGCATGTAAGTGTCCTTTGGTATTAGAAGGATTAAACACTGGCTGGTTGTTATAATTTAAGCAAACTGATGGAATAAAATTCAGATATCTGTATTTCATGTTTGTACTTATTAGTTTTATCCTGCACATTTAATTAGTTTTAGCTTATCGCTTCGCATTCCATATTTTGTTTGTATGTATTTTAACTGTAAGATGTAAAAAAAACAGGCTAAGTGCGTGTCGGACTTCGCATATTTAGGGTACCGTACCAAATCGATTTGGAAGGAATTATCAAAGAAAAAATCTGATTTATCAATAAAAATTATCACCAAATTTCAAGGTCATAGGTCAATGGGAAGTTAAAAAATTCTTCAGAAAATAATTTTGTGACAGAAGACGGACAGACAGACGGACACGTGATTGACAGCAATAGGGCTCCGTTTGGAACCTTCGGGTACGGAACCCTAAAAATTAAGTATAATGAATAATTAAAAACGATATTTATAGATATAACTTTTATTTACAACTAAAATCTCGCAATCACAAAATCAAAATTCAACATAATTGGCAGCACTGCCGAGGAATCCATACACTTTCGAAGGAGGCGTGCCCATAATGAGGTCGCATATCGCTCTTCTAGCTATCGAATTGTTCTGATAAGTGCCAAGGATGTGAATTTTTGAGTCTGCCAACACTATCTTGGTGTTGGTGATGTTCTCTATGGTGAACTTTGTACGGCCAGCCTTTCCTGCGATGCGGCCAATGGCGCGTTTCAAATGATCGCCGTTCAGAGTTTTTACGTCTTTAACTTCGAAACATTCGACAAACATGTCATCTAGTCGAAGGAGGGCGAGCGCGTCGTCGACATCGAAGCCGTAGATGAAAGCCTGGAAGAAGGAAGTGATTTTTATACTCGTAAAAAAACTATTATAATTTTCACTTTTTAGTTGTAGGTACCCCAGAACTAAAACAAAAAATTAAAGTTATCTCGAATTAACTCCAATATCATGGAATTTGAACATAATTGGAGAAAATCAAAACATCATTACATACATTTTTTTTGTTTTTGTTGATTTTTTCAAAAAGCGCTGAATCAATTTCAATAAAATTTATATGGGACCACACCTCAGGAGTATACTCTTTCGAATAAAAACACTTTGAAAATCGGTCCACAATAGCTGAACGGAACTGGATTTCAACATGGGTAGACTATGATCTGGATTAGAATATACGATAATTTTTGACCCAGTATTAGCCTGAGGTTCCTGTTTGGCCATTTCTAATTTTCATGGAGGTGAAGTAGTGCCTACAAAAGTTATATTGTTATATAATAATACTGATTTTTAAATTTTTTTGAATGAACCTACTGCTTTCTTTAAAATTTTGCGAAAGGCCACAGTTTGGCTCAGCATTATCATTGTTGCAGCTACAGACTTCCAAAGTCCACTGCTGGTCATAAAACATAATCAAGAATAGATTAGGTAGATTTATATTAAACCCAATATTTCGGTTAAAGCCCAGTTAACGGGTTAAAACCTAGTTGGTTGCCCAATTTATTGCAAGAATCATTTTGTCAAGAGTATGTTATTTTGATTTTTTTTTTAATTTGCCCCTCTTTAGAAATTACTCCTGTACCATGGGTGCGTTTACAAACATGTAAACTCACATTATACAAGACACCCAAACGCGGAACAACTATCTGTAAGCTTTACAATAATAAATAATTGTTTGATGCGGGAATTGAACCCGCAAAACGCAGCACAGCAGCCAATCGCTCAACCACTGCGCTAACCGTCGTCAATAATTATAGTGACGTAATTTATTTACCATAACAAAATCGGCAGCTTTCTGAAGATTGGCAATGTCTTTAGTTTCTGGTCCAACCTTGATCTCGACATTCCTGGTGTTGGTGTTGAATATGACTTGCAGAAGTAAATGTTCCACTATTGGGGTGACGATCTTTAACCAATTCTCTTTAAGAGGCGTGTATCTGGAATAAAACGAGTTAGGCTTAGTAATATAGAATAAAATAAATAAATAATATTATTTAAAAGATGGAAAGATAACTCTACATATTGAAGAAAGCTTAGAAACTTGTCGCGTTTTTTTTATATGAGTTTTCCATGTATGCTTCCTATCAAGATGCATGCCTAAATACTTTGCTGAGTCGATTTCGGTATTTTTTCAGGGCCATACCTTACATTAGTAATTTCCCCCTTGTACTTTATTTCCAGTCTTTTCTATTAAAAGTGTGGCCTATATGGAATCATTACCCTGGTCCGTGAAAATGGTAAGTCCATTTCATCGGGGTAATGATTCCATAGACATTCATTGATATATCAACGCACAGCCTTAACCGCTGGTCCTAGAGACATGTAATTTGGAAGGTGTGTTCTTTATAAAGAGTAGGTATCCACTAAGAAAGGGTTTTTCGAAATTCAACCCTTAAGGGGGTAAAAGTTTATGGTAGGAGGTTTGTTTGGGTGTTTCTGTTTGGTTCAGGCTCATCTTCTGTCAGGTCAATCTGTAAGCCATTGTACCTATTGGTAGTTTTAATTGTTTCAGGAGATGGCGATTCCGATAATTTATTTCGATTATTGCCTCTAGCTGTTGGAACTCTGCCATTCTGGAGGACAAGGTGTATCATTGGTGTTGTTGGTTTGTGTCTGAAGTGCTTTATTCACGATTCATCTTGCTGTAACGTCCTGCCAAGGCCATGCACGATGCACGATGCAAAAGTACCATGAATAGGCTTGACGTACATCAATAATTATTATTAATCGACGTATGTCAAGCCTATTCATGGTACTTTTGCATCATGCATGGTGCATGGCCTTAGCGGGACGTACAGCAAGATGGGTCATGAATAAAGCGCTTGACTTTTCTGTTCTTTTGTTGAGGGACCTGTGTTGGTAGTTTCAAGCTGTGGTTTATTTCCCATGGATTGGCTTCTTCATAAACAAGCCAGGGTGGATAGTTTGTTGAACAAATCGGTTTCCAGTAGTATTGATTGACAGGATGCCTGGTTACTCACATCCACATGGCCTTGGCTAGTTTTATTCTGAGGTTGCAAAACATTGCCCCCCTCAGAGTACGTCGGGCAACTTGAGTCAAGCTCAGGGATTTTCCGGCCCGGCCAGTACCCTCTTGGGGTAGTATCTCTTGTGGTCTTGCTTTCATTTTCTTTTGGTGGGAAAAATATTAGCAAGCGCTTCTCGAGTGCTTACCTCCCGTTCATTTCACGGTAGCCTGGTAAGGTTACTTTGATAACTGAGTCGCGCCGCGCAGAAACCGGACGAGTGCAGAGAAGGTCCTGACCGGCACCCACGCGAAGCGACTCAGGTGACCGTCGCCCTGCTTCGGCGTATACGATTACTTAAGTTTATTAAAAGGGTGAGACAGGACAATTGGTCGTAATTTAGCTATATCTAAGTATTCATAGTAGAGTTACCTGTGAGCTGGGACTGTAATTTTTCTCATATTCTCCTTAGATTCGTTTGGCTCAGCACTTTTCTTCTCCGCGTTCGACCGACTGTCCATTCCATCGCCAGATTCTAAGACAGCCCTACGCTTTATATTTTTTCGCTTCACTGTCTTCTTGGCAGGCAAAAACTCGTCCTCACTTATGTTTGCTGTGTCCATCATTGGTTCAGTTTTTTCAGTCATGTTGATAAGTTTAAATAACACGAGTACCTAATTCAAGATATTTTGTTGTAAAATAATTTCACACGCACTTTTATGAAGCACAGAAGAACTATTTAGTCAACGTCAAATCAAATTTTAAACTGTTCAGAAGGCTAATTCACGTAATAATGCAGTTGCAGTTAAGTCTAAGTTATAAACAGTATTCTTGTAAGCTTTGAACTGCACGTAAGCTGCGTCAACTGCACGACATCACGCACGACCACAGAATACTTAAACTCCTAACGGAGCGCGCGACAACGAAACTCTACCAAACTTCCCTACGGTGTGGCCACATGAGAGAAAAAATATTACCCACTAAATAGTCGAATAGAATCGATTACATTTCAATGAATATAACGTTATTATAATAGTACCCCAGAACAGATTTTAGTGTTTTTCTTACCATTTAAACAAACAATTATACTTTGATTTCAAAGACATATTTCGCTAAAATTTGGCTGAATGATGGTCTATTGTTGCCCCATAAAAATAAAACTGACAAAATAACAGGCGCCCGCCAGGGAGTTTTTGGCGGGATTTTCTCGAGTGCAGTTCAGTGGCTGTTTTAATTATACGTTTATTGATTCCTAGTGGATATTGTGATGTAAAATTGGTGTAGTTTTGTGTCTCAAGACAATATGTGGAATCATTGAAACAGGCGTGATCTCGGTAAAATAGAGCTGAGAATTTTATTGTACCTCAGTGAAGTTTGCCGAGAAGGCTGACTCGACACATTTGTTGTCAATTACTGCAAAAAACATTAGAATGTGTTACATCTGCATTCTTATATTCCTGAAGAACAAGGCAATCAACAACTCAAGGAATCCAAACGTAACCAAAACTCTAATAATAAAAGGAATCTATCCGAATCCCCTGAGAACACCAACGGATCCTTAAGAAAAAGTAATACCCAAAACCCTTCGAAAAAACAAAATGCAAATATCCAGCAATACATGCTAAAAAACCCTAGCCAGAAAAAGGACTTGCCTTCAATTTCCACGCACGTAGATAACACCTCTACTGTGCTTACACAACCAAACCTGAATATAAAGTATTGATATAAAGCGACCTCTCCACAACAGCCCCCAATACGGCCGGTCACCGCGGGGACTAACGACCACAACCCTCCACTCAACTCACTCTACATATGTACATACAATGCACGATCCCTACTCTCTAACGAACGGCTTCTAGAGTTCAAAGACGCTATCTCAAAAATAAACTATGATATTATTGGACTCGCCGAGGTACGCAGAACAGGCTACAAAATACTGGAAGACAATGATCACATATTCTGCCACTATGGTGAAACCAAAGGCCGTCACGGTGTGGGATTTCTACTAAAAAAATATCTTAAAGAAAACATTGAAAGCTTTATTGCAATCTCAGAAAGAACATGCATATTAAATTTGAAATTAGAAAGAACAGACATCTCTATTATATATACAAGCTTATGCGCCTACCAGCACTGCGAGCGATGATGAGTCTGACATCTTCTACAACCAGCTACAAGAAGCTCTAGAAAAAAGCTACAAAAATGTCATTTTAATGGGCGACTTCAACGCATGCATTGGACAACGCCAGCTGGAGGAAGAAAGAACTCTAGGATTATACTGTTACGGCAACCGGAATACAAGAGGCGAAAAACTAGTACAATTTGCTCTTCAGAATAATCTAACTGTAATCAACAGCATATTCAAAAAGAATACTAAGAATATGTGGACATGGATGTCACCTATAGAAACTAAATATCAACTCGACTATATTATGTCTAATACAAAAGAAAAGTTTACGAACATAGATATTATAAATCAACTCAATTTCGCAAGCGACCACCGCCTTTTATGAAGCGAGTTTCAAATATCAACAACCAAAAAATCTAGAGTAAAATATAACACTGTACTTTGAAAACAATAGATGATGAAAATCTAAAACAGAGAATACAAGAAATCGAGTTATCGACATGCGCAAATATAGAAATGTACTATTCAAATATAAAAAAAGCTATAACTGAATCCATAAATACTATAAAGAAAACAATAAATAAATCAAGACAAATTATATCCGAAGACACAAGATTACTATTGAACAGGAGGAAAGATCTACAAAATAATAAAGCACGAAAAAAAGAAGAAAAACAGGAACTTAGTAACCTATATAAAAGTATACACAAAAGAATCAAGAAAGAGTACGAAACCGACAGACTGAAAATACTAGAAAAACATATATCTGACACTGGAAGTCTGAAGAAAGGATACAAAGAGCTAAATTTGAAAAAAACGTGGAACCCGACTGTGAAGGAAAAATCGTCTGATAGAGAAATATTTTCGAGGTCAAAAATAATAGAGACAGCCACTAACTTCTACAAGGATTTATATTGTAGAAAATATAACTCTCCAAATAACCATCTATGTGAAATATCAAGAAACGGACCATCTTCTCATCCACCACCACTAAAAAGATTCACAAATAACGAAATACTTATAAAAATTGAATCTTTAAAGAAAGGTAAAAGCAGTGACCCTGACAACATACCCAACGAAATAATCATAGCAGGAAGATATGTACTGACACCCTATTTAACAGCACTTTTTAATAAAGCACTAGACTCTAGACAGATTCCAAAAGAATGGGCCAAATCTGACATCATTTTACTTTATAAAAAAGGAGATCCTGCAATTATTGCAAATTACCGACCAATAAGCCTACAACCATGCCTCTACAAGTTATTCGCCTCATGCTTAGAACGACGCATATCAGAAATCACTGAAAAATTCCAACCAGTAGAACAGGCCGGCTTCAGGAAATCTTTCTCAACAATGGATCATAATATTCACGTTTTAGAGCAAATAATATAAAAAACTTTTTTACAAAAAAAAAGACCCGACTTCCAAAAAAAGTGCAAAATAACTTTAATTTCGGAAGTCGGTGTTCCTGTTTTGTGTCTTCGTTTTTTGACACCGACTTCCGAAATTAAAGTTATTTTGCACTTTTTTTGGAAGTCGGTTCTATTTTTTTGTAAAAAAGTTTTTTATTTTTCACTTTTTAGTTGAAATTCCCCATTAAACTGTGTTAACAATTCATAGACATACGATAGCAGCAATCGCGGTTGATTTGCAGTCAATTTTTGAAGAGTTCCGTTGTCTGTCTCCGAAACCCATCATCAGATCTTTTTGAAATTTAAATGGGACCATTTCGGAATAAACCCCTTTCGAATAAAAAAAGAATTTTGCAAATCCGTCAATATAATATGACGGAGTTATGCCCGAACATACATAAAAAAAAAATACAAACATCCGAATTGATAACCTCCTCCTTTTTCGAAGTCGGTTAAAAAATACGAGGAACAAAGACGTCCCTTATACTGTGCATTCATCGACTATGCCAAAGTTTTTGATTCAATCTCCCACTCTAGCATATGGAAAGCTCTACACGAATGTAATAGGTATGCCATTAGAAACAATTGAACTGATACAAGATATCTATAAAAAAGCACTATCCGAGTGAAACTAGATAAAACTGGCCCCGAAATAGACATCTGCAGAGGTGTAAGACAAGGCGACCCCTTATCCCCGACATTATTTATAACTGTTTTACAATACATCATGAAACAACTCAATTGGTCCAAAAGAGGTATAAATATTAAAGGAAGTTACATTAGCAACCTACGTTTCGCAGATGACATCGTATTGTTCTCAGAAACCGCATCACAACTTGAAGAAATGATTAACGAACTTAACTACGTCAGTCGCAATATTGGTCTGGAATTAAATATTGAAAAAACTAAAATCATGTGTAACGAGACTCAAAGACCCATATTTGTGGAGAGTTGACAGTTGGAGTATGTTCAAGAATACATATAATTTAGGCAAACAAATATCTTTCTCAAAATCAAGACACCGTGACGAATTAAAGAGACGTATTAAAATGACATGGAACAAGTTCTGGAGCCACAAAGAAGTTTTAATATCTGATCTACCTTTACATTAAAAAAGAGAGTCCTAGACTCATGTCTTTTACCTTGCCTCTCATATGCAAGTCAAACCTGGATTTATAATATGCACACGAAGGAAAGAATTCAAAAATGCCAAAGAGCCATGGAGAGAAGCATTCTTAACTTGAAACTCAGAGACAAAAAACAACACAGCGAGATAAGAGAAAGGACAAAAGTTATTGATGCGTTAACACACTGCAAGAAACTTAAATGGAAGTGGGCTGGTCACATTGCACGTCAGAATAAAGAGAGATGGACTAGAAAAATTACTGCATGGACTGGTCCCCCCGGAAAAAGGAAAAGAGGTCGCCCCCTGGAAAGATGGGCAGACGAACTAATAAAATTCACTAACAACGACTGGATGAGAACAGCCCAAGATAGGAAAAAGTGGAGTGACATGGAGGAGGCCTATACTCGTCGAGAGGTCCATAACTAAAGTTATGTTTAAAAAAAAAGATGTATTATTACTACTAAGGAATTAAAGAGGCTTAAATAAATAAAAAACATCTGCATTCTAATGGAAAAAAAAGGAAAAATACACTACTAAAGACGAGGCGGTATGGTTTATGACCTTAGCCTGCCCGAGAAAGGGCGAGGAAAAAAAAATAGGCGCCCGCCACCCGCCAATGACGCGAAAGTTAAAATTCAAAACAGTTCCTACAATTAAAAAACTTATACTTTGATTGATGGTAAGCATTTACTATATTATAATAAAATGATTTTAAGGATGTAGGTACAGTGAAGTTTACGAAGAAGTAGCAGTTTCAATTCCTTTCATGAAAGTTTCATCTTTTTTCAGTAGTCTTCACGCTCACGCAAACGCTTTTCTGTGCGGTAAATTGAACTGCTGGATGAATATTTGGAGGGCCACGGGGACCTCGCCCGTGGCCGACTAAAATCTACAGAGGGTAGTGCCCTCACATCACGCCTTTGGTCAGAGTGCGACAACACACTGAATGCCAAAGCAGACGGGGGTCAAAGAACTTCCAAAGAGTGGAGCAAGGTCTGTTAGATTCTATCTATAGATATTGTACCTGTGTATTGGTACATTATACTTGGGTAAATAACTAGATTTATAATATTTTTAGTGGTATACAGACTACAAGTGCCGCTTGCTCAACCGAATCAAGCAGATTCGGCAAATTCAAAGGGGTACAAAGATATGGTAAAATGGCTGATGCCATGAACAGAGTGACTGATGCAGCAACCACATCAGCTGTTACACAGTGCCGCATAGCAGAAGCACTGAAAAATATAAATAGTCCCACGGTAATAACATTCTCCTTTTTTTGCAGACAACCAATTTTCAACTGACTATAGTTGTATATTATGTTTATAAATCCTAATAGAAACTATACTGCAGTAATTTTCTTTTTAGGCAAGACAGCGCAGGTGGCAGGCTTCTTCAGATAAAGAATAAAACAAGCAGATTACAATATTATCACCTTTTTAACCGACGAAAAAAAAAGGAGGAGGTTCTCAATTGGACCGTACATGTATATATAATATTTTTTTTTTTTTGTGTATGTTCAGCTCTCACTCCGTCATTTATGAACCGATTTGGATGATTCTTTTTTTGTTAGATAGAGTATACCTCAAGGGTGGTCCCATGTCAAGGAAATCAGGATCTGATGATGGAATTCTGATAAAATTGAGAGAAAACCTCAAAAATTGTGGGCACGTTTAGCGTTTCTGTATGTATGTTAGGCCCTCACTCCGTTATTTATGAACCGATTTTGATGATTCTTTTTTTGTTAGATAGGGTATACCTCATGGGTGGCCCCATGTCAAGGACATCAGGATCTGATCATGGGATCCTGATAAAATCCAGAGAAAACCTCGCAAATTGGCCACGAATATTGTTTCTGTTTACTTTTCACAACTTAAACAGGTATTTGTATTTAGAAATCATCACATCATGAAACTGAGCTGATGATGGAAACCATACCTTTCCTAAACAGTAGAAGTTAGATATAAAAACTGGTTTTAGTGACAAATACCACTTAATATGCTTTGAAGAAAAGACGTCTTTACAATATTGGAGGTAACCTCAACTGGTCAATGTCCTGGGAACTTCATGGAAGGATGGTTACATCATCAGCTCAGTGGCAAGAGGAATGATGAAGGATTAGAAATTAGCCCTCAGAGTGTTAAAAGATGATGCGAGCCACAGTAAATCATAAAATAAAAAAACCGACGAAAAAGAACTAAAAATCAAGACTTAAAAGGTTTATTTATTTTTTGCTTTTTAGTTCTTTTTCGTCGGTTAATTTTTTTTATTTACAAAAATAAATAAAAAAATTCCCTATGTAGCCACAGGCGATTAATAAGAGCCTGTTGGACAGCCCGACCTTCCAACAAGTCTCTGTTTGGCCGCCTATTGCTTTGAGCAAGAATACTCAGGCTCTCCGTACACTCATCCTCCTCAGCTGCTCTACGCCGTACACGCATTCTCTCTTCTTGCTCACGCTCTTGATGTGTCAGTTGGGGTACTGGTAATCGTGCCTTGTTTGCTATATTGTGCAACAATGCACAGGCATTCACTATTTGACCTGCAAAAACAGGATCACAGTGAAGCATGCATGCAGCTAATAATCACCTGAAACAGAAACTATAATAAATAAAATACAATAAAAAAAAGATAGAAGAAAATAGGAAGAAGGAAGAAAGGAGCTCATGGCTAAAGTAATAACAGCCGCACGGGTCGATCCACCAGGTTAAGCTACACTTGCCGGGGTTGGTCCATGGATGGGTGACCATCTTTTCATACCGGTTCCTCCGCTGAAGTGCTTGCGCATTTCCTTACGCCGATGAATTCATGCGGACCCCGTCATCCTCTGCGGCCATATACGGCTGCAATTCCTCTAAAGAGAAGCGCACGCGAAACGGCGGGTCGCCGTCCACAGGCCACACCCTAAGACGGCCGGAGATCGTTGCGCGCCCTCCGGCGCCCGAAGCACCTAATAAAGTGCGACCTACGTATACGGCTGCAATTTCTCTAAAGAGAAGCGCACGCGAAACACGGCGGGTCGCCGTCCACAGGCCACACCCTAAGGGTCAACTCACACCAAAAGAGCGTCGAAGCGCAGCGCAGTTTCAGTGTCATATCGCATGAGAATATAGAATTCACCGGAATTCCCGCGATGCCGCGGGCATCCGCGCGACTCGTTCGTTTGTCTGTACTGAAACTGCGCTGCGCTTCGACGCTCTTTTGGTGTGAGTTGACCCTAAGACGGCCGGAGATCGTTGCGCGCCCTCCGGCGCCCGAAGCACCTAATAAAGTGCGACCTACGTTACGTAAGTCGGGCTGGTACCACTCCTCAGTCACACTTTTTGTATTATTATGAGTTTTTACTAAGCCTAACTTTGTCCCAAAGCAAGGCAAAGGCTTCCCCCATTTTTCCAGCTCTCTCGTGTCTTATTTTCCCGGCTTTACTTAGGCCTGCCTCAGTGACGACGCCCGTTTGACACTCACTCATTTAATCTTTATAATTATATCGATTCGACGCCCGGCATTTCTGTGAAGTTGCGCCTGTTATTTTAATTTGAACTTGTATTTTACATTATTCTTAAACATATACCATCTTCAAAGAAGCCTGATGAAGAGATCCGTTGCGCGGAGTGGCACTCCACAGACCGTGCGCGCATGGGCGTTGTGTTCGAGGGCGGCGTGAGCGTGCATGACGTCACGAGCGGCGCCGCGCTCGCCCGCGCCGCCGCCTCCGCGCGCCTCAAGTTCACCAGCGGCAAGTGGAACCCGCACCAGGGTCATACACAGGTAAGTAGTCTATGAGGAGAGTGGCACCCCACGGGGTCGTGGTGTGCGAGGGCGGCGTGAGCGTGCATGACGTCACGAGCGGCGCCGCGCTCGCCCGCGCCGCCGCCTCCGCGCGCCTCAAGTTCACCAGCGGCAAGTGGAACCCGCACCAGGGTCATACACAGGTAAGTAGTCTATGAGGAGAGTGGCACCCCACGCGGGCGTGATGTGCGAGGGCGGCGTGAGCGTGCATGACGTCACGAGCGGCGCCGCGCTCGCCCGCGCCGCCGCCTCCGCGCGCCTCAAGTTCACCAGCGGCAAGTGGAACCCGCACCAGGGTCATACACAGGTAAGTAGTCTATGAGGAGAGTGGCACCCCACGGGGTCGTGGTGTGCGAGGGCGGCGTGAGCGTGCATGACGTCACGAGCGGCGCCGCGCTCGCCCGCGCCGCCGCCTCCGCGCGCCTCAAGTTCACCAGCGGCAAGTGGAACCCGCACCAGGGTCATACACAGGTAAGTAGTCTATGAGGAGAGTGGCACCCCACGGGGGCGTGGAGTGCGAGGGCGGCGTGAGCGTGCATGACGTCACGAGCGGCGCCGCGCTCGCCCGCGCCGCCGCCTCCGCGCGCCTCAAGTTCACCAGCGGCAAGTGGAACCCGCACCAGGGTCATACACAGGTAAGTAGTCTATGAGGAGAGTGGCACCCCACGGGGGCGTGGTGTGCGAGGGCGGCGTGAGCGTGCATGACGTCACGAGCGGCGCCGCGCTCGCCCGCGCCGCCGCCTCCGCGCGCCTCAAGTTCACCAGCGGCAAGTGGAACCCGCACCAGGGTCATACACAGGTAAGTAGTCTATGAGGAGAGTGGCACCCCACGGGGTCGTGGTGTGCGAGGGCGGCGTGAGCGTGCATGACGTCACGAGCGGCAATTGATTTATACAGGATGATTTATTCTATCCACAGTTCGCATTACTACAAGACATGCACATAAAGTGCTACGACACCCGCGCCGACTGCAGCAAGCCGTCCTGGAGCATCGACAACGCGCACAGCCAGCTGGCCAGAGACCTCGACTTCAACCCCAACAGGTGACTATGGTGTGCTATTGCACTAAGATAGTGCAAGTGATGGCAATTCTATCTAATAATATAATATCGACCCTTTCCTAAATCACATACTTTTAGCAATGAAATCAAATCAAAAATGTTTATTTGTTAGAATATGGTACACTAGATGTTACAATATTGGTTTCAGCATATCCTCCCATAATATGGCGTATAAATATTTCTATAAAAAAACAGAGCTTTAAATTACTAACCTAATTATGAAAATAACATAGTGTGATTTTAAAATAGTTTATTAATAAATATTGAATTGACAGAAATTGTATTGTAGTAATAATAATGAATTATGTAGTTGCATGCGGTAAGATAAAGGCTATAAATATTCCCGAACACTGTAATATTTTTTTTCTAATAACAGTCTGAACAGTCTAACCTTTTGAACAACGGCAATGGCGAATTTTGAGCATTATTTGGCAAATGGTTATAATATATAATAATTGCCATGCAGTAGGTGTTTCTTTAATATAGCTTTGATTTTATTTGGGGTAATTTAAATTTGTATAAGTGTTACCTGCTTTTGTCGAATAAATAATATTTTTTTTTACAAAAATGCATGTTTCAAAAAAATAAAGACATGGTAAAGACAGTATTTTAAGTCTTTAAAATAGTGGTTTACAGCTATCTAAAAAGTGGGCTCCACACATTTCCCGGATACATTTTTTTTGTCCTTTAAAGACTCTTTGCATATACACAAAGCAATCTATTTTTTGAAGTATTTTATTTATGTGTGGTTTCCAACTACAATTTTTGTCCACAGTTATACCTCGGAATGCACATTCATTGACAGTGTTTAAGAAGGAATTGTTATGAGCAAAATAAACTAAAAAGTTTTGCGACTAACTGATGTTGTAACTTTATTAAGGAAATTTTGGGACATAAAAACGATTTTTTTCACAGTAGCGCCATTTTTCTAGCGATAGTATTGTTGATAAAGAAAACTACTAATTGAATGCATGTCGGTTATTTGATTGCAGGCAGTGCCACTTTACCACAGCCCTGGGCACTCAGGCAGGGAAGGAACAAACCCACCCCGGGTTTTAGCCAGTAAGAGTCTGACACGCCCTCCCGCTCCACCCGGAGCGGGAGAAGTCGTTGGGTGATTTCCCAATCTCCCAAAAAAAAAAGCAGTTCCACGTGGCGAGCGCGGGCGATGACGCCGCACTCAACATTTGGCACTACAGGAGATCAGGAACGGGAAGGAGCCTATATTTAGCAGGACGGATCATTCTCATTGGTAAGTTACTATTATCTCCGGGGTCGCGGGCTCTCAGAGTGGGAACTCTGTCCGCCCACCGAAACCTGGCACCCTAGGAAAGGCGGTGGCACAGTGATCACGTGCTGCCGTGAGGCTTAGGAAGTGGAATCGTCTGAAAACTTCGACCACATTCTCGAATGGTTTCGTAATACGGTCGACGTAACAGTATGTATGTATTTCTTGTTTCAGGGTATGGACAGTGCGCTACAACACGTACCACGAACAGCTGCTGCTGACGGGCAGCTCAGACGCACGCGCGCTGCTCACTGCGGCCGCCAGCGTGTGCTGCGACCTCGACGACGACGGCAAGCGGGTCACGCAAGTGTGAGTACACCGGCTAACTAATATCAACCTTGTGGTGGTTGGCAAAAAGTTGACAATCCTTGGGAGGCCTGGTGTGTTGTGATGTCGACGACGACGGCAAGCGGGTCACGCAAGTGTGAGTACACCGACTAACTAATATCAACCTTGAGGTGGTTGGCGTAAAGTTGACGAATCTTTGGGAGGCCTGGTGTGTTGTGATGTCGACGACGACGGCAAGCGGGTCACCCAAGTGTGAGTACACCGGCTAACTAATATCAACCTTGCGGTGGTTGGCGAAAAGTTGACAATCCTTGGGAGGCCTGGTGTGTTCTGATGTCGACGACGACGGCAAGCGGGTCACCCTAGTGTGTGTACACCGGCAAACTAATATCAACCTTGAGGTGGTTGGCGTAAAGTTGACAATCCTTGGGAGGCCTGGTGTGTTGTGATGTCGACGACGACGGCAAGCGGGTCACCCAAGTGTGAGTACACCGGCTAACCAATATCAACCTTGAGGTGGTTGGCGTAAAGCTGACAATCCTTGGGAGGCCTGGTGTGTTGTGCTGTCGACGACGACGGCAAGCGGGTCACCCAAGTGTGAGTACACCGGCTAACCAATATCAACCTTGAGGTGGTTGGCGTAAAGCTGACAATCCTTGGGAGGCCTGGTGTGTTGTGCTGTCGACGACGACGGCAAGCGGGTCACGCAAGTGTGAGTACGTCGGCTTACTAATATCAACCTTGAGTTAGTTGATATACAGTTGAAAATATATTTCGACATTGTTTTAATAGCCCCAGCGTTGATATTTATTGGTCTGGGAAAACCATACTTTACTGCGCCTAGGTCTACGAGTTCTACAAAGACGTTCTGTAAATAAGAGCATAAACGCAGATAGATGTAGGTACGTGAATTTGAACTTTATTTTCAAGGATCGTTGTGTTGATATTTGTTTGGTTGGCTTACTGAACTTAACCAGGTTTGCGCCGGGTCTTATATCTGCTTATTACAATTTTTTTTAACTTGCCAACCCAACAGCTGAAAAGCAGACTCAGTTTTAACTAACCCAGCCGACGCCCGCTGCGAACGGTGGCAGGACACTTTTCCCCCACCCGCTAACTACTTAAGGTGCAGTTATACAACTTTTAAAGGTTTTTAATTGAACATCACGTCTAACACGGATAAAAAATTGAGAATCACGCAAAACATACAAAGCGTATTTCTAAGAAACTTTCACCATTTTAAAGATTATTTAATTATTCATAATTTAGTCTCAGTGTTTTAGTTTAATCAAATCAAATCATTTTTATTTCAGGCCTAATGACCCATATAAAAAAATTATAAATATTACAAAATTAAATTATTAGATTATCATTAAATTCTATTAATTAATTTAAAAATTATAACAAAATTATAAAATTATTTCTTGCATTATTAAATAAGGTAAATGTTGCTGGAATATTAATTGCCCTAAACGAAGAAATAATTTGCTTCGTATATTTCGCTTTTTTTCAGTAAGTAAATAAATCGTGATGTTTGTCTACCTTCTAGTTTGGAAGACGGCGTGCTTCAATCGTATGAACAGCACGAAGACTCCGTGTACTGCGCAGAGTGGAGCGCCTCGGAGCCCTGGACCTTCGCCTCGCTAAGCTACGACGCGAGGCTGGTGCTATCTCGTGTACCCAGGCATTTTAAATACAAAATCCTACTGTAACTTACTTTTAACTAAATAAATTAGTTTAGATCGAACTCTAACTTTAGTAGAAAGAGCCGAACTGAGAGATCATTTTAGATACTGCTTCTGCCAACTTTCTTCAAGGTCATTCAATTCCGAAAATTGAATTTTGATCTTTATGAAATGTCCAAGTTTTTTTTTAGGGAATTTATTATGATTTCCTTGATTAAAGTTGTTCATTTCCATGGGCTCGAGGAGGCTATTCCAAAAATATAACTCCCTAAAATAAAGAAAATAATAAATTGAATGGAAATTGCATGAAATCAATAATTAAACTAACTGCCACCATCATGCATCAGACTTTTTTTATTGTTGCTTTGCTTCAGTTCGGAAACGTTCGGTAAGTATCGTAATTTGTCGTCTTGTAAAAAAGATAACGGAGAAGGCATTGGATGATTTCCCACACCAAAAAAAAAAAACATACTCTTAGATAAATTTAAATTAAATATAAGAACAAGATTATAGATTGAGTTAGGTAGGGTAGGCAGTGTCTTTCTGAAACGTATGCCACTGGGCAGAAGCAGTATTTAAAATATGACCACACATATCGGTTACACCCTGTATAATTCGAGATAATTTGAATCCATCGCCACCAACTCAAGTATCCGTACCTCTGGTGGTACGGTGGGCATTTTAAAGTTAAACGATACCACCAGGTAATAGTGTTGTATCACTAGTTAATTAAAACCACTTTTGCCAACAATTTACTAAATATATACTGATTGCAAATGAAATATGAATCAGAAACTTTACCGTTGCGACGTACGTTGTCCAAGAGCGAGCGAAGCGAGCTCGGGAATTGAGGGCACCCCGACACTGACAGGTTAGGTTCGAAGGGGATGACGGAGGTTACAGTAAGCGAGCGAACGCAGCCCCCGTCTTTTCTTTAAACCCTTCAGACAGAAACAGCCCCGCCCAGCGGAGCTCCGTCAACCTACCTTATAATTAATGAATGAGTCATTAACATATGCAAGATAACAGTTTTTAATTTCCTGTCCCTTCATACAGTGGTATCGTTTAACTTTAAAATACCCACCGTACCACCAGAGGTACGGCCAGGGGTACGGTGGGTCTGCAGTGTTTGTCTTGTACCTCTATCAGAAGTAGTTGTTCCAAAGTTTTGTCGTTTTGCATGTAAGTGTCCTTTGGTATTAGAAGGATTAAACACTGGCTGGTTGTTATAATTTAAGCAAACTGATGGAATAAAATTCAGATATCTGTATTTCATGTTTGTACTTATTAGTTTTATCCTGCACATTTAATTAGTTTTAGCTTATCGCTTCGCATTCCATATTTTGTTTGTATGTATTTTAACTGTAAGATGTAAAAAAAACAGGCTAAGTGCGTGTCGGACTTCGCATATTTAGGGTACCGTACCAAATCGATTTGGAAGGAATTATCAAAGAAAAAATCTGATTTATCAATAAAAATTATCACCAAATTTCAAGGTCATAGGTCAATGGGAAGTTAAAAAATTCTTCAGAAAATAATTTTGTGACAGAAGACGGACAGACAGACGGACACGTGATTGACAGCAATAGGGCTCCGTTTGGAACCTTCGGGTACGGAACCCTAAAAATTAAGTATAATGAATAATTAAAAACGATATTTATAGATATAACTTTTATTTACAACTAAAATCTCGCAATCACAAAATCAAAATTCAACATAATTGGCAGCACTGCCGAGGAATCCATACACTTTCGAAGGAGGCGTGCCCATAATGAGGTCGCATATCGCTCTTCTAGCTATCGAATTGTTCTGATAAGTGCCAAGGATGTGAATTTTTGAGTCTGCCAACACTATCTTGGTGTTGGTGATGTTCTCTATGGTGAACTTTGTACGGCCAGCCTTTCCTGCGATGCGGCCAATGGCGCGTTTCAAATGATCGCCGTTCAGAGTTTTTACGTCTTTAACTTCGAAACATTCGACAAACATGTCATCTAGTCGAAGGAGGGCGAGCGCGTCGTCGACATCGAAGCCGTAGATGAAAGCCTGGAAGAAAGAAGTGATTTTTATACTCGTAAAAAAACTATTATAATTTTCACTTTTTAGTTGTAGGTACCCCAGAACTAAAACAAAAAATTAAAGTTATCTCGAATTAACTCCAATATCATGGAATTTGAACATAATTGGAGAAAATCAAAACATCATTACATACATTTTTTTTGTTTTTGTTGATTTTTTCAAAAAGCGCTGAATCAATTTCAATAAAATTTATATGGGACCACACCTCAGGAGTATACTCTTTCGAATAAAAACACTTTGAAAATCGGTCCACAATAGCTGAACGGAACTGGATTTCAACATGGGTAGACTATGATCTGGATTAGAATATACGATAATTTTTGACCCAGTATTAGCCTGAGGTTCCTGTTTGGCCATTTCTAATTTTCATGGAGGTGAAGTAGTGCCTACAAAAGTTATATTGTTATATAATAATACTGATTTTTAAATTTTTTTGAATGAACCTACTGCTTTCTTTAAAATTTTGCGAAAGGCCACAGTTTGGCTCAGCATTATCATTGTTGCAGCTACAGACTTCCAAAGTCCACTGCTGGTCATAAAACATAATCAAGAATAGATTAGGTAGATTTATATTAAACCCAATATTTCGGTTAAAGCCCAGTTAACGGGTTAAAACCTAGTTGGTTGCCCAATTTATTGCAAGAATCATTTTGTCAAGAGTATGTTATTTTGATTTTTTTTTTAATTTGCCCCTCTTTAGAAATTACTCCTGTACCATGGGTGCGTTTACAAACATGTAAACTCACATTATACAAGACACCCAAACGCGGAACAACTATCTGTAAGCTTTACAATAATAAATAATTGTTTGATGCGGGAATTGAACCCGCAAAACGCAGCACAGCAGCCAATCGCTCAACCACTGCGCTAACCGTCGTCAATAATTATAGTGACGTAATTTATTTACCATAACAAAATCGGCAGCTTTCTGAAGATTGGCAATGTCTTTAGTTTCTGGTCCAACCTTGATCTCGACATTCCTGGTGTTGGTGTTGAATATGACTTGCAGAAGTAAATGTTCCACTATTGGGGTGACGATCTTTAACCAATTCTCTTTAAGAGGCGTGTATCTGGAATAAAACGAGTTAGGCTTAGTAATATAGAATAAAATAAATAAATAATATTATTTAAAAGATGGAAAGATAACTCTACATATTGAAGAAAGCTTAGAAACTTGTCGCGTTTTTTTTATATGAGTTTTCCATGTATGCTTCCTATCAAGATGCATGCCTAAATACTTTGCTGAGTCGATTTCGGTATTTTTTCAGGGCCATACCTTACATTAGTAATTTCCCCCTTGTACTTTATTTCCAGTCTTTTCTATTAAAAGTGTGGCCTATATGGAATCATTACCCTGGTCCGTGAAAATGGTAAGTCCATTTCATCGGGGTAATGATTCCATAGACATTCATTGATATATCAACGCACAGCCTTAACCGCTGGTCCTAGAGACATGTAATTTGGAAGGTGTGTTCTTTATAAAGAGTAGGTATCCACTAAGAAAGGGTTTTTCGAAATTCAACCCTTAAGGGGGTAAAAGTTTATGGTAGGAGGTTTGTTTGGGTGTTTCTGTTTGGTTCAGGCTCATCTTCTGTCAGGTCAATCTGTAAGCCATTGTACCTATTGGTAGTTTTAATTGTTTCAGGAGATGGCGATTCCGATAATTTATTTCGATTATTGCCTCTAGCTGTTGGAACTCTGCCATTCTGGAGGACAAGGTGTATCATTGGTGTTGTTGGTTTGTGTCTGAAGTGCTTTATTCACGATTCATCTTGCTGTAACGTCCTGCCAAGGCCATGCACGATGCACGATGCAAAAGTACCATGAATAGGCTTGACGTACATCAATAATTATTATTAATCGACGTATGTCAAGCCTATTCATGGTACTTTTGCATCATGCATGGTGCATGGCCTTAGCGGGACGTACAGCAAGATGGGTCATGAATAAAGCGCTTGACTTTTCTGTTCTTTTGTTGAGGGACCTGTGTTGGTAGTTTCAAGCTGTGGTTTATTTCCTATGGATTGGCTTCTTCATAAACAAGCCAGGGTGGCTAGTTTGTTGAACAAATCGGTTTCCAGTAGTATTGATTGACAGGATGCCTGGTTACTCACATCCACATGGCCTTGGCTAGTTTTATTCTGAGGTTGCAAAACATTGCCCCCCTCAGAGTACGTCGGGCAACTTGAGTCAAGCTCAGGGATTTTCCGGCCCGGCCAGTACCCTCTTGGGGTAGTATCTCTTGTGGTCTTGCTTTCATTTTCTTTTGGTGGGAAAAATATTAGCAAGCGCTTCTCGAGTGCTTACCTCCCGTTCATTTCACGGTAGCCTGGTAAGGTTACTTTGATAACTGAGTCGCGCCGCGCAGAAACCGGACGAGTGCAGAGAAGGTCCTGACCGGCACCCACGCGAAGCGACTCAGGTGACCGTCGCCCTGCTTCGGCGTATACGATTACTTAAGTTTATTAAAAGGGTGAGACAGGACAATTGGTCGTAATTTAGCTATATCTAAGTATTCATAGTAGAGTTACCTGTGAGCTGGGACTGTAATTTTTCTCATATTCTCCTTAGATTCGTTTGGCTCAGCACTTTTCTTCTCCGCGTTCGACCGACTGTCCATTCCATCGCCAGATTCTAAGACAGCCCTACGCTTTATATTTTTTCGCTTCACTGTCTTCTTGGCAGGCAAAAACTCGTCCTCACTTATGTTTGCTGTGTCCATCATTGGTTCAGTTTTTTCAGTCATGTTGATAAGTTTAAATAACACGAGTACCTAATTCAAGATATTTTGTTGTAAAATAATTTCACCTTTTATGAAGCACAGAAGAACTATTTACTATTTAGTCAACGTCAAATCAAATTTTAAACTGTTCAGAAGGCTAATTCACGTAATAATGTAGTTGCAGTTAAGTCTAAGTTATAAACAGTATTCTTGTAAGCTTTGAACTGCACGTAAGCTGCGTCAACTGCACGACATCACGCACGACCACAGAATACTTAAACTCCTAACGGAGCGCGCGACAACGAAACTCTACCAAACTTCCCTACGGTGTGGCCACATGAGAGAAAAAATATTACCCACTAAATAGTCGAATAGAATCGATTACATTTCAATGAATATAACGTTATTATAATAGTACCCCAGAACAGATTTTAGTGTTTTTCTTACCATTTAAACAAACAATTATACTTTGATTTCAAAGACATATTTCGCTAAAATTTGGCTGAATGATGGTCTATTGTTGCCCCATAAAAATAAAACTGACAAAATAACAGGCGCCCGCCAGGGAGTTTTTGGCGGGATTTTCTCGAGTGCAGTTCAGTGGCTGTTTTAATTATACGTTTATTGATTCCTAGTGGATATTGTGATGTAAAATTGGTGTAGTTTTGTGTCTCAAGACAATATGTGGAATCATTGAAACAGGCGTGATCTCGGTAAAATAGAGCTGAGAATTTTATTGTACCTCAGTGAAGTTTGCCGAGAAGGCTGACTCGACACATTTGTTGTCAATTACTGCAAAAAACATTAGAATGTGTTACATCTGCATTCTTATATTCCTGAAGAACAAGGCAATCAACAACTCAAGGAATCCAAACGTAACCAAAACTCTAATAATAAAAGGAATCTATCCGAATCCCCTGAGAACACCAACGGATCCTTAAGAAAAAGTAATACCCAAAACCCTTCGAAAAAACAAAATGCAAATATCCAGCAATACATGCTAAAAAACCCTAGCCAGAAAAAGGACTTGCCTTCAATTTCCACGCACGTAGATAACACCTCTACTGTGCTTACACAACCAAACCTGAATATAAAGTATTGATATAAAGCGACCTCTCCACAACAGCCCCCAATACGGCCGGTCACCGCGGGGACTAACGACCACAACCCTCCACTCAACTCACTCTACATATGTACATACAATGCACGATCCCTACTCTCTAACGAACGGCTTCTAGAGTTCAAAGACGCTATCTCAAAAATAAACTATGATATTATTGGACTCGCCGAGGTACGCAGAACAGGCTACAAAATACTGGAAGACAATGATCACATATTCTGCCACTATGGTGAAACCAAAGGCCGTCACGGTGTGGGATTTCTACTAAAAAAATATCTTAAAGAAAACATTGAAAGCTTTATTGCAATCTCAGAAAGAACATGCATATTAAGAGCCTACACCACCTCAGCTCAAATTCTAATTTCGCCCCCACTTCCCCGCGTGCCACTGCACTCTTTATCTCGCTCGCACACTTTTGCTCGCAGAGACGCGACACGCGCGGCCTTGAGGTCGAAGCGATTTCGTTAGAGTAAACTACACTATTATCGGACGAGTACTAAGAAATAAAATTATCAATCTAATTTAATTTTAACTTGTCAGTTTATGAATATAAAATTATATATTATATCGCAAATACAATTTCAATGTATCTATAAACGATCAGTTTCCAGTATAAGCTGACCTCTCAGTGTGCGGAAAGCCTATAAAATGCGAGATCAGCTTATACTGGACGGTATAGGTGATGTCTAGCCGTGCACACTATTTTATTTTACCTACCTACTTCTATAAAATACTAGTCAAATGCGAGCCAACTTTGCGCTGTGGGTTCCGCCAATTAGTTTTGTAGTAAGTTTGCGTTTTATAGTTTTATTATAGTTTTAGTGTATGTATGTTATGTGACAGCCGTTTGCGCATGTAGGTAATTATGTAGGTTGTAGGTATATGCAAGTACCTACCTAGGTATACATACATATGGTATACATAGGTTAGAAAAATCGATTCTAAACCACTACATAAATTGTAGAATTTATGCAGTGGTTTAGAGTCGGTTTAGTAGCAGTAGAGCTACAAAAAACTAGTCAAGTGCGAGTCACCATTGCACTGAGGGTTCTGTAGGTACATTGGCTTGGTAGTAAGTTTACGCTGTGCCATTTTAAAATCTTATAATAGGTAGCTTTCTCCTTATATTACCACTTTGAATGAATCGCCGAAATGTAGGTATGCGTATATCTTTCGAAGGACTTCACCAAATTGCATAATTCTTTTTTTGTTGTGTTCGTGATTCTCAGGACAAGGTTTGTATAAATATAAGATAGGTAGGTATAGGTAGGATAAGTAGGTAAGTATGCAGGTAGGTATGTAGGTAGGTATGATAAATACCATAAGTTTTTTTCAAAGTAATTAAAAATAGTCAAAATTAAATAACATTTATTTTTAATCGCTTAAATTTCTAATTTACATAGTTAGAACATATCTGGAATTGCATAGCTCAGGTAACATGCATGTTTTATAAAAATGTTCTAATTTTAGTTCCATTTCAGAAATATTGGTCATCTTTCTATAATTTCGACTTTGATGTTTTTGTCGCATCCAGACCTTATTCCGAAAATACATTTTTTTTTGTACCGATAATATGTAATTGTCCTTGCACTTGTATATACCAAGGATGTTTTTTATTTACGATCTTATCTATATCTTAGCTTCGTCAAAAGATGTTTAGAATGCTGCAATGGGACGCTTGATTTCAATGATTGTGTATATTCAGTGAACAGCTCATGTTCTCAGGTGATCTGCAAGAAAACACAACATTCATTATAAAACACTTTTTTTGGGGTATGTTATGTTATCATTCAATGACTGGCGTGATGGGCGTTGGTGGCTGCGCCAAAGTTTTAAACTTTTGTAGCTACCATCGTTGTACATTGTTTGTTTATCTGCCTGTATTTGTTGTACTGTTCCTAATAATTTAATAAACGATTATAATAAAAAAAAATATAAAAAATTACCTCCCGCTCTGGGCGGGGCGGGAGGGCATCTCAGACTTTTACTAACTAAAACCCACCCCTGTTCCTTCAGTTGCCTGTGCCAAGAGCCGCGGTAACTCTCTTTCAAATATACTCGCGACCCCGGCAGCATAATTTTGTCAACATGAATAAATAATACGGAACCCTAAAAAGTCCAACATTATGAAAATTTTATTATGAATTCGCCAATTTCGTGATAGTACCGTTACGCGTTAGTACCAAGCGGTAGTGCCATGGGGGAACAGCAAATTTCGTGATTATCACACACGTATGATAGATAGGTACTTACAATTATATATTTTGTAACACATGAAGATTTGTTTCGTCCGAATTTATTTCTACAGTTTTCGGAGGTCATACCTCCGTCCGTCCGGTCCTGTAACAATCACACGGGACAAATAAATACCTACCTAGACCTCACATATTTTTATTTATGATTTGGCTATGGAACCCTAAAAATATACAAAAGAAGACTAAATCGTCCATAGAAGCAGACTTGCCCTATGAATAACAAATAACAATTACCCACCCTACATTTTTTATTGAAATACAAATTTGGTGAATTGGTATTTGATGGTGGAGGGGTAATTTTCCAGTACAAGCTGACCTCTCATTATACGAAATTCCTATACAATGTGAGATCAGCTTATACTGGAAATTTATAGCTTGATAATTTTTTTTTTGATTTTTGTTTGTCTTTTAAAAAAATGTTGCCCCACACTAGGAATATTCCTGTATCGTGGGTGCGTTCACAAGCATGTAAATTCACATACACAAGACACCCAGACCCGGAACAACTATCTGCAGGTCATACAAATATTTGTTCCGTGCGGGGATCGAACCCGTGACACGCAGCGTAGCAGCCGAACGCTCAACCACTGCGCCAACCGTGCCGTCAAAATTATATAGCCATATGTAGTAATAATAATAACAGATCAGTGTTTTATGGCCTACAGATAGTTGTGTCGGATCTGCGCGTTTGTGAATGTGAAGATTTGTGTTTGTAATCGCACCGTCTCCGATTCAGTTGAAATCCTGGAGTCGGCAACATTATAAAAATAAACAATTAGGTACTACATAGATACCTATTTGTTGTATATTGTCAAAACAATAACAAACCTATTTAGGGAACTTTTTAACTTTTTACAAAATTGGACACCCATTTTTCACATTTTTTATCAAAAAAAAAAGTGTACACCTGGATTTCGCCTGAATCGTGAAAGGTGCGTTTACAAACACAAATCTTCACATGCAGAAACACCTGCAACTCCTAACGCAGCAGCCAATCACCTGCCACTGCACCAAACGTGACATGTTTGTAATCACTAATACTGTAAGTAGATAGGTAGCTATATACTTACTTCATTACGTTTATCATGTTTTCCAGTTTCTTTGCGCCAACCCTTTCGTTTCTTATTTTTATTACGGTTATTTCCCATTGCACCAACACTATAAGTATAAGTACTACAAGATTTGTATTTTACGTAGTCTTGTTGCGTAATGTGTGCTCTGAGCGCAAGCGACACAGCCCTCCCGTTCGAAAGCCGAAGCGAGACTGAACGGGGGCGTCGGGCGCCAGGGAACAAGCTTCAAGACGGCATAGTTTAGGTGATAGTTTAGGTATTTTATTTTTACTGTGAAAATAATGGTAATTAAAAAATAAAAAAACTTGTAGGACCTGCTTTATAGTAAGTTCAGTTAGTATGCAAAGTTTCATGATCTAATTTTAAGCATTTTTTGAATGCTAGCGGTTTATTGTTTTCGGTTTAGAGGTAACTTTGGATTTTTTTTCTATCGAGAAAATTTTATGGAATCGTGTTTTTGAGGTTTATAATACTTAACATTGATCCTCAACCTTGCCATATATTTATTTCAAAATTAATGCTGCAGTATTATCGACATAACGGAGGATCATGCTAAGCCATTTGAGGTAACATAGACTCTTAAATTTGAAATTAGAAAGAACAGACATCTCTATTATATATACAAGCTTATGCGCCTACCAGCACTGCGAGCGATGATGAGTCTGACATCTTCTACAACCAGCTACAAGAAGCTCTAGAAAAAAGCTACAAAAATGTCATTTTAATGGGCGACTTCAACGCATGCATTGGACAACGCCAGCTGGAGGAAGAAAGAACTCTAGGATTATACTGTTACGGCAACCGGAATACAAGAGGCGAAAAACTAGTACAATTTGCTCTTCAGAATAATCTAACTGTAATCAACAGCATATTCAAAAAGAATACTAAGAATATGTGGACATGGATGTCACCTATAGAAACTAAATATCAACTCGACTATATTATGTCTAATACAAAAGAAAAGTTTACGAACATAGATATTATAAATCAACTCAATTTCGCAAGCGACCACCGCC
The DNA here is from genome assembly GCA_951329385.1 of Polia nebulosa. Lineage (NCBI taxonomy): Eukaryota > Metazoa > Arthropoda > Insecta > Lepidoptera > Noctuidae > Polia > Polia nebulosa. Next base: position 10,429,260 of record OX589600.1, on the reverse strand, counting down.
TTTTATGAAGCGAGTTTCAAATATCAACAACCAAAAAATCTAGAGTAAAATATAACACTGTACTTTGAAAACAATAGATGATGAAAATCTAAAACAGAGAATACAAGAAATCGAGTTATCGACATGCGCAAATATAGAAATGTACTATTCAAATATAAAAAAAGCTATAACTGAATCCATAAATACTATAAAGAAAACAATAAATAAATCAAGACAAATTATATCCGAAGACACAAGATTACTATTGAACAGGAGGAAAGATCTACAAAATAATAAAGCACGAAAAAAAGAAGAAAAACAGGAACTTAGTAACCTATATAAAAGTATACACAAAAGAATCAAGAAAGAGTACGAAACCGACAGACTGAAAATACTAGAAAAACATATATCTGACACTGGAAGTCTGAAGAAAGGATACAAAGAGCTAAATTTGAAAAAAACGTGGAACCCGACTGTGAAGGAAAAATCGTCTGATAGAGAAATATTTTCGAGGTCAAAAATAATAGAGACAGCCACTAACTTCTACAAGGATTTATATTGTAGAAAATATAACTCTCCAAATAACCATCTATGTGAAATATCAAGAAACGGACCATCTTCTCATCCACCACCACTAAAAAGATTCACAAATAACGAAATACTTATAAAAATTGAATCTTTAAAGAAAGGTAAAAGCAGTGACCCTGACAACATACCCAACGAAATAATCATAGCAGGAAGATATGTACTGACACCCTATTTAACAGCACTTTTTAATAAAGCACTAGACTCTAGACAGATTAGACTGGAAGCCGACCCCAAGATAGTTGGGAAAAGGCTAGGCAGATGATGACTCTAGACAGATTCCAAAAGAATGGGCCAAATCTGACATCATTTTACTTTATAAAAAAGGAGATCCTGCAATTATTGCAAATTACCGACCAATAAGCCTACAACCATGCCTCTACAAGTTATTCGCCTCATGCTTAGCACGACGCATATCAGAAATCACTGAAAAATTCCAACCAGTAGAACGGGCCGGCTTCAGGAAATCTTTCTCAACAATGGATCATAATATTCACGTTTTAGAGCAAATAATATAAAAAACTTTTTTACAAAAAAAAAGACCCGACTTCCAAAAAAAGTGCAAAATAACTTTAATTTCGGAAGTCGGTGTTCCTGTTTTGTGTCTTCGTTTTTTGACACCGACTTCCGAAATTAAAGTTATTTTGCACTTTTTTTGGAAGTCTGTTCTATTTTTTTGTAAAAAAGTTTTTTATTTTTCACTTTTTAGTTGAAATTCCCCATTAAACTGTGTTAACAATTCATAGACATACGATAGCAGCAATCGCGGTTGATTTGCAGTCAATTTTTGAAGAGTTCCGTTGTCTGTCTCCGAAACCCATCATCAGATCTTTTTGAAATTTAAATGGGACCATTTCGGAATAAACCCCTTTCGAATAAAAAAAGAATTTTGCAAATCCGTCAATATAATATGACGGAGTTATGCCCGAACATACATAAAAAAAAAATACAAACATCCGAATTGATAACCTCCTCCTTTTTCGAAGTCGGTTAAAAAATACGAGGAACAAAGACGTCCCTTATACTGTGCATTCATCGACTATGCCAAAGTTTTTGATTCAATCTCCCACTCTAGCATATGGAAAGCTCTACACGAATGTAATAGGTATGCCATTAGAAACAATTGAACTGATACAAGATATCTATAAAAAAGCACTATCCGAGTGAAACTAGATAAAACTGGCCCCGAAATAGACATCTGCAGAGGTGTAAGACAAGGCGACCCCTTATCCCCGACATTATTTATAACTGTTTTACAATACATCATGAAACAACTCAATTGGTCCAAAAGAGGTATAAATATTAAAGGAAGTTACATTAGCAACCTACGTTTCGCAGATGACATCGTATTGTTCTCAGAAACCGCATCACAACTTGAAGAAATGATTAACGAACTTAACTACGTCAGTCGCAATATTGGTCTGGAATTAAATATTGAAAAAACTAAAATCATGTGTAACGAGACTCAAAGACCCATATTTGTGGAGAGTTGACAGTTGGAGTATGTTCAAGAATACATATAATTTAGGCAAACAAATATCTTTCTCAAAATCAAGACACCGTGACGAATTAAAGAGACGTATTAAAATGACATGGAACAAGTTCTGGAGCCACAAAGAAGTTTTAATATCTGATCTACCTTTACATTAAAAAAGAAAGTCCTAGACTCATGTCTTTTACCTTGCCTCTCATATGCAAGTCAAACCTGGATTTATAATATGCACACGAAGGAAAGAATTCAAAAATGCCAAAGAGCCATGGAGAGAAGCATTCTTAACTTGAAACTCAGAGACAAAAAACAACACAGCGAGATAAGAGAAAGGACAAAAGTTATTGATGCGTTAACACACTGCAAGAAACTTAAATGGAAGTGGGCTGGTCACATTGCACGTCAGAATAAAGAGAGATGGACTAGAAAAATTACTGCATGGACTGGTCCCCCCGGAAAAAGGAAAAGAGGTCGCCCCCTGGAAAGATGGGCAGACGAACTAATAAAATTCACTAACAACGACTGGATGAGAACAGCCCAAGATAGGAAAAAGTGGAGTGACATGGAGGAGGCCTATACTCGTCGAGAGGTCCATAACTAAAGTTATGTTAAAAAAAAAAGATGTATTATTACTACTAAGGAATTAAAGAGGCTTAAATAAATAAAAAATGTAGAGGTATGCGGAACAGGGTGTAAAGTCCCGCAAACCTCCGTTGAAAAGGGAGGATCCTCCGACCAGACGGGTGTTGTGTCTGATCCGGGCAACTGCCCGATAGTTGATTTCGGGCTGTTGTATATGTTCAAATCGCGCGGAGAACTCTGCTTGCGCGATGTAGGAATTTAGCTGTTCTAGTTCTTGTGTAGCGTCATAGATGTCGCTACATCACTCCCCTCCAGAGATCGGAGATCGATTGTTCTCTTCTTGATGAGTCGTGTCATACGTGATGCTTGCCGGGCCAGTGGAAGGCTGGTTCCAGTGAGTCGGAACCGGAAGAGGCGCATAGTTCACGGTGAGTTGGAACTGTCTGCGGTGATGATATCCCAGTGAGTCGGGATGATGTTGCAGGCTCCAGTGAGTCGGAGTACTGCTGCGGGCTCCAGTGAGTCGGAGCGGTGCGTCGTTTTCGTTGTCGGCGTTATCGTTGTCGGCGTATCGTTGTCGGCGTATCGTTGTCGGCGTATCGTTGTCGGTGTATTCGTTGTCGGCGTATCGTTGTCGGCGTAATCGTTGTCGGCGTATCGTTGTCGGAGTTATCGTTGTCGGCGTATCGTTGTCGGCGTATCGTTGTCGGCGTATCGTTGTCGGCGTATCGTTGTCGGCGTTATCGTTGTACTGGCTGGCTGTATGACTCGTTTCTGAAGAGCTTGGAGGAAGTGATGATGATGATGTCACGCTGGAGTAGCTGCACGAAGGCTGCGCTGACGAGGTGATGACGTCATGACGAAGGCTGCGCTCACGTTCATAGTCGAGGGTCACCATTGTAGAGGTATGCGGAACAGGGTGTAAAGTCCCGCAAACCTCCGTTGAAAAGGGAGGATCCTCCGACCAGACGGGTGTTGTGTCTGATCCGGGCAACTGCCCGATAGTTGATTTCGGGCTGTTGTATATGTTCAAATCGCGCGGAGAACTCTGCTTGCGCGATGTAGGAATTTAGCTGTTCTAGTTCTTGTGTAGCGTCATAGATGTCGCTACAAAAACATCTGCATTCTAATGGAAAAAAAAGGAAAAATACACTACTAAAGACGAGGCGGTATGGTTTATGACCTTAGCCTGCCCGAGAAAGGGCGAGGAAAAAAAAATAGGCGCCCGCCACCCGCCAATGACGCGAAAGTTAAAATTCAAAACAGTTCCTACAATTAAAAAACTTATACTTTGATTGATGGTAAGCATTTACTATATTATAATAAAATGATTTTAAGGATGTAGGTACAGTGAAGTTTACGAAGAAGTAGCAGTTTCAATTCCTTTCATGAAAGTTTCATCTTTTTTCAGTAGTCTTCACGCTCACGCAAACGCTTTTCTGTGCGGTAAATTGAACTGCTGGATGAATATTTGGAGGGCCACGGGGACCTCGCCCGTGGCCGACTAAAATCTACAGAGGGTAGTGCCCTCACATCACGCCTTTGGTCAGAGTGCGACAACACACTGAATGCCAAAGCAGACGGGGGTCAAAGAACTTCCAAAGAGTGGAGCAAGGTCTGTTAGATTCTATCTATAGATATTGTACCTGTGTATTGGTACATTATACTTGGGTAAATAACTAGATTTATAATATTTTTAGTGGTATACAGACTACAAGTGCCGCTTGCTCAACCGAATCAAGCAGATTCGGCAAATTCAAAGGGGTACAAAGATATGGTAAAATGGCTGATGCCATGAACAGAGTGACTGATGCAGCAACCACATCAGCTGTTACACAGTGCCGCATAGCAGAAGCACTGAAAAATATAAATAGTCCCACGGTAATAACATTCTCCTTTTTTTGCAGACAACCAATTTTCAACTGACTATAGTTGTATATTATGTTTATAAATCCTAATAGAAACTATACTGCAGTAATTTTCTTTTTAGGCAAGACAGCGCAGGTGGCAGGCTTCTTCAGATAAAGAATAAAACAAGCAGATTACAATATTATCACCTTTTTAACCGACGAAAAAAAAAGGAGGAGGTTCTCAATTGGACCGTACATGTATATATAATATTTTTTTTTTTTTGTGTATGTTCAGCTCTCACTCCGTCATTTATGAACCGATTTGGATGATTCTTTTTTTGTTAGATAGAGTATACCTCAAGGGTGGTCCCATGTCAAGGAAATCAGGATCTGATGATGGAATTCTGATAAAATTGAGAGAAAACCTCAAAAATTGTGGGCACGTTTAGCGTTTCTGTATGTATGTTAGGCCCTCACTCCGTTATTTATGAACCGATTTTGATGATTCTTTTTTTGTTAGATAGGGTATACCTCATGGGTGGCCCCATGTCAAGGACATCAGGATCTGATCATGGGATCCTGATAAAATCCAGAGAAAACCTCGCAAATTGGCCACGAATATTGTTTCTGTTTACTTTTCACAACTTAAACAGGTATTTGTATTTAGAAATCATCACATCATGAAACTGAGCTGATGATGGAAACCATACCTTTCCTAAACAGTAGAAGTTAGATATAAAAACTGGTTTTAGTGACAAATACCACTTAATATGCTTTGAAGAAAAGACGTCTTTACAATATTGGAGGTAACCTCAACTGGTCAATGTCCTGGGAACTTCATGGAAGGATGGTTACATCATCAGCTCAGTGGCAAGAGGAATGATGAAGGATTAGAAATTAGCCCTCAGAGTGTTAAAAGATGATGCGAGCCACAGTAAATCATAAAATAAAAAAACCGACGAAAAAGAACTAAAAATCAAGACTTAAAAGGTTTATTTATTTTTTGCTTTTTAGTTCTTTTTCGTCGGTTAATTTTTTTTATTTACAAAAATAAATAAAAAAATTCCCTATGTAGCCACAGGCGATTAATAAGAGCCTGTTGGACAGCCCGACCTTCCAACAAGTCTCTGTTTGGCCGCCTATTGCTTTGAGCAAGAATACTCAGGCTCTCCGTACACTCATCCTCCTCAGCTGCTCTACGCCGTACACGCATTCTCTCTTCTTGCTCACGCTCTTGATGTGTCAGTTGGGGTACTGGTAATCGTGCCTTGTTTGCTATATTGTGCAACAATGCACAGGCATTCACTATTTGACCTGCAAAAACAGGATCACAGTGAAGCATGCATGCAGCTAATAATCACCTGAAACAGAAACTATAATAAATAAAATACAATAAAAAAAAGATAGAAGAAAATAGGAAGAAGGAAGAAAGGAGCTCATGGCTAAAGTAATAACAGCCGCACGGGTCGATCCACCAGGTTAAGCTACACTTGCCGGGGTTGGTCCATGGATGGGTGACCATCTTTTCATACCGGTTCCTCCGCTGAAGTGCTTGCGCATTTCCTTACGCCGATGAATTCATGCGGACCCCGTCATCCTCTGCGGCCATATACGGCTGCAATTCCTCTAAAGAGAAGCGCACGCGAAACGGCGGGTCGCCGTCCACAGGCCACACCCTAAGACGGCCGGAGATCGTTGCGCGCCCTCCGGCGCCCGAAGCACCTAATAAAGTGCGACCTACGTATACGGCTGCAATTTCTCTAAAGAGAAGCGCACGCGAAACACGGCGGGTCGCCGTCCACAGGCCACACCCTAAGGGTCAACTCACACCAAAAGAGCGTCGAAGCGCAGCGCAGTTTCAGTGTCATATCGCATGAGAATATAGAATTCACCGGAATTCCCGCGATGCCGCGGGCATCCGCGCGACTCGTTCGTTTGTCTGTACTGAAACTGCGCTGCGCTTCGACGCTCTTTTGGTGTGAGTTGACCCTAAGACGGCCGGAGATCGTTGCGCGCCCTCCGGCGCCCGAAGCACCTAATAAAGTGCGACCTACGTTACGTAAGTCGGGCTGGTACCACTCCTCAGTCACACTTTTTGTATTATTATGAGTTTTTACTAAGCCTAACTTTGTCCCAAAGCAAGGCAAAGGCTTCCCCCATTTTTCCAGCTCTCTCGTGTCTTATTTTCCCGGCTTTACTTAGGCCTGCCTCAGTGACGACGCCCGTTTGACACTCACTCATTTAATCTTTATAATTATATCGATTCGACGCCCGGCATTTCTGTGAAGTTGCGCCTGTTATTTTAATTTGAACTTGTATTTTACATTATTCTTAAACATATACCATCTTCAAAGAAGCCTGATGAAGAGATCCGTTGCGCGGAGTGGCACTCCACAGACCGTGCGCGCATGGGCGTTGTGTTCGAGGGCGGCGTGAGCGTGCATGACGTCACGAGCGGCGCCGCGCTCGCCCGCGCCGCCGCCTCCGCGCGCCTCAAGTTCACCAGCGGCAAGTGGAACCCGCACCAGGGTCATACACAGGTAAGTAGTCTATGAGGAGAGTGGCACCCCACGGGGTCGTGGTGTGCGAGGGCGGCGTGAGCGTGCATGACGTCACGAGCGGCGCCGCGCTCGCCCGCGCCGCCGCCTCCGCGCGCCTCAAGTTCACCAGCGGCAAGTGGAACCCGCACCAGGGTCATACACAGGTAAGTAGTCTATGAGGAGAGTGGCACCCCACGCGGGCGTGATGTGCGAGGGCGGCGTGAGCGTGCATGACGTCACGAGCGGCGCCGCGCTCGCCCGCGCCGCCGCCTCCGCGCGCCTCAAGTTCACCAGCGGCAAGTGGAACCCGCACCAGGGTCATACACAGGTAAGTAGTCTATGAGGAGAGTGGCACCCCACGGGGTCGTGGTGTGCGAGGGCGGCGTGAGCGTGCATGACGTCACGAGCGGCGCCGCGCTCGCCCGCGCCGCCGCCTCCGCGCGCCTCAAGTTCACCAGCGGCAAGTGGAACCCGCACCAGGGTCATACACAGGTAAGTAGTCTATGAGGAGAGTGGCACCCCACGGGGGCGTGGAGTGCGAGGGCGGCGTGAGCGTGCATGACGTCACGAGCGGCGCCGCGCTCGCCCGCGCCGCCGCCTCCGCGCGCCTCAAGTTCACCAGCGGCAAGTGGAACCCGCACCAGGGTCATACACAGGTAAGTAGTCTATGAGGAGAGTGGCACCCCACGGGGGCGTGGTGTGCGAGGGCGGCGTGAGCGTGCATGACGTCACGAGCGGCGCCGCGCTCGCCCGCGCCGCCGCCTCCGCGCGCCTCAAGTTCACCAGCGGCAAGTGGAACCCGCACCAGGGTCATACACAGGTAAGTAGTCTATGAGGAGAGTGGCACCCCACGGGGTCGTGGTGTGCGAGGGCGGCGTGAGCGTGCATGACGTCACGAGCGGCAATTGATTTATACAGGATGATTTATTCTATCCACAGTTCGCATTACTACAAGACATGCACATAAAGTGCTACGACACCCGCGCCGACTGCAGCAAGCCGTCCTGGAGCATCGACAACGCGCACAGCCAGCTGGCCAGAGACCTCGACTTCAACCCCAACAGGTGACTATGGTGTGCTATTGCATTATGATAGTGCAAGTGATGGCAATTCTATCTAATAATATAATATCGACCCTTTCCTAAATCACATACTTTTAGCAATGAAATCAAATCAAAAATGTTTATTTGTTAGAATATGGTACACTAGATGTTACAATATTGGTTTCAGCATATCCTCCTATAATATGGCGTATAAATATTTCTATAAAAAAACAGAGCTTTAAATTACTAACCTAATTATGAAAATAACATAGTGTGATTTTAAAATAGTTTATTAATAAATATTGAATTGACAGAAATTGTATTGTAGTAATAATAATGCATTATGTAGTTGCATGCGGTAAGATAAAGGCTATAAATATTCCCGAACACTGTAATATTTTTTTTCTAATAACAGTCTGAACAGTCTAACCTTTTGAACAACGGCAATGGCGAATTTTGAGCATTATTTGGCAAATGGTTATAATATATAATAATTGCCATGCAGTAGGTGTTTCTTTAATATAGCTTTGATTTTATTTGGGGTAATTTAAATTTGTATAAGTGTTACCTGCTTTTGTCGAATAAATAATATTTTTTTTTACAAAAATGCATGTTTCAAAAAAATAAAGACATGGTAAAGACAGTATTTTAAGTCTTTAAAATAGTGGTTTACAGCTATCTAAAAAGTGGGCTCCACACATTTCCCGGATACATTTTTTTTGTCCTTTAAAGACTCTTTGCATATACACAAAGCAATCTATTTTTTGAAGTATTTTATTTATGTGTGGTTTCCAACTACAATTTTTGTCCACAGTTATACCTCGGAATGCACATTCATTGACAGTGTTTAAGAAGGAATTGTTATGAGCAAAATAAACTAAAAAGTTTTGCGACTAACTGATGTTGTAACTTTATTAAGGAAATTTTGGGACATAAAAACGATTTTTTTCACAGTAGCGCCATTTTTCTAGCGATAGTATTGTTGATAAAGAAAACTACTAATTGAATGCATGTCGGTTATTTGATTGCAGGCAGTGCCACTTTACCACAGCCCTGGGCACTCAGGCAGGGAAGGAACAAACCCACCCCGGGTTTTAGCCAGTAAGAGTCTGACACGCCCTCCCGCTCCACCCGGAGCGGGAGAAGTCGTTGGGTGATTTCCCAATCTCCCAAAAAAAAAAGCAGTTCCACGTGGCGAGCGCGGGCGATGACGCCGCACTCAACATTTGGCACTACAGGAGATCAGGAACGGGAAGGAGCCTATATTTAGCAGGACGGATCATTCTCATTGGTAAGTTACTATTATCTCCGGGGTCGCGGGCTCTCAGAGTGGGAACTCTGTCCGCCCACCGAAACCTGGCACCCTAGGAAAGGCGGTGGCACAGTGATCACGTGCTGCCGTGAGGCTTAGGAAGTGGAATCGTCTGAAAACTTCGACCACATTCTCGAATGGTTTCGTAATACGGTCGACGTAACAGTATGTATGTATTTCTTGTTTCAGGGTATGGACAGTGCGCTACAACACGTACCACGAACAGCTGCTGCTGACGGGCAGCTCAGACGCACGCGCGCTGCTCACTGCGGCCGCCAGCGTGTGCTGCGACCTCGACGACGACGGCAAGCGGGTCACGCAAGTGTGAGTACACCGGCTAACTAATATCAACCTTGTGGTGGTTGGCAAAAAGTTGACAATCCTTGGGAGGCCTGGTGTGTTGTGATGTCGACGACGACGGCAAGCGGGTCACGCAAGTGTGAGTACACCGACTAACTAATATCAACCTTGAGGTGGTTGGCGTAAAGTTGACGAATCTTTGGGAGGCCTGGTGTGTTGTGATGTCGACGACGACGGCAAGCGGGTCACCCAAGTGTGAGTACACCGGCTAACTAATATCAACCTTGCGGTGGTTGGCGAAAAGTTGACAATCCTTGGGAGGCCTGGTGTGTTCTGATGTCGACGACGACGGCAAGCGGGTCACCCTAGTGTGTGTACACCGGCAAACTAATATCAACCTTGAGGTGGTTGGCGTAAAGTTGACAATCCTTGGGAGGCCTGGTGTGTTGTGATGTCGACGACGACGGCAAGCGGGTCACCCAAGTGTGAGTACACCGGCTAACCAATATCAACCTTGAGGTGGTTGGCGTAAAGCTGACAATCCTTGGGAGGCCTGGTGTGTTGTGCTGTCGACGACGACGGCAAGCGGGTCACCCAAGTGTGAGTACACCGGCTAACCAATATCAACCTTGAGGTGGTTGGCGTAAAGCTGACAATCCTTGGGAGGCCTGGTGTGTTGTGCTGTCGACGACGACGGCAAGCGGGTCACGCAAGTGTGAGTACGTCGGCTTACTAATATCAACCTTGAGTTAGTTGATATACAGTTGAAAATATATTTCGACATTGTTTTAATAGCCCCAGCGTTGATATTTATTGGTCTGGGAAAACCATACTTTACTGCGCCTAGGTCTACGAGTTCTACAAAGACGTTCTGTAAATAAGAGCATAAACGCAGATAGATGTAGGTACGTGAATTTGAACTTTATTTTCAAGGATCGTTGTGTTGATATTTGTTTGGTTGGCTTACTGAACTTAACCAGGTTTGCGCCGGGTCTTATATCTGCTTATTACAATTTTTTTTAACTTGCCAACCCAACAGCTGAAAAGCAGACTCAGTTTTAACTAACCCAGCCGACGCCCGCTGCGAACGGTGGCAGGACACTTTTCCCCCACCCGCTAACTACTTAAGGTGCAGTTATACAACTTTTAAAGGTTTTTAATTGAACATCACGTCTAACACGGATAAAAAATTGAGAATCACGCAAAACATACAAAGCGTATTTCTAAGAAACTTTCACCATTTTAAAGATTATTTAATTATTCATAATTTAGTCTCAGTGTTTTAGTTTAATCAAATCAAATCATTTTTATTTCAGGCCTAATGACCCATATAAAAAAATTATAAATATTACAAAATTAAATTATTAGATTATCATTAAATTCTATTAATTAATTTAAAAATTATAACAAAATTATAAAATTATTTCTTGCATTATTAAATAAGGTAAATGTTGCTGGAATATTAATTGCCCTAAACGAAGAAATAATTTGCTTCGTATATTTCGCTTTTTTTCAGTAAGTAAATAAATCGTGATGTTTGTCTACCTTCTAGTTTGGAAGACGGCGTGCTTCAATCGTATGAACAGCACGAAGACTCCGTGTACTGCGCAGAGTGGAGCGCCTCGGAGCCCTGGACCTTCGCCTCGCTAAGCTACGACGCGAGGCTGGTGCTATCTCGTGTACCCAGGCATTTTAAATACAAAATCCTACTGTAACTTACTTTTAACTAAATAAATTAGTTTAGATCGAACTCTAACTTTAGTAGAAAGAGCCGAACTGAGAGATCATTTTAGATACTGCTTCTGCCAACTTTCTTCAAGGTCATTCAATTCCGAAAATTGAATTTTGATCTTTATGAAATGTCCAAGTTTTTTTTTAGGGAATTTATTATGATTTCCTTGATTAAAGTTGTTCATTTCCATGGGCTCGAGGAGGCTATTCCAAAAATATAACTCCCTAAAATAAAGAAAATAATAAATTGAATGGAAATTGCATGAAATCAATAATTAAACTAACTGCCACCATCATGCATCAGACTTTTTTTATTGTTGCTTTGCTTCAGTTCGGAAACGTTCGGTAAGTATCGTAATTTGTCGTCTTGTAAAAAAGATAACGGAGAAGGCATTGGATGATTTCCCACACCAAAAAAAAAAAACATACTCTTAGATAAATTTAAATTAAATATAAGAACAAGATTATAGATTGAGTTAGGTAGGGTAGGCAGTGTCTTTCTGAAACGTATGCCACTGGGCAGAAGCAGTATTTAAAATATGACCACACATATCGGTTACACCCTGTATAATTCGAGATAATTTGAATCCATCGCCACCAACTCAAGTATCCGTACCTCTGGTGGTACGGTGGGCATTTTAAAGTTAAACGATACCACCAGGTAATAGTGTTGTATCACTAGTTAATTAAAACCACTTTTGCCAACAATTTACTAAATATATACTGATTGCAAATGAAATATGAATCAGAAACTTTACCGTTGCGACGTACGTTGTCCAAGAGCGAGCGAAGCGAGCTCGGGAATTGAGGGCACCCCGACACTGACAGGTTAGGTTCGAAGGGGATGACGGAGGTTACAGTAAGCGAGCGAACGCAGCCCCCGTCTTTTCTTTAAACCCTTCAGACAGAAACAGCCCCGCCCAGCGGAGCTCCGTCAACCTACCTTATAATTAATGAATGAGTCATTAACATATGCAAGATAACAGTTTTTAATTTCCTGTCCCTTCATACAGTGGTATCGTTTAACTTTAAAATACCCACCGTACCACCAGAGGTACGGCCAGGGGTACGGTGGGTCTGCAGTGTTTGTCTTGTACCTCTATCAGAAGTAGTTGTTCCAAAGTTTTGTCGTTTTGCATGTAAGTGTCCTTTGGTATTAGAAGGATTAAACACTGGCTGGTTGTTATAATTTAAGCAAACTGATGGAATAAAATTCAGATATCTGTATTTCATGTTTGTACTTATTAGTTTTATCCTGCACATTTAATTAGTTTTAGCTTATCGCTTCGCATTCCATATTTTGTTTGTATGTATTTTAACTGTAAGATGTAAAAAAAACAGGCTAAGTGCGTGTCGGACTTCGCATATTTAGGGTACCGTACCAAATCGATTTGGAAGGAATTATCAAAGAAAAAATCTGATTTATCAATAAAAATTATCACCAAATTTCAAGGTCATAGGTCAATGGGAAGTTAAAAAATTCTTCAGAAAATAATTTTGTGACAGAAGACGGACAGACAGACGGACACGTGATTGACAGCAATAGGGCTCCGTTTGGAACCTTCGGGTACGGAACCCTAAAAATTAAGTATAATGAATAATTAAAAACGATATTTATAGATATAACTTTTATTTACAACTAAAATCTCGCAATCACAAAATCAAAATTCAACATAATTGGCAGCACTGCCGAGGAATCCATACACTTTCGAAGGAGGCGTGCCCATAATGAGGTCGCATATCGCTCTTCTAGCTATCGAATTGTTCTGATAAGTGCCAAGGATGTGAATTTTTGAGTCTGCCAACACTATCTTGGTGTTGGTGATGTTCTCTATGGTGAACTTTGTACGGCCAGCCTTTCCTGCGATGCGGCCAATGGCGCGTTTCAAATGATCGCCGTTCAGAGTTTTTACGTCTTTAACTTCGAAACATTCGACAAACATGTCATCTAGTCGAAGGAGGGCGAGCGCGTCGTCGACATCGAAGCCGTAGATGAAAGCCTGGAAGAAAGAAGTGATTTTTATACTCGTAAAAAAACTATTATAATTTTCACTTTTTAGTTGTAGGTACCCCAGAACTAAAACAAAAAATTAAAGTTATCTCGAATTAACTCCAATATCATGGAATTTGAACATAATTGGAGAAAATCAAAACATCATTACATACATTTTTTTTGTTTTTGTTGATTTTTTCAAAAAGCGCTGAATCAATTTCAATAAAATTTATATGGGACCACACCTCAGGAGTATACTCTTTCGAATAAAAACACTTTGAAAATCGGTCCACAATAGCTGAACGGAACTGGATTTCAACATGGGTAGACTATGATCTGGATTAGAATATACGATAATTTTTGACCCAGTATTAGCCTGAGGTTCCTGTTTGGCCATTTCTAATTTTCATGGAGGTGAAGTAGTGCCTACAAAAGTTATATTGTTATATAATAATACTGATTTTTAAATTTTTTTGAATGAACCTACTGCTTTCTTTAAAATTTTGCGAAAGGCCACAGTTTGGCTCAGCATTATCATTGTTGCAGCTACAGACTTCCAAAGTCCACTGCTGGTCATAAAACATAATCAAGAATAGATTAGGTAGATTTATATTAAACCCAATATTTCGGTTAAAGCCCAGTTAACGGGTTAAAACCTAGTTGGTTGCCCAATTTATTGCAAGAATCATTTTGTCAAGAGTATGTTATTTTGATTTTTTTTTTAATTTGCCCCTCTTTAGAAATTACTCCTGTACCATGGGTGCGTTTACAAACATGTAAACTCACATTATACAAGACACCCAAACGCGGAACAACTATCTGTAAGCTTTACAATAATAAATAATTGTTTGATGCGGGAATTGAACCCGCAAAACGCAGCACAGCAGCCAATCGCTCAACCACTGCGCTAACCGTCGTCAATAATTATAGTGACGTAATTTATTTACCATAACAAAATCGGCAGCTTTCTGAAGATTGGCAATGTCTTTAGTTTCTGGTCCAACCTTGATCTCGACATTCCTGGTGTTGGTGTTGAATATGACTTGCAGAAGTAAATGTTCCACTATTGGGGTGACGATCTTTAACCAATTCTCTTTAAGAGGCGTGTATCTGGAATAAAACGAGTTAGGCTTAGTAATATAGAATAAAATAAATAAATAATATTATTTAAAAGATGGAAAGATAACTCTACATATTGAAGAAAGCTTAGAAACTTGTCGCGTTTTTTTTATATGAGTTTTCCATGTATGCTTCCTATCAAGATGCATGCCTAAATACTTTGCTGAGTCGATTTCGGTATTTTTTCAGGGCCATACCTTACATTAGTAATTTCCCCCTTGTACTTTATTTCCAGTCTTTTCTATTAAAAGTGTGGCCTATATGGAATCATTACCCTGGTCCGTGAAAATGGTAAGTCCATTTCATCGGGGTAATGATTCCATAGACATTCATTGATATATCAACGCACAGCCTTAACCGCTGGTCCTAGAGACATGTAATTTGGAAGGTGTGTTCTTTATAAAGAGTAGGTATCCACTAAGAAAGGGTTTTTCGAAATTCAACCCTTAAGGGGGTAAAAGTTTATGGTAGGAGGTTTGTTTGGGTGTTTCTGTTTGGTTCAGGCTCATCTTCTGTCAGGTCAATCTGTAAGCCATTGTACCTATTGGTAGTTTTAATTGTTTCAGGAGATGGCGATTCCGATAATTTATTTCGATTATTGCCTCTAGCTGTTGGAACTCTGCCATTCTGGAGGACAAGGTGTATCATTGGTGTTGTTGGTTTGTGTCTGAAGTGCTTTATTCACGATTCATCTTGCTGTAACGTCCTGCCAAGGCCATGCACGATGCACGATGCAAAAGTACCATGAATAGGCTTGACGTACATCAATAATTATTATTAATCGACGTATGTCAAGCCTATTCATGGTACTTTTGCATCATGCATGGTGCATGGCCTTAGCGGGACGTACAGCAAGATGGGTCATGAATAAAGCGCTTGACTTTTCTGTTCTTTTGTTGAGGGACCTGTGTTGGTAGTTTCAAGCTGTGGTTTATTTCCCATGGATTGGCTTCTTCATAAACAAGCCAGGGTGGATAGTTTCTTGAACAAATCGGTTTCCAGTAGTATTGATTGACAGGATGCCTGGTTACTCACATCCACATGGCCTTGGCTAGTTTTATTCTGAGGTTGCAAAACATTGCCCCCCTCAGAGTACGTCGGGCAACTTGAGTCAAGCTCAGGGATTTTCCGGCCCGGCCAGTACCCTCTTGGGGTAGTATCTCTTGTGGTCTTGCTTTCATTTTCTTTTGGTGGGAAAAATATTAGCAAGCGCTTCTCGAGTGCTTACCTCCCGTTCATTTCACGGTAGCCTGGTAAGGTTACTTTGATAACTGAGTCGCGCCGCGCAGAAACCGGACGAGTGCAGAGAAGGTCCTGACCGGCACCCACGCGAAGCGACTCAGGTGACCGTCGCCCTGCTTCGGCGTATACGATTACTTAAGTTTATTAAAAGGTGAGACAGGACAATTGGTCGTAATTTAGCTATATCTAAGTATTCATAGTAGAGTTACCTGTGAGCTGGGACTGTAATTTTTCTCATATTCTCCTTAGATTCGTTTGGCTCAGCACTTTTCTTCTCCGCGTTCGACCGACTGTCCATTCCATCGCCAGATTCTAAGACAGCCCTACGCTTTATATTTTTTCGCTTCACTGTCTTCTTGGCAGGCAAAAACTCGTCCTCACTTATGTTTGCTGTGTCCATCATTGGTTCAGTTTTTTCAGTCATGTTGATAAGTTTAAATAACACGAGTACCTAATTCAAGATATTTTGTTGTAAAATAATTTCACACGCACTTTTATGAAGCACAGAAGAACTATTTACTATTTAGTCAACGTCAAATCAAATTTTAAACTGTTCAGAAGGCTAATTCACGTAATAATGCAGTTGCAGTTAAGTCTAAGTTATAAACAGTATTCTTGTAAGCTTTGAACTGCACGTAAGCTGCGTCAACTGCACGACATCACGCACGACCACAGAATACTTAAACTCCTAACGGAGCGCGCGACAACGAAACTCTACCAAACTTCCCTACGGTGTGGCCACATGAGAGAAAAAATATTACCCACTAAATAGTCGAATAGAATCGATTACATTTCAATGAATATAACGTTATTATAATAGTACCCCAGAACAGATTTTAGTGTTTTTCTTACCATTTAAACAAACAATTATACTTTGATTTCAAAGACATATTTCGCTAAAATTTGGCTGAATGATGGTCTATTGTTGCCCCATAAAAATAAAACTGACAAAATAACAGGCGCCCGCCAGGGAGTTTTTGGCGGGATTTTCTCGAGTGCAGTTCAGTGGCTGTTTTATTATACGTTTATTGATTCCTAGTGGATATTGTGATGTAAAATTGGTGTAGTTTTGTGTCTCAAGACAATATGTGGAATCATTGAAACAGGCGTGATCTCGGTAAAATAGAGCTGAGAATTTTATTGTACCTCAGTGAAGTTTGCCGAGAAGGCTGACTCGACACATTTGTTGTCAATTACTGCAAAAAACATTAGAATGTGTTACATCTGCATTCTTATATTCCTGAAGAACAAGGCAATCAACAACTCAAGGAATCCAAACGTAACCAAAACTCTAATAATAAAAGGAATCTATCCGAATCCCCTGAGAACACCAACGGATCCTTAAGAAAAAGTAATACCCAAAACCCTTCGAAAAAACAAAATGCAAATATCCAGCAATACATGCTAAAAAACCCTAGCCAGAAAAAGGACTTGCCTTCAATTTCCACGCACGTAGATAACACCTCTACTGTGCTTACACAACCAAACCTGAATATAAAGTATTGATATAAAGCGACCTCTCCACAACAGCCCCCAATACGGCCGGTCACCGCGGGGACTAACGACCACAACCCTCCACTCAACTCACTCTACATATGTACATACAATGCACGATCCCTACTCTCTAACGAACGGCTTCTAGAGTTCAAAGACGCTATCTCAAAAATAAACTATGATATTATTGGACTCGCCGAGGTACGCAGAACAGGCTACAAAATACTGGAAGACAATGATCACATATTCTGCCACTATGGTGAAACCAAAGGCCGTCACGGTGTGGGATTTCTACTAAAAAAATATCTTAAAGAAAACATTGAAAGCTTTATTGCAATCTCAGAAAGAACATGCATATTAAATTTGAAATTAGAAAGAACAGACATCTCTATTATATATACAAGCTTATGCGCCTACCAGCACTGCGAGCGATGATGAGTCTGACATCTTCTACAACCAGCTACAAGAAGCTCTAGAAAAAAGCTACAAAAATGTCATTTTAATGGGCGACTTCAACGCATGCATTGGACAACGCCAGCTGGAGGAAGAAAGAACTCTAGGATTATACTGTTACGGCAACCGGAATACAAGAGGCGAAAAACTAGTACAATTTGCTCTTCAGAATAATCTAACTGTAATCAACAGCATATTCAAAAAGAATACTAAGAATATGTGGACATGGATGTCACCTATAGAAACTAAATATCAACTCGACTATATTATGTCTAATACAAAAGAAAAGTTTACGAACATAGATATTATAAATCAACTCAATTTCGCAAGCGACCACCGCCTTTTATGAAGCGAGTTTCAAATATCAACAACCAAAAAATCTAGAGTAAAATATAACACTGTACTTTGAAAACAATAGATGATGAAAATCTAAAACAGAGAATACAAGAAATCGAGTTATCGACATGCGCAAATATAGAAATGTACTATTCAAATATAAAAAAAGCTATAACTGAATCCATAAATACTATAAAGAAAACAATAAATAAATCAAGACAAATTATATCCGAAGACACAAGATTACTATTGAACAGGAGGAAAGATCTACAAAATAATAAAGCACGAAAAAAAGAAGAAAAACAGGAACTTAGTAACCTATATAAAAGTATACACAAAAGAATCAAGAAAGAGTACGAAACCGACAGACTGAAAATACTAGAAAAACATATATCTGACACTGGAAGTCTGAAGAAAGGATACAAAGAGCTAAATTTGAAAAAAACGTGGAACCCGACTGTGAAGGAAAAATCGTCTGATAGAGAAATATTTTCGAGCTCAAAAATAATAGAGACAGCCACTAACTTCTACAAGGATTTATATTGTAGAAAATATAACTCTCCAAATAACCATCTATGTGAAATATCAAGAAACGGACCATCTTCTCATCCACCACCACTAAAAAGATTCACAAATAACGAAATACTTATAAAAATTGAATCTTTAAAGAAAGGTAAAAGCAGTGACCCTGACAACATACCCAACGAAATAATCATAGCAGGAAGATATGTACTGACACCCTATTTAACAGCACTTTTTAATAAAGCACTAGACTCTAGACAGATTCCAAAAGAATGGGCCAAATCTGACATCATTTTACTTTATAAAAAAGGAGATCCTGCAATTATTGCAAATTACCGACCAATAAGCCTACAACCATGCCTCTACAAGTTATTCGCCTCATGCTTAGAACGACGCATATCAGAAATCACTGAAAAATTCCAACCAGTAGAACAGGCCGGCTTCAGGAAATCTTTCTCAACAATGGATCATAATATTCACGTTTTAGAGCAAATAATATAAAAAACTTTTTTACAAAAAAAAAGACCCGACTTCCAAAAAAAGTGCAAAATAACTTTAATTTCGGAAGTCGGTGTTCCTGTTTTGTGTCTTCGTTTTTTGACACCGACTTCCGAAATTAAAGTTATTTTGCACTTTTTTTGGAAGTCTGTTCTATTTTTTTGTAAAAAAGTTTTTTATTTTTCACTTTTTAGTTGAAATTCCCCATTAAACTGTGTTAACAATTCATAGACATACGATAGCAGCAATCGCGGTTGATTTGCAGTCAATTTTTGAAGAGTTCCGTTGTCTGTCTCCGAAACCCATCATCAGATCTTTTTGAAATTTAAATGGGACCATTTCGGAATAAACCCCTTTCGAATAAAAAAAGAATTTTGCAAATCCGTCAATATAATATGACGGAGTTATGCCCGAACATACATAAAAAAAAAATACAAACATCCGAATTGATAACCTCCTCCTTTTTCGAAGTCGGTTAAAAAATACGAGGAACAAAGACGTCCCTTATACTGTGCATTCATCGACTATGCCAAAGTTTTTGATTCAATCTCCCACTCTAGCATATGGAAAGCTCTACACGAATGTAATAGGTATGCCATTAGAAACAATTGAACTGATACAAGATATCTATAAAAAAGCACTATCCGAGTGAAACTAGATAAAACTGGCCCCGAAATAGACATCTGCAGAGGTGTAAGACAAGGCGACCCCTTATCCCCGACATTATTTATAACTGTTTTACAATACATCATGAAACAACTCAATTGGTCCAAAAGAGGTATAAATATTAAAGGAAGTTACATTAGCAACCTACGTTTCGCAGATGACATCGTATTGTTCTCAGAAACCGCATCACAACTTGAAGAAATGATTAACGAACTTAACTACGTCAGTCGCAATATTGGTCTGGAATTAAATATTGAAAAAACTAAAATCATGTGTAACGAGACTCAAAGACCCATATTTGTGGAGAGTTGACAGTTGGAGTATGTTCAAGAATACATATAATTTAGGCAAACAAATATCTTTCTCAAAATCAAGACACCGTGACGAATTAAAGAGACGTATTAAAATGACATGGAACAAGTTCTGGAGCCACAAAGAAGTTTTAATATCTGATCTACCTTTACATTAAAAAAGAAAGTCCTAGACTCATGTCTTTTACCTTGCCTCTCATATGCAAGTCAAACCTGGATTTATAATATGCACACGAAGGAAAGAATTCAAAAATGCCAAAGAGTCATGGAGAGAAGCATTCTTAACTTGAAACTCAGAGACAAAAAACAACACAGCGAGATAAGAGAAAGGACAAAAGTTATTGATGCGTTAACACACTGCAAGAAACTTAAATGGAAGTGGGCTGGTCACATTGCACGTCAGAATAAAGAGAGATGGACTAGAAAAATTACTGCATGGACTGGTCCCCCCGGAAAAAGGAAAAGAGGTCGCCCCCTGGAAAGATGGGCAGACGAACTAATAAAATTCACTAACAACGACTGGATGAGAACAGCCCAAGATAGGAAAAAGTGGAGTGACATGGAGGAGGCCTATACTCGTCGAGAGGTCCATAACTAAAGTTATGTTTAAAAAAAAAGATGTATTATTACTACTAAGGAATTAAAGAGGCTTAAATAAATAAATAAATAAAAAACATCTGCATTCTAATGGAAAAAAAAAGGAAAAATACACTACTAAAGACGAGGCGGTATGGTTTATGACCTTAGCCTGCCCGAGAAAGGGCGAGGAAAAAAAAATAGGCGCCCGCCACCCGCCAATGACGCGAAAGTTAAAATTCAAAACAGTTCCTACAATTAAAAAACTTATACTTTGATTGATGGTAAGCATTTACTATATTATAATAAAATGATTTTAAGGATGTAGGTACAGTGAAGTTTACGAAGAAGTAGCAGTTTCAATTCCTTTCATGAAAGTTTCATCTTTTTTCAGTAGTCTTCACGCTCACGCAAACGCTTTTCTGTGCGGTAAATTGAACTGCTGGATGAATATTTGGAGGGCCACGGGGACCTCGCCCGTGGCCGACTAAAATCTACAGAGGGTAGTGCCCTCACATCACGCCTTTGGTCAGAGTGCGACAACACACTGAATGCCAAAGCAGACGGGGGTCAAAGAACTTCCAAAGAGTGGAGCAAGGTCTGTTAGATTCTATCTATAGATATTGTACCTGTGTATTGGTACATTATACTTGGGTAAATAACTAGATTTATAATATTTTTAGTGGTATACAGACTACAAGTGCCGCTTGCTCAACCGAATCAAGCAGATTCGGCAAATTCAAAGGGGTACAAAGATATGGTAAAATGGCTGATGCCATGAACAGAGTGACTGATGCAGCAACCACATCAGCTGTTACACAGTGCCGCATAGCAGAAGCACTGAAAAATATAAATAGTCCCACGGTAATAACATTCTCCTTTTTTTGCAGACAACCAATTTTCAACTGACTATAGTTGTATATTATGTTTATAAATCCTAATAGAAACTATACTGCAGTAATTTTCTTTTTAGGCAAGACAGCGCAGGTGGCAGGCTTCTTCAGATAAAGAATAAAACAAGCAGATTACAATATTATCACCTTTTTAACCGACGAAAAAAAAAGGAGGAGGTTCTCAATTGGACCGTACATGTATATATAATATTTTTTTTTTTTTGTGTATGTTCAGCTCTCACTCCGTCATTTATGAACCGATTTGGATGATTCTTTTTTTGTTAGATAGAGTATACCTCAAGGGTGGTCCCATGTCAAGGAAATCAGGATCTGATGATGGAATTCTGATAAAATTGAGAGAAAACCTCAAAAATTGTGGGCACGTTTAGCGTTTCTGTATGTATGTTAGGCCCTCACTCCGTTATTTATGAACCGATTTTGATGATTCTTTTTTTGTTAGATAGGGTATACCTCATGGGTGGCCCCATGTCAAGGACATCAGGATCTGATCATGGGATCCTGATAAAATCCAGAGAAAACCTCGCAAATTGGCCACGAATATTGTTTCTGTTTACTTTTCACAACTTAAACAGGTATTTGTATTTAGAAATCATCACATCATGAAACTGAGCTGATGATGGAAACCATACCTTTCCTAAACAGTAGAAGTTAGATATAAAAACTGGTTTTAGTGACAAATACCACTTAATATGCTTTGAAGAAAAGACGTCTTTACAATATTGGAGGTAACCTCAACTGGTCAATGTCCTGGGAACTTCATGGAAGGATGGTTACATCATCAGCTCAGTGGCAAGAGGAATGATGAAGGATTAGAAATTAGCCCTCAGAGTGTTAAAAGATGATGCGAGCCACAGTAAATCATAAAATAAAAAAACCGACGAAAAAGAACTAAAAATCAAGACTTAAAAGGTTTATTTATTTTTTGCTTTTTAGTTCTTTTTCGTCGGTTAATTTTTTTTATTTACAAAAATAAATAAAAAAATTCCCTATGTAGCCACAGGCGATTAATAAGAGCCTGTTGGACAGCCCGACCTTCCAACAAGTCTCTGTTTGGCCGCCTATTGCTTTGAGCAAGAATACTCAGGCTCTCCGTACACTCATCCTCCTCAGCTGCTCTACGCCGTACACGCATTCTCTCTTCTTGCTCACGCTCTTGATGTGTCAGTTGGGGTACTGGTAATCGTGCCTTGTTTGCTATATTGTGCAACAATGCACAGGCATTCACTATTTGACCTGCAAAAACAGGATCACAGTGAAGCATGCATGCAGCTAATAATCACCTGAAACAGAAACTATAATAAATAAAATACAATAAAAAAAAGATAGAAGAAAATAGGAAGAAGGAAGAAAGGAGCTCATGGCTAAAGTAATAACAGCCGCACGGGTCGATCCACCAGGTTAAGCTACACTTGCCGGGGTTGGTCCATGGATGGGTGACCATCTTTTCATACCGGTTCCTCCGCTGAAGTGCTTGCGCATTTCCTTACGCCGATGAATTCATGCGGACCCCGTCATCCTCTGCGGCCATATACGGCTGCAATTCCTCTAAAGAGAAGCGCACGCGAAACGGCGGGTCGCCGTCCACAGGCCACACCCTAAGACGGCCGGAGATCGTTGCGCGCCCTCCGGCGCCCGAAGCACCTAATAAAGTGCGACCTACGTATACGGCTGCAATTTCTCTAAAGAGAAGCGCACGCGAAACACGGCGGGTCGCCGTCCACAGGCCACACCCTAAGGGTCAACTCACACCAAAAGAGCGTCGAAGCGCAGCGCAGTTTCAGTGTCATATCGCATGAGAATATAGAATTCACCGGAATTCCCGCGATGCCGCGGGCATCCGCGCGACTCGTTCGTTTGTCTGTACTGAAACTGCGCTGCGCTTCGACGCTCTTTTGGTGTGAGTTGACCCTAAGACGGCCGGAGATCGTTGCGCGCCCTCCGGCGCCCGAAGCACCTAATAAAGTGCGACCTACGTTACGTAAGTCGGGCTGGTACCACTCCTCAGTCACACTTTTTGTATTATTATGAGTTTTTACTAAGCCTAACTTTGTCCCAAAGCAAGGCAAAGGCTTCCCCCATTTTTCCAGCTCTCTCGTGTCTTATTTTCCCGGCTTTACTTAGGCCTGCCTCAGTGACGACGCCCGTTTGACACTCACTCATTTAATCTTTATAATTATATCGATTCGACGCCCGGCATTTCTGTGAAGTTGCGCCTGTTATTTTAATTTGAACTTGTATTTTACATTATTCTTAAACATATACCATCTTCAAAGAAGCCTGATGAAGAGATCCGTTGCGCGGAGTGGCACTCCACAGACCGTGCGCGCATGGGCGTTGTGTTCGAGGGCGGCGTGAGCGTGCATGACGTCACGAGCGGCGCCGCGCTCGCCCGCGCCGCCGCCTCCGCGCGCCTCAAGTTCACCAGCGGCAAGTGGAACCCGCACCAGGGTCATACACAGGTAAGTAGTCTATGAGGAGAGTGGCACCCCACGCGGGCGTGATGTGCGAGGGCGGCGTGAGCG
This sequence comes from Polia nebulosa, assembly GCA_951329385.1. Lineage (NCBI taxonomy): Eukaryota > Metazoa > Arthropoda > Insecta > Lepidoptera > Noctuidae > Polia > Polia nebulosa. The sequence continues at coordinate 10,405,203 of OX589600.1, read as the reverse complement.
TGCATGACGTCACGAGCGGCGCCGCGCTCGCCCGCGCCGCCGCCTCCGCGCGCCTCAAGTTCACCAGCGGCAAGTGGAACCCGCACCAGGGTCATACACAGGTAAGTAGTCTATGAGGAGAGTGGCACCCCACGGGGTCGTGGTGTGCGAGGGCGGCGTGAGCGTGCATGACGTCACGAGCGGCGCCGCGCTCGCCCGCGCCGCCGCCTCCGCGCGCCTCAAGTTCACCAGCGGCAAGTGGAACCCGCACCAGGGTCATACACAGGTAAGTAGTCTATGAGGAGAGTGGCACCCCACGGGGGCGTGGAGTGCGAGGGCGGCGTGAGCGTGCATGACGTCACGAGCGGCGCCGCGCTCGCCCGCGCCGCCGCCTCCGCGCGCCTCAAGTTCACCAGCGGCAAGTGGAACCCGCACCAGGGTCATACACAGGTAAGTAGTCTATGAGGAGAGTGGCACCCCACGGGGGCGTGGTGTGCGAGGGCGGCGTGAGCGTGCATGACGTCACGAGCGGCGCCGCGCTCGCCCGCGCCGCCGCCTCCGCGCGCCTCAAGTTCACCAGCGGCAAGTGGAACCCGCACCAGGGTCATACACAGGTAAGTAGTCTATGAGGAGAGTGGCACCCCACGGGGTCGTGGTGTGCGAGGGCGGCGTGAGCGTGCATGACGTCACGAGCGGCAATTGATTTATACAGGATGATTTATTCTATCCACAGTTCGCATTACTACAAGACATGCACATAAAGTGCTACGACACCCGCGCCGACTGCAGCAAGCCGTCCTGGAGCATCGACAACGCGCACAGCCAGCTGGCCAGAGACCTCGACTTCAACCCCAACAGGTGACTATGGTGTGCTATTGCATTATGATAGTGCAAGTGATGGCAATTCTATCTAATAATATAATATCGACCCTTTCCTAAATCACATACTTTTAGCAATGAAATCAAATCAAAAATGTTTATTTGTTAGAATATGGTACACTAGATGTTACAATATTGGTTTCAGCATATCCTCCCATAATATGGCGTATAAATATTTCTATAAAAAAACAGAGCTTTAAATTACTAACCTAATTATGAAAATAACATAGTGTGATTTTAAAATAGTTTATTAATAAATATTGAATTGACAGAAATTGTATTGTAGTAATAATAATGAATTATGTAGTTGCATGCGGTAAGATAAAGGCTATAAATATTCCCGAACACTGTAATATTTTTTTTCTAATAACAGTCTGAACAGTCTAACCTTTTGAACAACGGCAATGGCGAATTTTGAGCATTATTTGGCAAATGGTTATAATATATAATAATTACCATGCAGTAGGTGTTTCTTTAATATAGCTTTGATTTTATTTGGGGTAATTTAAATTTGTATAAGTGTTACCTGCTTTTGTCGAATAAATAATATTTTTTTTTACAAAAATGCATGTTTCAAAAAAATAAAGACATGGTAAAGACAGTATTTTAAGTCTTTAAAATAGTGGTTTACAGCTATCTAAAAAGTGGGCTCCACACATTTCCCGGATACATTTTTTTTGTCCTTTAAAGACTCTTTGCATATACACAAAGCAATCTATTTTTTGAAGTATTTTATTTATGTGTGGTTTCCAACTACAATTTTTGTCCACAGTTATACCTCGGAATGCACATTCATTGACAGTGTTTAAGAAGGAATTGTTATGAGCAAAATAAACTAAAAAGTTTTGCGACTAACTGATGTTGTAACTTTATTAAGGAAATTTTGGGACATAAAAACGATTTTTTTCACAGTAGCGCCATTTTTCTAGCGATAGTATTGTTGATAAAGAAAACTACTAATTGAATGCATGTCGGTTATTTGATTGCAGGCAGTGCCACTTTACCACAGCCCTGGGCACTCAGGCAGGGAAGGAACAAACCCACCCCGGGTTTTAGCCAGTAAGAGTCTGACACGCCCTCCCGCTCCACCCGGAGCGGGAGAAGTCGTTGGGTGATTTCCCAATCTCCCAAAAAAAAAAGCAGTTCCACGTGGCGAGCGCGGGCGATGACGCCGCACTCAACATTTGGCACTACAGGAGATCAGGAACGGGAAGGAGCCTATATTTAGCAGGACGGATCATTCTCATTGGTAAGTTACTATTATCTCCGGGGTCGCGGGCTCTCAGAGTGGGAACTCTGTCCGCCCACCGAAACCTGGCACCCTAGGAAAGGCGGTGGCACAGTGATCACGTGCTGCCGTGAGGCTTAGGAAGTGGAATCGTCTGAAAACTTCGACCACATTCTCGAATGGTTTCGTAATACGGTCGACGTAACAGTATGTATGTATTTCTTGTTTCAGGGTATGGACAGTGCGCTACAACACGTACCACGAACAGCTGCTGCTGACGGGCAGCTCAGACGCACGCGCGCTGCTCACTGCGGCCGCCAGCGTGTGCTGCGACCTCGACGACGACGGCAAGCGGGTCACGCAAGTGTGAGTACACCGGCTAACTAATATCAACCTTGTGGTGGTTGGCAAAAAGTTGACAATCCTTGGGAGGCCTGGTGTGTTGTGATGTCGACGACGACGGCAAGCGGGTCACGCAAGTGTGAGTACACCGACTAACTAATATCAACCTTGAGGTGGTTGGCGTAAAGTTGACGAATCTTTGGGAGGCCTGGTGTGTTGTGATGTCGACGACGACGGCAAGCGGGTCACCCAAGTGTGAGTACACCGGCTAACTAATATCAACCTTGCGGTGGTTGGCGAAAAGTTGACAATCCTTGGGAGGCCTGGTGTGTTCTGATGTCGACGACGACGGCAAGCGGGTCACCCTAGTGTGTGTACACCGGCAAACTAATATCAACCTTGAGGTGGTTGGCGTAAAGTTGACAATCCTTGGGAGGCCTGGTGTGTTGTGATGTCGACGACGACGGCAAGCGGGTCACCCAAGTGTGAGTACACCGGCTAACCAATATCAACCTTGAGGTGGTTGGCGTAAAGCTGACAATCCTTGGGAGGCCTGGTGTGTTGTGCTGTCGACGACGACGGCAAGCGGGTCACCCAAGTGTGAGTACACCGGCTAACCAATATCAACCTTGAGGTGGTTGGCGTAAAGCTGACAATCCTTGGGAGGCCTGGTGTGTTGTGCTGTCGACGACGACGGCAAGCGGGTCACGCAAGTGTGAGTACGTCGGCTTACTAATATCAACCTTGAGTTAGTTGATATACAGTTGAAAATATATTTCGACATTGTTTTAATAGCCCCAGCGTTGATATTTATTGGTCTGGGAAAACCATACTTTACTGCGCCTAGGTCTACGAGTTCTACAAAGACGTTCTGTAAATAAGAGCATAAACGCAGATAGATGTAGGTACGTGAATTTGAACTTTATTTTCAAGGATCGTTGTGTTGATATTTGTTTGGTTGGCTTACTGAACTTAACCAGGTTTGCGCCGGGTCTTATATCTGCTTATTACAATTTTTTTTAACTTGCCAACCCAACAGCTGAAAAGCAGACTCAGTTTTAACTAACCCAGCCGACGCCCGCTGCGAACGGTGGCAGGACACTTTTCCCCCACCCGCTAACTACTTAAGGTGCAGTTATACAACTTTTAAAGGTTTTTAATTGAACATCACGTCTAACACGGATAAAAAATTGAGAATCACGCAAAACATACAAAGCGTATTTCTAAGAAACTTTCACCATTTTAACTCCTGAACGGCCACGGGCATACCAGTATGCCGATCCAGATTACGCGGCTTAAACCTCTATTATTAAATAACTAAAGATCTTATATCCTGTGGCATGGTGCACATGCATTCTTAGATAGTTATTACATAGTATTAGAAAAAAAACGCAACACAAAACGCAACGCAAACGCAGAAACGCAATTTTAAAAAGCCGTTATGTTGTTTTGATTTCGTAATTTGAAGTTTTGAGTGTGAATAATAGGAAAATATGATATCGGACTCTACAACTCCAACGCAGCAATTCTATTACTTGTCTATGCATAGTGCAACATGCAAAATTTCATGTAAATTGATACAGTGGTTTTAACAACTACCCACACACACACACACACACACTATTCCCGACAAATCGTTGATAACAGAATTTGAATAAAATTCAACTCTTGAATTACAAGTATTGTTTACATGTTATTCTAAGGTCTGTTTATTCAACAACCCAAAAAAGTTTACTTTAAGTGCCTCGCTCCAATAGAAACCTCAGCAAGTTGTTTTTTATGAGCCCGGTCGTAAAAATGTCAAACTGCGATAAGAGGCGCGGCCGTTGAGGGGTTAAAGATTATTTAATTATTCATAATTTAGTCTCAGTGTTTTAGTTTAATCAAATCAAATCATTTTTATTTCAGGCCTAATGACCCATATAAAAAAATTATAAATATTACAAAATTAAATTATTAGATTATCATTAAATTCTATTAATTAATTTAAAAATTATAACAAAATTATAAAATTATTTCTTGCATTATTAAATAAGGTAAATGTTGCTGGAATATTAATTGCCCTAAACGAAGAAATAATTTGCTTCGTATATTTCGCTTTTTTTCAGTAAGTAAATAAATCGTGATGTTTGTCTACCTTCTAGTTTGGAAGACGGCGTGCTTCAATCGTATGAACAGCACGAAGACTCCGTGTACTGCGCAGAGTGGAGCGCCTCGGAGCCCTGGACCTTCGCCTCGCTAAGCTACGACGCGAGGCTGGTGCTATCTCGTGTACCCAGGCATTTTAAATACAAAATCCTACTGTAACTTACTTTTAACTAAATAAATTAGTTTAGATCGAACTCTAACTTTAGTAGAAAGAGCCGAACTGAGAGATCATTTTAGATACTGCTTCTGCCAACTTTCTTCAAGGTCATTCAATTCCGAAAATTGAATTTTGATCTTTATGAAATGTCCAAGTTTTTTTTTAGGGAATTTATTATGATTTCCTTGATTAAAGTTGTTCATTTCCATGGGCTCGAGGAGGCTATTCCAAAAATATAACTCCCTAAAATAAAGAAAATAATAAATTGAATGGAAATTGCATGAAATCAATAATTAAACTAACTGCCACCATCATGCATCAGACTTTTTTTATTGTTGCTTTGCTTCAGTTCGGAAACGTTCGGTAAGTATCGTAATTTGTCGTCTTGTAAAAAAGATAACGGAGAAGGCATTGGATGATTTCCCACACCAAAAAAAAAAAACATACTCTTAGATAAATTTAAATTAAATATAAGAACAAGATTATAGATTGAGTTAGGTAGGGTAGGCAGTGTCTTTCTGAAACGTATGCCACTGGGCAGAAGCAGTATTTAAAATATGACCACACATATCGGTTACACCCTGTATAATTCGAGATAATTTGAATCCATCGCCACCAACTCAAGTATCCGTACCTCTGGTGGTACGGTGGGCATTTTAAAGTTAAACGATACCACCAGGTAATAGTGTTGTATCACTAGTTAATTAAAACCACTTTTGCCAACAATTTACTAAATATATACTGATTGCAAATGAAATATGAATCAGAAACTTTACCGTTGCGACGTACGTTGTCCAAGAGCGAGCGAAGCGAGCTCGGGAATTGAGGGCACCCCGACACTGACAGGTTAGGTTCGAAGGGGATGACGGAGGTTACAGTAAGCGAGCGAACGCAGCCCCCGTCTTTTCTTTAAACCCTTCAGACAGAAACAGCCCCGCCCAGCGGAGCTCCGTCAACCTACCTTATAATTAATGAATGAGTCATTAACATATGCAAGATAACAGTTTTTAATTTCCTGTCCCTTCATACAGTGGTATCGTTTAACTTTAAAATACCCACCGTACCACCAGAGGTACGGCCAGGGGTACGGTGGGTCTGCAGTGTTTGTCTTGTACCTCTATCAGAAGTAGTTGTTCCAAAGTTTTGTCGTTTTGCATGTAAGTGTCCTTTGGTATTAGAAGGATTAAACACTGGCTGGTTGTTATAATTTAAGCAAACTGATGGAATAAAATTCAGATATCTGTATTTCATGTTTGTACTTATTAGTTTTATCCTGCACATTTAATTAGTTTTAGCTTATCGCTTCGCATTCCATATTTTGTTTGTATGTATTTTAACTGTAAGATGTAAAAAAAACAGGCTAAGTGCGTGTCGGACTTCGCATATTTAGGGTACCGTACCAAATCGATTTGGAAGGAATTATCAAAGAAAAAATCTGATTTATCAATAAAAATTATCACCAAATTTCAAGGTCATAGGTCAATGGGAAGTTAAAAAATTCTTCAGAAAATAATTTTGTGACAGAAGACGGACAGACAGACGGACACGTGATTGACAGCAATAGGGCTCCGTTTGGAACCTTCGGGTACGGAACCCTAAAAATTAAGTATAATGAATAATTAAAAACGATATTTATAGATATAACTTTTATTTACAACTAAAATCTCGCAATCACAAAATCAAAATTCAACATAATTGGCAGCACTGCCGAGGAATCCATACACTTTCGAAGGAGGCGTGCCCATAATGAGGTCGCATATCGCTCTTCTAGCTATCGAATTGTTCTGATAAGTGCCAAGGATGTGAATTTTTGAGTCTGCCAACACTATCTTGGTGTTGGTGATGTTCTCTATGGTGAACTTTGTACGGCCAGCCTTTCCTGCGATGCGGCCAATGGCGCGTTTCAAATGATCGCCGTTCAGAGTTTTTACGTCTTTAACTTCGAAACATTCGACAAACATGTCATCTAGTCGAAGGAGGGCGAGCGCGTCGTCGACATCGAAGCCGTAGATGAAAGCCTGGAAGAAGGAAGTGATTTTTATACTCGTAAAAAAACTATTATAATTTTCACTTTTTAGTTGTAGGTACCCCAGAACTAAAACAAAAAATTAAAGTTATCTCGAATTAACTCCAATATCATGGAATTTGAACATAATTGGAGAAAATCAAAACATCATTACATACATTTTTTTTGTTTTTGTTGATTTTTTCAAAAAGCGCTGAATCAATTTCAATAAAATTTATATGGGACCACACCTCAGGAGTATACTCTTTCGAATAAAAACACTTTGAAAATCGGTCCACAATAGCTGAACGGAACTGGATTTCAACATGGGTAGACTATGATCTGGATTAGAATATACGATAATTTTTGACCCAGTATTAGCCTGAGGTTCCTGTTTGGCCATTTCTAATTTTCATGGAGGTGAAGTAGTGCCTACAAAAGTTATATTGTTATATAATAATACTGATTTTTAAATTTTTTTGAATGAACCTACTGCTTTCTTTAAAATTTTGCGAAAGGCCACAGTTTGGCTCAGCATTATCATTGTTGCAGCTACAGACTTCCAAAGTCCACTGCTGGTCATAAAACATAATCAAGAATAGATTAGGTAGATTTATATTAAACCCAATATTTCGGTTAAAGCCCAGTTAACGGGTTAAAACCTAGTTGGTTGCCCAATTTATTGCAAGAATCATTTTGTCAAGAGTATGTTATTTTGATTTTTTTTTTAATTTGCCCCTCTTTAGAAATTACTCCTGTACCATGGGTGCGTTTACAAACATGTAAACTCACATTATACAAGACACCCAAACGCGGAACAACTATCTGTAAGCTTTACAATAATAAATAATTGTTTGATGCGGGAATTGAACCCGCAAAACGCAGCACAGCAGCCAATCGCTCAACCACTGCGCTAACCGTCGTCAATAATTATAGTGACGTAATTTATTTACCATAACAAAATCGGCAGCTTTCTGAAGATTGGCAATGTCTTTAGTTTCTGGTCCAACCTTGATCTCGACATTCCTGGTGTTGGTGTTGAATATGACTTGCAGAAGTAAATGTTCCACTATTGGGGTGACGATCTTTAACCAATTCTCTTTAAGAGGCGTGTATCTGGAATAAAACGAGTTAGGCTTAGTAATATAGAATAAAATAAATAAATAAATAATATTATTTAAAAGATGGAAAGATAACTCTACATATTGAAGAAAGCTTAGAAACTTGTCGCGTTTTTTTTATATGAGTTTTCCATGTATGCTTCCTATCAAGATGCATGCCTAAATACTTTGCTGAGTCGATTTCGGTATTTTTTCAGGGCCATACCTTACATTAGTAATTTCCCCCTTGTACTTTATTTCCAGTCTTTTCTATTAAAAGTGTGGCCTATATGGAATCATTACCCTGGTCCGTGAAAATGGTAAGTCCATTTCATCGGGGTAATGATTCCATAGACATTCATTGATATATCAACGCACAGCCTTAACCGCTGGTCCTAGAGACATGTAATTTGGAAGGTGTGTTCTTTATAAAGAGTAGGTATCCACTAAGAAAGGGTTTTTCGAAATTCAACCCTTAAGGGGGTAAAAGTTTATGGTAGGAGGTTTGTTTGGGTGTTTCTGTTTGGTTCAGGCTCATCTTCTGTCAGGTCAATCTGTAAGCCATTGTACCTATTGGTAGTTTTAATTGTTTCAGGAGATGGCGATTCCGATAATTTATTTCGATTATTGCCTCTAGCTGTTGGAACTCTGCCATTCTGGAGGACAAGGTGTATCATTGGTGTTGTTGGTTTGTGTCTGAAGTGCTTTATTCACGATTCATCTTGCTGTAACGTCCTGCCAAGGCCATGCACGATGCACGATGCAAAAGTACCATGAATAGGCTTGACGTACATCAATAATTATTATTAATCGACGTATGTCAAGCCTATTCATGGTACTTTTGCATCATGCATGGTGCATGGCCTTAGCGGGACGTACAGCAAGATGGGTCATGAATAAAGCGCTTGACTTTTCTGTTCTTTTGTTGAGGGACCTGTGTTGGTAGTTTCAAGCTGTGGTTTATTTCCCATGGATTGGCTTCTTCATAAACAAGCCAGGGTGGATAGTTTGTTGAACAAATCGGTTTCCAGTAGTATTGATTGACAGGATGCCTGGTTACTCACATCCACATGGCCTTGGCTAGTTTTATTCTGAGGTTGCAAAACATTGCCCCCCTCAGAGTACGTCGGGCAACTTGAGTCAAGCTCAGGGATTTTCCGGCCCGGCCAGTACCCTCTTGGGGTAGTATCTCTTGTGGTCTTGCTTTCATTTTCTTTTGGTGGGAAAAATATTAGCAAGCGCTTCTCGAGTGCTTACCTCCCGTTCATTTCACGGTAGCCTGGTAAGGTTACTTTGATAACTGAGTCGCGCCGCGCAGAAACCGGACGAGTGCAGAGAAGGTCCTGACCGGCACCCACGCGAAGCGACTCAGGTGACCGTCGCCCTGCTTCGGCGTATACGATTACTTAAGTTTATTAAAAGGGTGAGACAGGACAATTGGTCGTAATTTAGCTATATCTAAGTATTCATAGTAGAGTTACCTGTGAGCTGGGACTGTAATTTTTCTCATATTCTCCTTAGATTCGTTTGGCTCAGCACTTTTCTTCTCCGCGTTCGACCGACTGTCCATTCCATCGCCAGATTCTAAGACAGCCCTACGCTTTATATTTTTTCGCTTCACTGTCTTCTTGGCAGGCAAAAACTCGTCCTCACTTATGTTTGCTGTGTCCATCATTGGTTCAGTTTTTTCAGTCATGTTGATAAGTTTAAATAACACGAGTACCTAATTCAAGATATTTTGTTGTAAAATAATTTCACACGCACTTTTATGAAGCACAGAAGAACTATTTACTATTTAGTCAACGTCAAATCAAATTTTAAACTGTTCAGAAGGCTAATTCACGTAATAATGCAGTTGCAGTTAAGTCTAAGTTATAAACAGTATTCTTGTAAGCTTTGAACTGCACGTAAGCTGCGTCAACTGCACGACATCACGCACGACCACAGAATACTTAAACTCCTAACGGAGCGCGCGACAACGAAACTCTACCAAACTTCCCTACGGTGTGGCCACATGAGAGAAAAAATATTACCCACTAAATAGTCGAATAGAATCGATTACATTTCAATGAATATAACGTTATTATAATAGTACCCCAGAACAGATTTTAGTGTTTTTCTTACCATTTAAACAAACAATTATACTTTGATTTCAAAGACATATTTCGCTAAAATTTGGCTGAATGATGGTCTATTGTTGCCCCATAAAAATAAAACTGACAAAATAACAGGCGCCCGCCAGGGAGTTTTTGGCGGGATTTTCTCGAGTGCAGTTCAGTGGCTGTTTTAATTATACGTTTATTGATTCCTAGTGGATATTGTGATGTAAAATTGGTGTAGTTTTGTGTCTCAAGACAATATGTGGAATCATTGAAACAGGCGTGATCTCGGTAAAATAGAGCTGAGAATTTTATTGTACCTCAGTGAAGTTTGCCGAGAAGGCTGACTCGACACATTTGTTGTCAATTACTGCAAAAAACATTAGAATGTGTTACATCTGCATTCTTATATTCCTGAAGAACAAGGCAATCAACAACTCAAGGAATCCAAACGTAACCAAAACTCTAATAATAAAAGGAATCTATCCGAATCCCCTGAGAACACCAACGGATCCTTAAGAAAAAGTAATACCCAAAACCCTTCGAAAAAACAAAATGCAAATATCCAGCAATACATGCTAAAAAACCCTAGCCAGAAAAAGGACTTGCCTTCAATTTCCACGCACGTAGATAACACCTCTACTGTGCTTACACAACCAAACCTGAATATAAAGTATTGATATAAAGCGACCTCTCCACAACAGCCCCCAATACGGCCGGTCACCGCGGGGACTAACGACCACAACCCTCCACTCAACTCACTCTACATATGTACATACAATGCACGATCCCTACTCTCTAACGAACGGCTTCTAGAGTTCAAAGACGCTATCTCAAAAATAAACTATGATATTATTGGACTCGCCGAGGTACGCAGAACAGGCTACAAAATACTGGAAGACAATGATCACATATTCTGCCACTATGGTGAAACCAAAGGCCGTCACGGTGTGGGATTTCTACTAAAAAAATATCTTAAAGAAAACATTGAAAGCTTTATTGCAATCTCAGAAAGAACATGCATATTAAATTTGAAATTAGAAAGAACAGACATCTCTATTATATATACAAGCTTATGCGCCTACCAGCACTGCGAGCGATGATGAGTCTGACATCTTCTACAACCAGCTACAAGAAGCTCTAGAAAAAAGCTACAAAAATGTCATTTTAATGGGCGACTTCAACGCATGCATTGGACAACGCCAGCTGGAGGAAGAAAGAACTCTAGGATTATACTGTTACGGCAACCGGAATACAAGAGGCGAAAAACTAGTACAATTTGCTCTTCAGAATAATCTAACTGTAATCAACAGCATATTCAAAAAGAATACTAAGAATATGTGGACATGGATGTCACCTATAGAAACTAAATATCAACTCGACTATATTATGTCTAATACAAAAGAAAAGTTTACGAACATAGATATTATAAATCAACTCAATTTCGCAAGCGACCACCGCCTTTTATGAAGCGAGTTTCAAATATCAACAACCAAAAAATCTAGAGTAAAATATAACACTGTACTTTGAAAACAATAGATGATGAAAATCTAAAACAGAGAATACAAGAAATCGAGTTATCGACATGCGCAAATATAGAAATGTACTATTCAAATATAAAAAAAGCTATAACTGAATCCATAAATACTATAAAGAAAACAATAAATAAATCAAGACAAATTATATCCGAAGACACAAGATTACTATTGAACAGGAGGAAAGATCTACAAAATAATAAAGCACGAAAAAAAGAAGAAAAACAGGAACTTAGTAACCTATATAAAAGTATACACAAAAGAATCAAGAAAGAGTACGAAACCGACAGACTGAAAATACTAGAAAAACATATATCTGACACTGGAAGTCTGAAGAAAGGATACAAAGAGCTAAATTTGAAAAAAACGTGGAACCCGACTGTGAAGGAAAAATCGTCTGATAGAGAAATATTTTCGAGGTCAAAAATAATAGAGACAGCCACTAACTTCTACAAGGATTTATATTGTAGAAAATATAACTCTCCAAATAACCATCTATGTGAAATATCAAGAAACGGACCATCTTCTCATCCACCACCACTAAAAAGATTCACAAATAACGAAATACTTATAAAAATTGAATCTTTAAAGAAAGGTAAAAGCAGTGACCCTGACAACATACCCAACGAAATAATCATAGCAGGAAGATATGTACTGACACCCTATTTAACAGCACTTTTTAATAAAGCACTAGACTCTAGACAGATTCCAAAAGAATGGGCCAAATCTGACATCATTTTACTTTATAAAAAAGGAGATCCTGCAATTATTGCAAATTACCGACCAATAAGCCTACAACCATGCCTCTACAAGTTATTCGCCTCATGCTTAGAACGACGCATATCAGAAATCACTGAAAAATTCCAACCAGTAGAACAGGCCGGCTTCAGGAAATCTTTCTCAACAATGGATCATAATATTCACGTTTTAGAGCAAATAATATAAAAAACTTTTTTACAAAAAAAAAGACCCGACTTCCAAAAAAAGTGCAAAATAACTTTAATTTCGGAAGTCGGTGTTCCTGTTTTGTGTCTTCGTTTTTTGACACCGACTTCCGAAATTAAAGTTATTTTGCACTTTTTTTGGAAGTCTGTTCTATTTTTTTGTAAAAAAGTTTTTTATTTTTCACTTTTTAGTTGAAATTCCCCATTAAACTGTGTTAACAATTCATAGACATACGATAGCAGCAATCGCGGTTGATTTGCAGTCAATTTTTGAAGAGTTCCGTTGTCTGTCTCCGAAACCCATCATCAGATCTTTTTGAAATTTAAATGGGACCATTTCGGAATAAACCCCTTTCGAATAAAAAAAGAATTTTGCAAATCCGTCAATATAATATGACGGAGTTATGCCCGAACATACATAAAAAAAAAATACAAACATCCGAATTGATAACCTCCTCCTTTTTCGAAGTCGGTTAAAAAATACGAGGAACAAAGACGTCCCTTATACTGTGCATTCATCGACTATGCCAAAGTTTTTGATTCAATCTCCCACTCTAGCATATGGAAAGCTCTACACGAATGTAATAGGTATGCCATTAGAAACAATTGAACTGATACAAGATATCTATAAAAAAGCACTATCCGAGTGAAACTAGATAAAACTGGCCCCGAAATAGACATCTGCAGAGGTGTAAGACAAGGCGACCCCTTATCCCCGACATTATTTATAACTGTTTTACAATACATCATGAAACAACTCAATTGGTCCAAAAGAGGTATAAATATTAAAGGAAGTTACATTAGCAACCTACGTTTCGCAGATGACATCGTATTGTTCTCAGAAACCGCATCACAACTTGAAGAAATGATTAACGAACTTAACTACGTCAGTCGCAATATTGGTCTGGAATTAAATATTGAAAAAACTAAAATCATGTGTAACGAGACTCAAAGACCCATATTTGTGGAGAGTTGACAGTTGGAGTATGTTCAAGAATACATATAATTTAGGCAAACAAATATCTTTCTCAAAATCAAGACACCGTGACGAATTAAAGAGACGTATTAAAATGACATGGAACAAGTTCTGGAGCCACAAAGAAGTTTTAATATCTGATCTACCTTTACATTAAAAAAGAAAGTCCTAGACTCATGTCTTTTACCTTGCCTCTCATATGCAAGTCAAACCTGGATTTATAATATGCACACGAAGGAAAGAATTCAAAAATGCCAAAGAGCCATGGAGAGAAGCATTCTTAACTTGAAACTCAGAGACAAAAAACAACACAGCGAGATAAGAGAAAGGACAAAAGTTATTGATGCGTTAACACACTGCAAGAAACTTAAATGGAAGTGGGCTGGTCACATTGCACGTCAGAATAAAGAGAGATGGACTAGAAAAATTGTGGATGGACTAGGAAAAGAGGTCGCCCCCTGGAAAGATGGGCAGACGAACTAATAAAATTCACTAACAACGACTGGATGAGAACAGCCCAAGATAGGAAAAAGTGGAGTGACATGGAGGAGGCCTATACTCGTCGAGAGGTCCATAACTAAAGTTATGTTTAAAAAAAAAGATGTATTATTACTACTAAGGAATTAAAGAGGCTTAAATAAATAAAAAACATCTGCATTCTAATGGAAAAAAAAGGAAAAATACACTACTAAAGACGAGGCGGTATGGTTTATGACCTTAGCCTGCCCGAGAAAGGGCGAGGAAAAAAAAATAGGCGCCCGCCACCCGCCAATGACGCGAAAGTTAAAATTCAAAACAGTTCCTACAATTAAAAAACTTATACTTTGATTGATGGTAAGCATTTACTATATTATAATAAAATGATTTTAAGGATGTAGGTACAGTGAAGTTTACGAAGAAGTAGCAGTTTCAATTCCTTTCATGAAAGTTTCATCTTTTTTCAGTAGTCTTCACGCTCACGCAAACGCTTTTCTGTGCGGTAAATTGAACTGCTGGATGAATATTTGGAGGGCCACGGGGACCTCGCCCGTGGCCGACTAAAATCTACAGAGGGTAGTGCCCTCACATCACGCCTTTGGTCAGAGTGCGACAACACACTGAATGCCAAAGCAGACGGGGGTCAAAGAACTTCCAAAGAGTGGAGCAAGGTCTGTTAGATTCTATCTATAGATATTGTACCTGTGTATTGGTACATTATACTTGGGTAAATAACTAGATTTATAATATTTTTAGTGGTATACAGACTACAAGTGCCGCTTGCTCAACCGAATCAAGCAGATTCGGCAAATTCAAAGGGGTACAAAGATATGGTAAAATGGCTGATGCCATGAACAGAGTGACTGATGCAGCAACCACATCAGCTGTTACACAGTGCCGCATAGCAGAAGCACTGAAAAATATAAATAGTCCCACGGTAATAACATTCTCCTTTTTTTGCAGACAACCAATTTTCAACTGACTATAGTTGTATATTATGTTTATAAATCCTAATAGAAACTATATTGCAGTAATTTTCTTTTTAGGCAAGACAGCGCAGGTGGCAGGCTTCTTCAGATAAAGAATAAAACAAGCAGATTACAATATTATCACCTTTTTAACCGACGAAAAAAAAAGGAGGAGGTTCTCAATTGGACCGTACATGTATATATAATATTTTTTTTTTTTTGTGTATGTTCAGCTCTCACTCCGTCATTTATGAACCGATTTGGATGATTCTTTTTTTGTTAGATAGAGTATACCTCAAGGGTGGTCCCATGTCAAGGAAATCAGGATCTGATGATGGAATTCTGATAAAATTGAGAGAAAACCTCAAAAATTGTGGGCACGTTTAGCGTTTCTGTATGTATGTTAGGCCCTCACTCCGTTATTTATGAACCGATTTTGATGATTCTTTTTTTGTTAGATAGGGTATACCTCATGGGTGGCCCCATGTCAAGGACATCAGGATCTGATCATGGGATCCTGATAAAATCCAGAGAAAACCTCGCAAATTGGCCACGAATATTGTTTCTGTTTACTTTTCACAACTTAAACAGGTATTTGTATTTAGAAATCATCACATCATGAAACTGAGCTGATGATGGAAACCATACCTTTCCTAAACAGTAGAAGTTAGATATAAAAACTGGTTTTAGTGACAAATACCACTTAATATGCTTTGAAGAAAAGACGTCTTTACAATATTGGAGGTAACCTCAACTGGTCAATGTCCTGGGAACTTCATGGAAGGATGGTTACATCATCAGCTCAGTGGCAAGAGGAATGATGAAGGATTAGAAATTAGCCCTCAGAGTGTTAAAAGATGATGCGAGCCACAGTAAATCATAAAATAAAAAAACCGACGAAAAAGAACTAAAAATCAAGACTTAAAAGGTTTATTTATTTTTTGCTTTTTAGTTCTTTTTCGTCGGTTAATTTTTTTTATTTACAAAAATAAATAAAAAAATTCCCTATGTAGCCACAGGCGATTAATAAGAGCCTGTTGGACAGCCCGACCTTCCAACAAGTCTCTGTTTGGCCGCCTATTGCTTTGAGCAAGAATACTCAGGCTCTCCGTACACTCATCCTCCTCAGCTGCTCTACGCCGTACACGCATTCTCTCTTCTTGCTCACGCTCTTGATGTGTCAGTTGGGGTACTGGTAATCGTGCCTTGTTTGCTATATTGTGCAACAATGCACAGGCATTCACTATTTGACCTGCAAAAACAGGATCACAGTGAAGCATGCATGCAGCTAATAATCACCTGAAACAGAAACTATAATAAATAAAATACAATAAAAAAAAGATAGAAGAAAATAGGAAGAAGGAAGAAAGGAGCTCATGGCTAAAGTAATAACAGCCGCACGGGTCGATCCACCAGGTTAAGCTACACTTGCCGGGGTTGGTCCATGGATGGGTGACCATCTTTTCATACCGGTTCCTCCGCTGAAGTGCTTGCGCATTTCCTTACGCCGATGAATTCATGCGGACCCCGTCATCCTCTGCGGCCATATACGGCTGCAATTCCTCTAAAGAGAAGCGCACGCGAAACGGCGGGTCGCCGTCCACAGGCCACACCCTAAGACGGCCGGAGATCGTTGCGCGCCCTCCGGCGCCCGAAGCACCTAATAAAGTGCGACCTACGTATACGGCTGCAATTTCTCTAAAGAGAAGCGCACGCGAAACACGGCGGGTCGCCGTCCACAGGCCACACCCTAAGGGTCAACTCACACCAAAAGAGCGTCGAAGCGCAGCGCAGTTTCAGTGTCATATCGCATGAGAATATAGAATTCACCGGAATTCCCGCGATGCCGCGGGCATCCGCGCGACTCGTTCGTTTGTCTGTACTGAAACTGCGCTGCGCTTCGACGCTCTTTTGGTGTGAGTTGACCCTAAGACGGCCGGAGATCGTTGCGCGCCCTCCGGCGCCCGAAGCACCTAATAAAGTGCGACCTACGTTACGTAAGTCGGGCTGGTACCACTCCTCAGTCACACTTTTTGTATTATTATGAGTTTTTACTAAGCCTAACTTTGTCCCAAAGCAAGGCAAAGGCTTCCCCCATTTTTCCAGCTCTCTCGTGTCTTATTTTCCCGGCTTTACTTAGGCCTGCCTCAGTGACGACGCCCGTTTGACACTCACTCATTTAATCTTTATAATTATATCGATTCGACGCCCGGCATTTCTGTGAAGTTGCGCCTGTTATTTTAATTTGAACTTGTATTTTACATTATTCTTAAACATATACCATCTTCAAAGAAGCCTGATGAAGAGATCCGTTGCGCGGAGTGGCACTCCACAGACCGTGCGCGCATGGGCGTTGTGTTCGAGGGCGGCGTGAGCGTGCATGACGTCACGAGCGGCGCCGCGCTCGCCCGCGCCGCCGCCTCCGCGCGCCTCAAGTTCACCAGCGGCAAGTGGAACCCGCACCAGGGTCATACACAGGTAAGTAGTCTATGAGGAGAGTGGCACCCCACGCGGGCGTGATGTGCGAGGGCGGCGTGAGCGTGCATGACGTCACGAGCGGCGCCGCGCTCGCCCGCGCCGCCGCCTCCGCGCGCCTCAAGTTCACCAGCGGCAAGTGGAACCCGCACCAGGGTCATACACAGGTAAGTAGTCTATGAGGAGAGTGGCACCCCACGGGGTCGTGGTGTGCGAGGGCGGCGTGAGCGTGCATGACGTCACGAGCGGCGCCGCGCTCGCCCGCGCCGCCGCCTCCGCGCGCCTCAAGTTCACCAGCGGCAAGTGGAACCCGCACCAGGGTCATACACAGGTAAGTAGTCTATGAGGAGAGTGGCACCCCACGGGGGCGTGGAGTGCGAGGGCGGCGTGAGCGTGCATGACGTCACGAGCGGCGCCGCGCTCGCCCGCGCCGCCGCCTCCGCGCGCCTCAAGTTCACCAGCGGCAAGTGGAACCCGCACCAGGGTCATACACAGGTAAGTAGTCTATGAGGAGAGTGGCACCCCACGGGGGCGTGGTGTGCGAGGGCGGCGTGAGCGTGCATGACGTCACCAGCGGCAAGTGGAACCCGCACCAGGGTCATACACAGGTAAGTAGTCTATGAGGAGAGTGGCACCCCACGGGGTCGTGGTGTGCGAGGGCGGCGTGAGCGTGCATGACGTCACGAGCGGCAATTGATTTATACAGGATGATTTATTCTATCCACAGTTCGCATTACTACAAGACATGCACATAAAGTGCTACGACACCCGCGCCGACTGCAGCAAGCCGTCCTGGAGCATCGACAACGCGCACAGCCAGCTGGCCAGAGACCTCGACTTCAACCCCAACAGGTGACTATGGTGTGCTATTGCATTATGATAGTGCAAGTGATGGCAATTCTATCTAATAATATAATATCGACCCTTTCCTAAATCACATACTTTTAGCAATGAAATCAAATCAAAAATGTTTATTTGTTAGAATATGGTACACTAGATGTTACAATATTGGTTTCAGCATATCCTCCCATAATATGGCGTATAAATATTTCTATAAAAAAACAGAGCTTTAAATTACTAACCTAATTATGAAAATAACATAGTGTGATTTTAAAATAGTTTATTAATAAATATTGAATTGACAGAAATTGTATTGTAGTAATAATAATGAATTATGTAGTTGCATGCGGTAAGATAAAGGCTATAAATATTCCCGAACACTGTAATATTTTTTTTCTAATAACAGTCTGAACAGTCTAACCTTTTGAACAACGGCAATGGCGAATTTTGAGCATTATTTGGCAAATGGTTATAATATATAATAATTGCCATGCAGTAGGTGTTTCTTTAATATAGCTTTGATTTTATTTGGGGTAATTTAAATTTGTATAAGTGTTACCTGCTTTTGTCGAATAAATAATATTTTTTTTTACAAAAATGCATGTTTCAAAAAAATAAAGACATGGTAAAGACAGTATTTTAAGTCTTTAAAATAGTGGTTTACAGCTATCTAAAAAGTGGGCTCCACACATTTCCCGGATACATTTTTTTTGTCCTTTAAAGACTCTTTGCATATACACAAAGCAATCTATTTTTTGAAGTATTTTATTTATGTGTGGTTTCCAACTACAATTTTTGTCCACAGTTATACCTCGGAATGCACATTCATTGACAGTGTTTAAGAAGGAATTGTTATGAGCAAAATAAACTAAAAAGTTTTGCGACTAACTGATGTTGTAACTTTATTAAGGAAATTTTGGGACATAAAAACGATTTTTTTCACAGTAGCGCCATTTTTCTAGCGATAGTATTGTTGATAAAGAAAACTACTAATTGAATGCATGTCGGTTATTTGATTGCAGGCAGTGCCACTTTACCACAGCCCTGGGCACTCAGGCAGGGAAGGAACAAACCCACCCCGGGTTTTAGCCAGTAAGAGTCTGACACGCCCTCCCGCTCCACCCGGAGCGGGAGAAGTCGTTGGGTGATTTCCCAATCTCCCAAAAAAAAAAGCAGTTCCACGTGGCGAGCGCGGGCGATGACGCCGCACTCAACATTTGGCACTACAGGAGATCAGGAACGGGAAGGAGCCTATATTTAGCAGGACGGATCATTCTCATTGGTAAGTTACTATTATCTCCGGGGTCGCGGGCTCTCAGAGTGGGAACTCTGTCCGCCCACCGAAACCTGGCACCCTAGGAAAGGCGGTGGCACAGTGATCACGTGCTGCCGTGAGGCTTAGGAAGTGGAATCGTCTGAAAACTTCGACCACATTCTCGAATGGTTTCGTAATACGGTCGACGTAACAGTATGTATGTATTTCTTGTTTCAGGGTATGGACAGTGCGCTACAACACGTACCACGAACAGCTGCTGCTGACGGGCAGCTCAGACGCACGCGCGCTGCTCACTGCGGCCGCCAGCGTGTGCTGCGACCTCGACGACGACGGCAAGCGGGTCACGCAAGTGTGAGTACACCGGCTAACTAATATCAACCTTGTGGTGGTTGGCAAAAAGTTGACAATCCTTGGGAGGCCTGGTGTGTTGTGATGTCGACGACGACGGCAAGCGGGTCACGCAAGTGTGAGTACACCGACTAACTAATATCAACCTTGAGGTGGTTGGCGTAAAGTTGACGAATCTTTGGGAGGCCTGGTGTGTTGTGATGTCGACGACGACGGCAAGCGGGTCACCCAAGTGTGAGTACACCGGCTAACTAATATCAACCTTGCGGTGGTTGGCGAAAAGTTGACAATCCTTGGGAGGCCTGGTGTGTTCTGATGTCGACGACGACGGCAAGCGGGTCACCCTAGTGTGTGTACACCGGCAAACTAATATCAACCTTGAGGTGGTTGGCGTAAAGTTGACAATCCTTGGGAGGCCTGGTGTGTTGTGATGTCGACGACGACGGCAAGCGGGTCACCCAAGTGTGAGTACACCGGCTAACCAATATCAACCTTGAGGTGGTTGGCGTAAAGCTGACAATCCTTGGGAGGCCTGGTGTGTTGTGCTGTCGACGACGACGGCAAGCGGGTCACCCAAGTGTGAGTACACCGGCTAACCAATATCAACCTTGAGGTGGTTGGCGTAAAGCTGACAATCCTTGGGAGGCCTGGTGTGTTGTGCTGTCGACGACGACGGCAAGCGGGTCACGCAAGTGTGAGTACGTCGGCTTACTAATATCAACCTTGAGTTAGTTGATATACAGTTGAAAATATATTTCGACATTGTTTTAATAGCCCCAGCGTTGATATTTATTGGTCTGGGAAAACCATACTTTACTGCGCCTAGGTCTACGAGTTCTACAAAGACGTTCTGTAAATAAGAGCATAAACGCAGATAGATGTAGGTACGTGAATTTGAACTTTATTTTCAAGGATCGTTGTGTTGATATTTGTTTGGTTGGCTTACTGAACTTAACCAGGTTTGCGCCGGGTCTTATATCTGCTTATTACAATTTTTTTTAACTTGCCAACCCAACAGCTGAAAAGCAGACTCAGTTTTAACTAACCCAGCCGACGCCCGCTGCGAACGGTGGCAGGACACTTTTCCCCCACCCGCTAACTACTTAAGGTGCAGTTATACAACTTTTAAAGGTTTTTAATTGAACATCACGTCTAACACGGATAAAAAATTGAGAATCACGCAAAACATACAAAGCGTATTTCTAAGAAACTTTCACCATTTTAAAGATTATTTAATTATTCATAATTTAGTCTCAGTGTTTTAGTTTAATCAAATCAAATCATTTTTATTTCAGGCCTAATGACCCATATAAAAAAATTATAAATATTACAAAATTAAATTATTAGATTATCATTAAATTCTATTAATTAATTTAAAAATTATAACAAAATTATAAAATTATTTCTTGCATTATTAAATAAGGTAAATGTTGCTGGAATATTAATTGCCCTAAACGAAGAAATAATTTGCTTCGTATATTTCGCTTTTTTTCAGTAAGTAAATAAATCGTGATGTTTGTCTACCTTCTAGTTTGGAAGACGGCGTGCTTCAATCGTATGAACAGCACGAAGACTCCGTGTACTGCGCAGAGTGGAGCGCCTCGGAGCCCTGGACCTTCGCCTCGCTAAGCTACGACGCGAGGCTGGTGCTATCTCGTGTACCCAGGCATTTTAAATACAAAATCCTACTGTAACTTACTTTTAACTAAATAAATTAGTTTAGATCGAACTCTAACTTTAGTAGAAAGAGCCGAACTGAGAGATCATTTTAGATACTGCTTCTGCCAACTTTCTTCAAGGTCATTCAATTCCGAAAATTGAATTTTGATCTTTATGAAATGTCCAAGTTTTTTTTTAGGGAATTTATTATGATTTCCTTGATTAAAGTTGTTCATTTCCATGGGCTCGAGGAGGCTATTCCAAAAATATAACTCCCTAAAATAAAGAAAATAATAAATTGAATGGAAATTGCATGAAATCAATAATTAAACTAACTGCCACCATCATGCATCAGACTTTTTTTATTGTTGCTTTGCTTCAGTTCGGAAACGTTCGGTAAGTATCGTAATTTGTCGTCTTGTAAAAAAGATAACGGAGAAGGCATTGGATGATTTCCCACACCAAAAAAAAAAAACATACTCTTAGATAAATTTAAATTAAATATAAGAACAAGATTATAGATTGAGTTAGGTAGGGTAGGCAGTGTCTTTCTGAAACGTATGCCACTGGGCAGAAGCAGTATTTAAAATATGACCACACATATCGGTTACACCCTGTATAATTCGAGATAATTTGAATCCATCGCCACCAACTCAAGTATCCGTACCTCTGGTGGTACGGTGGGCATTTTAAAGTTAAACGATACCACCAGGTAATAGTGTTGTATCACTAGTTAATTAAAACCACTTTTGCCAACAATTTACTAAATATATACTGATTGCAAATGAAATATGAATCAGAAACTTTACCGTTGCGACGTACGTTGTCCAAGAGCGAGCGAAGCGAGCTCGGGAATTGAGGGCACCCCGACACTGACAGGTTAGGTTCGAAGGGGATGACGGAGGTTACAGTAAGCGAGCGAACGCAGCCCCCGTCTTTTCTTTAAACCCTTCAGACAGAAACAGCCCCGCCCAGCGGAGCTCCGTCAACCTACCTTATAATTAATGAATGAGTCATTAACATATGCAAGATAACAGTTTTTAATTTCCTGTCCCTTCATACAGTGGTATCGTTTAACTTTAAAATACCCACCGTACCACCAGAGGTACGGCCAGGGGTACGGTGGGTCTGCAGTGTTTGTCTTGTACCTCTATCAGAAGTAGTTGTTCCAAAGTTTTGTCGTTTTGCATGTAAGTGTCCTTTGGTATTAGAAGGATTAAACACTGGCTGGTTGTTATAATTTAAGCAAACTGATGGAATAAAATTCAGATATCTGTATTTCATGTTTGTACTTATTAGTTTTATCCTGCACATTTAATTAGTTTTAGCTTATCGCTTCGCATTCCATATTTTGTTTGTATGTATTTTAACTGTAAGATGTAAAAAAAACAGGCTAAGTGCGTGTCGGACTTCGCATATTTAGGGTACCGTACCAAATCGATTTGGAAGGAATTATCAAAGAAAAAATCTGATTTATCAATAAAAATTATCACCAAATTTCAAGGTCATAGGTCAATGGGAAGTTAAAAAATTCTTCAGAAAATAATTTTGTGACAGAAGACGGACAGACAGACGGACACGTGATTGACAGCAATAGGGCTCCGTTTGGAACCTTCGGGTACGGAACCCTAAAAATTAAGTATAATGAATAATTAAAAACGATATTTATAGATATAACTTTTATTTACAACTAAAATCTCGCAATCACAAAATCAAAATTCAACATAATTGGCAGCACTGCCGAGGAATCCATACACTTTCGAAGGAGGCGTGCCCATAATGAGGTCGCATATCGCTCTTCTAGCTATCGAATTGTTCTGATAAGTGCCAAGGATGTGAATTTTTGAGTCTGCCAACACTATCTTGGTGTTGGTGATGTTCTCTATGGTGAACTTTGTACGGCCAGCCTTTCCTGCGATGCGGCCAATGGCGCGTTTCAAATGATCGCCGTTCAGAGTTTTTACGTCTTTAACTTCGAAACATTCGACAAACATGTCATCTAGTCGAAGGAGGGCGAGCGCGTCGTCGACATCGAAGCCGTAGATGAAAGCCTGGAAGAAGGAAGTGATTTTTATACTCGTAAAAAAACTATTATAATTTTCACTTTTTAGTTGTAGGTACCCCAGAACTAAAACAAAAAATTAAAGTTATCTCGAATTAACTCCAATATCATGGAATTTGAACATAATTGGAGAAAATCAAAACATCATTACATACATTTTTTTTGTTTTTGTTGATTTTTTCAAAAAGCGCTGAATCAATTTCAATAAAATTTATATGGGACCACACCTCAGGAGTATACTCTTTCGAATAAAAACACTTTGAAAATCGGTCCACAATAGCTGAACGGAACTGGATTTCAACATGGGTAGACTATGATCTGGATTAGAATATACGATAATTTTTGACCCAGTATTAGCCTGAGGTTCCTGTTTGGCCATTTCTAATTTTCATGGAGGTGAAGTAGTGCCTACAAAAGTTATATTGTTATATAATAATACTGATTTTTAAATTTTTTTGAATGAACCTACTGCTTTCTTTAAAATTTTGCGAAAGGCCACAGTTTGGCTCAGCATTATCATTGTTGCAGCTACAGACTTCCAAAGTCCACTGCTGGTCATAAAACATAATCAAGAATAGATTAGGTAGATTTATATTAAACCCAATATTTCGGTTAAAGCCCAGTTAACGGGTTAAAACCTAGTTGGTTGCCCAATTTATTGCAAGAATCATTTTGTCAAGAGTATGTTATTTTGATTTTTTTTTTAATTTGCCCCTCTTTAGAAATTACTCCTGTACCATGGGTGCGTTTACAAACATGTAAACTCACATTATACAAGACACCCAAACGCGGAACAACTATCTGTAAGCTTTACAATAATAAATAATTGTTTGATGCGGGAATTGAACCCGCAAAACGCAGCACAGCAGCCAATCGCTCAACCACTGCGCTAACCGTCGTCAATAATTATAGTGACGTAATTTATTTACCATAACAAAATCGGCAGCTTTCTGAAGATTGGCAATGTCTTTAGTTTCTGGTCCAACCTTGATCTCGACATTCCTGGTGTTGGTGTTGAATATGACTTGCAGAAGTAAATGTTCCACTATTGGGGTGACGATCTTTAACCAATTCTCTTTAAGAGGCGTGTATCTGGAATAAAACGAGTTAGGCTTAGTAATATAGAATAAAATAAATAAATAATATTATTTAAAAGATGGAAAGATAACTCTACATATTGAAGAAAGCTTAGAAACTTGTCGCGTTTTTTTTATATGAGTTTTCCATGTATGCTTCCTATCAAGATGCATGCCTAAATACTTTGCTGAGTCGATTTCGGTATTTTTTCAGGGCCATACCTTACATTAGTAATTTCCCCCTTGTACTTTATTTCCAGTCTTTTCTATTAAAAGTGTGGCCTATATGGAATCATTACCCTGGTCCGTGAAAATGGTAAGTCCATTTCATCGGGGTAATGATTCCATAGACATTCATTGATATATCAACGCACAGCCTTAACCGCTGGTCCTAGAGACATGTAATTTGGAAGGTGTGTTCTTTATAAAGAGTAGGTATCCACTAAGAAAGGGTTTTTCGAAATTCAACCCTTAAGGGGGTAAAAGTTTATGGTAGGAGGTTTGTTTGGGTGTTTCTGTTTGGTTCAGGCTCATCTTCTGTCAGGTCAATCTGTAAGCCATTGTACCTATTGGTAGTTTTAATTGTTTCAGGAGATGGCGATTCCGATAATTTATTTCGATTATTGCCTCTAGCTGTTGGAACTCTGCCATTCTGGAGGACAAGGTGTATCATTGGTGTTGTTGGTTTGTGTCTGAAGTGCTTTATTCACGATTCATCTTGCTGTAACGTCCTGCCAAGGCCATGCACGATGCACGATGCAAAAGTACCATGAATAGGCTTGCCGTACATCAATAATTATTATTAATCGACGTATGTCAAGCCTATTCATGGTACTTTTGCATCATGCATGGTGCATGGCCTTAGCGGGACGTACAGCAAGATGGGTCATGAATAAAGCGCTTGACTTTTCTGTTCTTTTGTTGAGGGACCTGTGTTGGTAGTTTCAAGCTGTGGTTTATTTCCCATGGATTGGCTTCTTCATAAACAAGCCAGGGTGGATAGTTTGTTGAACAAATCGGTTTCCAGTAGTATTGATTGACAGGATGCCTGGTTACTCACATCCACATGGCCTTGGCTAGTTTTATTCTGAGGTTGCAAAACATTGCCCCCCTCAGAGTACGTCGGGCAACTTGAGTCAAGCTCAGGGATTTTCCGGCCCGGCCAGTACCCTCTTGGGGTAGTATCTCTTGTGGTCTTGCTTTCATTTTCTTTTGGTGGGAAAAATATTAGCAAGCGCTTCTCGAGTGCTTACCTCCCGTTCATTTCACGGTAGCCTGGTAAGGTTACTTTGATAACTGAGTCGCGCCGCGCAGAAACCGGACGAGTGCAGAGAAGGTCCTGACCGGCACCCACGCGAAGCGACTCAGGTGACCGTCGCCCTGCTTCGGCGTATACGATTACTTAAGTTTATTAAAAGGGTGAGACAGGACAATTGGTCGTAATTTAGCTATATCTAAGTATTCATAGTAGAGTTACCTGTGAGCTGGGACTGTAATTTTTCTCATATTCTCCTTAGATTCGTTTGGCTCAGCACTTTTCTTCTCCGCGTTCGACCGACTGTCCATTCCATCGCCAGATTCTAAGACAGCCCTACGCTTTATATTTTTTCGCTTCACTGTCTTCTTGGCAGGCAAAAACTCGTCCTCACTTATGTTTGCTGTGTCCATCATTGGTTCAGTTTTTTCAGTCATGTTGATAAGTTTAAATAACACGAGTACCTAATTCAAGATATTTTGTTGTAAAATAATTTCACACGCACTTCGAAGCACAGAAGAACTATTTACTATTTAGTCAACGTCAAATCAAATTTTAAACTGTTCAGAAGGCTAATTCACGTAATAATGCAGTTGCAGTTAAGTCTAAGTTATAAACAGTATTCTTGTAAGCTTTGAACTGCACGTAAGCTGCGTCAACTGCACGACATCACGCACGACCACAGAATACTTAAACTCCTAACGGAGCGCGCGACAACGAAACTCTACCAAACTTCCCTACGGTGTGGCCACATGAGAGAAAAAATATTACCCACTAAATAGTCGAATAGAATCGATTACATTTCAATGAATATAACGTTATTATAATAGTACCCCAGAACAGATTTTAGTGTTTTTCTTACCATTTAAACAAACAATTATACTTTGATTTCAAAGACATATTTCGCTAAAATTTGGCTGAATGATGGTCTATTGTTGCCCCATAAAAATAAAACTGACAAAATAACAGGCGCCCGCCAGGGAGTTTTTGGCGGGATTTTCTCGAGTGCAGTTCAGTGGCTGTTTTAATTATACGTTTATTGATTCCTAGTGGATATTGTGATGTAAAATTGGTGTAGTTTTGTGTCTCAAGACAATATGTGGAATCATTGAAACAGGCGTGATCTCGGTAAAATAGAGCTGAGAATTTTATTGTACCTCAGTGAAGTTTGCCGAGAAGGCTGACTCGACACATTTGTTGTCAATTACTGCAAAAAACATTAGAATGTGTTACATCTGCATTCTTATATTCCTGAAGAACAAGGCAATCAACAACTCAAGGAATCCAAACGTAACCAAAACTCTAATAATAAAAGGAATCTATCCGAATCCCCTGAGAACACCAACGGATCCTTAAGAAAAAGTAATACCCAAAACCCTTCGAAAAAACAAAATGCAAATATCCAGCAATACATGCTAAAAAACCCTAGCCAGAAAAAGGACTTGCCTTCAATTTCCACGCACGTAGATAACACCTCTACTGTGCTTACACAACCAAACCTGAATATAAAGTATTGATATAAAGCGACCTCTCCACAACAGCCCCCAATACGGCCGGTCACCGCGGGGACTAACGACCACAACCCTCCACTCAACTCACTCTACATATGTACATACAATGCACGATCCCTACTCTCTAACGAACGGCTTCTAGAGTTCAAAGACGCTATCTCAAAAATAAACTATGATATTATTGGACTCGCCGAGGTACGCAGAACAGGCTACAAAATACTGGAAGACAATGATCACATATTCTGCCACTATGGTGAAACCAAAGGCCGTCACGGTGTGGGATTTCTACTAAAAAAATATCTTAAAGAAAACATTGAAAGCTTTATTGCAATCTCAGAAAGAACATGCATATTAAATTTGAAA
The DNA here is from genome assembly GCA_951329385.1 of Polia nebulosa. Classification (NCBI taxonomy): domain Eukaryota; kingdom Metazoa; phylum Arthropoda; class Insecta; order Lepidoptera; family Noctuidae; genus Polia; species Polia nebulosa. The sequence goes on along the minus strand of OX589600.1, from coordinate 10,377,501 downwards.
TTAGAAAGAACAGACATCTCTATTATATATACAAGCTTATGCGCCTACCAGCACTGCGAGCGATGATGAGTCTGACATCTTCTACAACCAGCTACAAGAAGCTCTAGAAAAAAGCTACAAAAATGTCATTTTAATGGGCGACTTCAACGCATGCATTGGACAACGCCAGCTGGAGGAAGAAAGATCTCTAGGATTATACTGTTACGGCAACCGGAATACAAGAGGCGAAAAACTAGTACAATTTGCTCTTCAGAATAATCTAACTGTAATCAACAGCATATTCAAAAAGAATACTAAGAATATGTGGACATGGATGTCACCTATAGAAACTAAATATCAACTCGACTATATTATGTCTAATACAAAAGAAAAGTTTACGAACATAGATATTATAAATCAACTCAATTTCGCAAGCGACCACCGCCTTTTATGAAGCGAGTTTCAAATATCAACAACCAAAAAATCTAGAGTAAAATATAACACTGTACTTTGAAAACAATAGATGATGAAAATCTAAAACAGAGAATACAAGAAATCGAGTTATCGACATGCGCAAATATAGAAATGTACTATTCAAATATAAAAAAAGCTATAACTGAATCCATAAATACTATAAAGAAAACAATAAATAAATCAAGACAAATTATATCCGAAGACACAAGATTACTATTGAACAGGAGGAAAGATCTACAAAATAATAAAGCACGAAAAAAAGAAGAAAAACAGGAACTTAGTAACCTATATAAAAGTATACACAAAAGAATCAAGAAAGAGTACGAAACCGACAGACTGAAAATACTAGAAAAACATATATCTGACACTGGAAGTCTGAAGAAAGGATACAAAGAGCTAAATTTGAAAAAAACGTGGAACCCGACTGTGAAGGAAAAATCGTCTGATAGAGAAATATTTTCGAGGTCAAAAATAATAGAGACAGCCACTAACTTCTACAAGGATTTATATTGTAGAAAATATAACTCTCCAAATAACCATCTATGTGAAATATCAAGAAACGGACCATCTTCTCATCCACCACCACTAAAAAGATTCACAAATAACGAAATACTTATAAAAATTGAATCTTTAAAGAAAGGTAAAAGCAGTGACCCTGACAACATACCCAACGAAATAATCATAGCAGGAAGATATGTACTGACACCCTATTTAACAGCACTTTTTAATAAAGCACTAGACTCTAGACAGATTCCAAAAGAATGGGCCAAATCTGACATCATTTTACTTTATAAAAAAGGAGATCCTGCAATTATTGCAAATTACCGACCAATAAGCCTACAACCATGCCTCTACAAGTTATTCGCCTCATGCTTAGAACGACGCATATCAGAAATCACTGAAAAATTCCAACCAGTAGAACAGGCCGGCTTCAGGAAATCTTTCTCAACAATGGATCATAATATTCACGTTTTAGAGCAAATAATATAAAAAACTTTTTTACAAAAAAAAAGACCCGACTTCCAAAAAAAGTGCAAAATAACTTTAATTTCGGAAGTCGGTGTTCCTGTTTTGTGTCTTCGTTTTTTGACACCGACTTCCGAAATTAAAGTTATTTTGCACTTTTTTTGGAAGTCTGTTCTATTTTTTTGTAAAAAAGTTTTTTATTTTTCACTTTTTAGTTGAAATTCCCCATTAAACTGTGTTAACAATTCATAGACATACGATAGCAGCAATCGCGGTTGATTTGCAGTCAATTTTTGAAGAGTTCCGTTGTCTGTCTCCGAAACCCATCATCAGATCTTTTTGAAATTTAAATGGGACCATTTCGGAATAAACCCCTTTCGAATAAAAAAAGAATTTTGCAAATCCGTCAATATATTATGACGGAGTTATGCCCGAACATACATAAAAAAAAAATACAAACATCCGAATTGATAACCTCCTCCTTTTTCGAAGTCGGTTAAAAAATACGAGGAACAAAGACGTCCCTTATACTGTGCATTCATCGACTATGCCAAAGTTTTTGATTCAATCTCCCACTCTAGCATATGGAAAGCTCTACACGAATGTAATCTATGTATGCCATTAGAAACAATTGAACTGATACAAGATATCTATAAAAAAGCACTATCCGAGTGAAACTAGATAAAACTGGCCCCGAAATAGACATCTGCAGAGGTGTAAGACAAGGCGACCCCTTATCCCCGACATTATTTATAACTGTTTTACAATACATCATGAAACAACTCAATTGGTCCAAAAGAGGTATAAATATTAAAGGAAGTTACATTAGCAACCTACGTTTCGCAGATGACATCGTATTGTTCTCAGAAACCGCATCACAACTTGAAGAAATGATTAACGAACTTAACTACGTCAGTCGCAATATTGGTCTGGAATTAAATATTGAAAAAACTAAAATCATGTGTAACGAGACTCAAAGACCCATATTTGTGGAGAGTTGACAGTTGGAGTATGTTCAAGAATACATATAATTTAGGCAAACAAATATCTTTCTCAAAATCAAGACACCGTGACGAATTAAAGAGACGTATTAAAATGACATGGAACAAGTTCTGGAGCCACAAAGAAGTTTTAATATCTGATCTACCTTTACATTAAAAAAGAAAGTCCTAGACTCATGTCTTTTACCTTGCCTCTCATATGCAAGTCAAACCTGGATTTATAATATGCACACGAAGGAAAGAATTCAAAAATGCCAAAGAGCCATGGAGAGAAGCATTCTTAACTTGAAACTCAGAGACAAAAAACAACACAGCGAGATAAGAGAAAGGACAAAAGTTATTGATGCGTTAACACACTGCAAGAAACTTAAATGGAAGTGGGCTGGTCACATTGCACGTCAGAATAAAGAGAGATGGACTAGAAAAATTACTGCATGGACTGGTCCCCCCGGAAAAAGGAAAAGAGGTCGCCCCCTGGAAAGATGGGCAGACGAACTAATAAAATTCACTAACAACGACTGGATGAGAACAGCCCAAGATAGGAAAAAGTGGAGTGACATGGAGGAGGCCTATACTCGTCGAGAGGTCCATAACTAAAGTTATGTTTAAAAAAAAAGATGTATTATTACTACTAAGGAATTAAAGAGGCTTAAATAAATAAAAAACATCTGCATTCTAATGGAAAAAAAAGGAAAAATACACTACTAAAGACGAGGCGGTATGGTTTATGACCTTAGCCTGCCCGAGAAAGGGCGAGGAAAAAAAAATAGGCGCCCGCCACCCGCCAATGACGCGAAAGTTAAAATTCAAAACAGTTCCTACAATTAAAAAACTTATACTTTGATTGATGGTAAGCATTTACTATATTATAATAAAATGATTTTAAGGATGTAGGTACAGTGAAGTTTACGAAGAAGTAGCAGTTTCAATTCCTTTCATGAAAGTTTCATCTTTTTTCAGTAGTCTTCACGCTCACGCAAACGCTTTTCTGTGCGGTAAATTGAACTGCTGGATGAATATTTGGAGGGCCACGGGGACCTCGCCCGTGGCCGACTAAAATCTACAGAGGGTAGTGCCCTCACATCACGCCTTTGGTCAGAGTGCGACAACACACTGAATGCCAAAGCAGACGGGGGTCAAAGAACTTCCAAAGAGTGGAGCAAGGTCTGTTAGATTCTATCTATAGATATTGTACCTGTGTATTGGTACATTATACTTGGGTAAATAACTAGATTTATAATATTTTTAGTGGTATACAGACTACAAGTGCTGCTTGCTCAACCGAATCAAGCAGATTCGGCAAATTCAAAGGGGTACAAAGATATGGTAAAATGGCTGATGCCATGAACAGAGTGACTGATGCAGCAACCACATCAGCTGTTACACAGTGCCGCATAGCAGAAGCACTGAAAAATATAAATAGTCCCACGGTAATAACATTCTCCTTTTTTTGCAGACAACCAATTTTCAACTGACTATAGTTGTATATTATGTTTATAAATCCTAATAGAAACTATACTGTTCGGGGTTGGATTGAGATAGAGATAAAAGATGAAAGACAGTTTAAGATCAATAAATTGACTATATTGTCTGTTTCCACAAATATAGGATTAAGATTAATTTATACTAGGATGAATGGTGAAAGATATGGGATTATGAGCCACGCGTACGGTATGTCTCCGAACTACGTACTAAACTATTGCGGTGTAACTGCAATAATATAAATGATGGAAATGTACCGAGCGGGTGGCGCAATAATGATGACCCAGGCAAACGTACTGTACGGTGGTTGACCCGTACATGCTCCCAGGGGCAAAGATAGGGGTTAGTAGGGTAAAGATGGAAGTGAGATTTACAAGATGATAAACAATATTCAACTTATCAACTAAATGCCAAGGATAAGGGTTAATAGTGAGTGATTAACAATATTTTGAACAATTACACGTAGTTACTAGAGCTTAGATCGGGAAGGGAAAATACGCGAAAAACAGGGGACGAGGCCCTATCTTTTGTTTGTAAACACTCGCTGGATTTAATAAGATTTTTGGGATCACTTTTCACGGATTGTCTAAATTGACCTTTTTCCCTAAGATCACAACACTCACTCACTGCACTTTTCACTTGGACTACAGATTGCCTTTTTTCCCTAACCGCACTACACTCACTTATGACACTCTCATTTCCGGGATGTGAAGAGATCGCAGTAGATGCCTCTCCAGCAGGCACCGAGGATCCTCGACGTGTTGACCGCCTATGTCGCCGCCAACAGTATACCACCGCAGTTATCAGGATTCCAAAGATTAGAGCATACATGACGCTATAAAGATGTACGTCGTGATAGGATATTTTATCACTTAATGGTTCAGTTTGTTTCATGATCTCAATTTGTTTCTGTATATCTTCAAATTGTCGCAATATTTCAGAATTATTAGGATTTATTTCTGGAGTTTCAGGGATAGATATATTGATTATATGATTAATAGGTGATATTTGTGGAGCAATAATTTTTGCACCTGTACTCATTTTGCTAGACAGCCTTTTATTAGAATGGACAACGAAATTGTCCGTCTTTATCATACAGCCTTCTTCCACATTCAGCAGACCTGCATTCATCAATTTAACGGCAGTAATTTCGCCATCACAGAGAAGTTTAAAGTTGCATTCATTGCAACAAAAATAATAATATTTATTATCTGCTGTTAATTCCTTCCAAATGTTTTTACAAGGGGTTCCAATCGTTGCACAGGTTCTTGTGTGTGCGATCGTTTCACACAAGCTGTGATCATCTTTTAAGATATTTATAGGGTTTTTGGTATGACATAAAATCATCCCAGGATTTTGTCTTATACAAGACTGGAGGTCAGCATCAGTAACGGTTACGTATGAGTCTTTTCTGAGGTTAATGGCAGCAAAACTTGAGATAACTTTCACATGTATCATGTCGTGGTTCAATATTCGTGGGACTGGAATGAGGTTGAAGATTTCATAAAGGTCTCTTTCGATGAGGGGTATCATTATTTCAATAATCAAGTACTTACTATAGTACTTGGTCCGCACTTTTATTAAGTTGTAGAGATCCTTGAGATTCAAATGATTGACAGGAAGTGCCATGTCTTTTGGGATATGTGCTGATATAGAACTTAATTCAGTTCTCAGCTGTTGAGGAGATATCAGATGGAAGTCCAATTTTCCGTTGTAAATATTAGTTACCGTATCAATAATGGAGTCTTGTATTTTCCTGAGGCTATATATTAAGTTATTCGCCGTCATAGCAGATGCTAAGAAATCGGTAACTAGAGTCATGTTCTGGACATGGCGTTGAAGATCTTGATAGGATTCTTTGAGATAATTAAACTTTTGATTTATCGATTTATGGTGTTTGTTCGCAGCTTTCTCCATTCTTTTCATGAGATTAAATTCGGCTTCCACGATTGAGGTTTGGTTTTTCCAGAGGTTATACAAGTGTTTGTCATTTTCTTTCAAAAGGTCGATGTCTTGTGCGTATTTCTCCGCAAAACGCTGATCCAGCACACCAAACAAGCTGTTTGCGACGTAGCCTACTCCGTCTATTAGACCACGACGCCGGCGCCGCCGCTCGTCTCCAGTTACAAATGATTCATTCATTGTCAACATACTATCATAATGTTTAATTTCTTCGAACTCGTGCCCGAGTTGTAAGACGATACCGTCGCAAGGTGTGTGTTCTTTAATAGTGGAGCATAATGTTTCAAGGTAATTGATATACTTCTCGAGTGCCGACGTGCCTTCTTTGTAGGGATATGTGTCATAATAAACAATTAAACGCCAATCGTCTCTAATAAGATGCATGTTGGAGATTTTATCGAAATAAACGCTGTTGTTGCTCAGAGGAGTAAAACTATAAGATGCTTGAGATAAGTTTATTAGTGACAATAGGAATAGCGTTAATGATAGAGCTATAGTCGAGAATGAGGTACGCTTGGGATTTTTCTTCCTTGGTGCTTCATCCTTAGCGTTTGTGTCACTAGGAGGATTATTGTCTCTGTCTGCTGGTAATAGAGATAGCTTAACAACAGGCCGTTTTAGGAAACCATTTTTGGTTTTAAGGGTAACGACTCTGACGTGTCCGTCCGAACCAGGATGCAGTTCTACTACACGCCCTAGAGCCCACTTCCCAGGCGGGAGGTTATCATCTTTAATGATAACAATATCGTTGAGACTGAGATTCCTTTGAGATTGTCTCCATTTAGCTCTAATGGATAACTGTGAGAGATAGTCTTTTTTCCACTGGACCCAAATATCTCTATAGATTTTTTGTACCAAGTGCCACCGAGTCCTGAGATCATTTTCGGTTTCAAAGATCGTTAAGATAGGCCCACTTGCAAGAAAGTGTGCCGGGGTTAAAAAGTCTATGTCCTCGGGATCCTCCTTCAAAGGACAAAGTGGTCGAGAGTTCAAACAACCCTCAAGTTGAGATAGGAGGGTGTTATATTCTTCGTAGGTGAGTTTCTGCTCACCAACAACACGCCTAAGATGATGCTTCAAGCTTTTCACCGCAGCTTCCCAAAGTCCGCCAGCAGAAGGCCATGACGGAGCATTAAAATGCCACTCAATGTTCATTTCTGCGACGTTAAATAATGTTTCTTGACTTGATAAGATTTCTGAGATTTCTGTGTATTCTTGTTTTAGGATCTTGTTAGCTCCAATGAAGTTACTCCCTTGATCACTGTAAATGTGGCCGGGAACTCCTCTTCTGGCTGACATACGTCTGAGCGCTGCAATAAAAGCCGACGCAGTGAGATCAGATACGAGTTCTAAATGTATGGCCTTTGTAACCATACATACGAATACTGCAACGTATCCTTTATCGGTTTTGATGCCGCGACCTTTGTTCGCTTTCACCAAAACATGTCCAGTGTAGTCAATACCGGTATGATAGAAGGGTCGACTAGGATTTAACCTGGATGAAGGCAAGTCACCCATGAGTTGATGTTTTAGAATGGGATCGTGTCTCCTACACTTTACGCACATTCTTAATCGTTTTTTCGTAGCGCGGTTTCCTCCAATGATCCAATATTTTTGTCGTATAAATCCACTCGTCATTTTCACTCCACCATGGAATACTAATTTATGGGATTCGTCTATTATAAGATCAGCTAATTTAGTTTGATTTGGGATAATAATGGGATGCTTCATTTCGGGGTCTAAACTCGAATGTTTTAGCCGTCCACCGACACGGAGTACTCCGTGGCTGTCTAAGATAGGATTAAGATTCAAGATCTGGCTTTTCTTGCTTAAAGGTTCACTTTTTTCAAGTTGAGATATTTCCTTGAAAAAGTATTCTTGTTGCACATGTTTTATTATCATTTCCGTCGCTCGTTTAAGGTCATGCAGGGTAAGGTAGTTTTCACGCTTTTTTTTGTAAATCAAGATGTCGTTAAATTTGTTTACATAGGCTAAAACTCGAATGATTTTCCTGTAACTGCTGTATTTCTCTAATAATTGTTTTATAACTGAGTTGCTAGAGTCAGCAGTAATAGTGTTTACTAACTTTTTCTTTCTGAGATCTTCAATTGTTTCATATAAGATAGGTTCAGGATTATTTTCAGGATTGTATTGAGGTAACCAATCGGGTCCGTGCCACCAAAGTGAATGATTTGCTAAATGGGATGCAGTCAGACCACGGCTAGCGCAATCTGAGGGATTTTCTTGAGATTTCACATACCGCCACCTATTTTTTGGGATAATTTCGCAAATCGTTTTTACTCGATTCGCAACAAAGGGTTTCCATTTTTCTGGTTCACCATTTATCCATCCTAGAACTGCCATGGAATCTACCCAGCCATAAGCTTGGATTTTGAGATCAGTCAGGGATGAGATTATTTTGGCCAAAAGTTTTGATAATAAAAGAGCTCCACTAAGTTCCAAGCGAGGTATGGATTGAGATTTTTTGAGAGGTACAACTTTAGATTTTCCAGCGACAAGGGTTACGTATGTCTTGTGGTTTCTTGTAATTTTACAATAAACAACACAAGCGTAGGCCTTTGTGCTGGCATCACAAAACCCATGAAGCTCAATTATGTCATTCTCCATGGCTTGTATCCATCGAGGTATTTTAAATTGGGATATATGAGGTAAGTCGGCCTTTATTTTTTTCCATTCTAGGGCAATGTTATGAGGAATCGGTTGATCCCAACCTAATTCCGTTTTCCATGTTTCTTGAAATAAGATTTTGAGTTTGATTGTGACTGGTGACACCCAGCCCAAGGGGTCAAAGATTTTTGAGATTTCAGACAAGAATTGTCGTTTTGTTGGGATATCTTCTGAAGTAATTTCTATTGGATGAAAGATAAAATAGTCTTCTTTCGGTTTCCAACGAAGACCTAAAGCCTTTGTAGATTCTGGCTGTTTAAAATGAAATTCTTCGTCATGAGGATTAATATGATCGTCTAAAAGTTCCGGCAAGTTCGAGCGCCATTTTCTAAGATTGAATCCGCCTGACTTGAGAAGGTTTGTCATCTCTGTTTTGAGATGTTTAGCGGCTGTCGCGCTATGAGCTCCATGCATGAGATCGTCCATGTAAAAGGAGGTCTCTAGGATATCAGGAGCGCAGCTATTGGGATAATTTGGCCTTTCATCGATGGCAAGTTGTTTCAATGTCATCATGGCCAGGAAAGGTGCAGCCTTTGTACCGTAGGTGACAGTCGCTAGGTTATATTCTTGCAAAGGTTGGGATTGATGACTTCTCCAAATAATTTTCTGGTACTTTTGATGACTATGATGTAGCCAAATATTACGGAACATCTTTTCAATATCTGCCGTAAATGCGTATTTAAACTGTCTCCATTTTAGGATAAGACTTAAGAGATCCTGCTGCAGGTTCGGCCCCCTGCACATAAGATCGTTGAGGCTGTGTCCTGTTGAGGTTTTTGCAGAGGCATTAAAAACAACTCGTAATTTTGTAGTTAATGACTCAGCTCGAAGTACGCCATGATGCGAAAGGTAGCAATCTGGAGTTACGTTGACCTGTGTCGCAGCGGGGATCATATGTCCGAGCTCTAAGTACTCGGACATAAACAAATTATAATCACGTGCCAGGTCGGGTTGCTTTATTAATTTCCTTTCGATTTGAAAGAATTGTGCAATGGATTTGGCTTTAGATTCACCTAATTTTTCTTCAAAATTTTCTTTAAAAGGTATTTTCACGACATAGCTGCCGTCTTCGCGCCTTGAGGTTGAGGACTGAAAGAAGTCAATGCAAGCTTGATCTTCTTGAGATATTGATAAGGGTTCGCGAATGTCCTCCATTTCCCAGAACTGTTGGATATCGGTGAGGTTGTTGAGGATCACATTGCACTGAAATGTTTTACAGTTACCGCTTAGGATCCATCCTAGCTGTGTCTGCTGGGCAATGTGTAACATTCCCTCGGAACGGCAGATACCATCCAATAGGATTTGGGAATAGACGTCAGCGCCGAATAAGATATCAACTGGTCTACTTTTGTAAAATTCAGGATCAGCTAGGGTTATTTGGTTAAGGGTTGGCCAGTTGGGTTTAGTGAAGGTATGACTAGGCAAATTCTTGACTAGTCTTTTCATTATAAATACGTCGGATTCGAAAGTGAAGTCATTAATTAACGACATGCACTTAATAGAGATCATGCCCTTACAGCTATTTTCATTGTTTCCGATTCCAGATATAAATCCAGTACATTTTTGCCGACGCAGGTTTAGAAGCTGTGCAGCTCTTTCAGTAATGATTGAGGTCTGAGATCCCTGATCTAGAAGAGCTCTCATTCTTTCGTAAGATCCGTCAGCTGCTTGGACCTTGACAATTGCTGTCGCGAGGAGTATTTCTGTAGGATCGTTTTGCATAGATACTGAGGTGTTCATATCTTGCTGAGGTGGAGATTTCGTAATAGTGGCCGTGCTCGGCCCCGGTCGCGACGCATCCGATGTAGCATTTCTTGACGTAAAACATTCATGTAGAATCGTATTATGGTCTTTATTGCACTCTTTACACTTTATTTCCGAAAGGCATTTTTTACCTTCGTGATAGTGCAAACAGTTGATACAAAGGTTCAAATTTGCAATTGCGTTTCTGCGAGCCGATGGATGCATTTTTGCCAACTTTTGGCAATTTTGTATGCGATGATCGCTTGCATTGCAAATACCACACTGTTTACGTCTTTCGTTATTTTTCCAATTGGACTTTGACGATTGCGAAATGACCTGGTTTGTCGAATAGGTATGATTTGAGGTGTTGTTATTTTGTTTGAAACGAGAATTAAATCCTTTTGAATGAGATTGCTGGTTATTAAGATAACCTTTAGATGACGAAGATGCGTGTTGGGATTGAGATGACTTTTGAATGAAGGGTTCTTGTTTCTTTCGCGAAGTTTCCAGCGACGTAAACTTATTCTCCAAAAACCGAAGAAATTCTTCCAATACTGGCAACTCCTTCGGAGATTTCAATGAGTCTATGTAGTCATCGTTGGTTTCCGGGTCTAATTTCTCTGCTAGGATACATACGAGGAAGGGATCCCAAGTAGATACATCGATTCCGAGATTTTTTATAGCGTTCACGCTTTCGTACGTTGTATCGTGGATCCGTTTGAGGTGACTCGCTGATTTTTGTTGAGATGTCGGGATATTTAAGAGGTTTTTGAGATGAGATATAAAAATACGACGCTTATTGTCATAGCGATGCGTAAGGATATTCCAACAAACGGGGTAGTTGTCTGAACTTATTTGAAGATGTTGGATTAATTTTTCCGGCTCGCCCTTGATCTTACTTTTCAGAAACTGCATTTTTTGGGCGTCTGATAAAGATGGATTATTGTGTACAGTTTCTGTAAAAAGATCTTTGAAAGAGATCCAGGATGTATAGCTTCCTTCAAAGGTAGCTATTTCCATTTGTGGGGTCGATTTCTCAATATGAGCTACCGACCACATCTTTCGGTTAATATCTCTTTTCAGGGTTTTATAATATTTCTCGTAGTTTGAGAACTGCTCGTCGTACTGGGCGTTGGAGCCGTTGAGCTCATTGTCCAGCTCCCAGTGTTGGGTGTCTATAGCTGACCAACGAGTTTTCAAGGTTTTTAAGATGTCTTCAAACTCCCACTTTTCAGAGATAAGATTGAGGTCAATGTCAGCAGCTTCTCTTGAAAATGCCCTAAAATTAGTAGCTTGTTTCTTCAAGAGGTCTTCTATATTTGCGCTATCCTTAGGAGGATTATTTTGAGATGAGAGATTCGAGGTTTGAGATATTGAAGATGGTTGGAAAGTAGGGGGTTTCAAAACAGGGGTTTGAGGTCTGTCTGTGGAAGGTTTATAATTCTGGATGGCTGTTTTTATATTGCTATATTTTACCTTCATTTGATCATACTGATCGGTAGTAAAATACGCATGAGATCGATCACCAAAAGATAACAAATTCATATGATTGTTATGAAAATCCGTAAAATATTGCTCTAGGCTTTCTAATCGTCGACGTAGGTAGTCGGGGGTCTTCCGCTCTGCTCCATCTTTCTTAAAGTTGGAGTAAAGTCTATCTATGCCTTCAATGATTTGTTGTTGTGTAGCTAAAATATCTTCCATTGTAGCCATAGTAAAAGTCAGAAGAAAGATACCTTACTTGTAGGGTTTCTTCGGGGTCGAACAGGATCGCAAGATGAGATGAGTAGCGCCCTCCTAGGCACTGGGATCGAATAAAGTCGCGAGATGAGATAAAGTGGCGCCCTTCCAGGCACCGGGATTGACCAGGATCACGAGATGAGCTAAAGTGGCGCCCTCCAAGGCACCGGGATCACGAGATGAAACAAATTGGCGCCTTTCTAGGCACCGGGATTGAACAGGATCACGAGATAACGCACTGTATTTCCAAGGTTTCTAATTGCTTATAACGAAACCGGTAAAACGCACACACAAAAATCAACGCACAAAGCACAAGGTTTAGCACACGCGTTTCGGTCCCGCTAACGTGCTCGAAGGACCAATGTTCGGGGTTGGATTGAGATAGAGATAAAAGATGAAAGACAGTTTAAGATCAATAAATTGACTATATTGTCTGTTTCCACAAATATAGGATTAAGATTAATTTATACTAGGATGAATGGTGAAAGATATGGGATTATGAGCCACGCGTACGGTATGTCTCCGAACTACGTACTAAACTATTGCGGTGTAACTGCAATAATATAAATGATGGAAATGTACCGAGCGGGTGGCGCAATAATGATGACCCAGGCAAACGTACTGTACGGTGGTTGACCCGTACATATACTGCAGTAATTTTCTTTTTAGGCAAGACAGCGCAGGTGGCAGGCTTCTTCAGATAAAGAATAAAACAAGCAGATTACAATATTATCACCTTTTTAACCGACGAAAAAAAAAGGAGGAGGTTCTCAATTGGACCGTACATGTATATATAATATTTTTTTTTTTTTGTGTATGTTCAGCTCTCACTCCGTCATTTATGAACCGATTTGGATGATTCTTTTTTTGTTAGATAGAGTATACCTCAAGGGTGGTCCCATGTCAAGGAAATCAGGATCTGATGATGGAATTCTGATAAAATTGAGAGAAAACCTCAAAAATTGTGGGCACGTTTAGCGTTTCTGTATGTATGTTAGGCCCTCACTCCGTTATTTATGAACCGATTTTGATGATTCTTTTTTTGTTAGATAGGGTATACCTCATGGGTGGCCCCATGTCAAGGACATCAGGATCTGATCATGGGATCCTGATAAAATCCAGAGAAAACCTCGCAAATTGGCCACGAATATTGTTTCTGTTTACTTTTCACAACTTAAACAGGTATTTGTATTTAGAAATCATCACATCATGAAACTGAGCTGATGATGGAAACCATACCTTTCCTAAACAGTAGAAGTTAGATATAAAAACTGGTTTTAGTGACAAATACCACTTAATATGCTTTGAAGAAAAGACGTCTTTACAATATTGGAGGTAACCTCAACTGGTCAATGTCCTGGGAACTTCATGGAAGGATGGTTACATCATCAGCTCAGTGGCGAGAGGAATGATGAAGGATTAGAAATTAGCCCTCAGAGTGTTAAAAGATGATGCGAGCCACAGTAAATCATAAAATAAAAAAACCGACGAAAAAGAACTAAAAATCAAGACTTAAAAGGTTTATTTATTTTTTGCTTTTTAGTTCTTTTTCGTCGGTTAATTTTTTTTATTTACAAAAATAAATAAAAAAATTCCCTATGTAGCCACAGGCGATTAATAAGAGCCTGTTGGACAGCCCGACCTTCCAACAAGTCTCTGTTTGGCCGCCTATTGCTTTGAGCAAGAATACTCAGGCTCTCCGTACACTCATCCTCCTCAGCTGCTCTACGCCGTACACGCATTCTCTCTTCTTGCTCACGCTCTTGATGTGTCAGTTGGGGTACTGGTAATCGTGCCTTGTTTGCTATATTGTGCAACAATGCACAGGCATTCACTATTTGACCTGCAAAAACAGGATCACAGTGAAGCATGCATGCAGCTAATAATCACCTGAAACAGAAACTATAATAAATAAAATACAATAAAAAAAAGATAGAAGAAAATAGGAAGAAGGAAGAAAGGAGCTCATGGCTAAAGTAATAACAGCCGCACGGGTCGATCCACCAGGTTAAGCTACACTTGCCGGGGTTGGTCCATGGATGGGTGACCATCTTTTCATACCGGTTCCTCCGCTGAAGTGCTTGCGCATTTCCTTACGCCGATGAATTCATGCGGACCCCGTCATCCTCTGCGGACATATACGGCTGCAATTCCTCTAAAGAGAAGCGCACGCGAAACGGCGGGTCGCCGTCCACAGGCCACACCCTAAGACGGCCGGAGATCGTTGCGCGCCCTCCGGCGCCCGAAGCACCTAATAAAGTGCGACCTACGTATACGGCTGCAATTTCTCTAAAGAGAAGCGCACGCGAAACACGGCGGGTCGCCGTCCACAGGCCACACCCTAAGGGTCAACTCACACCAAAAGAGCGTCGAAGCGCAGCGCAGTTTCAGTGTCATATCGCATGAGAATATAGAATTCACCGGAATTCCCGCGATGCCGCGGGCATCCGCGCGACTCGTTCGTTTGTCTGTACTGAAACTGCGCTGCGCTTCGACGCTCTTTTGGTGTGAGTTGACCCTAAGACGGCCGGAGATCGTTGCGCGCCCTCCGGCGCCCGAAGCACCTAATAAAGTGCGACCTACGTTACGTAAGTCGGGCTGGTACCACTCCTCAGTCACACTTTTTGTATTATTATGAGTTTTTACTAAGCCTAACTTTGTCCCAAAGCAAGGCAAAGGCTTCCCCCATTTTTCCAGCTCTCTCGTGTCTTATTTTCCCGGCTTTACTTAGGCCTGCCTCAGTGACGACGCCCGTTTGACACTCACTCATTTAATCTTTATAATTATATCGATTCGACGCCCGGCATTTCTGTGAAGTTGCGCCTGTTATTTTAATTTGAACTTGTATTTTACATTATTCTTAAACATATACCATCTTCAAAGAAGCCTGATGAAGAGATCCGTTGCGCGGAGTGGCACTCCACAGACCGTGCGCGCATGGGCGTTGTGTTCGAGGGCGGCGTGAGCGTGCATGACGTCACGAGCGGCGCCGCGCTCGCCCGCGCCGCCGCCTCCGCGCGCCTCAAGTTCACCAGCGGCAAGTGGAACCCGCACCAGGGTCATACACAGGTAAGTAGTCTATGAGGAGAGTGGCACCCCACGCGGGCGTGGTGTGCGAGGGCGGCGTGAGCGTGCATGACGTCACGAGCGGCGCCGCGCTCGCCCGCGCCGCCGCCTCCGCGCGCCTCAAGTTCACCAGCGGCAAGTGGAACCCGCACCAGGGTCATACACAGGTAAGTAGTCTATGAGGAGAGTGGCACCCCACGGGGTCGTGGTGTGCGAGGGCGGCGTGAGCGTGCATGACGTCACGAGCGGCGCCGCGCTCGCCCGCGCCGCCGCCTCCGCGCGCCTCAAGTTCACCAGCGGCAAGTGGAACCCGCACCAGGGTCATACACAGGTAAGTAGTCTATGAGGAGAGTGGCACCCCACGGGGGCGTGGAGTGCGAGGGCGGCGTGAGCGTGCATGACGTCACGAGCGGCGCCGCGCTCGCCCGCGCCGCCGCCTCCGCGCGCCTCAAGTTCACCAGCGGCAAGTGGAACCCGCACCAGGGTCATACACAGGTAAGTAGTCTATGAGGAGAGTGGCACCCCACGGGGTCGTGGTGTGCGAGGGCGGCGTGAGCGTGCATGACGTCACGAGCGGCAATTGATTTATACAGGATGATTTATTCTATCCACAGTTCGCATTACTACAAGACATGCACATAAAGTGCTACGACACCCGCGCCGACTGCAGCAAGCCGTCCTGGAGCATCGACAACGCGCACAGCCAGCTGGCCAGAGACCTCGACTTCAACCCCAACAGGTGACTATGGTGTGCTATTGCATTATGATAGTGCAAGTGATGGCAATTCTATCTAATAATATAATATCGACCCTTTCCTAAATCACATACTTTTAGCAATGAAATCAAATCAAAAATGTTTATTTGTTAGAATATGGTACACTAGATGTTACAATATTGGTTTCAGCATATCCTCCCATAATATGGCGTATAAATATTTCTATAAAAAAACAGAGCTTTAAATTACTAACCTAATTATGAAAATAACATAGTGTGATTTTAAAATAGTTTATTAATAAATATTGAATTGACAGAAATTGTATTGTAGTAATAATAATGAATTATGTAGTTGCATGCGGTAAGATAAAGGCTATAAATATTCCCGAACACTGTAATATTTTTTTTCTAATAACAGTCTGAACAGTCTAACCTTTTGAACAACGGCAATGGCGAATTTTGAGCATTATTTGGCAAATGGTTATAATATATAATAATTGCCATGCAGTAGGTGTTTCTTTAATATAGCTTTGATTTTATTTGGGGTAATTTAAATTTGTATAAGTGTTACCTGCTTTTGTCGAATAAATAATATTTTTTTTTACAAAAATGCATGTTTCAAAAAAATAAAGACATGGTAAAGACAGTATTTTAAGTCTTTAAAATAGTGGTTTACAGCTATCTAAAAAGTGGGCTCCACACATTTCCCGGATACATTTTTTTTGTCCTTTAAAGACTCTTTGCATATACACAAAGCAATCTATTTTTTGAAGTATTTTATTTATGTGTGGTTTCCAACTACAATTTTTGTCCACAGTTATACCTCGGAATGCACATTCATTGACAGTGTTTAAGAAGGAATTGTTATGAGCAAAATAAACTAAAAAGTTTTGCGACTAACTGATGTTGTAACTTTATTAAGGAAATTTTGGGACATAAAAACGATTTTTTTCACAGTAGCGCCATTTTTCTAGCGATAGTATTGTTGATAAAGAAAACTACTAATTGAATGCATGTCGGTTATTTGATTGCAGGCAGTGCCACTTTACCACAGCCCTGGGCACTCAGGCAGGGAAGGAACAAACCCACCCCGGGTTTTAGCCAGTAAGAGTCTGACACGCCCTCCCGCTCCACCCGGAGCGGGAGAAGTCGTTGGGTGATTTCCCAATCTCCCAAAAAAAAAAGCAGTTCCACGTGGCGAGCGCGGGCGATGACGCCGCACTCAACATTTGGCACTACAGGAGATCAGGAACGGGAAGGAGCCTATATTTAGCAGGACGGATCATTCTCATTGGTAAGTTACTATTATCTCCGGGGTCGCGGGCTCTCAGAGTGGGAACTCTGTCCGCCCACCGAAACCTGGCACCCTAGGAAAGGCGGTGGCACAGTGATCACGTGCTGCCGTGAGGCTTAGGAAGTGGAATCGTCTGAAAACTTCGACCACATTCTCGAATGGTTTCGTAATACGGTCGACGTAACAGTATGTATGTATTTCTTGTTTCAGGGTATGGACAGTGCGCTACAACACGTACCACGAACAGCTGCTGCTGACGGGCAGCTCAGACGCACGCGCGCTGCTCACTGCGGCCGCCAGCGTGTGCTGCGACCTCGACGACGACGGCAAGCGGGTCACGCAAGTGTGAGTACACCGGCTAACTAATATCAACCTTGTGGTGGTTGGCAAAAAGTTGACAATCCTTGGGAGGCCTGGTGTGTTGTGATGTCGACGACGACGGCAAGCGGGTCACGCAAGTGTGAGTACACCGACTAACTAATATCAACCTTGAGGTGGTTGGCGTAAAGTTGACGAATCTTTGGGAGGCCTGGTGTGTTGTGATGTCGACGACGACGGCAAGCGGGTCACCCAAGTGTGAGTACACCGGCTAACTAATATCAACCTTGCGGTGGTTGGCGAAAAGTTGACAATCCTTGGGAGGCCTGGTGTGTTCTGATGTCGACGACGACGGCAAGCGGGTCACCCTAGTGTGTGTACACCGGCAAACTAATATCAACCTTGAGGTGGTTGGCGTAAAGTTGACAATCCTTGGGAGGCCTGGTGTGTTGTGATGTCGACGACGACGGCAAGCGGGTCACCCAAGTGTGAGTACACCGGCTAACCAATATCAACCTTGAGGTGGTTGGCGTAAAGCTGACAATCCTTGGGAGGCCTGGTGTGTTGTGCTGTCGACGACGACGGCAAGCGGGTCACCCAAGTGTGAGTACACCGGCTAACCAATATCAACCTTGAGGTGGTTGGCGTAAAGCTGACAATCCTTGGGAGGCCTGGTGTGTTGTGCTGTCGACGACGACGGCAAGCGGGTCACGCAAGTGTGAGTACGTCGGCTTACTAATATCAACCTTGAGTTAGTTGATATACAGTTGAAAATATATTTCGACATTGTTTTAATAGCCCCAGCGTTGATATTTATTGGTCTGGGAAAACCATACTTTACTGCGCCTAGGTCTACGAGTTCTACAAAGACGTTCTGTAAATAAGAGCATAAACGCAGATAGATGTAGGTACGTGAATTTGAACTTTATTTTCAAGGATCGTTGTGTTGATATTTGTTTGGTTGGCTTACTGAACTTAACCAGGTTTGCGCCGGGTCTTATATCTGCTTATTACAATTTTTTTTAACTTGCCAACCCAACAGCTGAAAAGCAGACTCAGTTTTAACTAACCCAGCCGACGCCCGCTGCGAACGGTGGCAGGACACTTTTCCCCCACCCGCTAACTACTTAAGGTGCAGTTATACAACTTTTAAAGGTTTTTAATTGAACATCACGTCTAAACGACTTGTCGTATTTCTTTGAAAAAAATATATGTTACTCTAGACTATTTGCGTCGTAATTTGATCCGAGAATATTTGAAATAATATTTTTATAACATAGTGTAATTAATTTGTAAAGTTATGTCTAACACGGATAAAAAATTGAGAATCACGCAAAACATACAAAGCGTATTTCTAAGAAACTTTCACCATTTTAAAGATTATTTAATTATTCATAATTTAGTCTCAGTGTTTTAGTTTAATCAAATCAAATCATTTTTATTTCAGGCCTAATGACCCATATAAAAAAATTATAAATATTACAAAATTAAATTATTAGATTATCATTAAATTCTATTAATTAATTTAAAAATTATAACAAAATTATAAAATTATTTCTTGCATTATTAAATAAGGTAAATGTTGCTGGAATATTAATTGCCCTAAACGAAGAAATAATTTGCTTCGTATATTTCGCTTTTTTTCAGTAAGTAAATAAATCGTGATGTTTGTCTACCTTCTAGTTTGGAAGACGGCGTGCTTCAATCGTATGAACAGCACGAAGACTCCGTGTACTGCGCAGAGTGGAGCGCCTCGGAGCCCTGGACCTTCGCCTCGCTAAGCTACGACGCGAGGCTGGTGCTATCTCGTGTACCCAGGCATTTTAAATACAAAATCCTACTGTAACTTACTTTTAACTAAATAAATTAGTTTAGATCGAACTCTAACTTTAGTAGAAAGAGCCGAACTGAGAGATCATTTTAGATACTGCTTCTGCCAACTTTCTTCAAGGTCATTCAATTCCGAAAATTGAATTTTGATCTTTATGAAATGTCCAAGTTTTTTTTTAGGGAATTTATTATGATTTCCTTGATTAAAGTTGTTCATTTCCATGGGCTCGAGGAGGCTATTCCAAAAATATAACTCCCTAAAATAAAGAAAATAATAAATTGAATGGAAATTGCATGAAATCAATAATTAAACTAACTGCCACCATCATGCATCAGACTTTTTTTATTGTTGCTTTGCTTCAGTTCGGAAACGTTCGGTAAGTATCGTAATTTGTCGTCTTGTAAAAAAGATAACGGAGAAGGCATTGGATGATTTCCCACACCAAAAAAAAAAAACATACTCTTAGATAAATTTAAATTAAATATAAGAACAAGATTATAGATTGAGTTAGGTAGGGTAGGCAGTGTCTTTCTGAAACGTATGCCACTGGGCAGAAGCAGTATTTAAAATATGACCACACATATCGGTTACACCCTGTATAATTCGAGATAATTTGAATCCATCGCCACCAACTCAAGTATCCGTACCTCTGGTGGTACGGTGGGCATTTTAAAGTTAAACGATACCACCAGGTAATAGTGTTGTATCACTAGTTAATTAAAACCACTTTTGCCAACAATTTACTAAATATATACTGATTGCAAATGAAATATGAATCAGAAACTTTACCGTTGCGACGTACGTTGTCCAAGAGCGAGCGAAGCGAGCTCGGGAATTGAGGGCACCCCGACACTGACAGGTTAGGTTCGAAGGGGATGACGGAGGTTACAGTAAGCGAGCGAACGCAGCCCCCGTCTTTTCTTTAAACCCTTCAGACAGAAACAGCCCCGCCCAGCGGAGCTCCGTCAACCTACCTTATAATTAATGAATGAGTCATTAACATATGCAAGATAACAGTTTTTAATTTCCTGTCCCTTCATACAGTGGTATCGTTTAACTTTAAAATACCCACCGTACCACCAGAGGTACGGCCAGGGGTACGGTGGGTCTGCAGTGTTTGTCTTGTACCTCTATCAGAAGTAGTTGTTCCAAAGTTTTGTCGTTTTGCATGTAAGTGTCCTTTGGTATTAGAAGGATTAAACACTGGCTGGTTGTTATAATTTAAGCAAACTGATGGAATAAAATTCAGATATCTGTATTTCATGTTTGTACTTATTAGTTTTATCCTGCACATTTAATTAGTTTTAGCTTATCGCTTCGCATTCCATATTTTGTTTGTATGTATTTTAACTGTAAGATGTAAAAAAAACAGGCTAAGTGCGTGTCGGACTTCGCATATTTAGGGTACCGTACCAAATCGATTTGGAAGGAATTATCAAAGAAAAAATCTGATTTATCAATAAAAATTATCACCAAATTTCAAGGTCATAGGTCAATGGGAAGTTAAAAAATTCTTCAGAAAATAATTTTGTGACAGAAGACGGACAGACAGACGGACACGTGATTGACAGCAATAGGGCTCCGTTTGGAACCTTCGGGTACGGAACCCTAAAAATTAAGTATAATGAATAATTAAAAACGATATTTATAGATATAACTTTTATTTACAACTAAAATCTCGCAATCACAAAATCAAAATTCAACATAATTGGCAGCACTGCCGAGGAATCCATACACTTTCGAAGGAGGCGTGCCCATAATGAGGTCGCATATCGCTCTTCTAGCTATCGAATTGTTCTGATAAGTGCCAAGGATGTGAATTTTTGAGTCTGCCAACACTATCTTGGTGTTGGTGATGTTCTCTATGGTGAACTTTGTACGGCCAGCCTTTCCTGCGATGCGGCCAATGGCGCGTTTCAAATGATCGCCGTTCAGAGTTTTTACGTCTTTAACTTCGAAACATTCGACAAACATGTCATCTAGTCGAAGGAGGGCGAGCGCGTCGTCGACATCGAAGCCGTAGATGAAAGCCTGGAAGAAGGAAGTGATTTTTATACTCGTAAAAAAACTATTATAATTTTCACTTTTTAGTTGTAGGTACCCCAGAACTAAAACAAAAAATTAAAGTTATCTCGAATTAACTCCAATATCATGGAATTTGAACATAATTGGAGAAAATCAAAACATCATTACATACATTTTTTTTGTTTTTGTTGATTTTTTCAAAAAGCGCTGAATCAATTTCAATAAAATTTATATGGGACCACACCTCAGGAGTATACTCTTTCGAATAAAAACACTTTGAAAATCGGTCCACAATAGCTGAACGGAACTGGATTTCAACATGGGTAGACTATGATCTGGATTAGAATATACGATAATTTTTGACCCAGTATTAGCCTGAGGTTCCTGTTTGGCCATTTCTAATTTTCATGGAGGTGAAGTAGTGCCTACAAAAGTTATATTGTTATATAATAATACTGATTTTTAAATTTTTTTGAATGAACCTACTGCTTTCTTTAAAATTTTGCGAAAGGCCACAGTTTGGCTCAGCATTATCATTGTTGCAGCTACAGACTTCCAAAGTCCACTGCTGGTCATAAAACATAATCAAGAATAGATTAGGTAGATTTATATTAAACCCAATATTTCGGTTAAAGCCCAGTTAACGGGTTAAAACCTAGTTGGTTGCCCAATTTATTGCAAGAATCATTTTGTCAAGAGTATGTTACTTTGATTTTTTTTTTAATTTGCCCCTCTTTAGAAATTACTCCTGTACCATGGGTGCGTTTACAAACATGTAAACTCACATTATACAAGACACCCAAACGCGGAACAACTATCTGTAAGCTTTACAATAATAAATAATTGTTTGATGCGGGAATTGAACCCGCAAAACGCAGCACAGCAGCCAATCGCTCAACCACTGCGCTAACCGTCGTCAATAATTATAGTGACGTAATTTATTTACCATAACAAAATCGGCAGCTTTCTGAAGATTGGCAATGTCTTTAGTTTCTGGTCCAACCTTGATCTCGACATTCCTGGTGTTGGTGTTGAATATGACTTGCAGAAGTAAATGTTCCACTATTGGGGTGACGATCTTTAACCAATTCTCTTTAAGAGGCGTGTATCTGGAATAAAACGAGTTAGGCTTAGTAATATAGAATAAAATAAATAAATAATATTATTTAAAAGATGGAAAGATAACTCTACATATTGAAGAAAGCTTAGAAACTTGTCGCGTTTTTTTTATATGAGTTTTCCATGTATGCTTCCTATCAAGATGCATGCCTAAATACTTTGCTGAGTCGATTTCGGTATTTTTTCAGGGCCATACCTTACATTAGTAATTTCCCCCTTGTACTTTATTTCCAGTCTTTTCTATTAAAAGTGTGGCCTATATGGAATCATTACCCTGGTCCGTGAAAATGGTAAGTCCATTTCATCGGGGTAATGATTCCATAGACATTCATTGATATATCAACGCACAGCCTTAACTGCTGGTCCTAGAGACATGTAATTTGGAAGGTGTGTTCTTTATAAAGAGTAGGTATCCACTAAGAAAGGGTTTTTCGAAATTCAACCCTTAAGGGGGTAAAAGTTTATGGTAGGAGGTTTGTTTGGGTGTTTCTGTTTGGTTCAGGCTCATCTTCTGTCAGGTCAATCTGTAAGCCATTGTACCTATTGGTAGTTTTAATTGTTTCAGGAGATGGCGATTCCGATAATTTATTTCGATTATTGCCTCTAGCTGTTGGAACTCTGCCATTCTGGAGGACAAGGTGTATCATTGGTGTTGTTGGTTTGTGTCTGAAGTGCTTTATTCACGATTCATCTTGCTGTAACGTCCTGCCAAGGCCATGCACGATGCACGATGCAAAAGTACCATGAATAGGCTTGCCGTACATCAATAATTATTATTAATCGACGTATGTCAAGCCTATTCATGGTACTTTTGCATCATGCATGGTGCATGGCCTTAGCGGGACGTACAGCAAGATGGGTCATGAATAAAGCGCTTGACTTTTCTGTTCTTTTGTTGAGGGACCTGTGTTGGTAGTTTCAAGCTGTGGTTTATTTCCCATGGATTGGCTTCTTCATAAACAAGCCAGGGTGGATAGTTTGTTGAACAAATCGGTTTCCAGTAGTATTGATTGACAGGATGCCTGGTTACTCACATCCACATGGCCTTGGCTAGTTTTATTCTGAGGTTGCAAAACATTGCCCCCCTCAGAGTACGTCGGGCAACTTGAGTCAAGCTCAGGGATTTTCCGGCCCGGCCAGTACCCTCTTGGGGTAGTATCTCTTGTGGTCTTGCTTTCATTTTCTTTTGGTGGGAAAAATATTAGCAAGCGCTTCTCGAGTGCTTACCTCCCGTTCATTTCACGGTAGCCTGGTAAGGTTACTTTGATAACTGAGTCGCGCCGCGCAGAAACCGGACGAGTGCAGAGAAGGTCCTGACCGGCACCCACGCGAAGCGACTCAGGTGACCGTCGCCCTGCTTCGGCGTATACGATTACTTAAGTTTATTAAAAGGGTGAGACAGGACAATTGGTCGTAATTTAGCTATATCTAAGTATTCATAGTAGAGTTACCTGTGAGCTGGGACTGTAATTTTTCTCATATTCTCCTTAGATTCGTTTGGCTCAGCACTTTTCTTCTCCGCGTTCGACCGACTGTCCATTCCATCGCCAGATTCTAAGACAGCCCTACGCTTTATATTTTTTCGCTTCACTGTCTTCTTGGCAGGCAAAAACTCGTCCTCACTTATGTTTGCTGTGTCCATCATTGGTTCAGTTTTTTCAGTCATGTTGATAAGTTTAAATAACACGAGTACCTAATTCAAGATATTTTGTTGTAAAATAATTTCACACGCACTTTTATGAAGCACAGAAGAACTATTTACTATTTAGTCAACGTCAAATCAAATTTTAAACTGTTCAGAAGGCTAATTCACGTAATAATGCAGTTGCAGTTAAGTCTAAGTTATAAACAGTATTCTTGTAAGCTTTGAACTGCACGTAAGCTGCGTCAACTGCACGACATCACGCACGACCACAGAATACTTAAACTCCTAACGGAGCGCGCGACAACGAAACTCTACCAAACTTCCCTACGGTGTGGCCACATGAGAGAAAAAATATTACCCACTAAATAGTCGAATAGAATCGATTACATTTCAATGAATATAACGTTATTATAATAGTACCCCAGAACAGATTTTAGTGTTTTTCTTACCATTTAAACAAACAATTATACTTTGATTTCAAAGACATATTTCGCTAAAATTTGGCTGAATGATAGTCTATTGTTGCCCCATAAAAATAAAACTGACAAAATAACAGGCGCCCGCCAGGGAGTTTTTGGCGGGATTTTCTCGAGTGCAGTTCAGTGGCTGTTTTAATTATACGTTTATTGATTCCTAGTGGATATTGTGATGTAAAATTGGTGTAGTTTTGTGTCTCAAGACAATATGTGGAATCATTGAAACAGGCGTGATCTCGGTAAAATAGAGCTGAGAATTTTATTGTACCAGTGAAGTTTGCCGAGAAGGCTGACTCGACACATTTGTTGTCAATTACTGCAAAAAACATTAGAATGTGTTACATCTGCATTCTTATATTCCTGAAGAACAAGGCAATCAACAACTCAAGGAATCCAAACGTAACCAAAACTCTAATAATAAAAGGAATCTATCCGAATCCCCTGAGAACACCAACGGATCCTTAAGAAAAAGTAATACCCAAAACCCTTCGAAAAAACAAAATGCAAATATCCAGCAATACATGCTAAAAAACCCTAGCCAGAAAAAGGACTTGCCTTCAATTTCCACGCACGTAGATAACACCTCTACTGTGCTTACACAACCAAACCTGAATATAAAGTATTGATATAAAGCGACCTCTCCACAACAGCCCCCAATACGGCCGGTCACCGCGGGGACTAACGACCACAACCCTCCACTCAACTCACTCTACATATGTACATACAATGCACGATCCCTACTCTCTAACGAACGGCTTCTAGAGTTCAAAGACGCTATCTCAAAAATAAACTATGATATTATTGGACTCGCCGAGGTACGCAGAACAGGCTACAAAATACTGGAAGACAATGATCACATATTCTGCCACTATGGTGAAACCAAAGGCCGTCACGGTGTGGGATTTCTACTAAAAAAATATCTTAAAGAAAACATTGAAAGCTTTATTGCAATCTCAGAAAGAACATGCATATTAAATTTGAAATTAGAAAGAACAGACATCTCTATTATATATACAAGCTTATGCGCCTACCAGCACTGCGAGCGATGATGAGTCTGACATCTTCTACAACCAGCTACAAGAAGCTCTAGAAAAAAGCTACAAAAATGTCATTTTAATGGGCGACTTCAACGCATGCATTGGACAACGCCAGCTGGAGGAAGAAAGAACTCTAGGATTATACTGTTACGGCAACCGGAATACAAGAGGCGAAAAACTAGTACAATTTGCTCTTCAGAATAATCTAACTGTAATCAACAGCATATTCAAAAAGAATACTAAGAATATGTGGACATGGATGTCACCTATAGAAACTAAATATCAACTCGACTATATTATGTCTAATACAAAAGAAAAGTTTACGAACATAGATATTATAAATCAACTCAATTTCGCAAGCGACCACCGCCTTTTATGAAGCGAGTTTCAAATATCAACAACCAAAAAATCTAGAGTAAAATATAACACTGTACTTTGAAAACAATAGATGATGAAAATCTAAAACAGAGAATACAAGAAATCGAGTTATCGACATGCGCAAATATAGAAATGTACTATTCAAATATAAAAAAAGCTATAACTGAATCCATAAATACTATAAAGAAAACAATAAATAAATCAAGACAAATTATATCCGAAGACACAAGATTACTATTGAACAGGAGGAAAGATCTACAAAATAATAAAGCACGAAAAAAAGAAGAAAAACAGGAACTTAGTAACCTATATAAAAGTATACACAAAAGAATCAAGAAAGAGTACGAAACCGACAGACTGAAAATACTAGAAAAACATATATCTGACACTGGAAGTCTGAAGAAAGGATACAAAGAGCTAAATTTGAAAAAAACGTGGAACCCGACTGTGAAGGAAAAATCGTCTGATAGAGAAATATTTTCGAGGTCAAAAATAATAGAGACAGCCACTAACTTCTACAAGGATTTATATTGTAGAAAATATAACTCTCCAAATAACCATCTATGTGAAATATCAAGAAACGGACCATCTTCTCATCCACCACCACTAAAAAGATTCACAAATAACGAAATACTTATAAAAATTGAATCTTTAAAGAAAGGTAAAAGCAGTGACCCTGACAACATACCCAACGAAATAATCATAGCAGGAAGATATGTACTGACACCCTATTTAACAGCACTTTTTAATAAAGCACTAGACTCTAGACAGATTCCAAAAGAATGGGCCAAATCTGACATCATTTTAGTTTATAAAAAAGGAGATCCTGCAATTATTGCAAATTACCGACCAATAAGCCTACAACCATGCCTCTACAAGTTATTCGCCTCATGCTTAGAACGACGCATATCAGAAATCACTGAAAAATTCCAACCAGTAGAACAGGCCGGCTTCAGGAAATCTTTCTCAACAATGGATCATAATATTCACGTTTTAGAGCAAATAATATAAAAAACTTTTTTACAAAAAAAAAGACCCGACTTCCAAAAAAAGTGCAAAATAACTTTAATTTCGGAAGTCGGTGTTCCTGTTTTGTGTCTTCGTTTTTTGACACCGACTTCCGAAATTAAAGTTATTTTGCACTTTTTTTGGAAGTCTGTTCTATTTTTTTGTAAAAAAGTTTTTTATTTTTCACTTTTTAGTTGAAATTCCCCATTAAACTGTGTTAACAATTCATAGACATACGATAGCAGCAATCGCGGTTGATTTGCAGTCAATTTTTGAAGAGTTCCGTTGTCTGTCTCCGAAACCCATCATCAGATCTTTTTGAAATTTAAATGGGACCATTTCGGAATAAACCCCTTTCGAATAAAAAAAGAATTTTGCAAATCCGTCAATATATTATGACGGAGTTATGCCCGAACATACATAAAAAAAAAATACAAACATCCGAATTGATAACCTCCTCCTTTTTCGAAGTCGGTTAAAAAATACGAGGAACAAAGACGTCCCTTATACTGTGCATTCATCGACTATGCCAAAGTTTTTGATTCAATCTCCCACTCTAGCATATGGAAAGCTCTACACGAATGTAATAGGTATGCCATTAGAAACAATTGAACTGATACAAGATATCTATAAAAAGCACTATCCGAGTGAAACTAGATAAAACTGGCCCCGAAATAGACATCTGCAGAGGTGTAAGACAAGGCGACCCCTTATCCCCGACATTATTTATAACTGTTTTACAATACATCATGAAACAACTCAATTGGTCCAAAAGAGGTATAAATATTAAAGGAAGTTACATTAGCAACCTACGTTTCGCAGATGACATCGTATTGTTCTCAGAAACCGCATCACAACTTGAAGAAATGATTAACGAACTTAACTACGTCAGTCGCAATATTGGTCTGGAATTAAATATTGAAAAAACTAAAATCATGTGTAACGAGACTCAAAGACCCATATTTGTGGAGAGTTGACAGTTGGAGTATGTTCAAGAATACATATAATTTAGGCAAACAAATATCTTTCTCAAAATCAAGACACCGTGACGAATTAAAGAGACGTATTAAAATGACATGGAACAAGTTCTGGAGCCACAAAGAAGTTTTAATATCTGATCTACCTTTACATTAAAAAAGAAAGTCCTAGACTCATGTCTTTTACCTTGCCTCTCATATGCAAGTCAAACCTGGATTTATAATATGCACACGAAGGAAAGAATTCAAAAATGCCAAAGAGCCATGGAGAGAAGCATTCTTAACTTGAAACTCAGAGAAAAAACAACACAGCGAGATAAGAGAAAGGACAAAAGTTATTGATGCGTTAACACACTGCAAGAAACTTAAATGGAAGTGGGCTGGTCACATTGCACGTCAGAATAAAGAGAGATGGACTAGAAAAATTACTGCATGGACTGGTCCCCCCGGAAAAAGGAAAAGAGGTCGCCCCCTGGAAAGATGGGCAGACGAACTAATAAAATTCACTAACAACGACTGGATGAGAACAGCCCAAGATAGGAAAAAGTGGAGTGACATGGAGGAGGCCTATACTCGTCGAGAGGTCCATAACTAAAGTTATGTTTAAAAAAAAAGATGTATTATTACTACTAAGGAATTAAAGAGGCTTAAATAAATAAAAAACATCTGCATTCTAATGGAAAAAAAAGGAAAAATACACTACTAAAGACGAGGCGGTATGGTTTATGACCTTAGCCTGCCCGAGAAAGGGCGAGGAAAAAAAAATAGGCGCCCGCCAATGACGCGAAAGTTAAAATTCAAAACAGTTCCTACAATTAAAAAACTTATACTTTGATTGATGGTAAGCATTTACTATATTATAATAAAATGATTTTAAGGATGTAGGTACAGTGAAGTTTACGAAGAAGTAGCAGTTTCAATTCCTTTCATGAAAGTTTCATCTTTTTTCAGTAGTCTTCACGCTCACGCAAACGCTTTTCTGTGCGGTAAATTGAACTGCTGGATGAATATTTGGAGGGCCACGGGGACCTCGCCCGTGGCCGACTAAAATCTACAGAGGGTAGTGCCCTCACATCACGCCTTTGGTCAGAGTGCGACAACACACTGAATGCCAAAGCAGACGGGGGTCAAAGAACTTCCAAAGAGTGGAGCAAGGTCTGTTAGATTCTATCTATAGATATTGTACCTGTGTATTGGTACATTATACTTGGGTAAATAACTAGATTTATAATATTTTTAGTGGTATACAGACTACAAGTGCCGCTTGCTCAACCGAATCAAGCAGATTCGGCAAATTCAAAGGGGTACAAAGATATGGTAAAATGGCTGATGCCATGAACAGAGTGACTGATGCAGCAACCACATCAGCTGTTACACAGTGCCGCATAGCAGAAGCACTGAAAAATATAAATAGTCCCACGGTAATAACATTCTCCTTTTTTTGCAGACAACCAATTTTCAACTGACTATAGTTGTATATTATGTTTATAAATCCTAATAGAAACTATACTGCAGTAATTTTCTTTTTAGGCAAGACAGCGCAGGTGGCAGGCTTCTTCAGATAAAGAATAAAACAAGCAGATTACAATATTATCACCTTTTTAACCGACGAAAAAAAAAGGAGGAGGTTCTCAATTGGACCGTACATGTATATATAATATTTTTTTTTTTTTGTGTATGTTCAGCTCTCACTCCGTCATTTATGAACCGATTTGGATGATTCTTTTTTTGTTAGATAGAGTATACCTCAAGGGTGGTCCCATGTCAAGGAAATCAGGATCTGATGATGGAATTCTGATAAAATTGAGAGAAAACCTCAAAAATTGTGGGCACGTTTAGCGTTTCTGTATGTATGTTAGGCCCTCACTCCGTTATTTATGAACCGATTTTGATGATTCTTTTTTTGTTAGATAGGGTATACCTCATGGGTGGCCCCATGTCAAGGACATCAGGATCTGATCATGGGATCCTGATAAAATCCAGAGAAAACCTCGCAAATTGGCCACGAATATTGTTTCTGTTTACTTTTCACAACTTAAACAGGTATTTGTATTTAGAAATCATCACATCATGAAACTGAGCTGATGATGGAAACCATACCTTTCCTAAACAGTAGAAGTTAGATATAAAAACTGGTTTTAGTGACAAATACCACTTAATATGCTTTGAAGAAAAGACGTCTTTACAATATTGGAGGTAACCTCAACTGGTCAATGTCCTGGGAACTTCATGGAAGGATGGTTACATCATCAGCTCAGTGGCAAGAGGAATGATGAAGGATTAGAAATTAGCCCTCAGAGTGTTAAAAGATGATGCGAGCCACAGTAAATCATAAAATAAAAAAACCGACGAAAAAGAACTAAAAATCAAGACTTAAAAGGTTTATTTATTTTTTGCTTTTTAGTTCTTTTTCGTCGGTTAATTTTTTTTATTTACAAAAATAAATAAAAAAATTCCCTATGTAGCCACAGGCGATTAATAAGAGCCTGTTGGACAGCCCGACCTTCCAACAAGTCTCTGTTTGGCCGCCTATTGCTTTGAGCAAGAATACTCAGGCTCTCCGTACACTCATCCTCCTCAGCTGCTCTACGCCGTACACGCATTCTCTCTTCTTGCTCACGCTCTTGATGTGTCAGTTGGGGTACTGGTAATCGTGCCTTGTTTGCTATATTGTGCAACAATGCACAGGCATTCACTATTTGACCTGCAAAAACAGGATCACAGTGAAGCATGCATGCAGCTAATAATCACCTGAAACAGAAACTATAATAAATAAAATACAATAAAAAAAAGATAGAAGAAAATAGGAAGAAGGAAGAAAGGAGCTCATGGCTAAAGTAATAACAGCCGCACGGGTCGATCCACCAGGTTAAGCTACACTTGCCGGGGTTGGTCCATGGATGGGTGACCATCTTTTCATACCGGTTCCTCCGCTGAAGTGCTTGCGCATTTCCTTACGCCGATGAATTCATGCGGACCCCGTCATCCTCTGCGGCCATATACGGCTGCAATTCCTCTAAAGAGAAGCGCACGCGAAACGGCGGGTCGCCGTCCACAGGCCACACCCTAAGACGGCCGGAGATCGTTGCGCGCCCTCCGGCGCCCGAAGCACCTAATAAAGTGCGACCTACGTATACGGCTGCAATTTCTCTAAAGAGAAGCGCACGCGAAACGGCGGGTCGCCGTCCACAGGCCACACCCTAAGACGGCCGGAGATCGTTGCGCGCCCTCCGGCGCCCGAAGCACCTAATAGAGTGCGACCTACGTATACGGCTGCAATTCCTCTAAAGAGAAGCGCACGCGAAACACGGCGGGTCGCCGTCCACAGGCCACACCCTAAGGGTCAACTCACACCAAAAGAGCGTCGAAGCGCAGCGCAGTTTCAGTGTCATGAATTTTAGCTTTATTTTCATTACTACAATACAATAAGTATTGTAGTAATGAAAATAAAGCTAAAATTCATCGCATGAGAATATAGAATTCACCGGAACTCCCGCGGCGCCGCGGGCATCCGCGCGACTCGTTCGTTTGTCTGTACTAAAACTGCGCTGCGCTTCGACGCTCTTTTGGTGTGAGTTGACCCTAAGACGGCCGGAGATCGTTGCGCGCGCTCCGGCGCCCGAAGCACCTAATAAAGTGCGACCTACGTTACGTAAGTCGGGCTGGTACCACTCCTCAGTCACACTTTTTGTATTATTATGAGTTTTTACTAAGCCTAACTTTGTCCCAAAGCAAGGCAAAGGCTTCCCCCATTTTTCCAGCTCTCTCGTGTCTTATTTTCCCGGCGTTACTTAGGCCTGCCTCAGTGACGACGCCCGTTTGACACTCACTCATTTAATCTTTATAATTATATCGATTCGACGCCCGGCATTTCTGTGAAGTTGCGCCTGTTATTTTAATTTGAACTTGTATTTTACATTATTCTTAAACATATACCATCTTCAAAGAAGCCTGATGAAGAGATCCGTAGCGCGGAGTGGCACTCCACAGACCGTGCGCGCATGGGCGTTGTGTTCGAGGGCGGCGTGAGCGTGCATGACGTCACGAGCGGCGCCGCGCTCGCCCGCGCCGCCGCCTCCGCGCGCCTCAAGTTCACCAGCGGCAAGTGGAACCCGCACCAGGGTCATACACAGGTAAGTAGTCTATGAGGAGAGTGGCACCCCACGGGGTCGTGGTGTGCGAGGGCGGCGTGAGCGTGCATGACGTCACGAGCGGCGCCGCGCTCGCCCGCGCCGCCGCCTCCGCGCGCCTCAAGTTCACCAGCGGCAAGTGGAACCCGCACCAGGGTCATACACAGGTAAGTAGTCTATGAGGAGAGTGGCACCCCACGGGGTCGTGGTGTGCGAGGGCGGCGTGAGCGTGCATGACGTCACGAGCGGCGCCGCGCTCGCCCGCGCCGCCGCCTCCGCGCGCCTCAAGTTCACCAGCGGCAAGTGGAACCCGCACCAGGGTCATACACAGGTAAGTAGTCTATGAGGAGAGTGGCACCCCACGGGGTCGTGGTGTGCGAGGGCGGCGTGAGCGTGCATGACGTCACGAGCGGCGCCGCGCTCGCCCGCGCCGCCGCCTCCGCGCGCCTCAAGTTCACCAGCGGCAAGTGGAACCCGCACCAGGGTCATACACAGGTAAGTAGTCTATGAGGAGAGTGGCACCCCACGGGGTCGTGGTGTGCGAGGGTGGCGTGAGCGTGCATGACGTCACGAGCGGCAATTGATTTATACAGGATGATTTATTCTATCCACAGTTCGCATTACTACAAGACATGCACATAAAGTGCTACGACACCCGCGCCGACTGCAGCAAGCCGTCCTGGAGCATCGACGACGCGCACAGCCAGCTGGCCAGAGACCTCGACTTCAACCCCAACAGGTGACTATGGTGTGCTATTGCATTATGATAGTGCAAGTGATGGCAATTCTATCTAATAATATAATATCGACCCTTTCCTAAATCACATACTTTTAGCAATAAATCAAATCAAAAATGTTTATTTGTTAGAATATGGTACACTAGATGTTACAATATTGGTTCCAGCATATCCTCCCATAATATGGCGTACAAATATTTATATAAAAAAACAGAGCTTTAAATTACTAACCTAATTATGAAAATAACATAGTGTGATTTTAAAATAGTTTATTAATAAATATTGAATTGACAGAAATTGTATTGTAGTAATAATAATGAATTATGTAGTTGCATGCGGTAAGATAAAGGCTATTTTTATTTCATTACCTATATTATTAACAATTTATCCTCCAAATATTCCCGAACACTGTAATAATTTTTTTCTAATAACAGTCTGAACAGTCTAACCTTTTGAACAACGGCAATGGCGAATTTTGAGCATTATTTGGCAAATGGTTATAATCACTACATAGTATAAAACAAAGTCGCTTTCTCTGTCCCTATATCCCTATGTATGCTTAAATCTTTAAAACTACGCAACGGATTTTGATGCGGTTTTTTTTAATAGATAGAGTGATTGAAGAGGAAGGTTTATATGTATAATTTGTACCCGAGCGAAGCTGGGGCGGGTCGCTAGTATATAATAATTGCCATGCAGTAGGTGTTTCTTTAATATAGCTTTGATTTTATTTGGGGTAATTTAAATTTGTATAAGTGTTACCTGCTTTTGTCGAATAAATAATATTTTTTTTTACAAAAATGCATGTTTCAAAAAAATAAAGACATGGTAAAGACAGTATTTTAAGTCTTTAAAATAGTGGTTTACAGCTATCTAAAAAGTGGGCTCCACACATTTCCCGGATACATTTTTTTTTGTCCTTTAAAGACTCTTTGCATATACACAAAGCAATCTATTTTTTGAAGTATTTTATTTATGTGTGGTTTCCAACTACAATTTTTGTCCACAGTTATACCTCGGAATGCACATTCATTGACAGTGTTTAAGAAGGAATTGTTATGAGCAAAATAAACTAAAAAGTTTTGCGACTAACTGATGTTGTAACTTTATTAAGGAAATTTTGGGACATAAAAACGATTTTTTTCACAGTAGCGCCATTTTTCTAGCGATAGTATTGTTGATAAAGAAAACTACTAATTGAATGCATGTCGGTTATTTGATTGCAGGCAGTGCCACTTTACCACAGCCCTGGGCACTCAGGCAGGGAAGGAACAAACCCACCCCGGGTTTTAGCCAGTAAGAGTCTGACACGCCCTCCCGCTCCACCCGGAGCGGGAGAAGTCGTTGGGTGATTTCCCAATCTCCCAAAAAAAAAAGCAGTTCCACGTGGCGAGCGCGGGCGATGACGCCGCACTCAACATTTGGCACTACAGGAGATCAGGAACGGGAAGGAGCCTATATTTAGCAGGACGGATCATTCTCATTGGTAAGTTACTATTATCTCCGGGGTCGCGGGCTCTCAGAGTGGGAACTCTGTCCGCCCACCGAAACCTGGCACCCTAGGAAAGGCGGTGGCACAGTGATCACGTGCTGCCGTGAGGCTTAGGAAGTGGAATCGTCTGAAAACTTCGACCACATTCTCGAATGGTTTCGTAATACGGTCGACGTAACAGTATGTATGTATTTCTTGTTTCAGGGTATGGACAGTGCGCTACAACACGTACCACGAACAGCTGCTGCTGACGGGCAGCTCAGACGCACGCGCGCTGCTCACTGCGGCCGCCAGCGTGTGCTGCGACCTCGACGACGACGGCAAGCGGGTCACGCAAGTGTGAGTACACCGGCTAACTAATATCAACCTTGTGGTGGTTGGCAAAAAGTTGACAATCCTTGGGAGGCCTGGTGTGTTGTGATGTCGACGACGACGGCAAGCGGGTCACGCAAGTGTGAGTACACCGACTAACTAATATCAACCTTGAGGTGGTTGGCGTAAAGTTGACGAATCTTTGGGAGGCCTGGTGTGTTGTGATGTCGACGACGACGGCAAGCGGGTCACCCAAGTGTGAGTACACCGGCTAACTAATATCAACCTTGCGGTGGTTGGCGAAAAGTTGACAATCCTTGGGAGGCCTGGTGTGTTCTGATGTCGACGACGACGGCAAGCGGGTCACCCTAGTGTGTGTACACCGGCAAACTAATATCAACCTTGAGGTGGTTGGCGTAAAGTTGACAATCCTTGGGAGGCCTGGTGTGTTGTGATGTCGACGACGACGGCAAGCGGGTCACCCAAGTGTGAGTACACCGGCTAACCAATATCAACCTTGAGGTGGTTGGCGTAAAGCTGACAATCCTTGGGAGGCCTGGTGTGTTGTGCTGTCGACGACGACGGCAAGCGGGTCACCCAAGTGTGAGTACACCGGCTAACCAATATCAACCTTGAGGTGGTTGGCGTAAAGCTGACAATCCTTGGGAGGCCTGGTGTGTTGTGCTGTCGACGACGACGGCAAGCGGGTCACGCAAGTGTGAGTACGTCGGCTTACTAATATCAACCTTGAGTTAGTTGATATACAGTTGAAAATATATTTCGACATTGTTTTAATAGCCCCAGCGTTGATATTTATTGGTCTGGGAAAACCATACTTTACTGCGCCTAGGTCTACGAGTTCTACAAAGACGTTCTGTAAATAAGAGCATAAACGCAGATAGATGTAGGTACGTGAATTTGAACTTTATTTTCAAGGATCGTTGTGTTGATATTTGTTTGGTTGGCTTACTGAACTTAACCAGGTTTGCGCCGGGTCTTATATCTGCTTATTACAATTTTTTTTAACTTGCCAACCCAACAGCTGAAAAGCAGACTCAGTTTTAACTAACCCAGCCGACGCCCGCTGCGAACGGTGGCAGGACACTTTTCCCCCACCCGCTAACTACTTAAGGTGCAGTTATACAACTTTTAAAGGTTTTTAATTGAACATCACGTCTAAACGACTTGTCGTATTTCTTTGAAAAAAATATATGTTACTCTAGACTATTTGCGTCGTAATTTGATCCGAGAATATTTGAAATAATATTTTTATAACATAGTGTAATTAATTTGTAAAGTTATGTCTAACACGGATAAAAAATTGAGAATCACGCAAAACATACAAAGCGTATTTCTAAGAAACTTTCACCATTTTAAAGATTATTTAATTATTCATAATTTAGTCTCAGTGTTTTAGTTTAATCAAATCAAATCATTTTTATTTCAGGCCTAATGACCCATATAAAAAAATTATAAATATTACAAAATTAAATTATTAGATTATCATTAAATTCTATTAATTAATTTAAAAATTATAACAAAATTATAAAATTATTTCTTGCATTATTAAATAAGGTAAATGTTGCTGGAATATTAATTGCCCTAAACGAAGAAATAATTTGCTTCGTATATTTCGCTTTTTTTCAGTAAGTAAATAAATCGTGATGTTTGTCTACCTTCTAGTTTGGAAGACGGCGTGCTTCAATCGTATGAACAGCACGAAGACTCCGTGTACTGCGCAGAGTGGAGCGCCTCGGAGCCCTGGACCTTCGCCTCGCTAAGCTACGACGCGAGGCTGGTGCTATCTCGTGTACCCAGGCATTTTAAATACAAAATCCTACTGTAACTTACTTTTAACTAAATAAATTAGTTTAGATCGAACTCTAACTTTAGTAGAAAGAGCCGAACTGAGAGATCATTTTAGATACTGCTTCTGCCAACTTTCTTCAAGGTCATTCAATTCCGAAAATTGAATTTTGATCTTTATGAAATGTCCAAGTTTTTTTTTAGGGAATTTATTATGATTTCCTTGATTAAAGTTGTTCATTTCCATGGGCTCGAGGAGGCTATTCCAAAAATATAACTCCCTAAAATAAAGAAAATAATAAATTGAATGGAAATTGCATGAAATCAATAATTAAACTAACTGCCACCATCATGCATCAGACTTTTTTTATTGTTGCTTTGCTTCAGTTCGGAAACGTTCGGTAAGTATCGTAATTTGTCGTCTTGTAAAAAAGATAACGGAGAAGGCATTGGATGATTTCCCACACCAAAAAAAAAAAACATACTCTTAGATAAATTTAAATTAAATATAAGAACAAGATTATAGATTGAGTTAGGTAGGGTAGGCAGTGTCTTTCTGAAACGTATGCCACTGGGCAGAAGCAGTATTTAAAATATGACCACACATATCGGTTACACCCTGTATAATTCGAGATAATTTGAATCCATCGCCACCAACTCAAGTATCCGTACCTCTGGTGGTACGGTGGGCATTTTAAAGTTAAACGATACCACCAGGTAATAGTGTTGTATCACTAGTTAATTAAAACCACTTTTGCCAACAATTTACTAAATATATACTGATTGCAAATGAAATATGAATCAGAAACTTTACCGTTGCGACGTACGTTGTCCAAGAGCGAGCGAAGCGAGCTCGGGAATTGAGGGCACCCCGACACTGACAGGTTAGGTTCGAAGGGGATGACGGAGGTTACAGTAAGCGAGCGAACGCAGCCCCCGTCTTTTCTTTAAACCCTTCAGACAGAAACAGCCCCGCCCAGCGGAGCTCCGTCAACCTACCTTATAATTAATGAATGAGTCATTAACATATGCAAGATAACAGTTTTTAATTTCCTGTCCCTTCATACAGTGGTATCGTTTAACTTTAAAATACCCACCGTACCACCAGAGGTACGGCCAGGGGTACGGTGGGTCTGCAGTGTTTGTCTTGTACCTCTATCAGAAGTAGTTGTTCCAAAGTTTTGTCGTTTTGCATGTAAGTGTCCTTTGGTATTAGAAGGATTAAACACTGGCTGGTTGTTATAATTTAAGCAAACTGATGGAATAAAATTCAGATATCTGTATTTCATGTTTGTACTTATTAGTTTTATCCTGCACATTTAATTAGTTTTAGCTTATCGCTTCGCATTCCATATTTTGTTTGTATGTATTTTAACTGTAAGATGTAAAAAAAACAGGCTAAGTGCGTGTCGGACTTCGCATATTTAGGGTACCGTACCAAATCGATTTGGAAGGAATTATCAAAGAAAAAATCTGATTTATCAATAAAAATTATCACCAAATTTCAAGGTCATAGGTCAATGGGAAGTTAAAAAATTCTTCAGAAAATAATTTTGTGACAGAAGACGGACAGACAGACGGACACGTGATTGACAGCAATAGGGCTCCGTTTGGAACCTTCGGG
The DNA here is from genome assembly GCA_951329385.1 of Polia nebulosa. NCBI lineage: Eukaryota > Metazoa > Arthropoda > Insecta > Lepidoptera > Noctuidae > Polia > Polia nebulosa. Next base: position 10,339,476 of record OX589600.1, on the reverse strand, counting down.
TACGGAACCCTAAAAATTAAGTATAATGAATAATTAAAAACGATATTTATAGATATAACTTTTATTTACAACTAAAATCTCGCAATCACAAAATCAAAATTCAACATAATTGGCAGCACTGCCGAGGAATCCATACACTTTCGAAGGAGGCGTGCCCATAATGAGGTCGCATATCGCTCTTCTAGCTATCGAATTGTTCTGATAAGTGCCAAGGATGTGAATTTTTGAGTCTGCCAACACTATCTTGGTGTTGGTGATGTTCTCTATGGTGAACTTTGTACGGCCAGCCTTTCCTGCGATGCGGCCAATGGCGCGTTTCAAATGATCGCCGTTCAGAGTTTTTACGTCTTTAACTTCGAAACATTCGACAAACATGTCATCTAGTCGAAGGAGGGCGAGCGCGTCGTCGACATCGAAGCCGTAGATGAAAGCCTGGAAGAAGGAAGTGATTTTTATACTCGTAAAAAAACTATTATAATTTTCACTTTTTAGTTGTAGGTACCCCAGAACTAAAACAAAAAATTAAAGTTATCTCGAATTAACTCCAATATCATGGAATTTGAACATAATTGGAGAAAATCAAAACATCATTACATACATTTTTTTTGTTTTTGTTGATTTTTTCAAAAAGCGCTGAATCAATTTCAATAAAATTTATATGGGACCACACCTCAGGAGTATACTCTTTCGAATAAAAACACTTTGAAAATCGGTCCACAATAGCTGAACGGAACTGGATTTCAACATGGGTAGACTATGATCTGGATTAGAATATACGATAATTTTTGACCCAGTATTAGCCTGAGGTTCCTGTTTGGCCATTTCTAATTTTCATGGAGGTGAAGTAGTGCCTACAAAAGTTATATTGTTATATAATAATACTGATTTTTAAATTTTTTTGAATGAACCTACTGCTTTCTTTAAAATTTTGCGAAAGGCCACAGTTTGGCTCAGCATTATCATTGTTGCAGCTACAGACTTCCAAAGTCCACTGCTGGTCATAAAACATAATCAAGAATAGATTAGGTAGATTTATATTAAACCCAATATTTCGGTTAAAGCCCAGTTAACGGGTTAAAACCTAGTTGGTTGCCCAATTTATTGCAAGAATCATTTTGTCAAGAGTATGTTATTTTGATTTTTTTTTTAATTTGCCCCTCTTTAGAAATTACTCCTGTACCATGGGTGCGTTTACAAACATGTAAACTCACATTATACAAGACACCCAAACGCGGAACAACTATCTGTAAGCTTTACAATAATAAATAATTGTTTGATGCGGGAATTGAACCCGCAAAACGCAGCACAGCAGCCAATCGCTCAACCACTGCGCTAACCGTCGTCAATAATTATAGTGACGTAATTTATTTACCATAACAAAATCGGCAGCTTTCTGAAGATTGGCAATGTCTTTAGTTTCTGGTCCAACCTTGATCTCGACATTCCTGGTGTTGGTGTTGAATATGACTTGCAGAAGTAAATGTTCCACTATTGGGGTGACGATCTTTAACCAATTCTCTTTAAGAGGCGTGTATCTGGAATAAAACGAGTTAGGCTTAGTAATATAGAATAAAATAAATAAATAATATTATTTAAAAGATGGAAAGATAACTCTACATATTGAAGAAAGCTTAGAAACTTGTCGCGTTTTTTTTATATGAGTTTTCCATGTATGCTTCCTATCAAGATGCATGCCTAAATACTTTGCTGAGTCGATTTCGGTATTTTTTCAGGGCCATACCTTACATTAGTAATTTCCCCCTTGTACTTTATTTCCAGTCTTTTCTATTAAAAGTGTGGCCTATATGGAATCATTACCCTGGTCCGTGAAAATGGTAAGTCCATTTCATCGGGGTAATGATTCCATAGACATTCATTGATATATCAACGCACAGCCTTAACCGCTGGTCCTAGAGACATGTAATTTGGAAGGTGTGTTCTTTATAAAGAGTAGGTATCCACTAAGAAAGGGTTTTTCGAAATTCAACCCTTAAGGGGGTAAAAGTTTATGGTAGGAGGTTTGTTTGGGTGTTTCTGTTTGGTTCAGGCTCATCTTCTGTCAGGTCAATCTGTAAGCCATTGTACCTATTGGTAGTTTTAATTGTTTCAGGAGATGGCGATTCCGATAATTTATTTCGATTATTGCCTCTAGCTGTTGGAACTCTGCCATTCTGGAGGACAAGGTGTATCATTGGTGTTGTTGGTTTGTGTCTGAAGTGCTTTATTCACGATTCATCTTGCTGTAACATCCTGCCAAGGCCATGCACGATGCACGATGCAAAAGTACCATGAATAGGCTTGACGTACATCAATAATTATTATTAATCGACGTATGTCAAGCCTATTCATGGTACTTTTGCATCATGCATGGTGCATGGCCTTAGCGGGACGTACAGCAAGATGGGTCATGAATAAAGCGCTTGACTTTTCTGTTCTTTTGTTGAGGGACCTGTGTTGGTAGTTTCAAGCTGTGGTTTATTTCCCATGGATTGGCTTCTTCATAAACAAGCCAGGGTGGATAGTTTGTTGAACAAATCGGTTTCCAGTAGTATTGATTGACAGGATGCCTGGTTACTCACATCCACATGGCCTTGGCTAGTTTTATTCTGAGGTTGCAAAACATTGCCCCCCTCAGAGTACGTCGGGCAACTTGAGTCAAGCTCAGGGATTTTCCGGCCCGGCCAGTACCCTCTTGGGGTAGTATCTCTTGTGGTCTTGCTTTCATTTTCTTTTGGTGGGAAAAATATTAGCAAGCGCTTCTCGAGTGCTTACCTCCCGTTCATTTCACGGTAGCCTGGTAAGGTTACTTTGATAACTGAGTCGCGCCGCGCAGAAACCGGACGAGTGCAGAGAAGGTCCTGACCGGCACCCACGCGAAGCGACTCAGGTGACCGTCGCCCTGCTTCGGCGTATACGATTACTTAAGTTTATTAAAAGGGTGAGACAGGACAATTGGTCGTAATTTAGCTATATCTAAGTATTCATAGTAGAGTTACCTGTGAGCTGGGACTGTAATTTTTCTCATATTCTCCTTAGATTCGTTTGGCTCAGCACTTTTCTTCTCCGCGTTCGACCGACTGTCCATTCCATCGCCAGATTCTAAGACAGCCCTACGCTTTATATTTTTTCGCTTCACTGTCTTCTTGGCAGGCAAAAACTCGTCCTCACTTATGTTTGCTGTGTCCATCATTGGTTCAGTTTTTTCAGTCATGTTGATAAGTTTAAATAACACGAGTACCTAATTCAAGATATTTTGTTGTAAAATAATTTCACACGCACTTTTATGAAGCACAGAAGAACTATTTACTATTTAGTCAACGTCAAATCAAATTTTAAACTGTTCAGAAGGCTAATTCACGTAATAATGCAGTTGCAGTTAAGTCTAAGTTATAAACAGTATTCTTGTAAGCTTTGAACTGCACGTAAGCTGCGTCAACTGCACGACATCACGCACGACCACAGAATACTTAAACTCCTAACGGAGCGCGCGACAACGAAACTCTACCAAACTTCCCTACGGTGTGGCCACATGAGAGAAAAAATATTACCCACTAAATAGTCGAATAGAATCGATTACATTTCAATGAATATAACGTTATTATAATAGTACCCCAGAACAGATTTTAGTGTTTTTCTTACCATTTAAACAAACAATTATACTTTGATTTCAAAGACATATTTCGCTAAAATTTGGCTGAATGATGGTCTATTGTTGCCCCATAAAAATAAAACTGACAAAATAACAGGCGCCCGCCAGGGAGTTTTTGGCGGGATTTTCTCGAGTGCAGTTCAGTGGCTGTTTTAATTATACGTTTATTGATTCCTAGTGGATATTGTGATGTAAAATTGGTGTAGTTTTGTGTCTCAAGACAATATGTGGAATCATTGAAACAGGCGTGATCTCGGTAAAATAGAGCTGAGAATTTTATTGTACCTCAGTGAAGTTTGCCGAGAAGGCTGACTCGACACATTTGTTGTCAATTACTGCAAAAAACATTAGAATGTGTTACATCTGCATTCTTATATTCCTGAAGAACAAGGCAATCAACAACTCAAGGAATCCAAACGTAACCAAAACTCTAATAATAAAAGGAATCTATCCGAATCCCCTGAGAACACCAACGGATCCTTAAGAAAAAGTAATACCCAAAACCCTTCGAAAAAACAAAATGCAAATATCCAGCAATACATGCTAAAAAACCCTAGCCAGAAAAAGGACTTGCCTTCAATTTCCACGCACGTAGATAACACCTCTACTGTGCTTACACAACCAAACCTGAATATAAAGTATTGATATAAAGCGACCTCTCCACAACAGCCCCCAATACGGCCGGTCACCGCGGGGACTAACGACCACAACCCTCCACTCAACTCACTCTACATATGTACATACAATGCACGATCCCTACTCTCTAACGAACGGCTTCTAGAGTTCAAAGACGCTATCTCAAAAATAAACTATGATATTATTGGACTCGCCGAGGTACGCAGAACAGGCTACAAAATACTGGAAGACAATGATCACATATTCTGCCACTATGGTGAAACCAAAGGCCGTCACGGTGTGGGATTTCTACTAAAAAAATATCTTAAAGAAAACATTGAAAGCTTTATTGCAATCTCAGAAAGAACATGCATATTAAATTTGAAATTAGAAAGAACAGACATCTCTATTATATATACAAGCTTATGCGCCTACCAGCACTGCGAGCGATGATGAGTCTGACATCTTCTACAACCAGCTACAAGAAGCTCTAGAAAAAAGCTACAAAAATGTCATTTTAATGGGCGACTTCAACGCATGCATTGGACAACGCCAGCTGGAGGAAGAAAGAACTCTAGGATTATACTGTTACGGCAACCGGAATACAAGAGGCGAAAAACTAGTACAATTTGCTCTTCAGAATAATCTAACTGTAATCAACAGCATATTCAAAAAGAATACTAAGAATATGTGGACATGGATGTCACCTATAGAAACTAAATATCAACTCGACTATATTATGTCTAATACAAAAGAAAAGTTTACGAACATAGATATTATAAATCAACTCAATTTCGCAAGCGACCACCGCCTTTTATGAAGCGAGTTTCAAATATCAACAACCAAAAAATCTAGAGTAAAATATAACACTGTACTTTGAAAACAATAGATGATGAAAATCTAAAACAGAGAATACAAGAAATCGAGTTATCGACTTGCGCAAATATAGAAATGTACTATTCAAATATAAAAAAAGCTATAACTGAATCCATAAATACTATAAAGAAAACAATAAATAAATCAAGACAAATTATATCCGAAGACACAAGATTACTATTGAACAGGAGGAAAGATCTACAAAATAATAAAGCACGAAAAAAAGAAGAAAAACAGGAACTTAGTAACCTATATAAAAGTATACACAAAAGAATCAAGAAAGAGTACGAAACCGACAGACTGAAAATACTAGAAAAACATATATCTGACACTGGAAGTCTGAAGAAAGGATACAAAGAGCTAAATTTGAAAAAAACGTGGAACCCGACTGTGAAGGAAAAATCGTCTGATAGAGAAATATTTTCGAGGTCAAAAATAATAGAGACAGCCACTAACTTCTACAAGGATTTATATTGTAGAAAATATAACTCTCCAAATAACCATCTATGTGAAATATCAAGAAACGGACCATCTTCTCATCCACCACCACTAAAAAGATTCACAAATAACGAAATACTTATAAAAATTGAATCTTTAAAGAAAGGTAAAAGCAGTGACCCTGACAACATACCCAACGAAATAATCATAGCAGGAAGATATGTACTGACACCCTATTTAACAGCACTTTTTAATAAAGCACTAGACTCTAGACAGATTCCAAAAGAATGGGCCAAATCTGACATCATTTTACTTTATAAAAAAGGAGATCCTGCAATTATTGCAAATTACCGACCAATAAGCCTACAACCATGCCTCTACAAGTTATTCGCCTCATGCTTAGAACGACGCATATCAGAAATCACTGAAAAATTCCAACCAGTAGAACAGGCCGGCTTCAGGAAATCTTTCTCAACAATGGATCATAATATTCACGTTTTAGAGCAAATAATATAAAAAACTTTTTTACAAAAAAAAAGACCCGACTTCCAAAAAAAGTGCAAAATAACTTTAATTTCGGAAGTCGGTGTTCCTGTTTTGTGTCTTCGTTTTTTGACACCGACTTCCGAAATTAAAGTTATTTTGCACTTTTTTTGGAAGTCTGTTCTATTTTTTTGTAAAAAAGTTTTTTATTTTTCACTTTTTAGTTGAAATTCCCCATTAAACTGTGTTAACAATTCATAGACATACGATAGCAGCAATCGCGGTTGATTTGCAGTCAATTTTTGAAGAGTTCCGTTGTCTGTCTCCGAAACCCATCATCAGATCTTTTTGAAATTTAAATGGGACCATTTCGGAATAAACCCCTTTCGAATAAAAAAAGAATTTTGCAAATCCGTCAATATAATATGACGGAGTTATGCCCGAACATACATAAAAAAAAAATACAAACATCCGAATTGATAACCTCCTCCTTTTTCGAAGTCGGTTAAAAAATACGAGGAACAAAGACGTCCCTTATACTGTGCATTCATCGACTATGCCAAAGTTTTTGATTCAATCTCCCACTCTAGCATATGGAAAGCTCTACACGAATGTAATAGGTATGCCATTAGAAACAATTGAACTGATACAAGATATCTATAAAAAAGCACTATCCGAGTGAAACTAGATAAAACTGGCCCCGAAATAGACATCTGCAGAGGTGTAAGACAAGGCGACCCCTTATCCCCGACATTATTTATAACTGTTTTACAATACATCATGAAACAACTCAATTGGTCCAAAAGAGGTATAAATATTAAAGGAAGTTACATTAGCAACCTACGTTTCGCAGATGACATCGTATTGTTCTCAGAAACCGCATCACAACTTGAAGAAATGATTAACGAACTTAACTACGTCAGTCGCAATATTGGTCTGGAATTAAATATTGAAAAAACTAAAATCATGTGTAACGAGACTCAAAGACCCATATTTGTGGAGAGTTGACAGTTGGAGTATGTTCAAGAATACATATAATTTAGGCAAACAAATATCTTTCTCAAAATCAAGACACCGTGACGAATTAAAGAGACGTATTAAAATGACATGGAACAAGTTCTGGAGCCACAAAGAAGTTTTAATATCTGATCTACCTTTACATTAAAAAAGAAAGTCCTAGACTCATGTCTTTTACCTTGCCTCTCATATGCAAGTCAAACCTGGATTTATAATATGCACACGAAGGAAAGAATTCAAAAATGCCAAAGAGCCATGGAGAGAAGCATTCTTAACTTGAAACTCAGAGACAAAAAACAACACAGCGAGATAAGAGAAAGGACAAAAGTTATTGATGCGTTAACACACTGCAAGAAACTTAAATGGAAGTGGGCTGGTCACATTGCACGTCAGAATAAAGAGAGATGGACTAGAAAAATTACTGCATGGACTGGTCCCCCCGGAAAAAGGAAAAGAGGTCGCCCCCTGGAAAGATGGGCAGACGAACTAATAAAATTCACTAACAACGACTGGATGAGAACAGCCCAAGATAGGAAAAAGTGGAGTGACATGGAGGAGGCCTATACTCGTCGAGAGGTCCATAACTAAAGTTATGTTTAAAAAAAAAGATGTATTATTACTACTAAGGAATTAAAGAGGCTTAAATAAATAAAAAACATCTGCATTCTAATGGAAAAAAAAGGAAAAATACACTACTAAAGACGAGGCGGTATGGTTTATGACCTTAGCCTGCCCGAGAAAGGGCGAGGAAAAAAAAATAGGCGCCCGCCACCCGCCAATGACGCGAAAGTTAAAATTCAAAACAGTTCCTACAATTAAAAAACTTATACTTTGATTGATGGTAAGCATTTACTATATTATAATAAAATGATTTTAAGGATGTAGGTACAGTGAAGTTTACGAAGAAGTAGCAGTTTCAATTCCTTTCATGAAAGTTTCATCTTTTTTCAGTAGTCTTCACGCTCACGCAAACGCTTTTCTGTGCGGTAAATTGAACTGCTGGATGAATATTTGGAGGGCCACGGGGACCTCGCCCGTGGCCGACTAAAATCTACAGAGGGTAGTGCCCTCACATCACGCCTTTGGTCAGAGTGCGACAACACACTGAATGCCAAAGCAGACGGGGGTCAAAGAACTTCCAAAGAGTGGAGCAAGGTCTGTTAGATTCTATCTATAGATATTGTACCTGTGTATTGGTACATTATACTTGGGTAAATAACTAGATTTATAATATTTTTAGTGGTATACAGACTACAAGTGCCGCTTGCTCAACCGAATCAAGCAGATTCGGCAAATTCAAAGGGGTACAAAGATATGGTAAAATGGCTGATGCCATGAACAGAGTGACTGATGCAGCAACCACATCAGCTGTTACACAGTGCCGCATAGCAGAAGCACTGAAAAATATAAATAGTCCCACGGTAATAACATTCTCCTTTTTTTGCAGACAACCAATTTTCAACTGACTATAGTTGTATATTATGTTTATAAATCCTAATAGAAACTATACTGCAGTAATTTTCTTTTTAGGCAAGACAGCGCAGGTGGCAGGCTTCTTCAGATAAAGAATAAAACAAGCAGATTACAATATTATCACCTTTTTAACCGACGAAAAAAAAAGGAGGAGGTTCTCAATTGGACCGTACATGTATATATAATATTTTTTTTTTTTTGTGTATGTTCAGCTCTCACTCCGTCATTTATGAACCGATTTGGATGATTCTTTTTTTGTTAGATAGAGTATACCTCAAGGGTGGTCCCATGTCAAGGAAATCAGGATCTGATGATGGAATTCTGATAAAATTGAGAGAAAACCTCAAAAATTGTGGGCACGTTTAGCGTTTCTGTATGTATGTTAGGCCCTCACTCCGTTATTTATGAACCGATTTTGATGATTCTTTTTTTGTTAGATAGGGTATACCTCATGGGTGGCCCCATGTCAAGGACATCAGGATCTGATCATGGGATCCTGATAAAATCCAGAGAAAACCTCGCAAATTGGCCACGAATATTGTTTCTGTTTACTTTTCACAACTTAAACAGGTATTTGTATTTAGAAATCATCACATCATGAAACTGAGCTGATGATGGAAACCATACCTTTCCTAAACAGTAGAAGTTAGATATAAAAACTGGTTTTAGTGACAAATACCACTTAATATGCTTTGAAGAAAAGACGTCTTTACAATATTGGAGGTAACCTCAACTGGTCAATGTCCTGGGAACTTCATGGAAGGATGGTTACATCATCAGCTCAGTGGCAAGAGGAATGATGAAGGATTAGAAATTAGCCCTCAGAGTGTTAAAAGATGATGCGAGCCACAGTAAATCATAAAATAAAAAAACCGACGAAAAAGAACTAAAAATCAAGACTTAAAAGGTTTATTTATTTTTTGCTTTTTAGTTCTTTTTCGTCGGTTAATTTTTTTTATTTACAAAAATAAATAAAAAAATTCCCTATGTAGCCACAGGCGATTAATAAGAGCCTGTTGGACAGCCCGACCTTCCAACAAGTCTCTGTTTGGCCGCCTATTGCTTTGAGCAAGAATACTCAGGCTCTCCGTACACTCATCCTCCTCAGCTGCTCTACGCCGTACACGCATTCTCTCTTCTTGCTCACGCTCTTGATGTGTCAGTTGGGGTACTGGTAATCGTGCCTTGTTTGCTATATTGTGCAACAATGCACAGGCATTCACTATTTGACCTGCAAAAACAGGATCACAGTGAAGCATGCATGCAGCTAATAATCACCTGAAACAGAAACTATAATAAATAAAATACAATAAAAAAAAGATAGAAGAAAATAGGAAGAAGGAAGAAAGGAGCTCATGGCTAAAGTAATAACAGCCGCACGGGTCGATCCACCAGGTTAAGCTACACTTGCCGGGGTTGGTCCATGGATGGGTGACCATCTTTTCATACCGGTTCCTCCGCTGAAGTGCTTGCGCATTTCCTTACGCCGATGAATTCATGCGGACCCCGTCATCCTCTGCGGCCATATACGGCTGCAATTCCTCTAAAGAGAAGCGCACGCGAAACGGCGGGTCGCCGTCCACAGGCCACACCCTAAGACGGCCGGAGATCGTTGCGCGCCCTCCGGCGCCCGAAGCACCTAATAAAGTGCGACCTACGTATACGGCTGCAATTTCTCTAAAGAGAAGCGCACGCGAAACGGCGGGTCGCCGTCCACAGGCCACACCCTAAGACGGCCGGAGATCGTTGCGCGCCCTCCGGCGCCCGAAGCACCTAATAGAGTGCGACCTACGTATACGGCTGCAATTCCTCTAAAGAGAAGCGCACGCGAAACACGGCGGGTCGCCGTCCACAGGCCACACCCTAAGGGTCAACTCACACCAAAAGAGCGTCGAAGCGCAGCGCAGTTTCAGTGTCATGAATTTTAGCTTTATTTTCATTACTACAATACAATAAGTATTGTAGTAATGAAAATAAAGCTAAAATTCATCGCATGAGAATATAGAATTCACCGGAACTCCCGCGGCGCCGCGGGCATCCGCGCGACTCGTTCGTTTGTCTGTACTAAAACTGCGCTGCGCTTCGACGCTCTTTTGGTGTGAGTTGACCCTAAGACGGCCGGAGATCGTTGCGCGCGCTCCGGCGCCCGAAGCACCTAATAAAGTGCGACCTACGTTACGTAAGTCGGGCTGGTACCACTCCTCAGTCACACTTTTTGTATTATTATGAGTTTTTACTAAGCCTAACTTTGTCCCAAAGCAAGGCAAAGGCTTCCCCCATTTTTCCAGCTCTCTCGTGTCTTATTTTCCCGGCGTTACTTAGGCCTGCCTCAGTGACGACGCCCGTTTGACACTCACTCATTTAATCTTTATAATTATATCGATTCGACGCCCGGCATTTCTGTGAAGTTGCGCCTGTTATTTTAATTTGAACTTGTATTTTACATTATTCTTAAACATATACCATCTTCAAAGAAGCCTGATGAAGAGATCCGTAGCGCGGAGTGGCACTCCACAGACCGTGCGCGCATGGGCGTTGTGTTCGAGGGCGGCGTGAGCGTGCATGACGTCACGAGCGGCGCCGCGCTCGCCCGCGCCGCCGCCTCCGCGCGCCTCAAGTTCACCAGCGGCAAGTGGAACCCGCACCAGGGTCATACACAGGTAAGTAGTCTATGAGGAGAGTGGCACCCCACGGGGTCGTGGTGTGCGAGGGCGGCGTGAGCGTGCATGACGTCACGAGCGGCGCCGCGCTCGCCCGCGCCGCCGCCTCCGCGCGCCTCAAGTTCACCAGCGGCAAGTGGAACCCGCACCAGGGTCATACACAGGTAAGTAGTCTATGAGGAGAGTGGCACCCCACGGGGTCGTGGTGTGCGAGGGCGGCGTGAGCGTGCATGACGTCACGAGCGGCGCCGCGCTCGCCCGCGCCGCCGCCTCCGCGCGCCTCAAGTTCACCAGCGGCAAGTGGAACCCGCACCAGGGTCATACACAGGTAAGTAGTCTATGAGGAGAGTGGCACCCCACGGGGTCGTGGTGTGCGAGGGCGGCGTGAGCGTGCATGACGTCACGAGCGGCGCCGCGCTCGCCCGCGCCGCCGCCTCCGCGCGCCTCAAGTTCACCAGCGGCAAGTGGAACCCGCACCAGGGTCATACACAGGTAAGTAGTCTATGAGGAGAGTGGCACCCCACGGGGTCGTGGTGTGCGAGGGTGGCGTGAGCGTGCATGACGTCACGAGCGGCAATTGATTTATACAGGATGATTTATTCTATCCACAGTTCGCATTACTACAAGACATGCACATAAAGTGCTACGACACCCGCGCCGACTGCAGCAAGCCGTCCTGGAGCATCGACGACGCGCACAGCCAGCTGGCCAGAGACCTCGACTTCAACCCCAACAGGTGACTATGGTGTGCTATTGCATTATGATAGTGCAAGTGATGGCAATTCTATCTAATAATATAATATCGACCCTTTCCTAAATCACATACTTTTAGCAATAAATCAAATCAAAAATGTTTATTTGTTAGAATATGGTACACTAGATGTTACAATATTGGTTCCAGCATATCCTCCCATAATATGGCGTACAAATATTTATATAAAAAAACAGAGCTTTAAATTACTAACCTAATTATGAAAATAACATAGTGTGATTTTAAAATAGTTTATTAATAAATATTGAATTGACAGAAATTGTATTGTAGTAATAATAATGAATTATGTAGTTGCATGCGGTAAGATAAAGGCTATTTTTATTTCATTACCTATATTATTAACAATTTATCCTCCAAATATTCCCGAACACTGTAATAATTTTTTTCTAATAACAGTCTGAACAGTCTAACCTTTTGAACAACGGCAATGGCGAATTTTGAGCATTATTTGGCAAATGGTTATAATCACTACATAGTATAAAACAAAGTCGCTTTCTCTGTCCCTATATCCCTATGTATGCTTAAATCTTTAAAACTACGCAACGGATTTTGATGCGGTTTTTTTTAATAGATAGAGTGATTGAAGAGGAAGGTTTATATGTATAATTTGTACCCGAGCGAAGCTGGGGCGGGTCGCTAGTATATAATAATTGCCATGCAGTAGGTGTTTCTTTAATATAGCTTTGATTTTATTTGGGGTAATTTAAATTTGTATAAGTGTTACCTGCTTTTGTCGAATAAATAATATTTTTTTTTACAAAAATGCATGTTTCAAAAAAATAAAGACATGGTAAAGACAGTATTTTAAGTCTTTAAAATAGTGGTTTACAGCTATCTAAAAAGTGGGCTCCACACATTTCCCGGATACATTTTTTTTTGTCCTTTAAAGACTCTTTGCATATACACAAAGCAATCTATTTTTTGAAGTATTTTATTTATGTGTGGTTTCCAACTACAATTTTTGTCCACAGTTATACCTCGGAATGCACATTCATTGACAGTGTTTAAGAAGGAATTGTTATGAGCAAAATAAACTAAAAAGTTTTGCGACTAACTGATGTTGTAACTTTATTAAGGAAATTTTGGGACATAAAAACGATTTTTTTTCACAGTAGCGCCATTTTTCTAGCGATAGTATTGTTGATAAAGAAAACTACTAATTGAATGCATGTCGGTTATTTGATTGCAGGCAGTGCCACTTTACCACAGCCCTGGGCACTCAGGCAGGGAAGGAACAAACCCACCCCGGGTTTTAGCCAGTAAGAGTCTGACACGCCCTCCCGCTCCACCCGGAGCGGGAGAAGTCATTGGGTGATTTCCCAACCTCCCAAAAAAAAAGGCAGTTCCACGTGGCGAGCGCGGGCGATGACGCCGCACTCAACATTTGGCACTACAGGAAGTCAGGAACGGGAAGGAGCCTATATTTAGCAGGACGGATCATTCTCATTGGTAAGTTACTATTATCTCCGGGGTCGCGGGCTCTCAGAGTGGGAACTCTGTCCGCCCACCGAAACCTGGCACCCTAGGAAAGGCGGTGGCACAGTGATCACGTGCTGCCGTGAGGCTTAGGAAGTGGAATCGTCTGAAAACTTCGACCACATTCTCGAATGGTTTCGTAATACGGTCGACGTAACAGTATGTATGTATTTCTTGTTTCAGGGTATGGACAGTGCGCTACAACACGTACCACGAACAGCTGCTGCTGACGGGCAGCTCAGACGCACGCGCGCTGCTCACTGCGGCCGCCAGCGTGTGCTGCGACCTCGACGACGACGGCAAGCGGGTCACGCAAGTGTGAGTACACCGGCTAACTAATATCAACCTTGTGGTGGTTGGCAAAAAGTTGACAATCCTTGGGAGGCCTGGTGTGTTGTGATGTCGACGACGACGGCAAGCGGGGCACGCAAGTGTGAGTACACCGGCTAACTAATATCCACGTTGTGGTGGTTGGCGAAAAGTTGACAATACTTGGGAGACCTGGTGTGTTGTGATGTCGACGACGACGGCAAGTGGGTCACGCATGTGTGAGTACACCGACTAACTAATATCAACCTAGGTGGTTGGCGTAAAGTTGACAATCCTTGGGAGGCCTGGTGTGTTGTGATGTCGACGACGACGGCAAGCGGGTCACCCAAGTGTGAGTACACCGGCTAACTAATATCAACCTTGCGGTGGTTGGCGAAAAGTTGACAATCCTTGGGAGGCCTGGTGTGTTCTGATGTCGACGACGACGGCAAGCGGGTCACCCAAGTGTGTGTACACAGGCTAACTAATATCAACCTTGCGGTGGTTGGCGAAAAGTTGACAATCCTTGGGAGGCCTGGTGTGTTCTGATGTCGACGACGACGGCAAGCGGGTCACCCAAGTGTGTGTACACAGGCTAACTAATATCAACCTTGAGGTGGTTGGCGTAAAGTTGACAATCCTTGGGAGGCCTGGTGTGTTGTGATGTCGACGACGACGGCAAGCGGGTCACCCAAGTGTGAGTACACCGGCTAACTAATATCAACCTTGCGGTGGTTGGCGAAAAGTTGACAATCCTTGGGAGGCCTGGTGTGTTCTGATGTCGACGACGACGGCAAGCGGGTCACCCAAGTGTGTGTACACAGGCTAACTAATATCAACCTTGAGGTGGTTGGCGTAAAGTTGACAATCCTTGGGAGGCCTGGTGTGTTGTGATGTCGACGACGACGGCAAGCGGGTCACCCAAGTGTGAGTACACCGGCTAACCAATATCAACCTTGAGGTGATTGGCGTAAAGCTGACAATCCTTGGGAGGCCTGGTGTGTTGTGATGTCGACGACGACGGCAAGCGGGTCACGGAAGTGTGAGTACGTCGGCTTACTAATATCAACCTTAGCTAGTTTTTTTTTTTTTTTTTTTTTTGGGGTTTGGGAAATCATCCTATGACTTCTTCCGCTCTAGGGTGGAGCGGAAGGGCGTGTCAGACTTACTGACTAAAACCCACCCCTGTTCCGCCCTGCCTTGAGTGCCCAGGGGCGAGGTAACTCTTTCGAATTTATCCTCCACCCCCGGGCAGAACCTTGAGCTAGTTGATATACAGTTGATTCGACATTGTTTTAATAGCCCCAGCGTTGATATTTATTGATCTGGGTAACCCATACTTTACTGCGCCTACGTCTACGAGTTCTATAAAGACGTTCTGTAAATAAGAGCATAAACGCAGATAGATGTACGTGAATTTGAACTTTATTTTCAAGGATCGTTGTGTTGATATTTGTTTGGTTGGCTTACTGAACTTAACCAGGTTTGCGCCGGGTCTTATATCTGCTTATTACAATTTTTTCTAACTTGCCAACCCAACAGCTGAAAAGCAGACTCAGTTTTAACTAACCCAGCCGACGCCCGCTGCGAACGGTGGCAGGACACTTTTCCCCCACCCGCTAACTACTTAAGGTGCAGTTATACAACTTTTAAAGGTTTTTAATTGAACATCACGTCTAAACGACTTGTCGTATTTCTTTGAAAAAAATATATGTTACTCTAGACTATTTCCGTCGTAATTTGATCCGAGAATATTTGAAATAATATTTTTATAACATAGTGTAATTAATTTGTAAAGTTATGTCTAACACGGATAAAAAATTGAGAATCACGCAAAACATATAAAGCGTATTTCTAAGAAACTTTCACCATTTTAAAGATTATTTAATTATTCATAATTTAGTCTCAGTGTTTTAGTTTAATCAAATCAAATCATTTTTATTTCAGGCCTAATGACCCATATAAAAAAAATTATAAATATTACAAAATTAAATTATTAGATTATCATTAAATTCTATTAATTAATTTAAAAATTATTACAAAATTATTTCTTGCATTATTAAATAAGGTAAATGTTGCTGGAATATTAATTGCCCTAAACGAAGAAATAATTTGCTTCGTATATTTCCCTTTTTTTTTCTGTAAGTAAATAAATCGTGATGTTTGTCTACCTTCTAGTTTGGAAGACGGCGTGCTTCAATCGTATGAACAGCACGAAGACTCCGTGTACTGCGCAGAGTGGAGCGCCTCGGAGCCCTGGACCTTCGCCTCGCTGAGCTACGACGCGAGGCTGGTGCTATCTCGTGTACCCAGGCATTTTAAATACAAAATCCTACTGTAACTTACTTTTAACTAAATAAATTAGTTTAGATCGAACTCTAACTTTGGTAGAAAGAGCCGAACTGAGAGATAATTTTAGATACTGCTTCTGCCAACTTTCTTCAAGGTCATTCAATTCAGAAAATTGAATTTTGATCTTTATGAAATGTCCAAGTTCTTTTTTGGGAATTTATTATGATTTCCTTGATTAAAGTTGTTCATTTCCATGGGCTCGAGGAGGCGATTCCAAAAATATAACTCCCCTAAAATAAAGAAAATAATAAATTGAATGGAAATTGCATGAAATCAATAATTGAACTAACTGCCACCATCATGCATCAGACTTTTTTTATTGTTGCTTTGCTTCAGTTCGGAAACGTTCGGTAAGTATCGTAATTTGTCGCCTTGTAAAAAAGATAACGGAGAAGTCATTGGATGATTTCCCACACCAAAAAAAAAACATACTCTTAGATAAATTTAAATTAAATATAAGAACAAGATTATAGATTGAGTTAGGTAGGGTAGGCAGTGTCTTTCTGAAACGTATGCCACTGGGCAGAAGCAGTATTTAAAATATGACCACACATATCGGTTACACCCTGTATAATTCGAGATAATTTGAATCCATCGCCACCAACTCAAGTATCCGTACCTCTGGTGGTACGGTGGGCATTTTAAAGTTAAACGATACCACCAGGTAATAGTGTTGTATCACTAGTTAATTAAAACCACTTTTGCCAACAATTTACTAAATATATACTGATTGCAAATCAAATATGAATCAGAAACTTTACCGTTGCGACGTACGTTGTCCAAGAGCGAGCGAAGCGAGCTCGGGAATTGAGGGCACCCCGACACGGACAGATTAGGTTCGAAGGGGATGACGGAGGTTACAGTAAGCGAGCGAACGCAGCCCCCGTCTTTTCTTTAAACCCTTCAGACAGAAACAGCCCCGCCCAGCGGAGCTCCGTCAACCTACCTTATAATTAATGAATGAGTCATTAACATATGCAAGATAACAGTTTTTAATTTCCTGTCCCTTCATACAGTGGTATCGTTTAACTTTAAAATACCCACCGTACCACCAGAGGTACGGCCAGAGGTACGGTGGGTTTGCAGTGTTTGTCTTGTACCTCTATCAGAAGTAGTTGTCCCAAAGTTTTGTCGTTCTGCATGTAAGTGTCCTTTGGTATAAGAAGGATTAAACACTGGCTGGATGTTATAATTTAAGCAAACTGATGGAATAAAATTCAGATATCTGTATTTCATGTTTGTACTTATTAGTTTTATCCTGCACATTTAATTAATTTTAGATTATCGCTTCGCATTCCATATTTTGTTTGCATGTATTTTAACTGTAAGATGTAAAAAAAAAACAGGCTAAGTGCGTGTCGGACTTCGCACATTTAGGGTACCGTACCAAATCGATTTGGAAGGAATTATCAAAGAAAAAATCTGATTTATCAATAAAAAATATCACCAAATTTCAAGGTCATAGGTCAATGGGAAGTTAAAAAATTCTTCAGAAAATAATTTTGTGACAGAAGACGGACAGACAGACGGACACGTGATTGACAGCAATAGGGCTCCGTTTGGAACCTTCGGGTACGGAACCCTAAAAATTAAGTATAATGAATAATTAAAAACGATATTTATAGATATAACTTTTATTTACAACTAAAATATCGCAATCACAAAATCAAAATTCAACATAATTGGCAAAACTGCCGAGGAATCCATACACTTTCGAAGGAGGCGTGCCCATAATGAGGTCGCATATCGCTCTTCTAGCTATCGAATTGTTAGAGTAAGTGCCAAGGATGTGAATTTTTGAGTCTGCCAACACTATCTTGGTGTTGGTGATGTTCTCTATGGTGAACTTTGTACGGCCAGCCTTTCCTGCGATGCGGCCAATGGCGCGTCTCAAATGGTCGCCGTTCAGAGTTTTTACGTCTTTAACTTCGAAACATTCGACAAACAATTCATCTAGTCGGAGGAGGGCGAGCGCGTCGTCGACATCGAAGCCGTAGATGAAAGCCTGGAAGAAGGAAGTGATTTTTATACTCGTAAAAAAACTATTATAATTTTCACTTTTTAGTTGTAGGTACCCCAGAACTAAAACAAAAAATTAAAGTTATCTCGAATTAACTCCAATATCATGGAATTTGAACATAATTGGAGAAAATCAAAACATCATTACATACATTTTTTTTGTTTTTGTTGATTTTTTCAAAAAGCGCTGAATCAATTTCAATAAAATTTATATGGGACCACACCTCAGGAGTATACTCTTTCGAATAAAAACACTTTGAAAATCGGTCCACAATAGCTGAACGGAACTGGATTTCAACATGGGTAGACTATGATCTGGATTAGAATATACGATAATTTTTGACCCAGTATTAGGATGTTATTACACCAATTGATCGGTCGATTGGTGTAATAACACCCTGAGGTTCCTGTTTGGCCATTTCTAATTTTCATGGAGGTGAAGTAGTGCCTACAAAAGTTATATTGTTATATAATAATACTAATTTTTAAATTTTTTTGAATGAACCTACTGCTTTCTTTAAAATTTTGCGAAAGGCCAGTTTGGCTCAGCATTATCATTGTTGCAGCTACAGACTTCCAAAGTCCACTGCTGGTCATAAAACATAATCAAGAATAGATTAGGTAGATTTATATTAAACCCAATATTTCGGTTAAAGCCCAGTTAACGGGTTAAAACCTAGTTGGTTGCCCAATTTATTGCAAGAATCATTTTGTCAAGAGTATGTTATTTTGATTTTTTTTTAATTTGCCCCTCTTTAGAAATTACTCCTGTACCATGGGTGCGTTTACAAACATGTAAACTCACATTATACAAGACACCCAAACGCGGAACAACTATCTGTAAGCTTTACAATAATAAATAATTGTTTGATGCGGGAATTGAACCCGCACAACGCAGCACAGCAGCCAATCGCTCAACCACTGCGCCAACCGTCGGCAATAATTATAGTGACGTAATTTATTTACCATAACAAAATCGGCAGCTTTCTGAAGATTGGCAATGTCTTTAGTTTCTGGTCCAACCTTGATCTCGACATTCCTGGTGTTGGTGTTGAATATGACTTGCAGAAGTAAATGTTCCACTATTGGGGTGACGATCTTTAACCAATTCTCTTTAAGAGGCGTGTATCTGGAATAAAACGAGTTAGGCTTAGTAATATAGAATAAAATAAATAAATAATATTATTTAAAAGATGGAAAGATAACTCTACATATTGAAGAAAGCTTAGAAACTTGTCGCGTTTTTTTTATATGAGTTTTCCATGTATGCTTCCTATCAAGATGCATGCCTAAATACTTTGCTGAGTCGATTTCGGTATTTTTTCAGGGCCATACCTTACATTAATAATTTCCCCCTTGTACTTTATTTCCAGTCTTTTCTATCAAAAGTGTGGCCTATATGGAATCATTACCCTGGTCCGTGAAAATGGTAAGTCCATTTCATCGGGGTAATGATTCCATAGACATTCATTGATATATCAACGCACAGCCTTAACCGCTGGTCCTAGAGACATGTAATTTGGAAGGTGTGTTCTTTATAAAGAGTAGGTATCCACTAAGAAAGGGTTTTTCGAAATTCAACCCTTAAGGGGGTAAAAGTTTATGGTAGGAGGTTTGTTTGGGTGTTTCTGTTTGGTTCAGGCTCATCTTCTGTCAGGTCAATCTGTAAGCCATTGTACCTATTGGTAGTTTTAATTGTTTCAGGAGATGGCGATTCCGATAATTTATTTCGATTATTGCCTCTAGCTGTTGGAACTCTGCCATTCTGGAGGACAAGGTGTATCATTGGTGTTGTTGGTTTGTGTCTGAAGTGCTTTATTCACGATTCATCTTGCTGTAACGTCCTGCCAAGGCCATGCACGATGCACGATGCAAAAGTACCATGAATAGGCTTGACGTACATCAATAATTATTATTAATCGACGTATGTCAAGCCTATTCATGGTACTTTTGCATCATGCATGGTGCATGGCCTTAGCGGGACGTACAGCAAGATGGGTCATGAATAAAGCGCTTGACTTTTCTGTTCTTTTGTTGAGGGACCTGTGTTGGTAGTTTCAAGCTGTGGTTTATTTCCCATGGATTGGCTTCTTCATAAACAAGCCAGGGTGGATAGTTTGTTGAACAAATCGGTTTCCAGTAGTATTGATTGACAGGATGCCTGGTTACTCACATCCACATGGCCTTGGCTAGTTTTATTCTGAGGTTGCAAAACATTGCCCCCCTCAGAGTACGTCGGGCAACTTGAGTCAAGCTCAGGGATTTTCCGGCCCGGCCAGTACCCTCTTGGGGTAGTATCTCTTGTGGTCTTGCTTTCATTTTCTTTTGGTGGGAAAAATATTAGCAAGCGCTTCTCGAGTGCTTACCTCCCGTTCATTTCACGGTAGCCTGGTAAGGTTACTTTGATAACTGAGTCGCGCCGCGCAGAAACCGGACGAGTGCAAAGAAGGTCCTGACCGGCACCCACGCGAAGCGACTCAGGTGACCGTCGCCCTGCTTCGGCGTATACGATTACTTAAGTTTATTAAAAGGGTGAGACAGGACAATTGGTCGTAATTTAGCTATATCTAAGTATTCATAGTAGAGTTACCTGTGAGCTGGGACTGTAATTTTTCTCATATTCTCCTTAGATTCGTTTGGCTCAGCACTTTTCTTCTCCGCGTTCGACCGACTGTCCATTCCATCGCCAGATTCTAAGACAGCCCTACGCTTTATATTTTTTCGCTTCACTGTCTTCTTGGCAGGCAAAAACTCGTCCTCACTTATGTTTGCTGTGTCCATCATTGGTTCAGTTTTTTCAGTCATGTTGATAAGTTTAAATAACACGAGTACCTAATTCAAGATATTTTGTTGTAAAATAATTTCACACGCACTTTTATGAAGCACAGAAGAACTATTTACTATTTAGTCAACGTCAAATCAAATTTTAAACTGTTCAGAAGGCTAATTCACGTAATAATGCAGTTGCAGTTAAGTCTAAGTTATAAACAGTATTCTTGTAAGCTTTGAACTGCACGTAAGCTGCGTCACCTGCACGACATCACGCACGACCACAGAATACTTAAACTCCTAACGGAGCGCGCGACAACGAAACTCTACCAAACTTCCCTACGGTGTGGCCACATGAGAGAAAAAATATTACCCACTAAATAGTCGAATAGAATCGATTACATTTCAATGAATATAACGTTATTATAATAGTACCCCAGAACAGATTTTAGTGTTTTTCTTACCATTTAAACAAACAATTATACTTTGATTTCAAAGACATATTTCGCTAAAATTTGGCTGAATGATGGTCTATTGTTGCCCCATAAAAATAAAACTGACAAAATAACAGGCGCCCGCCAGGGAGTTTTTGGCGGGATTTTCTCGAGTGCAGTTCAGTGGCTGTTTTAATTATACGTTTATTGATTCCTAGTGGATATTGTGATGTAAAATTGGTGTAGTTTTGTGTCTCAAGACAATATGTGGAATCATTGAAACAGGCGTGATCTCGGTAAAACAGAGCTGAGAATTTTATTGTACCTCAGTGAAGTTTGCCGAGAAGGCTGACTCGACACATTTGTTGTCAATTACTGCAAAAAACATTAGAATGTGTTACATCTGCATTCTTATATTCCTGAAGAACAAGGCAATCAACAACTCAAGGAATCCAAACGTAACCAAAACTCTAATAATAAAAGGAATCTATCCGAATCCCCTGAGAACACCAACGGATCCTTAAGAAAAAGTAATACCCAAAACCCTTCGAAAAAACAAAATGCAAATATCCAGCAATACATGCTAAAAAACCCTAGCCAGAAAAAGGACTTGCCTTCAATTTCCACGCACGTAGATAACACCTCTACTGTGCTTACACAACCAAACCTGAATATAAAGTATTGATATAAAGCGACCTCTCCACAACAGCCCCCAATACGGCCGGTCACCGCGGGGACTAACGACCACAACCCTCCACTCAACTCACTCTACATATGTACATACAATGCACGATCCCTACTCTCTAACGAACGGCTTCTAGAGTTCAAAGACGCTATCTCAAAAATAAACTATGATATTATTGGACTCGCCGAGGTACGCAGAACAGGCTACAAAATACTGGAAGACAATGATCACATATTCTGCCACTATGGTGAAACCAAAGGCCGTCACGGTGTGGGATTTCTACTAAAAAAATATCTTAAAGAAAACATTGAAAGCTTTATTGCAATCTCAGAAAGAACATGCATATTAAATTTGAAATTAGAAAGAACAGACATCTCTATTATATATACAAGCTTATGCGCCTACCAGCACTGCGAGCGATGATGAGTCTGACATCTTCTACAACCAGCTACAAGAAGCTCTAGAAAAAAGCTACAAAAATGTCATTTTAATGGGCGACTTCAACGCATGCATTGGACAACACCAGCTGGAGGAAGAAAGAACTCTAGGATTATACTGTTACGGCAACCGGAATACAAGAGGCGAAAAACTAGTACAATTTGCTCTTCAGAATAATCTAACTGTAATCAACAGCATATTCAAAAAGAATACTAAGAATATGTGGACATGGATGTCACCTATAGAAACTAAATATCAACTCGACTATATTATGTCTAATACAAAAGAAAAGTTTACGAACATAGATATTATAAATCAACTCAATTTCGCAAGCGACCACCGCCTTTTATGAAGCGAGTTTCAAATATCAACAACCAAAAAATCTAGAGTAAAATATAACACTGTACTTTGAAAACAATAGATGATGAAAATCTAAAACAGAGAATACAAGAAATCGAGTTATCGACTTGCGCAAATATAGAAATGTACTATTCAAATATAAAAAAAGCTATAACTGAATCCATAAATACTATAAAGAAAACAATAAATAAATCAAGACAAATTATATCCGAAGACACAAGATTACTATTGAACAGGAGGAAAGATCTACAAAATAATAAAGCACGAAAAAAAGAAGAAAAACAGGAACTTAGTAACCTATATAAAAGTATACACAAAAGAATCAAGAAAGAGTACGAAACCGACAGACTGAAAATACTAGAAAAACATATATCTGACACTGGAAGTCTGAAGAAAGGATACAAAGAGCTAAATTTGAAAAAAACGTGGAACCCGACTGTGAAGGAAAAATCGTCTGATAGAGAAATATTTTCGAGGTCAAAAATAATAGAGACAGCCACTAACTTCTACAAGGATTTATATTGTAGAAAATATAACTCTCCAAATAACCATCTATGTGAAATATCAAGAAACGGACCATCTTCTCATCCACCACCACTAAAAAGATTCACAAATAACGAAATACTTATAAAAATTGAATCTTTAAAGAAAGGTAAAAGCAGTGACCCTGACAACATACCCAACGAAATAATCATAGCAGGAAGATATGTACTGACACCCTATTTAACAGCACTTTTTAATAAAGCACTAGACTCTAGACAGATTCCAAAAGAATGGGCCAAATCTGACATCATTTTACTTTATAAAAAAGGAGATCCTGCAATTATTGCAAATTACCGACCAATAAGCCTACAACCATGCCTCTACAAGTTATTCGCCTCATGCTTAGAACGACGCATATCAGAAATCACTGAAAAATTCCAACCAGTAGAACAGGCCGGCTTCAGGAAATCTTTCTCAACAATGGATCATAATATTCACGTTTTAGAGCAAATAATATAAAAAACTTTTTTACAAAAAAAAAGACCCGACTTCCAAAAAAAGTGCAAAATAACTTTAATTTCGGAAGTCGGTGTTCCTGTTTTGTGTCTTCGTTTTTTGACACCGACTTCCGAAATTAAAGTTATTTTGCACTTTTTTTGGAAGTCTGTTCTATTTTTTTGTAAAAAAGTTTTTTATTTTTCACTTTTTAGTTGAAATTCCCCATTAAACTGTGTTAACAATTCATAGACATACGATAGCAGCAATCGCGGTTGATTTGCAGTCAATTTTTGAAGAGTTCCGTTGTCTGTCTCCGAAACCCATCATCAGATCTTTTTGAAATTTAAATGGGACCATTTCGGAATAAACCCCTTTCGAATAAAAAAAGAATTTTGCAAATCCGTCAATATAATATGACGGAGTTATGCCCGAACATACATAAAAAAAAAATACAAACATCCGAATTGATAACCTCCTCCTTTTTCGAAGTCGGTTAAAAAATACGAGGAACAAAGACGTCCCTTATACTGTGCATTCATCGACTATGCCAAAGTTTTTGATTCAATCTCCCACTCTAGCATATGGAAAGCTCTACACGAATGTAATAGGTATGCCATTAGAAACAATTGAACTGATACAAGATATCTATAAAAAAGCACTATCCGAGTGAAACTAGATAAAACTGGCCCCGAAATAGACATCTGCAGAGGTGTAAGACAAGGCGACCCCTTATCCCCGACATTATTTATAACTGTTTTACAATACATCATGAAACAACTCAATTGGTCCAAAAGAGGTATAAATATTAAAGGAAGTTACATTAGCAACCTACGTTTCGCAGATGACATCGTATTGTTCTCAGAAACCGCATCACAACTTGAAGAAATGATTAACGAACTTAACTACGTCAGTCGCAATATTGGTCTGGAATTAAATATTGAAAAAACTAAAATCATGTGTAACGAGACTCAAAGACCCATATTTGTGGAGAGTTGACAGTTGGAGTATGTTCAAGAATACATATAATTTAGGCAAACAAATATCTTTCTCAAAATCAAGACACCGTGACGAATTAAAGAGACGTATTAAAATGACATGGAACAAGTTCTGGAGCCACAAAGAAGTTTTAATATCTGATCTACCTTTACATTAAAAAAGAAAGTCCTAGACTCATGTCTTTTACCTTGCCTCTCATATGCAAGTCAAACCTGGATTTATAATATGCACACGAAGGAAAGAATTCAAAAATGCCAAAGAGCCATGGAGAGAAGCATTCTTAACTTGAAACTCAGAGACAAAAAACAACACAGCGAGATAAGAGAAAGGACAAAAGTTATTGATGCGTTAACACACTGCAAGAAACTTAAATGGAAGTGGGCTGGTCACATTGCACGTCAGAATAAAGAGAGATGGACTAGAAAAATTACTGCATGGACTGGTCCCCCCGGAAAAAGGAAAAGAGGTCGCCCCCTGGAAAGATGGGCAGACGAACTAATAAAATTCACTAACAACGACTGGATGAGAACAGCCCAAGATAGGAAAAAGTGGAGTGACATGGAGGAGGCCTATACTCGTCGAGAGGTCCATAACTAAAGTTATGTTTAAAAAAAAAGATGTATTATTACTACTAAGGAATTAAAGAGGCTTAAATAAATAAAAAACATCTGCATTCTAATGGAAAAAAAAGGAAAAATACACTACTAAAGACGAGGCGGTATGGTTTATGACCTTAGCCTGCCCGAGAAAGGGCGAGGAAAAAAAAATAGGCGCCCGCCACCCGCCAATGACGCGAAAGTTAAAATTCAAAACAGTTCCTACAATTAAAAAACTTATACTTTGATTGATGGTAAGCATTTACTATATTATAATAAAATGATTTTAAGGATGTAGGTACAGTGAAGTTTACGAAGAAGTAGCAGTTTCAATTCCTTTCATGAAAGTTTCATCTTTTTTCAGTAGTCTTCACGCTCACGCAAACGCTTTTCTGTGCGGTAAATTGAACTGCTGGATGAATATTTGGAGGGCCACGGGGACCTCGCCCGTGGCCGACTAAAATCTACAGAGGGTAGTGCCCTCACATCACGCCTTTGGTCAGAGTGCGACAACACACTGAATGCCAAAGCAGACGGGGGTCAAAGAACTTCCAAAGAGTGGAGCAAGGTCTGTTAGATTCTATCTATAGATATTGTACCTGTGTATTGGTACATTATACTTGGGTAAATAACTAGATTTATAATATTTTTAGTGGTATACAGACTACAAGTGCCGCTTGCTCAACCGAATCAAGCAGATTCGGCAAATTCAAAGGGGTACAAAGATATGGTAAAATGGCTGATGCCATGAACAGAGTGACTGATGCAGCAACCACATCAGCTGTTACACAGTGCCGCATAGCAGAAGCACTGAAAAATATAAATAGTCCCACGGTAATAACATTCTCCTTTTTTTGCAGACAACCAATTTTCAACTGACTATAGTTGTATATTATGTTTATAAATCCTAATAGAAACTATACTGCAGTAATTTTCTTTTTAGGCAAGACAGCGCAGGTGGCAGGCTTCTTCAGATAAAGAATAAAACAAGCAGATTACAATATTATCACCTTTTTAACCGACGAAAAAAAAAGGAGGAGGTTCTCAATTGGACCGTACATGTATATATAATATTTTTTTTTTTTTGTGTATGTTCAGCTCTCACTCCGTCATTTATGAACCGATTTGGATGATTCTTTTTTTGTTAGATAGAGTATACCTCAAGGGTGGTCCCATGTCAAGGAAATCAGGATCTGATGATGGAATTCTGATAAAATTGAGAGAAAACCTCAAAAATTGTGGGCACGTTTAGCGTTTCTGTATGTATGTTAGGCCCTCACTCCGTTATTTATGAACCGATTTTGATGATTCTTTTTTTGTTAGATAGGGTATACCTCATGGGTGGCCCCATGTCAAGGACATCAGGATCTGATCATGGGATCCTGATAAAATCCAGAGAAAACCTCGCAAATTGGCCACGAATATTGTTTCTGTTTACTTTTCACAACTTAAACAGGTATTTGTATTTAGAAATCATCACATCATGAAACTGAGCTGATGATGGAAACCATACCTTTCCTAAACAGTAGAAGTTAGATATAAAAACTGGTTTTAGTGACAAATACCACTTAATATGCTTTGAAGAAAAGACGTCTTTACAATATTGGAGGTAACCTCAACTGGTCAATGTCCTGGGAACTTCATGGAAGGATGGTTACATCATCAGCTCAGTGGCAAGAGGAATGATGAAGGATTAGAAATTAGCCCTCAGAGTGTTAAAAGATGATGCGAGCCACAGTAAATCATAAAATAAAAAAACCGACGAAAAAGAACTAAAAATCAAGACTTAAAAGGTTTATTTATTTTTTGCTTTTTAGTTCTTTTTCGTCGGTTAATTTTTTTTATTTACAAAAATAAATAAAAAAATTCCCTATGTAGCCACAGGCGATTAATAAGAGCCTGTTGGACAGCCCGACCTTCCAACAAGTCTCTGTTTGGCCGCCTATTGCTTTGAGCAAGAATACTCAGGCTCTCCGTACACTCATCCTCCTCAGCTGCTCTACGCCGTACACGCATTCTCTCTTCTTGCTCACGCTCTTGATGTGTCAGTTGGGGTACTGGTAATCGTGCCTTGTTTGCTATATTGTGCAACAATGCACAGGCATTCACTATTTGACCTGCAAAAACAGGATCACAGTGAAGCATGCATGCAGCTAATAATCACCTGAAACAGAAACTATAATAAATAAAATACAATAAAAAAAAGATAGAAGAAAATAGGAAGAAGGAAGAAAGGAGCTCATGGCTAAAGTAATAACAGCCGCACGGGTCGATCCACCAGGTTAAGCTACACTTGCCGGGGTTGGTCCATGGATGGGTGACCATCTTTTCATACCGGTTCCTCCGCTGAAGTGCTTGCGCATTTCCTTACGCCGATGAATTCATGCGGACCCCGTCATCCTCTGCGGCCATATACGGCTGCAATTCCTCTAAAGAGAAGCGCACGCGAAACGGCGGGTCGCCGTCCACAGGCCACACCCTAAGACGGCCGGAGATCGTTGCGCGCCCTCCGGCGCCCGAAGCACCTAATAAAGTGCGACCTACGTATACGGCTGCAATTTCTCTAAAGAGAAGCGCACGCGAAACACGGCGGGTCGCCGTCCACAGGCCACACCCTAAGGGTCAACTCACACCAAAAGAGCGTCGAAGCGCAGCGCAGTTTCAGTGTCATATCGCATGAGAATATAGAATTCACCGGAATTCCCGCGATGCCGCGGGCATCCGCGCGACTCGTTCGTTTGTCTGTACTGAAACTGCGCTGCGCTTCGACGCTCTTTTGGTGTGAGTTGACCCTAAGACGGCCGGAGATCGTTGCGCGCCCTCCGGCGCCCGAAGCACCTAATAAAGTGCGACCTACGTTACGTAAGTCGGGCTGGTACCACTCCTCAGTCACACTTTTTGTATTATTATGAGTTTTTACTCAGCCTAACTTTGTCCCAAAGCAAGGCAAAGGCTTCCCCCATTTTTCCAGCTCTCTCGTGTCTTATTTTCCCGGCTTTACTTAGGCCTGCCTCAGTGACGACGCCCGTTTGACACTCACTCATTTAATCTTTATAATTATATCGATTCGACGCCCGGCATTTCTGTGAAGTTGCGCCTGTTATTTTAATTTGAACTTGTATTTTACATTATTCTTAAACATATACCATCTTCAAAGAAGCCTGATGAAGAGATCCGTTGCGCGGAGTGGCACTCCACAGACCGTGCGCGCATGGGCGTTGTGTTCGAGGGCGGCGTGAGCGTGCATGACGTCACGAGCGGCGCCGCGCTCGCCCGCGCCGCCGCCTCCGCCATTGTGAAGCCATTGTGATGGCTTTGGTAGGCATAGACAATTTTAGTTGACTGACAACACTATTGTCTTTGCTTTCTATGACATCTGTCAATGACGGCGTAGATATAAAAACCCTTCGAGTACAACGTGGAGGCCTTTTCGAATCTTAATCCAGCTGCGGGCTTGAGACTCACACTCTTGTTCTGTCGAACACCCTTGAGCCGTGAAGCGATCGCCAAATCCTAGCAGTCGCACGTTTGCATTGGCAAATATTTGCCAATTTAATTACGTGATCTTCAACCCCTGTAATTGGGTGAGTGTTTGAACAGCATACAGGTAGCTTTGTGCATTCTGTGTTCCTAATCTTGTGTAATTCTTTCCAGAACATGTCTTCCTTAATTTCATTTCCTAGCATTTTATAATCAAGGCTCATAACCTACAAAAGATCTGTCGCACATTGTAATCACGCCTTCCGCGTGATCAGCTTTACTATGCACATACATATAGCCTTAGCTATGTACATGCTGACTTGCGCGTGGCTGCTGCTGCTCTTGAATGTGTATGATTTCATGCTTTTCCACCTCACCTTTGTAAACTCCGTCTGATTTTGACAACCACACTTGTTAGCGCACGTACAGCCGCTTTGCTCATGCCAAGGTGTCAAAATCAGCGGAGAAGCTTATCTTCCACCTCTGACACGCTGGACATTGTTCCCAGGGTCCTAGATTCGGATTACCAGTTCCAGTGTTCCAGACCCAGATTCCCCAATTAGAAAAATGGAGGGAGAGGACTTGGAGCCCTGCACTCTGGGCACGCACCTGCATCGTCCTCCATCGCGGCCATCCTGCCGCAGTGCCTCGTGGCGCGGCCACTAGGCCACTCATCACGGCGGCCCGCTCCACGCCGGGTGCATATTACTCGCGTGGCCTCAGCAGGCCGTCTCCGAGCCGGCTAGACCACCTGCCGGCCGATCCATCCTGGCTCCTGTCGACCCTGCGAGCCGGCGCTGCCGCCTGCCGGCCAACACCTCCGGGGGCAAGCGCAACGTGGCTTCCCCGAGACACCAAGGCTGAGCCAGGGCAGTAGCGTGCTATCTCCCGGGGAATGTTGAATAATGTGACTGCAGACCTACCTACACCCTTTCTCTATATAAAATATATTTATTTAACGTTGACCGAGTTACGTGTTGTTCTTTTTTCTATCCCACGAAGGCTCCTTACGTCTATTTTTTTGTAAAAAAGTTTTTTATTTTTCACTTTTTAGTTGAAATTCCCCATTAAACTGTGTTAACAATTCATAGACATACGATAGCAGCAATCGCGGTTGATTTGCAGTCAATTTTTGAAGAGTTCCGTTGTCTGTCTCCGAAACCCATCATCAGATCTTTTTGAAATTTAAATGGGACCATTTCGGAATAAACCCCTTTCGAATAAAAAAAGAATTTTGCAAATCCGTCAATATATTATGACGGAGTTATGCCCGAACATACATAAAAAAAAAATACAAACATCCGAATTGATAACCTCCTCCTTTTTCGAAGTCGGTTAAAAAATACGAGGAACAAAGACGTCCCTTATACTGTGCATTCATCGACTATGCCAAAGTTTTTGATTCAATCTCCCACTCTAGCATATGGAAAGCTCTACACGAATGTAATAGGTATGCCATTAGAAACAATTGAACTGATACAAGATATCTATAAAAAGCACTATCCGAGTGAAACTAGATAAAACTGGCCCCGAAATAGACATCTGCAGAGGTGTAAGACAAGGCGACCCCTTATCCCCGACATTATTTATAACAGGTAATTAATCATTTTATTAATCGTAATTATTTATTACTGTAGAAATAACTTAAAAGATATATATACAAACTAACAATAATACCTAACATGTACAAATGCGTATGAAAAAACAACTCACTGGGCATCAAAAAATTCATCCACATCGCTGTCAATGGAAAAAGTGCCCAGAACGCTAGCAGCATTGCCACGTTGAATAGCAATGCTGATTCGTTGGCCAAAGAAAAGCCCAGCCCTCTGGTCACGTGAAGAGTCGACTAACAGCTTGCTGATATGCCGGAAAACTCGATGAGCACTCGGACCCCACGGGCCTAGTGTTTCAACCCCAAACGGCTCAAACATGTAACTCCCTATAAGGTTGTTATATTTGCGCCGTTTGAGGTTTTCTGCACCTGCAGCAGCCGCCCCAGCACAGCCTGCCGTGCTAAGAAGATGGGATGGCGCAAGGGTGTCGACACATGTTGCATCCCACACCAAAGGCCTACCCAACTTCCAAGGCATTATGGTCATTCCGTCTGGCCTCTTCCCATCGTCACGTGCTAAGCCATTGGGTTCTAAAACAGCTGGCACCCCGGCGGTGACAAGAGTGTTATTTTATTAGTTGAGTTAGCTCATCAAAAGACACTTCTTCTGCTATCAGTTTATTAACTTCTTTACTCCACTTTACAAGTTTGCGCTCATTATGACAAGACTCCAAATTGATTCTAGAACACTCTTAAAAAAACATTTCGTTACAAAGCTATATTCGTGACAGACAGCACACCACAGATAATCAACTAATATTGTCAACTTCATAAAAAGGTTTAGACATGCGGACATTGAACCTCAACACTCTCCCTCAATGTTCGCACACTCGAATTACACTATCTAACATTTCAACAAGTTAAGCATGCTACGCAATCTTATAAATCTTTCTCCTGATAAGGGTTTCGTCAATATATCTGCAATTTGTTCTGTGGTTGATACATATTTAACTGATATTAAACCTTCCTCTACCTTTTGTTTAATAAAATTAAATTTTACATCAATATGCTTCAAACGTTTCTGATCTGGATTCTTTACAACTTTCATAGTACTTTGATTGTCCTCAAAAATAACAGTATTACTTATTACAATGTCAAAATCGCACAACAGTTTCATTAGCCAACAAGCTTCAACAGATGCTTCACATAAAGCAACTAATTCTGCCTCAGTTGTACTCAACGCAACAGTACTTTGCTTCTTTGATTTCCATGTTACTGTATTATCGAATAACTTGAACAAATATCCACTAGTGGATTTCCTATCGTTATCGCGTGCAAAATCTGCATCTGCAAAACCTGTTAAGCTGTCATATTTACA
The DNA here is from genome assembly GCA_951329385.1 of Polia nebulosa. Lineage (NCBI taxonomy): Eukaryota > Metazoa > Arthropoda > Insecta > Lepidoptera > Noctuidae > Polia > Polia nebulosa. The sequence goes on along the minus strand of OX589600.1, from coordinate 10,307,665 downwards.
CTTAGAATATTTTAAATTAAAATTAATACTTTGTTTGACATATCTAAGAACATGCTTTAAAGCTTGCCATAACTTCAAAGTTGGCTTTGACTGGAATCTACTCAAATATGATACAGCCGTTGCTAAGTCTGGTCTTGTGCTCACCATAGCATACATCAAAGAACCAATAAGAGACCTGCACTGATGTTCAAAAGTCATATCAATTTCACATGCGTCAAAGTCTAGTTTAAAATTAGGGTCCATAGGAGTATTACTCCCTTTACAATTGTCCATGTTATAAGATTCAAGAACTTTTTGTAGATACTTAGATTGATCAAGATAAATACCATCATGTTTCTTCTGAATACTGATGCCAAGATATGTCAGATTGCTGTCCCCTAAGTCTTTCATGCAGAATTTAGATGACAAGAAGTTTTTGACATACTCAATTTCAATAGTACTAGGCCCTACTATCAGTAAATCGTCCACATACAAAATCAAATAGAGGTTACCTTTACTATAAAGACAATAGTCATTCTGAGATCGTGTAAAACCACATCCAGTAATAACTTCCGTGAATTTTTCATACCAATATTTAGGACTCTTCTTTAATCCATAAAGAGATTTTTGTAATTTTAGAACTTGGCCTTCTGGAACTGTCAGTCCTTGTGGAGGTTTCAAATACACTGTCTCGTCAATTCGTCCATATAAGAATGCTCCCTTGACATCCATCTGATGTATTTCATAATCTTTCTGAGCAGCAACCGATAAAAGAACTCTCAAGGTTTGCAACTTCAATACGGGTGAGTATGTATTTTCTAACTTATCCTTCTGTTGAAAACCTCTCACTACCAGTCTTGCTTTACATATTTCTTCTTCTCCTATATTTTTCTTTGTAAAAACCCATTTACTTTCCAATAGCTTTTCTTTCTGTGGTTCAGGTACAAACTTCCATGTTTCATTTTCTTTTAAAACCTTTAATTCCTCATTTATTGCCTTATTCCAATGTTCCTCATCTTTTCTCCCTCTAATGTCATCAAACTTAGTTGGAACATCCTGGTAACTTGACAATAATGCATATAATGCTGTATCATCCTGGTCTAAATAAATTTCATAATCGTTTTGCCATGCTGGTTTCCTTATTTCTCTCTTTTCTCTCCCTCTTTCTAAGGTGTCTGTCTTTTTGTCTCTATCATTATCCATTTCTTGTGTCTCCTTTTCTTTACCATCTTTACTTTTTCCATTATTCCTATTCTTTGATACTTTTCGCTCACTGTTTTTCATTTGTACATTTTCATTATAGCTTTCCTCCTCACTTTCTTCTTCTTGTTCATTTTTTTCATCTTCTTTCTCATCTTTTGTGTCCTGTGTGTATCTCACATAATTGTCACATCCCGATTTTGTTTCATCAAATACCACATTCCGTGCTGAGATTACTGTCCTTGTCTCTGTATCATACAGCTTATATCCCGAATTGACATATCCAATAAAAATCATTTTCCTACCTGAATTATCCAATTTATGTCGTAGCTCTCTAGGTACATGATTATATGCTGTACACCCAAATATGCGCATAGCTCTCACATCAGGTTTCCTTCCTTCCCATAGCTCTGATGGTGTTTGACGTTTTCCTTCAGTCGGGCTTCTGTTAGTAACATAGGCTGCAAACAAAACTGCATGGCCCCAAAACTCTTTACTAAGCTGTGAGTCTAACAAAACTGTTTTTGCCTTTTCTATTAATGTGCGGTTCATTCGTTCTGCTACTCCATTCATCTGGGGATTGTATGGCACTGTATATTGCATTTGGATTCCTTTGCTGTAACAAAACTCTTGAAATTGCATTGATACATATTCACCGCCATTATCTGATCTCAACTTTAACATGTTAACATTGAAATGGTTGGTTGCATAAAAATAGTACTGCTTGAATTTGTCAAAAACTTCACTTTTATTAGAAAGTAAATAAACCCAGACAAAATGAGTATAGTCATCTATAAATGTCAGAAAGTACTTGTATCCTTCCTTAGTCAGTGGGGTGATAGGTCCGCAGACGTCAGTGTGCACTAATTCTAGTGGTCTAGTTGCCCTACGTCCTTGTTTGTTAAAAGGTTGTCTTGTCATTTTACCTAGTAGGCATGGTTCACACACAGAGTTACTACTATTACATTTAGTCAAATCATCCATACCACTTACCATTTGATTTTGTGAAAGCAAAGTTAAATTTTTTAAGCCGAGGTGACCAAAACGTCTGTGCCACAGCTGCATTACTTGATCATTATGACTGTTACTTAAGTTACATTCATCTTTTAATATTTGCATGTGTATAGTATACAAAGACCCTTCATTATTTCCAATCATTGTCAATTGATTAGATTTGTAAACTCTAACTTTACCATTTAAAAATTCAATGCTATAACCATTACTCTCAATTTTAGTAACAGACAACAAGTTTTTTCTCAGCTCTGGAACATAATATACATTTTTAATAGTACAATTTATATATCTATTACCAACACAACTTCTTGCCTTTATGTTCCCAATTCCAACCGCCATTAAACTCACTCCATTCTTGGCTGCAGCTATCACTTTTGGTGTATTTAGTTCAATATAGTTATAAAATGCACTTTTGTCATTTGTTAGGTGGTCCGATGAACCCGAGTCCACACACCAACTTATTTTGCACTGATCACTAACTTCTTGGTTCCGTTCATTGCCTGCCAGAAAAGCATGTTCATTCTCTGTTGATGCTGCATATGTCTGATGATTATTTTCTGGATAGCTAGGTCCTTGTACCTGCCATGGTCTTCTGCTTGGGTTTCCGCGACCTCTTCCTTGTGACCAACTTTTGCTTCCAAATGCTGCCCGGTGTGGTGCTTTATTTCCTCTTCCTTGACTTCTTGAATGATTTTGTCCGTGTCCACGGGCTGGTCCCTGGTGGTGTCTTGCTCTGCATTCGTATTTTTTGTGGCCTGGCTTGCCGCATCCAAAGCACAAAAAAGAATTCCTTTGGTGCTCCATTGTTTGTGGTCCCATCTTATTTCTCTTTTCTTCCTCTCCTAGTAATCTGTCCCTTACTAAATCTACTGTCAGGTTTGGTAATGACTCTAGAGTTGTTACAATAACTTCGTACGATTCTGGCATAGATAGCAATATTATATTAACCTTTTCTTCCTCTGCTAAGGGGCTTCCTGCATCTTTTAGCTGCACGAATATTTTTGACAACGTAACAAAATGGTCTCCGAGTGACGTACCCTCTTTGTATTTTATATTGTTTAGTTCCCGCCGTAAGAACAATTTACTTCTGGTGCCTTTTTTCATAAATTGTTGCTCTAATTTATACATCATTTTGTACGCTGTATTTTCCTCTTGAATATAATCAATATGGCTGTCGGCGACGCCGCTTATGATAATGCTTTGAGCTCGAGCTTCAAGTTTTTTGTTCTCGGGGACGCTCGCAAAAGCTTTACTTTCTATTGCATTTAAACATTCATTCTCCCGTAGTATACTGCTAATACGGAACTTCCATATTGAAAAATCTTCGCCGGCAAATTGCTTTAGCTTAATCATTTCCGCCATGTTACCTTGACACGAGCGCATATAATTGTCGAAAACCAATTACGTCGGCGCGGGCGCGAACCACGCTCTGCTACCACTGTTATTTTATTAGTTGAGTTAGCTCATCAAAAGACACTTCTTCTGCTATCAGTTTATTAACTTCTTTACTCCACTTTACAAGTTTGCGCTCATTATGACAAGACTCCAAATTGATTCTAGAACACTCTTAAAAAAACATTTCGTTACAAAGCTATATTCGTGACAGACAGCACACCACAGATAATCAACTAATATTGTCAACTTCATAAAAAGGTTTAGACATGCGGACATTGAACCTCAACAAAGAGCCCGACGGATGATGTCATTAATGCTTGCGTGCCGTGCTATCCGACCAGCACTCCTACCGCAGGATAGGCCGTGGTGTCCGAGGCGGTCGACTGCTTCACCGCATTGACAACGATGTGGAGCTCCACTCGGAGCACCCAGACGCAAACATGTAGCGATCCGGAAAGTAGCGTCACTCAGCATGGTACCAATGTTGGGTGACGGTAGTGCCTGTAGCCAAAGGCCCGACTCCCACTCACCCACAGCCAGTAGGCGGGCACGCTCAGCAGTATTGGTGGACGTATTAATGAGATTATTCCGTACCAACCTGCAGAGCGGCTCATCCCACTGTCTCTGGGAAGATGGGTTCTCGGGCAACGCCGTGTTCGGGCAAGCCGCTTTCCAGGCGTTCACAGCATCGGTCAAGCTCGGCACCTCACAGTTAACCAGCGATGGGGTTAAAATTCGTGTGGTTAACTGTCGAGTGCTGTGGACCGAAGACAGGAACGCCGGTAGGCTTACACTAGAAATTTTGCGGATGCCGAGCCCACCAAAGCGAATGGGTAGCGTGGCTTGCAGCCATGCTCGGTCATCCAGGGCCACATTTAAGATGGACGTAAGAGTGGAACGAATAATTTGATCGATTTTGTCCAAGAGATGTGGCTGCTTCCATAAAAGGGAAGAGCGAAGAAAATATATGAAATTTGGTCCGAAACAGCAATACCTGATGAGGGTGACCGCCGAATGTAAATTAATTTTGGAAAGTCTATCTGAAATATCGTTAAAACGTTTAATTTTGTCGTCGATGAATGAAGAAAAACTGTCTTCCAATATTGGAGAACCTAGGAGGTGTAATGAACTTTTCTCTAAAATTTTGATTTCTGGAGCTATTGCACTAAATTTCTGTATGGTCGATTGTCTGTCGGTATTGTCACAAAGAAATATTTCACATTTGGAGTAGTTAAGGTCAAGGCCAATGGACTGAAACTGGTTCTTTAGGAATTTTAAATCTTCTAAAACGGTGTCTACGTCACCTCCTAGTGTTCCATCATCTAAATACCACAGGTTAAATTTTGAATTTAGTTGTTGAATTATTGGGTGAATAGCCAAGCTGAAAATGACTGGCCCGAGAGGGTCACCTTGTTGGCATCCAACTGCAGATTCCAAAACGTTGTCTTTATATAATAATTTTGATGGATGCCTATAGCATTGCCACAAAAAGCCGAAAATTTCTGGTAACTCTTTTTTTCCTTCAGCCAACAAAGTGTCCCTGTTAACTGAATTGAAGGCGTTTTTAACGTCAACCTTGAGGATGACCTCACCTTTACCAGAATTTAGAAAGGTGGAAAGGGCGTGTACGGCAGCCTCACAGCCCCCTCTGGAACCAAAACCAAGTTGTAGGGGCTGGAATTTGTTGGTCAGTGATTTGCTGTATATTTTGCAACAAATTTTGGCTGCCATACGCCTGTAGGTGCACCCGACGGCAATGGGACGAATGCCGCCGTCCCTCTTGTGCAGGGCACATAGGTTGGCCCCGTACAAGACATCGACGACGGCATCGTTCACGCCGCCGGAGAGCATTAAGGTAACTAAAGCCAAGAGCTCCTTCAAAAGCGACTCACCAGCTTCCCCGGCGCCTGAGCTTAAAAGATCCTTCAAGTGCTGAGGAGTCAGGCCGTCGAGGCCGCCGGCGGAACCGTTTCTGAAGGAGCTCACGGCTGCTAGCAACTGGGGGGCTGTAATTTGGAAAAATGAGGAATCAGGATTAGGGGAGTCGGGAGGGTCAGGGAAAGTGAGGTCATCCGCAGGCGCTGGGTGTTTACTCTCCAGGGCTGAAATTGTTTCTGGAGAGTAAGGCGCCACCACAACACTGCTGAAAAGTAGCCTAGCAGCTCCCCTTATGTCACCATCGCTTAATTTGGATTCTACATGTGAACATAAACCTTTCTGGGGAACGTTATTAAAAGCTGGTAATTTTGGATCTAAAATGTAGGCCGAATTGTTGCAATTGTCTTTAATTTGGGTCGTTAATGTTTTTTTTGTAGCCAAATTTTTTTGAACATGTAGAATCCTATAAGGGAAGGTGAGTAATTCCTCCCAGGCACTTTGTGTGTTCTCCTGGGCCGCAAGACGGACGCATCGTGCTAAACTCAGCGCAACAGACCGTCTTGCGCCCCGGGGAACTCGCTTCAGAATGGGAGTTGAATTTTTTAATTTTGACAGTGTTTTCCAAAGTGATTCGTTATGTGTCTGAGATGTGGCTGGTGTTGATGTTTGAGATGTGGCTGGGGGGCACAACGGTACACTATGTGGTTTGTGAGCCTTGCCATAGTGTATCTTTAACCCCCGTTCACCTTTAAAAAAACGTGCCTGGGAGCAATGGGGACATCTTACCAACTGAGTGTCGAGCGATGTGGCAGGTTGACTGCTACAGTTTCCAGCGTCGCTACAGTCAGCGTTTGACATAAAAAAAGGATTCCACTTACCTATAAATTACACAAATACTATAAATAATTTATTAAAATAAAAAAACACAAACTATAAAGTCAAAATATTGTCTGACGGCTTGCACTGACGTGACGGCGCACAGGGTTACTGAGGGCGCTCCTTCGCGACCGTTGCCTCGGTAACGACACGGGCGTCGCGTCGTACGTATATTTACAAAAAAAATTACAGATCTCCATTTGATGAAAGCAATTGATATTGTTGTAGTATTATTGAGTCATCGGGCAAACATTCCACAGATTTTTGCACAAATTTTCGACTTGTTCTTGTGACGTTTTACACAATCCAAACTGTTTCTTGCAGCGCATATGGTTCCGTAATAAATTTTAAGTTTTTCGCACAATTAAGGCACTGAAGCCTTGGATAACACTTCCACTGGTTAATCGTCCTTCTAGCTTCACTTTGATGACAACAATATGTTGTTGTTTACGTAAATTTATTTTTAATCAATTAATAAAATACGGAGCTGTTAAAATTGAATGTTCACCTAGTGGCGCCACCAATTCAACCAATTCAAAATTTATAACTGTTTTACAATACATCATGAAACAACTCAATTGGTCCAAAAGAGGTATAAATATTAAAGGAAGTTACATTAGCAACTACGTTTCGCAGATGACATCGTATTGTTCTCAGAAACCGCATCACAACTTGAAGAAATGATTAACGAACTTAACTACGTCAGTCGCAATATTGGTCTGGAATTAAATATTGAAAAAACTAAAATCATGTGTAACGAGACTCAAAGACCCATATTTGTGGAGAGTTGACAGTTGGAGTATGTTCAAGAATACATATAATTTAGGCAAACAAATATCTTTCTCAAAATCAAGACACCGTGACGAATTAAAGAGACGTATTAAAATGACATGGAACAAGTTCTGGAGCCACAAAGAAGTTTTAATATCTGATCTACCTTTACATTAAAAAAGAAAGTCCTAGACTCATGTCTTTTACCTTGCCTCTCATATGCAAGTCAAACCTGGATTTATAATATGCACACGAAGGAAAGAATTCAAAAATGCCAAAGAGCCATGGAGAGAAGCATTCTTAACTTGAAACTCAGAGACAAAAAACAACACAGCGAGATAAGAGAAAGGACAAAAGTTATTGATGCGTTAATACACTGCAAGAAACTTAAATGGAAGTGGGCTGGTCACATTGCACGTCAGAATAAAGAGAGATGGACTAGAAAAATTACTGCATGGACTGGTCCCCCCGGAAAAAGGAAAAGAGGTCGCCCCCTGGAAAGATGGGCAGACGAACTAATAAAATTCACTAACAACGACTGGATGAGAACAGCCCAAGATATGAAAAAGTGGAGTGACATGGAGGAGGCCTATACTCGTCGAGAGGTCCATAACTAAAGTTATGTTTAAAAAAAAAGATGTATTATTACTACTAAGGAATTAAAGAGGCTTAAATAAATAAAAAACATCTGCATTCTAATGGAAAAAAAAGGAAAAATACACTACTAAAGACGAGGCGGTATGGTTTATGACCTTAGCCTGCCCGAGAAAGGGCGAGGAAAAAAAAATAGGCGCCCGCCACCCGCCAATGACGCGAAAGTTAAAATTCAAAACAGTTCCTACAATTAAAAAACTTATACTTTGATTGATGGTAAGCATTTACTATATTATAATAAAATGATTTTAAGGATGTAGGTACAGTGAAGTTTACGAAGAAGTAGCAGTTTCAATTCCTTTCATGAAAGTTTCATCTTTTTTCAGTAGTCTTCACGCTCACGCAAACGCTTTTCTGTGCGGTAAATTGAACTGCTGGATGAATATTTGGAGGGCCACGGGGACCTCGCCCGTGGCCGACTAAAATCTACAGAGGGTAGTGCCCTCACATCACGCCTTTGGTCAGAGTGCGACAACACACTGAATGCCAAAGCAGACGGGGGTCAAAGAACTTCCAAAGAGTGGAGCAAGGTCTGTTAGATTCTATCTATAGATATTGTACCTGTGTATTGGTACATTATACTTGGGTAAATAACTAGATTTATAATATTTTTAGTGGTATACAGACTACAAGTGCCGCTTGCTCAACCGAATCAAGCAGATTCGGCAAATTCAAAGGGGTACAAAGATATGGTAAAATGGCTGATGCCATGAACAGAGTGACTGATGCAGCAACCACATCAGCTGTTACACAGTGCCGCATAGCAGAAGCACTGAAAAATATAAATAGTCCCACGGTAATAACATTCTCCTTTTTTTGCAGACAACCAATTTTCAACTGACTATAGTTGTATATTATGTTTATAAATCCTAATAGAAACTATACTGCAGTAATTTTCTTTTTAGGCAAGACAGCGCAGGTGGCAGGCTTCTTCAGATAAAGAATAAAACAAGCAGATTACAATATTATCACCTTTTTAACCGACGAAAAAAAAAGGAGGAGGTTCTCAATTGGACCGTACATGTATATATAATATTTTTTTTTTTTTGTGTATGTTCAGCTCTCACTCCGTCATTTATGAACCGATTTGGATGATTCTTTTTTTGTTAGATAGAGTATACCTCAAGGGTGGTCCCATGTCAAGGAAATCAGGATCTGATGATGGAATTCTGATAAAATTGAGAGAAAACCTCAAAAATTGTGGGCACGTTTAGCGTTTCTGTATGTATGTTAGGCCCTCACTCCGTTATTTATGAACCGATTTTGATGATTCTTTTTTTGTTAGATAGGGTATACCTCATGGGTGGCCCCATGTCAAGGACATCAGGATCTGATCATGGGATCCTGATAAAATCCAGAGAAAACCTCGCAAATTGGCCACGAATATTGTTTCTGTTTACTTTTCACAACTTAAACAGGTATTTGTATTTAGAAATCATCACATCATGAAACTGAGCTGATGATGGAAACCATACCTTTCCTAAACAGTAGAAGTTAGATATAAAAACTGGTTTTAGTGACAAATACCACTTAATATGCTTTGAAGAAAAGACGTCTTTACAATATTGGAGGTAACCTCAACTGGTCAATGTCCTGGGAACTTCATGGAAGGATGGTTACATCATCAGCTCAGTGGCAAGAGGAATGATGAAGGATTAGAAATTAGCCCTCAGAGTGTTAAAAGATGATGCGAGCCACAGTAAATCATAAAATAAAAAAACCGACGAAAAAGAACTAAAAATCAAGACTTAAAAGGTTTATTTATTTTTTGCTTTTTAGTTCTTTTTCGTCGGTTAATTTTTTTTATTTACAAAAATAAATAAAAAAATTCCCTATGTAGCCACAGGCGATTAATAAGAGCCTGTTGGACAGCCCGACCTTCCAACAAGTCTCTGTTTGGCCGCCTATTGCTTTGAGCAAGAATACTCAGGCTCTCCGTACACTCATCCTCCTCAGCTGCTCTACGCCGTACACGCATTCTCTCTTCTTGCTCACGCTCTTGATGTGTCAGTTGGGGTACTGGTAATCGTGCCTTGTTTGCTATATTGTGCAACAATGCACAGGCATTCACTATTTGACCTGCAAAAACAGGATCACAGTGAAGCATGCATGCAGCTAATAATCACCTGAAACAGAAACTATAATAAATAAAATACAATAAAAAAAAGATAGAAGAAAATAGGAAGAAGGAAGAAAGGAGCTCATGGCTAAAGTAATAACAGCCGCACGGGTCGATCCACCAGGTTAAGCTACACTTGCCGGGGTTGGTCCATGGATGGGTGACCATCTTTTCATACCGGTTCCTCCGCTGAAGTGCTTGCGCATTTCCTTACGCCGATGAATTCATGCGGACCCCGTCATCCTCTGCGGCCATATACGGCTGCAATTCCTCTAAAGAGAAGCGCACGCGAAACGGCGGGTCGCCGTCCACAGGCCACACCCTAAGACGGCCGGAGATCGTTGCGCGCCCTCCGGCGCCCGAAGCACCTAATAGAGTGCGACCTACGTATACGGCTGCAATTCCTCTAAAGAGAAGCGCACGCGAAACACGGCGGGTCGCCGTCCACAGGCCACACCCTAAGGGTCAACTCACACCAAAAGAGCGTCGAAGCGCAGCGCAGTTTCAGTGTCATGAATTTTAGCTTTATTTTCATTACTACAATACAATAAGTATTGTAGTAATGAAAATAAAGCTAAAATTCATCGCATGAGAATATAGAATTCACCGGAACTCCCGCGGCGCCGCGGGCATCCGCGCGACTCGTTCGTTTGTCTGTACTAAAACTGCGCTGCGCTTCGACGCTCTTTTGGTGTGAGTTGACCCTAAGACGGCCGGAGATCGTTGCGCGCGCTCCGGCGCCCGAAGCACCTAATAAAGTGCGACCTACGTTACGTAAGTCGGGCTGGTACCACTCCTCAGTCACACTTTTTGTATTATTATGAGTTTTTACTAAGCCTAACTTTGTCCCAAAGCAAGGCAAAGGCTTCCCCCATTTTTCCAGCTCTCTCGTGTCTTATTTTCCCGGCGTTACTTAGGCCTGCCTCAGTGACGACGCCCGTTTGACACTCACTCATTTAATCTTTATAATTATATCGATTCGACGCCCGGCATTTCTGTGAAGTTGCGCCTGTTATTTTAATTTGAACTTGTATTTTACATTATTCTTAAACATATACCATCTTCAAAGAAGCCTGATGAAGAGATCCGTAGCGCGGAGTGGCACTCCACAGACCGTGCGCGCATGGGCGTTGTGTTCGAGGGCGGCGTGAGCGTGCATGACGTCACGAGCGGCGCCGCGCTCGCCCGCGCCGCCGCCTCCGCGCGCCTCAAGTTCACCAGCGGCAAGTGGAACCCGCACCAGGGTCATACACAGGTAAGTAGTCTATGAGGAGAGTGGCACCCCACGGGGTCGTGGTGTGCGAGGGCGGCGTGAGCGTGCATGACGTCACGAGCGGCGCCGCGCTCGCCCGCGCCGCCGCCTCCGCGCGCCTCAAGTTCACCAGCGGCAAGTGGAACCCGCACCAGGGTCATACACAGGTAAGTAGTCTATGAGGAGAGTGGCACCCCACGGGGTCGTGGTGTGCGAGGGCGGCGTGAGCGTGCATGACGTCACGAGCGGCGCCGCGCTCGCCCGCGCCGCCGCCTCCGCGCGCCTCAAGTTCACCAGCGGCAAGTGGAACCCGCACCAGGGTCATACACAGGTAAGTAGTCTATGAGGAGAGTGGCACCCCACGGGGTCGTGGTGTGCGAGGGCGGCGTGAGCGTGCATGACGTCACGAGCGGCGCCGCGCTCGCCCGCGCCGCCGCCTCCGCGCGCCTCAAGTTCACCAGCGGCAAGTGGAACCCGCACCAGGGTCATACACAGGTAAGTAGTCTATGAGGAGAGTGGCACCCCACGGGGTCGTGGTGTGCGAGGGCGGCGTGAGCGTGCATGACGTCACGAGCGGCGCCGCGCTCGCCCGCGCCGCCGCCTCCGCGCGCCTCAAGTTCACCAGCGGCAAGTGGAACCCGCACCAGGGTCATACACAGGTAAGTAGTCTATGAGGAGAGTGGCACCCCACGGGGTCGTGGTGTGCGAGGGTGGCGTGAGCGTGCATGACGTCACGAGCGGCAATTGATTTATACAGGATGATTTATTCTATCCACAGTTCGCATTACTACAAGACATGCACATAAAGTGCTACGACACCCGCGCCGACTGGAGCATCGACGACGCGCACAGCCAGCTGGCCAGAGACCTCGACTTCAACCCCAACAGGTGACTATGGTGTGCTATTGCATTATGATAGTGCAAGTGATGGCAATTCTATCTAATAATATAATATCGACCCTTTCCTAAATCACATACTTTTAGCAATAAATCAAATCAAAAATGTTTATTTGTTAGAATATGGTACACTAGATGTTACAATATTGGTTCCAGCATATCCTCCCATAATATGGCGTACAAATATTTATATAAAAAAACAGAGCTTTAAATTACTAACCTAATTATGAAAATAACATAGTGTGATTTTAAAATAGTTTATTAATAAATATTGAATTGACAGAAATTGTATTGTAGTAATAATAATGAATTATGTAGTTGCATGCGGTAAGATAAAGGCTATTTTTATTTCATTACCTATATTATTAACAATTTATCCTCCAAATATTCCCGAACACTGTAATAATTTTTTTCTAATAACAGTCTGAACAGTCTAACCTTTTGAACAACGGCAATGGCGAATTTTGAGCATTATTTGGCAAATGGTTATAATCACTACATAGTATAAAACAAAGTCGCTTTCTCTGTCCCTATATCCCTATGTATGCTTAAATCTTTAAAACTACGCAACGGATTTTGATGCGGTTTTTTTTAATAGATAGAGTGATTGAAGAGGAAGGTTTATATGTATAATTTGTACCCGAGCGAAGCTGGGGCGGGTCGCTAGTATATAATAATTGCCATGCAGTAGGTGTTTCTTTAATATAGCTTTGATTTTATTTGGGGTAATTTAAATTTGTATAAGTGTTACCTGCTTTTGTCGAATAAATAATATTTTTTTTTACAAAAATGCATGTTTCAAAAAAATAAAGACATGGTAAAGACAGTATTTTAAGTCTTTAAAATAGTGGTTTACAGCTATCTAAAAAGTGGGCTCCACACATTTCCCGGATACATTTTTTTTTGTCCTTTAAAGACTCTTTGCATATACACAAAGCAATCTATTTTTTGAAGTATTTTATTTATGTGTGGTTTCCAACTACAATTTTTGTCCACAGTTATACCTCGGAATGCACATTCATTGACAGTGTTTAAGAAGGAATTGTTATGAGCAAAATAAACTAAAAAGTTTTGCGACTAACTGATGTTGTAACTTTATTAAGGAAATTTTGGGACATAAAAACGATTTTTTTTCACAGTAGCGCCATTTTTCTAGCGATAGTATTGTTGATAAAGAAAACTACTAATTGAATGCATGTCGGTTATTTGATTGCAGGCAGTGCCACTTTACCACAGCCCTGGGCACTCAGGCAGGGAAGGAACAAACCCACCCCGGGTTTTAGCCAGTAAGAGTCTGACACGCCCTCCCGCTCCACCCGGAGCGGGAGAAGTCATTGGGTGATTTCCCAACCTCCCAAAAAAAAAGGCAGTTCCACGTGGCGAGCGCGGGCGATGACGCCGCACTCAACATTTGGCACTACAGGAAGTCAGGAACGGGAAGGAGCCTATATTTAGCAGGACGGATCATTCTCATTGGTAAGTTACTATTATCTCCGGGGTCGCGGGCTCTCAGAGTGGGAACTCTGTCCGCCCACCGAAACCTGGCACCCTAGGAAAGGCGGTGGCACAGTGATCACGTGCTGCCGTGAGGCTTAGGAAGTGGAATCGTCTGAAAACTTCGACCACATTCTCGAATGGTTTCGTAATACGGTCGACGTAACAGTATGTATGTATTTCTTGTTTCAGGGTATGGACAGTGCGCTACAACACGTACCACGAACAGCTGCTGCTGACGGGCAGCTCAGACGCACGCGCGCTGCTCACTGCGGCCGCCAGCGTGTGCTGCGACCTCGACGACGACGGCAAGCGGGTCACGCAAGTGTGAGTACACCGGCTAACTAATATCAACCTTGTGGTGGTTGGCAAAAAGTTGACAATCCTTGGGAGGCCTGGTGTGTTGTGATGTCGACGACGACGGCAAGCGGGGCACGCAAGTGTGAGTACACCGGCTAACTAATATCCACGTTGTGGTGGTTGGCGAAAAGTTGACAATACTTGGGAGACCTGGTGTGTTGTGATGTCGACGACGACGGCAAGTGGGTCACGCATGTGTGAGTACACCGACTAACTAATATCAACCTTGAGGTGGTTGGCGTAAAGTTGACAATCCTTGGGAGGCCTGGTGTGTTGTGATGTCGACGACGACGGCAAGCGGGTCACCCAAGTGTGAGTACACCGGCTAACTAATATCAACCTTGCGGTGGTTGGCGAAAAGTTGACAATCCTTGGGAGGCCTGGTGTGTTCTGATGTCGACGACGACGGCAAGCGGGTCACCCAAGTGTGTGTACACAGGCTAACTAATATCAACCTTGTGGTGGTTGGCAAAAAGTTGACAATCCTTGGGAGGCCTGGTGTGTTGTGATGTCGACGACGACGGCAAGCGGGGCACGCAAGTGTGAGTACACCGGCTAACTAATATCCACGTTGTGGTGGTTGGCGAAAAGTTGACAATACTTGGGAGACCTGGTGTGTTGTGATGTCGACGACGACGGCAAGTGGGTCACGCATGTGTGAGTACACCGACTAACTAATATCAACCTTGAGGTGGTTGGCGTAAAGTTGACAATCCTTGGGAGGCCTGGTGTGTTGTGATGTCGACGACGACGGCAAGCGGGTCACCCAAGTGTGAGTACACCGGCTAACTAATATCAACCTTGCGGTGGTTGGCGAAAAGTTGACAATCCTTGGGAGGCCTGGTGTGTTCTGATGTCGACGACGACGGCAAGCGGGTCACCCAAGTGTGTGTACACAGGCTAACTAATATCAACCTTGAGGTGGTTGGCGTAAAGTTGACAATCCTTGGGAGGCCTGGTGTGTTGTGATGTCGACGACGACGGCAAGCGGGTCACCCAAGTGTGAGTACACCGGCTAACTAATATCAACCTTGCGGTGGTTGGCGAAAAGTTGACAATCCTTGGGAGGCCTGGTGTGTTCTGATGTCGACGACGACGGCAAGCGGGTCACCCAAGTGTGTGTACACAGGCTAACTAATATCAACCTTGAGGTGGTTGGCGTAAAGTTGACAATCCTTGGGAGGCCTGGTGTGTTGTGATGTCGACGACGACGGCAAGCGGGTCACCCAAGTGTGAGTACACCGGCTAACCAATATCAACCTTGAGGTGATTGGCGTAAAGCTGACAATCCTTGGGAGGCCTGGTGTGTTGTGATGTCGACGACGACGGCAAGCGGGTCACGGAAGTGTGAGTACGTCGGCTTACTAATATCAACCTTAGCTAGTTTTTTTTTTTTTTTTTTTTTGGGGTTTGGGAAATCATCCTATGACTTCTTCCGCTCTAGGGTGGAGCGGAAGGGCGTGTCAGACTTACTGACTAAAACCCACCCCTGTTCCGCCCTGCCTTGAGTGCCCAGGGGCGAGGTAACTCTTTCGAATTTATCCTCCACCCCCGGGCAGAACCTTGAGCTAGTTGATATACAGTTGATTCGACATTGTTTTAATAGCCCCAGCGTTGATATTTATTGATCTGGGTAACCCATACTTTACTGCGCCTACGTCTACGAGTTCTATAAAGACGTTCTGTAAATAAGAGCATAAACGCAGATAGATGTACGTGAATTTGAACTTTATTTTCAAGGATCGTTGTGTTGATATTTGTTTGGTTGGCTTACTGAACTTAACCAGGTTTGCGCCGGGTCTTATATCTGCTTATTACAATTTTTTCTAACTTGCCAACCCAACAGCTGAAAAGCAGACTCAGTTTTAACTAACCCAGCCGACGCCCGCTGCGAACGGTGGCAGGACACTTTTCCCCCACCCGCTAACTACTTAAGGTGCAGTTATACAACTTTTAAAGGTTTTTAATTGAACATCACGTCTAAACGACTTGTCGTATTTCTTTGAAAAAAATATATGTTACTCTAGACTATTTCCGTCGTAATTTGATCCGAGAATATTTGAAATAATATTTTTATAACATAGTGTAATTAATTTGTAAAGTTATGTCTAACACGGATAAAAAATTGAGAATCACGCAAAACATATAAAGCGTATTTCTAAGAAACTTTCACCATTTTAAAGATTATTTAATTATTCATAATTTAGTCTCAGTGTTTTAGTTTAATCAAATCAAATCATTTTTATTTCAGGCCTAATGACCCATATAAAAAAAATTATAAATATTACAAAATTAAATTATTAGATTATCATTAAATTCTATTAATTAATTTAAAAATTATTACAAAATTATTTCTTGCATTATTAAATAAGGTAAATGTTGCTGGAATATTAATTGCCCTAAACGAAGAAATAATTTGCTTCGTATATTTCCCTTTTTTTTTCTGTAAGTAAATAAATCGTGATGTTTGTCTACCTTCTAGTTTGGAAGACGGCGTGCTTCAATCGTATGAACAGCACGAAGACTCCGTGTACTGCGCAGAGTGGAGCGCCTCGGAGCCCTGGACCTTCGCCTCGCTGAGCTACGACGCGAGGCTGGTGCTATCTCGTGTACCCAGGCATTTTAAATACAAAATCCTACTGTAACTTACTTTTAACTAAATAAATTAGTTTAGATCGAACTCTAACTTTGGTAGAAAGAGCCGAACTGAGAGATAATTTTAGATACTGCTTCTGCCAACTTTCTTCAAGGTCATTCAATTCCGAAAATTGAATTTTGATCTTTATGAAATGTCCAAGTTCTTTTTTGGGAATTTATTATGATTTCCTTGATTAAAGTTGTTCATTTCCATGGGCTCGAGGAGGCGATTCCAAAAATATAACTCCCCTAAAATAAAGAAAATAATAAATTGAATGGAAATTGCATGAAATCAATAATTGAACTAACTGCCACCATCATGCATCAGACTTTTTTTATTGTTGCTTTGCTTCAGTTCGGAAACGTTCGGTAAGTATCGTAATTTGTCGCCTTGTAAAAAAGATAACGGAGAAGTCATTGGATGATTTCCCACACCAAAAAAAAAACATACTCTTAGATAAATTTAAATTAAATATAAGAACAAGATTATAGATTGAGTTAGGTAGGGTAGGCAGTGTCTTTCTGAAACGTATGCCACTGGGCAGAAGCAGTATTTAAAATATGACCACACATATCGGTTACACCCTGTATAATTCGAGATAATTTGAATCCATCGCCACCAACTCAAGTATCCGTACCTCTGGTGGTACGGTGGGCATTTTAAAGTTAAACGATACCACCAGGTAATAGTGTTGTATCACTAGTTAATTAAAACCACTTTTGCCAACAATTTACTAAATATATACTGATTGCAAATCAAATATGAATCAGAAACTTTACCGTTGCGACGTACGTTGTCCAAGAGCGAGCGAAGCGAGCTCGGGAATTGAGGGCACCCCGACACGGACAGATTAGGTTCGAAGGGGATGACGGAGGTTACAGTAAGCGAGCGAACGCAGCCCCCGTCTTTTCTTTAAACCCTTCAGACAGAAACAGCCCCGCCCAGCGGAGCTCCGTCAACCTACCTTATAATTAATGAATGAGTCATTAACATATGCAAGATAACAGTTTTTAATTTCCTGTCCCTTCATACAGTGGTATCGTTTAACTTTAAAATACCCACCGTACCACCAGAGGTACGGCCAGAGGTACGGTGGGTTTGCAGTGTTTGTCTTGTACCTCTATCAGAAGTAGTTGTCCCAAAGTTTTGTCGTTCTGCATGTAAGTGTCCTTTGGTATAAGAAGGATTAAACACTGGCTGGATGTTATAATTTAAGCAAACTGATGGAATAAAATTCAGATATCTGTATTTCATGTTTGTACTTATTAGTTTTATCCTGCACATTTAATTAATTTTAGATTATCGCTTCGCATTCCATATTTTGTTTGCATGTATTTTAACTGTAAGATGTAAAAAAAAAACAGGCTAAGTGCGTGTCGGACTTCGCACATTTAGGGTACCGTACCAAATCGATTTGGAAGGAATTATCAAAGAAAAAATCTGATTTATCAATAAAAAATATCACCAAATTTCAAGGTCATAGGTCAATGGGAAGTTAAAAAATTCTTCAGAAAATAATTTTGTGACAGAAGACGGACAGACAGACGGACACGTGATTGACAGCAATAGGGCTCCGTTTGGAACCTTCGGGTACGGAACCCTAAAAATTAAGTATAATGAATAATTAAAAACGATATTTATAGATATAACTTTTATTTACAACTAAAATATCGCAATCACAAAATCAAAATTCAACATAATTGGCAAAACTGCCGAGGAATCCATACACTTTCGAAGGAGGCGTGCCCATAATGAGGTCGCATATCGCTCTTCTAGCTATCGAATTGTTAGAGTAAGTGCCAAGGATGTGAATTTTTGAGTCTGCCAACACTATCTTGGTGTTGGTGATGTTCTCTATGGTGAACTTTGTACGGCCAGCCTTTCCTGCGATGCGGCCAATGGCGCGTCTCAAATGGTCGCCGTTCAGAGTTTTTACGTCTTTAACTTCGAAACATTCGACAAACAATTCATCTAGTCGGAGGAGGGCGAGCGCGTCGTCGACATCGAAGCCGTAGATGAAAGCCTGGAAGAAGGAAGTGATTTTTATACTCGTAAAAAAACTATTATAATTTTCACTTTTTAGTTGTAGGTACCCCAGAACTAAAACAAAAAATTAAAGTTATCTCGAATTAACTCCAATATCATGGAATTTGAACATAATTGGAGAAAATCAAAACATCATTACATACATTTTTTTTGTTTTTGTTGATTTTTTCAAAAAGCGCTGAATCAATTTCAATAAAATTTATATGGGACCACACCTCAGGAGTATACTCTTTCGAATAAAAACACTTTGAAAATCGGTCCACAATAGCTGAACGGAACTGGATTTCAACATGGGTAGACTATGATCTGGATTAGAATATACGATAATTTTTGACCCAGTATTAGGATGTTATTACACCAATTGATCGGTCGATTGGTGTAATAACACCCTGAGGTTCCTGTTTGGCCATTTCTAATTTTCATGGAGGTGAAGTAGTGCCTACAAAAGTTATATTGTTATATAATAATACTAATTTTTAAATTTTTTTGAATGAACCTACTGCTTTCTTTAAAATTTTGCGAAAGGCCAGTTTGGCTCAGCATTATCATTGTTGCAGCTACAGACTTCCAAAGTCCACTGCTGGTCATAAAACATAATCAAGAATAGATTAGGTAGATTTATATTAAACCCAATATTTCGGTTAAAGCCCAGTTAACGGGTTAAAACCTAGTTGGTTGCCCAATTTATTGCAAGAATCATTTTGTCAAGAGTATGTTATTTTGATTTTTTTTTAATTTGCCCCTCTTTAGAAATTACTCCTGTACCATGGGTGCGTTTACAAACATGTAAACTCACATTATACAAGACACCCAAACGCGGAACAACTATCTGTAAGCTTTACAATAATAAATAATTGTTTGATGCGGGAATTGAACCCGCACAACGCAGCACAGCAGCCAATCGCTCAACCACTGCGCCAACCGTCGGCAATAATTATAGTGACGTAATTTATTTACCATAACAAAATCGGCAGCTTTCTGAAGATTGGCAATGTCTTTAGTTTCTGGTCCAACCTTGATCTCGACATTCCTGGTGTTGGTGTTGAATATGACTTGCAGAAGTAAATGTTCCACTATTGGGGTGACGATCTTTAACCAATTCTCTTTAAGAGGCGTGTATCTGGAATAAAACGAGTTAGGCTTAGTAATATAGAATAAAATAAATAAATAATATTATTTAAAAGATGGAAAGATAACTCTACATATTGAAGAAAGCTTAGAAACTTGTCGCGTTTTTTTTATATGAGTTTTCCATGTATGCTTCCTATCAAGATGCATGCCTAAATACTTTGCTGAGTCGATTTCGGTATTTTTTCAGGGCCATACCTTACATTAATAATTTCCCCCTTGTACTTTATTTCCAGTCTTTTCTATCAAAAGTGTGGCCTATATGGAATCATTACCCTGGTCCGTGAAAATGGTAAGTCCATTTCATCGGGGTAATGATTCCATAGACATTCATTGATATATCAACGCACAGCCTTAACCGCTGGTCCTAGAGACATGTAATTTGGAAGGTGTGTTCTTTATAAAGAGTAGGTATCCACTAAGAAAGGGTTTTTCGAAATTCAACCCTTAAGGGGGTAAAAGTTTATGGTAGGAGGTTTGTTTGGGTGTTTCTGTTTGGTTCAGGCTCATCTTCTGTCAGGTCAATCTGTAAGCCATTGTACCTATTGGTAGTTTTAATTGTTTCAGGAGATGGCGATTCCGATAATTTATTTCGATTATTGCCTCTAGCTGTTGGAACTCTGCCATTCTGGAGGACAAGGTGTATCATTGGTGTTGTTGGTTTGTGTCTGAAGTGCTTTATTCACGATTCATCTTGCTGTAACGTCCTGCCAAGGCCATGCACGATGCACGATGCAAAAGTACCATGAATAGGCTTGACGTACATCAATAATTATTATTAATCGACGTATGTCAAGCCTATTCATGGTACTTTTGCATCATGCATGGTGCATGGCCTTAGCGGGACGTACAGCAAGATGGGTCATGAATAAAGCGCTTGACTTTTCTGTTCTTTTGTTGAGGGACCTGTGTTGGTAGTTTCAAGCTGTGGTTTATTTCCCATGGATTGGCTTCTTCATAAACAAGCCAGGGTGGATAGTTTGTTGAACAAATCGGTTTCCAGTAGTATTGATTGACAGGATGCCTGGTTACTCACATCCACATGGCCTTGGCTAGTTTTATTCTGAGGTTGCAAAACATTGCCCCCCTCAGAGTACGTCGGGCAACTTGAGTCAAGCTCAGGGATTTTCCGGCCCGGCCAGTACCCTCTTGGGGTAGTATCTCTTGTGGTCTTGCTTTCATTTTCTTTTGGTGGGAAAAATATTAGCAAGCGCTTCTCGAGTGCTTACCTCCCGTTCATTTCACGGTAGCCTGGTAAGGTTACTTTGATAACTGAGTCGCGCCGCGCAGAAACCGGACGAGTGCAAAGAAGGTCCTGACCGGCACCCACGCGAAGCGACTCAGGTGACCGTCGCCCTGCTTCGGCGTATACGATTACTTAAGTTTATTAAAAGGGTGAGACAGGACAATTGGTCGTAATTTAGCTATATCTAAGTATTCATAGTAGAGTTACCTGTGAGCTGGGACTGTAATTTTTCTCATATTCTCCTTAGATTCGTTTGGCTCAGCACTTTTCTTCTCCGCGTTCGACCGACTGTCCATTCCATCGCCAGATTCTAAGACAGCCCTACGCTTTATATTTTTTCGCTTCACTGTCTTCTTGGCAGGCAAAAACTCGTCCTCACTTATGTTTGCTGTGTCCATCATTGGTTCAGTTTTTTCAGTCATGTTGATAAGTTTAAATAACACGAGTACCTAATTCAAGATATTTTGTTGTAAAATAATTTCACACGCACTTTTATGAAGCACAGAAGAACTATTTACTATTTAGTCAACGTCAAATCAAATTTTAAACTGTTCAGAAGGCTAATTCACGTAATAATGCAGTTGCAGTTAAGTCTAAGTTATAAACAGTATTCTTGTAAGCTTTGAACTGCACGTAAGCTGCGTCAACTGCACGACATCACGCACGACCACAGAATACTTAAACTCCTAACGGAGCGCGCGACAACGAAACTCTACCAAACTTCCCTACGGTGTGGCCACATGAGAGAAAAAATATTACCCACTAAATAGTCGAATAGAATCGATTACATTTCAATGAATATAACGTTATTATAATAGTACCCCAGAACAGATTTTAGTGTTTTTCTTACCATTTAAACAAACAATTATACTTTGATTTCAAAGACATATTTCGCTAAAATTTGGCTGAATGATGGTCTATTGTTGCCCCATAAAAATAAAACTGACAAAATAACAGGCGCCCGCCAGGGAGTTTTTGGCGGGATTTTCTCGAGTGCAGTTCAGTGGCTGTTTTAATTATACGTTTATTGATTCCTAGTGGATATTGTGATGTAAAATTGGTGTAGTTTTGTGTCTCAAGACAATATGTGGAATCATTGAAACAGGCGTGATCTCGGTAAAATAGAGCTGAGAATTTTATTGTACCTCAGTGAAGTTTGCCGAGAAGGCTGACTCGACACATTTGTTGTCAATTACTGCAAAAAACATTAGAATGTGTTACATCTGCATTCTTATATTCCTGAAGAACAAGGCAATCAACAACTCAAGGAATCCAAACGTAACCAAAACTCTAATAATAAAAGGAATCTATCCGAATCCCCTGAGAACACCAACGGATCCTTAAGAAAAAGTAATACCCAAAACCCTTCGAAAAAACAAAATGCAAATATCCAGCAATACATGCTAAAAAACCCTAGCCAGAAAAAGGACTTGCCTTCAATTTCCACGCACGTAGATAACACCTCTACTGTGCTTACACAACCAAACCTGAATATAAAGTATTGATATAAAGCGACCTCTCCACAACAGCCCCCAATACGGCCGGTCACCGCGGGGACTAACGACCACAACCCTCCACTCAACTCACTCTACATATGTACATACAATGCACGATCCCTACTCTCTAACGAACGGCTTCTAGAGTTCAAAGACGCTATCTCAAAAATAAACTATGATATTATTGGACTCGCCGAGGTACGCAGAACAGGCTACAAAATACTGGAAGACAATGATCACATATTCTGCCACTATGGTGAAACCAAAGGCCGTCACGGTGTGGGATTTCTACTAAAAAAATATCTTAAAGAAAACATTGAAAGCTTTATTGCAATCTCAGAAAGAACA
This sequence comes from Polia nebulosa, assembly GCA_951329385.1. Taxonomy (NCBI): domain Eukaryota; kingdom Metazoa; phylum Arthropoda; class Insecta; order Lepidoptera; family Noctuidae; genus Polia; species Polia nebulosa. The sequence goes on along the minus strand of OX589600.1, from coordinate 10,284,874 downwards.
TGCATATTAAATTTGAAATTAGAAAGAACAGACATCTCTATTATATATACAAGCTTATGCGCCTACCAGCACTGCGAGCGATGATGAGTCTGACATCTTCTACAACCAGCTACAAGAAGCTCTAGAAAAAAGCTACAAAAATGTCATTTTAATGGGCGACTTCAACGCATGCATTGGACAACGCCAGCTGGAGGAAGAAAGAACTCTAGGATTATACTGTTACGGCAACCGGAATACAAGAGGCGAAAAACTAGTACAATTTGCTCTTCAGAATAATCTAACTGTAATCAACAGCATATTCAAAAAGAATACTAAGAATATGTGGACATGGATGTCACCTATAGAAACTAAATATCAACTCGACTATATTATGTCTAATACAAAAGAAAAGTTTACGAACATAGATATTATAAATCAACTCAATTTCGCAAGCGACCACCGCCTTTTATGAAGCGAGTTTCAAATATCAACAACCAAAAAATCTAGAGTAAAATATAACACTGTACTTTGAAAACAATAGATGATGAAAATCTAAAACAGAGAATACAAGAAATCGAGTTATCGACATGCGCAAATATAGAAATGTACTATTCAAATATAAAAAAAGCTATAACTGAATCCATAAATACTATAAAGAAAACAATAAATAAATCAAGACAAATTATATCCGAAGACACAAGATTACTATTGAACAGGAGGAAAGATCTACAAAATAATAAAGCACGAAAAAAAGAAGAAAAACAGGAACTTAGTAACCTATATAAAAGTATACACAAAAGAATCAAGAAAGAGTACGAAACCGACAGACTGAAAATACTAGAAAAACATATATCTGACACTGGAAGTCTGAAGAAAGGATACAAAGAGCTAAATTTGAAAAAAACGTGGAACCCGACTGTGAAGGAAAAATCGTCTGATAGAGAAATATTTTCGAGGTCAAAAATAATAGAGACAGCCACTAACTTCTACAAGGATTTATATTGTAGAAAATATAACTCTCCAAATAACCATCTATGTGAAATATCAAGAAACGGACCATCTTCTCATCCACCACCACTAAAAAGATTCACAAATAACGAAATACTTATAAAAATTGAATCTTTAAAGAAAGGTAAAAGCAGTGACCCTGACAACATACCCAACGAAATAATCATAGCAGGAAGATATGTACTGACACCCTATTTAACAGCACTTTTTAATAAAGCACTAGACTCTAGACAGATTCCAAAAGAATGGGCCAAATCTGACATCATTTTAGTTTATAAAAAAGGAGATCCTGCAATTATTGCAAATTACCGACCAATAAGCCTACAACCATGCCTCTACAAGTTATTCGCCTCATGCTTAGAACGACGCATATCAGAAATCACTGAAAAATTCCAACCAGTAGAACAGGCCGGCTTCAGGAAATCTTTCTCAACAATGGATCATAATATTCACGTTTTAGAGCAAATAATATAAAAAACTTTTTTACAAAAAAAAAGACCCGACTTCCAAAAAAAGTGCAAAATAACTTTAATTTCGGAAGTCGGTGTTCCTGTTTTGTGTCTTCGTTTTTTGACACCGACTTCCGAAATTAAAGTTATTTTGCACTTTTTTTGGAAGTCTGTTCTATTTTTTTGTAAAAAAGTTTTTTATTTTTCACTTTTTAGTTGAAATTCCCCATTAAACTGTGTTAACAATTCATAGACATACGATAGCAGCAATCGCGGTTGATTTGCAGTCAATTTTTGAAGAGTTCCGTTGTCTGTCTCCGAAACCCATCATCAGATCTTTTTGAAATTTAAATGGGACCATTTCGGAATAAACCCCTTTCGAATAAAAAAAGAATTTTGCAAATCCGTCAATATATTATGACGGAGTTATGCCCGAACATACATAAAAAAAAAATACAAACATCCGAATTGATAACCTCCTCCTTTTTCGAAGTCGGTTAAAAAATACGAGGAACAAAGACGTCCCTTATACTGTGCATTCATCGACTATGCCAAAGTTTTTGATTCAATCTCCCACTCTAGCATATGGAAAGCTCTACACGAATGTAATCTATGTATGCCATTAGAAACAATTGAACTGATACAAGATATCTATAAAAAAGCACTATCCGAGTGAAACTAGATAAAACTGGCCCCGAAATAGACATCTGCAGAGGTGTAAGACAAGGCGACCCCTTATCCCCGACATTATTTATAACTGTTTTACAATACATCATGAAACAACTCAATTGGTCCAAAAGAGGTATAAATATTAAAGGAAGATACATTAGCAACCTACGTTTCGCAGATGACATCGTATTGTTCTCAGAAACCGCATCACAACTTGAAGAAATGATTAACGAACTTAACTACGTCAGTCGCAATATTGGTCTGGAATTAAATATTGAAAAAACTAAAATCATGTGTAACGAGACTCAAAGACCCATATTTGTGGAGAGTTGACAGTTGGAGTATGTTCAAGAATACATATAATTTAGGCAAACAAATATCTTTCTCAAAATCAAGACACCGTGACGAATTAAAGAGACGTATTAAAATGACATGGAACAAGTTCTGGAGCCACAAAGAAGTTTTAATATCTGATCTACCTTTACATTAAAAAAGAAAGTCCTAGACTCATGTCTTTTACCTTGCCTCTCATATGCAAGTCAAACCTGGATTTATAATATGCACACGAAGGAAAGAATTCAAAAATGCCAAAGAGCCATGGAGAGAAGCATTCTTAACTTGAAACTCAGAGACAAAAAACAACACAGCGAGATAAGAGAAAGGACAAAAGTTATTGATGCGTTAACACACTGCAAGAAACTTAAATGGAAGTGGGCTGGTCACATTGCACGTCAGAATAAAGAGAGATGGACTAGAAAAATTACTGCATGGACTGGTCCCCCCGGAAAAAGGAAAAGAGGTCGCCCCCTGGAAAGATGGGCAGACGAACTAATAAAATTCACTAACAACGACTGGATGAGAACAGCCCAAGATAGGAAAAAGTGGAGTGACATGGAGGAGGCCTATACTCGTCGAGAGGTCCATAACTAAAGTTATGTTTAAAAAAAAAGATGTATTATTACTACTAAGGAATTAAAGAGGCTTAAATAAATAAAAAACATCTGCATTCTAATGGAAAAAAAAGGAAAAATACACTACTAAAGACGAGGCGGTATGGTTTATGACCTTAGCCTGCCCGAGAAAGGGCGAGGAAAAAAAAATAGGCGCCCGCCAATGACGCGAAAGTTAAAATTCAAAACAGTTCCTACAATTAAAAAACTTGTACTTTGATTGATGGTAAGCATTTACTATATTATAATAAAATGATTTTAAGGATGTAGGTACAGTGAAGTTTACGAAGAAGTAGCAGTTTCAATTCCTTTCATGAAAGTTTCATCTTTTTTCAGTAGTCTTCACGCTCACGCAAACGCTTTTCTGTGCGGTAAATTGAACTGCTGGATGAATATTTGGAGGGCCACGGGGACCTCGCCCGTGGCCGACTAAAATCTACAGAGGGTAGTGCCCTCACATCACGCCTTTGGTCAGAGTGCGACAACACACTGAATGCCAAAGCAGACGGGGGTCAAAGAACTTCCAAAGAGTGGAGCAAGGTCTGTTAGATTCTATCTATAGATATTGTACCTGTGTATTGGTACATTATACTTGGGTAAATAACTAGATTTATAATATTTTTAGTGGTATACAGACTACAAGTGCCGCTTGCTCAACCGAATCAAGCAGATTCGGCAAATTCAAAGGGGTACAAAGATATGGTAAAATGGCTGATGCCATGAACAGAGTGACTGATGCAGCAACCACATCAGCTGTTACACAGTGCCGCATAGCAGAAGCACTGAAAAATATAAATAGTCCCACGGTAATAACATTCTCCTTTTTTTGCAGACAACCAATTTTCAACTGACTATAGTTGTATATTATGTTTATAAATCCTAATAGAAACTATACTGCAGTAATTTTCTTTTTAGGCAAGACAGCGCAGGTGGCAGGCTTCTTCAGATAAAGAATAAAACAAGCAGATTACAATATTATCACCTTTTTAACCGACGAAAAAAAAAGGAGGAGGTTCTCAATTGGACCGTACATGTATATATAATTTTTTTTTTTTTTTGTGTATGTTCAGCTCTCACTCCGTCATTTATGAACCGATTTGGATGATTCTTTTTTTGTTAGATAGAGTATACCTCAAGGGTGGTCCCATGTCAAGGAAATCAGGATCTGATGATGGAATTCTGATAAAATTGAGAGAAAACCTCAAAAATTGTGGGCACGTTTAGCGTTTCTGTATGTATGTTAGGCCCTCACTCCGTTATTTATGAACCGATTTTGATGATTCTTTTTTTGTTAGATAGGGTATACCTCATGGGTGGCCCCATGTCAAGGACATCAGGATCTGATCATGGGATCCTGATAAAATCCAGAGAAAACCTCGCAAATTGGCCACGAATATTGTTTCTGTTTACTTTTCACAACTTAAACAGGTATTTGTATTTAGAAATCATCACATCATGAAACTGAGCTGATGATGGAAACCATACCTTTCCTAAACAGTAGAAGTTAGATATAAAAACTGGTTTTAGTGACAAATACCACTTAATATGCTTTGAAGAAAAGACGTCTTTACAATATTGGAGGTAACCTCAACTGGTCAATGTCCTGGGAACTTCATGGAAGGATGGTTACATCATCAGCTCAGTGGCAAGAGGAATGATGAAGGATTAGAAATTAGCCCTCAGAGTGTTAAAAGATGATGCGAGCCACAGTAAATCATAAAATAAAAAAACCGACGAAAAAGAACTAAAAATCAAGACTTAAAAGGTTTATTTATTTTTTGCTTTTTAGTTCTTTTTCGTCGGTTAATTTTTTTTATTTACAAAAATAAATAAAAAAATTCCCTATGTAGCCACAGGCGATTAATAAGAGCCTGTTGGACAGCCCGACCTTCCAACAAGTCTCTGTTTGGCCGCCTATTGCTTTGAGCAAGAATACTCAGGCTCTCCGTACACTCATCCTCCTCAGCTGCTCTACGCCGTACACGCATTCTCTCTTCTTGCTCACGCTCTTGATGTGTCAGTTGGGGTACTGGTAATCGTGCCTTGTTTGCTATATTGTGCAACAATGCACAGGCATTCACTATTTGACCTGCAAAAACAGGATCACAGTGAAGCATGCATGCAGCTAATAATCACCTGAAACAGAAACTATAATAAATAAAATACAATAAAAAAAAGATAGAAGAAAATAGGAAGAAGGAAGAAAGGAGCTCATGGCTAAAGTAATAACAGCCGCACGGGTCGATCCACCAGGTTAAGCTACACTTGCCGGGGTTGGTCCATGGATGGGTGACCATCTTTTCATACCGGTTCCTCCGCTGAAGTGCTTGCGCATTTCCTTACGCCGATGAATTCATGCGGACCCCGTCATCCTCTGCGGCCATATACGGCTGCAATTCCTCTAAAGAGAAGCGCACGCGAAACGGCGGGTCGCCGTCCACAGGCCACACCCTAAGACGGCCGGAGATCGTTGCGCGCCCTCCGGCGCCCGAAGCACCTAATAAAGTGCGACCTACGTATACGGCTGCAATTCCTCTAAAGAGAAGCGCACGCGAAACACGGCGGGTCGCCGTCCACAGGCCACACCCTAAGGGTCAACTCACACCAAAAGAGCGTCGAAGCGCAGCGCAGTTTCAGTGTCATGAATTTTAGCTTTATTTTCATTACTACAATACAATAAGTATTGTAGTAATGAAAATAAAGCTAAAATTCATCGCATGAGAATATAGAATTCACCGGAACTCCCGCGGCGCCGCGGGCATCCGCGCGACTCGTTCGTTTGTCTGTACTAAAACTGCGCTGCGCTTCGACGCTCTTTTGGTGTGAGTTGACCCTAAGACGGCCGGAGATCGTTGCGCGCCCTCCGGCGCCCGAAGCACCTAATAAAGTGCGACCTACGTTACGTAAGTCGGGCTGGTACCACTCCTCAGTCACACTTTTTGTATTATTATGAGTTTTTACTAAGCCTAACTTTGTCCCAAAGCAAGGCAAAGGCTTCCCCCATTTTTCCAGCTCTCTCGTGTCTTATTTTCCCGGCGTTACTTAGGCCTGCCTCAGTGACGACGCCCGTTTGACACTCACTCATTTAATCTTTATAATTATATCGATTCGACGCCCGGCATTTCTGTGAAGTTGCGCCTGTTATTTTAATTTGAACTTGTATTTTACATTATTCTTAAACATATACCATCTTCAAAGAAGCCTGATGAAGAGATCCGTAGCGCGGAGTGGCACTCCACAGACCGTGCGCGCATGGGCGTTGTGTTCGAGGGCGGCGTGAGCGTGCATGACGTCACGAGCGGCGCCGCGCTCGCCCGCGCCGCCGCCTCCGCGCGCCTCAAGTTCACCAGCGGCAAGTGGAACCCGCACCAGGGTCATACACAGGTAAGTAGTCTATGAGGAGAGTGGCACCCCACGGGGTCGTGGTGTGCGAGGGCGGCGTGAGCGTGCATGACGTCACGAGCGGCGCCGCGCTCGCCCGCGCCGCCGCCTCCGCGCGCCTCAAGTTCACCAGCGGCAAGTGGAACCCGCACCAGGGTCATACACAGGTAAGTAGTCTATGAGGAGAGTGGCACCCCACGGGGTCGTGGTGTGCGAGGGCGGCGTGAGCGTGCATGACGTCACGAGCGGCGCCGCGCTCGCCCGCGCCGCCGCCTCCGCGCGCCTCAAGTTCACCAGCGGCAAGTGGAACCCGCACCAGGGTCATACACAGGTAAGTAGTCTATGAGGAGAGTGGCACCCCACGGGGTCGTGGTGTGCGAGGGTGGCGTGAGCGTGCATGACGTCACGAGCGGCAATTGATTTATACAGGATGATTTATTCTATCCACAGTTCGCATTACTACAAGACATGCACATAAAGTGCTACGACACCCGCGCCGACTGCAGCAAGCCGTCCTGGAGCATCGACGACGCGCACAGCCAGCTGGCCAGAGACCTCGACTTCAACCCCAACAGGTGACTATGGTGTGCTATTGCATTATGATAGTGCAAGTGATGGCAATTCTATCTAATAATATAATATCGACCCTTTCCTAAATCACATACTTTTAGCAATAAATCAAATCAAAAATGTTTATTTGTTAGAATATGGTACACTAGATGTTACAATATTGGTTCCAGCATATCCTCCCATAATATGGCGTACAAATATTTATATAAAAAAACAGAGCTTTAAATTACTAACCTAATTATGAAAATAACATAGTGTGATTTTAAAATAGTTTATTAATAGATAAATATTGAATTGACAGAAATTGTATTGTAGTAATAATAATGAATTATGTAGTTGCATGCTGTAAGATAAAGGCTATTTTTATTTCATTACCTATATTATTAACAATTTATCCTCCAAATATTCCCGAACACTGTAATAATTTTTTTCTAATAACAGTCTGAACAGTCTAACCTTTTGAACAACGGCAATGGCGAATTTTGAGCATTATTTGGCAAATGGTTATAATATATAATAATTGCCATGCAGTAGGTGTTTCTTTAATATAGCTTTGATTTTATTTTGGGGTAATTTAAATTTGTATAAGTGTTACCTGCTTTTGTCGAATAAATAATATTTTTTTTTACAAAAATGCATGTTTCAAAAAAATAAAGACATGGTAAAGACAGTATTTTAAGTCTTTAAAATAGTGGTTTACAGCTATCTAAAAAGTGGGCTCCACACATTTCCCGGATACATTTTTTTTTGTCCTTTAAAGACTCTTTGCATATACACAAAGCAATCTATTTTTTGAAGTATTTTATTTATGTGTGGTTTCCAACTACAATTTTTGTCCACAGTTATACCTCGGAATGCACATTCATTGACAGTGTTTAAGAAGGAATTGTTATGAGCAAAATAAACTAAAAAGTTTTGCGACTAACTGATGTTGTAACTTTATTAAGGAAATTTTGGGACATAAAAACGATTTTTTTTCACAGTAGCGCCATTTTTCTAGCGATAGTATTGTTGATAAAGAAAACTACTAATTGAATGCATGTCGGTTATTTGATTGCAGGCAGTGCCACTTTACCACAGCCCTGGGCACTCAGGCAGGGAAGGAACAAACCCACCCCGGGTTTTAGCCAGTAAGAGTCTGACACGCCCTCCCGCTCCACCCGGAGCGGGAGAAGTCATTGGGTGATTTCCCAACCTCCCAAAAAAAAAGGCAGTTCCACGTGGCGAGCGCGGGCGATGACGCCGCACTCAACATTTGGCACTACAGGAAGTCAGGAACGGGAAGGAGCCTATATTTAGCAGGACGGATCATTCTCATTGGTAAGTTACTATTATCTCCGGGGTCGCGGGCTCTCAGAGTGGGAACTCTGTCCGCCCACCGAAACCTGGCACCCTAGGAAAGGCGGTGGCACAGTGATCACGTGCTGCCGTGAGGCTTAGGAAGTGGAATCGTCTGAAAACTTCGACCACATTCTCGAATGGTTTCGTAATACGGTCGACGTAACAGTATGTATGTATTTCTTGTTTCAGGGTATGGACAGTGCGCTACAACACGTACCACGAACAGCTGCTGCTGACGGGCAGCTCAGACGCACGCGCGCTGCTCACTGCGGCCGCCAGCGTGTGCTGCGACCTCGACGACGACGGCAAGCGGGTCACGCAAGTGTGAGTACACCGGCTAACTAATATCAACCTTGTGGTGGTTGGCAAAAAGTTGACAATCCTTGGGAGGCCTGGTGTGTTGTGATGTCGACGACGACGGCAAGCGGGGCACGCAAGTGTGAGTACACCGGCTAACTAATATCCACGTTGTGGTGGTTGGCGAAAAGTTGACAATACTTGGGAGACCTGGTGTGTTGTGATGTCGACGACGACGGCAAGTGGGTCACGCATGTGTGAGTACACCGACTAACTAATATCAACCTTGAGGTGGTTGGCGTAAAGTTGACAATCCTTGGGAGGCCTGGTGTGTTGTGATGTCGACGACGACGGCAAGCGGGTCACCCAAGTGTGAGTACACCGGCTAACTAATATCAACCTTGCGGTGGTTGGCGAAAAGTTGACAATCCTTGGGAGGCCTGGTGTGTTCTGATGTCGACGACGACGGCAAGCGGGTCACCCAAGTGTGTGTACACAGGCTAACTAATATCAACCTTGAGGTGGTTGGCGTAAAGTTGACAATCCTTGGGAGGCCTGGTGTGTTGTGATGTCGACGACGACGGCAAGCGGGTCACCCAAGTGTGAGTACACCGGCTAACTAATATCAACCTTGCGGTGGTTGGCGAAAAGTTGACAATCCTTGGGAGGCCTGGTGTGTTCTGATGTCGACGACGACGGCAAGCGGGTCACCCAAGTGTGTGTACACAGGCTAACTAATATCAACCTTGAGGTGGTTGGCGTAAAGTTGACAATCCTTGGGAGGCCTGGTGTGTTGTGATGTCGACGACGACGGCAAGCGGGTCACCCAAGTGTGAGTACACCGGCTAACCAATATCAACCTTGTGGTGGTTGGCAAAAAGTTGACAATCCTTGGGAGGCCTGGTGTGTTGTGATGTCGACGACGACGGCAAGCGGGGCACGCAAGTGTGAGTACACCGGCTAACTAATATCCACGTTGTGGTGGTTGGCGAAAAGTTGACAATACTTGGGAGACCTGGTGTGTTGTGATGTCGACGACGACGGCAAGTGGGTCACGCATGTGTGAGTACACCGACTAACTAATATCAACCTTGAGGTGGTTGGCGTAAAGTTGACAATCCTTGGGAGGCCTGGTGTGTTGTGATGTCGACGACGACGGCAAGCGGGTCACCCAAGTGTGAGTACACCGGCTAACTAATATCAACCTTGCGGTGGTTGGCGAAAAGTTGACAATCCTTGGGAGGCCTGGTGTGTTCTGATGTCGACGACGACGGCAAGCGGGTCACCCAAGTGTGTGTACACAGGCTAACTAATATCAACCTTGAGGTGGTTGGCGTAAAGTTGACAATCCTTGGGAGGCCTGGTGTGTTGTGATGTCGACGACGACGGCAAGCGGGTCACCCAAGTGTGAGTACACCGGCTAACTAATATCAACCTTGCGGTGGTTGGCGAAAAGTTGACAATCCTTGGGAGGCCTGGTGTGTTCTGATGTCGACGACGACGGCAAGCGGGTCACCCAAGTGTGTGTACACAGGCTAACTAATATCAACCTTGAGGTGGTTGGCGTAAAGTTGACAATCCTTGGGAGGCCTGGTGTGTTGTGATGTCGACGACGACGGCAAGCGGGTCACCCAAGTGTGAGTACACCGGCTAACCAATATCAACCTTGAGGTGATTGGCGTAAAGCTGACAATCCTTGGGAGGCCTGGTGTGTTGTGATGTCGACGACGACGGCAAGCGGGTCACGGAAGTGTGAGTACGTCGGCTTACTAATATCAACCTTAGCTAGTTTTTTTTTTTTTTTTTTTTTTTTGGGGTTTGGGAAATCATCCTATGACTTCTTCCGCTCTAGGGTGGAGCGGAAGGGCGTGTCAGACTTACTGACTAAAACCCACCCCTGTTCCGCCCTGCCTTAAGTGCCCAGGGGCGAGGTAACTCTTTCGAATTTATCCTCCACCCCCGGGCAGAACCTTGAGCTAGTTGATATACAGTTGATTCGACATTGTTTTAATAGCCCCAGCGTTGATATTTATTGATCTGGGTAACCCATACTTTACTGCGCCTACGTCTACGAGTTCTATAAAGACGTTCTGTAAATAAGAGCATAAACGCAGATAGATGTACGTGAATTTGAACTTTATTTTCAAGGATCGTTGTGTTGATATTTGTTTGGTTGGCTTACTGAACTTAACCAGGTTTGCGCCGGGTCTTATATCTGCTTATTACAATTTTTTCTAACTTGCCAACCCAACAGCTGAAAAGCAGACTCAGTTTTAACTAACCCAGCCGACGCCCGCTGCGAACGGTGGCAGGACACTTTTCCCCCACCCGCTAACTACTTAAGGTGCAGTTATACAACTTTTAAAGGTTTTTAATTGAACATCACGTCTAAACGACTTGTCGTATTTCTTTGAAAAAAATATATGTTACTCTAGACTATTTCCGTCGTAATTTGATCCGAGAATATTTGAAATAATATTTTTATAACATAGTGTAATTAATTTGTAAAGTTATGTCTAACACGGATAAAAAATTGAGAATCACGCAAAACATATAAAGCGTATTTCTAAGAAACTTTCACCATTTTAAAGATTATTTAATTATTCATAATTTAGTCTCAGTGTTTTAGTTTAATCAAATCAAATCATTTTTATTTCAGGCCTAATGACCCATATAAAAAAAATTATAAATATTACAAAATTAAATTATTAGATTATCATTAAATTCTATTAATTAATTTAAAAATTATTACAAAATTATTTCTTGCATTATTAAATAAGGTAAATGTTGCTGGAATATTAATTGCCCTAAACGAAGAAATAATTTGCTTCGTATATTTCCCTTTTTTTTTCTGTAAGTAAATAAATCGTGATGTTTGTCTACCTTCTAGTTTGGAAGACGGCGTGCTTCAATCGTATGAACAGCACGAAGACTCCGTGTACTGCGCAGAGTGGAGCGCCTCGGAGCCCTGGACCTTCGCCTCGCTGAGCTACGACGCGAGGCTGGTGCTATCTCGTGTACCCAGGCATTTTAAATACAAAATCCTACTGTAACTTACTTTTAACTAAATAAATTAGTTTAGATCGAACTCTAACTTTGGTAGAAAGAGCCGAACTGAGAGATAATTTTAGATACTGCTTCTGCCAACTTTCTTCAAGGTCATTCAATTCCGAAAATTGAATTTTGATCTTTATGAAATGTCCAAGTTCTTTTTTGGGAATTTATTATGATTTCCTTGATTAAAGTTGTTCATTTCCATGGGCTCGAGGAGGCGATTCCAAAAATATAACTCCCCTAAAATAAAGAAAATAATAAATTGAATGGAAATTGCATGAAATCAATAATTGAACTAACTGCCACCATCATGCATCAGACTTTTTTTATTGTTGCTTTGCTTCAGTTCGGAAACGTTCGGTAAGTATCGTAATTTGTCGCCTTGTAAAAAAGATAACGGAGAAGTCATTGGATGATTTCCCACACCAAAAAAAAAACATACTCTTAGATAAATTTAAATTAAATATAAGAACAAGATTATAGATTGAGTTAGGTAGGGTAGGCAGTGTCTTTCTGAAACGTATGCCACTGGGCAGAAGCAGTATTTAAAATATGACCACACATATCGGTTACACCCTGTATAATTCGAGATAATTTGAATCCATCGCCACCAACTCAAGTATCCGTACCTCTGGTGGTACGGTGGGCATTTTAAAGTTAAACGATACCACCAGGTAATAGTGTTGTATCACTAGTTAATTAAAACCACTTTTGCCAACAATTTACTAAATATATACTGATTGCAAATCAAATATGAATCAGAAACTTTACCGTTGCGACGTACGTTGTCCAAGAGCGAGCGAAGCGAGCTCGGGAATTGAGGGCACCCCGACACGGACAGATTAGGTTCGAAGGGGATGACGGAGGTTACAGTAAGCGAGCGAACGCAGCCCCCGTCTTTTCTTTAAACCCTTCAGACAGAAACAGCCCCGCCCAGCGGAGCTCCGTCAACCTACCTTATAATTAATGAATGAGTCATTAACATATGCAAGATAACAGTTTTTAATTTCCTGTCCCTTCATACAGTGGTATCGTTTAACTTTAAAATACCCACCGTACCACCAGAGGTACGGCCAGAGGTACGGTGGGTTTGCAGTGTTTGTCTTGTACCTCTATCAGAAGTAGTTGTCCCAAAGTTTTGTCGTTCTGCATGTAAGTGTCCTTTGGTATAAGAAGGATTAAACACTGGCTGGATGTTATAATTTAAGCAAACTGATGGAATAAAATTCAGATATCTGTATTTCATGTTTGTACTTATTAGTTTTATCCTGCACATTTAATTAATTTTAGATTATCGCTTCGCATTCCATATTTTGTTTGCATGTATTTTAACTGTAAGATGTAAAAAAAAAACAGGCTAAGTGCGTGTCGGACTTCGCACATTTAGGGTACCGTACCAAATCGATTTGGAAGGAATTATCAAAGAAAAAATCTGATTTATCAATAAAAAATATCACCAAATTTCAAGGTCATAGGTCAATGGGAAGTTAAAAAATTCTTCAGAAAATAATTTTGTGACAGAAGACGGACAGACAGACGGACACGTGATTGACAGCAATAGGGCTCCGTTTGGAACCTTCGGGTACGGAACCCTAAAAATTAAGTATAATGAATAATTAAAAACGATATTTATAGATATAACTTTTATTTACAACTAAAATATCGCAATCACAAAATCAAAATTCAACATAATTGGCAAAACTGCCGAGGAATCCATACACTTTCGAAGGAGGCGTGCCCATAATGAGGTCGCATATCGCTCTTCTAGCTATCGAATTGTTAGAGTAAGTGCCAAGGATGTGAATTTTTGAGTCTGCCAACACTATCTTGGTGTTGGTGATGTTCTCTATGGTGAACTTTGTACGGCCAGCCTTTCCTGCGATGCGGCCAATGGCGCGTCTCAAATGGTCGCCGTTCAGAGTTTTTACGTCTTTAACTTCGAAACATTCGACAAACAATTCATCTAGTCGGAGGAGGGCGAGCGCGTCGTCGACATCGAAGCCGTAGATGAAAGCCTGGAAGAAGGAAGTGATTTTTATACTCGTAAAAAAACTATTATAATTTTCACTTTTTAGTTGTAGGTACCCCAGAACTAAAACAAAAAATTAAAGTTATCTCGAATTAACTCCAATATCATGGAATTTGAACATAATTGGAGAAAATCAAAACATCATTACATACATTTTTTTTGTTTTTGTTTATTTTTTCAAAAAGCGCTGAATCAATTTCAATAAAATTTATATGGGACCACACCTCAGGAGTATACTCTTTCGAATAAAAACACTTTGAAAATCGGTCCACAATAGCTGAACGGAACTGGATTTCAACATGGGTAGACTATGATCTGGATTAGAATATACGATAATTTTTGACCCAGTATTAGGATGTTATTACACCAATTGATCGGTCGATTGGTGTAATAACACCCTGAGGTTCCTGTTTGGCCATTTCTAATTTTCATGGAGGTGAAGTAGTGCCTACAAAAGTTATATTGTTATATAATAATACTAATTTTTAAATTTTTTTGAATGAACCTACTGCTTTCTTTAAAATTTTGCGAAAGGCCAGTTTGGCTCAGCATTATCATTGTTGCAGCTACAGACTTCCAAAGTCCACTGCTGGTCATAAAACATAATCAAGAATAGATTAGGTAGATTTATATTAAACCCAATATTTCGGTTAAAGCCCAGTTAACGGGTTAAAACCTAGTTGGTTGCCCAATTTATTGCAAGAATCATTTTGTCAAGAGTATGTTATTTTGATTTTTTTTTAATTTGCCCCTCTTTAGAAATTACTCCTGTACCATGGGTGCGTTTACAAACATGTAAACTCACATTATACAAGACACCCAAACGCGGAACAACTATCTGTAAGCTTTACAATAATAAATAATTGTTTGATGCGGGAATTGAACCCGCACAACGCAGCACAGCAGCCAATCGCTCAACCACTGCGCCAACCGTCGGCAATAATTATAGTGACGTAATTTATTTACCATAACAAAATCGGCAGCTTTCTGAAGATTGGCAATGTCTTTAGTTTCTGGTCCAACCTTGATCTCGACATTCCTGGTGTTGGTGTTGAATATGACTTGCAGAAGTAAATGTTCCACTATTGGGGTGACGATCTTTAACCAATTCTCTTTAAGAGGCGTGTATCTGGAATAAAACGAGTTAGGCTTAGTAATATAGAATAAAATAAATAAATAATATTATTTAAAAGATGGAAAGATAACTCTACATATTGAAGAAAGCTTAGAAACTTGTCGCGTTTTTTTTATATGAGTTTTCCATGTATGCTTCCTATCAAGATGCATGCCTAAATACTTTGCTGAGTCGATTTCGGTATTTTTTCAGGGCCATACCTTACATTAATAATTTCCCCCTTGTACTTTATTTCCAGTCTTTTCTATCAAAAGTGTGGCCTATATGGAATCATTACCCTGGTCCGTGAAAATGGTAAGTCCATTTCATCGGGGTAATGATTCCATAGACATTCATTGATATATCAACGCACAGCCTTAACCGCTGGTCCTAGAGACATGTAATTTGGAAGGTGTGTTCTTTATAAAGAGTAGGTATCCACTAAGAAAGGGTTTTTCGAAATTCAACCCTTAAGGGGGTAAAAGTTTATGGTAGGAGGTTTGTTTGGGTGTTTCTGTTTGGTTCAGGCTCATCTTCTGTCAGGTCAATCTGTAAGCCATTGTACCTATTGGTAGTTTTAATTGTTTCAGGAGATGGCGATTCCGATAATTTATTTCGATTATTGCCTCTAGCTGTTGGAACTCTGCCATTCTGGAGGACAAGGTGTATCATTGGTGTTGTTGGTTTGTGTCTGAAGTGCTTTATTCACGATTCATCTTGCTGTAACGTCCTGCCAAGGCCATGCACGATGCACGATGCAAAAGTACCATGAATAGGCTTGACGTACATCAATAATTATTATTAATCGACGTATGTCAAGCCTATTCATGGTACTTTTGCATCATGCATGGTGCATGGCCTTAGCGGGACGTACAGCAAGATGGGTCATGAATAAAGCGCTTGACTTTTCTGTTCTTTTGTTGAGGGACCTGTGTTGGTAGTTTCAAGCTGTGGTTTATTTCCCATGGATTGGCTTCTTCATAAACAAGCCAGGGTGGATAGTTTGTTGAACAAATCGGTTTCCAGTAGTATTGATTGACAGGATGCCTGGTTACTCACATCCACATGGCCTTGGCTAGTTTTATTCTGAGGTTGCAAAACATTGCCCCCCTCAGAGTACGTCGGGCAACTTGAGTCAAGCTCAGGGATTTTCCGGCCCGGCCAGTACCCTCTTGGGGTAGTATCTCTTGTGGTCTTGCTTTCATTTTCTTTTGGTGGGAAAAATATTAGCAAGCGCTTCTCGAGTGCTTACCTCCCGTTCATTTCACGGTAGCCTGGTAAGGTTACTTTGATAACTGAGTCGCGCCGCGCAGAAACCGGACGAGTGCAAAGAAGGTCCTGACCGGCACCCACGCGAAGCGACTCAGGTGACCGTCGCCCTGCTTCGGCGTATACGATTACTTAAGTTTATTAAAAGGGTGAGACAGGACAATTGGTCGTAATTTAGCTATATCTAAGTATTCATAGTAGAGTTACCTGTGAGCTGGGACTGTAATTTTTCTCATATTCTCCTTAGATTCGTTTGGCTCAGCACTTTTCTTCTCCGCGTTCGACCGACTGTCCATTCCATCGCCAGATTCTAAGACAGCCCTACGCTTTATATTTTTTCGCTTCACTGTCTTCTTGGCAGGCAAAAACTCGTCCTCACTTATGTTTGCTGTGTCCATCATTGGTTCAGTTTTTTCAGTCATGTTGATAAGTTTAAATAACACGAGTACCTAATTCAAGATATTTTGTTGTAAAATAATTTCACACGCACTTTTATGAAGCACAGAAGAACTATTTACTATTTAGTCAACGTCAAATCAAATTTTAAACTGTTCAGAAGGCTAATTCACGTAATAATGCAGTTGCAGTTAAGTCTAAGTTATAAACAGTATTCTTGTAAGCTTTGAACTGCACGTAAGCTGCGTCAACTGCACGACATCACGCACGACCACAGAATACTTAAACTCCTAACGGAGCGCGCGACAACGAAACTCTACCAAACTTCCCTACGGTGTGGCCACATGAGAGAAAAAATATTACCCACTAAATAGTCGAATAGAATCGATTACATTTCAATGAATATAACGTTATTATAATAGTACCCCAGAACAGATTTTAGTGTTTTTCTTACCATTTAAACAAACAATTATACTTTGATTTCAAAGACATATTTCGCTAATATTTGGCTGAATGATAGTCTATTGTTGCCCCATAAAAATAAAACTGACAAAATAACAGGCGCCCGCCAGGGAGTTTTTGGCGGGATTTTCTCGAGTGCAGTTCAGTGGCTGTTTTAATTATACGTTTATTGATTCCTAGTGGATATTGTGATGTAAAATTGGTGTAGTTTTGTGTCTCAAGACAATATGTGGAATCATTGAAACAGGCGTGATCTCGGTAAAATAGAGCTGAGAATTTTATTGTACCTCAGTGAAGTTTGCCGAGAAGGCTGACTCGACACATTTGTTGTCAATTACTGCAAAAAACATTAGAATGTGTTACATCTGCATTCTTATATTCCTGAAGAACAAGGCAATCAACAACTCAAGGAATCCAAACGTAACCAAAACTCTAATAATAAAAGGAATCTATCCGAATCCCCTGAGAACACCAACGGATCCTTAAGAAAAAGTAATACCCAAAACCCTTCGAAAAAACAAAATGCAAATATCCAGCAATACATGCTAAAAAACCCTAGCCAGAAAAAGGACTTGCCTTCAATTTCCACGCACGTAGATAACACCTCTACTGTGCTTACACAACCAAACCTGAATATAAAGTATTGATATAAAGCGACCTCTCCACAACAGCCCCCAATACGGCCGGTCACCGCGGGGACTAACGACCACAACCCTCCACTCAACTCACTCTACATATGTACATACAATGCACGATCCCTACTCTCTAACGAACGGCTTCTAGAGTTCAAAGACGCTATCTCAAAAATAAACTATGATATTATTGGACTCGCCGAGGTACGCAGAACAGGCTACAAAATACTGGAAGACAATGATCACATATTCTGCCACTATGGTGAAACCAAAGGCCGTCACGGTGTGGGATTTCTACTAAAAAAATATCTTATAGAAAACATTGAAAGCTTTATTGCAATCTCAGAAAGAACATGCATATTAAATTTGAAATTAGAAAGAACAGACATCTCTATTATACAAGCTTATGCGCCTACCAGCACTGCGAGCGATGATGAGTCTGACATCTTCTACAACCAGCTACAAGAAGCTCTAGAAAAAAGCTACAAAAATGTCATTTTAATGGGCGACTTCAACGCATGCATTGGACAACGCCAGCTGGAGGAAGAAAGAACTCTAGGATTATACTGTTACGGCAACCGGAATACAAGAGGCGAAAAACTAGTACAATTTGCTCTTCAGAATAATCTAACTGTAATCAACAGCATATTCAAAAAGAATACTAAGAATATGTGGACATGGATGTCACCTATAGAAACTAAATATCAACTCGACTATATTATGTCTAATACAAAAGAAAAGTTGACGAACATAGATATTATAAACCAACTCAATTTCCCAAGCGACCACCGCCTTTTATGAAGCGAGTTTCAAATATCAACAACCAAAAAATCTAGAGTAAAATATAACATTGTACTTTGAAAACAATAGATGATGAAAATCTAAAACAGAGAATACAAGAAATCGAGTTATCAACATGCGCAAATACAGAAATGTACTATTCAAATATAAAAAAAGCTATAACTGAATCCATAAATACTATAAAGAAAACAATAAATAAATCAAGACAAATTATATCCGAAGACACAAGATTACTATTGAACAGGAGGAAAGATCTACAAAATAATAAAGCACGAAAAAAAGAAGAAAAACAGGAACTTAGTAACCTATATAAAAGTATACACAAAAGAATCAAGAAAGAGTACGAAACCGACAGACTGAAAATACTAGAAAAACATATATCTGACACTGGAAGTCTGAAGAAAGGATACAAAGAGCTAAATTTGAAAAAAACGTGGATCCCGACTGTGAAGGAAAAATCGTCTGATAGAGAAATATTTTCGAGGTCAAAAATAATAGAGACAGCCACTAACTTCTACAAGGATTTATATTGTAGAAAATATAACTCTCCAAATAACCATCTATGTGAAATATCAAGAAACGGACCATCTTCTCATCCACCACCACTAAAAAGATTCACAAATAACGAAATCCTTATAAAAATTGAATCTTTAAAGAAAGGTAAAAGCAGTGACCCTGACAACATACCCAACGAAATAATCATAGCAGGAAGATATGTACTGACACCCTATTTAACAGCACTTTTTAATAAAGCACTAGACTCTAGACAGATTCCAAAAGAATGGGCCAAATCTGACATCATTTTACTTTATAAAAAAGGAGATCCTGCAATTATTGCAAATTACCGACCAATAAGCCTACAACCATGCCTCTACAAGTTATTCGCCTCATGCTTAGAACGACGCATATCAGAAATCACTGAAAAATTCCAACCAGTAGAACAGGCCGGCTTCAGGAAATCTTTCTCAACAATGGATCATATTCACGTTTTAGAGCAAATAATATAAAAAACTTTTTTACAAAAAAAAAGACCCGACTTCCAAAAAAAGTGCAAAATAACTTTAATTTCGGAAGTCGGTGTTCCTGTTTTGTGTCTTCGTTTTTTGACACCGACTTCCGAAATTAAAGTTATTTTGCACTTTTTTTGGAAGTCGGTTCTATTTTTTTGTAAAAAAGTTTTTTATTTTTCACTTTTTAGTTGAAATTCCCCATTAAACTGTGTTAACAATTCATAGACATACGATAGCAGCAATCGCGGTTGATTTGCAGTCAATTTTTGAAGAGTTCCGTTGTCTGTCTCCGAAACCCATCATCAGATCTTTTTGAAATTTAAATGGGACCATTTCGGAATAAACCCCTTTCGAATAAAAAAAGAATTTTGCAAATCCGTCAATATATTATGACGGAGTTATGCCCGAACATACATAAAAAAAAAATACAAACATCCGAATTGATAACCTCCTCCTTTTTCGAAGTCGGTTAAAAAATACGAGGAACAAAGACGTCCCTTATACTGTGCATTCATCGACTATGCCAAAGTTTTTGATTCAATCTCCCACTCTAGCATATGGAAAGCTCTACACGAATGTAATAGGTATGCCATTAGAAACAATTGAACTGATACAAGATATCTATAAAAAAAGCACTATCCGAGTGAAACTAGATAAAACTGGCCCCGAAATAGACATCTGCAGAGGTGTAAGACAAGGCGACCCCTTATCCCCGACATTATTTATAACTGTTTTACAATACATCATGAAACAACTCAATTGGTCCAAAAGAGGTATAAATATTAAAGGAAGTTACATTAGCAACCTACGTTTCGCAGATGACATCGTATTGTTCTCAGAAACCGCATCACAACTTGAAGAAATGATTAACGAACTTAACTACGTCAGTCGCAATATTGGTCTGGAATTAAATATTGAAAAAACTAAAATCATGTGTAACGAGACTCAAAGACCCATATTTGTGGAGAGTTGACAGTTGGAGTATGTTCAAGAATACATATAATTTAGGCAAACAAATATCTTTCTCAAAATCAAGACACCGTGACGAATTAAAGAGACGTATTAAAATGACATGGAACAAGTTCTGGAGCCACAAAGAAGTTTTAATATCTGATCTACCTTTACATTAAAAAAGAAAGTCCTAGACTCATGTCTTTTACCTTGCCTCTCATATGCAAGTCAAACCTGGATTTATAATATGCACACGAAGGAAAGAATTCAAAAATGCCAAAGAGCCATGGAGAGAAGCATTCTTAACTTGAAACTCAGAGACAAAAAACAACACAGCGAGATAAGAGAAAGGACAAAAGTTATTGATGCGTTAACACACTGCAAGAAACTTAAATGGAAGTGGGCTGGTCACATTGCACGTCAGAATAAAGAGAGATGGACTAGAAAAATTACTGCATGGACTGGTCCCCCCGGAAAAAGGAAAAGAGGTCGCCCCCTGGAAAGATGGGCAGACGAACTAATAAAATTCACTAACAACGACTGGATGAGAACAGCCCAAGATAGGAAAAAGTGGAGTGACATGGAGGAGGCCTATACTCGTCGAGAGGTCCATAACTAAAGTTATGTTTAAAAAAAAAGATGTATTATTACTACTAAGGAATTAAAGAGGCTTAAATAAATAAATAAATAAATAAAAAACATCTGCATTATAATGGAAAAAAAAGGAAAAATACACTACTAAAGACGAGGCGGTATGGTTTATGACCTTAGCCTGCCCGAGAAAGGGCGAGGAAAAAAAAATAGGCGCCCGCCACCCGCCAATGACGCGAAAGTTAAAATTCAAAACAGTTCCTACAATTAAAAAACTTATACTTTGATTGATGGTAAGCATTTACTATATTATAATAAAATGATTTTAAGGATGTAGGTACAGTGAAGTTTACGAAGAAGTAGCAGTTTCAATTCCTTTCATGAAAGTTTCATCTTTTTTCAGTAGTCTTCACGCTCACGCAAACGCTTTTCTGTGCGGTAAATTGAACTGCTGGATGAATATTTGGAGGGCCACGGGGACCTCGCCCGTGGCCGACTAAAATCTACAGAGGGTAGTGCCCCTCACATCACGCCTTTGGTCAGAGTGCGACAACACACTGAATGCCAAAGCAGACGGGGGTCAAAGAACTTCCAAAGAGTGGAGCAAGGTCTGTTAGATTCTATCTATAGATATTGTACCTGTGTATTGGTACATTATACTTGGGTAAATAACTAGATTTATAATATTTTTAGTGGTATACAGACTACAAGTGCCGCTTGCTCAACCGAATCAAGCAGATTCGGCAAATTCAAAGGGGTACAAAGATATGGTAAAATGGCTGATGCCATGAACAGAGTGACTGATGCAGCAACCACATCAGCTGTTACACAGTGCCGCATAGCAGAAGCACTGAAAAATATAAATAGTCCCACGGTAATAACATTCTCCTTTTTTTGCAGACAACCAATTTTCAACTGACTATAGTTGTATATTATGTTTATAAATCCTAATAGAAACTATACTGCAGTAATTTTCTTTTTAGGCAAGACAGCGCAGGTGGCAGGCTTCTTCAGATAAAGAATAAAACAAGCAGATTACAATATTATCACCTTTTTAACCGACGAAAAAAAAAGGAGGAGGTTCTCAATTGGACCGTACATGTATATATAATTTTTTTTTTTTTTGTGTATGTTCAGCTCTCACTCCGTCATTTATGAACCGATTTGGATGATTCTTTTTTTGTTAGATAGAGTATACCACAAGGGTGGTCCCATGTCAAGGAAATCAGGATCTGATGATGGAATTCTGATAAAATTGAGAGAAAACCTCAAAAATTGTGGGCACGTTTAGCGTTTCTGTATGTATGTTAGGCCCTCACTCCGTTATTTATGAACCGATTTTGATGATTCTTTTTTTGTTAGATAGGGTATACCTCATGGGTGGCCCCATGTCAAGGACATCAGGATCTGATCATGGGATCCTGATAAAATCCAGAGAAAACCTCGCAAATTGGCCACGAATAATGTTTCTGTTTACTTTTCACAACTTAAACAGGTATTTGTATTTAGAAATCATCACATCATGAAACTGAGCTGATGATGGAAACCATACCTTTCCTAAACAGTAGAAGTTAGATATAAAAACTGGTTTTAGTGACAAATACCACTTAATATGCTTTGAAGAAAAGACGTCTTTACAATATTGGAGGTAACCTCAACTGGTCAATGTCCTGGGAACTTCATGGAAGGATGGTTACATCATCAGCTCAGTGGCAAGAGGAATGATGAAGGATTAGAAATTAGCCCTCAGAGTGTTAAAAGATGATGCGAGCCACAGTAAATCATAAAATAAAAAAACCGACGAAAAAGAACTAAAAATCAAGACTTAAAAGGTTTATTTATTTTTTGCTTTTTAGTTCTTTTTCGTCGGTTAATTTTTTTTATTTACAAAAATAAATAAAAAAATTCCCTATGTAGCCACAGGCGATTAATAAGAGCCTGTTGGACAGCCCGACCTTCCAACAAGTCTCTGTTTGGCCGCCTATTGCTTTGAGCAAGAATACTCAGGCTCTCCGTACACTCATCCTCCTCAGCTGCTCTACGCCGTACACGCATTCTCTCTTCTTGCTCACGCTCTTGATGTGTCAGTTGGGGTACTGGTAATCGTGCCTTGTTTGCTATATTGTGCAACAATGCACAGGCATTCACTATTTGACCTGCAAAAACAGGATCACAGTGAAGCATGCATGCAGCTAATAATCACCTGAAACAGAAACTATAATAAATAAAATACAATAAAAAAAAGATAGAAGAAAATAGGTAGAAGGAAGAAAGGAGCTCATGGCTAAAGTAATAACAGCCGCACGGGTCGATCCACCAGGTTAAGCTACACTTGCCGGGGTTGGTCCATGGATGGGTGACCATCTTTTCATACCGGTTCCTCCGCTGAAGTGCTTGCGCATTTCCTTACGCCGATGAATTCATGCGGACCCCGTCATCCTCTGCGGCCATATACGGCTGCAATTCCTCTAAAGAGAAGCGCACGCGAAACGGCGGGTCGCCGTCCACAGGCCACACCCTAAGACGGCCGGAGATCGTTGCGCGCCCTCCGGCGCCCGAAGCACCTAATAAAGTGCGACCTACGTATACGGCTGCAATTTCTCTAAAGAGAAGCGCACGCGAAACACGGCGGGTCGCCGTCCACAGGCCACACCCTAAGGGTCAACTCACACCAAAAGAGCGTCGAAGCGCAGCGCAGTTTCAGTGTCATGAATTTTAGCTTTATTTTCATTACTACAATACAATAAGTATTGTAGTAATGAAAATAAAGCTAAAATTCATCGCATGAGAATATAGAATTCACCGGAACTCCCGCGGCGCCGCGGGCATCCGCGCGACTCGTTCGTTTGTCTGTACTAAAACTGCGCTGCGCTTCGACGCTCTTTTGGTGTGAGTTGACCCTAAGACGGCCGGAGATCGTTGCGCGCGCTCCGGCGCCCGAAGCACCTAATAAAGTGCGACCTACGTTACGTAAGTCGGGCTGGTACCACTCCTCAGTCACACTTTTTGTATTATTATGAGTTTTTACTAAGCCTAACTTTGTCCCAAAGCAAGGCAAAGGCTTCCCCCATTTTTCCAGCTCTCTCGTGTCTTATTTTCCCGGCGTTACTTAGGCATGCCTCAGTGACGACGCCCGTTTGACACTCACTCATTTAATCTTTATAATTATATCGATTCGACGCCCGGCATTTCTGTGAAGTTGCGCCTGTTATTTTAATTTGAACTTGTATTTTACATTATTCTTAAACATATACCATCTTCAAAGAAGCCTGATGAAGAGATCCGTAGCGCGGAGTGGCACTCCACAGACCGTGCGCGCATGGGCGTTGTGTTCGAGGGCGGCGTGAGCGTGCATGACGTCACGAGCGGCGCCGCGCTCGCCCGCGCCGCCGCCTCCGCGCGCCTCAAGTTCACCAGCGGCAAGTGGAACCCGCACCAGGGTCATACACAGGTAAGTAGTCTATGAGGAGAGTGGCACCCCACGGGGTCGTGGTGTGCGAGGGCGGCGTGAGCGTGCATGACGTCACGAGCGGCGCCGCGCTCGCCCGCGCCGCCGCCTCCGCGCGCCTCAAGTTCACCAGCGGCAAGTGGAACCCGCACCAGGGTCATACACAGGTAAGTAGTCTATGAGGAGAGTGGCACCCCACGGGGTCGTGGTGTGCGAGGGCGGCGTGAGCGTGCATGACGTCACGAGCGGCGCCGCGCTCGCCCGCGCCGCCGCCTCCGCGCGCCTCAAGTTCACCAGCGGCAAGTGGAACCCGCACCAGGGTCATACACAGGTAAGTAGTCTATGAGGAGAGTGGCACCCCACGGGGTCGTGGTGTGCGAGGGCGGCGTGAGCGTGCATGACGTCACGAGCGGCGCCGCGCTCGCCCGCGCCGCCGCCTCCGCGCGCCTCAAGTTCACCAGTGGCAAGTGGAACCCGCACCAGGGTCATACACAGGTAAGTAGTCTATGAGGAGAGTGGCACCCCACGGGGTCGTGGTGTGCGAGGGCGGCGTGAGCGTGCATGACGTCACGAGCGGCGCCGCGCTCGCCCGCGCCGCCGCCTCCGCGCGCCTCAAGTTCACCAGCGGCAAGTGGAACCCGCACCAGGGTCATACACAGGTAAGTAGTCTATGAGGAGAGTGGCACCCCACGGGGTCGTGGTGTGCGAGGGTGGCGTGAGCGTGCGTGACGTCACGAGCGGCAATTGATTTATACAGGATGATTTATTCTATCCACAGTTCGCATTACTACAAGACATGCACATAAAGTGCTACGACACCCGCGCCGACTGCAGCAAGCCGTCCTGGAGCATCGACGACGCGCACAGCCAGCTGGCCAGAGACCTCGACTTCAACCCCAACAGGTGACTATGGTGTGCTATTGCATTATGATAGTGCAAGTGATGGCAATTCTATCTAATAATATAATATCGACCCTTTCCTAAATCACATACTTTTAGCAATAAATCAAATCAAAAATGTTTATTTGTTAGAATATGGTACACTAGATGTTACAATATTGGTTCCAGCATATCCTCCCATAATATGGCGTACAAATATTTATATAAAAAAACAGAGCTTTAAATTACTAACCTAATTATGAAAATAACATAGTGTGATTTTAAAATAGTTTATTAATAAATATTGAATTGACAGAAATTGTATTGTAGTAATAATAATGAATTATGTAGTTGCATGCGGTAAGATAAAGGCTATTTTTATTTCATTACCTATATTATTAACAATTTATCCTCCAAATATTCCCGAACACTGTAATAATTTTTTTCTAATAACAGTCTGAACAGTCTAACCTTTTGAACAACGGCAATGGCGAATTTTGAGCATTATTTGGCAAATGGTTATAATATATAATAATTGCCATGCAGTAGGTGTTTCTTTAATATAGCTTTGATTTTATTTGGGGTAATTTAAATTTGTATAAGTGTTACCTGCTTTTGTCGAATAAATAATATTTTTTTTACAAAAATGCATGTTTCAAAAAAATAAAGACATGGTAAAGACAGTATTTTAAGTCTTTAAAATAGTGGTTTACAGCTATCTAAAAAGTGGGCTCCACACATTTCCCGGATACATTTTTTTTTGTCCTTTAAAGACTCTTTGCATATACACAAAGCAATCTATTTTTTGAAGTATTTTATTTATGTGTGGTTTCCAACTACAATTTTTGTCCACAGTTATACCTCGGAATGCACATTCATTGACAGTGTTTAAGAAGGAATTGTTATGAGCAAAATAAACTAAAAAGTTTTGCGACTAACTGATGTTGTAACTTTATTAAGGAAATTTTGGGACATAAAAACGATTTTTTTTCACAGTAGCGCCATTTTTCTAGCGATAGTATTGTTGATAAAGAAAACTACTAATTGAATGCATGTCGGTTATTTGATTGCAGGCAGTGCCACTTTACCACAGCCCTGGGCACTCAGGCAGGGAAGGAACAAACCCACCCCGGGTTTTAGCCAGTAAGAGTCTGACACGCCCTCCCGCTCCACCCGGAGCGGGAGAAGTCATTGGGTGATTTCCCAACCTCCCAAAAAAAAAGGCAGTTCCACGTGGCGAGCGCGGGCGATGACGCCGCACTCAACATTTGGCACTACAGGAAGTCAGGAACGGGAAGGAGCCTATATTTAGCAGGACGGATCATTCTCATTGGTAAGTTACTATTATCTCCGGGGTCGCGGGCTCTCAGAGTGGGAACTCTGTCCGCCCACCGAAACCTGGCACCCTAGGAAAGGCGGTGGCACAGTGATCACGTGCTGCCGTGAGGCTTAGGAAGTGGAATCGTCTGAAAACTTCGACCACATTCTCGAATGGTTTCGTAATACGGTCGACGTAACAGTATGTATGTATTTCTTGTTTCAGGGTATGGACAGTGCGCTACAACACGTACCACGAACAGCTGCTGCTGACGGGCAGCTCAGACGCACGCGCGCTGCTCACTGCGGCCGCCAGCGTGTGCTGCGACCTCGACGACGACGGCAAGCGGGTCACGCAAGTGTGAGTACACCGGCTAACTAATATCAACCTTGTGGTGGTTGGCAAAAAGTTGACAATCCTTGGGAGGCCTGGTGTGTTGTGATGTCGACGACGACGGCAAGCGGGGCACGCAAGTGTGAGTACACCGGCTAACTAATATCCACGTTGTGGTGGTTGGCGAAAAGTTGACAATACTTGGGAGACCTGGTGTGTTGTGATGTCGACGACGACGGCAAGTGGGTCACGCATGTGTGAGTACACCGACTAACTAATATCAACCTTGAGGTGGTTGGCGTAAAGTTGACAATCCTTGGGAGGCCTGGTGTGTTGTGATGTCGACGACGACGGCAAGCGGGTCACCCAAGTGTGAGTACACCGGCTAACTAATATCAACCTTGCGGTGGTTGGCGAAAAGTTGACAATCCTTGGGAGGCCTGGTGTGTTCTGATGTCGACGACGACGGCAAGCGGGTCACCCAAGTGTGTGTACACAGGCTAACTAATATCAACCTTGAGGTGGTTGGCGTAAAGTTGACAATCCTTGGGAGGCCTGGTGTGTTGTGATGTCGACGACGACGGCAAGCGGGTCACCCAAGTGTGAGTACACCGGCTAACTAATATCAACCTTGAGGTGGTTGGCGAAAAGTTGACAATCCTTGGGAGGCCTGGTGTGTTCTGATGTCGACGACGACGGCAAGCGGGTCACCCAAGTGTGTGTACACAGGCTAACTAATATCAACCTTGAGGTGGTTGGCGTAAAGTTGACAATCCTTGGGAGGCCTGGTGTGTTGTGATGTCGACGACGACGGCAAGCGGGTCACCCAAGTGTGAGTACACCGGCTAACCAATATCAACCTTGAGGTGATTGGCGTAAAGCTGACAATCCTTGGGAGGCCTGGTGTGTTGTGATGTCGACGACGACGGCAAGCGGGTCACGGAAGTGTGAGTACGTCGGCTTACTAATATCAACCTTAGCTAGTTTTTTTTTTTTTTTTTTTTTTTTGGGGTTTGGGAAATCATCCTATGACTTCTTCCGCTCTAGGGTGGAGCGGAAGGGCGTGTCAGACTTACTGACTAAAACCCACCCCTGTTCCGCCCTGCCTTGAGTGCCCAGGGGCGAGGTAACTCTTTCGAATTTATCCTCCACCCCCGGGCAGAACCTTGAGCTAGTTGATATACAGTTGATTCGACATTGTTTTAATAGCCCCAGCGTTGATATTTATTGATCTGGGTAACCCATACTTTACTGCGCCTACGTCTACGAGTTCTATAAAGACGTTCTGTAAGTAAGAGCATAAACGCAGATAGATGTACGTGAATTTGAACTTTATTTTCAAGGATCGTTGTGTTGATATTTGTTTGGTTGGCTTACTGAACTTAACCAGGTTTGCGCCGGGTCTTATATCTGCTTATTACAATTTTTTCTAACTTGCCAACCCAACAGCTGAAAAGCAGACTCAGTTTTAACTAACCCAGCCGACGCCCGCTGCGAACGGTGGCAGGACACTTTTCCCCCACCCGCTAACTACTTAAGGTGCAGTTATACAACTTTTAAAGGTTTTTAATTGAACATCACGTCTAAACGACTTGTCGTATTTCTTTGAAAAAAATATATGTTACTCTAGACTATTTCCGTCGTAATTTGATCCGAGAATATTTGAAATAATATTTTTATAACATAGTGTAATTAATTTGTAAAGTTATGTCTAACACGGATAAAAAATTGAGAATCACGCAAAACATATAAAGCGTATTTCTAAGAAACTTTCACCATTTTAAAGATTATTTAATTATTCATAATTTAGTCTCAGTGTTTTAGTTTAATCAAATCATTTTTATTTCAGGCCTAATGACCCATATAAAAAAAATTATAAATATTACAAAATTAAATTATTAGATTATCATTAAATTCTATTAATTAATTTAAAAATTATTACAAAATTATTTCTTGCATTATTAAATAAGGTAAATGTTGCTGGAATATTAATTGCCCTAAACGAAGAAATAATTTGCTTCGTATATTTCCCTTTTTTTTCTGTAAGTAAATAAATCGTGATGTTTGTCTACCTTCTAGTTTGGAAGACGGCGTGCTTCAATCGTATGAACAGCACGAAGACTCCGTGTACTGCGCAGAGTGGAGCGCCTCGGAGCCCTGGACCTTCGCCTCGCTGAGCTACGACGCGAGGCTGGTGCTATCTCGTGTACCCAGGCATTTTAAATACAAAATCCTACTGTAACTTACTTTTAACTAAATAAATTAGTTTAGATCGAACTCTAACTTTGGTAGAAAGAGCCGAACTGAGAGATAATTTTAGATACTGCTTCTGCCAACTTTCTTCAAGGTCATTCAATTCCGAAAATTGAATTTTGATCTTTATGAAATGTCCAAGTTCTTTTTTGGGAATTTATTATGATTTCCTTGATTAAAGTTGTTCATTTCCATGGGCTCGAGGAGGCGATTCCAAAAATATAACTCCCCTAAAATAAAGAAAATAATAAATTGAATGGAAATTGCATGAAATCAATAATTGAACTAACTGCCACCATCATGCATCAGACTTTTTTTATTGTTGCTTTGCTTCAGTTCGGAAACGTTCGGTAAGTATCGTAATTTGTCGCCTTGTAAAAAAGATAACGGAGAAGTCATTGGATGATTTCCCACACCAAAAAAAAAACATACTCTTAGATAAATTTAAATTAAATATAAGAACAAGATTATAGATTGAGTTAGGTAGGGTAGGCAGTGTCTTTCTGAAACGTATGCCACTGGGCAGAAGCAGTATTTAAAATATGACCACACATATCGGTTTGCAGTGTTTGTCTTGTACCTCTATCAGAAGTAGTTGTCCCAAAGTTTTGTCGTTCTGCATGTAAGTGTCCTTTGGTATATGAAGGATTAAACACTGGCTGGATGTTATAATTTAAGCAAACTGATGGAATAAAATTCAGATATCTGTATTTCATGTTTGTACTTATTAGTTTTATCCTGCACATTTAATTAATTTTAGATTATCGCTTCGCATTCCATATTTTGTTTGCATGTATTTTAACTGTAAGATGTAAAAAAAAAACAGGCTAAGTGCGTGTCGGACTTCGCACATTTAGGGTACCGTACCAAATCGATTTGGAAGGAATTATCAAAGAAAAAATCTGATTTATCAATAAAAAATATCACCAAATTTCAAGGTCATAGGTCAATGGGAAGTTAAAAAATTCTTCAGAAAATAATTTTGTGACAGAAGACGGACAGACAGACGGACACGTGATTGACAGCAATAGGGCTCCGTTTGGAACCTTCGGGTACGGAACCCTAAAAATTAAGTATAATGAATAATTAAAAACGATATTTATAGATATAACTTTTATTTACAACTAAAATATCGCAATCACAAAATCAAAATTCAACATAATTGGCAAAACTGCCGAGGAATCCATACACTTTCGAAGGAGGCGTGCCCATAATGAGGTCGCATATCGCTCTTCTAGCTATCGAATTGTTAGAGTAAGTGCCAAGGATGTGAATTTTTGAGTCTGCCAACACTATCTTGGTGTTGGTGATGTTCTCTATGGTGAACTTTGTACGGCCAGCCTTTCCTGCGATGCGGCCAATGGCGCGTCTCAAATGGTCGCCGTTCAGAGTTTTTACGTCTTTAACTTCGAAACATTCGACAAACAATTCATCTAGTCGGAGGAGGGCGAGCGCGTCGTCGACATCGAAGCCGTAGATGAAAGCCTGGAAGAAGGAAGTGATTTTTATACTCGTAAAGAAACTATTATAATTTTCACTTTTTAGTTGTAGGTACCCCAGAACTAAAACAAAAAATTAAAGTTATCTCGAATTAACTCCAATATCATGGAATTTGAACATAATTGGAGAAAATCAAAACATCATTACATACATTTTTTTTGTTTTTGTTGATTTTTTCAAAAAGCGCTGAATCAATTTCAATAAAATTTATATGGGACCACACCTCAGGAGTATACTCTTTCGAATAAAAACACTTTGAAAATCGGTCCACAATAGCTGAACGGAACTGGATTTCAACATGGGTAGACTATGATCTGGATTAGAATATACGATAATTTTTGACCCAGTATTAGGATGTTATTACACCAATTGATCGGTCGATTGGTGTAATAACACCCTGAGGTTCCTGTTTGGCCATTTCTAATTTTCATGGAGGTGAAGTAGTGCCTACAAAAGTTATATTGTTATATAATAATACTAATTTTTAAATTTTTTTGAATGAACCTACTGCTTTCTTTAAAATTTTGCGAAAGGCCAGTTTGGCTCAGCATTATCATTGTTGCAGCTACAGACTTCCAAAGTCCACTGCTGGTCATAAAACATAATCAAGAATAGATTAGGTAGATTTATATTAAACCCAATATTTCGGTTAAAGCCCAGTTAACGGGTTAAAACCTAGTTGGTTGCCCAATTTATTGCAAGAATCATTTTGTCAAGAGTATGTTATTTTGATTTTTTTTTAATTTGCCCCTCTTTAGAAATTACTCCTGTACCATGGGTGCGTTTACAAACATGTAAACTCACATTATACAAGACACCCAAACGCGGAACAACTATCTGTAAGCTTTACAATAATAAATAATTGTTTGATGCGGGAATTGAACCCGCACAACGCAGCACAGCAGCCAATCGCTCAACCACTGCGCCAACCGTCGTCAATAATTATAGTGACGTAATTTATTTACCATAACAAAATCGGCAGCTTTCTGAAGATTGGCAATGTCTTTAGTTTCTGGTCCAACCTTGATCTCGACATTCCTGGTGTTGGTGTTGAATATGACTTGCAGAAGTAAATGTTCCACTATTGGGGTGACGATCTTTAACCAATTCTCTTTAAGAGGCGTGTATCTGGAATAAAACGAGTTAGGCTTAGTAATATAGAATAAAATAAATAAATAATATTATTTAAAAGATGGAAAGATAACTCTACATATTGAAGAAAGCTTAGAAACTTGTCGCGTTTTTTTTATATGAGTTTTCCATGTATGCTTCCTATCAAGATGCATGCCTAAATACTTTGCTGAGTCGATTTCGGTATTTTTTCAGGGCCATACCTTACATTAATAATTTCCCCCTTGTACTTTATTTCCAGTCTTTTCTATCAAAAGTGTGGCCTATATGGAATCATTACCCTGGTCCGTGAAAATGGTAAGTCCATTTCATCGGGGTAATGATTCCATAGACATTCATTGATATATCAACGCACAGCCTTAACCGCTGGTCCTAGAGACATGTAATTTGGAAGGTGTGTTCTTTATAAAGAGTAGGTATCCACTAAGAAAGGGTTTTTCGAAATTCAACCCTTAAGGGGGTAAAAGTTTATGGTAGGAGGTTTGTTTGGGTGTTTCTGTTTGGTTCAGGCTCATCTTCTGTCAGGTCAATCTGTAAGCCATTGTACCTATTGGTAGTTTTAATTGTTTCAGGAGATGGCGATTCCGATAATTTATTTCGATTATTGCCTCTAGCTGTTGGAACTCTGCCATTCTGGAGGACAAGGTGTATCATTGGTGTTGTTGGTTTGTGTCTGAAGTGCTTTATTCACGATTCATCTTGCTGTAACGTCCTGCCAAGGCCATGCACGATGCACGATGCAAAAGTACCATGAATAGGCTTGACGTACATCAATAATTATTATTAATCGACGTATGTCAAGCCTATTCATGGTACTTTTGCATCATGCATGGTGCATGGCCTTAGCGGGACGTACAGCAAGATGGGTCATGAATAAAGCGCTTGACTTTTCTGTTCTTTTGTTGAGGGACCTGTGTTGGTAGTTTCAAGCTGTGGTTTATTTCCCATGGATTGGCTTCTTCATAAACAAGCCAGGGTGGATAGTTTGTTGAACAAATCGGTTTCCAGTAGTATTGATTGACAGGATGCCTGGTTACTCACATCCACATGGCCTTGGCTAGTTTTATTCTGAGGTTGCAAAACATTGCCCCCCTCAGAGTACGTCGGGCAACTTGAGTCAAGCTCAGGGATTTTCCGGCCCGGCCAGTACCCTCTTGGGGTAGTATCTCTTGTGGTCTTGCTTTCATTTTCTTTTGGTGGGAAAAATATTAGCAAGCGCTTCTCGAGTGCTTACCTCCCGTTCATTTCACGGTAGCCTGGTAAGGTTACTTTGATAACTGAGTCGCGCCGCGCAGAAACCGGACGAGTGCAAAGAAGGTCCTGACCGGCACCCACGCGAAGCGACTCAGGTGACCGTCGCCCTGCTTCGGCGTATACGATTACTTAAGTTTATTAAAAGGGTGAGACAGGACAATTGGTCGTAATTTAGCTATATCTAAGTATTCATAGTAGAGTTACCTGTGAGCTGGGACTGTAATTTTTCTCATATTCTCCTTAGATTCGTTTGGCTCAGCACTTTTCTTCTCCGCGTTCGACCGACTGTCCATTCCATCGCCAGATTCTAAGACAGCCCTACGCTTTATATTTTTTCGCTTCACTGTCTTCTTGGCAGGCAAAAACTCGTCCTCACTTATGTTTGCTGTGTCCATCATTGGTTCAGTTTTTTCAGTCATGTTGATAAGTTTAAATAACACGAGTACCTAATTCAAGATATTTTGTTGTAAAATAATTTCACACGCACTTTTATGAAGCACAGAAGAACTATTTACTATTTAGTCAACGTCAAATCAAATTTTAAACTGTTCAGAAGGCTAATTCACGTAATAATGCAGTTGCAGTTAAGTCTAAGTTATAAACAGTATTCTTGTAAGCTTTGAACTGCACGTAAGCTGCGTCAACTGCACGACATCACGCACGACCACAGAATACTTAAACTCCTAACGGAGCGCGCGACAACGAAACTCTACCAAACTTCCCTACGGTGTGGCCACATGAGAGAAAAAATATTACCCACTAAATAGTCGAATAGAATCGATTACATTTCAATGAATATAACGTTATTATAATAGTACCCCAGAACAGATTTTAGTGTTTTTCTTACCATTTAAACAAACAATTATACTTTGATTTCAAAGACATATTTCGCTAATATTTGGCTGAATGATAGTCTATTGTTGCCCCATAAAAATAAAACTGACAAAATAACAGGCGCCCGCCAGGGAGTTTTTGGCGGGATTTTCTCGAGTGCAGTTCAGTGGCTGTTTTAATTATACGTTTATTGATTCCTAGTGGATATTGTGATGTAAAATTGGTGTAGTTTTGTGTCTCAAGACAATATGTGGAATCATTGAAACAGGCGTGATCTCGGTAAAATAGAGCTGAGAATTTTATTGTACCTCAGTGAAGTTTGCCGAGAAGGCTGACTCGACACATTTGTTGTCAATTACTGCAAAAAACATTAGAATGTGTTACATCTGCATTCTTATATTCCTGAAGAACAAGGCAATCAACAACTCAAGGAATCCAAACGTAACCAAAACTCTAATAATAAAAGGAATCTATCCGAATCCCCTGAGAACACCAACGGATCCTTAAGAAAAAGTAATACCCAAAACCCTTCGAAAAAACAAAATGCAAATATCCAGCAATACATGCTAAAAAACCCTAGCCAGAAAAAGGACTTGCCTTCAATTTCCACGCACGTAGATAACACCTCTACTGTGCTTACACAACCAAACCTGAATATAAAGTATTGATATAAAGCGACCTCTCCACAACAGCCCCCAATACGGCCGGTCACCGCGGGGACTAACGACCACAACCCTCCACTCAACTCACTCTACATATGTACATACAATGCACGATCCCTACTCTCTAACGAACTGCTTCTAGAGTTCAAAGACGCTATCTCAAAAATAAACTATGATATTATTGGACTCGCCGAGGTACGCAGAACAGGCTACAAAATACTGGAAGACAATGATCACATATTCTGCCACTATGGTGAAACCAAAGGCCGTCACGGTGTGGGATTTCTACTAAAAAAATATCTTAAAGAAAACATTGAAAGCTTTATTGCAATCTCAGAAAGAACATGCATATTAAATTTGAAATTAGAAAGAACAGACATCTCTATTATATATACAAGCTTATGCGCCTACCAGCACTGCGAGCGATGATGAGTCTGACATCTTCTACAACCAGCTACAAGAAGCTCTAGAAAAAAGCTACAAAAATGTCATTTTAATGGGCGACTTCAACGCATGCATTGGACAACGCCAGCTGGAGGAAGAAAGAACTCTAGGATTATACTGTTACGGCAAAATATAAAAAAAATAGAGTAAAATATAACACTGTACTTTGAAAACAATAGATGATGAAAATCTAAAACAGAGAATACAAGAAATCGAGTTATCGACATGCGCAAATATAGAAATGTACTATTCAAATATAAAAAAAGCTATAACTGAATCCATAAATACTATAAAGAAAACAATAAATAAATCAAGACAAATTATATCCGAAGACACAAGATTACTATTGAACAGGAGGAAAGATCTACAAAATAATAAAGCACGAAAAAAAGAAGAAAAACAGGAACTTAGTAACCTATATAAAAGTATACACAAAAGAATCAAGAAAGAGTACGAAACCGACAGACTGAAAATACTAGAAAAACATATATCTGACACTGGAAGTCTGAAGAAAGGATACAAAGAGCTAAATTTGAAAAAAACGTGGATCCCGACTGTGAAGGAAAAATCGTCTGATAGAGAAATATTTTCGAGGTCAAAAATAATAGAGACAGCCACTAACTTCTACAAGGATTTATATTGTAGAAAATATAACTCTCCAAATAACCATCTATGTGAAATATCAAGAAACGGACCATCTTCTCATCCACCACCACTAAAAAGATTCACAAATAACGAAATACTTATAAAAATTGAATCTTTAAAGAAAGGTAAAAGCAGTGACCCTGACAACATACCCAACGAAATAATCATAGCAGGAAGATATGTACTGACACCCTATTTAACAGCACTTTTTAATAAAGCACTAGACTCTAGACAGATTCCAAAAGAATGGGCCAAATCTGACATCATTTTACTTTATAAAAAAGGAGATCCTGCAATTATTGCAAATTACCGACCAATAAGCCTACAACCATGCCTCTACAAGTTATTCGCCTCATGCTTAGAACGACGCATATCAGAAATCACTGAAAAATTCCAACCAGTAGAACAGGCCGGCTTCAGGAAATCTTTCTCAACAATGGATCATAATATTCACGTTTTAGAGCAAATAATATAAAAAACTTTTTTACAAAAAAAAAGACCCGACTTCCAAAAAAAGTGCAAAATAACTTTAATTTCGGAAGTCGGTGTTCCTGTTTTGTGTCTTCGTTTTTTGACACCGACTTCCGAAATTAAAGTTATTTTGCACTTTTTTTGGAAGTCTGTTCTATTTTTTTGTAAAAAAGTTTTTTATTTTTCACTTTTTAGTTGAAATTCCCCATTAAACTGTGTTAACAATTCATAGACATACGATAGCAGCAATCGCGGTTGATTTGCAGTCAATTTTTGAAGAGTTCCGTTGTCTGTCTCCGAAACCCATCATCAGATCTTTTTGAAATTTAAATGGGACCATTTCGGAATAAACCCCTTTCGAATAAAAAAAGAATTTTGCAAATCCGTCAATATAATATGACGGAGTTATGCCCGAACATACATAAAAAAAAAATACAAACATCCGAATTGATAACCTCCTCCTTTTTCGAAGTCGGTTAAAAAATACGAGGAACAAAGACGTCCCTTATACTGTGCATTCATCGACTATGCCAAAGTTTTTGATTCAATCTCCCACTCTAGCATATGGAAAGCTCTACACGAATGTAATAGGTATGCCATTAGAAACAATTGAACTGATACAAGATATCTATAAAAAAGCACTATCCGAGTGAAACTAGATAAAACTGGCCCCGAAATAGACATCTGCAGAGGTGTAAGACAAGGCGACCCCTTATCCCCGACATTATTTATAACTGTTTTACAATACATCATGAAACAACTCAATTGGTCCAAAAGAGGTATAAATATTAAAGGAAGTTACATTAGCAACCTACGTTTCGCAGATGACATCGTATTGTTCTCAGAAACCGCATCACAACTTGAAGAAATGATTAACGAACTTAACTACGTCAGTCGCAATATTGGTCTGGAATTAAATATTGAAAAAACTAAAATCATGTGTAACGAGACTCAAAGACCCATATTTGTGGAGAGTTGACAGTTGGAGTATGTTCAAGAATACATATAATTTAGGCAAACAAATATCTTTCTCAAAATCAAGACACCGTGACGAATTAAAGAGACGTATTAAAATGACATGGAACAAGTTCTGGAGCCACAAAGAAGTTTTAATATCTGATCTACCTTTACATTAAAAAAGAAAGTCCTAGACTCATGTCTTTTACCTTGCCTCTCATATGCAAGTCAAACCTGGATTTATAATATGCACACGAAGGAAAGAATTCAAAAATGCCAAAGAGCCATGGAGAGAAGCATTCTTAACTTGAAACTCAGAGACAAAAAACAACACAGCGAGATAAGAGAAAGGACAAAAGTTATTGATGCGTTAACACACTGCAAGAAACTTAAATGGAAGTGGGCTGGTCACATTGCACGTCAGAATAAAGAGAGATGGACTAGAAAAATTACTGCATGGACTGGTCCCCCCGGAAAAAGGAAAAGAGGTCGCCCCCTGGAAAGATGGGCAGACGAACTAATAAAATTCACTAACAACGACTGGATGAGAACAGCCCAAGATAGGAAAAAGTGGAGTGACATGGAGGAGGCCTATACTCGTCGAGAGGTCCATAACTAAAGTTATGTTTAAAAAAAAAGATGTATTATTACTACTAAGGAATTAAAGAGGCTTAAATAAATAAAAAACATCTGCATTCTAATGGAAAAAAAAGGAAAAATACACTACTAAAGACGAGGCGGTATGGTTTATGACCTTAGCCTGCCCGAGAAAGGGCGAGGAAAAAAAAATAGGCGCCCGCCACCCGCCAATGACGCGAAAGTTAAAATTCAAAACAGTTCCTACAATTAAAAAACTTATACTTTGATTGATGGTAAGCATTTACTATATTATAATAAAATGATTTTAAGGATGTAGGTACAGTGAAGTTTACGAAGAAGTAGCAGTTTCAATTCCTTTCATGAAAGTTTCATCTTTTTTCAGTAGTCTTCACGCTCACGCAAACGCTTTTCTGTGCGGTAAATTGAACTGCTGGATGAATATTTGGAGGGCCACGGGGACCTCGCCCGTGGCCGACTAAAATCTACAGAGGGTAGTGCCCTCACATCACGCCTTTGGTCAGAGTGCGACAACACACTGAATGCCAAAGCAGACGGGGGTCAAAGAACTTCCAAAGAGTGGAGCAAGGTCTGTTAGATTCTATCTATAGATATTGTACCTGTGTATTGGTACATTATACTTGGGTAAATAACTAGATTTATAATATTTTTAGTGGTATACAGACTACAAGTGCCGCTTGCTCAACCGAATCAAGCAGATTCGGCAAATTCAAAGGGGTACAAAGATATGGTAAAATGGCTGATGCCATGAACAGAGTGACTGATGCAGCAACCACATCAGCTGTTACACAGTGCCGCATAGCAGAAGCACTGAAAAATATAAATAGTCCCACGGTAATAACATTCTCCTTTTTTTGCAGACAACCAATTTTCAACTGACTATAGTTGTATATTATGTTTATAAATCCTAATAGAAACTATACTGCAGTAATTTTCTTTTTAGGCAAGACAGCGCAGGTGGCAGGCTTCTTCAGATAAAGAATAAAACAAGCAGATTACAATATTATCACCTTTTTAACCGACGAAAAAAAAAGGAGGAGGTTCTCAATTGGACCGTACATGTATATATAATATTTTTTTTTTTTTGTGTATGTTCAGCTGACAGCTCTCACTCCGTCATTTATGAACCGATTTGGATGATTCTTTTTTTGTTAGATAGAGTATACCTCAAGGGTGGTCCCATGTCAAGGAAATCAGGATCTGATGATGGAATTCTGATAAAATTGAGAGAAAACCTCAAAAATTGTGGGCACGTTTAGCGTTTCTGT
The DNA here is from genome assembly GCA_951329385.1 of Polia nebulosa. NCBI lineage: Eukaryota > Metazoa > Arthropoda > Insecta > Lepidoptera > Noctuidae > Polia > Polia nebulosa. Next base: position 10,245,906 of record OX589600.1, on the reverse strand, counting down.
ATGTATGTTAGGCCCTCACTCCGTTATTTATGAACCGATTTTGATGATTCTTTTTTTGTTAGATAGGGTATACCTCATGGGTGGCCCCATGTCAAGGACATCAGGATCTGATCATGGGATCCTGATAAAATCCAGAGAAAACCTCGCAAATTGGCCACGAATATTGTTTCTGTTTACTTTTCACAACTTAAACAGGTATTTGTATTTAGAAATCATCACATCATGAAACTGAGCTGATGATGGAAACCATACCTTTCCTAAACAGTAGAAGTTAGATATAAAAACTGGTTTTAGTGACAAATACCACTTAATATGCTTTGAAGAAAAGACGTCTTTACAATATTGGAGGTAACCTCAACTGGTCAATGTCCTGGGAACTTCATGGAAGGATGGTTACATCATCAGCTCAGTGGCAAGAGGAATGATGAAGGATTAGAAATTAGCCCTCAGAGTGTTAAAAGATGATGCGAGCCACAGTAAATCATAAAATAAAAAAACCGACGAAAAAGAACTAAAAATCAAGACTTAAAAGGTTTATTTATTTTTTGCTTTTTAGTTCTTTTTCGTCGGTTAATTTTTTTTATTTACAAAAATAAATAAAAAAATTCCCTATGTAGCCACAGGCGATTAATAAGAGCCTGTTGGACAGCCCGACCTTCCAACAAGTCTCTGTTTGGCCGCCTATTGCTTTGAGCAAGAATACTCAGGCTCTCCGTACACTCATCCTCCTCAGCTGCTCTACGCCGTACACGCATTCTCTCTTCTTGCTCACGCTCTTGATGTGTCAGTTGGGGTACTGGTAATCGTGCCTTGTTTGCTATATTGTGCAACAATGCACAGGCATTCACTATTTGACCTGCAAAAACAGGATCACAGTGAAGCATGCATGCAGCTAATAATCACCTGAAACAGAAACTATAATAAATAAAATACAATAAAAAAAAGATAGAAGAAAATAGGAAGAAGGAAGAAAGGAGCTCATGGCTAAAGTAATAACAGCCGCACGGGTCGATCCACCAGGTTAAGCTACACTTGCCGGGGTTGGTCCATGGATGGGTGACCATCTTTTCATACCGGTTCCTCCGCTGAAGTGCTTGCGCATTTCCTTACGCCGATGAATTCATGCGGACCCCGTCATCCTCTGCGGCCATATACGGCTGCAATTCCTCTAAAGAGAAGCGCACGCGAAACGGCGGGTCGCCGTCCACAGGCCACACCCTAAGACGGCCGGAGATCGTTGCGCGCCCTCCGGCGCCCGAAGCACCTAATAAAGTGCGACCTACGTATACGGCTGCAATTCCTCTAAAGAGAAGCGCACGCGAAACGGCGGGTCGCCGTCCACAGGCCACACCCTAAGACGGCCGGAGATCGTTGCGCGCCCTCCGGCGCCCGAAGCACCTAATAAAGTGCGACCTACGTATACGGCTGCAATTTCTCTAAAGAGAAGCGCACGCGAAACACGGCGGGTCGCCGTCCACAGGCCACACCCTAAGGGTCAACTCACACCAAAAGAGCGTCGAAGCGCAGCGCAGTTTCAGTGTCATATCGCATGAGAATATAGAATTCACCGGAATTCCCGCGATGCCGTGGGCATCCGCGCGACTCGTTCGTTTGTCTGTACTGAAACTGCGCTGCGCTTCGACGCTCTTTTGGTGTGAGTTGACCCTAAGACGGCCGGAGATCGTTGCGCGCCCTCCGGCGCCCGAAGCACCTAATAAAGTGCGACCTACGTTACGTAAGTCGGGCTGGTACCACTCCTCAGTCACACTTTTTGTATTATTATGAGTTTTTACTAAGCCTAACTTTGTCCCAAAGCAAGGCAAAGGCTTCCCCCATTTTTCCAGCTCTCTCGTGTCTTATTTTCCCGGCTTTACTTAGGCCTGCCTCAGTGACGACGCCCGTTTGACACTCACTCATTTAATCTTTATAATTATATCGATTCGACGCCCGGCATTTCTGTGAAGTTGCGCCTGTTATTTTAATTTGAACTTGTATTTTACATTATTCTTAAACATATACCATCTTCAAAGAAGCCTGATGAAGAGATCCGTTGCGCGGAGTGGCACTCCACAGACCGTGCGCGCATGGGCGTTGTGTTCGAGGGCGGCGTGAGCGTGCATGACGTCACGAGCGGCGCCGCGCTCGCCCGCGCCGCCGCCTCCGCGCGCCTCAAGTTCACCAGCGGCAAGTGGAACCCGCACCAGGGTCATACACAGGTAAGTAGTCTATGAGGAGAGTGGCACCCCACGGGGTCGTGGTGTGCGAGGGCGGCGTGAGCGTGCATGACGTCACGAGCGGCGCCGCGCTCGCCCGCGCCGCCGCCTCCGCGCGCCTCAAGTTCACCAGCGGCAAGTGGAACCCGCACCAGGGTCATACACAGGTAAGTAGTCTATGAGGAGAGTGGCACCCCACGGGGGCGTGGAGTGCGAGGGCGGCGTGAGCGTGCATGACGTCACGAGCGGCGCCGCGCTCGCCCGCGCCGCCGCCTCCGCGCGCCTCAAGTTCACCAGCGGCAAGTGGAACCCGCACCAGGGTCATACACAGGTAAGTAGTCTATGAGGAGAGTGGCACCCCACGGGGGCGTGGTGTGCGAGGGCGGCGTGAGCGTGCATGACGTCACGAGCGGCGCCGCGCTCGCCCGCGCCGCCGCCTCCGCGCGCCTCAAGTTCACCAGCGGCAAGTGGAACCCGCACCAGGGTCATACACAGGTAAGTAGTCTATGAGGAGAGTGGCACCCCACGGGGTCGTGGTGTGCGAGGGCGGCGTGAGCGTGCATGACGTCACGAGCGGCAATTGATTTATACAGGATGATTTATTCTATCCACAGTTCGCATTACTACAAGACATGCACATAAAGTGCTACGACACCCGCGCCGACTGCAGCAAGCCGTCCTGGAGCATCGACAACGCGCACAGCCAGCTGGCCAGAGACCTCGACTTCAACCCCAACAGGTGACTATGGTGTGCTATTGCATTATGATAGTGCAAGTGATGGCAATTCTATCTAATAATATAATATCGACCCTTTCCTAAATCACATACTTTTAGCAATGAAATCAAATCAAAAATGTTTATTTGTTAGAATATGGTACACTAGATGTTACAATATTGGTTTCAGCATATCCTCCCATAATATGGCGTATAAATATTTCTATTAAAAAAACAGAGCTTTAAATTACTAACCTAATTATGAAAATAACATAGTGTGATTTTAAAATAGTTTATTAATAAATATTGAATTGACAGAAATTGTATTGTAGTAATAATAATGAATTATGTAGTTGCATGCGGTAAGATAAAGGCTATAAATATTCCCGAACACTGTAATATTTTTTTTCTAATAACAGTCTGAACAGTCTAACCTTTTGAACAACGGCAATGGCGAATTTTGAGCATTATTTGGCAAATGGTTATAATATATAATAATTGCCATGCAGTAGGTGTTTCTTTAATATAGCTTTGATTTTATTTGGGGTAATTTAAATTTGTATAAGTGTTACCTGCTTTTGTCGAATAAATAATATTTTTTTTTACAAAAATGCATGTTTCAAAAAAATAAAGACATGGTAAAGACAGTATTTTAAGCCTTTAAAATAGTGGTTTACAGCTATCTAAAAAGTGGGCTCCACACATTTCCCGGATACATTTTTTTTGTCCTTTAAAGACTCTTTGCATATACACAAAGCAATCTATTTTTTGAAGTATTTTATTTATGTGTGGTTTCCAACTACAATTTTTGTCCACAGTTATACCTCGGAATGCACATTCATTGACAGTGTTTAAGAAGGAATTGTTATGAGCAAAATAAACTAAAAAGTTTTGCGACTAACTGATGTTGTAACTTTATTAAGGAAATTTTGGGACATAAAAACGATTTTTTTCACAGTAGCGCCATTTTTCTAGCGATAGTATTGTTGATAAAGAAAACTACTAATTGAATGCATGTCGGTTATTTGATTGCAGGCAGTGCCACTTTACCACAGCCCTGGGCACTCAGGCAGGGAAGGAACAAACCCACCCCGGGTTTTAGCCAGTAAGAGTCTGACACGCCCTCCCGCTCCACCCGGAGCGGGAGAAGTCGTTGGGTGATTTCCCAATCTCCCAAAAAAAAAAGCAGTTCCACGTGGCGAGCGCGGGCGATGACGCCGCACTCAACATTTGGCACTACAGGAGATCAGGAACGGGAAGGAGCCTATATTTAGCAGGACGGATCATTCTCATTGGTAAGTTACTATTATCTCCGGGGTCGCGGGCTCTCAGAGTGGGAACTCTGTCCGCCCACCGAAACCTGGCACCCTAGGAAAGGCGGTGGCACAGTGATCACGTGCTGCCGTGAGGCTTAGGAAGTGGAATCGTCTGAAAACTTCGACCACATTCTCGAATGGTTTCGTAATACGGTCGACGTAACAGTATGTATGTATTTCTTGTTTCAGGGTATGGACAGTGCGCTACAACACATACCACGAACAGCTGCTGCTGACGGGCAGCTCAGACGCACGCGCGCTGCTCACTGCGGCCGCCAGCGTGTGCTGCGACCTCGACGACGACGGCAAGCGGGTCACGCAAGTGTGAGTACACCGGCTAACTAATATCAACCTTGTGGTGGTTGGCAAAAAGTTGACAATCCTTGGGAGGCCTGGTGTGTTGTGATGTCGACGACGACGGCAAGCGGGTCACGCAAGTGTGAGTACACCGACTAACTAATATCAACCTTGAGGTGGTTGGCGTAAAGTTGACGAATCTTTGGGAGGCCTGGTGTGTTGTGATGTCGACGACGACGGCAAGCGGGTCACCCAAGTGTGAGTACACCGGCTAACTAATATCAACCTTGCGGTGGTTGGCGAAAAGTTGACAATCCTTGGGAGGCCTGGTGTGTTCTGATGTCGACGACGACGGCAAGCGGGTCACCCTAGTGTGTGTACACCGGCAAACTAATATCAACCTTGAGGTGGTTGGCGTAAAGTTGACAATCCTTGGGAGGCCTGGTGTGTTGTGATGTCGACGACGACGGCAAGCGGGTCACCCAAGTGTGAGTACACCGGCTAACCAATATCAACCTTGAGGTGGTTGGCGTAAAGCTGACAATCCTTGGGAGGCCTGGTGTGTTGTGCTGTCGACGACGACGGCAAGCGGGTCACCCAAGTGTGAGTACACCGGCTAACCAATATCAACCTTGAGGTGGTTGGCGTAAAGCTGACAATCCTTGGGAGGCCTGGTGTGTTGTGCTGTCGACGACGACGGCAAGCGGGTCACGCAAGTGTGAGTACGTCGGCTTACTAATATCAACCTTGAGTTAGTTGATATACAGTTGAAAATATATTTCGACATTGTTTTAATAGCCCCAGCGTTGATATTTATTGGTCTGGGAAAACCATACTTTACTGCGCCTAGGTCTACGAGTTCTACAAAGACGTTCTGTAAATAAGAGCATAAACGCAGATAGATGTAGGTACGTGAATTTGAACTTTATTTTCAAGGATCGTTGTGTTGATATTTGTTTGGTTGGCTTACTGAACTTAACCAGGTTTGCGCCGGGTCTTATATCTGCTTATTACAATTTTTTTTAACTTGCCAACCCAACAGCTGAAAAGCAGACTCAGTTTTAACTAACCCAGCCGACGCCCGCTGCGAACGGTGGCAGGACACTTTTCCCCCACCCGCTAACTACTTAAGGTGCAGTTATACAACTTTTAAAGGTTTTTAATTGAACATCACGTCTAAACGACTTGTCGTATTTCTTTGAAAAAAATATATGTTACTCTAGACTATTTGCGTCGTAATTTGATCCGAGAATATTTGAAATAATATTTTTATAACATAGTGTAATTAATTTGTAAAGTTATGTCTAACACAGATAAAAAATTGAGAATCACGCAAAACATACAAAGCGTATTTCTAAGAAACTTTCACCATTTTAAAGATTATTTAATTATTCATAATTTAGTCTCAGTGTTTTAGTTTAATCAAATCAAATCATTTTTATTTCAGGCCTAATGAAATTTTTTTTTTTTTTTTATATAAAAAAATAAAATTTTTTTATATAAAAAAATTATAAATATTACAAAATTAAATTATTAGATTATCATTAAATTCTATTAATTAATTTAAAAATTATAACAAAATTATAAAATTATTTCTTGCATTATTAAATAAGGTAAATGTTGCTGGAATATTAATTGCCCTAAACGAAGAAATAATTTGCTTCGTATATTTCGCTTTTTTTCAGTAAGTAAATAAATCGTGATGTTTGTCTACCTTCTAGTTTGGAAGACGGCGTGCTTCAATCGTATGAACAGCACGAAGACTCCGTGTACTGCGCAGAGTGGAGCGCCTCGGAGCCCTGGACCTTCGCCTCGCTAAGCTACGACGCGAGGCTGGTGCTATCTCGTGTACCCAGGCATTTTAAATACAAAATCCTACTGTAACTTACTTTTAACTAAATAAATTAGTTTAGATCGAACTCTAACTTTAGTAGAAAGAGCCGAACTGAGAGATCATTTTAGATACTGCTTCTGCCAACTTTCTTCAAGGTCATTCAATTCCGAAAATTGAATTTTGATCTTTATGAAATGTCCAAGTTTTTTTTTAGGGAATTTATTATGATTTCCTTGATTAAAGTTGTTCATTTCCATGGGCTCGAGGAGGCTATTCCAAAAATATAACTCCCTAAAATAAAGAAAATAATAAATTGAATGGAAATTGCATGAAATCAATAATTAAACTAACTGCCACCATCATGCATCAGACTTTTTTTATTGTTGCTTTGCTTCAGTTCGGAAACGTTCGGTAAGTATCGTAATTTGTCGTCTTGTAAAAAAGATAACGGAGAAGGCATTGGATGATTTCCCACACCAAAAAAAAAAAACATACTCTTAGATAAATTTAAATTAAATATAAGAACAAGATTATAGATTGAGTTAGGTAGGGTAGGCAGTGTCTTTCTGAAACGTATGCCACTGGGCAGAAGCAGTATTTAAAATATGACCACACATATCGGTTACACCCTGTATAATTCGAGATAATTTGAATCCATCGCCACCAACTCAAGTATCCGTACCTCTGGTGGTACGGTGGGCATTTTAAAGTTAAACGATACCACCAGGTAATAGTGTTGTATCACTAGTTAATTAAAACCACTTTTGCCAACAATTTACTAAATATATACTGATTGCAAATGAAATATGAATCAGAAACTTTACCGTTGCGACGTACGTTGTCCAAGAGCGAGCGAAGCGAGCTCGGGAATTGAGGGCACCCCGACACTGACAGGTTAGGTTCGAAGGGGATGACGGAGGTTACAGTAAGCGAGCGAACGCAGCCCCCGTCTTTTCTTTAAACCCTTCAGACAGAAACAGCCCCGCCCAGCGGAGCTCCGTCAACCTACCTTATAATTAATGAATGAGTCATTAACATATGCAAGATAACAGTTTTTAATTTCCTGTCCCTTCATACAGTGGTATCGTTTAACTTTAAAATACCCACCGTACCACCAGAGGTACGGCCAGGGGTACGGTGGGTCTGCAGTGTTTGTCTTGTACCTCTATCAGAAGTAGTTGTTCCAAAGTTTTGTCGTTTTGCATGTAAGTGTCCTTTGGTATTAGAAGGATTAAACACTGGCTGGTTGTTATAATTTAAGCAAACTGATGGAATAAAATTCAGATATCTGTATTTCATGTTTGTACTTATTAGTTTTATCCTGCACATTTAATTAGTTTTAGCTTATCGCTTCGCATTCCATATTTTGTTTGTATGTATTTTAACTGTAAGATGTAAAAAAAACAGGCTAAGTGCGTGTCGGACTTCGCATATTTAGGGTACCGTACCAAATCGATTTGGAAGGAATTATCAAAGAAAAAATCTGATTTATCAATAAAAATTATCACCAAATTTCAAGGTCATAGGTCAATGGGAAGTTAAAAAATTCTTCAGAAAATAATTTTGTGACAGAAGACGGACAGACAGACGGACACGTGATTGACAGCAATAGGGCTCCGTTTGGAACCTTCGGGTACGGAACCCTAAAAATTAAGTATAATGAATAATTAAAAACGATATTTATAGATATAACTTTTATTTACAACTAAAATCTCGCAATCACAAAATCAAAATTCAACATAATTGGCAGCACTGCCGAGGAATCCATACACTTTCGAAGGAGGCGTGCCCATAATGAGGTCGCATATCGCTCTTCTAGCTATCGAATTGTTCTGATAAGTGCCAAGGATGTGAATTTTTGAGTCTGCCAACACTATCTTGGTGTTGGTGATGTTCTCTATGGTGAACTTTGTACGGCCAGCCTTTCCTGCGATGCGGCCAATGGCGCGTTTCAAATGATCGCCGTTCAGAGTTTTTACGTCTTTAACTTCGAAACATTCGACAAACATGTCATCTAGTCGAAGGAGGGCGAGCGCGTCGTCGACATCGAAGCCGTAGATGAAAGCCTGGAAGAAGGAAGTGATTTTTATACTCGTAAAAAAACTATTATAATTTTCACTTTTTAGTTGTAGGTACCCCAGAACTAAAACAAAAAATTAAAGTTATCTCGAATTAACTCCAATATCATGGAATTTGAACATAATTGGAGAAAATCAAAACATCATTACATACATTTTTTTTGTTTTTGTTGATTTTTTCAAAAAGCGCTGAATCAATTTCAATAAAATTTATATGGGACCACACCTCAGGAGTATACTCTTTCGAATAAAAACACTTTGAAAATCGGTCCACAATAGCTGAACGGAACTGGATTTCAACATGGGTAGACTATGATCTGGATTAGAATATACGATAATTTTTGACCCAGTATTAGCCTGAGGTTCCTGTTTGGCCATTTCTAATTTTCATGGAGGTGAAGTAGTGCCTACAAAAGTTATATTGTTATATAATAATACTGATTTTTAAATTTTTTTGAATGAACCTACTGCTTTCTTTAAAATTTTGCGAAAGGCCACAGTTTGGCTCAGCATTATCATTGTTGCAGCTACAGACTTCCAAAGTCCACTGCTGGTCATAAAACATAATCAAGAATAGATTAGGTAGATTTATATTAAACCCAATATTTCGGTTAAAGCCCAGTTAACGGGTTAAAACCTAGTTGGTTGCCCAATTTATTGCAAGAATCATTTTGTCAAGAGTATGTTATTTTGTTTTTTTTTTTAATTTGCCCCTCTTTAGAAATTACTCCTGTACCATGGGTGCGTTTACAAACATGTAAACTCACATTATACAAGACACCCAAACGCGGAACAACTATCTGTAAGCTTTACAATAATAAATAATTGTTTGATGCGGGAATTGAACCCGCAAAACGCAGCACAGCAGCCAATCGCTCAACCACTGCGCTAACCGTCGTCAATAATTATAGTGACGTAATTTATTTACCATAACAAAATCGGCAGCTTTCTGAAGATTGGCAATGTCTTTAGTTTCTGGTCCAACCTTGATCTCGACATTCCTGGTGTTGGTGTTGAATATGACTTGCAGAAGTAAATGTTCCACTATTGGGGTGACGATCTTTAACCAATTCTCTTTAAGAGGCGTGTATCTGGAATAAAACGAGTTAGGCTTAGTAATATAGAATAAAATAAATAAATAATATTATTTAAAAGATGGAAAGATAACTCTACATATTGAAGAAAGCTTAGAAACTTGTCGCGTTTTTTTTATATGAGTTTTCCATGTATGCTTCCTATCAAGATGCATGCCTAAATACTTTGCTGAGTCGATTTCGGTATTTTTTCAGGGCCATACCTTACATTAGTAATTTCCCCCTTGTACTTTATTTCCAGTCTTTTCTATTAAAAGTGTGGCCTATATGGAATCATTACCCTGGTCCGTGAAAATGGTAAGTCCATTTCATCGGGGTAATGATTCCATAGACATTCATTGATATATCAACGCACAGCCTTAACCGCTGGTCCTAGAGACATGTAATTTGGAAGGTGTGTTCTTTATAAAGAGTAGGTATCCACTAAGAAAGGGTTTTTCGAAATTCAACCCTTAAGGGGGTAAAAGTTTATGGTAGGAGGTTTGTTTGGGTGTTTCTGTTTGGTTCAGGCTCATCTTCTGTCAGGTCAATCTGTAAGCCATTGTACCTATTGGTAGTTTTAATTGTTTCAGGAGATGGCGATTCCGATAATTTATTTCGATTATTGCCTCTAGCTGTTGGAACTCGGCCATTCGGGAGGACAAGGTGTATCATTGGTGTTGTTGGTTTGTGTCTGAAGTGCTTTATTCACGATTCATCTTGCTGTAACGTCCTGCCAAGGCCATGCACGATGCACGATGCAAAAGTACCATGAATAGGCTTGACGTACATCAATAATTATTATTAATCGACGTATGTCAAGCCTATTCATGGTACTTTTGCATCATGCATGGCCTTAGCGGGACGTACAGCAAGATGGGTCATGAATAAAGCGCTTGACTTTTCTGTTCTTTTGTTGAGGGACCTGTGTTGGTAGTTTCAAGCTGTGGTTTATTTCCCATGGATTGGCTTCTTCATAAACAAGCCAGGGTGGATAGTTTGTTGAACAAATCGGTTTCCAGTAGTATTGATTGACAGGATGCCTGGTTACTCACATCCACATGGCCTTGGCTAGTTTTATTCTGAGGTTGCAAAACATTGCCCCCCTCAGAGTACGTCGGGCAACTTGAGTCAAGCTCAGGGATTTTCCGGCCCGGCCAGTACCCTCTTGGGGTAGTATCTATTGTGGTCTTGCTTTCATTTTCTTTTGGTGGGAAAAATATTAGCAAGCGCTTCTCGAGTGCTTACCTCCCGTTCATTTCACGGTAGCCTGGTAAGGTTACTTTGATAACTGAGTCGCGCCGCGCAGAAACCGGACGAGTGCAAAGAAGGTCCTGACCGGCACCCACGCGAAGCGACTCAGGTGACCGTCGCCCTGCTTCGGCGTATACTATTACTTAAGTTTATTAAAAGGGTGAGACAGGACAATTGGTCGTAATTTAGCTATATCTAAGTATTCATAGTAGAGTTACCTGTGAGCTGGGACTGTAATTTTTCTCATATTCTCCTTAGATTCGTTTGGCTCAGCACTTTTCTTCTCCGCGTTCGACCGACTGTCCATTCCATCGCCAGATTCTAAGACAGCCCTACGCTTTATATTTTTTCGCTTCACTGTCTTCTTGGCAGGCAAAAACTCGTCCTCACTTATGTTTGCTGTGTCCATCATTGGTTCAGTTTTTTCAGTCATGTTGATAAGTTTAAATAACACGAGTACCTAATTCAAGATATTTTGTTGTAAAATAATTTCACACGC